>JARFJB010000360.1:0-1305000 GCA_036346205.1 Vesta saturnalis | reverse complement strand
AATAAAGCTGCAGTAAAGAATCACTTTGCTTTAAAGTGCAATTTGAAATGATTTACTATTTCGTGGTCTATCTGGACTATAGTCAATCTTATTTCTGTTTGTCAGGAGTTGTATAGCTTTAGTTCTTCGTTTGTTATTAAGGTTGTGTATATCTGCATTTTATAATTAACAGTTTTATTTGTATCTGTGTAATGTACCTTTAGTTATTAACGGACAGGTTTTCCGATTTTAACTCAAAATTCAATGTAGTTTGATTAAATAAGTTGCTACCTCTATGTTACACTGACGAATACATCAGAAATGGTTTTACACGTTTATTTCCTGTAAATATAATTCTAAATAAACTAAATTTAAAGTATGTGATTCTAATAGCAAAACTACACAGGTGTACAAATAAATTTCCGCCGTTTGACAAAAGTTGGCACACCAGTAAGTTATGGTTAAAATTGTCAGATGTAAAACTCATTGTCGTAAGATTAGACCTTTGTCAACAACACAACCTTAAAATATTAAATTATTTTTTATCAGTATAATATATTCTTTTGTGTGCGAAAATGTCGTGTTTTGAACCGAATAGGCGTCATTTGCAGGAACTTTTGATTTACTTCTTCAACTTATAGAAATCTGTAGCTGAGGAGCATCGGTTAGTTGTAGAAGCATATCGTGAAACTTCTTTAAGTGAAAAAAGTTGTGTTGAGTGGTATCAAAAGCTTAAGAACGGTGAATTTGGGATCGAAGACAGAGAACGTAGCGGAAGGTCAAAACTGTACGAAGACACGGAATTGGAAGCATTATTGGATCAAGATTCGTGCCAAATGCAAGAACTTACATTAAGAATGACTCAAGAAGCAATTTTATATCGGTTGAAATCATTGGGAATGATTCAAAAGCAGAGAAATTGGATTTCATATGAACTGTCGCTGAGAAACGTTGAACGCTGATTTTTAACATGTCAAATTCTGCTTGCCAGGTATAAACGAAAACATTCTCTTTGCCGTATAATTACTGGTGATTACCAATGGATCAATGATAATTCAAAAAGGAAAAAATCATGGGGACCACCTAACCATGCTTCAATATCTACATCGAAGCCAAATGTTTATGGGCACAGTTACTTTATGGTGGGATCAGCTTGGTGTCGTGCATTATGAGTTGCTAAAACCAAACGAAACGGTTATTGAGGCTGTCTACCGAACACAATTGATACGAGCACTCATGCAAAAGCGCACTGAACACTACTCCAGACACGACAAAATTATACTACTGCATGATAATGCTCGTCAACATGTTGCGCCGCCGGTCAAACTTTCGCTCCAGACACTGCTCCTTCTGATCTCCACTTGTTTCGATCGATGGTACATGGCCTTTCTAAACAACCAAAGATATCAAAAATGAAATCGATTCATGGATAGCCTCAAAAGATGAAGCATTTTTCCGACATGGTATACGTGTGCTGCCAGAAAGATGGGATAAAATAGTGGCAAGCGATGGACAATACCTCGAATACAACAGCCGGTTCAGTTCTTTCACATCAAACACCCAATTTTTGATAAAAGATAAAAGGCGGAAAATTACTTGTGCGCCAAATAAATAAATACAAACCAAAAAATAAATTATAACTCCAAAATGAAAAACACAAACTTTTCGTCTGTGATACGAAGAACGCTGGTTGCTCCTACTCAGTTGAGGAAGATACAATTAGTAGCAACCGGAAAGATGAATTAGTTGTTTGAAAAAAGACCAATCAACTTATTATAATTTTGAATTTTAACTAAATACCTCTCTGGTTTACAGTAGTGAATAACAGGATATGTACGAATGTGGAATTGTAATTGTATGTGATCGGTGGTGTATTCAAATCGTTATCGTTTCTATAGGAAATTCTTTAATAGGTCAATGTTCTTATCATAAATAGAAAATCGGTATTCTTACAATTCTTCACTATTTATATTTGTTTGCGGGAAATTCATTAAAGTACATTTTAGTTACTTTCGGACTTAACTAGCAGGAAGTAAAAGGAAAAGGCCACGTATTTCATTTCCTCTCCAAGGAGGCGGGCGGGATGCTCGAGCTTTCCGAGCTCCTTCAGCCACAATCATGGATTCCCAGCATACATACATAAATTACGTATACATGCATGGAGGGATTAATGATGGGTATAGTCAGGATAGGATCGGAAGGAACGTAGTTAGGATTCTGAGGGGGAAACTACTACCCCAAGAATCGCATAAGTAGCCGCACATGGTGTGCATATGCACAGTGACCATGCCGCTACATGCGTATGAGGAAACCCACCTGAAAAAACCTCATACAAGGTAGACGGTAACGGGAATCGAACCAATTACCTCCCGAATGCTAAGCAGGTCGTGTCACCACTACGCTACCAACTCGGTGACTTAACTAGCAAAACCTATCTACTTATATACACAGGGAGATCGCGAGATTCTAATTAACTTACTAATTTCTAGGGAAGGCAGAGATGGAGAAGTAGAGGGAGAGAGACAGAGAAGTTCCGAGAGATATTCAAGTAAACCATCGAACCATTCGGTCTCCGACATTTAAGCCAAACCGAGGTAGAATAAATAAGAATTGTACTTGCATTAATTAATTAAAGTAATGTAGTGCGAAAGAGCAGGGCATTACAAGTAACAGTTACTGAATAGGATGACGCAAGCAACATTTATGTTGAACGCTTTGATTTGTACTTTTCCTAATGGAATAATACAAAAAAAAAACATGAAAGTCACCATCTTACTTAAGAAGTTCTTAATTCAAGGTGTGATAAACTAAAAAACCTTTTGACTGAATATTCAAATGTGATAAGCCCAATTAGCCAAATTGTTAATTTTGAATCTAGGGAAAGTTGCACTCACTGTTAACTTATCTAGTTATTATTTAGGGATAAATATAATCTGGAGGTTAACACAAATACATTTAACAAAGGATTCACAATAATCTTACACCTGTATTATAAGCGTTTTGTAATTGTGGTTTCATGTTGCTTGAGTTGATCGGCGTATTTCCACAGTTTTTGTTTATTATGTTCGAAATCAGTCCTTCTCAGGACAAAACGTCGCACTACAAAACAAAACAAAAAATTAACTAAATATTCAGCATAACAGCCATGTCAAAACCTACTACTAATTGTGTTCAATTTTAGGTCTCTTGCGATAATTAACCAAACACTAACATGCTAAATTATTTCAAGTTTTTTTTTTAATACATAAAGACAAAATTTACATCGATTGGGGGTTGTACTTCGATAGCGAGTTCCTTAGCGCGGTACTCTAGCAAACTACAGGTCGTAGGTTCAAATCCTACTCGAGGTAAAGTTTTTATTTATGTATTTAATAAAATGAATAATCATTTTTAATTACTAACATGCTAGTTTGTAAAAATCCTTGTTTATTTTATTAGGTCTGCAGTTACAGGACGCTTCGGTAGCCGTCGAAATTCCATTCCGACCCTTATGTATTTATTGTAATAAATAATAAAAATTGTGATGTTAGAAAAAGCTTTTAATTTTAAAGTGCACAAGCTATCCCTAGTAGGTTATTTTTAAGAGCAGATTTTTCCAAGTCCAGCCTTTTCAAACAAAAAAATCCATTTTTCTCAAAAACGGACCAGAATTTGTCAAAAATAAATTTAAAAAAACCCCAACACTCTCCGTCGACTTTTAAACGTATCTAACCCATACATCAATTAATCAATAAATTTTTAAGATAAATACTGATGTAAAATAAAATACTTTATTTATTTCGGATATACATACATATTTGTAATATGTTGTTCATCTAAAAAATTCTAACTTTTTTTTTATTATAGAAAGCGTTCCTTAACTGTGAAATATTACAGATCACCATTCGATATAAAACGTACATTTTTAATATTTTCCAAATTAATTGAGCATCAATAGGAAATGTGATATAGTATAATAAATGTTTAACATATTTATAAAGTATTTGTAATATGTTTTTTTCTAAAATAGATTCTAACGATTTTTTTATGAAATAAAGTAATACTAACCCTCACAATGTATCTTTGGACATTTTACGTTTATATACGCAATTACAATCCATTTTAAATGGATTGTACTCGTAATGAGTAAAAAGCATGCAATAGAAAAATGAATTACCCATATAGTATGATCTGTATGATTTGTAATATATTTAACTTGAAATACAAATATTGTACTAGAATGGAATGTATAATTGCAATTATTGTTGTGTAAACGATAGACGGGTATTTGAACTATAAAAGTGACGTATGTTTGAAGGTGTGTGATGTAAGTAAAGATATATGTGCATATCTATGGAAAGAGATAAAAGGCGATTCGATGTGGAGGTCCTTTTCCTCAGGGTGTACGAGGAGATGTGCGGGAAGGTGAAAATAAAGTCCTACAAAAGATGCGCTCCTGAAAATTTGTGCCTAATTCTCAGAAAAAAAAATTTTGTTTCAAAGCAGTTGTATTTTATAAGTGGCAATTTATCAATTTCATGTATAAATTTATCAAAACATGAAAAAATGACTCTTAAATTAACCAATTCCATTTTGAAACAACAAAGAGCACTTAAAACACTACTTTTTGTACTTGTGTAAGCTCAAAAGGATAATGAACCCAGTTATTTTGCTTTGAAAGCATTTTATGCAGGTGTGAATGCGAACATTCTATATTTATTTTAGTCACCAACTCACATTACAATTTTGAAACGGGGTTTGCAAATGTATGAATGCAATTGTGTCATTTGTATTGCATTAATACATGGCGTAAAGTTTTCATATTTACACGCTTTTGGGAACTGTTTTGACCTTTATTTAACACAAGCTTTTTTCACCTTATTTATACGCATGATATTTTACAATAAATAAATTTGTACTCGAGGTAAACTTTTTATTTATGTATTCAATAAAATTAATAATCATTTTTAATTACTAACATACTAGTTTGTAAAAATCCTTGTTTATTTTATTAAGTCTGCAGGTACAGGGCGCTTCGGTAGTCGTCGAAATTGCATTCCGACCCTTATTGAATAATAATTTTTATAGGTCCTCTGAACTTTACTTGAAGCATCCTGAAAAATTTGGAGCAGAAGAGGATTTTCCTTTTTTACTACGAAACGATTTCCAGGACAACACAGGATAAACGGTTAATTAATTGATTCTGAGGGGCGCAGCGCTAATTACCGTAAATACGTAATTACCAAAACCCCAAAAAGCGAAGTACATCAATGAATGAAATTAACCATTTCTCCAAACATACAATTTCTTCACTAGACTTCACTAACAGAAGGTAATATAAAATTGAAACACACACAATAAGAGATGACGATCTAATTGTTCTCACATAAATTCACATAAGAGTTCCGGGACCTTGATGAGATGTCTGACTATGTCAATCTCTAGATCAACTTTTTCTAAAAACAGCGTCCCACCGCTTTTTAATTTTCTTAAAACAAACTTAATTAAGCAATCGGCAGACTCAAAAATGAGAACCGCTGGTATAATAGATTTCACTAAGACCTACACACTGCGAAAGGTCGGTAATCCAAATAAAACACGTCTCTTGCAAAAAAACTCGGTATCTCATAGTGTAACTTGATATTTTTTAATTAGATAACACTTTAAAACCAGAAATTTCAGTGGTCCATGAACACTGCTAACGTTAAACCAAAGGGAATCTTAATACAAAATCTTTGCATAAAATTACAGGTCTAGCGATGGGCAAACAAACAGGCGTGCGATGTCACTCAGGTTGAAGCAACGAAAAATGAGTCCCCAAAATCAAAGTAACAAAATGCGCGACGCTCTATAATGGCTTTACTAATTAAGTCAACACGGAAACGGGGAACTTTTCACTTTCGTCATCAACCTTCCAACATCAAAATATACCGTAAACAGATCATTTTCCTAACAATGCATAATGTTAAAGCTTAAAATAATTCATTTCTGTCGTTTCATGTGTAATTCGAGATCTATCTTAAATTCAGTGGCGGTTCGTCGGGGAAGACTTTGAGACTCCCCTCGAAAATCAGCACAAAAATATATTCATCGGTACTGAAAAAAATATGCAACTGATTTCTGGATTATCATATATAAAAATTATCATTTAATTATAATTAATAATAATAAAGCCGAACACATCTAAATAGTAAATGAAAAATACTGATAAAGAACTGCGAGTGCAAGGTCGGTGGGACTGCCGTGTGACCTTTTACGAGAAAATAATTTTAATTCGTTGTCGTATGAACAGAAATATGAGCTTAAATCTAATAGACCAACACCTAATCTCTCATTAGAATATGAAGAAAGCCGATTTATTCGAAAGTTTCGAAGTACCTGGTACAATAAATTTATATGGCTTAGTGGTTGTTATAAACGAAATAAAATGTTTTATTTGTGTAATTTTTGGTGGTGAAAAAGCATTTTTTTATTAGATATCCCATTTTATTTACAATTTGTACAAGCACACTCAGTAAATTGCGTGGCGGCAGTAATGGAGTGCTGAATGGCAGACTCCTGTGACAGTGAGTATTTAAGCTTCTTGTAACTGGGGATTTATAACTTACAAACTAAGACCTATAATCTAACTTAAACTACACTATCTACATGATCGTTTAGAATATATTTACTAGATCACTTGGCACACATATATTCAGTCGCTTAGTGTTAGGCTCATTGGTTAGGTTCACTGTGAATTACCACCAATATGGGTTTAGACAGAGTCGTTCAATAAGTTATCTTCTTTCATATGTGACCCAAATTTGGAATAATATATTAGAACAATCCGGTGAAACAGTTGTAGTCGCTTTAGATATCTCAAAGGTATTTCACCAATTTTTTGTATGTTTTTACTTGACAAACTCACCTCGTTTGGGTTAAATGATACTCTCATCGACTGGGTTTCTGGTTTCCTTCATAAAAGACGAATACGTGCCGTAGTTGATAGCTGTTTTTCAAAAGAAGTTAGCATTAACGTAGCGTACCACAGGGATCAGTAATAGCGCCTACACCTTTCCTGCTATACATTAACGACATTATTTCTTCAACAACTAATCCGATCCACTGCTCTGCTGAGGACAGCACTCTTCATTGTAGTTCATCTCGGTCTACTCATAATGGTAATCTACCTTCTACGTCTCAAGACCTTAAAGCTGAAATGGCAAATTCGATCAACAAAGACATTCAATGTATTCTCGAATGGGGAATCAATAAAATGGTTAAATTTAATGCTAACAAAACTCAGTGTTGCCAAAAAAAAGCGATTATTTCCTGTTGTAAGTATGGTTGGCTCAGATCTTAAGTTTTCAGACTCTATTGCTTTTTCTATAGATCTAAGCAGTACTTTACCTCCCTACAACTCTTCCTGATGTGTAAGGTCCAAATTCGTCCTCATCTACAATATAATTCTCACCTCTGGTTTGATGCTACCCAGTATGCTCTCGATATTGTCGATCGTATTCAAAAGAGAGCGATTAGGCTTATAAATGACCTGTCCTCAACTACTGACATACAGTCCTTTGAGCATAGAAGAATCGTTTCAGTTCTTTCTTTGTATTATCTGTATTACAATGGCTATTGCGCTGCTGAATTAGATTCTTTGATACCACCTCGGGCTACTTTTGCCAGGAATACTCGGTTCGCACATTCACATCATCAGTATGCAGTACAAATCTCCACTTGTCATACCAAACGGGCGCAATCCACATTCTCTCACTTATGATATGAAAACATTTAAGGTAGCTGTTCATAGGCACCTCTCGACAATTCATTGTCGCTCTATCCACCCTGTGTACTTTAGCACGATAGGCCAAATTTAGCCTGTGCAGTTCCACAAATTCATTGGGATGAGCTCTGAGTCGAGCACTGTATTGTAAGGTGAAGTGTTGTATTTCTTCCTTGGCTGTTGGAGTTTGGAGATCCCTTCAGATAACGGTGTTGGGAACGAAACATTGAGCATTCGTTGTCATACGGAGCACTTTAGATTAGAAACACTCCAGTATTTCAATGCTAGAGTTTGAAGCTGTACCCCACAGTTAGATTCCGTATGTCCATACTAGTTCTAGTATTACTTTGTACACCATTACCCTCTTTTCAAGCCCAAGTTTAGATGTCTGTCCTAGTAGCCAATACATTTCGGAGAGGGGCGTTTCTAATTGTTATCTCTTGATGAATATGTGCTTTCGCCACGTAAATCTTCGATCAAGGTAAATTGCAAGGTACTTCACTTCTTGTAGTGTGTGTAATAACTAGGAGTTGTTTAATTGTACTGGAGGCAGCTTTCTCTTCGTATGGTGAAGGTTATGTTGACTGATTTGAATTCATTAGCTTTTATTCTCCATTTCTTTAGCCAATTTTCAATGGAGGTAAGAGGCTGTAGTTTTCGCGAGGCAGCGAAGGGATCGGTATCTGACGCTAGGATAGCGATATTATTCGCAAATATTGCAGGATTTCCACTGAAGTTGGCAGGTCTGCGGTGTAGATTAGGCACAACGAAGAGATGAGGACACTACCTTGGGATACCCCTGCATTTATTGGGAAGACTTGAGATTGTTCAGATTCAACTTTTCCCAGGAAGTGTCTCTCGTGAAGGTAGGACTTTAGGAATAGGAAGTAGTTAAGTGGTAGGAGGTTGCATAGCTTGTGCAATAAACCAGTAAACCAGACCTTATCGAAGGTCTGGGTGATATCGAGAAATACAACTGCGCAGTATTATCGGGCTTCAAAAGATGAATTAATTTGTTCAACTGTGCAGTGCATTTTCCGAAAGCCAAACTGGTGATTTGGAATTGTCTCAGCTTTTTAGAGAATTGGAATTCTCCTTAGCATAAGTTTTCAAAAACTTTTGATGTGATGGGTAAAAGACGTTTTGGCCTGTATGAATTTAGTTCAGCAGCAGTTTTTCCTAGTTTTAAAGTAAGGATAATTTGGGCCACTTTCCACTGCGCAGGACTCTGCGTTAACTAGTTGAGTAAAGTACTTTGTTCCAATGTGAGGCAGTTCTTTTATTGATTTCGCGGTAATGAAGTCATGGCCAGGGGCCTTCTTGATGATTAGAGAGTTTATAACTTCTAAAATTTTCGCAGTTTTCAAACACTCAACTGATGGTTCGAGCTCTTAAGGTTCTTCTAAAGATTGGATAAATTCATTTTCTTCATCTGGTCTCTTGTGTGATGGATTCCGCCGGAATACTTCTGTTAAATGTTCTGCAAACGCTTGAACATTGTCCTATTGCTTCTTGCCCAGGTGCCTTGGAGTGTCCTTATGGGAGGCATAGCTTTTTTGCATTGTTTTATCTTTTTGGTAGTCCTCCAGTGGGCTTGTGTGGGGGTGAGGTTCTTAAGGAATGTTTCTATGCAAGCGTTTCCTGCTTCAATGTCGTGGGCAGTTTTGAGCGAGACTTTAAATGTTAGGTTCTCATCAATTAGATTCCTGTAGTATTTTCAGTTCGTAAGTTTGCTACTTAGCCTCGGTTCTCCTATTTACTCATTGTTGTAGAACTCAGAGTTACTAAGACTAGAGAGTGATCATTTGTTAGGTCAAGACAGGATTTTGCTATAGCAAAGTGTTGAGGAATACCTTTGGCTATACAAAAGTCGACGAGGTCGGGCTGTTTGTTACTGTCGGTTGACCAGTACGTTGGTTCTCCAGTCGTTAGAAATTTCAAATTGTTCTTTTCTAGTGTTTTGTATAACTGTCGCCCTTTGGGTGTAATAAGTCTAGAACCCCATATTGTGTGTATAGCGTTATAGAGTCACCAACCGCTATAAATTGTCGTCCCAGCGTGCTGAAGAAGTTTTCATATTGCTTCTGCTTTACTGAATGTTTGGGGGAAACATACACAGCTGTTATTGTAAGGGGACCTGGCGAGTCCTCTATGGACACACTAGCAGCCTTTAGGAAATATTGACAGAATTCGGTGATTTGGTAGTGCTTGATTGAGTGTTTAATTATTATTGCTGCTTCTTCTTTTGATCTTCCAGCTAGGTGGTTAGTGGAATATACTGAGTCGGTGGGGATCCTTATATACCATCTTTTAGTGAAGTGCGTTTCAGATATCAGCATGATGTCAAGATTGTGGTTGTTGATAAATGTTTTTAATCCTTTTGTATGTTGAGACAGGCTATTGTCATTCCACAGTGCAATTTTTAATGTCTTATCCATTACTTGATTTTAGTAGGACCTGTGGTTAGAAGGTTTAACAGAGTTCCCATTTATTCAAAAAAGTCCTTTCAACATGTTCTTTAGTTCTTGCATTTCATTAGTTGGCTGATATGTTTGATTTGTATTTGGTGTTTCTGTAGTATTAAGAGGGGGTTGGTTTTGGATCCTACTTGCTTGGGAGTAAGACAACCTGGGCGGGAGTTGGAATTGGATGTAGAGTATATTTTTGGGTCTGAGAGTGGAGAAAGTTTTCTTTTTGAGCTCTTTGTATATGGTGCACCCTTTATAATTGGCTGAATGGTTTCCCCCACGTAGAACACATTTGATATCTCGAGATTTTTCTTTTCTTAGACACTTAGCCGTTATGTGATCTCCTGCATATTTTATACATCCCGGTCTTAGATAGCAGAAATTTTTTGTGTGCCCATACCTTTGATACTTCCCTTTTGTACTTGGGTGGTTCGCATTTAATCTTACACTGTTGTATGTATTCCACATTAGAGACCTCCTTATTGTTAGGAGCAAGACTCAATTCGACAAAAAACATAGGAAGGGGTAGTTTGGTTCTAAATTATATCACATTCCAAAAATTAGTGACCTAGTTTTTTGATTTTATGTTTTATCTCTTATTAATTAATGGAGTGGTGCGTATTTAGCACTACTTTGTAGCGTCTCTCTTCTTCAAGTTAGAAGATATGAAATTATGTTTCTTTGTCGGTTAGGGCTTTAATGATAATTCCTTAATGTTCAGCTGTTTTTGGTAGAACTTCAACTTGGTCATCGTTGAGAACCTTTATTTCATATTACTTTTTACTAACTACGTTCGAAAATTGTACAAGTGGTGAGATATTTTTTACGCCAGTTAAGAAGATTGGAGGAGGCATAACTGCTTTTTCAGGACTGGTATTTTGGCTTTCATCGTCAATTCCGTCATCAGCGAAGGATGAAAAGCGATTAGATATTGAAAGTACATCGAGTCAGTATTCGCTTCCATTTGGATGTTTGGATTTTAGTCCAGCGTTGCCTTTTTTTTACGTTTGTGGACCTGAACAGGCTAAATTAGGCCGATCGTGCTAAATCACTCAGGAACACTTAGGAGGATGGATAGAGGGATAATGAATTGCCAATAGAGGCCTATGAACAGCTACCTTAAATTTTCTCATATCATAAGTGAGAGGAAAACAGGAGCTAGGGAGATCATTCCAGAGTTTAGAAACCGTCTAGACAAATGTGGATTGCGCCCGTTTGGTACCACAAGTGGAGATTTGTACTGCATACTGATGATGTAAATGAGCGAGCCGAGTGTTTCTCGCAAAGATAGCCCGAGATGGTATCAAAGAAAATAATTCAGCAGCACAATAGCCGTTGTAATAATGATAATACAAAGAAAGAACTGAAACCATCCTTCTATGCTCAAGGGGCTGTATGTGAGAAGTTAAGGACGGGTCATTTATAAGCGTAATCGCTCTCTTTCGAATACGATCAACGATATCGAGAGCGTATTGGGGAGCACTAACCCAGAGGTGAGAATTATATTCCATATGAGGCCGAATTTGGGCCTTATACAGCAGGAGGAGTTGTCGAGAGGTAAAGTATTGCTTAGATCTGTACAAAAAACCTATTTTACGAACAGCTGTTTTGGTAGCTGACAGAAAATGGTCAACCCATGAGAGATTTGAAGATGCAGTCATACCCAACAGAGTAATAGGGTCTGAAAACTTAAGAGCTGAGCCATTCATACTTACAAACATTTTACGTAAAATCACAAAATTGTCCAAATTAATATAAGATTTCAAGATTTTTATAAACTAGAGTTCGTCAAGTTAACAAATGACAAAATGTGTAAAGGTTTCCACACAAATTTTCCTGAGTCGAAGTTCATCAAATTATTGCGACAGTATCCTAACATTTTTTATGAAAATCGTTTACGCAATGAATTAGGTATAATTTATTCGGATGACTCCCAAACCACTAAACTATGTCAGTTAGTGCTAACAATTCCAGATATAACTGCATCTAGTGAACACTCTCGCATACAAATGTTTCTTAGAAACACTATGAGTTATGACGAATGACAGGCTTTCAAATTTATCACTTGAGGAGACTGTCATTGACGAGTTCGCGAAAAAAGAAGTGAGCTAATGTATAAGAATATTTAAATATGCCATTTTTATCATGACTTATTATTATTTTATTATTTATTACTTGTTGATCTAATAATTTGTATAATTCACAAATTCAGTCTCCCCAAATTATTTACTCACGAACCGCCCCTGCTTAAATTACCCAAATTTCATACACACGTTGCAACTAATTACATCTATTTTGATTGCTTTTCAACTGAAGTTTTAAGCGTTCCAAACTTTTGACAGTTCATAATGTGCAAAGAAGTATCTGAATATCCCTCAAACTTTAATACTTATAATCTTACTAGGAACACCTCAGGCATTTTGATTTTGTGTTTAGCGTCGGGTAGTTACCAAGCAACGTTCTTACAAAAGCACGTCAAAATTATTTCGTAATTATAATTATTGGGATATTACTCTGGATAATTATCAATTACGTCGTTCGTTAATAGTTAGTTAGTCGAAATGTTTTCTAAGCACTTTGCATTACTTTTATTCCTGAATAACACATTTTAATTGAGAAAGTCAATCACATTTCGACGAGCTTTCAGCAAAAAATTTCAAAATTTCGATGATCTTGTAAAGTTTTAATCTTAAAATTTTTATTACCTACATAAAATTCACGTGTGGTGTTTTTTATAATAAATTTTTTTTACTTACTTAAATTATTTTTGAGGTCTTCACTTATTCAGTGTAATAAATTTATAATAAGCATTATTAGATAAAATAGTAAATTTGTTTTATTCAAGTTTCTATAATAAATTATGAACATAAATCGATTAGAAGCGTTTGTAAAATAATTTATACTACCAATTTTACACTCAAAATCTAATTAATTACGAGCTTGTCAGTTGTGATACTGCAATTAAAAATGTTCGTAACAAGATTATTTGAAATTTCAAGCATACTTTGTTAAAAATCTATTTGAATAACGGAAATTCAACCTTTTAGAATACAAAATTGTTTGAACCCCTGTAATATCTGATTTATTATTTATACGCGTAACGCGTTGGTGTGTAATTTTAGCTAAAAACGCCACAAAAAGTTAGGTTAGTATTCAATTAAAATTAATGAATGGATTAGTACTGATATTCCAATCCAAATGTGGGATTTGAAACGTTTTACTGTAAAACGTGTTTCCTTACGATATTTACAGACAACGATAACTGTTAAAGTGTTGTTGAGGTACAGCAAAATTAAAAATTTTATAAGTTGCATTTCAATAATTTCAAAATTTATATCAGTTACATTGAAATTTTCATATTTTTTTAACGTATTTGACGTTGCATTGTGCAGTATTGTACCGTTGTTTAAGTACTATTGAAATGCAATGCGATACAATATGACAATTTGCAGATCATTGTACTCAAAGATGACGTTTAGTATTAATTAATAACTATACAGGGTGTGGCGCGAAGAGTTTTGATTAAAAGTAATGGCGGATACAGTTATGTTAAAAATCTGAAATTACGAAGCTGTAGGTTTTGGATGACACTGAGTTCAAATATAATATTGTCCTGAATGTTGTTACGGTAGAAATGTTCACTAGGACAAGGTAAAAGATAAACCTGTTTTTTTTTTAAATTAATTCAGAATAATGCCTCGTAACTTATTGAAGCAGCATTAACTAGCTTGAATCACTTTAATAATTTCTTTTAACTCGAGGTTGTTAAGGTTCGACAAACAAAAGAAAACACTCAACAAATCGTTTTGTACAGCTTACATTAATAGGTTTAATTTCGAACAGAACAATCCTGAACAGTATGTGTGTGGTTGGGCGATCGTTCACTACGTTCACTTAAATCTTAGGAAAGGGGTTCTCTAATTATATCTCGTTACTAACGTAAATTCAATAGTCCTCAGGTTCGCACTACAAAAAAACACGAACCAAATTTCTATCATAAACGCACTCAAAGATGCCGTTCTTCTCCAACTAACTTGAAGAGCGAGCCCGGTTGAAATGTTACTTCACAAAAAATATCCCAAACTTGGTTATAATCGACTAATCTTTGAAGTCTTCAATGCTCCTTAACTAAATTTCACTAGGAGCTCGCACAATGATGAAACCCCAATTCCGCTAATTCGAACGACTTCACCTACACGCGTCAAAAGCTTAGGACAGAGTCCTCTTCCATTCAAAATTACTTTCTCCGCCATATTAAAAAAACGTTCCCCCCCTCCATACAAATTCATTCAAACAAACCAATCAACCATTTTAATTTTAAAATTTCTACCCCCCTAAATTTACGATGATCTCTCGACTTAAGGCGGAGAAACTGCCACGTTTGCATTTTCCTTCCACCCCATACAGAAATGTTATTGCAAAGGTACAACCAATCGCCCACCCATTTTACTTACATGGATGAAAACCAACATTCCGACTCTCCAATTGTTCCTCTACACGAATGCGACAGTACGGCACCAATGCGATAACAACGCTTCTTTGTAATGAAACTAGGTAACAAATCTAAACGAATTTATTTTAATAAAACTCCACATATGATTCGGGCAATAAACTGAAGATTGTACTTAAATTTCCAAAAACTACACTGACCTTTCTTAATGAAATTACGTAACTACACCAAAAAAAAAACGAAATTCCTTAATGCACATTACACATTCCTAAAATTCCTTTACATACAGCGTGACCCATTTAAGCAAAACATTCATTATCTACAGTAAGCTCTTAAACAAAACAAAAATATACGGAATTTAACATAAGTGAATAAAATTACAAACAAAATTACCCAATACGTATACAGGGTGTTCAAAATACCCTGAAAATCTGGAACTTCCCGTTATACCGGAAGTAGACGTCAACTTTGTTATTTTAAATGGAACCTAATATTTTTTATTTTATTTTCGAATTCTACATGAAATTCTAGATAAAATTTGTGCACGATGTCCTATACCAAAAATGAAGTACTTTCGAGATATTTCGATTTTTTTTTTAATTTTGAAAAAACCCTAGTCCGCATTGAATAACGATATCTCCATTAATAACGAAGCTACTGACGTGAAATTATAACCAATAAACAACAAGCGCTTGCCCGTTAACTCCATATATCCATCTCATTGATATTTCATATAGGGTGTTTTAAACTTAGCTTTTGAGAAATTTCATTATCTTAGTTAAAACATAACAACACTTAATTATTTCAACATTAGTAAAGGGTAGGCTATGGCTGTCAAAGATTTGATAGTTAGAACGTCAATTGTTTATGTTGGTTTGGCGGTTGTCTTTACCAGTTTGTGTTTCATAGTAAATAAAGGCAAATTTAGGATATACTAATGATGATTTTTTAAATCTCATTGTTATTTACGGCGAGTGTAATAGAATTGTTGAACGGACTTGCCGTGTTTATGCAGAAAAATATACAAATCGACCAAATGCAACTGGTGATATTATAAGAAGATTGTTTAAAAACTGCCGTCAGTTTGGTCAATTTAAGACAAAAATTAATAAAAATAAACCACTAATAAACGAAATTAATGTTTTGGGTTATTTTACGGCCTCTCCAAATGTCTCCATTAGAGATTGTGAGAGAGATCTTACTTTGTCGACGAGAACAATTCATCGCATTTAAAGAAACACAAATGGAAACCATTTCCATATCATTTGGTACAGCACTTACAATTAGGTGATCTTCCTCGAAGGGTAGAATTTTGTGAATGGTTTTTAATGAAGACCCAAAAGGATGAAAACTTCATAAAAAAAGTTATATGGTGTAATGAACAAAGTTTAGCAAAAATGGATTATTTAATCGACATAATTCCCATTTTTGGTCTAATGAAAATCCACATGTTAGTAGAGAACGTTATTTCCAAGACAGTTGGAGTTTTAATGTTTTTTGTGCAATAAAAGACGATAAAATTGTAGCATTAGAATTTTATGATGAAAATTTAAATGGTACAAGATATTGCCACATTTTAGAAGAAGCCATACCACCGGCGTTACATACTTCAAGAAACGGAGAGGCGGCTTCAGCTTGGTATCAGCAAGATGGAGTACCTCTTCATAACTTTGGGCCTGTTGCTCAGCATCTTTACGACATGTTTGATGATAGATGGATTTCCAATCAGGGTCCGTTTCCTTAGCCAGCTCACTCTCCTGATTTGGCTCGTCTAGATTTTGGTATTTGGGGTTACACTAAAAATCAGGTATTTTCCAAACCTGTTACGACAAAGGAAGATATGAAGCAGAGAGTCTTACATGCTTTTAATTCTCTAACACCCGACCATATTTCCAGAATTACAAGACATAACTTAATGAAAAGGATTCATAAATGTTTAGAAGTAGATGGGTAATGCTAATTTTGAACACTTTTTATAAAACTTTATTTGTTTAATATTACATCCTTTCAGGCTATTGGTTACTTTTCAGAATTAATAACTTATGAAAAAATAACAAAATATCACCTTAAATAATGAAAATTGTGGCCTACCCTTTACTAATGTTGAAATAATTAAGTGTTGTTATGTTTTAACTAAGATAATGAAATATCTCAAAAGTGGTTGGATTTAGGTATAGGGAATACTGATACCAAACGAATTGGCTTAAAAAAATACAGCGGAAAATGTAATAAAATACAGGGTGTTCTATTTAAAGTAAGCAACTTATAAATGATTTAAATTGTGAATGTTGGCGGCTAAGTTTAAAACACCCTGTATTAAATATCAATGAGATGGATATATGGAGTTAACGGACAAGCACTTGTTGTTTATTGGTTACAATTTCACGTTACTAGCTTCGTTATTAATGGAGATATCGTTATTCAATGTGAACTAGGATTTCTTCAAAATTAAAAAAAAAAATCGAAATATCTCGAAAATACTTCATTTTTGGTATAGGACATTGTGCACAAATTTTATCTAGAATTTCATGTAGAATTCTAAAATAAAATAAAAAATATTAGGTTCCATTTAAAATAACAAAGTTGACGTATACTTCCGGTATAACCGGAAGTGCCACATTCAGGACAATATTATATTTGAACTCAACGTCATCCAAAACCTACAGCTTCGCAATTTCAGATTTTTAACATAACTGTATCCGCCATTACTTTTAATCAAAACTCTTCGCGCCACACCCTGTATTTTTTTTTTATGATTGTGGACCTGAACAGGCTAAATAAGGTCTATCGTGCTAAAGCACTCAGGAACACTTAGGAGGATGGATAGAGGGATAATGAATTGCCAATAGATGCCTATGAACAGCTACCTTAAATTTTCTCATACCATAAGTGAGAGGAAAACAGGAACTAGGGAGATCATTCCAGAGTTTAGAAGCCGTGTAGAAAAATTTGGATTGCGCCCGTTTGGTACGACAAGTGGAGATTTGTACTGCATACTGATGATGTGAATGAGCGAACCGAGTATTTCTCGCAAAGATAGCTGGAGATGGTATCAAAGAATGTAATTCATCAGCACAATATCCGTTGTAATAACGATAATACAAAGAAATAACTGAAACCATCCTTCTATGCTCAAAGGACTGTATGTGAGAAGTTAAGGACGGGTCATTTATAAGCCTAATCGCTCTCTTTTGAATACGATCAACGATATCGAGAGCGTATTGGGGAGCACTAACCCAAAGGTGAGAATTATATTCCAGATGAGGCCGAATTTGGGCCTTATACAGCAGAAGGAGTTGTTGAGAGGTATTTTTGTACTCTCAAGAATAAAGGTCTCCCTATGAACATTGCTATGATACGTATTTGATTCTTTACTAACATGATTATGTAAAGTTATTGGCAAACACTCTTAAATATATTAAAAGCTAGGTATACGTGGCGCGAGCGCTATTTATTGTATACATGCTACCGTGAGAGAACGAAATTAGTAATTGGCAACATTCGCCGGTGATTTTCGACCAAATGCCTCGGAGAAGGACCGAACAGTTTTTAATTTTATAATAGCTTCGGACTTTCGCCGGTATTTGTCGACAAACAGAAATGAGCTTCGGTGAGGGCCGAAAAGGACAGGTCTAAGTGTAAGTTTTTTTTATAAGATATTTTAATTTGTGTTTAATAATGGCCACTGCAGTAACCCGAGATCAGTTTTTTCAGAAGGTAAACGTTTTAGTTGATTTTTTTATATTATTCTTCTTTTGTCTCGTGATTTGGAATGACCTGTTTATTTTAAATTCATAATAATTTAATTATGTTGGGAAACTTCTCCCATTTGTTCTATTTTATAAAAAATATGACAAAAAAGTGTTTTTAAATTTTAAAGATTGTTTCTTTTTAACGTACACCATCAGTTCACGGTAAGTGTTGACATTCGCCGGTGTAAGTTAAAAATAATGGTATTAGACAAATAATTCCGACATATGCCAAGCACCTTGGAGAATGCTGACATTTCGGAGTTTCACAGTACCATATACACACCTTCAGCGAAATTCCATTTTTTGCTTAGCGCGTTATGTCCCTTGGTATTCCACCTTGATGTACAAATGACACCGCGGGAAATAACATGAGTAGAATGAGGTCCGTACTGACTAAATCCTCGGCGCATGCAGAATTTTTAATTCCAGCCCCTAGATGGTAGGCAACCGCAGACACGTGTATCTTGGTTCATTTTGATTTCCGGCTTCTTTTCAGGCGCTATTTTCATCCCCTTGATGACGTATTTATGGTCCTCACCACCGTAATTAGGATCCTTTTGGCAGCATTAAGAGCCCTTTTAAGGTCCATAATCATGACGTCATAATTAAAAGTGATGGGGAAGGAGAGATTCACCTTACTTCATCTTAATTTACCTTGTCACCGTAATTCATGATAATTCATCTGGCACTAGACCATGCCCCCTGGTTTCTGATTGAATCATTCAATCATTCATTAAACTGCGTACAAAGACACTCAGACTTGATAAACGTATGTAAACGCTTAGGTAGCACACACTTTCAAAATCCAGCATCTCTACCATCACCCTTTTTCTGTACTTTGTTGATGCGAAAATCTTGTATTCTACCCCTGTCTCTAAATCCTTAACACTTTTAAAATGTTTAAAACATGTTGATGCACTTTAGAAGAGATAAATCCATATCTGTAATCATAACATAACGTTACAAATCTGTAGAGGTAATTAAATAAAGTATATAAAATAAGGGGTGAGGGTTAAAACCAAAAACGATCACTTACCCATATTTTATTGGTTACGTCAATCTCTTGAATCGTCTGGTGCTGCGTTAATTCATATTTATCTTTTTTGACCTTCTTTGAACCCATAAATTTCCAGATCCCATTTTAAACTTTTTATCTTTAACAGTAATTGGCCTATTTGTGCAGCAGAAAACGGGATCTGGAAATTTATGGGGTTCAAGGTAGGTCGAAATAGATGAATCTCAATAAGCGTAGCACCAGACAACTCAAGAGATTTACGTAACCAATAAAATATGGGTAAGTGATCGTTTTTGGTTTTAACCCTCACCCCTCAATTTATTTGCTTTATTTCATTGCTTGCACAGATTTATAATTTTATCTTATAATTACAGATATGGATTTATCTATTCTAAAATGCATCCACACGTTTTAAACATTTTAAAAGTGTTAAGGATTTAGAGGCAGGGGTAGAATACAACATATTCAATTTGTACATCAACAAAGTACGGAGAAAGGGTGATGGTAAAGATGGTGGATTTTAGATGTGTGTGCTACCTAAGCGTCTCCATAAGCAACCGGTTTAATATTCGTTTAGAAAAAGGTGACGATGATGACGTTGGTTTAATAATTAAAATCATGTTTGCTTTGTGGTACTTGAGAATCACTTGATTTGATTGACCATAGTCTGGGGCCGTGTCTATGGGCCAATCAGAAATCAGGGGGCATGGTCTAGTGCCAGATGAATTTAGACGAATTAAAATGACTCTTAATTCTGCAAAAAGGGTCCTAATTACGGGGGTGAGGACCATAAATGACATCAAGGGGTTAAAAATAGCCGGCAATTAAGATGAACTAAGATACATTAAACGTGTCTGCGGTTGTCTACCCTCCAGGGGCTGGAATTAAAAACTACACCGGGTTTATGGGCCGAGGATTTATCCTGTGCGGACCTCATTCTACTATCATGAATTTCTCTCCCCTGATTATAATATACTATTTTAATATAAATTAAAACATCAATACTGTTAAATTTTTTATTATCATTATTATTGTTAACTAGAATATAAAGTTCTATTTTTTAATTATATACTTCACTTGGGGTATTTTTGATAAAGCCGCAGTAAAAATAGTTGTATTTATAGTAAATTAAGCAACACCTATTATAGAGTTCTTTAGTTGGTAAGTTTGGAGAGTTCTGAAACAACCCATTTTCAAGGTCCCGCACTACCAAAGTTATAAAATATACACGTTTATACATCAACATAATTACAAACTCAGAATGTGAGATGTAGAACGTCTACCACACCCAAATTTTTAACGGAGGTCATCCCATATTAAATTCATTGGCACACAATAAAAAAAGGAAATGATGTGTTAATGTATTTATTTGCCTGTACTTAGTGTGGCGCCCATTCTAGATGTTCCTGTAGTAGATTAACAGACGGTTACCATTGTTTTGTTCTAACTCCACACGTGAAGCATTCAACTGTATCGTCGGTAGAGGTGGAAATAAATCCTACTGCAGAGTATGCTCCTAATAGTGGACCAACAGATGGTCACTATCGGTAGATTTTGGAATATTGACACCTCGACCATTACCGTGATGGTCATGTATCTGCGCAGATACATGTGTGGCGTCTATATGTTGGTTTGTTGGTCTATTAGTCGACCTAGTCAGTCAGTCTGGTCAAGCCCGCACTACTTCGAACAATGTTTTCCTGGAAAAAAACATAATGAGAAGGATAGATATCTTATTAGTTATACTTACTATACGTGTCTCGATCACTCACAAATACCATGTGTGGAAGAGCGACGTTACAAACGCCGATGAGTTCGTTACAATCTCTTCGACAGTTTGCAGTATCATTTCTAAATGTACAACGGCATTATTATACCCACTTAGTATAACTAGTGTGAGTCCGGTCGAGCTGCTTTTCAAGAGAGCCCTCCGTGATCACGACATCGTAATTTAGAATAAACGGTACTGTTGTTCTTAACCGTAAAGAAAAAGGTATAATAAAGGACAACAGTTATGGTGATGATACATACCGTGAATGTGAGTTATTCCCAACTTACAACGCGATGAGTGTAGAAGTGCCAGTTCCACCCAGCGATGTAAGGCATGCCGGATTACTCTGGGCAGTCCTGTCCCCCGACGCCAATGCTCTCATGTAGAGGCGATAACATAGTGCGGCCAATAGGCATTGCAATGTGGCTAACCCAAAACCAGTAGTCGTTTAATTCCTGTACGTCCATATCATCGTCGCCGTTCTCAGCATTTCTATGACCCTGGACCTCCTGATTATGGTTATCGTTCTTATGAACCCTGCCAGCGTCATTGCCTTGTTGCTGTATGTTATTGGCCCTGTAAGTCGTCAAGTTGTTGTAGTCTGTTTGTCAGGACGTCGATTAGGTTCTCATCATCGCTGTTCTCTTCAACGATGAGAACATCGGTCTGTCTCGTAGGATTCGTTGTAGTTTCAGTGCGTCATTGTGGTAATCGTCAGAATCGTAACTGTAGACAGGATCTATGACAACGTCAGAGCCATAATTATCAATGTTGAGGTCTTCGTTACCATCGGATGATGAACATATTGCCTCAATACTATATACCACACAAAATTAAAAAACACCGAATGCGTTTGAATAGCTAAGCTATCATCATCAACTGTCGGCCGTTTTTTAATTTTGTGTGGTACGTGAGTGTATTTTATTTAATATTAAATCTTTACATTCTTATAAAAAGAATACAAATTAAATGTTATTGAAGCAATCAAAATTTATAAACAGAAATTACTTTTAATGGACGAACTGGTTGATCTTATAGACTCACCTTTAATAGATATTTTAAAGATAGAATTATAATTTACATCAAGTTTGCTGTTACCATAAGTACTATTATTTCATGTATATATTTTCAGACATTTATTAAAATGCGCAATTACATTATTTTTAAAACATTAGTACTAGTAGAAACTTTAAGGTAATCGAGAATTTCAAACAATGGATTGATTAAACAACATAAAATATGAAAATGTATACTTTCACCATTATCACACATAATACTTACCTTTTTTGGGTTTTTTAATGGTGTATTTTAAATTATACAATCTAAACGTTTCGATAATACTTACAATTATCTTCGTCAGTAGTAATATCTACTAAAACTGAAAAATTAAAACATAAACATCAGCCTGCTATTAATACATTGGTTTGAGAAACGTATGAGCCAACTATAGAATTAAATTTTAGTAAAGAATAACTAAGTCCTTAAGCATTAAATATTGTTACACTGTCTTAAAGATGACAAACCAGAACACCCTCTAATGTCGAAGGCTAACAATGAAAGATGTCAGCCAAGAAACACATTTAACAAAATTTAATCAAGTTAAGATGGAAGTGGAAAGTTGTGAAAAACTTCAATTTGAAAATGATAGAAGCATTCACAAATATAAACATTTCATCAAATAAAGTATCCAGTCAAATCTAACAAAGAGATATCTTTGTGAATAATTGCAAGTGTTCTTAACAATGACAAGCATAATGCAGAACGTTGCCAAACGCTATTTAAACAGTGATTTTCTTCTTGCCTATTAAAGTTAGCTTCACTTTGTAAACGAACATAATAATGAGTTTGTCTTGACAATATTTCCATATTATCAAATTGAATGTCATGATTTACATTAATTAAGGCATGGTCAGCCACCGCAGACTTCTCTAGTTGACCTAATCTACAAAATATAGTTCTTACGTTTGTATCAAAGTATTTTGTGGTTCCAATGTATGCTTTTCCACGTAACAAGATAATTTACAGAGTGATAAGTTAAACATTTTAGGTAACCTTAAATGTTCTTTAATTTTTCTTGTAGGTTTAAAAATAGTCTTAATGTCATATTTAATTAGGATTTTTTCGATTCTATCTGTAACATTAACTTTAAAGGGAAGAAAAGCAGTACCAACATTAAGAACTGGTTTTTTTTAAGGTTATGCCTAGAAGGTGTAATAACATTGTTAATATCTGTAAGTGAATATCCATTATCTTGTAAGGATTTTGTTAAATATTTATATTCATCCTTCAAAAATTCAGGTTCACCAATTCGTTTTGCTCGATCTACTAAATATTTAATTACACTAATTTTTTGATGGATGGTGGTTAGATAATTTATGAAGGTATCTATCAATGTGTGTCGGCTTTCTGTAAACCTTGAAAGATAGTGAATTATTATTTTTAGTCATAACCTTAAATAAAAACCAGTTCTTAATGTTGGTATTGCTTTTCTTCCCTTTAAAGTTAATGTTACAGATAGAATCGAACAAATCCTAATTAAATATGGCATAAGGACTATTTTTAAACCTACAAGAAAAATTAAAGAACATTTAAGGATACCTACAGATGTTTCAAGCCCATTATCATCTTCCGCATTGTATAAGTTATGTTGTTCATTTGGAAGAGTATACATTGGAACCACAAAACGTAGCTTTGATACAAGACGTAAAGAACTAAGGGCGATCCCATAGGGGGGGGGGGGGTACAACACACCTCTTCCCCAAAGGTTTTCCAATCGGCAAATTTTAATGGAGCCGTCCGGTTAGGTATTAAGGTTGAGTCGGCATTATATTTAGTAAGTTTATGAATCTTTCTACATAATTTTTTCGTCAACAAAACTAATGCGGTGATCCATAAAGAAATGATTGTGTCCGGCTTTACACTATAAATGATAAACTTATAAACAATTCTCGCCTTGAAAACAATGATTTCACAGAAAGTTTGATATTGATCCTATTGATACTTTATCTTGTACTAACTTTATCAAGTTTCTCAGAAACGATATAGTTTTACTGAGACTGAGAAATGCGTTAATTTTAATTTCATTGCATCTTGGATTCATTTCGCATTGTGATTCGGAACAAGAACGTGGCTTAAGTAATTGAAGGATTTAATTGTTCATAAAGTTTTTTGAAAGTCTACTGTTTATGAAATGACTATCTCAGTGTTAGTGTTGCACCATTTCGAATAGTTTAGTACATATACCAATGAAGTCAATAACACGACAAGAAAATGCAGTGCTTAGAATGTCGCAGCAAATTTGATGTTGATTACGAGAAGCAGCATGAAAATAAGACACGTGGAGGAAAACGGGTAAAAGTTCAATTAGTTGGAGTACCCCCAAATCCTTTTGAAGCTGCTAAATAGTCAGAATTTAAGGATTTACAGCCAACACCGTCCATAAGTAGAAGTGCTGCAGAAACTATAAGCTTTCCGTCAACGTCTCTTTTTTTTAATGAAATCTCTAGAATAAAGAAGACTAATAAAAAACTACTAACTGGGCTATGTGCGTGGCTCAGCTGTCTTTTGTGACAATTTAAATGGGGTTGATTATCTATTAGAAACATTTAAAAACTCAGCAACGCCTGATGTTGAACGTTTTTTACTTGAAGTCATTAATATTACAAAAGAAATTAAAATTTTTACGTCTAAAGCTGAAGAAGCTTTAAATTCAACAGCTGAAAAGCGCGTTAACCAACCGCAGATTGAGGACTTAAGTACATTAATTGAACATGATCCAGGCCAGAGAGGTGAAGTAGTGAACATTCAATCAGACACAATTTTTGATTGACTTAGAACCATGTCAAACAAAACTATCCAAATTTCCGTCGCTGGAATATAGAATATCCTCATTTAGAGTATTGCGTTTTTAAAGACGCTGCTTTTGTTTCGTTTGTTTTTTTTTTATTTCCAAAAGGACCTGGAAGAAGTTACGCTGCTAGTTAATTAATGGACCAAGGAAGGACTTCGGCAGTGGAATTTGTTTAAAAGTCGGGGTACTTCTAAAAAAAGTAAAATTAGCGGAACATTTTTACAATATATGTAAAGATATTAAGGATTCCATTTTTTTTTCGATTATTTCTGATACTGCCCCGGGTGCATCCCATAAGGATATGCTGTCTTTAGTAGTTCTGTATACCAAAAATCTTAAGCCATAAAAGCGATTAATTGAAATACTGAGTTAAAAACAGGAAGATTGTACTGAAATATTTTCACTTTAATCAAAATGAATTGCCTATTGAAAATTTTATTACAGATATAACTGTGCCCGTGTTGTGCTTATGAAGGTATGGAAAGGATATTAGTAATTTATAAACCAGTAGTAGAGGCATTGACCATCTTGATTTGTCACAAGACCCATAGACCGTATTTTCACGCTTATTTTATGGTTTTTTCAGGCCTTTTTCATTCATTTTTACACCACGTGTGAGACCGTATTTTCAATTAATTTTCATCCCTAACATATTTTTTACAACCCACGGAGCCGTATTTTCAACCTTATTTTGAAGCCCTTTTCAACCCAATTATTTTTACTTGACGTAAACGTTTTTTTCACTATTTTATGACAGCTCACGTATGGACACGTATTTTCTACCTATGGTTTCTTTCGGTCAACCCTGATTAGAGCCTTTTTGCACATGTTCACGTGGGGGCTGGTCTTGGTTGGCTGGACCTGGACCTGATGGACTTGGACTTGAGGGTTGGTCTTAGGGTTATTTTTGATGGTTATCTAATTAAGGTCCTTTTGGTATATTAAGAGCAGTGCCCTGGAGGTTAGGCAATGCACACGCATACAATGTTGGAAATTGCATAATTAATAAGATATTATTAAAATTATCGATCCTATTGCTTTAAAATGGTCAAATGCTATTGGATGATCTTTTACCTATAGAGAAAACGTTGCTATTTCTAATAAGGAGGTTCTTGTAAGACACGTGTAGGGCTTCGCAACTTGTTCTCAGGCCTTCGCCCCTGACCGGAGATGGTGTGAACCTAACCTTATAAGACAAGTGTAGAGCTTAGCTTATCGTGGCCCCTTGACGCAATTGTATGAGGTTCTAACTTAATCTTACAGCTGTAGGCCTTCGTCCCATCATACAAAATTGTATTCTAATAAGGAGGTTCTTGTAAGACAAGACTTGTATCAGGGTCTGCGCCCTGGCCCCTTTGAATAAAAATTGATTTTAACGCTATCCAGTGGCGTATAGGCTAACGAACATTTTCTATAATAGAAGCTGATAATGCACACCTCTCTCTTCTATCTTGTTTCTTTCTCCCCCTCTCTCTTTCTCACACACACACACACACAAATAAATCAATTACTTAATCAATCTCAATCAATCAACCGAAATTATGTTTTACAGTTTGCGGAAACCAGATTACAGTTCAAACTGAATACATTAAAGTCTAATTAAATATGACGTGAAATAATAAACAATTTCTATCCTAATGTAATGATGCTTTATGTATAGACATCCTAAACAGTCACCACCTATACATTCGGGAAATTATATCTGATTTATTTGCATGTTCAATTACATACACACAAAATTGTTTCATTGTAATATGTTCATTAACAGTTGTAAAAAACCATTAAAAAAAAAGACTGGAAAATAATAATTACTTATACAACATAGAGTTAAATTAAATTAACTTGTTTTTTAAGAATATCAAACAGATATAACAAAAATAAAAGGCAAAAGGTTTTAATGGTTTTATTACTATTATACGTGAATTAACAATAACTATAAGTTTAAAATCCACGAATACGTAACAGCTATTTTGAGAGCTGATCTTATGACGTCATCCTATAAGAGAAATAACACATTTTAAAAATCTTTATCGACATTTTTGTTAGCAATATCAGGTAAAAACATATATTAAAATAATACGCTACCTTTAGAGTTTTTTTCTTCACTGTTATACGTAACTGAAATTTTTTATACAACGTGTTCACTAAAATACGATTTTGAATGGCTAGATACAAACAGACATTACATAGTCATTAACTATTTTAGAAAGAATACACAAAAACCTGATTATAGCTATGTACATGTTGTTTACAAAAATTTACTTCAAAACACAAATATTTTAAAAATTTTACTGACGCAGAAAATACTTTAAATAATTGAACCTTCAGATTACATAAAACTATTATATACTAATTACGTTCAAAAACAAAAAAACACAGAAAGAACAAAGAAGAACGAAGACACGCACAACAAAGACAGAAACACGCTTAAGGAAGCAAAGAAAAAAGAAAAGCAAGAAGAAGAACAGCAAATGAACGAAGAAACAACAGAACAACAAGCAAGAAGAAGAACGCAAACAGACACAAGCACACGAAGCACAGTTATAAACATACAAAACTACAAAAAACACAAATTAATATTTTCAAAATAATAAAAATTCATTAACTAATCAAATAAAATGTCATTATTTAGCTATTTACAGGTTGATTACAATATAGTCGTTTAAGATGAAGACGATTGAGATTATTATATTCAAATTGATGGTATGATGTTTTTGATGAAAATTATCAAATAAAAATTCGATTACGTCACTTTATTTGATTAGAAATTTTAAAGTTAGTTGACATTGCTATTAATCCCAACTGATAAAATCCATATAAACGTGAATCATCTGTTGTTGTAGATGTGTGTGTGTGTGTGTGTGTGTAGATGTGTGTTTTATACGTAATTGATATACAATAGTTTTAATGTAATCTAGAAGATTCAATTATTTAAAGTAATTTCTGCGTCAGTAAAATTTTAAAATATTTGTAAGTGTTTTGAATGTAAATTTTGTAAGTAAAATCATGAATTTTAAATACCAGTAGCTGTAATCAGGTATTTTTGATATTACTTTCAAAATAATTTAATGACCGGTTATGTAATATCTGCTTTATATCAGCCATTGACAAATCGTATTTTAGTGAGACACAGTTGTATAAATAAATTTCAGTTCAACGTATGGTACAGTTGAAGGACAATACTTCTAAAGGTATAGCGTATTATTTTTAAATATGTTTTTACCTGATATTTAATAAAAATGTCGATAAAGATTTTTAAAATGTATTATTTTTATAGGATGACGTCATAAGATCAGCTCTAAAATATTGGTAGTATTCGTGGAATTTTAAACTTGTAGTTATTGTTAATTCAGTATTAATAAATAATAAAACCATTAAAACCTTTTGCCTTTTATTTGTTATATCAGTTTGATATTCTTAAAAACAAGTTAATTTAATTTAACTCTTGTTATATATAGTAATTATTACTTTCCAGTCTTTTTTTTAATGGGTTTTTGCAACTGTTAATGAACACATTACAATGAAACAATTTTGTGTGTATGTAATTGAACATGCAATTAAATCAGATATAATTTCCCGAATGTATAGGTGGTGACTGTTTATAGGATGTGCCTATACATAAAGCATCGTTACATTAGGGTAGAAATTATGTATTATTTCACGTCATATTTAATTAGACCTTAATGTATTCAGTTTGAACTGTAATCTGGTTTCCGCAAACTGTAAAACATAATTTCGGTTGATTGAGATTGATCTGGTGATCGAGCGTGATTTGTTTGAGATTGATTAATTAATTGATTTGTTTGTGTGTGTGTGTGTGTGTGTGTGTGTGTGTAGAAAGAGAGAAGAAGAAACAAGATAGAGGAGAGAGGTGTGCATTATCAGCTTCTATTATAGAAAATGTTCATTAGTCCATACGCCACTAGATAGCGTTAAAATCAATTTTTACTCAAAGGCACCAGGGCGCAGACCCTGATACAAGTCTTGTCTTACAAGAACCTCCTTATTAGAATACAATTTTGTATGATGGGACGAAGGCCTACAGCTGTAAGATTAAGTTAGAACCCTTATACAATTGCATCAAGGGGGCCACGATAAGAGCTAAGCTCTACACTTGTCTTATAAGGTTAGGTTCCCACACCATCTCCGGTCAGGGGCGAAGTCCTGAGAACAAGTTGTGAAGCCCTACACGTGTCTTACAAGAACCTCCTTATTAGAAATGCAACGTTTTCTCGTATAGGTAAAAGATCATCCAATAGCATTTGACCATTTTGAAGCAATAGGATCGATAATTTTAATAATAATATCTTATTAATTATGCAATTTCCAACATTGTATGCGTGTGCTTTGCCTAACCTCCAGGGGTACTGCTCTTAATATAGCCAAAAGGACCTTAATTAGATAACCATCAAAAATAACCCTAAGACCAACCCCCAAGTCCAAGTCCAAGTCCAGGTCCAGGTTCAGCCCCAGCACCAAGATCAGCCCCTCACGTGAGCATGTGCAAAAATGGCTCTAATTAGGGTTAAGCCTCGAAAAGAAACCATATGGCAGAAAATACGCGGTCTATACGTGAGCTGTCATAAAATAGGGGTGAAAAAACACGTCCTACACGTGCGCAAGTAAATTATAATTAGGGTTGAAAAGGGCCTTCGAAAAGAAAGGGTTGAAAATACAGTCTCACGCGTGGGTGTATGTAAAAAATAATTAGGGATGAAAATTCCAGCAGGGGTTGAAAATACGGTCTCACACGTGGGTGTGTAAAAAAAATAGAATTGAAAAACGCCTCCGAAAAGAAACCATCAAGCTATTTACCTTCCTTGTTCGGCACATCGAGTCAATATTTTTCTAGAAAATAGTATCAAAGCAAGTACTATGGCTAGTAACTTTTTTAACATTTTATAAGAATTATGCGATTTCTTAACAGACAGCACAAAACGCCATAAAATATGTACAAGCATTACTAATGTAGAAAGCGCTTTAGCACTTAGAAACGTTTTCAGAACAAGATGACAGCAAAGTCCTAATCTGTTAAAGCAGTTTGGATATCTTTTGAAGCTATTTTAATTTCACTTGACCAAATCTATAACGATAAAAGGGAAAAAATCTGGATTGGTAACAAAAATGAAGAGCTATGACTATATGTTTGCTTTTCTTTATGAAAAACTTAATGTATAAAATGACATAGACGCAGTTACTCCTAAGAGTCTTGATGAGAAACGATATACACAAGTCACACAGCCATCTAATTTTTTAATTTGTGACTTTTAATCCGATAGGAAGACAGTGAGGGCGAGAAGGAAGAATAAGGATGAGAATAGATTAAGGATGATGGAAAATATGTTACGAGCTCAGAAAATCGAGACCAATATTAAGGAGCCCATGGTAATTGTGGTATTGGCTGGCATGGAGTATACATGCCTACCACCTTGTAAAATCATTATTAAATCCAGAGGAAAAACTGAATGACAATTTAATATCAGATGTAGTAAATTTAGTAAACAAAAACTTGGACAAAGATGCAACAAAAGCTGAACTGGAAATTTTTGATTCTAGTGAAAGAAGTTTCAACAAGCTAAAATTAGTAAAAAATCTTTTACTGACGCGAATGGGCGATGATCGATAAAATTCGCTTTTTCTTCTTTCTACTGAAAAGGAAATAGGCGACAATTTTAATTTATCTGAATTAGTTAGCAAGTGGAGTAAGTTGGAGAAACGTCGAGCATCTTTGTAATTTGTGAAATATAAGTACGTATAATTCATATTTTATGCTTTATTATTTTAAGTTTATTTTAAAAGTATGTATTTTGCAACCAATCCGTAAATAATCAAATAAATTATGTTTTCAATAATTCAATGTCTACAAATTTCTACATCATAGATGTAAACCAATTTTTTTAACAACCATGAATTATTACAATTTTTGCAATTAATACTCTACTCAAAACTAAACAGGTGTTAGGTATATGTACCTAGTCTCTGGTCACTTATATCAACAGTCGTCAATTTTAGCCCAACATCCTCCTAAAGGTAAGGTCTTCGGATCGTTCCTGTATAGAACATATGAGATTTTGTAGATTAGGTCAACCAGAGAAGTCTGCGGTGGCTGACCATGCCTTAAATAATCTAAACCATGACATTCATTTTGACAATATGAAAATATTGTCAAGACAAATTCATTATTATGTTCGTTTACAACGTGAAGCTATTGAGATATATAAACACCCTAATATCTTTAATAGATAAGAAGAAAATTTCCGTTTAAATAGGTTTTGGCATCTTATAATTAAAAAAAGGCATAATGACACGTCTTGATTTTGATTTCAATTTTGACTTTTGGTATGACTGGGTTTTTACTGTGTTTTTCCTTGACATTGAAGCAAATGGTTTGCCAATTATATGTTAAATTATCACAGCACTATAATTTAACATAAGTAGTTGAAATTGAGATTAAAATTTAAAAAAAAATACAAAAACCGTTCTGCATTACGCTTTTCATTGTTAATAACACTTGCAATTATTGACAATGATATCTCTTTGTTAGATTTAACTGGATTACTTTATTTGATGTCATGTTTATATTTGTGAATGCTTCTATCATTTTCAAATTAAAGTTTTTCAATAACTTTACACTTACTTGATTTTGTTAAATGTGTTTTTTGGCTGACATTTTTCATTGTTAGCCTTCGACCATTTAGTGGGTGTTCTGATTTGTCACCTTTAAGACAGTTTAACAATATTTAATTTTTAATGATCTAGTTATTCTTTACTAAAATTTAATTCCATAGTTGGCTATTTCTCAAAATATTGTATTAATAGCAGGCTGATGTTTATGTTTTAATTTTTCAACTTTGACAATACTGTTTTCCATATCTTTAACAATTTTAATAGATAGTACTACTGACGAAGGTAACTGTAAGTGTTATCGAAATGTTTAGATTGTATAATTTAAAATACACCATTAAAAACCCAAAAAAGATAATCAATATAAAACTTTCAATGATTACAAGTACAACTACAGCCATATGGCTTGTTCTTATCCTCCTACATAAAAAATTCTGAAACAATAATTAGTTCCGAAGATTTGTGGCGTAATTATGGAGAATTATTAGGGTTGCTAATTGCTTTCCATTTATCTCATAATAACACAAATTAGGTATATGATTATTAACTGTAAAACAATACGTTTACGTGGTATTTTATGTTTGATATAGCTACCTACATGTTTTCGTGTGTGAAATATATCGTTTTACTCCACAATAAAATAAAATTAGAAATCGTAGAAAGTTTAATAATATTTTAAAAGCGGATATAATTTTAGGTGCTTCAACAACCGGTAAAAATGTCGTTATGCAATGTAACGAGGACGACTTAAACACAAAAATACGCAACTGTAAACATTTTATTACTACAATTATTATTTTCATAAAATCTGCTTTAAAAATAAACGTTTACGTTCTTTATTAAATTTTATCATTTGTACTTTCTTTCTATATTTTGCAGTCTACATTCACATGTTCTTTATAAACGTGACTCCCAAATAGAAAAGCAAAAAAAAATTATGTAATATTTCAATAGTGTAATAATATCGGTATCGATTCAAACAATTTTGAGACAAAATGTGTTTTGTTATTTCAAATTCTACTTCAGCAAAATTGTATTTTTGTGTTTTGAATACATGCCAAGTTTATTTACCTTTAAAGTTAAATTCGTAAGGTTATTTAATTAAAGTACTTAGCCCTTTTGGGTTTTTAATAGTGCATTTTGTGTTTATGTGTTACATAAATCTATAGGTTTCGATAACTGTTATAGTAGTAGTAAAATGTTTCAGAATAGTTTAATATGTTGAAACATAGGATCCGGCACCATTTAAATGGCAAATGGCTGTCTGTGGATTTCGCTAAATTTTTGTTATGTTGTGGATTGTAAGGTTCTACTACCATAGGCAGAAAGTCGAAAAATGGACAATTCTTGCGCTACCGCTCGCCAAAGTTGTGACTATGCAAGTGCTATTTTTAAATGTGATGTGCAAGAGATTATTTATTAACACCAAAGAGCATAAGTAATTACAACAATATGGGCCATAGGGCACTTTTTTAAACCTAATCGGTATCCACTTCCATCGCATTGTTATTATTTGCAATGTTTGGGCCATTTGTAAATTTGTAAATCTAATACGAAGTTCCTCATGTATAGGTGGTGACTGTTTAGACGATCTGCCTACAGTGGCGAAATTAGGGGGGGTGCAAGGTGTGCCAGGCACACACCAGGCAAGCCGTGACACACCCAGAAAAACGGAGCACTTCCCCATTTTTCATTCTTATCTTAAATTCCATCTAACAACTTAATTCGTTAAATCTTAAACTATTGCGATAAACAAACGAGTAGTAATAGTGACATAGTAATAAGTAAGTACAATTATTAATTATTATTTATTATGTAAGGATATTAGAATATTCGTCATTCGAGCATAAGTTGTATCGGTGAAATAATATTTGTTTAGCTAAGCGGCGCGGCGGCGGTAGACTGCTGACTGTGACTGTGCTGCTCTTGGAATTGTTTTGGTTCATGATACTGATATGCGTTGAGTGTTGATGCATAAACAATATCATGTATAGTTCCTCTTTCACGATGTAGTAAACCCAGCAAGCATAAAGACGCCGCAAAGATTAGTAGATTAGATTAGTTTACATACAGTTTACATTAACATTCTAAAAGATAACTTTTTATAAAGGAAGCGAGACTTGAAACTTAAAAATAGTGTAACATACCGGAAATGGTGACTCATTATTCCGAACAATCTAGATGTATGAATCATAATTACAATGCCTCGGCAGACGCAGACAGCAGCTTACGTAAATTATTAGTCATCGAACTTCTAGAAGATTCGAGAAGGGTTGCTTGCGTCATCGGTACCTATATAAGCAACGCTGCAACGCACGATGAATTCATGGGGTTAGTACTTGTTATAGTTATGTTTAATGTTTTATGTAATATTATTATTATTATTATTATTATGAGCCAAGTGCCAATATAACCTGTGTTCGGTGTTCCATGTTCTGAATCTTCTGTGCTGACAGCACAGTGCTGTGTGAAATAAAACATCAAAGCAAACAAATAGCCACTGCCAAGGCCAACTGCCACAAACAACTAAGGACTAAGGTAATTTTACTTATTTGTATGTTTGTTTTAGAGTATTATAAGATGTTAAAATTTTGATGGGTGAAAAAAAAAGGAAAGATTGCATCACAAGTTTCAGCTAATAATAATAATAATAGTTTAAAGTTAAAACTGCAAAGGGATTTTGATTTGTACTTTCTTTCACGCCTTTTACTTGTTTCCCCATCAGTGTCCGAGCAGTTAGCTTCGGTGTTTATAAATTTGTTTTTATTTGCGTTGCAGATTGCAGATTGTGGGCGGTTTGAACATGAAGAAATTCAAAGACATACGATCGTTTTTCAAATCTACCACAAATCAACCCGACAAAGATGAGACAGACAAGGCAAACGTCTACTCCAGTATGTGACTCAACAACAAGTATTGAGATAGCTTGTGATTTAACGAGAAGATATAAATAAAGCCGCTGAAGAAGGGCAAGGTAGCAAAACATCCGATGTTTTTACATCTGCAGAAACAAATCAAAGAGGACGAAATGATCCAGAAGATCAAAATCTGGGAACTCTTGATAGTGGTCCTTCGCAGCCAAGGGGCCCAAGGGTTGTTTTTCCAAAAAGTTCATTTGGAGATAGACGGAGATCGCTTTCGTCTCAATTCTTTGATACTTATCAGTGGCTTAAATATAGTGTGAAGTTAGATAAAGCGTTCTGCTTTGTCTGCAGACATTTTCGGCATTCTGCAAATATTCGAGATCAAAATGAAAAGTTTTCGATTAATGGGTTCAGTAATTGGAGGAAACTAAGTGAGTCGCTGAAAAAACATGACACCTCTTTGGCTCACAGTGACTGTATGCAAAGGTTTGTAGGCTACAAGCATTCCTTGAAGGCCGGAGATGTTCATAAGAAGCTAACCATACAACATGAATAAATGATAATACAGAACCGAGATTATATGATAAAATTAATCGACATGATTTTATACTTGACACGTCAAGGGTTGCCACTCCGAGGACACCGAGAAGACGCAACATCTACTAACCGAGGAAATTTTCTGAGTTGGGTGAACTTATGGCAAAACATGACACGAATTTCGATGCATCTAGACAGATATCAGTTATTGCAGTTCCAAAATACAAAATAGAATAATAAGCATCGCATCTCAACTTGTTATTGATCAGATTGTAGAAGAAGTGCAGCAATGTGGTTTTTTTTCGATAATGGTTGATGAAGCTAGGTGTTACAAACAAGAACAATTGTCCGTGGCAATCAGATATACCGTAGGCTTGGAAGTTGAGGAACCTTTTTCTTGGTTTCGTAGATTGTTCTTCTTCTAGAGATGCCGAGAGTTTAGAAATACTTATTAAAAAGTATCTAAGTAAATGCAGTTTGTTGAATAACGCCATATTAATTGGCCAATCTTATGATGGAGCCAGTGTTATGTCTGGGAAACACCAAGGACTGCAAGCCAAAATAAGGGAGGATCATCCACAAGCCATTCACTTACATTGCTTGGCACACAGGATGAACTTGGTAATTGTCGACAGTTGTGCTAAGGTGTCTACTGCAGCTGCATTTTTCAACACTCTGGAGGCAATATACGTCCACTTTTCTCAACCCCGTCATCACTCTCATATCATAAACGTCCGTGATGCTCTAGGTATAAAGTCGGGGGGCGAAATGGGAAGTCTTAGCAGTACCAGGTGGAGTTGTCGATATGAAAATTGCAAATCCCTTTTGAAAAATTTCCAAGCAATTCGAAATGCTCTGGATGAGGAAATTGAACAAGGGCGAGACAAAAATTCTGTAGAAGCACTTGGAATACAGGCATCAATGATAAAGCCACAATTTATCGTTTGTTTGTTCGTCTTCCATTCAGTGTTAATGGTCGCAAATGTACTGAGTAAATATTTTCAGAAAGATGCCACACTAGGTCAGGCTAGTGATATCATTGATAGCACTATAAGTAGCTTTGAAGGAAGAGGAACAAATTTGAGGACCTGTAGAGTGAAATAGAAAATTCTCAGGAGAACAAGACATTTGTTTGGAGCCTTTAAGGATTTCAAAAATGGAAGCAACCACAAAGGCTTAATGAATATCTATCTGACTCAACCCTGGGTAAATCATCTCTGATCGACATACCTGCAGGAACTACAGCTCCCGAATACTGGAAAGTCAACATTTACTACCAAGTCATGGACAACGTGATTGGCAATATGAAAAACGATTTGAAAATCTTCCCTTGGAAGATCGATTGATTCCTTTATGAAGCTAGATTTGGATCAAGCATTTGAGTTCGTCGCCAATTATCAGAGGGCCTTCAATATCGAAATCTCAACACTTCAAGCTGAAGTTTTAGTGATACGAAATTTATTCAAAATAAAAATCTTGAAATCACGTTGGAAAATCTAAAAGTTCAAGTGAAGGGGATCTGACTCAAATCTTTACAAATTACTACAAATTGCTGTAGGCCTTATAATCAGTTCAGCTGGTTGCGAAAGAAGTTTCTCCGCTATGAGGCGGATAAAACATGGCTGAGAACCACAATGGTACAAGATAGATTTTCAAATTTATCAATTCTCTGTATCGAAAATGCTTTAGTTAAGCAGAAGTTGTCGGCTGAACAAGTTCTCTCTGTTTTTATAAAAACAGATAGAAAACTAAAATTAGTTTGAAGTTTTTTTATGCATACTTATATGTTATATTTCCTAAATAAAATGTGAAAACAAGAAAGTCTTTTACTTAAAGTAGGTATATGACAAACCATGATGATGAAAACCAAAACTGTTTAAAATTGAGACTGAAAACAAGATTGACGTAGTTTTCATGCGCATGCATCTATAAAAAAGTGGTGTGTACGCCCCAACAAAATTTTTATACGCACCCCTCCCCAAAAAGAGCCCGTGGGGCCTGCCCCCCCCCCCCCAGAAAAATTTTGTAGTTTCGCCACTGTCTGCCTATACATAAAGCATCGTTGCATTTAGGGTAGAAATTATTTATTATTTCAGGTCATATTTAATTAGACTTTAATGTATTCAGTTTGAACTGTAATCTGATTTCCGCAAACTGTAAGACATAATTTCAGTTGATTGACGGTGATTGATCTGGTAATTGAGCGTGATTTGTTTGAGATTGATTAATTAATTGATTTGTTTGTGTGTGTGTGTGTTTGTGTGTGTGTGTGTGTGTGTGTGTTGTGTGTGTGTGTGTGTGTTGTGTGTGTGTGTGTGTGTGTGTGTGTGTGTCTGTGTGTGTGTGTCTGTGTGTGTGTGAGAGAGAGAGAGGGGAGGAAGAAACAAGATAGAGCAAGAGAGAGGTGTGCATTATCAGCTTCAGAAAATGTTCATTAGTCTATACGCCACTAGATGGCTCTAAAATCAATTTTTACTCAAAGGTGCCAGGGCGCAGACCCTGATACAAGTCCTGCCTTACAAGAACCTCCTTATTAGAATACAATTTTGTATGACGGGGCGAAGGCCTACAGCTGTAAGATTAAGTTAGAACAACAGTTGATTTTGGATAGTGAACATCATTTTCATAACGCGCACAAATTACTAGCAATGTGCACACAATAGTTCTTGCGCCTGTACAGTAGTAACCAAGAATTAGATCCTCCACTTTCTCATCGGCTTCTTGATTTTTGGCGGGATTGTAAGGAATCCACAATTGATGTTTTGTCGAAAAATGTCTGGTTCTTATAAAACCATGTTCATTATTAAGAGAATCTATATGGAACTCTTCTTCATCCTGTTGCAACTTATCTTGAATGTAAGATGGGTCCAGGCTAACTTGGTATACCCCTACAGTGAGCTCTCGAAGATAAGCCAAACTGAGATGAGGGAAATCACCTAAAGCATGCTCATTTATTTGAATCCAATTAGCGTTCCGTCTACGAAGATTTTCTACTTCCATCCGGGCTTGTATAATATTAACTTGGCTTTTGAAGTTGTATTATTAAAATGTTAGTGGGCTACGGACAAAAACTAATGATTTCTACATTACAGTATCGGATTGTGAATACGATGTAATATGTATATAAGAAACTTGACCGCGTGTCTTCTTTAAAATGTTGTTTCTCCGTTGTGCTTGGAGTTACGGTGTTGAGGTATTATGACTTTTTCTAGATTTTTATGTACTTTAGAATATAAAAAAATATATTAAGAAAATTAAGCCGTTTTAGAGTTTTTGTTGTAGTATTTGTATAACTGCCAGAACCGTCATTTTGACCGTTCATATATTCATAATCAGTTTCGAGGTTGTATAACAATAACAATCACAACATTCAGATAAAACAATGTATTTTACTATTATTGTGGTAATTTTTAGGAGTTTACTGCAAATCAGAACTTGTTTAGTCGTGTCCGAAATTAAGAATAATCTTCGCTCTTTTTACCTGCCCGCCCGAGATATGAAAATGTAAGTTATAACTTGTTTTTATAGATATATAGAGGGTGAGTCATTAGTGCGCCGTCGGAGGATCCTGGCTTTATTATTAAAAATACAAAAAATGTTATAGCGCCGATCTATATCAGACTTAGATGTGCATTGAATAAAAATAGTTTCATCCCTATAGGGTGTTCCATAATTGCAGGACCTATAATTTTATTATTATTTTTCTTGTTGAATGCTAAAAAACGGTACGTCGTTTTTAAATTTATTTTGTGACGTTGCCAAGTTAGAGCATTTTTTCTTGGAAAAAGTGAAAATTTATACCTTTACTTAAATTGTTCTGAAGACTCTAATATTAACAGTAGAACTGTAAGATTTGGCAGACGGTAAACAACTCATTTTGAAGAAATTCAAGATAGGTTTGACCATTAATGTTTCTTTCAAGAAAGTAAGGTCCAATTATATGGTTCCTACTATACCGACACATTCAAAGACCAGCGATGCTGATGATCTATTCTTCTAATAGCGGAATTGTATTGTCATAATAATGGAAATTATGCCTGTTCACAAAACCATTTTGTGAAAGGTTGCTTGTCGTCATCAAAATGTGTTTAAAGAAATCATTGTCCTGTCCTAATCGTTCCAGTGCCCACTGGGAGAATTCCAAGCGTCTTTGAAAATCATTTGCATTCAGGTCTTGGACTAGTTGAAAATGGTATGGATGAAATTTATTTTTCGAATAATCTTGGAGACACTAGTTTGACTAATACCTAAATCAGCACTGAGGTTTCTTGTGCTAACGTTTGAATTTTCCACTACACTGGTTAGTACCACAAATACGTTTTCTTCGTTTTAACCCTTTTTCTCATTGTTTTCTTTCATATTGTACATGTCCTGTTCTTTCAAATCTTTCTTTGAGTTTTCAAATATCCTTGGATCAGGATGCCTGCGCTCAGGAAATCGTTGTTGATAAATTCTGGAAGCAAGAAATGAATTTTTTCACCTTCTTCCAAAGCGTAGACCATGTCAATACATTCATCTTGTGAAAATTTCATTTTGACACTAAACTGAGGAACTAGTGGATGAGGTTTAAGCCAAACGTCAGGAATTATAAATCGCAGGCATACTGGATGCCCTTTTTACACTTATTGCCATATTATAAAATTATGATTTTAAAAACTCGAATAAGAAGTAAACCTTTGTCCATTTACGATTTGTAAATATTCAAAGCAAAAGTCATGATTACTTTATTAATTTTGCAACCAATCTTAAATATTTCGAGAATGCGTAACGTTAGGTATATTACATGGTTAATAAAAAAGTAAGAGAATTAAAAACAAAACACGATGACATGATAAAATACAGGTGTTCCATTTAAAAACAAAATTTGCAAAATTGACCATATTTTGTAAACACCAGTATAGTATAATCAGGAATTATGAAGGCAAAAGATAGAGCAAGGTCTTGTTTACCCGTCTGCCAAACCTTACAGTTCTACTGTTAATATTAAAGCCTTCAGAACAATTTACGTAGAGGTGTAAATTTTCACTTTTTAAAGAAAAATGCTCTAACTTGGCAACGCCATAAAATAAATTTAAAACGAAGTACCGTTTTTAGCATTCAACAAGACAAATAATAATAAAATAAAATAAACATAGGATTCCATTTAACAAAACAAAGCTGAGTCCGTTACTGCAATTATGGAACACCCTATAGGGATGAAACTATTTTATTCGATGTACATCTAAGTCTGATATAGATCGGCGCTTAACATTTTTCATTTCTAATAATAAAGCCAGGATCTTCACGACGCACTAATGACTCACCCTATATATACAGGGTGAATCTTATCTAATCCGCCAAAATTAAAGGAGCACTAGAACTCATCATTATAAGCAAAAGTTCATATGTACATGGGTCCGGAAATGCTTCGTTTCGAGATACAGGTGTCAAAGTTGAAAAAGAAATCGCGATTTATTCAATATTTTTGACTGTTTCGAAATAATTTCATGAAATTTCGTATACGAGGTTTTTGGGACAGTTGTTTGAACAGTTGTTATCAAAAGAATATGTTTACTTTTAATATTAATTTCTTTTCTTGTGTTTTAATATTGATATTTTAGTGCTCCTTACAAGTTTTAAATAAATAAACATTGTGAGTTTTAAATGTGTTTTCTCAGAAACGGTTGCTCTAGCGACATCACTAAAATATACCTTTTTTAGCAGAAAAGATAGGAGAATCGATTTTCTAGTCCAAAATGGTATACAGTGTAGCACAAAAATTGCAACGATTTAAAGGTCGAAATAGTTGCCGCTGGCGCCTCTAGAGACCACAACTAAATGGACCACAAATTTGAATATTTCATTTCAAAAACCATCGTATACGAAATTTCATGAAATTATTTCGAAACAGTCGATATTGAAGAAAACGCGATTTCTTTTTCAACTTTGACGCCCTGTATCTCGGAAACGAAGCATTTCCGGACCCATGTACATATGAACTTTTTGCTTATAATGATGAGTTCTAGTACTCCTTTAATTTTGGCGGATTAGATAAGATTCACCCTGTATATATATATATATATATATATATATATATATATATATATATATATATATATATATATATATATATATATATATAATACATACATACATATATAAGTACTTTGAGATTTCAAATTTGTTGCAAATGAACGTTCTTGTGAGATACTTCTGTACTTATCGCGGGGTTAATTTCGTAGTAAAAGCAATGTGGTCGTCTCGCGGTTTTACACAACAGGCTTTAGATTATCTTGCGTAGTTGGAAAACTTATCTGAATGCGAATACGAAAGAGCAAATAAGCACTCCGAAGATGGTGAAAGTGATGAATCTTTTTCTGTTGACAAAAGTAAATAATTTGATGTCAGTGTAAATAATGTCACTTCTGATCCTGGTACATCTAATGAAATTAGTGATGATATTGAACACCATCCAAAACGAAAAAATTACATGCATTTACCTGTGGAGAGTAAACAATCATTCAAATCTAATGATATATGGGAGGTTGTGGAATCAAGTAGACCTTATATTGGCCGTATAGTTCAAAGAAATGTTATGCGAAATACTCCTGGACCAACTCCTTATGCAAAAGAAAATGTGTTTCCTAACTCTGTGCTAAGTGCATTTCGATTGTTTATAGATAACACAACGCTAAAACACATTCAGAAATTGAAGCTAAACGGCAACTAAGAGATGATACAAACTGGTCATTGTCTCTTCAAGAACTTGACGCATTTCTTGCAATATTGCTAACTCGTGGTACTTACGGCGCAAGAATATTACAGCTTGACAGTTTATGGTCTGTTACTTGGGAACCGAAATTTTTTCGTGAGGCCATGTCACTCAATCGATTTCGTGAAATCATGACATTTTTAAGATTTGATATTCGATCAACACGAAAAGAACGTCAAGTTATTGATAAGTTTGCTTTGGCGTCAGAAATATGTTATACATTTATTAGTAACTGTAAAACTTGCTATGTTCCAGCAAGAAACATTCCAGTAGACGAACAACCGTTTCCTACTAAAGGTAGATGCAGATTTACACAATATATGGCGCATAAGCCTGATAAATTTGGTGTAAAATTTTGGCTAGCTGTTGATACGAATTCTAAATATCTCCTGAATGGTTTTTCTTATTTAGGAAAAGATGATATGCGTCCTAACAACCAACCCCTTCCAGAATATGTTGTTTTAAAATTAATGAAACCTTTCTTAAATATGGGTAGATATGTTACTACCGATAAATCTTTTACCAGTCAAAAGTTAGCAACAATGTTGGGAAAAAAGAACACAATAATAGTAGGAACAATCAACTGAGGAAGAAGGGAACTACCAATTCATACAACAGTGGCTATAGATGATGGCAAAAAGAAGAAACCTGAGTCAGTGTTGTGTTACAACGAAACAAAGTTTGGGTAGATGTGTTGGACCAAATAGTTAGAAAATATTCTACGAAAGCTGGTTCACGTAGGTGACTAGTTCATATGTTTTACAATGTTTTAGATCTTGCCACAATCAAGGCCTGGATAGTTTAGTAAAATAAAAAGCAGAGATTTTATTTTCACTCTAGCTGAGGCACTAAGAAAAGAGTACTTCGATTCGAAACAATATTCTGGTGCAAGTACCAGCACATCTGATACAACGAAACCTAAAAATGCCAAATTAAAAAATGTGACAAAAATAAAACTGCTGACGTGTGTTCAACGTGTAACAAATATGTTTGTGGAAAATGTGGAAGTGTAACATAGACCGTTACTTATTTGAACTGTAGCATGTACAACTGTACCGAATTCTAAATGTATTATAATCAATTTTATTTTTATTTAATTAACATGAATATTTACCTAAAAGTAGTTTTTGTAATGTTTCTTACTCGATTAAGTGTAAAATATATTAAGAATACATCTCAAAATTACCTGTCTTGTTCAGAGGTCAAAATAACAGGCCACGGCAGTTTTAGGCATTTACAATAGCCGGCGGTCCTAGTGTTAAATAATGACATTAGCGGTAATGAACTCTTCCCAGATCAATAGACGGTATACCGAAGTGATAAAAACTCTCATAATATGAATGCTAACTAAGGCGGTGGTATTTTAATTGCCACTCGGTATTTTTTCGAAATTACTCTATACAAATTGAAAGTATTGACGCCATCGATGTTGTTGCCTGTAAATGTAACCGCTTGGGGAAAGCTCTCTGGTTGTAATAACAGTCTATGTATCTGCTGTTACAGTTAGTCAATTTGAACAGTTTTTGGAAGATATTGCTGTGTTTATTTGTCCTTATTCCGATAATTTGGTGTTTGTGGGGGATTCAATGTAACAAACTTTGTAGACCAAGTAAAAGATAATAAAACTACAGCTCTTGAAAACTTTTGCAAAATCAGTCACTTCAACATTAATTTCAATATAGACAATAGATTATTAAATTTGGAATTACATTTTAATTGTGAAGTTTGTGTAAACCCTCTTCCGCTACCAAGTCCCACCTTTTGGTTTAAAAACATATTATAACTACTAGGGGCGTTAAGTCTAATCCCGAGAAATTATTTTCATTACAACAGTTCCCTACACTAGTAAACGTCAAACAGTTGAGAGCTTTTCTTGGGTTATGTAGCTATTATCACCAATTTGAACAACATTACAGTTACCTAGTCGCTCCTTTGTTGACGTTACTCTACAAAAAGTTAAATTGCATTTGGGATAGGCGAAACAGATTTAAACAAACCAACATGTTATTTTTGAATGCCGTAATTCTATCCTTTCCATATTTTTCCAAACCCTTCTTCTTACAGTCAGATAATTCCTAGTTGACTGCCGGGGTTGAATTGTACCAACTTAGCGAAGAAGGCGAACATCAGGTTATAGGGTTTGCTAGTCGAGTCCTTCACGGGTCAGAATTACTATATACGGTCACAGAAGAGGAATCGTTGGCTACTAATTTTGGACTACCGCGTTGTAATTCGTACAGATCATTTTGTTTAAAATTTCTTCACCATTGTCGACATCTGAATGATCGACTGACGCGGTGGTCGCTATATTTAGCTCAGTATTATTATGCGATAGAACACATCAAGGGGCGTGATAATGTGGTGGCGGATATTACTTTTAATGCTCCTTACGTCCCTTCTATACCGGAGTCCCTGTCGTTTTAGGGAAAACCCAGACCAGATTGGTACATGATTTTCAGCTGGTCCACGACATCTTACTTACATTTTGGTACGTCGAGTTACAAGTCATCTTAAAGCGGTGGTTTTATTTTCGTAAATTCCGAGGAACCATTTTCAGGGTCATCCAAAGTTGTGATTTGTGTCAGAAAACTAAATACCCTAATAAGACGTTCACTGGGACGATCCAGGTCATTTTCGTCACGGCTCCTCGTGATTTGGTCTTTGTAGATTATTACGAGCCTTTGCCAGAAGGAATTTCCATGAGGTGCATGCTCCAAGACTACACCAAGTGTATTCCCATCAAGACTAATTTATCAGAAAATTTTCTGCAAAGTACTGGCAGAAATCAATTAAAAGCAATGGAGCCTGTTATGCGAGAACTAAGCAGGTTGTTTAAAGACTACTGTCGAAATGCGCATACTAATTGGGCTAATCACGTTAAAGATATAGAATGTGTATTTAATGTCGTTACCCCCCGTGTGATACTATAAATATTCCACGTCCGAGGGATCATTTTGCCACTTATCTGGGAAAAATGTTTCCCATCTCCGCCACTGAATAGCAGGCGATGATTTGGAATAAAGTTCGTCAAAATTTGGACATGCAAGAGCGCGCGTACGAGGTTTGGAACACCAAGGTGACAGACTGTATCAACGACGACAAAACAAAAATCAAAGTTTCTCCCCCTACATTCCGACCCCTTTCGTATTATGGCTAAACCCTGCCCGAACGTGTACCATTTGTTGGAAGAAGAGATGGATTCTATAAAGGGAAATTATAACATTACTAACCGGAAGTTTTATCATAGGCCCGAATGCTGTGCCCTAGGCACCTTGCGCGTACGAAAATAAGTAGAAACCTGGTTGTTTATACCCATTTTTTATTTTTTTTCTTCTTCCTATTTTTGTTATTCATATTACTTTACGCATGTATTCTTTGGTCATATTCTCTAACTGTTTATTGTTTAACAGTCGTTTAGCTTGCGTAATTGAGCTGGTTACTTATTAAGCTTTGTTTTAGTACTAATAGCTATAGTTCGTCTCGGAAGGTGATGAAGAATCACGATCCAAAGCGAAGGATGTGGAAAACCCTCCGTATCGTTCCCGACGAGCATCGTCGAGCTTTCAAAGGGCCGTTCTGTATGGACTGCGAAAATTTTATTATTGTAATAAACATTTTTCAAATCGCAATTTTTACCGCGAGAGAAAAGATCATTAATGAGTTCTTAATATCTTGATAATAAGCCGTGATTTGATAATGTTTTCCAAGATGTTTTATGTAAGAAATATTTGAAATATGTACTAAAGGTTGAAAAGAAAAAGAAAACCACATGTTAGGCTAGAAACAGGTGTCAGCACGAATTGTCTTTACTCAAGGAGTGTAACAAATCGTTGAATATTGTTACACACATATTCTTGATGTAAAACGACACTTGTTTAATAATTAATTACATCGCAACATACCCCAAATCAAAACATCTTTGTACTGGTACTAGGAAATTAGAGACCGGTACCTCTAAGGTTTGTTACGGACAAATGCATATTTTATTTTTCCAAAAATTAGTGTATAAATGATCGTCGTCGCGTCGAGTCTAAACCGCGTATCGCCGTGTTTGTGATAAAGTGTTTAATTAAAGGATTGTATTCAAATGTAAGTAGATATTTGAATGTAATTAAATCTCGCAACAAACAATTCAACAAGCCTGTGTAACATTAAAAATCAATCAATGCCTTGCAATAAGTATCTAGTTACGCACCCAGGCTCATTAATGTGAAATTTGTTAAAATAAAAGGAGTCCGCTTTAGACAGTACCGTAGCCCTCCTCATTGTTAGTAGGCCTTGGCATTGTCGACTGTTTATTAATATTTGTGTAGAGGTGGACGTGGACAAATGTGGCACAATAGATCACGGATAAATTGTTATAAACAGTAACGGGGTTTACAGACACTGGTCCAGATGATCTTAAAACACCCCATATTCCATATTTACTGTTAAACTGATTGTTTTGGATAGATGAATGTGTCAGCAGAGAAAGGGACGCTGTATTTTCTAACGCAGTCACTTAAGCTTGTGTATGATTTATTTACACCTTACCCTTGCAAGGCTTTGTGTTAATGAGTTTTTTTAGTGACTTTAATTCAGTCGGCTTATTTAGAATTGTTTGCCTATGAACTAATTTCTCTTTATATGTAATTTATTGTAATTGTAAGTATGTATTTTTGGTGCTTTTATTAACCACACAACAGTGTATGTCTAAATTCCTTAGCTATTGTTTTTAAACTGATTGCCGTTACCTTATTGCTACCTGTTTAATGTTACTGTTTGTTATATTTTATATGTACCGTAATCTTCGTTATTACTTTTTTCTTTTACTTAAAGACTGGTATGATTGGTTGTATAGGGCCACATGTTTGGTATTACAAATTTAATTCTGATTTATTTGTGACAATTGTGGATGTGATTACACTGCTTGTTTTTTTATTGTATTTATGTGGTGCTGAACTGCTTTTTATTTTTTTTTGTTCCTTAATGTAATAATTTTATACGCACTTTAACCTGATCTAATGGTGTTTTGTTACATATTGAAACCTTTCATTGTTTTTTGTTATTGATTTATTGATGTACTTGTGCAATCACTTATTTATGAATAAATTAGATTTTCTTGGTGGTTCTTTCCCAACTTAGTAAATTAACGGATTGAACCATCATTGCGCAAAGCTCGTTAATTATAATGTGAGTAGTTTCGTTGTTTACCTGTCCCACATGACTTAACTTCATCCAAGCCTATCTCATTCAAATAATACAGCGTAGCAACCACCAGGCGGCCAATTCTTTTGATCAGATTTAAGGTTTTCAGGGAATTAAATATCAGACGTGTAAATAAATTATGATGTTTTAATTATTTCCAGGAAAGTCAATGTAAGGTAAGCAATTAATTTGAGTAATAGGAGCATTGTTGGCAGTAAAATCAAGATACATCCCTTAGCGATTGTTTTATTCTTGAACTTGAATTATTGCGAATAAGTTCAAATTATACTTTTTAAGTTAGGGTACCTGGGGACACTACACTATGAACATACATAAAGAAGTGTTAGGTATATTTAATACCAATGATAATTATAAAGCATTTAGTTTTACTTGAAAAATCTGGAACACTGGAACTGTGGCAGGATCTGTAATAAACAAAATACACCCACGTACCACACAAAATTAGAAAACACCGAACGCGTTTCGATAGCTACGCTATCATCATCAGCGGTCGACTAGGGCGGACTAAAGAAAATTTCTAACATATATACCATCAGCGAGTAACGCTTCGTTGCTAATCTGGTGAAAGTGAAAGTATATATAAATTTAGTGGATAGCTTTACTGACCTAAGGCGCACGAACCGTAGAACAATACGTTAAATCGCTGGTGCCAGTGGCGTACAACGTCCCTTTCTACATTTTACGCCACTGTGCGAATATCAATTTCGACTATAAATTCATAGTTTCCAATGTCTTGTACGTAAAATATGTACTCTTGTTAACAACCCATAAAGTAGATAATTATTGAGATATTAACCATTAAAGAGGTAAAAACACTGTAATTGTAACTTTCTTTTTCTATCCACAATACATTTGGTAGTAAAAACCAAAAGCATGTTTTATTTTTTTTTTTTATTATTATTATTCTAGATTCCTAACAATAAAAAAATAATAATAATAACGATAATAATAATAATAATTGGCCAGCCCGGGATGTCCTAGCTGGGGACGGCTGAGCGCTACCCGTCTCCTAATACCGCAACCGCGAACTGTACTTCAGAGACTCTAGCAGGGCGTGGCTAGGGAACGTTGTACAGCTAGCGGTCGATTGTCTTGGCTTCAGCGCCTGGACTGCGAGGAAGGTAACCTTTATAAAAAATCCCCCAATCCCAAGGTCGTTTGGCAGTTTTAGGTGCCGAAGGTATTGCGCGAGGGGATGCCTGAGCGTGGTCAGGGGAAAGCCTGGTCACTAGCGTTAAAACACCTGTGGAGACACAGGACACTCCCCACAGTATTTTGTGCCCTGCCATAACATGGGAGCACTGTTGTGGTCAACTTTTCTTTCTTCCTACCTCGTGGGACATTTATGGTGTTCAATTAAAAAAATTCCCAAGGGTTACCCCCTTCTTTAAAAGGGGACGAATTTCCAGCACTGAAGTGCAAAAGAAACTTGGTACAACTAGACGAGTTACCCTCGGTTCTTGATCATGAAACGCTTACCGGAAGGTAATTTTGAAAGAGTTAGTCTGTTTTTGTTAAGTAAGAGCATCTACAGTGTAGCATGGGAAACAAAAATAGTGAATAAGGTTAAAGATGGGCTTTTAGTGGAAGCCGTATCGAAAAAGCAATCTGACACGCTGCGAAAACTAAAAAAAATCGCAGATATTGAAGTTGAAGTCAACCCTCATGCAGTATTAAATTTGTGCAAGGTTATCGTATACTGTCGTGACTTTCTAAACGCATCTATCCCAGAAAAACTAGAAGGTTTAAAATTTGAACATGTTGTCAAAGTTAAACGTATACAATGTAAAAAATCTGGAATCCTAGTAGACACGCCAATGCTATTACTAACTTTTGAAAGACACGAAATTCCAAAAAGCATTAAAGCGGCTATGTATAATCTGTAAGTAAGGCCTTATATTCCGGAGCAGATGAGGTGTTTTCGTTGCCAGCGTTTCGGTCACATCTCGCTAAATTGTAAAAACGAATCTATGTGTGTTTGTGGTAGTCCATCGCATGGAGATTCCTCACGTAGGCAAGACATCGAGTGCGTGAATTGCAAGGGAAGGCATTCTTCCCGGTCAAAAGAGTGTGCTGTTTATAAACTGGAAAAGGGGTTACAATAAATTAAAGTTCTACACAATGTAAGCTTCATAGAAGCCAAGACCCTAGCCCAAACTTCAGCGGTTACGGTAACAAACATCATCTCCCAAGTCAGTCGAAGATTAGTGAACAAGAAACAGTTAAAGAGGTGTCTAGGCTATTTTGCCTTGTAAATCGCTAGCTTAAGATCTACTTTAAAAAATTACATAGACGAGATTGCATACACTACAGTAGATACCGAAACATGGACATTGCGGAAGTTAACGACACAAGAAATAGAACTGTCTCTATCTTCCCTTCATCTATTGGGGAAATAGATGATCCATTGATTAACCCCATCAACCGCAGCTTGGGTAAAAGCTGATCAAAGCAATAATCTAGTCATAACTCTGTGATAATATAAAACTGTGATAATAAATCTGAGATATTTTTTATGTATTGTTTTGGTCTTGTTCTACCATTTGTTCTATGTTGTTTGTCTCTTTACTGTTAGAAATTTATTTATAAAACCCTATTTATTACATATTTATTGGTTGTCTGTTTACTGTTCGTAATTTATTTATAAATTCTTATTTATTTAATTATGGACAATATTATACAACTAAATACCAACGGATGCAGGAGTCACCTTACCGAACTCAATTTATTGATATGTAAAGAGAACCCCTTTTGTATCTGTTTACAATAAACAAGGTTCAAACCAGACGACACATTTTCATTAAAAGGTTTCGAAGCACACAGAAACGACGTAGATCCAGGACTCCGTGCGCATGGTGGAACAGCTATTCTCATTAAAACCGAAATATTTCACGATTTAATCCCTCTAACAACCCATTTACAAGCCGTCGCAATTATTATCAGCTTTCCAACTCGGTTTTCACTGTGTAGTATTTATCTACCAAACTCTATGTGGAATAAAGCCCAAATCGTCGATCTAATCAACGAATTACCCCATCCGTTTCTTCTAGTGGGTGACTTCAACGCGCACAATTCGATTCGGGGATCAAGATCTTTAGATCTAAAAGACAGAGTTTTGGAGGAAATCTTTGATGAAAGTAACCTAATAAAATGAAAAATTAAAACATAAACCTAACATTATTGAATACTGGCGACAGCACTTATTTTAACGCCAGAAGTAATTCCTTCTCGGTACTTGACCTCTCACTTTGCTCCCCACGTTTGAAGTCCTACTTCAAGACATTTTCTCAGACCACGGTCCCACAAAAATATCAATACCAACCTCGAAGCCAATTACCTCACTCCAAAAAAGATGCTTGATTAAAAAAGCAAACTGGGACAAATTCAAAGAAAGTGTTGCTCCGTTCAACGTAGTATTAGAAGACATCGATAATGCAGTTAGTGACATTTGCTCTAAAATCATAAGTGCATGTGAAGCCAGCATTCCACAATCTAACAGCAAGACATAGAAAGTGTGTGCCATGGTGAAACCAAGAGGTTAAAGATGCTATTCGCAATCGTAAACGCACTCTAAGCGGATTTAAAAAAAATCCAACTGTCACTAACGCAATTAGCTTCAAAAGACAAAGGGCCATATCCCGAATGGTTATAGTGACAGCTAAACAAAGGTCATAAAAAAATTATGTATCCAATTTATCCAGTGATACATCCAACGCCGAAATTTGGAGAAAACTTGAAGCAATTGCTTCCACGTCACGAACAAATACAATAAATGGTATAATGACAAACGATGTCATTATAAACAACCCAAAAGATATCACCGAAAACTTTGCAACCTACTACGAACTAAACTTTCAAAGTATTTCCGAACCGATAGATGATGAAGTCGACCTATCAATAACCCACTCTGAGGATCAACTCCCCTATAACATTCCCTTCACAACAACAGTTTGATTTCGCGCTGGTAAAGTCTAAAAGTTCAGCTCCTGGCGATTCCTCCATTCACTACGAAGTCATTAAACATCTACCGCAAAGTGAAAAATCTAAAAAAATTTTTCTGTATAATAAAATATGGGAATATGGTACATTTCCTAAAGAGTGGCATAAATCAATATTTATCCCGTGTCTCAAAAGCAACAAAGATCTACAAATTATGGATAATTACAGACCTATATATCTAATCTCTTGCCTTTGCAATGGTTAGCACACGCCTTACGTGGCACCTAGAACGCCTCAACCTGTTAGCAAACTTCCAAATGGGGCTTAGGTAGTTTAGATCAACAACGGACTGTCTAGTTCAGCTAGACAGTAAGGGGCAATTTGCTAAGATTCATTAAAAATTTCCTAAAATATAGAAAATTTCAAGTTAAGGTAAACAGTATATTATCTGAAACTCATATCCAAGCAAATTGAATCCCACAGGGATCAACCCTCAGTGGTGTCCTTTTTGCTATCGCCATGAACAGACTAGTTAAAGGCCTCAGTCCCGATATTGTTAAAGTGATGTACGTAGACGATTTAGTAATATACGTATCTGGCACTATATCGACAAACATACAGGAAAAAGACAGCAAAAAATAGACAATTTGGACGTCTCGTCAACAAAAATCGGGTTCAAATTCTCTCCCATAAAGTCGCACTTCGTCCATTTTTGCCGCTTAAGAAGTAAACACGATCACCCCCGTCTTACGATCGACAGCTATACCATTGAAGTCAAAAATGAAACTAGATTTCTAGGCATCTTATTCGACAGGAAGTTATACTGGAAGAAACATATTCATGCCATTTCCGATCAAGCAAAGCTGTCAATGAATCTTTTAAGGTGCATATCGCACATATCATGGGGAGCAAATAAAGAAACAGATAACAACGTGTCCCAGATAACATTTTTAGCATGGGGATCTCGCTTATTATAAAAGATACAGATTTGGTTAAATTAGATGTATTACTCCTAAGGATTAGTGAAATTATAGGACACTCTCCAATTTCCAAATTTCCATGTATTTTAAGACTTATCGCAAGAAAAAGAAGAATGTCAAATTTCTTTTTCTTGTAATATCTTTTGTGTTATATTAGACATATAAATTTTATTTGCACTTTCTTAAGAGATTTTTATGCAGAATTTAAATATCAATTTGGAATTTTATTTGCACTTTCTGTTTTTAGTTTCAACCCCTAAATTAAATTTTTCTTATGGAACGACAAGTCGGCTTTGAAATAATTGATCGTGTTTTTTATCCTCATTACAATGATATAGCACATGTACTATCTATTTTAAAAACAACAAAGAAAATTTAAAAAATGTATTTTATTAAAGACTCTAGCAGTAAGCAGGCCGTGAAATATAAAAACACAATCGAGTTTAATGTCACTTAAAAATTATTCGTTCCAGAATATTTTTGTGTCAAACATGGCTTTATTTACTAATACTGAAAAGTTTGATATGTTGAGTTGTTACATCTTGTCTTATAAAAACAGTTTAGAAGCTGAACGGATGTACTTGAGGCTGTATCCTGAAAGAAGGCAGCCCAGTGCTCGTACGTACAGAAATTTGGTAATTAGTTTAAAAGAATATGGTTCATTTTCAAAATCTACTAGAAATCCGTAATTACGGAATGAAGATGCAGAACTAAATGTATTACAATCAGTTATTGAAAATCGTTCAACATCTGTTAGAGAAATTGAACATAACACTAGTATTTCGAAAACTACATCACAAGGAATTTTAAAACGTCACAGGTATCATCCGTATAAGTACACCATTCTGCAGGGACTTAGAGATGGAGATCAGGGAGAAGATTACAATTTTGCCAATGGTATGTTAATCAATGTGAGAATAACGATAATTTTCCAGCTACGATTTTGTGGTCTGACGAAAGCAGATTTACAAATAATGGCCTTTTCAATCGACACAATGTTCACTTTTGGGACCGTAAAATCCTCAGGTTGTTAAGGAAAGTCGGCATCAAGTGAGATTTGGTTTTAACGTCTGGTGTGGCATTTTAGGCGCTAAACTTGTTGGGCCCATATTTTTAATGAAACATTAAATAGTGAAAGGTATTTGAATTTACTACAAACTGATTTAGAAAATAAACTTGATGATTTGCCACTGATTGAGAATATTAATATCTGCTTCCAACAAGATGGCGCCCCACCCCACAACTCAAACATCATCAGCGAATATCTTAATAGTCGGTTTCCAAATTCATGGATTGGTAATCCAGGGCCGATTTTATGGCCACCCAGATCTCCAGACTTAACGCCCTTGGACTTTTCCTTTGGGACTACGTAAAAATCGAGTGTACGTGCAAACATTTGAGAATGCCGAAGATCTTCGTAAAGCTGTTCTTGCAGCGTTTGGTAGCATTAAACGCCAAAAACTACGCAGAGCAATTACGTCGACACTACGCACGGCACAATTATGTTTAGAACGGAATGGTCAATTGTTTGAACATCTTTTTAATTGGATAATTATCTACAATACTATTACCTGCTTAACTCTTGTTGTTATCTATTATTTGTCGTTTTCTCATGTTTCACGCCCTACTTATTGTTAGAGTCTTTAATAAAATACATTTTTTAATCTTCTTTGTTGTTTTTGAAAATAGATAGTACATGTGCTATATCATTGTAAAGAGAATAAAAACACGATCAATTATTTCAAAGCCGACTTGTCGTTCCATAAGGGGGTTGAAACTAAAAAATAGAAAGTGCAAAAAAAAAATCCAAATTGATATTTAAATTCTGCATAAAAAATATCTTAAGCAAGTGCAAATAAAATGTATATGTCTAATATAACAAAAAAGATATTACAAGAAAAAGTAATTTGACATTTTTCTTTTTCTTGCCATAAGTCTTAAAATACATGGAAATTCGGAAATTGAAGAGTGTCCTATAATTTCACTAATCCTTAGGAGTAATTCATCTAATTTAACCAAATCTGTATCTTTTATAATAAGCGAGATCCCCATACTGGAAATGCTATCTGGGACACGTATAAATCCATGATTCTGTCGAAAATTACATATGGTAGAGAAGTCCTCTCAAGCGCTAGGAAGACTCATATCAATAAACTGAATTAAATCCATTGTACAAAGTTAAGGCTGTCTAACGGTGCTTTCCGCACTTCTCGATTACAAGACGTATGTTTTGAATGTAACGTCACCCCAATTCAACAAATACTAAACAACGTAGTTTGCAACTACGTCAATAGAGTAAACGCTCAATCTTCCCATCTCTTGTTTGCTCAGTTATTTAACACGGGAAACGACCAAATCCAGCGTGTACACCGCAGAATTGTATGCTATTAGTCTATTGCGACATGTCCAACAAATCTAAATTCCTAATTTGCACTGATTCCCTTAGTTCGTTGCAATCTACATCCAACCCCTTCTCACGTGATCCACTTTTTCAGAAAATCTTGGCTAGTGTTGCACGGTTAAGCAAGATAAGCAAAAAAAAGTGTTTCACTTGGTGTCCGTCACACTGCGGAATAATTGGGAACGAGTTAGCAGATATCGCCGCTCGTCCAGCAACAAAAAGAAACTCTATTGATTGTTGGCTAGTACGTCCAAACGACGTAAAAGTGCTCTTCAAACTTGTTTGCAGAGCAATACGCAATTCTCAAAGATTAAAAAATAACGAACTAAATGGATCCTTCCGAGTTCCATCAACCGAAGGGAACAAGTGGTCATTACCAGATTAAGACTAGGACATACAAATATTACCTCTATGTATTTACTCTCCACAGAACCGAAACCATTTTGCACAGAATGCGAAAAAACGTTGAATATCGCCCACTTACTAACAGACTGCCATACGCCGATCTAAGAATCAAGAACAAGTTAAGCAATTCAATAGGAAAGTGTCTCAACAATGAACCCAGCAACATAAAGAGGTTGATACATTTCCTAAAAGACTCAAACCTAATAAAAAAATCTAAAGTAACTAAAAAGCGAAGACAAAAACTAACTTAAGAAAATGTTCAGTCAACTTTAAGTACTAGTACCTAATTGAGTAAAAAGTGCAAATGACCACTGTAGTCCACGCACTGCAATTTAAAGAAAAGTGAAAATAACAATAATAATAATAATAATATATGCAAAATATATTGGTTAGGTGTTCTTAATTTCTGAGACAGTAATAGCGCTACCAGTAACGAGGTTGTATGAAAAATAAATACTAGCAACTGTCAAACAAAATGTGTGCCATTAAAAAATAACGTTGAAAGTAAAAATTTTGAAACAAAAAAACAATATTTTATACTATATCTTCGTCGATAACCCATAAATAATGTGGGATACTTTATGAATAAAAACAAAAATCAGTTTAACCCACCATTTTGATTATTTATTGTTGAATATATGTCCCATGCCCCCTTAACATAAAAAAGCAAGCCAAGAATGCATTTAGTCCTCTTAAAGATTTAGCTCAGTATAACGTTATAATGCCTAATTATGATGGAAACTGTTATAATCTTGAAATTATATTTTTTCTATTGTTATAATCTGCGAAAACTCTAGGAAAAGATAATAATCGTTCTAGTTGTTTTTCTTCCTTCGTGATTAATTGAAATGAAAAACTTTCGATACAAGCAAGTTTGGGCTAAATCGATTTCTCTAAAGTCCGTCTACTATTCCTTACGTTTATGACTAACTATCGATTAACACCCTGTATAAGCTGAAACATTAAAAAGACTCGCGTCTGAATAAAATACTTTATTAAATAGGTTTTATTGATACTGTTTAAATTTTACGACGAAATTGGGAAATAAATGTTTCTCAAAGTGTTATTTTCGTCATTTTGCATGGCGACTAATAGTAACTTATGTTCTAAAAAAACAGGCTCCTGTTTAAAGGATGTTATATTGAAGCATTACAATAAAAGGAAAATATGTCTATTGGCACTTCGTACAATTGTAAAATTGAGGATTTAGAATTTTATCACTGGCAAGAACTGTATGTTTATAGATTTTTTTTTTATTTTGCACATAAGAATATTTTAGATGCGTGTTGGAATAAAACCCTCTTTCATTGTTTGCAATAAGAATGTTCCACTGTTTCACGCTCCGTGCTCTAGTTTCAGAACAGAAGAGTATCCTTTATTACAATTCCACAAATTCAAATGTTAGTTGCATTCTTGAACTGAAGATACGTTGTCTAAACTAATTAGAATTTAGAATTAAGTCTAATTGCATTGTTGTAATATTTGAAATTAGGAATTTCCATGATACGTTTTATAACGTGCTCATTTGAAGTGCTTAAGAATAAAATTTGCAATTTGTTACAGTTGAAAAATAAAAGTTTCAAAGCATTATTTTTTTCGTATTTAGAATGAAGAGCACTTGTCAGGTTATATACACACATCAATTTATTTTATCTACAGTAATGCAAATTTTGGAAAGTGAAAAGCTGAAAAAACGTGGGCATTAAATATTGAACTATCAACGTGAATTGATCGGAAAGATGGGCTATGTAACGGTTATAATTCATATGTAGGTTGGTAATAATTTTGTATTTTCAATCGGGGGCAATAATTTTTAGTTTATCTTTGTGTTTCACCTGTTATATTTACTTTTGTGATAACTTGAAATACAGTCGCAGTAACTTTAGTAAATTTACGTGTATACCGTGATCACGTGTACATATACAATTTACAACGTAAACGTGACATGACATAATGTAGGAATTATCTTATTAAATAAGGAAAATTTGTAATTGAAATATCTTTTACTACGAATGAAACTATTCTCCTTTTATAATTATTTAAGATTAAGTGTCTAAACACTGCTGGGTATATACTTTTTTTAGCATTTGCGACTGCCAGTCTCAACAGCCAAATCTAAATAAGTTATAAAAACAAGTAGTGCTTAAGGTACAAATAAATTCGAATCTATTTTATAGAAATAATAATTGAGTATTTATATAAAAAGCACATACTGTACTGTACTTGTGCAATTACAAATTACATTCTTTATCATTACAAAATTGTTTAAATTAGTAAAGACACTTACTTCTTTAAACACAAGTCAAAGTAATAATTATGAATGAAAGAATGAAATGTTAGACGAACGCATGCATTCATGTATAGGAGCAACATACTTCCATGTAGAAGGCAAATTCAAGCAAGAGGGGTTTGGGATGCTATACGTTCCCTGCTATCGCCCATATTGAGCAATAGAAGCCTTTAAACTCCATGCGTTATCCGTCAAAATAGTAATTATAGATGCATACATTTTAAAAATATTAACTCTTAGATAAATAAGAAATTTGAGATTGTTTTAAATGTACAAACAGTATGAGATTAACTTGTTTAAGTTACATAATGAAGCAAATAGACTAAATAAAATATTGAAAAGTAGGATAAAATCGATTAAAAAAATTGAACATTTTGCATGCTTTCTTAAAGGTACATCGTCGCGGTTCACTTAGTTCTGTCCTTAACAAATTTATAAAAACAATGTTTATGAAAATTATACAGTGTAACGGTTCTGAATTATAAATATTTTATAACTGTGGTCTAATATTAGTTCAGTAGATAGGCATACAACCACAGCTTTCTATTGTGCAACGCGACTTTTCAGAGGCAAACTTTGCTTAGCACTGCAAAGTACTGTTTTCGCGCTTAAGTCTAATTCATTTTACTCTGATTTTTTCCAAGCATTTGACTACTCTCGCATTCGAACTAGGAATCTTTCACTTGGAAGCCAGACATTCTTACCACTGAACCACAGAGTAATACAATATATATATATATATATATATATATATATATATATATATATATATATTGAGATGGTTAGATAAGATTAAGACAGGGATTGGAGAGTGTAAGCTGGTAATTTCTTTAGAACAATTTGAGATCAAGTACGATACTTTTACGATGCATTTAATTGATGTAATTTGGTACACGATTGCTAGAAAGTGGATTTGTTTTGGTTAAAACAGCCTTAATAAAATTTGTACAGTTTAGTTCAGTCATAAAAAGCATTGTGCTACATAAAACAGTTATACGGTTATGTTTATATTAGGGACATATTATAAAGTAAGAGAAAATGCAGGAAAAGTGTAAAGTTTCAAGAAAGGGTTACAGTACGAACATAATTTAATCATTACTCACAATATAAATAGAAGTGGATGTGCGACAAACAAAGTGGTGCATAATAAACATTAAGAACATTGTAAAGAACAATTTTACATAAAGAAATTTACATACAGATACATTTTTATGTAAAATTTATGAAGAAATGTGTTAGACAATATGGTTTATTAAAGTGACTTAAATTTAAACTATACAAGCAAAGTGAACATTGAATATGCTAAAGACAGGTTTTACAAGTTATATGAATAATATTTTGATCATTTTGAACGTTTTAAACGTAAATTATTTGTATATTTAAATTAAGTTAGGTTAAGTTCTAAATTTAAGGTTTTTTTTACAAATTTATAGTTTTTTCAGAGTAATATGAGTTTAAATTGATTTGTTAATGTGATTAATAGGAGGTTTTCCTCATTTCCATACAGTAATTTACTTTGTAAAAGTCATTTGAACATAGATTTGGTGAAATGGGGTTACCCATATAAATTTCCTATGTTAAACAGAATTTTCCTCTAAATTTAAGATTTTGGACATATAATAAATGTATGCTAATACAAAATTTCGTCCAGACCACAAATATGTAATTAATAGAAAGTAAGATTTTTTAGATATAAGCAATTTCAGTTTAGAATAAGTCAATTCGTAGAATTTTTAAGATAGGTATACCAAGTTTGGTATCAAATTGTGCTGGAATTTGCACAGATTTCATTTCTGTTTTAAAATTTAAATCAGTAGTTGTATAAGAAAGTTATAGCATAATTTATAATTTAGTTAAGTTTTCGAATTTATTCTGACCAATCATAGACTTGGTTACATTGTTTAGATTTCTAAAAAAAATTGAAAATATTGTAACTAACAGAAGGATATATAAAGAATTGCTCCTGAGCAGAAACTCTCTCTCTCTCTCTATTTTTTTCATTTCATCCAGTTGTTTTGCAATGTTTAAAAAAGTGTAGTGTTTGTGTTAACAAGTAAGCTATTTAACCACAATTATTATCGGGAGATTTTAATACAAGTTTAACGGAGAGACGAGAAGTTCAGAAACAATTGTTTTTAACCTACATTTGTTAAAATAAAGTTACCGATATATGTCCATGTTCGTAAAGTTTATTACGAAGTAAAATTAAAAGTTGTCACGATTAATGTTTGACGATTTTAAAAAAGTTCGATTGTTTAAAATTATTTGTGGTTGTTTGCCAAAATAAAATTTTATTCTTTTTTTTTCTTCAACTAGTATTTTATTACTGCTGCGACATTTTAATAATTAATATTCCATTCGAATGCTAAAAAGAGAAGTGATATTAATTTAAAATTTCTACATCTTTAAAATATAACATAAACCGATAATTTTTGAAACATGTTAAAACAATTAAATAAATATTACTATCAATAAAATTAGTGGTTGAGAGAAACTTTTAAGCAAATAATAAGCACGTTTACCACAACAAAAGCAACTATCAATCCGAGGGCCAGATTGGAATTATTGGACGTATTGCAGCAGCGAACTTGGTGGATCAATAATTTCGATCATCGATTGGAAAGAACATACCTGTACAATTGGAACCAGCTGTATGAAAACATTCGTTTGCAGATTTGACAATGCACGTGTGAGTTAAATTTTTAATCTTAACCCTGTTAGTTGTATTCATATTTGTGTGATTTCCTGCATTTATTATTTTTATGTATAGGTGTACATGTTTATGCAATAGTTGTGTAAACATCTCTAAAACAAGTAGAAATTTAGTTTTATTTCCAAATTTTAAGTTCAATTGCCAAGTTAAAATCACTATTTCAAGAAGTCATCATTTAGCAAATCTGACAGTTTGGTATTTGAGTTCATTGAATACGCAACGCATGCGTTATAGTATAAATTTTAGTAAGGCACATTTAACATACAAAATCTTTGATATAACGTGGACTCCACATAATATAGAATCAATTAATAATGCCAGCAGTATATTTAAATGCAATATAAGGCAATTCAATTCTTATTAGCAAAACATCATCATTATATAAATTAAATTTATTTCCCCTCAAATTGATCCCTAACCCCTACATTATTTATCCCCATTAGCCATTACAATATATATATATATATATATATATATATATATATATTGAGATGATATTTGTTAAGCTAAATATCGTCGTAAGCTCGGATTAAAACCTACATTAAACATAAATTAATTGCAATGGAATTGAGTAAGCGTATATGTAAAGCACAAATTAAATTAGAACAAATTAACATAAGACTAAGTACAAATGTGATTATAGGACATGTTGTTAGCTATTTAAATTAAATTTAGTAAGTATAAAAGTGTAATCATAGCTGAACGATAAATTTCTTCATAATAATAGCTTCCGAACATCTTCGGAATAGTAAAAATATGTATTTTCATTTATAAAATACATGTATTCCATTTTGTATGAGGATATTCTAGTCTGGTATCATAATATGCTACTATTCTATAACAAAAAGGAATTAAATTGTATCAATCAACCTAAGATGAGTAAAGAACATGTTAAAGATAGTGAATCAGAACAGATTTAACAAGATTCATAAGTTTAAAAATGAAATTGAACAAATATTATGTTATAAACTTACACAATAGTGTGATTAGGATTATTATATTATAACTTCAATTGACATTCTAGATGTGATTTAAGCGTAAAAGTTGTGAATCCAGGTTATGATGAATACGAATGAACGTAGTGATTGAGATATGATTTTTCAACATAAACCATAAAAGTGCTAAAAACTGGTAATTCCTTACATATGTTAGGTCGTAGAATCCATTTCTGTTTGTAGTTTTTCTGTAGGAAGTCGAATAAGAGGTAAGTAAACTTGGGTATGAAAATTTGCATTTTTGTTAGGTTTTAGATAGATTAGGAATTTTTAATGGAAATATGCCATTTAAGGTACCTACGGAAGGGAAATTTTACATAGAATTAAAAAATAATTATGTTTTTAAGATCTTTCCACTTATAAGAAAGTTATGTGTAAAAATAGTAATTTACAAAAATTCTGAAAATAATTAGCCAATGAGAATTAAGCTATGTTCTGTTTGTATTGACAATATTTGCTAAGGTGATTGGTGGTTTCTCAGAAGCTATATAAGGAAGAGAGAAAATTTTCTTTGTAACTCTCTTGTAATTTTTCAAAGTGTGAACATGTCACTCGATGTGTACATGAATAAAAATTTAAGATCGTTCATGTGGTTCGTATAATCTAAAAATTTTATAATACTAAACAAGCAAAAGTTAAAATTGTAAATAAAAATAAGGTTAACGTAAAAATTATTCCGAGTGAGGTGTTGTCGGTATACAAGTCAATATAAATCGAATTATTTCGTTTAAATTAAGATTATTTAACCAAGCTACCATTGAGTTATTATTTTAATTGAAATAAAAATTAAAAGTTATAAGTGCATAATGAATTTGAAAGCAGATAAAGTTATTGTATTTTCGGATACAATCATCTGAAAATAAATTATTATATTCATTAATACAATAAAATAGATCAAAGTGCTTTTTGAAAAGTGACAAAGCGCATATTGATGCAGCATACCTATGTATTTTGGGGCTGTACACCTCTCACCGATGGAGTAAATAATTATGCAGCATATCCCCAACATGCTGATGCTGTAGATCTTCCACCGAGGGATCAATAATATCAATGGAAGTCGAATTACTTCTAAATTGGTAATTGGATCTGCTGAAAGAAAATGTACATTATGTGAGTCTATAAGTTTTATTTATTTATTTGAGATTAGGTTGAATATTATTATTTATGTGCATTTATGAAAAGGATGCACTTCCGGTTATACCGGAAGAAGACGTCAACTTTGTTATTTACCTAACATTTTTAATTTTATTTTCGAATTCTACATGAAATTCTAGATAAAATTTGTACACTATGTGCTATACCAAAAATGAAGTATATTCGAGATATTTCGATTTTTTTAAAAATTTTGAAAAAATCCCAGTCCACATTGAATAACGTTATCTCCATTAATAACAAAGATGGTGACGTGAAATTGTAAGCAATAAACAACAAGCGCTTGCCCTTTAACTCCATATATCCATCTCATTGAGTTTTAAACTTAGCCGCCAACATGCACAATTTAAATCATTTATAAGTTGCTTACTTTAAATAGAACACCCTGTATTTTATTACATTTTTACAGTTTTATAATAAGTGTTCAAAATTAGCACCATCTACTTCTAAACATTTATGAATCCTTTTCATTAAGTTATGTCTTGTAATTCTGGAAACATGGTCGGGCGTTAGAGAATTAAAAGCAAGTAAGACTCTCTGCATCATATCTTTCTTTGTCGTAACAGGTTTGCAAAACACCTGATTTTTACTGTAACCCCAAAAACCAAAATCTAGAGGAGCCAAATCAGGAGAGCGAGCTGTCCAACGAAACAGACCCTGATTGGCAATCCATCTCTATCATCAAACATATCGTAAAGATGCTGAACAACAGGTCCAAAGTTATGAGGAGGTGCTCCATCTTGCTGATACCAAGCTAAGGCCGCCTCTCCATTTCTTAAAGTATGTAACGCCGGTCGTATGGCTTCTTCTAAAATGTGGCAATATCTTGTACCATTTAAATTTTCATCATACAATTTTAATGCTAAAGCTTTATCGTCTTTTATTGCACAAAAAACACAAAAACTCCAACTATCTTGGAAATGACGTTCTCTACTAACATGTGGATTTTCATTAGACCAAATATGGGAATTATGTCGATTAAATAATCCATTTTTGCTAAACTTTGCATCATCACACCATACAACTTTTTTTATGAAGTTTTCATCCTCTTGGATCTTCATTAAAAACCATTCACAGAATTTTACCGTTCGAAGAAGATCACCTAATTGTAAGTGCTGCACCAAATGATTTGAAAATGGTTTCCATTTGTGTTTTTTTAAAATGCGATGAATTATTCTCGTCGACAAAGTAAGATCTCTCTCACAATCCCTAATCGAGGCATTTGGAGAGGCCGTAAAATAACCCAAAACATTAATTTCGTTTATGTCACTCTCCACTAGTGGTTTATTTTTATTAATTTTTGTCTTAAATTGACCAAACTGACTGCAGTTTTTAAGCAATCTTCTTACAATATCACCAGTTACATTTGGTCAATTTGGATATCTTTCAGCAAAAACACGGCCCGTTCAACAATTCTATTACACTCGCCGTAAATAATAATAAGATTTAAAAAATTAAAAAATACAAACTGGTGAAGAAAATTGTCAAAACGACATAAACAATTAACGTTCTAACTATCAAATCTTTGACAGCCATGGCCTACCCTTTACTAACGTTGAAATAATTAAGTGTTGTTATGTTTTAACTAAGATAATGAAATATATCAAAAGTGGTTGGATTTAGGTATAGGGAATACTGATACCAAACGAATTGGCTTAAAAAAATACAGCGGAAAATGTAATAAAATACAGGGTGTTCTATTTAAAGTAAGCAACTTATAAATGATTTAAATTGTGTATGTTGGCGGCTAAATTTAAAACACCCTGTATGAAATATCAATGAGATGGATATATGGAGTTAACGGGCAAGCGCTTGTTGTTTATTGGTTACAATTTCACGTCACTAGCTTCGTTATTAATGGAGATATCGTTATTCAATGTGGATTAGGATTTTTTCAAAATTAAAAAAAAATACGAAAATACTTCATTTTTGGTATAGGACATTGTGCACAAATTTTATCTAGAATTTCATGTAGAATTCGAAAATAAAATGAAAAATATTAGGTTCCATTTAAAATAACAAAGTTGACGTCTACTTCCGGTATAACCGGAAGTGCCGCATTCAGAACAACATTATATTTGAACTCAGCGTCATCCAAAACCCACAACATCGTAATTTCAGATTTTTAATATAACTGTAACCGCCATTACTTTTAATCAAAGCTCTTCGCGCCACACCCTGTATTGTTGGTAGTGAAATATATATATATATATATATATATATATATATATATATATATATATATATATATATATATATATATATATATATATATAATGAAATTCGCATGCGCACATGTTATATATTTGCAGATGATACAAGATAGTTAGAGTATACACAATTCCAGATTTAATTAAATATCACAATTTATTTTACAAAAGAACCTTACGAAAATGTTTAATGTTTTTTTATGTATATCCTTTGAGATGCTAGTCGACCAATCTATTTTAATAATATCGACAGTAATTATCACATTAAATTGATGATGAGTGATGACACAACGTGCTGCAGTTACATTACAACTAACTAACACAATTAATCTTTAGCGTTTCAAATAATTCATTGTGGTGATAAATTTATTATTATAATCATACTCAAATTATAAAATAATTATTTAAATAAATATTGATCATATACGGGGTGCCCACAAGATCACTTTCCGGCTGCCATTTTTTTATTTATATATCGATTTAAATAAAACTTGGCAGGGTTGTTACTCTAACCAAACGTAATTTTTAGGAATTTTTGACAAGCATTTCCGACTTCCGGTTTCACCGGAAATGACCTTAACTTTTGATTTTTAAATGACACCCCCCTGAATATTTTTTGTTTTTCGGATTCTGGAGGTCATTTTACGGCCGATTGCGTAATATTTAAATCGATTTTTTTCCAAATGAAATTTTAAAATTGAATTTTGTTTTCTCATCCAAAGTGCCATGACCATCTTAAAATCATTCTACATACTTAACTCACTTCCAGAAAAATGTAAACTCACTTTTATCTTTGTTAACTTTTTTACTAGAACGTTCTAAACATTATTTTTGCCGTAGCTCAAAAAAATTAAATGGAAGCATACCACTTTCATAAAACTACTAAATGCAGTATTTTCAAACGAATTTAATGACGTATAACACGTTTTGTCATTTTTACCCATTTTCGATTTAAAACATTTTTATTTTTATATTTACGTCTTACTCATTAATAAAATACACTTCCTATGTCACAGCACATCAGAGTTGCCATGAAAACAATAGGTGGCTAGGTTACCATGGAAACACTATGGTAAATTTAAAAGTTTGACAGGTAATAATAAAAGTTGTTGTTTATTAACATAAATCTAATATTTTACTTAAAAATTAAATTAAAGTTTGTACTTAGTTTAATTATAAAATTAACAAAAGTGTTTACCAAGAGTGTGCAGGTTGATATACTTATTATGTATGGACATTGTGCCAAAAATGCAGCGGAAACCGAACGAGTTTATCGGCAAGAATATCCTGAGCGTCTTCATCATCCTACAAGACAATACATTATCTACCTTATAAGAAAAATGCGCCAAGAACCAGATAATTTGCAACAACATTTTATTATTAATGAACAAACGGAAGAAAATGTAATAGCATATGTCATTCAAAACCCCACAGCATCCACAAGGGAAATTGCCTTTGAATTAGACATTGGCGCAGAATCAGTAAGAAAGATCTTGAAGAAACATGGATACAAATCATTTAAGTACCAGCTTCACCAACATTTGTACGAGGGAGATTTTGTTAGAAGACTGGAATATTGCAACTGGTTCTTGGAACATAACGATGCCGATAATAGCCAAGCCAATTCTATTTTGTATTCTGACGAGTCGAGATTTACCAATAATGGAATGTTCAACCGGCAAAATACAAGATATTGGTCAACAATAAATGAACACCGAATGATGGAAGGTAATTTTCAAGAGATATTTGGAGTAAATGTAAGGGCTGGAATAATTGGTACTCGTATTGTGGGACCGATTCTTTTCTAAGGGCATTAAATGCAGAACGATATTTGGGTTTTTTACAACATGAAATTGAAAATTTTTTGGAGGAATTACCGTTGGAAATAAATAATCAACGCCTTTATTATCAACAAGGTGGTGCGCCGGCTCACAACGCTATTGTTGTGAGAAATTACTTAGAAGAACGATTTGGAAAACATGTTATCTCTACCCGTGGACCGATCCGGTGGCCTCCTCGTTCTCCTCGAGCGACATTTGCTAGCATTACCCCTGACATGCTTAGGAATGTCGCAGAAAACAACGTTTTTCGTGTTAGGAAATGTCAAGAGGTGGAAGGGCAGCACTTTAAAAATTTAATTGGTGGTTAAAAGGTCCAAAAGTTATAATCTAATACCTATTGTTAATGTTATATTATTGTTAATGTTATTAATTTTTTTAATTATTTTTAATACTGTTTAAAATTATTACACTCTGTTTTAAAATAAATTTTGTTCAATCGTTGTCTGAAAAAATTGGGAAAATACGCAAAGCAATGCATTAAAATTGTGCTACTTTAAACACAACTCTCGGACGCGCCCATAATGCGGCAAAAATAAAGTTTAGAACGTTCTAGTAAAAAAGTTAACAAAGATAAAAGTGAGTTTGCATTTTTCTGGAAGTGAGTTAAGTATGTAGAATGATTTTAAGATGGTCTTGGCACTCTGGATGAGAAAATAAAATTCAATTTTAAAATTACATTTGGAAAAAAATCGATTTAAATATTACGCAATCGGCCGTAAAATGACCTCCAGAATCCGAAAAACAAAAAATATACAGGGCGTGTCATTTAAAAATCAAAAATTAAGGTCATTGCCGGGGAAACCGGAAGTCGGAAATGCTTGTCAAAAATTACTAGTTTCATTTAAATCGATAGATAAATAAAAAGATGGCAGCCGGAAAGTGATCTCGTGGGCATCCGGTATATATATATATATATATATATATATATATATATATACATATATATATATATATATATATATATATATATATATATATATATACACACTATACAGATTGCGCAGTGTATTATCTGACTCTTCGCACATTATTGGTATTCATATGGGTTTCCTTGCCACATATACCACAATAGGCTGACATCGGATTTTCTACAAGTGCTACGTAAGTGCCTTCTTTTAGTTTTAGGCGTGTGTTCTGGTCCTTTTCTCTCCGTATGTTATTCCATTTATGCCATTTCTGGATGTACATGTACACAGGAATGATAACACCTTCAGCACCAGTATATACAGTCAACCCACCCACAGGGAAAGGTGCCTACACTACAAAATCACTACAAAAGGAAGCTTGTACGATGGAGCTGAAAAAATATGCGCAAAACAAGAGGACTTAAAAAAAGAGAAAGAAATATCACTAAGACACTTGAAGAAAACTATTGCGGTGTAACACCTAATCTAAACAGGAAAAAGGTAACCTAAATACATAGCGGTAATACCATATATACTAGATACGACAGGATACGAAGGATAGGCAGCAAATACGAGATACCCACTGCTTTCAAATCCACAAAAACTCTCACGGGAGTACGCACCTAACTATTCAATGAAGACCAGAATTATAAAAATTCTGTATACAATCTACTATGCAAATGCGGTAGATCATGCATAGAAGAGAGCAGTATACTACTTAAAATGAGAATACAGGAACGTAAGAATAACATCCGCAAATAACGATAATGTAATCTTCCACTTACAATAGCAGTGCAAAAATCCGATCACCTAGGCTAGTACAATACACCTGCGCAATAGATTACTCGCAACATTCGTAATAAACTACCGCGCAACCCCGAAAGCATATGTTGTATTACTTAGTGGCTCAGAGGTAATTATATCAAACAACTATTATTTATCGACCATATCTCAGATCGCAAAGAGAACTAGCGATGCGTTAGTCATAGAAAGAATTAGACATCACCGTTTCAGAAAGCGCTAGCTAGAACAACAATCCAACGAGATTAGAGAAATCATTCGAAATCGAGTGAACGAACAAGACTAGGATAGGGTAGCTATCAGAAGCTAATATTCAGTATATTAAGGTAAACTACAAAGAAATTCAGCGGAATAAACCTGAAAGGCTATTGAAGGAGAAGAAAGAACCAACCAATACTATTCGCAAAAATGCTGTCGGAAACATGTCTAAACGACAGTTGAACAAACACCAAATAAAGGTTCTGGACAAAGGCTTGTACTGTGCGATAACACCGAAAGTAAATTTAATAAGCGCAGTTAAAGAAACACCTATGATATTAGGTCCTGAAAAATCCCAAGATACAGAATTAAGATTAAATCAATCCTAGATTCGACTAGGCGATTTAAACTTAACCTTTCAATCCCAAAAAGGGAAGCGATCATTTCCCTTAAGAATCACTCATCGGTGAAGGTTCTCCCGGCAGAAAAAGAACAGGCTACTGTCATAATGGATATAGAGATTTACAGTAGAAAGTCTGGCGGGGGAGAATATAAACCAATACCAAAGACCCTCCACCATTAATCGAAAAACGGCTATAGCAGACGCTGGCAAAATATAAGCAGAAATTCTCTGATTACCAGAAAACTAAACTCATTTGTCACTACAGCAAAACTCCGCATCTGCGCGGCGTACCAAAGTTTCGTAACCACGAAGAAATGATAGTAAGCTTCAACATTGTGACTTCATACGCAAATTTGCCTACCGATAAGGCACTGACTGTCATATGGGGCAGACTAGAAAATAATGAAACGTTAGACGAACGCATGCATACATGCATAAGATTTTTTTTGTTAGTATGCTCATTCTTATAGTTAGTGTTTTACTTATTATTACCTTATATATATATATATATATATATATATATATATATATATATATATATATATATATATATATATATGTATATATCCTTGGCGTAGACTGTTCAGGAGTCCTTCTCCTCTTCAGCCCTGGTCAATCCACTCTGGTTGGTGTTGCGATGTTTTATGTTATTGTATAGCGTACAATCATGAGATGTGATTATTTTTGCTGTAGAAAAAGAAAAAAGATTAGATTTATTTGATTACTGAATAATGTGTTAAATGGTTTAAGTGTACGTGTTGCTTAGTGGAGTGTAGCGTACTTAGGGTTGTTAATCCGATTCGTTGTCCGGTATCATGCTAGGTCGCCATCGAATAGACGGGGGGTGAGGCGAGCATATGGGATGTTATCTAGGGATTCTTCTAACTTCGCGGGAAGTGTCGTCAAGGAGTTGTGTAAGGATCGCGGGGGGATGCTTGAATTTTAATTTAGGTTTCATTCGTGGTAATTGGGCAAAACGGTAGTTGAAGGGAGTGGTAAGGATTTCTTTGATTGGGATAGTATCGCTGAAAATTCTTTTATGCGCGAAGTTTTTCTGAAGTCTTTGAATTCTATGTGTGAATGGTGGTATGTTTGTGTGTTGTGTTGTGAGGTCACTAGGGTACCTGAGGGGTAACCTGTGTATGCGTCTCAAAATTCGGCGTTCAGAGGAGGCGATAGAGGAAGGTGATTGGGGTTTATATTGGTGTATATGGGTGCTCGTAAATCCATAACAGGGCAGATGTATGTTTTGTAGGTGTGTTGAAGTGTTTTAAGGCGCCACTAGGTTTGCCCGGTTTCTAATCCTATTGAGTGTTCTGTTTACATCGGGGAGCCAATTGAAGGTTCTAGTGAAAAGGATTCCTAGGTAGGTGACTTCATCTTGGAGTGTGAGTCTTTCTTGGTTTAGGGCGAGGGAAACATTTCTGGAGGCAAGCTTTGGAAACTTGTCTTCGGTGTAGTTAGGATGTCGGAAGAGGATTGTATGGGTTTTGGAGGGATTGGCGGAGATTCTCCACCGGTTCGCCCAGTTGAAAATCTTCCGTACGGTTTTGGATATGAGGTGGAAGGCCGTTTCGCTGTTCCGATTAACTGTCCAGAAGGCGGTTAATCGAAACACATCCATGCATAAGAACAACATACTTCCAGGTTGAAGACAAATTCAACCAGCAAGAGGTTGGGATGCGATAGGTTTCGCATTATCATCTATAGTAAGCAATATATACACAGAAATCTTCTCCTAGCGATATCCGAATTTACGGAAAAAACTGGGGTGTGGTTTAGATACATAGGCAATACTTAAAAGCTTCAATACGTCAAGCATAAGCTGATCCTAGATCATCAAAACAGTCGTGCATCCTCCAAAAGATTAGAAATAGAATAAGATTCAGAACAAAAACTGCCACCCCTTGATGTACGTGTAGATGGAAATCACAACAATTTCACTACAAGGGTACACAGGAAACCCACCCACACAAGGAGGTACCTACACTACACGTCCAATTACTACAGACGCATGAAGGAAGGTGTTAAGGATTCGTGTACGATACAGCAGAAGCAATATTCTCGAAACAAGAGGACTTGAAAATATAAAAGAGGAATATCGTTAAGGCACTTAGGAGAATGACTACCCCGATCTAACACTAACCTAAACAGGGAAAAGACCTAGATACATAGCGGTAGCACTAAAAGTTAGAACACAGCAACATAAGAATAACTCGTAGAATGCGAAACTGAAAGACCCAGAATCGCCGAACATGTCTGGAACGAAGACCGTCGGACCCAATAATGTAACAAACAAATAGAGTGGAAATGAAACCTATATAGATACCAATAATGCGAAATATATATATATATATATATATATATATATATATATATATATATATATATATATATATATTCATCTCACTATTATAACAGTGTCCCTATATTGTGTATTTACTGCCATTAGAGCGTCCTACAAAAATAGAGCGCCCGTATACGGACACTCTATTGGAAGACAGTGGTTTGAGAATTAGAAAGTCATAACTTTCCTTCTAACAAAATTTTGACTGGGCGCTTTAATAAAAGCTGTATGTCAATTCTATATTATTCGTATACCTGTAGTAGAATGTATTAGCTGTTTAGAGGCGCTGCGATAACTTGTGCGTAAATTACTCGTAGTATATTCTGTCCATTTAATTGATTGTAGAGCGTCCTGTAAATTTGGTAATGCTGTTGTTACTAGCCAATGTTACAAAGCTGGTTTTTCGACTTATGCGTTCTACTACAGAGAGTAGAATATATAAACATCGCCATTATATTTCTCTTTTTATAAGCATTTGTTTAATTTCATCACTATGCAGTACAAATTTCCACTTGTCGTACAAAACGGGCGCAATCCACATTCTTCTGCACTGCTTCTAAACTCTGGAATGATATGCCTAGTTCTTGTTTTCCGCTCACTTATGATATGAAAAGATTTAAGGTAGCTGTTCATTGGCATCTCTTGGCAATTCCATGTCCCTCCATCTATCCTCTTAAGCGTTCCTGAGTGCTTTAGCACAATAGTCCAAATTTACCCTGTTCAGGTCCACCATTATTAGGAAAAATACGTTGAATGAGTGATTCGATGCAAATAATGTAGTCCACTATAGAGGCACCTTGAAATAAAGAAAGGTTGCATTTATTTTCCTTGTACGGAACAATGGCAAAGTGATTCCAGGGATGCAATCGGGCAGATTATAGTGGCTAAAGAAGGTTAATAGAATGGGAAAATGCGTCGGTGCAGCGATGCCTCGAACTATTTGCGGTCAAGAAAGAGGTGGATTGAGGAGAAGGTGAGGTAGATAGCGTGAAGTCTACCGAAATTATTCTTTAGCATACTCAGACGGGAACAAATGGAGGCAGCAGAGGCTTTATAGATTTTACCACCCGAAACTTCTCTCGTCCTACCGAGAGCAGTTTCGGTGGGGACAATTGCGTGCAAGTGCAACAATGCTTATGAAATGGATTACAAGGGTGGGAAGATTTACAGGAAACGTGCTTATCACACAAAGTGGCATCTTCAGGTAAAAGTAAGTTTAGGGTTTATCAGGAAGGGGTAATAAGACAGACAAGGTGTGTAAGTGCGTATGTAGTTTTGGAAATGATTCGGACCCCTATGATTAATTTGTGTAGGTTTATAAACTTTAGGATTTTCTTGGCGAGAATATCCTTGTCTACGCCCCGAATGACGCAGAGCGAGGATAGCGGTGTGTGGTTGGTGTTTGTAGCGGGACAGCGAGAACCTGATAATTTCGTCAATATTAATGCAACCCCATAGAAGTGATGCTGCACGCTGGATTGTAATGATCAGAGGTTCTCTGGATTTAAAAGGCAGGTTTGGTTGTAGTTAAATTTTTTGCTTATGTCCATACGACCCACCATGCGTTATAACCATAAAGTAGGAAACAGAAGTAGAACGTTTGATTGAATAAGATATTGTTAAGGAAGCTTTAGGTTGACTAGTAGGCGTGCGGGTTTTGCTGAGTGCGGGATATAGAATGAATCGATTAGGCATTGAATACTTCCTTTCTCGTTTGAATGGAGACATTGAATACTGCCATAGATGGTCTCGTAAGTGGAAAAGGCATTAGGGTAACGGTAGCCCGGGGGCTTGGCATGTTTTATTACGAGTTGCAAGAGTGGTAGTCGGTTGCAAGTGAAGTCTGTAGTCCCCTGTTAACAGTACACGAATTCAATTCGATTAATAGTGTTTTATTAGCTATAAATATATAACTACATCCCCTAGCTCGTCTTTGGGTCAAGGCTGGACCTATACGGTTTCCAATCTGGGCTGTAGGTAACCTCAGTGGATGATATCTTCAGGAGTTATTTCGAACAGTAGAGCGGTTAAGGATATAGAGATAGGTCGGGGTTTCTCTCTGTACAAACACGAGTTTTTCTAAAATTGATGATTTTTACATCATTTACTCTACATCCTAGTTAACCTGTGAGGAATATACAAAATCAATTTGCAAAAGGTCTGCTTTTTGGCTGAATCTCTATCATATAAAATGCAATTTTCATAACATATATATATATATATATATATATATATATATATATATATATATGAATCAGTTTACACGGACGCGTACGGCGTTGTCACTTTATTAATTATAATTGTTATAATGTTATTTATCTGAAAAATTGCATTTATCCATCTATCTTATCCTATAAATAAAAGATTTATTGGTACCTTTCCATGGAATATGTGAGTTACAATACAAAATATATTGCCTCTTACTATTCCTAGAAATTTGTTTAATTAAGAAATAATACAAATCGTATGACATCTTCATAACTTTTAAGTTTTGTGTAACAATGAAAACAAATTTATTTCAAATATAATACATATTTAAAATTACTTTATACAAAATTTATTACACACATGTTTACGGTGTAACGGGTGCAAGCGACTATCTCGTCGTTAGTGGCGTGAGTTATACTAATAATTTAGTTACGTTAAACGGTAAGTCAAATCGTATCATATTTTGGACGGCAACCTGTTTTCTAAAAGTACGCTAACAAGAGATGGTGCAACAAAATAGATGAACCTACCTTTTGCAACGTCCTGTAGATCGCACACCTCGGTTGCTATCCCCTTAGGTGGAATCTGAAACGTAAAGCTCCAAAACACTACAGTATACATCTCACCTTACGGATTTACCAGAAATAAATAAACTTCTAAACTCAACCAAATCTTGTTACTATAAAAAATGAAATTCTAAATTTCGAATTCAGAACTTCAAACGGAACTCCCACCGTCTCTGTCTTAATTGATATCGAATCAATTAAACTAAAATGAGATGATCAACGAAACTGAATTATCGAACATATAATTAATTAACGCCCTTTTAGCATCTGTATGCTGTTTATTTACAAATAATTAAACGCACAAAAGAAACTCAATAATTAACTTTAACAATCGTCTATTGAATCAAATTAAAATGGTTCCAAATATACCATAATAAAAGTTGATTGTCAACAAATACGAACTTCAGTTTTACCTCTTTAAATTAAAATAAAGACAATACCTAATTGTTCCTTTCGTTTACTTCAATAAAAGTGCGTTCAAGAGATAAAGAATGCGTCGCTTGCCCTTTTTAATTAATCAAAATCTTAAATACTCAATTTGGCTTGTCGTTACAAGCACCCAATGAAGAAAATTCAATAATACAGAAAAAACAATAAAGCCTCACCATTTGGGAGTCTAAATAATTATGTAAATGTGAGGGATTTAAATATCTAGATATTAATTTAAACAAATACAATAGCCGATGAAGCACACTTTTATAATCACCAAAGTTCATCAATCTTCAAATAAACAATCTTTATTATCGACATATTTAAAAATAAAGCACTTAAAAGGACAAACGTGTAGAACTAGATACTCAGGGCTTCTCCGTTGGAACGATCGCCTAAGTTCTCTACGTGACTGGAAACGTTGCTCACCAAAAGTTGTCTTCTGAATTTGAATTCAAGAGCTGACAGCGTGATAACTTACTTTACCATTGCCCGAACTCCACACAGTTTCTTGAATCAATAATTACCATTTCAATTAAGCACAATTAATTTCTCACTCTGCTAACACCCGATAAAAATTGCAAGTTTATCAAACAAACCCTTCGTTTATTTAAAATGTTTTACAACAACTACCTTTTCCTTAGATGATACAAGTGCATCGGAGAAAACTACATGCAAAATCGAAGCAGAATAGCTACTCCGCGAACTACGATGTTACAACACATTCCAAAACACTCAAGGTCACAAGGGTGGTTTAAAACACTACCTCACGCTCTCAGGGTTCAAGTTACGTACACGTCTGACTCCTCTCAAGTTTGACGTTTAGTCACTTTCTGCGAGTTCTTCAGAATTCATCACCTTACTCGTCACTTCACGATCAATACTAATCTATCAGACTCTATCTTACTGCCCCCACGTTAGTTTTTCCCCTGACATAACATACAGATATATATATATATATATATATATATATATATATATATATATATATATATATATATATATATATATATAGTTAGATAGATAGATAGAGTTGTTCCAAAGCAATCTGAATTATTGTTGTGGGCGATTACTCATTCAATTTTAAGACGAGAAGTTCCTATAAACATGTGTGATAAGTTTTGTCGTTGCGATACAGGGTGCTGACTTTTTTGTAATAAACCAGCTCTGACTCTGAGATTTATTTCATCATAATTTTTCCTTAGTGACGCTTCTAGTCTTCAAAAATAAACAGAAAGGACGTGTTTATTCTACGTGGCTTTTGCAAGTTTGACTGTGTCAAACCTAAAAATAAACTTAAAAAACATCATTACAATTTCGTTGTAGCACCAGTTCTGCTTCGGTTTGTGTTCAGTTAATAACGATGCCCTCGTTTACTAATGCTGAAATGGCTAACATTCATTTTTTGTATAGATTAGCCAATGGCAATGCCTTTTTTTTACTTATAGTATTCCTGAACAAGCTAATATTTACCTAACATGCTAAAGCATTGAGGATCAGTGGGAGGGTTTAGGAGTATTGTTGGCTGCCGAGAAATGTTTATGAATGGCTACCTTAAATTTGCTTAAGTCAAAGTTTGGAGGAAAACAGAAATTGGGTAGTGCATTCCACAATTTGGTCGCCGTGTGGAAAAATATCGATTGCGCCCGTCTAGTGTGTCAAGATGGAACTTTGAGTGCGTAATTATGGTGTGACTGGGCAAACCGAGTGTTCGTAGCGAAGATGGCCTATGAAGGTATTAAGGAGTGTATTTCGGAGGCACACTTGCCATGGTAATAGCGATAGAACAAAGAAAGAATTATTATTGGACGACCTAGAACTCCGAGAACTCCACAACTGGAAGGTCAATTTCTTCAAATTATTGTCGAACATCCATAAACGACTACCAGAATAATTGCCCCATCAGTAAATGTTGGTTACAAAACTGTTTGGAATATTCTAAAAGAAAATTTATTGCATACATATCATGTTCACAATGTTCAACATTTGCTATCTAATAACTATCCGCTTCCTAGGCAGTATTGCCAATTAATATTAAGAAACACTGCAAACAATCCAAATTTTTCTACACCGTTTTGTTTACAGATAAACCCACTTTCTCAAGACACGGCATTATGAATTTTCATAATAACCACATATGGGCTAATCCAAACCTACATGCCACAGTTGTAGCATGATTCCAACAAATCTTTATCACGAGTCTAACATACCACGTCACGTAATCATAAAAAGGTGAGTCATCGCGACATAATTAAAATGGGAGCGCCTATAACCTGAACACTCTTATCAACAATAACAAAAAACTAGTACGTAAATCTAGAACACAAAGTACAAAAGAGCATAAAACTCCGCGTTAAACATGTGACATAGTAAAATTAATAGGACAAAGCTACAACCGGTATCAAACATTCATTTCGTATAGGCAGCTGTGCAACGGTAGCGTTTTAGATAACCTTCCCTAAAATTACAAAATTGACGTTAAAGACAGTTATAAATAACCAAAATTAAATTGTTATACTCCCACAGGATTATATCTAACGGTTTTATTACATATATTGGTGATTCAGTAGTAAAATGTTTATAAATGGTATAAAACCTAGTAAAGTGGAACGAGATTTTCACACAGGCACTGTAGAAGGCAACGACGTCGTCCACAAAGGTAAATAATTCATTAAAAAAATTGTAGTAATCTTAATAATGTAAACGCACTTTCTACCTCATAGAGCTGCTAAAGGTAGCTTTCGAAATGTAACAGTTCGTATCGCAAACTCAAAGGTTAACTTTATTAGTACATGCGAAAATGGAAAATTCTGACTTGGTGCTGACAAGTAGTTATACTTTACACCCTGGTTAGAGCAGAAGCGAAGGTTTCAAGTTGTCAGCAGAGAATCTGCATCCAGATCCCGTTCTCGGAAACTCCAGCACCTTAAACCAATTAGGGAGTGTAAATCGTTAACGTCAGCACCACATACAGTTACTTTCAGATAAACCAAAGATCAACAGCACAAAAGTAATTGATGTAAAGCTATAAGCTATACACAAGTAGTCCACTCGAAGAGAAAATTGTAAGAAAAGATCTTAGTAAAGTATGGAAAGCGAATCGAAGGATACTCTCGAAGGAGCTACAAATAAGGTTAGGTAAGTGATCGTAGTTTTAATCGTGTAACCTTGCATTACATCTTTAGATAGAGGTCCTGCCCTAACTGATGGATTAACACAATCTGGCTAAATTTTAATTCTTTCGGAGAGCGGTTTAGTGGCTTATTGTATCTCAACACTGAAAGAAATGTAATAGTTATAGAGGAATCGAAGAAATCGAGATAGCTTACACCAAATAATTCCCTTATCTGGTAAAGAAATATGTTATATTCGAAACTTCTCTTATAGAAATGAGCAGCATCGAAGAAACAAACAAAAGAGAATTTTCTAAAAATGCTTGTACTTGGGTGTCACTGTACATACTTCTACCATAAGTAGAGGCACCTTAGGGGATTATCAAATGACCATTAAAAAATAACTTCTTGTTTTGTTTATTAATATACAGGGTGAATTATGGATCTTCACCAAAACAATGTTTCTTCATATCTTTTCAATGATTAAGTCGATTTGTCTCATTTTTTGGTGAAAGTGTATATTCGTGTCTACCAACTAACTGACATATTCATAATTAAAAAAATCCAGGACCGTCTTCGTGAAAATTTGTGGGACTGCTTCATTCCAATAGTTCACCCTGTATATGATTTCTCTAAAATCTGATATAATTTTTTCAGAGCGCATTAATAGACAGTTAAACCTGGGTATTTCAATTTTTTGTTACACTTACTTCACATTTTCAATTAAAGATTCATTTTAGAGTCAAATTGAAAATTGGCAATAATGAAATATCTTACTGTATAATAATGTTTAGTTATTAAAAAGAAATCTTTAAAATAAACAGTAACGACACACACACTGTTCTCCAGTTTGGTAAATACCATAATTTGAATTGATTTACAGGGCCGGATTTAGAAATCTGGCATATCTGGTTCATCTCAAAAATTCACCCTGTATGTAACTTTTTCCACCCATAATAGACAGAAAACAGATAGAAAATGTTTGTAATAACCTAGTTTTCTTATTTGTTTGAGAAAAAATCATGGAATGAAATGAACAAGCCCAAGAAATGTTTATTCATAAATTAAGAAATGAAATGAATATCAATAACCAAATAATAAAAAAAAATTAAAAATGTGGAACAAAGTAAAAAACAATTTAATAAATATTACGATTATAAAAGATTTTCAAAATGAAATCCATATGGCTCAACACACTTTTCTTGTCGAATGTTTCAATGTGTAATGGACTTTCTTAATTTATGAATAAACATTACTTTCTGCTTTCTTCAAGTGAAAGATCATTAAAAATTCAGAGTTATTGAGTAAAGTAACAGAATTATTGATTTTTCAACAGATTAGTTATTGATTGTTTTGCGGTAGGAAATTATTTTGGAGAAGCGTGCGATATTATTTATAGCCTTTCAGGTTAGCGAATGGTCCCAGGACCATCTGCGATTACATTTAGATAATCGAGTTATTTGAGTATTTATGCGAGCTGTGAACTGGAATAATTAGCCATTTCAACCTCTATCGTGTCATTTCAAATAGTCTGGCGCCCTTTCCGGTTTTAATGTCAATTTCATCCCCTATTTTGACTTATTTATGGTAAGCTATCCTATTAAGCCCAAAATTCAGTGCATTGAACCCACCCCGACCACTGAGCAGTCGAGCAAAATCCAATTTTACCTGTTGTCCCGTTCTACTGTCAGTTTATACCGTAACAACTACGAAGTTGGATGTTAAAGCTGAAAAGCGCTTTTTTGCAAAGTTGTATTTTTTTAAGTGATTGATTATTCAATTATTTCCGTATTACATTATTAACTTTGTTCTCTATCATACTACCGAAGATGTTATATTAGGTTGATAATTGCTTATTTTTTACTTTCTTTAGTTTATTTGTACCTCTTACTGCGTACTGGTTTTGTTTTTCTTTATACTTCTGTTATTGTACTTACATTATTTTTTAATTTATTGGAAGCATACGTAGGCAAACGTTCCTTTTAGTTTGTTCTGTTATTGGACTGTAAAGTTTGTAGGGCAGCAATTACATTATTATTATTTCGTCCCTTCCACTGAGCAGTTGACCTGAAGTATGTTTGACTTAAGATGTGTCCTTTACTTTATATCGGGCAGTGTTTGTGAATCAACAATGAAAGGGAACTCGATAATGATTTCTAGGCAATTGTTTTTCATATGAAATGCTTGATCATTTTGCACTTAGCATATTATTACATATAATCTTACTTTTTTACTGTTTATATACGTTTATACATACTTTTAGATATATAAACAATATATTTTCATTAATAAAGAATTGTCAACAAAGTAATTCATATCATAAAAAGTGAATCACTAACAAGGTAGTACGACAAATTAGTAATAACGGAATTAATATTAGAGAATAATACAAGGTATGACGTCAGGATGTTTATTGTTTCAGTGCGTAAATGAAATATGTATGATGCTGAGCAAGCAACACTTAATAGTCAAAATGTGTTTTCTTCATTAAATTTAATACATATAACATTTAATATACAGTAGAATCTCGATTAACCGGGGAAATTTAGGGGAGAAGGATCACGGATAGGTGAAACCACGGTTAAGCCGCTGATACAAAAAAAAAGGCTGAAATTCATAACTTAATGTAAGAAAAGCCATTGTAATAAGTAGGCCTTATTTATGCAGTATAAGATTTTACCTGTTTGTAAAAGTGCCATGTTTGCCAACTGAGTCGAAGCCATTTCTGTATAAGAGAATCCCAAAAATTCATCTTCGCCACTATCAATATCGGGAAATATTTTCTTGCACGATCATTACATTGATTATAATGTGGTTTTTTCACTTTTTCCCAAACAGATGCACGTGCATAAATGGTAAAGTTTTTCAGAAACGATTTTGTATCATTCTCTTCTTCAATCAATTTCCTCAGAACTTGAGTGTTGTAGACTTTTTTAAACCAGCGATGACGCCTTGGTCCATAGGCTGGATCAGTGCTGTTGCGTTGTGTGGTAAATATTTTCCCATCTGATTTTAGTAATGCTTCACTGGGATGTGAGGGGGCATTGTCTGGGAGGTTTTGCGACTTTAAAAAATCAGGGATTTGGTGTACAAAATTGTTTGTAAACCATTCCTGAAATATCACTTGATTCATCCAGCCTTTTTTCTGGTCGAAATAGTGCACTGGAAAATTTTTTGCCTCGGTTCTCTTAAACGACCTTTGGCTTTACCAGTGACCACAAGCTTAATTTTTTTTGACCCTGTGGCATTGGAGAATGGCATTATGGTCAATCTGTCCTTATTGGCTTTATACCCAGGCTCATTTTTTCCCTTTTGGAAAGCTAATGTTTTTATTGGTAATAATTTGCAGTAGAAACCCGATTCGTCGGTATTAATTATCTGTTTAGGTAAAAGGTTTTTTGCGGTAACAAATTCATTAAACTCAGCAGCGTCCTTATCACCAATTAACGCCTCGCCTTGAATGTCTAGTTTACGAATTCCGTGCCTTTGTTTGAAACGATAGAACATCCAGAAGACGCGTCAAACTTTCCTTCAAGACCCATAGATTTTCAGCACAAATCACAGTTGACGGGATTACCCAAAGCACGTTGTTATGTAGACTTATCAAATAAAAAATTACGTGTTTGATTGTTATATTACAAACTTAGGACTCAATTTATAGGTTTAATAATTAAAATGCAACAAAAATTGAGAAAATTGTACCTTATTAACATAGGTAATCTAAATAACAATACATAATTCTAGTTATATGTATATTTAAGTAAAGCAAAATGTCTAAATAATTTCGGCATAAAATAACTCAAACGATATTTCTCGTAACGATTCACGATTTTAAATAATTACTAAATCAATACAAGTATATAGGCTTATCATCTACTTTTACTTAAAATTCAAAATGTAATATGATCAACACAGTATTCAATAATAAAACGTACTGACCACACATATTACAGTATGACAGGTTATGAGCTCAATGTATCTATCTTAGAACAGAATTCAGCTATTCTTTTATAGCCGTATCAAAACAAAACTACATTGATTTGTTATTTACTTAAACTACACTAAAAGGATAAGTACTTAATTGTACAAAATAAATATATTAATCTCGTCTTAAAACGAACTGTAGCTTGAGAATTTTCATTTCCATTCACAAGACAAACATACGATAATGTAGAGGTAATTTCCATTTATGTTCAACTACACCTACAATAATGGAAATGTAGATTAAACAACTAACGTAGATTGGAATGACTAAAGCGGCAGATATTGACGACGAATGCAGAATATATATAACAGTATGTGTGAGTTATGCAAAATAAAGGTATCTCCATTTATACCCGTGAAGATGGCATGCATTTACAGGGCACGTTGGTGAAATCTGCAAAAAAATTAGTAGCAATATATTTTTATTACGTCGTTTATCGGACAATGTTTCGAAATCTACATTAGTAACTGCCTTCTTTGCGCTTGTTCATTCAATTATCTATTATGGTGTACTAATTTGGGGAAATTGTACTTCAGCTGCGGAAGTATTTGCTCTTCAAAGGAGAGCTATTCGCATAATCGATTCCCTGGGGTACCAAAGTGACTGTTCATCTTCCTTTATCAAACTCAACATCCTAATATTGCCATACGTATTTATCCTTGAATGTATCCTTCATGCTAAAGACAATTATAGTAACTTCACATTACAATCAGATGTTCATCATCATAATACTCGTTATAAAAAAAATAAGAACAGAGTACTGTAGATTATCAAAAACACAAAGACATCATCACTATCAATCTCAGATAATTTTCAATCATCTTCCAGATGATATCAAATCACTAAAAAAAATACGCTTAAAGGTGTGACAAAAAGGCACTTTATTCGGAATCATATAATTCGATTGATGAATGTTTGGGTAATGAAATTTCTAATCCAGCCTAATAAACCAAAATTAATATTTTCTAACGCGCTTTTATACGATATACTCTATTTGTTAGTTTTACGGTGCTATTGTCATGTTTGTTTTTGAATAGTTTGTTGCATATTAACATAAATAAACATTATTATTATTATCATGCGCATTTTATGCATTTTTCTTGACGTCAAGCAGCACACATTTTGCAACGATACGAAATTATTACCATATTGGGGACCTTCCCAATGCCAGGGCCTTACCACTGCCAAGGGATTACCCTATTAAATATAATATTTACGAAAATGTAATTAAAAGTCTTACATACCTTATAAAAGGGAAGCAAAACTTAAAACAGATAACGTACTAAACTGTACCGAACGGTAGACGAAACAGAAAGGAAGTGAATTAGGCGTGTTCAATACGCGTTTGCGTATAAAACAAAAATAGATATTATTAAATATACACAGGGATTCGTAATTATGTAGACTAAAGTGAAAATATCGGGATATAAAAAAATTTAATTATTGAAAGAAAAAAGAAGTGCTTAAAGATACTAATGTAATGTAAATATATTTATCAACAATAATGCAAATTTCGAAACTTAATTACGGTAACGATAGCCAAAAATTGAAAAAAAATTAAGGTAACAATAGTCAAGAATTGGCACCTTACAAACCAGTCCAACATAGCCTTATATAATGTTTCAAATCTGGCTTTTTTCATGGTTTTTCTTTTTTTTAATCCCGAAAATGAACCAGCAGCACTAGCAAACTTTAACAAATCCATATTTTTCTTTTTAAATCCCTAATACTCTTTTCGGGTCGTCAAAGCTGTAGGAAGTGTTTTAAGGTTACTCTGCTTCTACCTTTTAGTTGGTGAAATAAATATATGTTTAAATGACAACTTCTAAATCAATAAAGTAAGGGTAAGTTTTTGAACAAATTTTATACAAAACGGTTTGAATATTAATAACAAAGATAATAATAATCTAATGAGTAGATTTCGTAACGTGTAAATGGCCCTTTAGTTGAATTTCTACGAAAAATATGGCTCTTTTAACCCATACCAGATGTGATTGTTAAAACTTGTAAAATTGTAAAGCAAACTTAAAGCGTAAACATTTTTGCAATAACAATGAATCGAAGAGAACTAATAAAACAACTTATTGTAGCCCACGGCAGCGCGTAGTATAAAACATTCATAAATACAAGTCTGTAACTTTAGGAAAAATACCAAATGTGATTCATCCTTGTAATGAACCCCTTTCTATAACAAATCCAAACGTAAGCATTGTCATAGGAACTGTTTTATTAGCTTAAATGATAAAAATAAATAACTAGATCAAATCCGTAATTCAGAGTATAAAAAAAAGCTAATAAATAGATAAACAAATAACTGGCTCTAATTTCTAATCAGAATTATAAATGAAAGTAATTAAATAATTTTCTTTTCGAGAAAAAATAACATCAAATCGTGTTATCTAATTCTAAATACAAGTAGCAAGTTACTGAACAGATTGTTAACGGTTTGAATATTGCTAATAACAAATAATTATAATCTAAACAGTAGAAGTTGCGTGTAAAATGCCTCTTTGAAGAAAAACGGCGAGTAAATAAAAATTAGGGTTGCTATGGCATCGAACTTGCACCAAAAAATGGTTCCTCTAAAATTCCCATGCCGGATGATTCTTGAAACTCATAAAGTCGTACTGACACAAATATAAAAACTACAAAGAATGTGCAGGGCAGATTCGTAGTAAGTGGTAAGTTTTTGAACAATTTTTTTCTTTGTTTTCAAATTTGAAGATTGATCCAACTTTTATTTTGGTACTATATGTGATTTTAAGTTTAATTGTGTTGCATGTTGTCCTATAGTATATTTTCCCTTGACTGAAAATTCAAAATTTAAGCTTTTACCGTCGTTACTATGTTTGATCTTAATTGTAATTAAGTAATCCTAAAAGTAAACAATTAATGTTACCCTGCAATTGAATAAAAGAAACTTAGATGATGGAAACGTAAGTTGTCGCGGTTCTCGACAATAACAAAACAGATTTGATAAATAAATATTAAATTAAAAACAAAGAAATAACTATAACTCGGAAAGCTAAATTAAAGATAATTGAAGCATTTGGTCGCAAATAAATTACAGCTAGTCCGGTGAGTGGCGCGGAGCAAGGAATCGCGTAGGGAGCAATCTGGTTGAAACGTGATGTGACTAAAGTGTATGTCAGTGAAAGATGTATATGTACACATGTAAATTTAGATATTGACACAGTAACTATACGATCTCTTATTTATATCTTTCTTCCTTACATGACGAGGCAGTAGACAAATAACTGTCCGGTAGTAGGACAATAACGTTAGTAAGGACTACTACATCGGCCGGGGCACGATTTGGACAGTAACCGGTCTGCTCGCTACGGTATTACACAAGAGAACAGTACAATTGCCTCGGGTCAACCTGGTTACAAAGGGCGGTCAAGGTCGAAACAGACAGGTCCCGTTGCTGGCGACTGTGCAAGGAATGAATGGCGAGTCGGTACGTGGAATGTTAGAGGTATGCATGTAAAGAATTTGAAATTGCGAATGTAATGTACGAAAGACACTTTGATATCCTGTATGTGTCGGAAACAAAGCGCAAAGGAGAGGATGCTGTGGAGATGAAGGATGGCAACCTAGCACTATGGTCAGGAGTTGAGACTGAAGTACATGGCGCAAGAGGATTGGGGTGATCGTAAGTGAAAGAGCGAAAATGTGTGTTAATCAATACGAATTGGTATCTCTCCGGGTAATATGGGTTAGAATGAAAGTGGATTTTTGAAGAATTTTTCTTATTGGATGCTATGCACCGGTGAATGGAGCGTGAGAACTCCTGGAATGAAATAGAGAACGTTGAAAGTATGTAAGCTAAACGAAAGAGTGATTATAGTGGGGGATATGAACGGATGGGTGAGTGTACAGAGAGAACATACCCAACGCGTTCTAGGAAACTTCGGAGACCAAAGAGTCAATGAGAATGGTGAACATCTGTGTGGAGAGAGGCCTGTTTGTATTCAATACGTAGTTTAAACATAAAAATGTGCATATGTATACATGGCAAAAAGGTGAGTTTAAAAGTATGATAGACTTGATAGTGTATGATGAACGGCTTAGAAACCTGGTCAAAGACACAAAAGTAATGCACGGATCGGACTGTGGATCAGACCACTTTTTGGTTATATCTAGAGTGTGTTTAGGGCAAAAGTGGGTTTGGAGAAAGAAAGCGAACGTAGTACGGACGTCCAGAATTAGCGTAGACAAATTAGTGGATAATAGTGCGAGAATAAAATACTCAGATGCTGTGAGTAAAGAGTTGAATGTGAATGAAACAGTGCGGAACGAACAAATAGAAGACACTTACGTCGAAAGTGCATGGATAAGCTTGAAAAACTGTGTTGTGCCGTGCGGATATGTGGAAGAGCGACTGGTAGACAGTAAAAATGTGCTTAGTGGAATGAGTCGATAAAAATGCAGTATATAAGAAAAAAGATGCGTACATGGCAATTGATTGCTGCAAAAAAATGAGACAAATAGCGATGTATCAGGTGTACTAAGAAGCAAAGAAGCGAAGGATGCAGTGAGGATAAGTAAAGAGAAAGCCATGGCTATGGAAGGAGAGAAAATGCAGAATGATAATGAGGGAAACAAAAAACTATTCTGGAAATGGGTCAAAAATGCAAAATGTGGCCCAAAACGGAGCGCTGCGAGAATGATGAACGAAATAGTATGGGACGATTGTGAAGTGAGGAAATGCTAGCAAGAATATTTCGGAAAGCTGTACAGTAGTGAGTAAAGTAAGACAGAAGGGTTAAATAAGGAGAATGTAGAAGGAATAATGAATGAAAGTGAGAAGGATGTTGGGATAAATGAGGTAGAGAAAGCGGTAGGAAGGTTGAAAAACGGCAAGGAGCAGGCATAGATGAAATCACTGGTGAAATGCTAAAGGGGGTGCAAAGCTTATACGAAGATTACGTGAATTATTCAATGTATGCCTTATAAATGGAAAAATTCCCAGAGGTAAGAAGAGCGCGATCATTGTACCACTGTATAAGGGTAAGGGGAACAAGAGTGATTGTAGGAACTAGAGCAATAAGTTTGCTCAGCGTGCCTAGTAAAGTATTTGGAAGAATACTGATTGATAGAGTGCGAGAAACTACACAAACTAAGATTTAGGATGTGCATGGTGGCTTGGTGCCAGAGAGAGGATGTGTTGATCTGATGGTTGCTCCCCAACAGGTGATCAAAAATTGTTTAAGGGCAAAAAGGAAGCTGTACTGTGCGTTTGTAGATCTGGAGAAACCATACGACAGAGTGAATAGGGAGAAGCTGTAGGAAATATTAAATGAATATGGCGTAAATAAAGGTTTAATAAATGGTATAAGGGCAGTACACAACGGTAGTCGGGCATGTGTTGGGCTGAGAGGAGGTGTGAGCGAATACTTTAGTATTGAGCAAAGAGTGTGACAAGGCTGTGTGATGTCACCGTGGTTGTTCAATGTATACATGGATAAATGTGTTATACAAGAATGTACCGATACAAATGGCATAATGTTTGGAGAGGTAAATGTATGACTTCTGGTTTATGCAGATGACAATCTTGTTAAGTGACAGTGCGGATGAGCTACAAACCGCTCTGAGGAAGTTTGATACAGTCTGTAAGAGCATGGCCCTAAAAGTAAACGTGAACAAAACTAAGATTGTGGTGTTCAATTGGGAAGGTGGAAAGGAGAGTAGAGTATTTACTCTGCAAGGTGAAATTGTAGAGCAAGTAGACGAGCTGGTATATCTGGGTAGAATGTTTACTGCAGATGGTACAATGGAGGGCGAGATTGGACGAAGGAAAGTGATTGGAAGTATCTAGACGATAATGAGAAACGAAAACATGCGCCTAACTGCGAAACGAGCAAATTATAATGGCGTATTTGTCCCGTCAGTACTGTATGGAAGTGAGGCATGGGTATGTCAAAAAAACACGAAAGGAAATTATATGCCGTGGGTATGAGATTCCTGAGAAGCGCATGTGGTAAAACGAGAAGGGAGAAGATAAAGAATGAATGCATGATGACGGAGTGTGGCGAGGAAAAGACGATGATGGATAGATATATAAGTGGTACATTACGTTGGTTTGGTCACATTGAGAGAATGAACAACGCAAGATTAACTAAGCAAATATATGTGGGTGAAGTTAGAGAAGGCTGGGTCTGGTCGGCCGCGTAAACCTTGACTAAATGTAGTAGAATTTATGATAAAGGAAAGAAAGATAAGGAGTTTTAGAAATAAAAGGTCTTGTCAGAGACAATGTATGAATCTTGGAAAGCATGGAGAAAAATTGTAAATGAAAAATAAATAAGAAGCAGGGATTTTTTTACCTACCCCGTAAGGGAAAGGCGTGAAGGTTATGTTAAGTTTAAGTTAAGTTAAGTTAACAGTTTGTTTCCTACCATTGCACTCATCGGCCAAATTTTTTACACTTCTCCCCTTTTCCATGTGCTCAATAATTTCAAGTTTTTCTGAATTGACAGAACTATGCGCTTCCTCTTGATAACAGACATTCTCACGCACTTACAAAAATAAAACTCAAAATAAAAAAGTGCTATTCAAATGAAATGAAAACTAAAAACAATCAAAGTAAAAAAAATGAACTCGCACGTGCACAAAGGAAGTCATTAGCTGTACTGAAACAAAGGGGAGGGAATGAGAGTGTAGTATAGAAATGGAGAAGGTTACTGGTCGAAGTGGGTGGCGGGAGGGGGGGTAGCAGTCTGGTTTTTTGCTGCGTCTATGCCGAGTCACGACTGGCATCTCCTGTTTAGTGTTCGTTTAAATTAATGGACCGTTTACAAAACAATTATGTACACCGTTAATTATTCCGTGAGGACCAAAAGTTTGGAATAATGGATTTTTTCATTTCCTGTCAGAAATATCAAAAAACTATTGGACATGTCAAATTGATTTTGGTAATGACAAACATTTTGCGATAGTTTTCAATGTTCCTACCCCCACCCCTTCTGCGCAGTGACGTCATCAAATTTGTTTTTAATGAGAACACCCCACTTTCTTAACGGCTTTTAATAGTTTATAAAACGATAATTTCAGCAAATATACACATTGTACCTTTAAGTGCAGATTTCAAGAGATATTATTTTTTTAAAATAAAAAACAGAAAATCATCAAATAGCGTTGTCAACAAATAAACATTGTTAAATTGTTTTTTCTTTTAGTAACAAATTGAACCTCATTTTCTTCTTGACAGTACGACAATCGCGCTTCAAACTCGGTACAAACATTTTGCAAAGTTTGCGGTTCTATTGCAGCTATTTCCTGTCTTATTCTTTCTTTCAAGTCTTCTATATTATTTGGTACGAACTCGATCTTCACAACCTCGAATGATCAGATCTCAATTCGTTGGGTGTCCGATAAGCGTCGAACCATTATTGTATTATTATTAAAATATTCAACTAACTTTAAGAGGTGACCAATAAACTAAACCTAGATTTAAACATTAACTTTTATTCCTATTTTGAACACAATTTATCAATAACAGTAACCAATAAAGTAAAAAAATATTTAAAAACGTCAAAATGATAAAAAGTAACATTATTTCTATAGCATCAGAAACAGAAACTTGTTTTTCTACTCCCACTTTATAATACACTAATTAAAAGATTAAAATCTGTTTCACAATGAGCTTCATTATGATACAGACAAATAAATTGAATTATCCTGTACTAAAAATATTAATTTACAAGTAGGCTACATTGCTTTGTTATTTTGACAATTGTCCAAATATTTTGAATCGTTTAGAGCTAATCCTTACATCTACGTTTTGATCGAATTATTATAAAAATAATGAGTGATAACGAAGAATTTTTATTTTATTTTATGTAATAATAATAATAATAATGTCTTTATTTGGACACAAAGAATATAAATAAGCTAATTGACCAGCTGCTATGCGGATTACGATGTCAAGGGCAAGTTCACTTTAGATGCTAAATCGTCAGTGCTCTTCCATTAGCCCGACAAATTATAATTTCAATAGACGGATGAGCTGAGTATGAGTAATACATGCAATGAAAAGTTTTAAATAAAAATGAAATGACAATAGAGATGAAATGGGACGTGTATAGTAGTAACTTAACGGTGTCTAAGTGCACAGCAGTTTTACGAAGTGTTTTTTTAAATTAGTTGGTTAAGATGTTTGATACTCGGCAAGTGAATTAATTAAATGAAGTAATTAAATCCTTCCGTATGTTTATGATGTACATCAGTACAAGCAAATCTTATTATACAGATATGGAGTGATTTATTCATTATAATTTTGTGATATAATTTAGCTGAGTGAAGAAGTCGACCTTGTTCCATATTAAGCCAAGGAATAGCTGTTAATATATGTGATACGATCGTATCGTTTAAGACCATAAATTAAAACGCACGAGTTTTGGATAACCTGTACTCTCTAACAAGTTGTTTAGATAGACAACTGCCATACACAGCACTACAAAAGGAAAAATGAGACAACACAAGAGATTTGCACAATAAAATTTTTGAAGATTGGGATAGTAAATACCTAATTCTGTATATGTACCTAAGGTTGGCAAATGCTTGGTGTAATTTTGATATGTGTTGCCAAACTAAGGTTCGAATCCAGAGTTACCCTCAGATTTTGGCTTCTTTACAAATTCTAATTTTCGCTTCCAATTTTAATATTTATTAATGAATATATTTCCGTTTGTTCTACTGAGTTATTCGCTGCTCCAATACCATTAGCTTACTCTTTTCGGATTTATATGCAGAGAGTGTTGAGTAGCGTAGTTAATAAAGTTATTTAAATCTTCATTAATTTCCTGTTGTGTAGTGTATTTTGAAGAATTACAACACAAAATGAAACCTTCAACTGCATGGAAGGCATTAGTCAATTATAAAATCAGTGTTAAACATTAAGCAGAATGTTGACATATCTAAATATTATAAGTTATATGCTCCGTTAAAACGTAAATCCGAAAGCTTTATTGGTAAAAAATCAAAAACCTTCTCGCCTGATGAAATTAAGGGGTTTTTGGAGGAAGCACCTGATAATCAGTTCCTTTTTTCAAAAGTAAGTACATACCTAATTTAGTTATTATTACAGTGATATTGGCCGAACGGTTGAAACGATCAAAATACAAAAAATGATACGTGTGCCGTCTGGATTCGATTCCCACAACAAAGTCGAAAATGTTCAAGATACAAAGGAAATATTAATCGTCAATATAGTCGAGACTAAAACAAAAATACAAAGAACATTCACAATTACCGGTAAATATTACGAAATTTGGAAACAATATACTGATCCTCGATCGGCCATCTGTCCTACTCCATCTTTTTTCGTAAACTACAACAATGGGAAATGTACAGTTCGAAACATTGGCATGAATAAATCGGGAACCTTGGGCAAGCAAAATGCGACCTATTTAGGACTCCCAAATGCAAATTTGTACACAGGGCACTGTTTTCGCGGAACGTCTGCAACCGTATTAGAGGATGGCGGCGGTGATATTACTACTTTAAAAAGACGTGGTGGTTGGAAGTCCACGTCGGTGGCTGAGCTACATTGAGAGCAGTGTGCAGAATAAAATATACATTTCATATCAAATTTTGAATTCTATCGAAAATATGAGTGACGAAATGAACATTAACATGGCCTCCAGTTCAAATTCGACAACCATTCGTATAGGAACAGCCCCTCAAATAAATTTTATAAATTGTACTGTAAATAATATGTATATTTACAAAAAAGATTAACAAATCAATGTGTTATTAAAAAGGTTACTACTTAATTAATATGTTAAGAAAAGTTCCTTTTCATTGTTATAAAAAATTTCATTTTCATTTATGAAAATATGTAATATGCTTAAAATAAATATTTGTTTCGGTTATTAGTTTATTAAGGGTCGTAAAAAAAATAGTGTATGCAACTTTCATGTATGTTATATACGAAACTCGCCTGTGGCTCGTTTGGTATCCTACAACATGCTCGTGTATTAATGGGAAGCATTACATGATCGTTGCATAATATACTATTATTTATTGGCAACGCTATTTGATGTTTTTCTCGTTTTTCTATTTTAAAAAATTAATATCTCTTGAAATCTGCACTTAAAAGGTACAATGTGTATATTTGCTTAAATCGTCGTTTTATTACTAAAAGCCGTTAAGAAAGTGGGGTGTTCTCATTAAAAAAATTTTGTTCACGTCACTGCGCAGAAGGGGTGGGAGTAGGAACATTGAAAACTATCGCAAAATGCTTTTCATTACCAAAATCAATTTGACTTGTCCAATAGTTTTTCGATATTTCTGACAGGAAAGGAAAAAAACGATTATTCCAAACTGTTGGTCCTCACGGTATATTAAATCCATAGTACGGTAATATTGTTTAACAATAAAGTCGTCTGGATCGACCACGGTTAATGAGCTTCCCCGTTAATAAGCCCCCGGTTAATAGGGGGTCTACTATACACATTTTAGTTTAATATATTATAGTATTGACGTAGAACAAAGCATCGCTGCAGTATATCGCAGATATCTGACAGCATATGTGCAAAGAATTCATTTTAAAAGAATTTTCTTGTTATTAAATGTCCTCCCCAACAATATACAGGGTCGCCATTAGTGTGTGGAAGTGCAATAACTTACTTAGGATCAAAAATACAAACAAATGTTTTAAATAAAAGTTGTTATGTTTGCGCAGATATACATTTCTAAAATATTTTGAGATATACAGGGTGTTCAGCCTAAGCGAGACAACATTAATTTTTTTTAACAGGATACCCTGTATATTTGTTTACCATCGAATTCAGCGTAAAATTCTACATCTAGCCATATCTTTTCTTTTCACATAAATTGCGACGTTGCCAAGCTGGAGCGAAAAATATGAAGATTTGACGAAAATTGGTGCACGATAAATGCTGCCAAATAAACGTTATCAGTGATGAGCAACTAAACTTATTTGGTACGAAGGTAAGGGATGGCTGAAATGTCGGGGTGTTTTTTGGATAAGCATTAATTCAGGAGATTTCAATTAGGAAAAACTGCATTTTTTTTAAATGGAACACCCAGTATATTATTTTACCATCTTTTAAAATTATTTTATCCCTTCTAATTATGTCTGGACTCTCTAAAATTGATTGTTTTTAAGAACATTGCATTTTTAGTTTGTGATTTAAAAATATTCATGTTTTTAACAAGCAAGCTCTGAATGCGACGTTTAGAATATTTCTACTTTCTATAATTTTTTGTGACAAAGTCAAACCAGTAATTTTCTACCTTTAAAAACTGTCATAAAATAAATAGAGTATCTACAAAACTTAATTATGCAAAAATAACCTTACCAACAAATGAAATGAAAATATCCATACTTTTAACAAGTAACCTGTGAGAGAGTGATTAGTTATTATCTAGACGTGTTGTAAATGTGTAGTTATTAAGAACGAGAAAAACAATTAAAATCATGATAGAAAACTGTTTCTCGATAGAAGAATTGATCAACATGATTTTGATACTGAAGAGTGCCAGTAACATAAAACTGTCTTACGTTCCACAACGAGGTATTATCAAACAGAAAGTTATCCAGATAGAAGACAGCCAAGGAATGACGACATTGGAAAATGTGCTTCAACGAATTTACCACAACTGGCAGTGTAACTTACGAAAAAAGCGAAAGTCGTTGAAGATCTGCAATAACAGAAGACAACGAGATGACCGTACATGTTAAAAATTAAGGAATATTGACTCATATCTCGAACACGGGTAACTATGGAACAAAACAAACCGACATAACAGTTCGTCTCAATTTAAATTCTGTCTAATTTGAACAAAATGCATCCTTACCATATACAGCGAATGCAGGAACTATTGGATGATGATTATGAAAAGCGGTTAACCTTCTGTGAGTGGGCTCAACAACAAATTGAGCAAAACAGATTTTTCAATTTTGTATTATTTGTATTATATTTTGATAAAAATGGGTTTGCTAATAGACACAATTTCCTTTATTATGCAATAGAACAACCGCATTGTATACGGACTATCAGTCAAACAAGGTGGTCATTAAATGTATTGTAATATTGGGAATCATGTCAAGGCCATATTCCTTTGACGGAACTATTAATGGGCAAGTTTATTTAAATTTCTTACAAAACGAATTACCACAACTACTTCAGCAATTAGCTTCTCATGTTAGGCGGCGAATGTGGTACCTACATGACGGGGCACCAGTTCACCATACCCAACTGATCAATACACATTTAAATAAATAAATGGCCACCTCGTTCACCAGAACTTACAAAAATGGATTTTTTTTATGGGGTTATCAAAGAACAAGTATACAAAACACCCGTGACTACTAAGGAAGACATGAAGAATAGAATTAGAGAGGTTTTCCGAACTGCTGATGTCTATATGTTACATCGTGCTAGTAGAGCTTTTGAAGATCGCATACATTATTGTATGGAAGTAAATGGTGGTCATTTTGAACATTTAATAAAATAGTTATCTAACGTTTTTAGTTCTTTCTTATTTGTTGTTAGTTATTTTTGTTTATTTTGAGTTTTGTAGATACCCTATTTATTTTATTACATTTTTAAAGGTAAAAAATTACTGGTTTGATTTTGCCACAAAAAATTATCAAAAGTAGAAGTATTCTAAACATCACATTGAGAGCTTGCTTGTTAAAAACGTGAATATTTTTAAATCATAAACTAAAAATTCAATTTTCTTCTTCATTTAAAAAAATGAAGTTTTTACTAATTGAAATCTCCTGAATTAATGCTTATCCAAAAAACACCCCGAACCCCAAACGAAGCTTCTACTATGTTCAGACATTTCAATCATCCTTTACCTTCGTACCTACCAAATAAGTTTAGTTGCTTATCATTGATAACGTTTATTTGGTAGCATTTATAGTGCGCCAATTTACGTCAAATCTTCATATTTTTCGCCCCAGCTTGGTAACGTCGCAATTTATGGGAAAAGAAAAAATAGGGCTAGATGCAGAATTTTACGCTGAATTCGATGGTAAACAAATATACAGGGTATCCTATTAAATCAAAGTAAACTTTATGTTGTCTCGTTTAGGCTCAACGCCCTGTATATCTCAAAATATTTTAGAAATGTGTATCTGAGAAAACATAACTTTTATTTAAAACATTTGTTTGTATTTTTGATCCTATGTACGTTATTGCAATTCCACACACTAATGGGCCACCCTGTAGGTACCTATGCTTGGAATAATAAAATTATAATTAAAACAAACACATTTGTATTTAAAGATGTTAATAACTGTTAATTCGTTTCGCAGAACATCTACTATAGTAAATTGAATTTAATTAATAGCAGAAGATTGATACGTGTCCGACAATCCCAAAGTAATTAAAAGTTTTATTATATGCCACCTGCTGACAATCTATATAAAGTTAGACCTCGTCAAGTGAATTTAAGTAGCAGAAAGTTTATTGTTATACTTCAATTAAACAGAAGGAATTACAAATGCTAATTTAAGTTTACATTTAATTATAATTTTTTTTTTCATTTTTATCATTTTCTATTTTATAGATAAATATTGACGCTATAATAATTTTCTCTAGTGCAGGAGCACAAAGATATACATTTTCATTTGCTCTGAGCTGTTCTCTTGGGTATTTATACTTATTTGCTTAATTGCTTTTGCCATTTATTGTTGACTAACATTTTAATTTTCTTAGTTACGTTATCAAACTTTATACTGGTATTGTTTTCATATTTTACACAATAATTTGATGTATTACGTTTCTAAAATTCGTATCTACTAATTACGCTCTGTTAGGAGAACATGAAAAAAAATAGCGATTGAGGCTCTTTTGAGAACATTCTTTAAATGAGGTTTAATGTTGAAGAAAGGCGCAGGTTAAATTCACGTCGTCAAAGAAGACGCCACGTTTTGGTGGACCAACGGCAACTATTAAGAATGAGTGATTCTTCTAAATCCACAATGAGCCTACAATTGCAGTAAATTGGTTTGCCTGTCGAACAACCTTAGCTACGAGTGAAGATCTGAAAAGGATTATTTATGAGTCGTGAGAGGATCGCTGCTCGAAATGTTTAGTCATTAGTGACCACAAATTGGTCTTCTGCATTATCCAGTTTAAAAAGACGTAAGGAAGGACAGCTACCTGTATAAGGTCATGTACGGTGATACTTCGATAAACTTTGCATTTTGAGGTAGTTTCTGAAAGAATTTTAGTGACGTATATTCAGCAGTTGGGTAAATATTATGAAACTTTGGTAACATCTGCGAGTGCATGTGCGTATGCGTGTGCATGCGCTTATGCGTGAGTCCCTCGCCGAGAAAGTGGTCATAACGGAGCCTCAACTTTCAGAAATGAAATTGCAGGCGGGAAGCCAGAAATGCACACGGCAACAAGATGACGGGAACCCAAAAAAAGACATAAAAACCAGATGGCTGACGGTAGAAGAGGCATGAGGTAACAAGGCGGCATAAAACCAGAAAGGCTGAAGGAGACAAGCCAAAGGGGTCCAATGGCCGGAGCTGAGGCTCCGGGTCAAGTATGGGACGGCTATTTCCAATTTTAAATTTCTTGCCCTCGAATGCTTTAGTATATGCCGCTAAATGGAACCACGATCAATCACTATTAAAGGAAACTTCATAAAAACGTCCTATAGATGGTATAGGTTATAGCTGTCACGTGTGCTTGATTTTGGTTTACAATTTTTTAATATAAATGTTTTTTGGATTTTGAAAAACTGTAGCTTTCCGAGATTATTATTTTGTTATTGTAGTTTCGTTAAAAGTAAATGGGGATGTCTTTGAAAATTAACTTTTTCATTGTGGTAAAGAATTTCAAGAAGTGTAATTAGATAACGTGTTTGCGTCGTGCGTTTGTTTTGTTATCGCGCTTGATGTTTTGAATCTCGTAACGCGGTTAAGTGTATCTAGGTACTTTCGTTTTTAAGTAAATTTGTAGATGTACGAGAAATTGGAGGTTTAGCTGAAATATTTCGGGCTGTGTTATTGAGGAGAGGATGTTATCTAGATTCCAGGTAATCGGTTTCTGGTTGACACACGTGTGGCTTGAAATGCATTTTTCTCTTAAGAAATATTAACTTTGAATTTTAGTGTGGGAGATGTTTAATAGTGGTGGTTAAAGATGACTTGATGAAGTGAAAGTAGGAGGGGTTAGTTTAGTTTTCAGTTGCGTGTCAGACTTGACAGCGAAAATGATGAAGTAGAAGGCGGTCGTGTAGATTGAAAATTAACCCGACGGCTTCGTGAAGTTATCATATGGTAAAGTTTATAACGGTTATAACGGTTTAAGTTTCGATCGAGGAGGGGTAGTGTTTTATTGTAAGTGATTCTTCATCTTTTGGAGTAATTGCGCCTTGCTGCGGTTCAGTTTATATAGATAGTTAGGGTAATCTGCAGTTGAAAATCTTGCACCGGCCTTGTTGTGAAGGTAGTGCTCGCCGCTGTCTAAAAGATAAACAATTGTGCTTGTGTAAAATTTGTGTATAATTGAGTTTCGTTGATTTAAATAAGAGATTTAGGTGTTGAGAAACCAGGTGGATCATAAACAAAGATAATCTGGTCTAACTTTAAAGATCACGTTAATTTACTTAGTGCATACCGACATGTGTAATTAAAGAATTCCGGACATGTAATTGTCTTTAATTACCGTGATTACAACTTTATGACTATTACGAGGAGCTATATGAAGAAGAGATTTTAACCTGGATGATCCCGATCGATTAAGAATTGAATTTAACGTAAGCAGGACTATTTTGGAAAAAGTAGACTGAAAATCTGAACGAACTTAAGATAATTATTTTGTTTTTTTTTTTTTGTTTAAAACAGATGAATGAGTTTTAGGCGTATTATTTCATTATTGAATGTTATCCTGACATGTGATTTCCGCCGCATCTCACAGCAAAACTCACTACAATGCAATAACTTTGATTTTTTTTTTATCTGTAAATTTCGAAATTGTGCAGCCTTCCAGTTACGATGTCTTTATTGTTTATGATTTTGACAAACGCTTTTAGCATTGCTCTTTTATTCTATTGTACGCTATTTTTGTATTAAGATTAAGATTTTTGAATATAGAAATTCTTTAGTTAACGACGAGTAAAGTAAAATTTTAGTAATTAGGTTTGATGGCCTTTACAATTGGTCTAGCAGCACGTCAGTTATTTTTTTGGTTGCGTGGGAATATTTTTAAGCTTTTATAGAGAGCACCAGTCTAGGAGCATAAGTGCTGTTTGCTCTACTTTGATTTTAAGCAAACTGGTGCCCTTCCTAATTTAATTTATGGCATTCTATTCACTCAACACGCAAAACACATTCACCTCTCCTCCTTCCACTGAGCTATCGGCATCCTTTACTTATCTGTTACCAAAATACTTCCACTTTTAACGGTTACACAGTTTAGAAAAGCTAATTTAAATTTTAAGTTTTCCCGCCATACCAAACAAGAGGTCATCGGGGAGGAGGCTAAAAAACAAGCACAAGTTTCCGAGCCCTAGGGGGTCCTATGAGGTGTGTGGTGCCCCCAGTATTAAATACTATTTCAACTTTCAGCCCCCCCCCCCACAACAATTACAGAAATCTACCTATACCTTTAAAATATAGCACTAGATAAGCTGCTTGTTAGAAACCAACTAGAACCAGCTTTGGTGTAAAAGAACATTAAATTTATAATCAAGATTCAAATTGCGAATCCTAGATAGCGGTGAAGCGTTGAAGCGTTGTGGGGGGGGGGGCTGAAAGTTGAAATAGTATTTAATACTGGGGGCACCACACACCTCATAGGACCCCCTAGGGCTCGGAAACTTGTGCTTGTTTCTTCATCAAAAGAACTGGTGACTTGACGGATTCCGGCTGTCATAAATGAGGCTCAAAACGAATTAGGGATGGATCCAACCCACAATACTGAAACCGGCCCCTGTGAAAGGGGATTTAGATACGGAAACAAGATGTTATGTTTACCAAAGGGATTTTGGATATTGACAGGCGTCCCCTATCAAAAATATCCAGATACAGCTGTAACCCCCAATACTGAAACCTGTCCTATGTCAAACCAACTTCAGCCTTAGATACTGGTGCGATCCTCAATAAAAGATATTGAAATGAAACCAGCCAAAAGAACCCTAGAAACGGCGGAGTCCAAGGATATTGATTGAAACTAAACAAAAGTACGTAGATACGGATGCAACGCTAAATACAATAAGATAGTATGAATAAGTCATTAAGGATAAATCTGAAAGTTGTGTGGATAATGAACTAAGAATCACCAAAAAAGTTATTTGCGTAAATTCCAAGTCATTCTGATAATGACCTAGGAAAATGGGCAGTGATTACGAAAACTTCCAAAGTCATTTGGATATTGACCTTAAAAAACCCGTGTCATTATGGGTAATCCCAGAAGGTAGTCAAATCCAATTATGTGCAATTAAGTTTAAAAGTGGAAGGTTACTATACGATCAAAACGCACTAGACGTCGTGCGGGCCTACCAAGATAAGCGACTTGCCAAGATCACTGCAATGGAAATGGACGGGTTCGATATAATACGTAAAATGGTCGAAATTTAGTTTCAAACACCTTACACTTACCATAAAACAACAAATAACAACATTCAATCCGTAAAAAGTTGTCTCTAGAATCTTAAATTTTTCTAGAATAAATCGTCCTAGGGGAGGTGTTAAATTAATCCTACCTGACTGCGAAAGATAGAATTGTATACTACTCAGTAAAATCATACACAATCCAAGGCCCACCATTCAATTCATTCAACAACCTCTGTCTTTATAAAAGTACTTTAAATTTCGTCTTAGTAATCTTAATACACTTGAATTCAATTATGAAAATCTTTAGGCTCAATTACCTTAAAATATTAATAAAATTAATTAATTAATAAAACTTTAAAACCTACACGTAGTCTTAAACTTATCACCCAATTTGGAAAAATAATTCGATCTATTAATTTTTTACCACTAAAATATGAATCCGTATCTTAAAAATTAAAGAACGTGACTATCCGTGGGTTGGACCTATATCATATATTTTTTCAAATACTATTTGAATTTTTATCACTAACTGTATTTAAACATTCACAAGCATAAATTGATCGCTGTAATTCAAATCTAAGATTTCTGCTTAATAAATAAGTCGTGATCTGTATTGCGCATTCAATGACCTATTGCATGCAAACTAATTAAATTTTGTAAACGATCTAACTCAAAGTAAACAATTTTCAGATCAATTTTTTAGCCAAAGCATGAAAAGGTTGATTATTTTTGAACGGTATCATGTAATTTCACACAAAGAAAATAATGAAATCCTATAAAATACTATTGATTCTCTTGTAAAACTTTACACTGCAAGGAATCACAATTTAAACAAACAAAAAATAAGTTAACTAATCAAATTGTATTAAATAATTTTGCAAAAGTATTCCCATATATTGCTTCCGAGAAGCAACAGGTACAAAAAACTAATTCTTATAGATTACGGTCCCTAAATATCATAACCTGAACATATAATAACAGGTAATGGAGATAATTATCCTTAACGCCTGAATGAAATTAACAATATAAACAATGGCATCTCCAAAGATAATCAAACTTCTACCATTCACAAACCTTTATTATTCTTACAGTTACATATTCCCGAATTCCTTTAGCAGATGTAATGTCCTATCCACTGGAGTTGATTTACTTTTATTAATCTTGCGAATGTATGCACACTCGTCACTGATAAGCGGACTTCAACGAAGTTTCACATAATATTTTAATTACATTTGAACACTAAATTATTAATTGTCTATAAACGATCGATTTAGTGCTGTTAACAATCGCACATATATTTAAATCAGTAATACCAATGCCCAATACTGTTTAGTTACATAAAGATGTAAAGATCCAGAAATCTGCATAAAAATCCGCAAATTAGTTGTTTATTTTGTTCGTTTATGTTATAGAAAAATGCTTCGGTGCAGTCAAAATAATTAAATTTTATCTATTTTCCCGTAATCAAGAAATTGTTTAAGATTTCGACGTAAGAACATCACCAGAACACCACTTCATTTTTGGTCCAACCACGAATTATATCAATATCCAGCCACGTTAGAGCGCGGATTATATGAGTGGAACCTCAACGCGAGATTTATTACCTTACCGCTTCTGTCCTGAAATCTTCAACCTCTATTGCCGCTTCTATCCTGAGCTCTTCACCAACCTGCTAAACCTCTGCATTTATTTTACTTCTACCAGCCGGCCCACTTGGGTAAGTTATAGAATTTTCTATCACGTTTATCCGACAAATTTCCAGTTGAAAAGATTCCTTTTCTGCCGTTTGTAGCTTATAAATCGATCTTGTCTGTAAAACACCGCAATACTTGATACACATACACTTCGCTGGAGCGCAATCCCGCAGAAAACAAATGACCATTACACCATAACCTCCTGAAGGAGTCATCTCCTAAGGGGTATGCCTGTAGAGGTGATTCCTTTACCTTTGTTTATCCGAAAGGGGTAGACCTGTTCGATCTACCATCCTTCTACTTGGCCAATGGATTGTACGCCCGTTTCGTTATGTGATCCTTCCTAAAATACACTACCTGAATACCTAGACGACTGACCTGCAGATATAAGATCGATTGCATAATCGTCCCAAACCTCCGTTTCAGTCAGATTTTCCTGCAAAACTGTTATATTTCTTTCTGAAAGAAAATAAATCTTTAAACAGTAAATCTACTTCCAGAAAGAGGAATTAAATTCCTTTCATTTTATACTTATTTAGTTTGAAAGTAGAGATCCCGATTTAGTTCTCTCTAAAAAGGATTTCGTTTATATCATATTTACCAATAAACGATAACATCAATCACACAGGAAGTAAAATATTAAAACTCCTATATACCATTTCCAAGGTTATGAAAATTATATTTCGTAAAAGCGTTAAATGAAAGCTCTGCATACATACACCTTTAAATTTACGGGTCAGGCTACTTCCTTGTATAAAGAAAAAAAATAATTATTACAACTCCCAGAAATTGTAGACTGATAAATAAATTCGTAATTCATTTCTAAATGCATAGATCAATAACACTTACTGACCGAGTGACCGAGGTATGAAATCATTGCCCTTCTTAAAGTCGTTAACTTTATGTCCATTGTATAAAATTTGTAAGAATAAGATAAAATAAATACTCTTTATACTTACGAGTGCTTATATTCTTTTGAAAATTAAATTTCAAAGAAACTATAATAACCCAATCACATCGAGCTGTGCGAATAAACTGTTTAATTGATTTGCGTAAATTTAACGCTAGATGAAATTCCCCAAAGGAGTTACTATCGTAAAATAAGTTTGTTGTTATTATTAGCATAACTCCAGTATTTCAGATTTGAATCAAATATTTAGCATTATACCAAATAGAAAATAAAATAGTAAGTTCGTTACAATCTTAAAGTCGTTAATTATTTATGCGGATCTTCCTATTCTTCGACTTGAAAGCTATGCGGGCCAAAGCAACTAGCTACTAATTAACAAAAGTAAACCCACTCTATTTATAGATAAGGGGGCATTACAAAGAATCACCTCAAGTTCCTTTTTAGATCGCGCAGGTATTTTTTATTCAAAATACTTTTCAACTCAACTATTGCTGTTTATTACCAATCTGTTTAAATACTTCTTAAATTTTGGAAAGCTCCATTGTAATTCCAAATTCACAATTAATCATTTCATTTGCAAACGTTTAAATGCTTCATCCTCAAAATGGGTTTTTCCAGTAAACTAATTTGCACTGCAACACTAATTATTTACAAATCATATCATCATCATCGTATTTATCCCGCTTTAACCAAAACAGCTTATCCCAGAGCAGTTTCTAACGCGCGCCTTTACCGGTCAGGTGCGCGCAGGAAACGGCCCTAATGCAATCAAAACTGCAAAATCGCTGATATCTTGAAGTTTTTACAGAAATCTTAATAATATTTCGAAACATTCCAATTTCGCATTCAAATTCATTTCACATACTGTCCAGATCTAGAGTCAACTTTTTATAAAAGTTCCATTTGTGCGCAAACTTTCCTTCCGCAAAATTCAAAAAACATACATATATGTTCATCCTCTTCACTTTAATACAATATACACAAGTCATAAATTCACCCGCTATCCGTTTACAGCAGTTTTAAACTCACATTTCTGAAAATACTGTGACCAAATACAGTGGAATTTAGTCATTAACTTCATATTAGGAGTTTCACTGAAACATTATTTCTTATTCAAATTTAATACTTCACACTTATAAATCTTTATACCACATTGAAACATGGTTTTAAATGACACTCAACGCTTTACTAAAAATTATAGTGACGTAGCATTTATATTAATTTACATGTACACACAGGAAAGAGTTTCTCGCGAAAACTTAGATTCTTTCTTTATCAAAAATATGTTCTACGCAAACCACAAGGCTGGACATACCCAGTGCGTCAAAATAATCTCAGCAGGTCTCAATCGCCCTAGCTTTTACAAAAATAAAATTTTGAAAATAATATTCTGTATACTTATTAAGAAGGGTTCAGTTTGTGACATACTGAAATGTTATGCAATTTGATTGAGTGTTACTATGTGGCTCTAAAGATGACAAAATCCCGGCAAACCCCAAGAAACGGGCACATTTTATCGCTTGCAGGCAGTAATTGTTAAAATATTTTAAAAAATTTTCTTTTGCAGCTAATCAACGTAGAATTAAAAAGGTTGTACTTTGATATGAATCCCATTCAATTTGGAACACTTGATGACAGGACCTGTCATAAACAATTAAAAAACACCGAACGCGTTTCAATAGATAAACTATCATCATCAGCGGTCTATTTTGTTCGTTACCCATTTACATTATTAAGGTACAAACTTAAGCCTACAAACCTTTTACCCCGACAGTTGAACATTTTCTTTAAATTTTAAATGTCCGCTTATACAAAAAAAAACACTGTAAAATGCACTCTTGAAAATAGCGGTAATAGACAAATTAGAATTAATTAACCACTATATTGTGAAATGTTTACTGAAATTGAAATAGTATTCATGACCTTTCAGAATAATGGATGATTCATTTGAGAGTAAAATATTACTATTTCGTGGTAACAAATGTGTTGTATTCGTGTTTTAATAAAATTGCATAACATAACCGTTACACTTCGAGAAAATTACTTTGCACTGTATGCAATTTTATTTTATGGTACATTCAATTTATTCCAAAGCAAACACAAGTAACAGCTATATTTTCTTATATACTTTTTAGTTTCATGTTTAAGAGTATAAATTAAGTAGAGTGCTAAATGTATCTTGTAATTACACCCTATCTTTGTACGCGAGACAATTTTTCATTTGTAGCATATGTATTTTAATTGGAATAAAGAAAACATAAAATTCTATTCGTTCGTTTTATCTTTTTAATTATGTAATTGTACCGTTAAGGCCTTAATTGAGTTTGACACTAAAGAAGAGAACTAAAACATTTCAACGTATATAATTTTTTTAAATATACAGACGCTAAAATATGACTTTTTGAGCACAGTTATTAATTTACGGGTTTCTACATTTTACCACTTGTATATCATTATATTTTTACTACAATTTTTAATATACCTACTTTAAAATAGATGAAAAATGATGAAATTTGGATTATTGAAACGTTACAAATACAAGGCAAGGCCAAAGGAGTGATAATCGATACCGTAACTCAATAACAGAAAAATTAAAGAAAGATTTATAACACCGATACTACTAACGGTAATTGTAATCGAAACTAATATAATATAGTCCATTTGAATATCCTTTGACGAATCGGATTAGGGTTTTTTTACCTTTCAACCAATATTATACTTGTGTGTGTGTGTGCGTGTGTGCGTGTGTGCGTGTGTGCGTGTGTGCGTGTGTGCGTGTGTGCGTGTGTGCGTGTGTGTGTGTGTGTGTGGTGTGTGCGTGTGCGTGTGTCGTGTGTGCGTGTGTGCTGTGTGTGTGCGTGTGTGCGTGTGCGTGTGGTGTGTGCGTGTGTGCGTGTGTGCGTGTGTGCGTGTGCGTGTGTGCGTGTGTGCGTGTGTGCGTGTGTGCGTGTGTGCGTGTGCTGTCCACGTCGTGCACCACTGCTGCTACTACACCTCACACCTACACTCACACTACCTCACACCTACACTCACACCTCCACCTACCACACTCACACTCACACCTCACACACTCACACCACCCTCACACACTCACCACACCACACTCACACTCACACACTCACACACTCACACTCACACCTCACACATCACACACCACACACACCACTCACACACTCACACACACTCACACACTCACACTCACACACTCACACACTCACACACCACACCACCCACACTCACACACTCACACACTCACACACATCACACACCACACTCACACTCACACACCACTCACACTCCACCTCAACACTCACACACTCACACCACACCTCACACACTCACACCTCACACCTCACACCTCACACTCCACACACTCACACCACACACTCACACACTCACACACTCACACACTCACACACCACACTCACACACACACACTCACACCACACACTCACACCACACACACACACTACACCACACACTCACACTCACACCCCACCACACTCACACACTCACACACTCACACTCACACCACTCACACTCACACTCACACACTCACACACTCACACCTCACACTCACCACTCACTCACACTCACACTCACACACTCACACACTCACACACTCACACACTCACACACTCATACACTCACACACTCACACTCACACACTCGCACACTCGCACGCACGCACGCAAGCACGCACCAACCCACCCACCCACCAGGAAATTCCCTGGCCTCCAGTGCTGATAGGTTCCTTCCGAAACATTTTGGCGTCGAATGACTATGGACCGAGCACCGTAACCAATATGATTGCTCAGCACATTTGGCCAAGGCCCAGGAATGACCCACCTCTTCAACTGATGGGATAGGATAGGGATAGATCGGTGTTTAACAGTTTCACTTTCACGGGCTGAGATCGCAACTAACTCGAGTAGAGAATAGCTTTCGTTGTGTAGAAGTGTTAGAACACCGCAATAATATTTTTATTTTATTGTATATTTTAATATCTGTATTACTATCCTGTACCCCCGACTGATGTACTGATGGTACCTACCTGTATTATAGACCAGCTCAAATGAACCCAATACCTACCTCATTGATAGACGTACAGTTATAAATCAGAACCGACGATCTGTATCTGAAACAATCAAAATGTATGTGAACAGGTACTTGTCGAGATGTGAATCAGAATCTAAGAATAAGTTTATACGCGATGGTCCCCAGAGGTCGAGGTGGAAAATGAATCGTTAAATTCCGCGTTCGTACTACAGAAACCACCATTAACTCTAACTAACCTTTTCAAATATTTATGCCCCATATGGAATATTTTGTTTAAATACTTAACGAAAACATTTTAACAGCTATAACTTCATTAATTTTGCAAAAATCGCTCTACAAACATCGTTAACGCACACGAATACGTGTTTTTACCAAGCAAAAGCGAATTCAGAATAAAAAGCACAAAGATACTAACTGTTTGACAAAATGTTACTATTGAAACCAAATTTAATGTCAATTTAAGTATTACACGAATGTCATCCGCAAATGTTTCAATAACAGTTGAATATCGACATGGGTATATTACATAAAATATGTTTCTACATTAATAGTTCTATCGTTATTTCTGTTTTATGTAATTTTTTCGAACACTGTTGAATTTAGATATGAGTATGTTACATGAAATATGTTCAGTTTCTCAGAGAACTCAAAAACGTCATAATATACTTGGGGTTCCATAAAAAAATGTAAAAGTAAATTTATCTTCTACATGGGTCACCCTGTATACATATGTGTTACGTTAAAAAATGGATAACTAAAAACAATATTTGACGTGTTCCAGCATTTTCATGAAAAATATTTCCTTCAGTTTTTAACAAATTTATGCGGGACTTTTGACCCTTTTTGTGTATTTCTCGATAACTGTTAAGTTTAGGTATAGGACATGCTACATAAAACTTACTTAAAATTTAAAGCAGAATCCAAAAGTGAAATAAAAAAATAGGTGTTTCCATTTGAAAAAATGAAGTTGGTAGTCATGAATTGTTTTTGGGCCACCCTGTATACATGAACTTAGCATCAAAAAAATCGCTACAAAAAATTAAAATCGACTTGTTCGAGCGTTTTTCCAAAAAACAAACACGTAATTTTTAATTGAATTTATGCGGTACTTTTGGCCCGCTGTATACTTATTTTATAAAACTACAACTTTAATTTAAAAAGTAACCTCTTTCATTTCATTAGAGTCATTTCAAGAATAATCATCGGTCACCTTTACATTTATGGGTTTCGGTGTAAATAATGTGTTGATAACCTCAGTTGACAAATATAAATGCGATTCCCGTGTTAGAACATAACTAAAAAAATAATCTTTAGCTTACACTGTTGAATTTAATATATCGAATTTTCAATGTTATTAACCCTTAAACCGAAACATTGGTCTGTCAGACCCGGGCAAGAAATAATTTGTTTACTGTTCGCCAGAGGAACATATGACAACTGCGCGCGCATAGGTACCTTCCCAGTCTCCTATCTGCAGTTGATTGCTGCTACTTAGAATTAGTATGTCTTAGCGAATCGTCAGTAGTGGTGTCATTCATAAAACTCTACAGGTCTGAGAGACCTCGTGTTTCGAATCACGTGTACAATACTGATGGTATCACAGAGAACTTGTTTCTAGTTACAAAGTAAGTCAAGCATTTCTTTCACGGAATTTATGTTTTACTAATACGAACATATTAAGCAGAATGTACAAACCTGGCCCTAGCGGTATAAAAAGTGTCAACATTTCCGATCCGGATTTTGAAAATAAAATTCGAAAAATGTTGTTAGCTTCAGGTAATGATATCGAGTTATCTGATCAGGAAAATCAAGAGGAACATGAAATAACCGATTCTGATTTTGAACCAGTGCTGGAAAATTTACAGGACGAATACGACGAGACAAGTGATTCAGATATGAATGACGATGAAGCAGCATTCGTTTATGAAAATGAAAATGAAAATAAACAATTCGACATGAATTCTGATCGTGAGATAGAGAAATCTTCAAATGATAACAATGTACACCTTTATCTCGGGAAAAATAATTTTCGATGAGAGTCAGATGAACCGCCCAGAAATACGAGGACGCGACAGCATAACATTATAAGAGGACTACCTGGACTAACTGCATATAGTCGAAAACTATTAGGAAATAATCCTTCTGAGTCAGAAATTTGGAATTTGCTAATGTACGACGAGATGGTAAATGAAAATTGTCATGCAAAGTAACGAAAAAATTGCTAAAATAAGTGAAAAACTCCGACCAACAACCAACAAATCAAACTACAGGCTTACAAATAGTATTGAAATAAAGGCCCTTCTGGGACTATTTATGCTGTCGTTAATAACGAACTCATCTCACGAGGACATGCTCAGCTTATTTTCCATTTAGGGGACACTGTAGGTTCAGAATTTATATGCCAAGTAAACCAGCAAAGTATGGTGTGAAAGTTATGTATATGGCGGATACACGAAATTCATATTTTTAGAATGGTTATGTATACTCTGGAAAGAACTGTGATGAAGTGGGACTAACCGGAGAAGAAGAATTGTTGTCTAAACCTACTCAGTGTATAATCAGGCTTTGCAAACCAATTCAAGGATCCAATAGAAATGTGACAGCCGATAATTATTTCTCTTCGCTTCAATTGGCAGATGAACTCAATAAACGCAAATTGACATATGTTGGAACAATAAAAAAGAACAAACGGAAAATTCCATCAAATTTTTTACCAAACAGGCAAAGAGCCGTTGGATCAACACGTTATGGATTCCCCAAAGACCGGACCCTAGTATCTTATGTACCAAAACGAAACAGAGCAGGTTTGATGCTCTCGACAATGCATCATACAAAAGATATTGATGGAGTTACACGAAAACTTGAGATTATTGCGTACTACAATCACACCAAATCAGGAGTCGACGTACTCGATATGAAATGTGCCAATTATAGCGCAAATTGCAGAACTAGACATTGGCCATTAGCAGTTTTCTACACGCTTGTCAATATAAGCACAGTCAACAGTTTCATATTATGTCTTTGTTTTCCCACTAATGAACTCATACCCCGTTTCGAATACGTCAAGCAGTTGAGAGCCTCATCGTAGACAACGGCTAAGTACTAATCTACCTCGAGAATTGAAGGCACAAATAGAAAAGCATCTAGGGATCGACACTGCCCAGCAGAGAGACGTTCTCAATGAAATTCCTAACGACAGGCTTCCCAAAAGAAAACTTTGTAGCATTTGTTCATCATAAAAGATGCGAAAGACTATTTATATTTGTATAACTTGTGGAAAAAGTGTCTGCATGGAATGCAACAGAAAAGTTTGCATAAATTGTGCAAAAAATATGTAGTGTTTTATTTTTTTATTTTCTTAAATAGACTACATTCAGATGATATATGGGTATTATTTTGAATTTGGGTCTCTGAGACCGCATGTTTCTAATTAGCGGTGAGAAACTCATGTTTCGGGTTAAGGGTTAAAATTCCAACCTGAATCAGTTAACCGCTTTTTTTTTGTGAGTACGTATGTGTATTAAAATGATTCATTCAATTATTTAATGTTGGTAATTACAAATATAATCATCAATACCATTAAATTATCGATATGTTATTTGATATTGATATTTTTAATAAATTTACATAAAATTTAAAGCATTTTGTTCTTTTTAGGTGTTTTCTGTATGTTTTTTCTTTGCGTTTTCTAGACGTTTTTCTTTACGTATTTATACCATTTTTACTTTAATTATACGTTTATCATTAATTCAATTTACAACGTAATTGAATCTTAAGTACGCATTTGAATTTATTGTTGCGTATATGTTTCGTTTTATGATTGCAAATTTTTTGAATGAATACTTCCAATTAACGCAATAAGGAGTGGATTTAAAAATTTTAAGAAGAAATTATACGGATTTTATAAAGATAAATTCAATTTGGGGTGTGGCTGATAACATTATGTCAAGATTGCACCATGATGACGTAAGAATAACTTCATCCTGTTAACGTCTCCGTAATCATATTTAGATACCAGTGGTTGTCAAAAAGAAACGTTTGTGTACAAAGATTCTAAGGTATTTATTTAGTGATTTATTTAGTACTTTAAGCATAATTTTAAGACTTTCATTATTTCATCATTACATTTAATTCAATAAACATAGTCTGTATATTGTTATTTTTTACATTTTTGTGGAGTCGGTTTAATTGTCCCGATAATTTAAAAAAAGACAATTTGGCGCCCGAGATGACTTCATTTTTTTACATTCTTTATTATTTTTGGTAAGTGGTAATTAAGCAAATCATTTTAATGAACCCTCCCTATTAATCACCGACTGGGCCAAAGGCACAATTATAAATGGTGTAAGGTTAGTATTTTCTTGGAGATTTATTATTTCATTACTTTTGTTATAATTACTTTTTATTATTTTAAAATTACATATACGTTACACTTTTTTTTTACAAATAAATGGAAGTAGTTGAACACGAGATGGCAATAAACATTTCCAGAAATAGGGGTATTCTGTTGAATTTTAACAAACAATGTTGTTACGTGTTTATCGTGAATAACGTGTATTTTCGATAACTTCCGTTACTTTATTTAATGAATGAACTAATTAGTTACATCTAAATAAATATTTCCGTATTCGTTGGTGGAATGTTTTTAATTTCGTACCTAAAAAATTATTTTTCGCACCTCTACAGTTAAACTAATTTATTTAACGTACACATCTTTTTATTCCTTTATAGATATAAATTTGGTATTTAAACAAGTTGCGCCATCTCGAAGATTTAGGGTCATTTAATAAAGTTTGAAAAGGAATCTTGTTTTTAAAAGACAACAATGGGATATCTGTAAAATTTATTTATCAAAATTTGGTTTTAACATTCTTATCTAGTTTGAATAGTTTTGACAGGTTTGCAATATTGCTTTTGTTAGGGCGTTGTTCCTGATCTTTCTTTTACTTAACACGCCATTTTCCGATGGGAGATTGATCTTCAAGAAAAATTTTTCCTTCCGTTTATAAGATGTTTAAGCATCGTTTCTTTGGAAAATTTTTCATATAAGGTAATGGTTTTTGGTATAAAACCTTACTGACGCTTTACAAGCGGATCTTATTGAAATTCTCAATCTTCATATCCTCGGGTAAGTTTAACACATGTTGGACAACTTTTAGTAAATCGATTCTTTCATTTAGGCACTTTCGCAAGATTAATTAAATTTATAACATAGGTCTGTTGAAACGAAATCATCGCTATCGGCTCTAAACATCTAAAAAGAGGTATGCTTGTATAAGGTAATTAGTAACGTACTTACTTGTATCACTTTCAGCGCCTTGATACCGGCGAAATAAACAGCTATTCTTGATTTATATACGTAACTAGCAAATTGGAATCCACTACCGATCACCTCCGTACCTATTCCTACTGGAATCCTGGCTCTTAGCTACTGATTAGCTGTCTTGGTTCCACAAAGTAACTACCACCTTCGAAACACGAAGGGCATTTACAGTTTAGTAATTCTTCATCAAAGGTCAGAATTCTTTATTATTCAATATACACAGGATTTGTGTAATGAACAGTGTATTGCTAAAATCAGTACAACAGAGTTAGGTTACATTCGGTGTTTAACCTTATGTACTTACGTGTAACAAAAATTTATCATTTATAATAACATGCTTTTACTGGAGGCTAAAGTGGTTGAATAATTTAGAGTTTGATTTGTTCAATTTGTAATTTCTTTCTGCATACAAAAAGAAGAAAAAACCACACCTATTATTCACTGGGACGTTGACCTACTTAGTTCACTACCTTCACACGGTAGTTGCGCGTTGAAGCTCCTGTTTTTAAAATACATTATATACAGGGTGGAACAGATATCGAGGTCGTATGAATTACAGTCATTGCTTGAAACTGTATATATATTTATATTCAAAATTAGAATTTCTGTAACTTTTCTGTACTTTGTCTTTCCTTAATATTAATTATTTGTCATTACGGATAATTTTGTTCAGAGCAGGTTTTGCTGTAATAAAAATTTCTGTACTATTGAATGTCTTGCTGCCATTCTATGCCTTGCACTGAACAGACTATCCAGATATTTCTATTTAATACCACTTCTTAAGGGTTTTAGTAAAATGCAAGAAACCGAAATCAAAATCATTGGGGATTTAAATTCTATTTTGTGAAACGTAGGCAAGCCGTTTCAAAAATTAAGCACTACTATTTTCATTGTGGATCTATTTTAGATCGCACTTTATGGGTTACTTTCGCCCTTTCGGCTGCGATTTGTAAGTACTTACAACCGTCGGGAGCGGCACAATTAACGAAACTTTTCTTTTACGTTTAGGGTTCGATTAACGAACTAAATACATTTAGTTTTTTTATTCTTTGTGGGCATCTGCGACGGCTCACCACTTGCCATCGTCAGGGCTGAATTATAATTATTGTGTTAGTTAAGATTGTTATGAATACTTTGGGGAAAAACTAGCATAGTATCATTATTGTTTACGTTCGATATTTATTCGACCATTATTAATGTAAGTTTAAATTAAATTAAATATACGGTTACTGTTTGGTTGTTCGGGTAAAAGTTTGTCTCTCTTTTAAAATTGTTTCCTTTTTTTGGAGCACTACCTGTTTCAGGTTTTACAGGGCCTGCCCCTACTCTACTCCTCTTTTTCCTTTTTCTTTCCTTTTCTCCCTTTCCTGACTAAAACCTGTGGCGCCTATCCTTTAGTGGCTATCTAACCACGTCCACAACATCGTAGCTAACCTCCAAAACCCCACGCATCCAAATGCTCTGCGGTCAAACGACCGTACGCAGGAGTTTAGTCGAGTGCACTTTCCAAAAAATGTTTACTTGCAGGTTAGACATATAGCAATGTTTATAATTACATCAAAGTTGATTACCCCATGGGACGCTAATGCTAATCGTTGCGACCGAAATGAAGTGTAGTGGTACTAACGTAACCAAAATTTGGTACATGACTTCAGGTTCAATCATTAATAGACTATATAACATAATAAACAATCAGTCTTGTGCCTGTCTATATACACAAGTAACAATAACAGTATCTTGTAAATGGTTAGAAAGACTTAGTTTCTCGCCACAATTTATACCATCTTTGGGACGATTTTGAAATAATCACAGTTTTCGCCTTTTCGTAATAACAGTACTTCAACCGTAGAAATACAATAAGGGTTCTAATTTTATCTGTTCTAAGGGGAACTGTATTTACGGTTGATAAAGTGGACGTTATAGTTCTTATTTTAATAGAAAATCATTCATATTGAAAAGGGTCACCCTTATAAGCAATAGAGATAATTAAACTGTTAAAATTGATTTTTATTGTGACAATCATTGACATGAACACGAATGAATATGAGATTACATTAATGTCGATTATGTTATCGCTCTATTACTGCTACTAATACTACTAATATACTTTATTTGTTTAATTTACAGAAATTTTGCAAAGTGCTCGCGTTTTACATTTGCCTTCTCTATTTACACTCTTTACAGTCTCTCCTTTCTTTACTTCACTTACACTAACTTAGCTCTATTACTATCCTAAAGCGTTTATAAATACATTACAATAAATTACTCTTACAAAAGCAAACTGTTCAAAATGGCATGCTATTTAACAATATATTGGAAACATGAAGCACTATACTATCAGAAAACATACATTCAATAAAACTCCTGAAACTTTCACATTCCTACCTTTTCCGCAAGACTACTTCAGTTGAAAAGTTAATTATGAACCAGCTTACCGTCACATACTTCCAACCCCTCTTGAATACCATATTGTATTTTCATGCGTAGAAGCGTTTAATATAGAACGTTAACGCTTATTGTTGTGGTTCACATTTTGCAGACAAATTGAAAATAACACTTAAATAAATAATTTAACGTTATCATTTTCTAATTTTATATATTTACACAAGGAGGAATAATGTAACAAGTACTATTCAATAATAAGTTCTAAAAATAACGACTAAAATATAGACCGATGACCTACATTGATTTTTTCTTGATTAAACAGTATTTTTGACCATAAAAACCATAAAAAATGATCAATAACATACCAGAAATATATTGTGTGCATGTGGTATGTGAAATATATAAAAATAACTTGCTGTTCAAAATTGCGTTTATAGATCGTTACTAAAACGAATCCTGGTGACACGAAATAATTATAAATAGTTATAAATCCTAATTTAAAATTTAAATATTGGCATAATAGTTCTAGTAAAGGAAATATGAACCGTGTAAAATAGAGGTAATTCTTTTGTGTTTTTATCGATGTCTTTTGGGCGCTAAATATCTGTTCGAGCTTTTCCTCTTCGATATCATTGCGCTAAAAAGTATTTAAGTAAAAACAAAAACTTTTTTTATATGGTTTTTTTTTGTTACACAACTGATGCACACAATCGTGGTTTGTTAAAAATTATTATTAATTTTACTAAATACATAAATAAAAATTTTACCTCGAGTAGGATTTGAACCTACAACATGCGCTTTGCTAGATTACCGTTCTAACCAACTGAGCTATCGAGATACAAGCCCCAATCGATGTTAATTTTTACATAGATCAAGACAAGATTTACATCGATTGAGGCTTGTATCTCGATAGCTCTGTTGGTTAGATCGGTACCCTAGCAAAGTATATGTCGTACTTGAGGTAAACTTTTTATTTATGTATTGAATAAAATTAATAATAATTTTTAATTACATATTTCATTTTGAACTTATTCATATCAAAACTTATAACAATCGAATAAATTTATAAATCGCAAAAGTGTAAAACTGTAACGCTCTAATGGGCTACACGTTTTTTTTTTTATTATGCTTTACGTCGGCTGTAGGTTGAAATTAAAGGTTGGTCGTGAGTTCTTTTCGATAGCTACCTGGGGTTTCGCACTGAATAATAAACAGAAGAAGCTTTTACACATATATTGGCCTATCACTTTACAATTCTAAATATTTACATTTATTCCACGCTAAGATAATAACAACACAAAATATAAACTAGAAAAACAAATTCCGATCAATCTACTGAGTTAAATTAAAAACGAAAAAAATTAAACGGATTAAAACAAAATAAACAGACGCTCCTTGGCACGTGCACTCCGGTTGGCTTCCAATCCACTGCCGCACTCGACTGTACGGTAACTGAGAAAAATATATTAACGGTATAGGTAAAAGTAATGCATGTACACGAGGATAAACTAACTCAAAATAAGTTAAGGTAAATAAATAAAACATTTTGATTACGTCCCTGTCTTGTAGCTTGAATAGAAGTGTACAAAGCAAGAAATGCGCTATAAAATTTTATTGCTCTTTGAAATGTTTTCGAAGAAATAAGGGCATAGAGATAAACGTTGCCTACCTGGATCAGAGCAGGTCGGTTTTGTAAGAAAACCGATATTTTTATGTTTGAAAGACTGCTTGAGTTTTAATAGTTTTATGTCTAACTCATTTAATACAATTTTTACGTAATTTGATCATGTATCTAACGTAACATATTTAATTCCGTATTTAGGATAGACAACTGATGTGATGGTAGAAATAGGTGGCTACTGAATTTACGGGTATATTTGTAAAGGGGAAATTTGATGGTGCAGATCGAATTGTGTGGGTGTTCTCGTATTGAACGCTTTTATAGGGGTAAAGGAATATTTTTTTAATCTAGTCGTTATCGCGATACACGAAGGACTCGGGTTCAGTACTCCAGAAAAGAACTAGATTACAATACGGAAAACTACGTTAAGTGAAAGAAATTTAATACTCACTTTTGTTTATGTAATTTCTATGGGTTGGAACTCTTAAGACAAGAAATTGTTATTGGATCTTGGTTAGGTTGACTGTTTTCCTTCCGTCAACACTTTGTTTTAATAATTGTGGTCCTGAACCGGCTAAGTTTAGCCTATCATGCTAAAGCACTCAGGAACACTTAATATGTTTTCAAGGGGTGCCCATGATCTGCTACCTTAAATTTTTTCATATCATAAGTGAGAGGAAAACAGGAATTAGGGAGATCATTCCAAAGCTTAGAACCCGTGTAGAAGAATATGGATTACGCCTGTTAGTACGATACCTTGACATTTGCACTACATATTGATGATGTGAATTAGCAAACCGAGTATTCCTAGCGTAGCCCAAAATGGAAAAAAAGAATTTAATTCAACAGTGTAATAGCCATTGTAATAGCGATAATAAAAGAAAGAACTGAAACGATTATTCTATGCTCAAGGAACTGTATGTCAGAAGTCGAGGACGCGTCATTTATAAACCCCTTCGCTCTTTTTTCAATACGATAAGCGATATCGACAGCGTATTAGGAAGCACCAACCCGGAAGAGATAATTATATTCTAGGTGTGGTCTAATTTGGGCCTTATACAGCAAAAAGAGATAAAGTACTGCTTAGATATGTACAAAAAGGTTATTTTACGAGCAGCTGCTTTGGTAACTGACAGAATATCGTCAATCCATGAAAGATTTAAAGATACAGCGATTCCCAGCATATAATAAGGCGTGAAAACTTAAGATCTGGGCCATTCATTTTACAACAGGAAATAATTGACCTTTTTTGGCAGACACAAGGCAACACTGCTTTTATTAGTACTAAATTATTGCATCCCCATTCAAGGATACGTTGATTGTCTTTGTTGGTTGAAATTGCCATTTCAGCTTTACGGTCTTCGTTTGAGATAGGTGGATTGCCATTATGGGTAGACTGAGATGAAATATAATGAAGATTACTGTCATCAGCAAAGCAATGGATCGGATTAGTTGTTGAAGACATGAAATCTTTTATGTATAACAGAAAAGGTGTAGGGGCTTTAACTGATCCCTCTGGCACGCTCGCGTCAGTACCAACTTCTTTTGAAAAGAGGACATCAACTACATGTATTCGTCTTATGTCAAGGAAACTTAAAACCTAATTGATGAGCGTGTCATTTAACCATTTGAGGAGGTGAGTTTGACAAGTAATCCGTTATTCCAAGCTTGGTCAAATACGTTTGAGATATCTAAATCGACTACAACTGTTTCTCCGAATTGGTCTAAGTATTGTTCCAAACTGGGGGAATAAGATCACCTGTTGAACGATTCTGCCTAAAACTATTGTAATGGCCGCTAAGAAATTTGTTAGTTTCATGGAAAGTGAGCAGTTGCTGAACGATGGTTTTTTCATGATTTTCATGACAAAATGGAAGTGATGGCAATTGGTCGGTAGTTCGAGGGATCGGTTTTATTCACTTTTTTGGGTATAGATAGAACATTTGCTAACTTCCATGATAAAAGAAATTTCCCAGGAGATCCAATAAAGCTTAGATAGGACTGATACTAGTTCGGCGGAGCTTTTCTTTAGGACAATATCTGAGATACCGTCTGGGCCCGTGGTGTTTATCGGGATTAATCTTACTGATGATCGGTTTCTATAGCTTGTACCGAAAATGAATTGGTTTCATAGTGTATGAGGAAGAGGTGACTAGGAGCACGTCCTTTCCAGAATCATTAAGACACGAGTTTGATACAAATAAATCCACAAAAACATTGGCTTTATCTACAGAATCAGCAACTACGGATTTGTTAAAAGAAAGATGTTATGGGGGAAAATAAAGATTTTACCGATAGCTTTAACTAAAGACCAAAATTTAAGACTGCCCAAAGGAGATGTAACTATTTCATTGCATGTTTGTTTTTCAAACAACTTTTTAGCTGTAATGATAAAACTTTTGCAGGTATTTCCAGCACCAACGTATTCTGCATGGCTGTCGACTATTGAGTGCAAAATTTATTTTTCAAATATATTGCATCAGCACAAGCTATATTAAACCAAGGTTAGGAACGATAGTGTCCTATGCGATATCGTTTTTGGAAAATGTATAACTCCATGCCCATGAGGATGACTTCAGATAATAAAGTACCAATGTCCGCAGGAGAGGACCAGTTAAAACAATATGGAAAGGTTGCAAAGGAATCCCGTAAATCACTTCATTTATCTAACTTAAAACACCACACGGGTCTATCAATATAGCAAACTGCAGACGAATTAGGGACAGTAGAAGTTATTTCTATTAGACAATGGTTAGCTAGACCTAGTGGTGAAAAAACTGAAGTTTTATAAACTTTGGGTTTGATGTAAGAAAGAGATCTAGAAGATGTGGAGTATGGTTAGGATTATCTGAGATTCTTCTGGGTTCAGGAATCGTTTGCACGAGATCACATGAAATAACAAATGTCTCTACACTATGACCAGAAGGATTAATAGCAGACTGAAATAGGAGCCAATTAGAGTTATGAACGTTGAAATCTCCCAAAATTGAGATATCGGAAGATGGAAACTAAGACAGAAAGTAGTCAACTTTCAATCGTAGAAGTCTTGAAAGTTCCTGTCATTGGGAGGCATATAAATGCAACAGTAGAATTTCACAAATTTAGGACCAGAGTGTTTAAACCAGATTACGTCGAATTTTTTATTCTGCAAAAAAGAAATCCTCTTACAAGCGATGTTGTCTGTGTATTGGAAATTAAAGTGAAGATTGTATTATGTAAATTATAAATCGGGTAAATCGGCGATTTTGAGGAAATATGTTACAGATAGAAACAAATGTCATGTTCTACTTTTTCAAGATGTTGGTGAACAACATTAAGATTAGACCTGATACCGTGGATGATGCAATAATGGATCACTTTCGATGACCGAGCTCAGACAATCGGAGACCCAATGTTAAGGAGCCCATACTAAGGATGTTTATACCTTCCCGACTGGCATGGGTACACATATGCCACACCTTATAAAGCACTTAATAAGATGCCTAGGGTGGCGTATAAGTGTGTTTTCTGTGTAAATTTGAAGCATCGATTAACAGACCTGGGCTGTCAGCTCCGTTGCGGTTTTTAGTGCACACTGTGGGGTCGGCAGAATTTAGGCAAACAGCCTTTCAGCCCAACGATGTAGGTGGACAACAACAACGGGAATTAATCTCCCACCGTTACGTTCTCCACAGGTGTTTGTGTAGATGTGCTAAAACGAACTTACGTTCAGTTGAAGGCGAATTTGAGCGACAGTTCGCTAGGGTATACAGGAGAGCTCCAGAAAGGATTAGAATAAAACAGCCTTTGTAAGGTAGCGCGTCTTGTGGTTAAGTAGAAATCTGCGAAAGGCGGGGACGGCTTCTAGTAATGGCGTTATTCCAGAGATTGGTTGTTAAGTATTGGTACAGGAAGGGACTCTGTCGAAGAAAATTCTCAGTGTTTTCCTATCGATATTGGAGGTGATAAAATTGATTAATTTTTAAATAATTAATTTAAATAAATTGGGAAAGAGTTTCGGCTCTTTGCCAAACTTGTAGCAACGTTACGTAAAGTTTACATGAACACGTAAATGCTTTTACCTTCTTTAATACATTCATGGAATACGCTTAGTGATTTTAAAATAAGTCACTGTTAATGTTATTTTAATTCCGGTGTGCACTAATTGAAAACTGTAGTTTGAATACTTAATAAAATTCTAATTTATCAAATTTCTTGTATAAATTATTTAGTTTATTCTGCAAAAATTGTAAGCAATGGGGCCGTAATTAAGTTCTAAACATTTATTGAATTAATAAATTTCTAACATACACAAGCAATTTAAATAGTACATGAGTTAGTTATGAGAGAACATGTTTTGTAACAAAGAACGTAATTAAAAAATAAATCTTTCCTTTGAATAAAAACGAAGTTATAAGCTCTTTAATGGATTCCAAAATACACCGAATTCATCAAACGCTCACTTAATACAATAGTGGTAAATAACTGTATTGTGTGTGAATAAAATAAATATTCGACTGAATTCGAAAGAAGCTTGGCTACACCTGGATTATCTCAAGCTACCCTACTGTTTAATTATTCTAAGTTAATTGTACGATACTGGTTAAAGATTTAAATTGCCATCCCTTGTACACATCTACTTTTATAAACCTAATTCGGAAAACTACTTATACTTATAAATTTTGAAATATATGTTTAATAAGCCATCTATTTAAAGATTATGGATCGTCGACAGTGATATAACAAAAAATACATTTATATTAAGGTAAATAGATGCCGTTGCGAATTGCATTTTTCACAAACGTTTATACTTAAAAATAATTAAAATTAACTAGCTAGGTATCTATCAAAAACATCCCTGAAAAGATACATTTTAATGAATATTGAAATTAAAATGGGATAGCAAAATGATCCACTAAACTATTACGGAAACATGTATTCAATCCATCTAATTTCAACTATAACCTAAACAATTATCTTACTCTATGTTCAGTAATTCTTAAATTATTCGTAAATTGAAAGTTTAATAAGCTGTAACTTAGTTGTAGGTATTTTTTTTATGATTGTGGACCTGAACAGGCTAAATTTGGCCTATCCTACTAAAGCACTCAGGAACACTTAGGGGGATGGATAGAGGGATAATGAATTGCCAATAGATGCCTATGAACAGCTACCTTAAATTTTCTCATCTCATAAGTGAGATGAAAGCAGGAACTAGCGAAATCATTCCAGAGTTTAGAAGCCTTGTAGAAAAATGTGGATTGCGCCCGTTTGATACGACAAGTGGAGATTTGTACTGCATACTGATGATGTGAATGAGCGAACCGAGTGTTTCTCGCAAAGATAACCCGAGATGGTATCAAAGAATATAATTCAGCAGCACAATAGCCGTTGTAATAACGATAATACAAAGAAATAACTGAAACCATCCTTCTATGCTCAAGGGACTGTATGTGAGAAGTGAAGGACGGGTCATTTACAAGCCTAATCGCTCTCTTTTGAATACGATCAACGATATCGAGAGCGTATTGGTGAGCACTAACCCAGAGGTGAGAATTATATTCCAGATGAGGCCGAATTTGGGCCTTATACGGCAGAAGGAGTTGTCGAGAGGTAAAGTACTGCTTAGATCTGTACAAAAAGCCTATTTTACGAGCAGCTGTTTTGGTAGCTGACAGAAGATGGTCAACCCATGAGAGATTTGAAGATACAGTCACACCCAACAGAGTAATAGTCTGAAAACTTAGGAACTGAGCCATTCATACCTACAACAGGAAATGATCGACCTTTTTTGGCGGACACAAGGCAACACTGAGTTTTGTTAGCATTAAATTTAACTAGATTATTGCTTCCACATACGTTGAATGTCTTTGTTTGAATTTGCCATTTCAGCTTTAATTTCTTGATTTGACGTAGAATGTGGATTATTACTATAAGTAAACTGAGATGAACTACAGTGAAGAGTTCCATCGTCAGCAAAGCAATGGATGGAGTTAGTTGTTAAAGAAATAAGGTAATTTATGTACAACAGAAAAAGTGTAGGCGCTATAACGGATCCCTGTGGTACGCCCGCGTTAATGCTAACTTCTGTTGAAAAAAAGCCATCAACTACGACACGTATTCGTCTTTTATCAAGGAAACTAGAAACCCAGTTGATGAACGAATCATTTAAGCCAAACGAGGTGAGTTTGGCAAGTAAACACTTATGCCAAACTTGGTCAAATGCCTTTGAGATATCTAAAGCGACTACAACTGTTTCACCGCACTGCTCTACTATATTGTTCCAAACTTGGGTCACATATGAAAGAAGATCACCTGTTGAACGACTTTGCCTAAACCCATATTGGTGGTCACTAAGGAGTTTGTTAGTTTCAAGGAACGTGAGCAGTTGCTGATTGATGGCTTTTTCCATGATTTTAAACAAAATGGAAGTGATGGCAATTGGTCGGTGGTTTGAGGGATCGGTCTTATCGCTTTTTTGGGAATAGGTTGAACATTTGCTAACTTCCATAATGAAGGGAATTTCCCAGAAGACATAGAGGTCCTATAGAGCTTAAATAGGGCTGGTACTAGTTCGGGGGAACATTTTTTTAAGACAATAGCTGGGATACCGTCTGGGCGAGTCGCCATATTGAGATCAAGCCTACTGATGATCGATTCCAAGAGCTTGTATCGAAAATGAATGGGTTTCATAGCGTATAAAGAAGAGTTGACTAGGGGCACATCTTTTACAGAATCATTGAGACACGAGTTTGATGCAAACAAATCCACAAAAACATTGGCTTTGTCTACAGAATCAGCAACTACCGATCTGTCAATAGATGTCAGGGGGGGAAATGAAGATGTTCCAAAGTTTTTACTAATGGCTTTAGCTAAAGACCAAAATTTACGACTGCCTAAAGGAGATGTAGCTAGTTCATTGCATTTTCGTTGTTCGAACAACTTTTTAGTTTTAGTGATGACACTTTTGCAGATATTTATAGCACCAACGTATTCTACATAACTGTCGACCGATTTATTTGATTTCCATTTAATGTAATATTTATTTTTTAAAGATATTGCATCAGCACAAGCGTTATTGAACCAGGGTTGGGAACGTGAATGACCTATACGGTATTGTTTTTTGGGAGTATATAACTCCATTCCCATGAGGATGACTTCAGATACTGAAAGAGCGATGTCCGAAGAAGAGGACGACTTAAAACAGTATTCACGCCATGGAAGGGTTGCAAAGAAATCCCATAAATTACTCCATCGAGCTGACTTAAAACACCACAAGGTTCTATCGGTTTTGCGAACAACAGTGGAATTAGGTACAATAGAAATGATTTCTATTAGACAATGGTCGGAAAGACCTAAAGGCGAAAGAACGGAAGTTTTATAAACAAGAGGGTTTGATGTAAGAAAGAGATCTAGAAGATGTGGAGTATGGATAGGGTTATCAGGGATTCTTGTGGGTTCAGAAATCATTTGTGCGAGATCACATGAAATAGCAAATGTTTCTGCACTATGACCAGCAGGATTTGTAGTAGATAAAAACTGAAGCCAATTAGAGTTATGAACATTGAAATCGTCTACAATTGAGATATCGCAAGATGGAAACTGAGACAGGAGATAATCAACTTTCATACTAAGGTAATCGAAGAAGTCTTGAAAGTTACTGTCATTAGGAGACCTATAAATGCAACAGTAGAATTTCACAAAATTAGGACCAGAACGTTTAAACCAAATCACGTCAAAATTTTTATTTTCTAAGGAAGAAACCCTCTTGCAAGCAATTCTGTCCTTGATGTAGGCACATACGCCTCCTTTATATCGAAAGTTAGAGTGAAGGTGGTATTGAGGAAATTGCAAGTCGGGTTACTCGGAGCTTTCAGAAGAGACTTATGTTTCAGATAGAAACAAAATATCAGGTTGTAATTGTTCAAGATGTTGGTGAATAGCATTAAGATTAGACCTGATACCGCGGATGATGCAGTAGTGAATCAGAAAGTTGGTACTTTTGATGCCCTCCCGATCCGAATGGCGCAGGATTTTACGTCCGGAATTTATAACCCTAGAAACCACAGCCATCTTATTTTTTAATTTGGGACTTTTAATCCGATAGGATGACAGTGAGGGCGAGAAGGAAGAATAAGGATGAAAATAGATTAAGGATGATGGAAAAGGTAACCGGCAGCCCTTACCGAGCTCAGAAAGTCGGAAACCCAATATTAAGGAGCCCATGGTAAGGGTGGTGGTACCTCCCGGCTGGCATGGAGTATACATGCCTACCACCTAGATTAATTATATTTGGCAATGTCGTGGATCTCGTCTCAAACACCGGTCCACATCGCTCACACTATCCGTTTCGTTCACTTTTGCATGAATAATTATTTATAGTGTAATCACTTCCCTAATTGTTGTTCAACAATTTTAGTGTTTACGCCTACAACAGTTGAATAAATGTTACACTAATCATTCACCAAATTTAGTATTTAAAATAGTTTGTCTAAGGTATTTTGCCTTCTGCATAAAACCCTATTTGTATTCTTTCGCGAAAGTTCTTTACAATATAGTCACTTTCTAATTTGAAAAAAGGAACCAAAAAGTTATTTTTATTCGCATTTGATTGTCACTCAAATATGGATTTACGATCAATGTTTTTACTTCAGACTTATGTTTCACTTAGTCACTATTACACTGAAAATACTTAGATGTTTTCAAAACAATTTCCCCTCGCTAATTATTTAGGATCTTCTCATAACTGTTATGAGTAGAGAGCGGATTTTATGCAAACTGCATATTGCTTATATTTTATAGTACCACCCACGCGTTTCGGTTTTAATACGAATCGCATTAATTATAATTATTTGGCACTAATTAGTTTTTGCATATTTTGCATATTTGGTCAAATACTGCATATTTGGCAACATACAGCATATTTTGATGTTTTACGCATATTTTGCACTTTTTTTGCATAATTTAACTTTTTTTTTTCAATTTTTGCGTTGAAACTCAGGTTATGAAATATTTTCGGGACTCTTGTTCAAAGTTAGAAATTTTTATATCCTTTTAAAATAAGTATCTTTAAAAGGTGGTGTCTAACATCGGCATTAATTCAAGTGCTTGTATCAATAAAGCGCAATCGGTTTTAAACAAATCAGAACTGCGCAATCAATTAGCATTTCTAAAAGCACATCATTATTTTGTAAGCGGGACTATTTGTAAATTGGAAACGGAAGCATTCCCACTTAACGCATCGATAGAACTAGTAAATAATATTCAAAAATTAATTTATACTGACCCAGGAAATACTGGCAAAATTATTTCAAATAAATTTAAAGAAATTTTACAAAAAAATAGTGGTTATCAGCTGTTAACTAAAATTAACAAAATTCTGGACGAAAATCGGGAAGATCTGGATGTACAATTAGATTGGTCCATATTAACCGCATGAAAAAATGCACCTATAACGTCTGTAGACGTGGAAAGAAGTTTTTCCACCTATAAATATATACTTTCTGATAGACGTCAAAATTTTCTACCAGAAAATATAGAAACGCATATAATAATAAATTGTTTTGCAAATCAATTTAAAATTTATAATACCATATGAACACAAATTATTTAGATAAGGGGTGGCCACGGTAAACAAAATCACTGTCTTTGATAGGTTCAGCTTGTTGTTGGTTCTACATGTCAATTAAATGTCCGTTTCGATTTGAATCAATCATGCAACGTACGTTCAGAATTCCAAAGCCACCCTTTACCTAAATAATTTTTGTTCATATGGTAAGTATAGTATATTATTATTAATACGTATTATGTTAATTGTGTATTATTTTTTAACTAATAGTTTCAATTTTTTATGTAAATACTTTCTTGTAAAAGTTTTTTTGCGTATTATGTATTAAATTTTTTTTTATTACAGATGTAAAAATCACATTTTTTATTGGTAGTTTATTTTGCATATTTCGAAAAAATAATGTATATTTTGTGCATATTTTACAATTTTTAAGTGCATATATATGCACATATTTTGGCATGTTATAATGCATAAAATCCGCTCTCTAGTTATGAGTACATCTCAAACAGAAATCAGTACATTAAAACTTTACTACTTCAGTTTTATTGTTATAGTGAAGTCGAGGGCAACTGAAATTAACCTTTCTCTATAAGACGGATCAAACCTAAAGCTACTAGTTTACAGTGGGGCAAGACTGTATCTAAGTCACACATAAAACCCTTTCATGAATACTGACCACAGGTTTGGATAGCAGATATAGTAAATTTTGAAAACAACCAATAGACAATTTAAGGAGTAACGTCAGATGCGAGAAGTGATGTCTCGGCACCTATTTTACATGAACTGAAGAGTATGGATCACTTAAACTTGTATTAAGCAATCGTTCTAATTCGCTGCAAATTACTATGTGCAAGAATAGTAGTAGACAGGCACCTTCCGCCATCTTGGATTTTGACGTCAGAAGACCGCCCACGTGGGGTACCTATTTTCCACCCCTATGGTTTCTTTTCGGAGGCCTTTTTTAACCTCTTGATGAAATTTTCATCCCTAATTACGGCCCACATGTAGGACGCGTTTTTTCACCCCTATTTTTGACGGCTTCAGCCATAAAAAAGGAGTTTAGATTTATGAACATGCCCCTAGGGAAGATATTAGAGTGTGGTTAGCTCAATACTTGAAACTTTCCCCGAAGATAACCGATTCCACCCGAACATTGGTGAGCGCGCCAACGCACAAGACCCAGGGCTAGCAGAGTTCTTGTTTCTCGTACGTTTCGCTCTTTAAAGTGTAACTGTCATCGAATGAGCATTATTATAATGTATCGTCCTGTTTATGAGCCAACATCAGGGGACATTAGACATTTTACTGACTTTTTAATAAACTATTACAACATAACCGTTCAAGATAATGATGGAAACGATGACGTGGATGAGCTGAATGTATCTCACATCCAAGGTGATGGTGATGATTCACAGAAGAGGAACAAGAGCGATGAGGTAGAAGAGAAGGACGAATCTCAAAACCATGATGATGATAGCGACGAATCACTGTTCAAGAAGAAGAAGAAGACCGATAAAGGATTTTATTAAGTAAAAATGATGTATTGTTGTTTATAATAATAATAATATATTTTCAAACGCTAAGCTTTCCTTCAATTTTCTTAATAAACTTGTTTTTCCTTACGGTATTTGAACCTGCATTAACAATGCTGCCGTTAATGCTAAAGTGCGGTTAGATGGATAGCTACAGTAAGTGTGAGATTGGCTTTCTTTTGCACTCTGTGCGTTCAGTCAAACTGCTATTTTTTTAATTGTAAGCTGATTTTGTATGATTAAGTTAAATCAGTTTGTTATTTAATTTAATTGATTTGATAAATTTGGTTTGAGTAATTGATTTGTATGTTTGAGAAAGAGACGAGGGTCGTTTGTGTGTTTTCGTATTGTCGTGTTTCCGTTTTACGTGTTTTCGCTTTAGCGTGTTTTCGTGTTTGCATATTTTTTGCGTTGGCTTGTTTTCGTGTTTGTATGTTTTCGCGATTGCGTGTTTTCGTGTTTGTATGTTTTCGGGTTTGCGTGTTTTCGTGTTTTCGTGTTAGCGTATTTTCGTTTGTGTGATTTCGTTTGTGTGTTTTCGTGTTTGTGTGTTTTTGCCTTAGCGTGTTTTCGTATCTCTATGTTTTTGCGTTTGCATGTTTTCGTGTTAGCGTGTTTTCTTTTGCCCCTCGTGCTAAAACATTGATAGTCGATTGTATGTAGTTCTAGGCAATATTGTGTGGACTAAAAACCATAATTGGAAACGCTGTTTGCGATGTCCAGTTGTAACGAACCGCAAGTCATTACTACAAAATTTTTTAACTAATTAATTATTTAACAATCAGCCCTCGTAAAAGAAATGATGTAAGATTTCTTAGTATTCAAACACCTGCAAGACTTGATCTAAAATTTCTTAGTATTCCGTATTACTCAGTACCTAACTTAATATTTCTTATTATTTCGTTTGATTGCACAACAAAAATTAATTTGTTTCCCCTCCAACGTAGATTTCATAAAACATCGAATGTTTTATACGTCAGAGTAATCTCCGCCAATTACAAATAGGATTCCCCCAAACAGAAGCCACCACCGCCTACCGAGAGTCCCCTATAAAAACCGCGCCGCGCACCTTTTAGTAGTTAGTTAATTATTATTATTATTAATATTAATATTGTTATTAGTACGAGTAGCCGTAGCCGACCAGACCAGTAGCAGCCGTAGAAGAGTTCCGTCGCGCCACGTGAACGCATCCCGCCGCCGAGAATTATTGAGTTGGTTTCACCAGCTTCTGTAGTAGTTAGTCCGTTTGACTAACTCCGATTCCAGAAAACCTGCACGTGACGGTTGCGTTAAAGTAAATCGCCGCAGACATAGTGATAGCCACCGCGACTTTAGCTCCCTGTATTTGCGAACGCGCACCGCGAATCTTTTGTAAATAGCTATCCTCGATCTTTGTGATTAACGACACGTAAGTCTGTAGAATAATTCAGTACCCAAACACCAGCACACACTAAAACCCCCAGACCTCCACGGGCAAAGCCACAAATCAGTCGGGAGTATAAACACCAGCACACACTAAAACCCCCAGACCGCCACGGGCAAAGCCACGAAGTAGTCGGGAGATCACAAACGCAAACACACACCAACCCCCAGACCGCCACGGGGAAAGCCACGAAGTAGTCCGGAGTTCAAACACCAACACACACAAACCCCCAGAGCGCCACGGGTCACCCCGAAGCAGTTGGGAGTACAAACACTCACCACTATACCATATACCTGACGACGAGAGCTAAGTAGGACTGTATAGACCTGCAGCTTTTATCATTTACTATCACTTACATTCTAAACACCTGAATTCACCAGCTCGCTGGCGAAGACCGAAGTGCCTGTAATCACAAACGAATTAAACGTAGAGTATCCGTCAAAGACCTGTGGTAGGAAAAAACCGTACACCGATAATCACGCGCGTAGTAAACGAATTTCAAGAAAACAATCAATTAATTGTTTTCCACTAGCTTATTCCGCAAGTATAAACCGCATTTAATAAATACGCGTTTTGGTGCGTATACCATTAAGTAACGTTCATTTGTATCTACGTGAGATTTCGTTCATTTGCATAAAAAGAAATCATCGCCATAAAATTGCATCCCAGTAGATAACGCGCAAATATATTAATTATACAACCAAACTTGTATAATCCGCCCAGTCTAAATTTAATGCGAGAGTAAACCTCTGAAGATAATTCATATTCTCAAACGTAATAGATCGTGAAGGGGAATTGCTTCACGAAGCATACGCGCCTGTCCGTCTTCCAGAAAGTATTGAAGGTAAAGGGAAGCAAGCATTAGACTGGTGAACGCTCGTCCTGCGTACAACCGTGAACTCGGGATATCGATTTTCACTAGTGACCTAGATCTGCGCAACCCCCGTTTTAATAACCAGTAGTTTGTTTATACATTCTTTTCTTTTGTAGACAGGTCCGTATCCAGCATAAATAATTAATTAAACGCAACGTTATTAATCATTTAAATATTACGTTCTTCATTGAGTGTAACTAGGGAGTATTAATATCTATTTACAGAAACGACTTCGACAACAATAAGCCGTCGTATCGAGCGAGTGGAAGGAAGGAGGACATCCAAATTCGCCGTCCAAACCGATTGGACGTCGCCGTCTAGATCTTAAAGTTAAATTGTTTCCTCATTTTTTTCGTTTATGATAGTTGTTAACCAGGCAGTTATTTAGCTTAAGTGTGAATATATTAGAACTGTATGGAATAGGATATTATTTTTTTTTAACCGTTTTACTATAATTATTTTATGTGGACAGTGTAGAGCTAAAGATTAAATACTCCGACGAACCCACCCCCCTCTTTAGTTTATAATCTATTAAATCTATAGTAATCTATTAAATATCTGTATGTAGTTATTTTAACATGATATTAATGTATTCCGTAACATTAGTTTATGTAATCTCAAGCTCCAAATTACTTAAAGTAATTTTTCGGTAGCAGAATTTTTTAAATATTTGTAAGTATTTTGAATGTAAATTTATAAGTACAATATAAATTCTAAATACGAGTAGCAGTAATCAGGTTTTGTGTATTACTTTCTAAATTAGTTAATGATCGGAATACAATAGCCAGTTTATAAAACGTATTTAGTGAGACTACAAGTGGATACGTTGTATAAAAATATTTCAGTTCAATACATGGTTATTAGAACAACTGAAAGAAAAAACACTTCTAAAGGTAAACGTATTATTTTTAATATATATATATATATATATATATATATATATATATATATATATATATATATATATATATATATATATATATATATATATATTACTTGATATTGCTAGCAAAAATGTCGATAAACATTTTAAAACGTATTATTACTCTTATAGGATGACGTCATAAAATCAGGTCTACAAATAGTTGGCACGTATTCGTGGATTTTAAACTTGTAGTTATTGTTAATTCGATTATAATAATAAAACCATTAAAACCTTTTGCCTTTTATTTCAATTACATCAGTTTGATATTCTTAAAAACATGTTAATTTAATTTAACTCTATGTTATATATATATATATATATATATATATATATATATATAATACATATATATATCATATATATATATATATATATATATGTATATAAAGCATCATTGCATTAGGGTAGAAATTATTTATTATTTCACGTCATGTTTAATTTAGACTTTAATGTATTCAGTTGTGAACTGTAATCTGGTTTCCGCAAACTGTAAGACATGATTTCGGTTGATTGATTGAAATTGATCTGATTGATTTGATCGAGCATGATTTGTTTGAGATTGATTAATTACTTAATTAATTAATTTGTGTGTGAGAAAGAGCCGAAAGAGAGAGAGAAACGAGATAGAGTAAGAGAGAGGTGTGGATGATCAACTTCTATTGTAGAAAATGTTCATTAGTCTATACGCCACTAGATGGCGCTAAAATCAATTTTAACTCAAAAGGGGCCAGGGCGCAGACCCTGATACAATTGCACCAAGGGGGGCACGATAGGAGCCAAGGCCCAAGAGCTAGTTTCAGCACTTGTCTTATAAGGTTAGGGTCCCCATACCATCTCCCCCCAGGGGGCGAAGGCCCGAGAACAAGTTTCGAAGCCCTACACGTGTCTTACAACCTCCTTATTAGAATACAACCCCAATGTATAAATAAAATTTCGTAAGGTTACAATCTATAAATAGGAATTAAAAGAATACGCACAATTGCCTAACCTCCAGGCTGAACTGTCGAAAAGGCTTTTAATACAACCAAAAAGATCTTAATTAAGGGTTAAACTCCGACCAAGGGTTGTAAAAGGCCTCCGAAAAGAAGCCAATATTCTGCCCCAATCCCAACTACAAACCAATCCCAAGGCCTAAGTGTGCCCCTCACGTGAGCAAGTACAAAAAAGGCATGGCTGTCAAAAAAGGCTCTTAATACAACTAAAAATAATTAGGGTTGAAAATTCCATCAAGGGTTAAAAAAGGCCTCCGAAAAGAAGCCGTCAAAAATAGGGGTGAAAAAACGCGTCCTACACGTAGGCGAGTAAAAACAAAAAGGCCGTAATTAGGGACGAAAATTCCATCAAGGGGTTGAAAAAAGCCACCGAAAATAAACCATATGGGTGGAAAATACTGTTCCCCACGTGGGTGGTCTACTACGTCAAAATCCAAGATGGCGGAAGGTGTCTGTCTACTACTAAGAATGCTTATTTCACAAATTTGGAAATTTTTCCATAAAATGTGTGATGGTCTCATGAACTTTAAATACGACACCATTCGTTTCTAAAGAAACTTACCCAAAACACCAAATTAGATTGAAGTTTTCACTCGGCGTTATATTGAAAAAATCACTACACTTCTACGAATGGGGTTTAAAATTTCTTATTTAATTTAGAAATTACCCATTTAACTTTCACTGTCTATAAAATCTCCACTATCCAATTATGTTATTATTATTATTATTATTATTATTATTATTACTATTATTATTATTATTATTATTATTATTACGGTATTAATTGATGCATTAACTAACTCAGGGTTTTTATGCGGAAAGCACTATCAATAAAGTATTGCTGTCTCGGTAATGGAATGGTTACAGTGCTTGCCTTTTACCCGTACTTGAATTGAGAGAAGTTAACTCTAAATTTTAAAATGGAATATACGAAGAACGAATTAATTCAAATGATTTACATACTACGAGAAACCCAAGGTAATTGTTTAGTTGTTTCTAGAAGTTATAAACAAAAATTTCCCGATGCCCGTTGTCCAGATGAACGAGTTCTTGAAAATTTAAAAAGTAGATTTGGGGAAACAAGATCGATTGCATATAAAAAGAACAATTGTCCAAAACCGGTAAACGAGGGAACTCAACCAGTGGTGCTTCTAGCTATACAAGAAAACCTTCAAGTAAGTATTAGAAAAATTGTAGTGGAACATGATTTACAGAAATCAACAATACACAATATAATTAATGAATAGCAATACCATCCATAAAAGATCCAACTCCACCAGGCATTGGATGAACATGATTTTGAAAATAGTTTAAATTACTGTAGTTGGGGATTGCAACAACCACATAATTTTTTTAATACAGTTATGATGACAGGCGAATCTACTTTTCATAACAATTATTTTGTAAATAGAGATAATTGTCATTATTACGCCATGGAAAGTCCACATATAATTAGATACAGAAACAATCAGCATCAACGGGGTCTCAATGTTTGGGCTGGTGTTATTGGCAACAGATTATTAGGACCCTATTTTTTGGAAAACAATTTAAATGCAGTAAATTATTTAGATTTATTGCGAACCAACGTGTTACCATGGATTGAAGAGAACATCCCATTCGCTAATGAGGAAATATGGTTCCAACAAGATGGCGCTACAGCACATTCGGCTCTTGATGTGACGGAGTTTTTAAGAATTCAACAAGCATTTCGTAATGTAACCCAACAAATGTTGCATAATTTACAACGTTCCTACACACAACGATTGAATCAGTGCATTGAGAAAAGGGGAGGCTTGTTTGAACCTTATTTATAATTTTTTTAACCTTTACATGGTGCGGTGAATCAGGCTTACACAAGTAGTGCGATGGGCGTCTCTCAGGCAATATGCAGTGCGTCGACGCTATTATTACAATTATGATAACATTCGTGATGAAATAACAGTAATTCATATTTTTTATCATTTATTAATACTTTAGGTACATGGATGCTATTTCACAAAAAATAAAAATTTAGTGGAAACTACTAAAATACGAAAATAGCTACCTAATACGTGAAATGAATGCACTGTATCATTTTTTAGATAAACGTGATGAACATATTTCCTCGTCCGTATGACATAGTAAATATAAAGTGAAAAATAAAAAAAAACACTCTCACCAACAAAAAGTATAATAAAAAAATAGAATCAGTTGTTTATCTTTCTTCCTTGAGACACTCTAAACACAGCTTTTTTATATGCTCATTACAGACATTCCTATTGCATGTGACACACACTTGTTTCACTTGTCTGTTTATTCTTCTCGGACATAAGAAACATCTGTTTCTCCCACGATCTTCTGGCAATGCTTCTGCGGGTCTCCCTTCTATATTCAGTAGTTTCCCCAAATACTGGCGGATCGCTCTGGGAATATGACTGTCATTGTATCTGTCTACCTGCAGTGGCCTGACCAAATCTCTAGCTAAGGCTTTCAAAAAGTCTGATCGTTGCATAGACCTAGGCGAATTTGAATGGACAATAACAGAGCTGTTCACTGCACAGACATTTATCAGATGAAAAAAAATTACCATTGGCCATCTTCGGGTTCTTCTTCCAACATTATAAGTTGCACATAATTTGTCATTTGTGTCGACTCCTCCTTTGGTGAGATTGTAAAACGTAACAATCTCTTGTTTCTACTCTGCTCCAGTTTCCGGGTCAATCGTAGCATCATTGTGAAGCGTTGACAACAATATTACGGCTTTGCCTTTTTTGAAAACATAAGAGACCAACGTTGTGGTTTTAGAAAAACCAAACTTTGTGCTTTTCACTGGTCTCTTTCGCGCTGGTAGAAATTCTACAGGGATTTCTTTTTTATTCTTTCTCAGAGTGCCGACCAATGTTATCCTGTGTTGGGCTAAATGACGACTTGCAAGGGGCACACTGGTGTACCAGTTATCGACTGTAAGGTTTCTTCCTGTTCCATCAATTGGCTCATCAATCTTATCACTATGGGGGTGTTACTTTTTTCAAATGGGCCAGGTGGTTGTTTTCCAGCATATATTTCCATTTTCAGATTATAAAAATTTCTGGAATCTACGAGAGCAAACATTTTGATGCCGTACTTGTTGGGCTTTGAGGGGATGAACTGTCTAAAACTACAATTTCCTCGGAATCCGACTAGCTGTTCATCTATCGTAACGTATTCACTTGGTCTGAATAGTGACTGACACTTATTGACGATGCTTTCAAAAAACATCCTAACAGGAGCAAGTTTGTCGGTTTTCATTCGACGTTCTCTCGTTCTCAAGTCATCGAACCTTATACAGCGAAGAAGAAACAAAAATCTCTGACTGCTCATAACAGAATCATAAAATTCACCGCAAATATCATCTGGAGAAAACAGGTCTTTGTAATTCAAGTGAGATGGTCTCATTACACCTGACATCAGCAGCAATCCTAAAAACTCTCTCATTTCGACGTCTGATGTTGGTCTTGCGTGATGAACCTCTTGAAATCTTGATAACACTGTTGTCGATATATACGTGTTTGTATTTTCTACAAGCATATTGATAACGTCGTCATCAAAAAACAGAAAGCTTGTTTTGGATCTGTAACATTCCTACTATCACCTACACACCCAGGCAAGTGCGTTATGATGTTGTGCCTTTTGGTTCTAGTAGATACAGGAGGAGTTTTGTCCCATCTAGTGCTTTTGTCTTTTCCAATGAAGTAATCTGTTGTAACTGATATAGGCGTTTCAATTTCATCACCTGTATCCTGTTCCTGTTCTGAAGATGTACTATGCTCACTTTCGCTAAGATGGTCTTCTTCACTTTCTTCATCAGCAAATACAGGAACATCTTGTACTGGCTCATTTTCCAGGTCAATTTCTTCAGCTGTTTGCTCTAATTCACTTTGAATCAACGGTCGAAAGAACTCTCTCCAATCCCGAGTCGTGTCTGCCATATTAGATAGAAAAGAACTAGGTACTGTATCTTTATAAATTACACGAGAAGGCAGTGTGTTTGCTACAATCAGTTGAAACGAACTGAACATAAATGTTGTGAAAAAATTGATGAATTTCATATGCATTGAGTAGTCGATAAAACTGCAAGCAGCAAACGTATACAATATGGATCCCTAAACAGTCATAAATAAAAGGAACTGCTTGCAATAAATAGTATCATGCAGTGAATAAGCAATGTCAACATGAAAGCTAATCATAAACAGAAAGATACCCGCACTTCCGACCTGCCGACGTAAGTGGTGCGCTGGTCACCGCAGAGGCGACCACCGTGCATCTGCTTACAAAAATTCTTATTACGGGTTTCTGTGATTTTTTTTTCAGAAACAAATGATATGATTATATTCTCAATACCACAAACTAGGAATACCTATAATGATTTCATTTGAATTTCATTCATTACAAAGCTGGAAGTATTTCAGGCTGACCAGTTGCCTCATCGACGCTCACCGCACTACTTAAAGGTTAAGTGCACATTTTCATATGTTTGACTTACTTATTTCTTGTTCTTGTTAATTGCTTTTTTATTATTTCAATATTACATTGATTAGTCTATTGTTAAAAATATTTAATAAAATTAATTATTACTATTACTAATCTGGTATTGTGACTTGAAATCATGGCACTCTATTAAATCGTTACGTTATAAAATAATTATAGAAAAATTTAAAAAATGGAAATATTTTAAAAACTATAAATTTTAGCGGTATCAATGTATTTAGCTAAAACTTAGGTCTTTAAGAGTACTATTCCCCAAATCAAAATATACAGGGTGTTCCAATTAAAATAAGAAAATTGATGTACGTTAAACATGCTAAAGTTTCACACGGAGCCTTCTCTCCCCTATTCAATATATCAATAAAACGTTTACATCTTTTCAAAGCCTATACCTAGCTTAATTATATCCCTGGACTAATTTGTCTCAATTTAGATAATAAACCAAGAATTAATTTTTATTGCTAACCTTACATTCAGGAAAGAAATACATTTTTGTGAAATAACTTGGCAATGTTGCATTTTATACGTACAAATGTATACATCGTTGAAAAGCTTATTCATTAGGCTATCCAAAAATGTAATAATTATACAGGGTGTTCCATTTAAAATAAAAAAGTTGATACTCCCTTACTTTTACGAATCACCCTGTAGGTATATAACTTTTGTATAAATGATTTTATTGAAAAACTAACAACGAAGTCACAATCTTCCATCGTGTGACGCTTTGGACATCGGGTATAAACACGCAAACACTTCCGATTTAAAAAAAAAAGACGTGACATGGGTCTCAGCAGTATACTTTTTTTAAATTCGTGTAGTTTAATCGTCGGCAATTAAATTACACATTCATTTTAAAAAGTTGAACTTCACCACCAGTTTATCATAAATAAATATTAGATACGGTGTTAACGTGTTAAACGGTATGAGTATCTATACCGAGCGTCCCAATAGAATGTATACACTCTTTAAATGACTATAACACTAACAATTATTATAATACAGAAAACTTTCAAAAATGAAAATAATGTTAACAAATGTAGAAACTAGTCAATTATCGAAAATGTTCAAATTGTTAGCCATCCTGGTCCATGCTGATAACGCTGATTGATTGAATCCAAAACGTTCCTAATCATTTCAATTGGTATTTCGGCACATTCTCTTTCAATAGCTGCTCTCAACTCATCGATTGTAGCTGGTTTTGTGGTGTAAACATTGTGTTTAACATGCCCCCACAGAAAAAAATCCATGGGGGTCAAATCCGGTGAGCGTGGAGAGTACTCTTCTCCTCTGCACATTTTCCTTGGTACCACTCACAAAATTGGATTCCACAATCATCTTCATTGAGAGCGTGCACTAATCTAGGAATAAAACTTCTCCATTTGGCACGCTTCAAAATGCGATGGACGCTCGATTTTGAAACTCCTGTCTCACGAGCCGCTTGCCGGACAGATTTTCTAGGTGATTGCTGAAATCTCTGAATGACTTCTCCATCTCTTGTGGGGCTGGTGGATGATCGTGGTCTTCCGGAATGATTCTTATGGACATCCTTAACAGTTCCTTCTTCCTCATACTTATCTCGCAAACGAGTAATTGTGAGTCTCGTTGGTGCATCTCGTTGAAACTCCATCCTAAACCGTCTTTGCACTTCACTTAAGTTCTCAGTGTTCCAGTAGCACTTTAGAATGAATTTTCTTTCCTCAAAGTTTAGTCTGACTCAAGCCATTATTTTAACCAGTCACAACTGAAAAAAAAAAGTGTGGTTGTTATGAACTGTTAAAGAGTGTATACATTTTATTGGGACACTCGGTATATTAAACAATAACCTATGATACTGTCTATTAAATAAAACTCAAAACAATTTATAATTTTACGTTTAACGTCAAGTAATAAAAGTGATATAGAAAACATTTTCTCCATCAACGTCAGAAAATACAAATTTTATCAATGGAGAACACATAAAGTTTTGTCTCTTCTGCTCGCTCTTCCTCAGTCGGTTAGCAAGCTTTTTACTTATAAAAACTACAATTAGATGGTAAATTAAATAATATTTGATATTTAAAATTAAATACGATTTTATTTTTAGATTTAACGTAAACTTGCTTGATGTGCATAATTGGATCCTTTACAACAAATTGGCATTTATTACGCTTCCACTTCCCCTCGGGGAATTCTAATTAGATTTATTTCTGATTTAACCACACCAAACATTTTCCTAAATTTTTTTTTCAAAATGCAATATACTAGGGTAGCGTTTTGCAAGATTGCATAACTAACCTTAATTTATCTGAACAATATTTATAACAGGTTCACCAAAAATATATTGCAAAAACATATAGAGTATGATCGTATTTTAGAGGCATTTACAAATGCATAATGCATTTGTAAAGTTCCTTAACGGTTTAAGAGCTGAAAGTAACTACGTGTTATTTTAAAATTTTCCTGTAAATATCGATCGCGAATTACATTTAAAAAGGAATTTTACATTCAAAATAAGAGCGTTGTGTTTTACGATACAATAAAGTAGGAGGATTTTAACAAGAACACCGTTTCCGTAAGCAACACAACATTAAAAACACAATAACGACTCAAAATAAATCCATTTATTCATTAGTTTGTAATCATAAACGTACTAATAATATTATTGTGGATTAGATATTGGTTTAAAAAAATTAAGTGTATTATAACGTCCCCTTGATAGAAGCTGAAATAAATAAATAAATAAATGTCTTGAAATAAGATCCTTCTTTGTGATTGCCGTTATGGAAACTTTGGCTGAGTTTAAGATCTGAGTTCAACACCTTGAGCCTTGTTTCTGTATCTAAGGTCGTTTTGAAAGAATGTAAAATACAATTTCAACATTTTGAAATAAGATCTTGTGATTGAATTGGTTCTTATATCTTGAAGCTTGTTTCAGCATCTTGAAAAAAGGAAGCTTCTGGTAAAAGGCTTCAACATTTAAGGTCTTGCATCTATCTCGCTACCTCTTAATGAATTAACTAGTGATCTTCCTTTTTGGATTAGAAGTAAATGACGAGTCCGATTGTGGTATAATCAGAGTTTGCATGATTTAAAAGCTTTACACTAAAAATACGAGCAACAATGTCTAAAACATAAGTAGTACACAGGCACCTTGGCCGCCATCTTGGATTCTTTGAGGAAAACCCAGAATTTTTTTTATACGCCCACGTGAAGATCGTATTTTTTCACTCTTATGGTTTCTTTTCGAAGGGCACTTTCAACCCTTGATTTTTACCCTAATTTGGTTGTATTAAGAAATTTTTTTAAAGTTCAGACCCTGGAGAGTAGGTAGGCAAATGCACGCATATGCAGTCTTCTGAGAATAAAAAGATTTAATCTGTTATTAATTAGGACCCGTTTTTATCAAAGGAGGTTGCACAATTATTATTACATTTTTTAAATCCCATCTATAGATTGTGACCTAATTTATTTATGCATAGAGGGTGGTATTCTAATAAGGGGCCGTAGTCTTGTAAGACGGGAATCTGTTCGTGGGCTTCTTAATATGTGTTTATTATTAAACAGTTATACAACATCATTATGATTGGAATGTTGCAATCAGTCGACAACGTGTTAATTAATGTGTTTACAAACATTTCAAAATTTTACTATCTTGGATTTTTGTGGCCCTGGGACACCTTGGCAGTCGTTTCTATATGTCCACGTGAGGATCGTATTTTGGTCTATTTTGTAAAGCTATACAATATACAATATACAATTGATCTTAAATACGCTGTTAAATTCTACATAATGATAATAAAAACAGTTAATGGGTATTGCGTAAACAGTTAATTACTTGTTATACAAAAGTGAATGTACGATTTCGCAATTGAACGTAAACAATAATAATTAGCATATCTTGCGTACATGTATATATCGGGGCATTTAGCTAGCACAGACTGGATTAGTTAGAGAGATGCAATGCAATTAGCAAGCTGTATAATTAAATTAAATTACTAACTCAGAATAAAATATCTATCAAGCTCTTCGTGTAAACCGTCAACAGCCAAAACCAAATATATATTTTCGCAAACAGGTTATTTAATATCGTGATGTATGGAGCGCCTGTGTCTTCTTCTTTAAGCGATTTCAGCTCTATATACATACATAAAAGTTCTGTCTCACCAGAAATACCTCTGTCAAAAAACGGCTTTAGATTTTATAATCAGGTTAAGCATGCATGCTGACCGCTTACTATTTTTAAATTTTCGGGTTTTACCGATAATGGGGTTGTCATACCATCACATAAGCCTCTTTTACATACAAGATCTGCCTTAGCAGAAAGGAACTTAGATTTATAAAACAGGCCTCTAGGGAAGATATTAGAGCGCGGTTACAGAAACAAGTAGTTTACACTATACATAAACATGTAGTGAGAAGTTTACTCGAAATAGGTACATTGTAGGTAACATTTTTTTTTAGTTATGACAAGCGGGGTCTTTGCGGTATGAGAAATCTAAGTAAATATAATGACGGGTATAATTATATACTGACGGTTGTCGATGTACTTAGCAAGATGGCATGGACACGAGCTCTGAAGCTGAAAAACTGCATATTCTATAATCGACGTATTTTCGGTTATTTTTCAAAGATGCGGAACGATACCTCAAAGTATACAGACGTATAAGGGCAAGGACTTTACTGCGAAAAGTGTCCAGCAATTCTTAAACAAACATCAAATCTAATCATATAGGCAAAATTTAGCGATGCGACGCTTTCATATAGGCAAGAATCGCAATAACGGATTACAGTTAATGCGAAAGTTAATAACCTTTACACATTATCTCTCAAGGCTTTATTTGCCGTAAAACCTACGATTCATCGTTTAGGTAACTGGCCCAGGAAGTCATCATCCAATGATTTTCGCTATATACTCACAGGTATAGTTAGCAGTCTTACTTCGGTCCTTGTAATAGAGTATTTTGCTGCAGTTGTTTCTAAGGCTTTAGCGCGCGCAAGTAGAATGGTGGAATTGATTCGCATAGACAGATAAGGACATCGAGAACCCCAGATCCTCGGTGCTATCGATCTTCCACACGTAAGGAAGGACGTTCTCATCACCGCTAAGGCGATGAACACCTCCACATCCCTTATCCGGTTCATAACCTCTTCCCAAACTACCCTTGAATACCTCCTCGCACTCAGTGTCGTCATGTTCGGGCGACACTACAGTTGCGAACCCTCCCTTATCCCCCAACCTTTCCCCAAGTATTGTTCCACCTGCACGCATGTGGGGCATACGGCTGAGGAGTGTCCAATCCGTGCTATCCGTTGTCCCAACCGTGGCGAAAGTCACAGATCTTCCACCAGCAAATCCTCGGCTAACCCAAGGTGTAAGAACTGCGGGAAAGCTCACCCTTCGTATTCCTTCAAGTGCCGGAAGCGGCGGGAAACTCCCAGTTCTCCGTCGAAGATGGCATCCCTTGAACCTATCCTGCCTTGCGAAGAGTCCGACTCGGAAGACACAGACCACCTTAAACCCTCTCCCGACACCGAATGCCTATCCATCAAAGACTTGTTACAAATCCACAGATAGGGTTGTCCGCACCCTAAACACGCTATTCCGAAACCTTTTCCAACGGAGGATCAACATCTGCGTATCCGGTACGCGGATGAAGGTTGCCGTAATCCGCCAACCCAATCACTATCCTAATGGATATCCTAGCAGGGATCGTTAATGCCAGGGGCGTTCGTCGGAAACGACCCTTACTTAAACACTTTTTACACACACACGCACACACGCACACACGCCACACGCACACACGCACACACGCACACACGCACACACGCACACACGCACACACGCACACACGCACACACGCACACACGCACACACGCACACACGCACACACGCACACACGCACAAACACACACAAACACACAAACACACACACACACAACACATACACACACACACACACACACACACACACACACACACACACACACACACACACACACACACACACACACACGCACATACACACACACTATACACATCCTTTTCATCACAGAAACAAAACTCACACCTAGATGCACACTTAATTTCAACACATTTCACACCTATGTAAACAATAGTCAACATGGAACCGCCCTCTTAATTAAAAATTGCTTCCCATTCATTCGCATTCAACTTCCTGCACACCTACAGCGTCTCAAATGCATTGCTGCGACGATGCACTTTCCCACTCCTATAGTATTTATTTCATACTACGACCCTCCCGGCCACAAAACTATTTTGATCTACGCCTCTAGCCTCCCTAATGCAGTTATCCTAGGTGGTTTCGATCTCCGCCACATCCAATTCGGTGACACCGCAAGTAATGGGAATGGTAACAGGCTATCATCCCCTCTGTTGCAGTTGCTGCTCTTTCGAATCGCCAACATACAGCTAAGATACTTCGAACATTTAGGTGCCCCAATAGTAGATTACATCATAGTTTCCGAACCCATAGCTCACTATTTCGATCGTGAGCGCTTTCTACCATTACTACTGGTCAAAACTTTATTTTGTCCAGCTCCCCCTACACCTCCTCAATACATAGTCATTAAAGATTTTTCAAAAGCAAACTGGAATGTGTTCTCCAACAACCTTCCTACACCCAATCTTAAAACGATCCAAGATCTCGAGAGAGCCATTACAGACCTAACTTCCGTAATTACGGAAGCGGTCGATATCTCTGTACGATTAAAAAACATCGACATTCCCCGCAAACCGCTCCCACAGCACATTGTGAACTGGATCAAAGAGAAAAGACGAATCTATCGTCAATTCTTGCGATCCAGAGATCCGGCTCTAAAGACCGAATACAATCGCTTTAAGGCCTTAATCAGGCGAGAATCAAATAGACACGCCAAAGATTCCGGGACCAAAGCCACCTCCCAGCTAGATTATAAAAATGGTACACTCTTCTGGCAACAGTTCAACAGAGTAACCAGAAGAAAAGTTAACACTAAATCCCACCTAACTGACCTTCAGGGCAACCTAATCTCCTCCGACCAAGGAAAGGCCGATTTCTTTGGTCACCACCTCCAATCCACTCTCCGATCCCCAGATGATCCTCAATTCGATAACCGGTTCAAGGCACTCCTTGAGGGTCGCCTCGAAGAATTCCGCAACCTTAACCTTCCTGAAATCCAACTCGACAACGAGAATCCTTTTTATGCTTACATCACGTCCGATCAGGTCCATACTTAATTCAAAAGAGGAAAAAATTCTGCCTCAGGTCATGACGGCCTAAATCGAAAAATCCTCCTTCATTTCCCGCCCCATCCCTAGGATTACTCTCTAACATCTACAACCAATGCTTAATCCTATCCCACTTCCCGACGGACTGCAAATCGGCCTCCAGCGTCATGATACCCAAACCCCACGCCGACCTAACTTTACCATCCTCCTATAGACCACTCTCCCTCTTAACTTACCTCTAGTCAGGCGACTCAGGGACCACCTCGAATTTAACGACCTCTTTCCCAACAGCTAATTCGGCTTCCGTCCCAACCGAAAGTGTCACGATCCCTTGTTGAAGGTGCTTACAGACCACCAGAGCATTCAATCACAAGCAATGCAGCCTGGCTGTATTTGTGAACATTAAGCAAGCATTCGACAGGGTCTGGCACGTATCTCCTGCACAAGGTACGTAACCTCAACATTCCCGACTCCTACTCCAAACTCATACTCTCGTACCTCACCAATCGGTCAGTTCGGGTCAAAGTAGGGAAAACCTCAGATCCTTTCCAACCTACAGCAGGCGCACCGCAAGGTTCTGCCTTAGCCTCGATCCTCTATATTATCCTCACATCCGACATTCCCGAACTCACACAACCCGGAGTAGTTGTTGCGCAGTTTGCGAATGACACCGCCTTCTGGACGGTTAGTCGGAACAGCAAAACGGCCTCCCGCCTCATATCCAAAACCCTATGGAACTTCTCCAACTGGGCGAACCGGTGGAGAGTCTCCGTCAATCCCACCAAACCCCAAACAATCCTCTTCCGATATCCTAATTACACCAAATATAAGTTCCCAAACCTTGCTTCCAGAAATGTTTCACTCACCCTAAACCAAGAAAGACTCACACTCCAATATGAAGTCACCTACCTAGGAATTCTTCTCACTAGAACCTTCAATTGGCTCCCCGACGTAGAAAGAACACTCGATAGGATTAGAAACCGCGCAGACCTACTGGGCACCCCCTGGGGTGGAATCAGTGGTTGTCACCCTAAAACACTTCAACACGCCTACTAAACATACATCCGCTCTGTTATGGATTTCCGAGCACCCATACACACCAATATAAACCCCAATCACCTTTTCTCCATTTCCTCCTGTGAACGCCGAATTTTTAGACGGATAAATAGGTTACCCTTCAGGTACCCTACTGACCCCACAACACAACATGCAAACATGCCACCAATCACACACAGAATCCAAACACCTCAGAAAAACTTCGCGCATAAAAGAATTTTCGGCGATACTATCCCAACCAAAGAAATCCTTACCACTCCCTACAACTACCGTTTTCCCAAATTCCCACGAAGAAAACCTAAATTAAAATTCAAGCATCCCCCCGAGATCCTTACTCAACTCCTTAGCGACCTCCCCGAGGAGAAGAATCCCTAGATAACATCCTTATATGCTCTTCGCGTCCTCCCGTCTAATCGGATAACGAATCGGATTGAACACACTAAGCACGCTATACCCCACTAAACAACATACACGCTTAAACCAATTAACCCATTATTAAATATTCAAATAAATCTAAAACTTTTTTTTCTTTTCTTTACACCAAAAATAACCACATCTCATGATTGTAAACTATACAATAACACAAAACATCGCAACACCAACAAGCATGGATTGACCAGGGCTGAAAAGGAGAAGCACTCCTGAACAGTCTACTACTAATAATAAGCTATAAATAAGTGATTACTAACCATAAGTATGAACTAACTAACAAAAAAAAAAACAAGTAGCTTAACATCGGATAGTTTCTCGGCCCTTACTTCCTCTAAAGCAGTTACAATTATTGAATAATTTCAATGTAAAAAACTATGTACTTTTTTAATAATTTCCTCACTTAAACGAGCAATACAATTAAGTCTTTTCCATGCTTCTTTAATATAACGGGCACTGATATGTGAAGCATATATCCTTTAATTTTTCATATTAAGATTGTAGAAATATAATAAGGCTTCGAAAACGATCGATTATTAGTATCCTTGGGAAAAAGAAATCATTTCATGTCCGTAGTAAGTTGCTTTGGATATAGAGCCACATCGATTTGGTACGTTTAATTCGTAAACTAGTACAATTCTAAGAGGGGCTTGAAGCAACTGTTGTAAATAAAAGTTGTTATAATAGGGCTTATCTTTACCGTTTCCGAGGAGCATATATCTCAATAATCACTAGAGTGAACATCACGGCATGTGCAGTTTCATGAACTTCGGGTGATTTGTTAATTTCCTAAGGCGCCAATGAAGGATGCATAATAGACATAACTTCGGATGCGGATCAGGATGACGTAGATTCTTCTAGCTGTTTTGAAAATATTTAGGGGCCCGCCTTGAACAGCTGTAGCCGGGGAATAAACAAAATGCGGTAATGTCTGCATTTTCGTTATTGCATTTTTATGTACCTAATGCCTCCGGTTCATTTTTTCTGCTTAGAAGCACCACTGCCCTACTGTCGCTGCAATGTTACTGATAATGGCAACACTTTATAAACACAAATCACACATTAAGACACATTTCCGATGCCGATAGTTTAATTATAATATACGAGTACTTAGTGATAGTTTTGAGTTTTTTTAATATGCATTGAACTGCCATGACGTAAAGAGCACTCTTTAACTGATTAACTAATTTATTAATGAACCTTCTGAGTTTGTTATTGTAGTGGGAAGTACTTAATTTCGTCTCGTAAAATTTTAAAGCCAAGCCGAACAATAATCGTAGTGAAACATAAGCTATGAATACTACATGCCTCATACATTTAAAAACAGCGCCTTGTATTTATATTTCGTGCCATTAACTCTTGTTTTAATGTCGTATCGTAGACGTCTGACTTCCCAGCCATAATAATAAAATAATTGTTGGTCTATCGTTCTGAAATCATGTTATAACGAAAGTTGAGAAATCGCTCAAATCAATAAAATTTTGGAGATAAGCCGGGGGCCCCTTGAGTCCAGTCAATACTCTCAAAAGGACCTTAAACGCAAAGACAAGATTCATGTCCGAGATGACAGAAACCCGCTTCTCTTAAAACGAGTTAGATGCCGAAACAATATGCAAGTCAAGAGATTTAATCTCACGTATATTTCGAGCTAAATTAAAGGTGATTATTTTAATCAAATAATTAAAAATACGAACCCCACAAATCAATCTGGGGAAAATGTTGGATCATATTTTTAAACCAAATTGCGAATTCGAAATTGTACAACTTTGGAAAAACCAATCATGTCATTATGGGGAAATCCAAATTAAGATAAAAGCAAGCGAAAAATTTCAGTTTATAAAAATATAACGTGGAGCGCTCTGTTTAACAACCGTCGAATTACAAAATTGCAAAAAAAAAAAACAGATCTTAAACAGAGGTTAATAGCTGTTTAAAACACAATGCAATTTTTGAAAATGGAAGGTTATTGCACATTATAGTAGCATAACATTGAAGCTAGATTAGCAACTGTAAACAAACGAGCTACTAAATCTTAATTAAACATTTACGATTACACGTACATAACCTCATTAGATGTAACACGTCCAATGTCCCAACTAAATGTGGCTACACTCACGATTAAGTAAAGCGTTATACTTGTGACTGTAATTCGTCATAGAAACGAGCCACGTTTAAAGTACTTAGAAGGTTAACTGAAGCGAGTGTCTATATAGCGAGGGCTCCGTCAAGACTTAATTAATCGCCAGGAGGTTGTTTGTATATTTTGACTTAACCGAGTGTCTCACTGGACCCAAATCTGTTTGTTTTTAGTGAGAGAACGACACGATGTGGTGTACTGCCGGAGTTATCTTCGAGCTGGCTGTCGGAGACCATTGCTTAAACATTCTGTAATTGGGAATAAGCGGTAACCCGGTATAGTTAAAAGATCCGTTACAGTAGTATCCCGAAGAACGGAGAAGAACGACACCAAACCCCAGAAGAAAAACCTAAAGAACCAAATGTTTTACATACGATCTAAATGCTGAATTGTATAAAGTGTATTTAATTGACTAATCATTCAGAAAATGTGGTGACTGTTAAAATAAAATGACTAACTCACCACCTATTAAGAAACTTTTTGAAACAAAACAAAACTAAAATATTTAGTCAGTAGAAATTGTGAAGTATAAATTTTGAGAAGTAACAAAACCAGCGCACCGCTGTATTGTAATTTCACACTTGTAAAATACATTACAGAAAATTTCTCAAAATACCTGATTTCTTAAAAATTCCAGTTCATCGCAAATGGCGTTCTACAAAACAAACTAAAGAACGTCACCTGACCTCTTTCACCAATAAAATTTTCCTTATGTATCTCAATTTCGAATTATTGTCCAACCTGGATTATTGCGCACAATGTTGACAGCTTTCTTGTCCGTACCCAACGTAATGTGTGTTGCCTAGCAACAGGCATAAGAAATTCTCAAATTTGAAAGAAAATATAAATTTTAAATTAACACGTTTCACGTTTAGCAGTCGAACATAAAGCTTTGTATGCATCTCGCCCATTATAAGACTTTATGCAACCTCCTTTATAGTAAGTTAATTACGAAAATAAGCAACGTTGTAAAAAGAAGAACAATAATCTACGTCAAACAGACGTTTAAACCATGTCACATATTGAGGTTAATAGACTCCTAGATACCAACTTAAACAAATTCCAGAGCCGATATCGAATACAGTTTCAGCATTTTCAATCATATTTATTAAAGTTTTACACCTGTTTCGCTTTATATTAAGAAACTTTATAAAGAAAAATTAAATTCTACCTTAGGAATTTTTTGCCGCTAAACTACGCGTTGTATCAAAAAATTGCGTAGAACATAATTAATCTATATAATTAAGGTTTATATAATGGTATTTTTATATCTTTGACATATACTTCTGTTTCAGAAATATTTGATAGATATCTAGTCTGAAACAACACACAACCTTCCAACCTACAAAATGGAAATTAAAAAGGATAACCTAATCTTAACAGGTTAAGTGTCGCCTTACTGTAAATTTCAACTTCCCCATTGGCCGACCGCTTTTTGTTACCAAATCGCATTTCTAGATATTTTTTAACTTCAGATGAAAGTCTTAGGACCTACTGTGCGACTTTCGGCCCAAAAATCAATTTTTCAAAATGAATTTCATGGCCACCAGCAAGACCTTTATCACAGAATGCTTCGTGAGTCCAACCTGGCTTCACGTCTAGATCTGTCTATTTCTATCTGTGAATGCACCCAGCGCGCTTCGCGACTGCCTGTTTCTTGTCAGTGCGAACATTCTAATGGCATAACGCAGTCGTACGAGCAAGAACAAAAAAAATTCAAAATGTTTGGCAAGAAGTATTGTCGGGAGAAGATTCTGATGAGTCTTTGTTTGGCGACACATATCCTTCGAGCGAATATCAACCGACTGGTACAGAGTGCAATAAAGTTCGGATTCGAAAAAAAAACGGGCGGCAGGTAATACCGGTGGTCAGGTGGAATCGGTAGTAAACGCTGGACCATCGACTAGTAACCAAACGCAACATGTACTTGAAATCATAAAAGCCGTCATTACCCATTATGCTCAAGACTCCGACGAGGAAAGTTCTGGAGAAAACGTTCCCAGTGCGGCAAATGAAATGAATGAAGCTATAGCCTGGGGACCTGTTACCGGCGAAAACTTAAAGAAATTCATATTTGATGACAACCATTCTGCAGGATTCAACGCGCAATTGTATGAAAACTTCTACGAGAAATCTCCCTTTGAATTCTACAAATATTTTGTAGACGATGACCTTTCTATGATGGTAAGTACTATTATTTTATCTCTATCGATTTAGATCTGAGTGAATTGTTATGTCGAAGAGACAAATCGCTATGCTCTGCAGTGTCAAAAGAAAAATATAAAAAACGCACGTATCACCACGTGGCACAACACTGATGTCGCCGAAATGAAACGATTCCTTGGAATACTCACCTGGATGGGGTTGTGTCATTTCGCATCCTTACACTTGTACTGGTCAAGGAATGATCTTTATATGAGCAATACCAAAAAGTAATGTCAAGGAACCGTTTCCAGTTATTATGGAAAACGCTACACTTCAACGACAATTCCGTTACAACCGATGACCGTTTACAGAAGAGTGCTCCACTAATTAACAAATTGAAAGATAAATTCAAGGCCGCCATTATACCATATGAAAACGTTTGCATAGACGAAACTCTGGTACCTTTTCAAGGATGACTAAAATTCAAGCAGCATATTGCAAACAAGAACCATAAGTTTGGAATCAAATTGTTCAAACTTTGTCTGCAAGGTGGTTTACATATGACTTTAATGTATACTGCGAAAAAGAACATGCTGAAGGTAGCAGCGTACCAACAAATGTAGTTATGAAGCTCATGGACCCTCTGCTTGACAAAGGAAGAACACTTGCCGTAGACAACTGTTACACCTCAGTCACACTGACACATGAACTCCTGCACCGAAAAACCCATATGATTGGTACACTGTACGTGAATCGCAAGTATAATCCAAAAATGTCATTTCGAAGTCGGTGAAAATAGGGCTGAAGAAAGTAACTCAGGTATTATTGTTCAAAAGTGGACAAACGAGAAGTACTGATGCTGAGCACCAAATTCGACGACGAAATGGTGCATATGCAGAGAGCACGCGGTGATATTGTCAAGCCAAAGAATGTACTCGAATATAATAAACATAAGAGTTTCATTGACATATCAGATCAAATGAAGGGCTATAATTCAGCATTACGTAAAGCAATGAAATGGTATAGAAAATGGTCTACGAAGGTCGCCAATGAACGGATGACTATTACCAAGTTCAAAGAAGAGATAATTCGGGACCTTTTGTGGGATTCTCTTGTCACACGAGTCCCCTTGGAAAATGAGCATAAGCTTTGTAACGTTGGACGTACAAGGAGAAGACGCTGTGTTACGTGCTACGCAAAGGTAACAGAAGAGGAAGATAGGCAAGTTGCTCAGAGGAAAGCAAGAAACACGACATTGAGATGCGGTGCCTGTGAAAAGCCCTATTGCCTTGACTGCTTTTTCATCACGCATTCGGTGGAAAAAGCATAAGTTGAGTACTCGATAAATAAGTTTGTTATGTTTAATTTCTATGTTTATATAAGAAAAAAGTTTCTTTTGTTTCAAATGTACTTTTTCTTTCAATTTATGAAGAAAAATAGACACAAATATCCAGGTGCAATGCATAAAATTTAGATGAATATTATGGGTCATGTGACACCAGGTTGGCCCCTCAGAGATATAGGCCAAGTATGGTTTCTATACCATTTGGCCAGGCTCGAAACGTTCCTGTGAGTTTTGAATGGGTCCGTGAAACCGCCGTGGAGCTACGCAGCATTTTATAATGAAATAGCATGTGAGTCCACCTGGGACTCATACGGCCAAATGTAATACTTATGTGTGAGTCTATATTGTCATCTCACGGCGCTTAACCTTTTTTTAGGATACTTGTGCAACCTCTTTTGTAATAGGTTCATTACGAAAATAGGCAACATTGTAAAAACAAGAGCTATAATCTATGTCAAACGGACGTTTAGAACCTCATATCAGATAGACGTTAATAAACATCTAGATGCTAACTGCCCACTTCTATAAAAATATCGGTAATACAGCTTAAGCATTTTCATATATAATACCACTAGTGCGTCCAAAATTATCGATAATCTGGGAAAAAGCGATGTTGCCTAGAAACTGCATGAGTGGGTTTTCCCTGTTGGTTAAAAGTTAAAAGAGCCCAACTCCGAAGAAGGATGGCTCTTCTTTTAACCAACAGAGAAAACCAACGAATGCGGTTTCCTTAAGGAAACAACGCTTTTTCCAGGATTATATGATTAATTTTGATGCACGTGTGGTATTCGGTAGAATATTTCCAGAATATATATATATATATATATATATATATATATATATATATATATATATATATATATATATATATAGGGGCCCAAGCACATAAATTTAACCTTATAGCTATTTTATGCAAATTGCTATTCCCGCGCTATCCATCGGTAGAAAACCAAACTTTAGCATCGGCCGGCCTGCAATCTCAGATGTCATTCAGTTTGGCGCCATATAGTGAGCTGTGTAACTGACATTGTTTTTGTAGTACTTCTGGTGAAACTTTTTCACCATCTCGCTTAGTGAATATTCTTCAAGCAGATAGCAGTAAGTATTTGACCTTTTGTAGACATTTCTACCATATTCTTAGAAAGACTTTCCCATAATTTGGACCTAGAACTATTGTTCCTTAGAAAAGTGCGGTTAGAAAAATAAAACGTTACGCTGTTGCCTACATTGAACCGATTACGGTTTCCTATATTGAACCGGTTCAATTTATGATACTTATTTCAGGAGATGTTCAAGCAAGTATGGACTTTGGACAGAAGTGGATATTGCTCTGGCTACCAGAACATACAAAGAAGACAAAGTAGATTTAAACGAATGTGCTCGAAGGTACAATATCAAAAAATCCACGCTAAGGCATATGAGAAGCACTTACAAACAAGCCCACGACAATGTAAAAAACTGGGAACCAAGTATGCTTTTCATCCCAAACTAATGAAACTCTAATAAAACATATTGTTCAATTTGAAGAAATGCTTTATGGATTTACCATAACAGATATGCGGCGACTACCTTTCAGCTGGCAGAAAAGTACAAATTGCCCCATCGGTTCAACCAAGAGAAAAAAGTCGCCGGAAAAAATGGTTCTATGGATCATGCGTTGACACCCACAACCACAAGTTCGCCAACCGGAGTCCACATCATTTGCCAAAGCTCGAGGTTTTGAGAGAGAGAGAGAGAGAAAGCTATGCACTTTTTTGATATTCTAGAAATTACGGCGAATACAATATTCAATGTTGATAAATCCGGTTACACAACAAAAAAAATGCAAAAGGTTGTATCGCGAAAAGGAACACGGCAAGTTAGTGGAATCGGCAGTGGAGAAAGAGGCGTCAAACTATGGTTTGTTGTTGCAACGCTGCAGGACTTTACATTCCACACATCCTTATATTTAAAAAGCAGCGCTATGCACCGGAACTTGCAATGGAAAGTATTACTGAAATTTCAGGTACTGGCTATATCAAAAGCGATTTGTTTGTCAAATGGTTTAAACATTTCCATGAAGTAGTTAAGTGAAGTCAAGGTAAGCCTGTCATTATGTTACTAAATGGACATTCAACGCATAGCAAGAATCTGGAGGCTGTAGACTTTTGTTCGTCAGCACCGTATTCATCTTTTACAATTACCAGCCATACGACGCACCGGTTACAACCGCTCGACGCGGGATTTTTTAAGCCTCTGCAAAATTATTATGTTCAGGAACAAGATTCATGGATGCGGGCTCACGTAGGACATCCGATAACAGTCTACAACGTTGCTGAGTTGTTAAGTAGAATTTATGGAAAGGCCACTACTGTAGGCATAAGCCAAAATGCTTTTATGGGAGCGGGAATGTAGGCCCCTAATCGAAATAGATTCTATGAGCACCTATTTGCTCCCTCTACTGCTGTAGAACCGCCAGATAAAAATCAAGAAGATGGTGTTACCCTTCCAGAACATAGTAACAAGTTCTACTTCGCCTCAATCAACCTAGTTCAAGCTGGACTTCTGAACCAGATACCACCTCTGCTTGTATGCCAAGAGTTAATAGCCATTCCAATAGGGTACTGGTAGAAATTACTTCAGAAAAACTGAATTCGTACCTGTCCCTGGAACAAGTAAGGTTGTTCAAAAACAGCAGAATAAAAGAACTTCTGTTGCAGTAGAGCTTACTGGTACACCTTACAAAAACGACCTTCAGGAAAAAAAGAGGAAACGTAAACCAAAAATGCCGAAACGAGATAAATCAGCCCTGAAAAAACAAGTGTTAAATTATTCTTAGAAACCAGAAATAAGAACCATAAAACAAAAACGCATGACCAGACAACCGAATGGACCGATTTACATGATGAGAAAAACAATGAAGAGCTGTGTGTGTACTGCAGTGACAGTTACGTCAACCCCAAACCAAACGAAGGTTAGGTTCGGTCTCTAAGGTGTTTAAAATGGGCACATGAGCAGTGTGCGGGAGTTGAAGAAAACGCCAAGACATTACTTGTGATTTCTGCTTACGCATTCATTCTTTTACCTCAGAATTATTGTTCCTTTTGTCAGCTTTAAACGTAAAAATAATTAGTGTCCTCATCTTGCGTAAAATATTTCTTAAAGGTAGTTGCTCTCTTATTAATCCATTTCTGTGTTACCCATGCTGTTTAAGAGACAAAATAATATAGTTTTTGTGTGCTAAGGGTGTCTTTTAATAATAAGTTCAATTTAGGAACCAGATGGTTCAATTGAAGAGACCGATATCCTAAATTGAACTTTTACAGTTAAATGTTTAAACATTAATTATACACTGAAATGCTTTTTGTCGGACATTTTATTTATTACTCACAGAGTCTTAATATGGTACTAAGTTTGTATCAGAATTTTAACATTTTTTCAAGTTATAGTGATTTTTCCAAATCCTATATATATATATATATATATATATATATATATATATATATATATAATATATATATATATATATATATATATATATATATATATATATATATATATATATATATATATATATCACACATTTAAAAACGACAAAACCTTTTAATTACCAAGAATGTAACAAAATTTAGAAAACGAGTAATACTTACGTCCAAATAAATGCCTTATTCCTCACTGCATTCTTCGGAACACTATTTTCAATATTGCTATCAATAGTTTCTCACGAAATTTTACGAAATCGTTTCATTTTTACAATAAACTTAACTCAAATTTTTTAACGTGACTAGAATAGCTCTGTTACCATGATTTTTTTGAGTATGACGTCATTTTAGTTGAATTACCTCTATAATTTATTACGTGCAATGGAATTATCACTATAATCCTAACAAAATTGCACTGTTGTATAGGAGTAAATTAATTATACATGAGGGAAATATTCAATTATATTTATTTAATATTTACATTTATTTTGCTTTACAAACTTTATAAAGAAAAGTTACGTAAAGTTAAATTTTTTAATAAAAAATATGTGTACACAATCATTATTCAGATATTAAAAAAATTTGCACTAACACTTATATTCTACCTTAGGAATTTATTGCGGCTAAATTACGCATCGTATAAAAAAATTGTGTACAACATAATTAATCGATATGTTTAAGATCTACATCTAGGTATTTTTATATCTTCGAAATATGCAGCTGTTTTAAAAATATTTGATAAAAACCAAAAACTGCCTCTAATTAACCCCCCTCTCCGCCGCTGGATTTCTTCCAAAATGTAATCAGCTCCAAGCGAAATCAAAAAAGCTTAAATACAAAATTTTAAGTATGTAGGTGTTTTCGTTCTGGAGTTATTGCGGATACTAATATATATCCACACACACAGGCATCATGGCAGACCTTGGCCAAACGTAAAAGTGCTAATAAGTCGACAGTGAAAAAAAATCGATTGCATAAACTTTATAGTTGGAAGGTAAAGATCAAAAACATCTAGTAATAACCCCCCTTTTCAGCGCTGAATTTCTTCCAAAATCTAATCAGCTCCAGGAGAAATGTAAACAAGCTTAAATAAGTTGTAAAATGAACTAATGAGTCGATTTAGCGATAGTTAAAAAAAGTCGATTGCATAACCTTCTATACCTATATATGTACAGGGTTGTCCAAAAAGATGTTACCACTTAGCAGGGATTTACATAATTTACATAATTGCAAATTTTCTTTTGTTGTAGACTAGAGATGGCTACCTGACTCACTTTGGAAGAGAGAAGAAGGGTAGCAGCTTGGATGGAAGTGTTTCGGCCGCCCTCAATAGTAAGGAACAGATTCCAGCAATGGTTTGGATAAGGACTCTCCAAGCCGTTCAACTATCTGTCTACTGCATGAAACATTTGTACACACTGGGTCTGTGACCAATGACTGTAAAGGAAAGAGTGGACGTCCAAGTAGTATTCGAACGGAAGACAACATCATAAATGTTCAAGGCAGAGGTGTTATTGGAGATGGTGCACATAGACCCTAATGTTGTGTTATTTTTGTCGGATGAAGCCACATTTCATGTCAGCGGCAACGTAAATAAGCACAATTGTATCATTTGAAGTACAGACAACCCACATGAGGTAAGAGAGCACACTCGAGGCACTTCGAAAGTTAACGTATGGTACAGTATTTCAAAGTTTGGAGTACTTGGTCCATATTTTTTAATGGTCAGACTGTAACGGGAGATTCTTACTTAGATATGTTGATAATGTTTCCCTTCGTATCTTAACATCAGGTTACTTCCAGCAAGATGGTGCACCACAACATTTTTCCTTAACAGTTCGACATTACCTGGATGAAACATTTGGTGCACGCTGGATTGAAAGAGGTGGACTTTTAGCTTGGCCAGCACGGTCACCAGATTTGACTCCATGTGATTTCTGGCTATGGGGAATGGTGAAAGAACGCGTTGGTGCTACAGGACCTACTGACATTAATGATCTTAAAGAACGCATAGCAAGAGTCGTCCGCTTTATACCTACAGAAATGTGTGAACGAGCAACGGCCTGTATGGTACAAAAACTTGAAGGATGCATTGCTAACGAAGGTGTACAGGTCAAAGGAGTGCACTGGCTTCATTTGGACGTGTGTACATAATGTGTTATTAGATGTTTTTCACATAACAGTCAATCCCATTTAAGTGGTAACATCTTTTTGGACAACCCTGTATATGTAGATTCAATGACAAAGAACCGAATTTTATATACGTACGTATTTAGTTATATACAGGGTGTAGAATTAGCCGATGCACCCTAATATTCGATTATTTTCTTCCCTAATTATTTTAGCCAAAAAGGCTATTTAACTTTTGTGGATTACAAAAGTCTACATCCGTACATGTTGTTTTTTTTATTTTACTTAATATAGCGCGTAGAAAAATTGAAAATTAAAAGTGATACGTTGGCAAAAACAGTGGTGCCATGGAATAGTTGACGCAAAAATAATAGTTGTTTGTCAGTGAGCATCATTGTAGTGCATTTTATCTAATTTGAGCGTCACTGCAGCAAGATTTGTATTCTACAAACGAAAAAGTCGAAATGATTAAATGGGTTTATTCTGGAAGCAGTACGCGTAGTGTAAGCAATTTATTTCCGCAAAATATCCAAATAGACGAATTTCCCAGCCACACAACAGTTAGCAGGTTAATCAGTAAGTTCGAGGCTACTGGGTCCTAAGTTAAATAATTACTACAATTGTAATGTAAATCCAGAGCGATATGTCAGACGCGAAGACAATCAAAACACGCAAAATGTATTACTTGCAGTGACCGAAGATCCAAAAGTAGGCGTAAGGCAAGTAGCTTCGTCATATGAAATAGACTACACCACGGTACAAAAAATTCTGAAGAAAAATCAATATCACTAATAAGTATGAATGTACCATGATAATGACAAATGATCAGAACTTTCCTATCTAATGATGGAAAGGGCAAATGAAGAGAGCTGCTTTTTAAAAAATATTTGTTTTACTGACGAATGTACTTTCACTTTCCATAATAAACCAAATACGCAGAATAACTGGATGTGGGCTTCGAAAAATCCTCATATTTATGTAGAAACTAGAACTCAACATCCTCAAACAGTGAACCTTTGGGCAGGTGTTTGGGCCAAAACATTATTGGACCGTTTTTTATTTGAGGAAATTTAACGTCTGAACGATTTCAAGAAATGTTGCAAAACGAAATAACTCCAGCGATAACGGAAGTGGTCGACAAGACCAAGAAATATTGTTTCAGATGGACGGGACATAAGAGCCAAAATATACGCGAGTATTTAAATCAAAGTTTTAACAACAAGGTTATTAGTCGGAGATATGAAATTGATTGGCCTGATATTTCTCCAAATGACTTCTATTTGTGGGAACATTTAAAATCAAAAGTATATTCTGGTAGCAGATTTGAAAATTTGGAAGAATAAACAATTCTATTAGATAGAACTGCTCCTGAACAACACCGAAACAATTAGCAAATGTTAGACGAGAGTTTTATGATAGGTTAGGATATTGTTTAGCGGCGGAAGGTGCTTTTAATAAACTAGTTACCATTCAAGATTCGTTAAATGAAGTTATTTTATAATAACCCTTACAGTCGGGAAATTTACATCGCATTTGTTTTTCTGTCCATACTGGCCAATGATTACTACCATCAGTGCGAACTTCTTTCACGGGAATAACTACAGATGGTCCTCTTTTTTTCTTAAGTTGGAGCCTTTGCTCTACACCTTCCATTGAGGGTCTTCCACGCTTGGCTGCAATGTTTGTTTGTCCTATTGAACATAAAGTCGCTGCTAAAATACATTTAAATTTCGCTTGTGTCAGACCTTTGCCAGCATTGCCTTTGTGTTGTTGCACTCTTTTGTATAAAATCCAGCTGTTTGCTACTATTAGGTCCAATAGGTGGTAAAAGAGTCTGAAGTACCATTTCTTACTTCGCCGTAAAATTTTCACTCTGCCCAAATTACTATCGAGCAAATCCACCCCGCCCATATGACGATTGTATTCCCTAATTACAAAGGGGCAATTTATGTTTACATGTTTCTTCTGTTGTCTGTCATATCGCTCCACAGTTTCAATAGGGTTTTCTCCCGCGAAAGTTGATAAAAGGTTTACAATTTTATTGTCCTTCCACACGGCTCCAGAAATATCGACTCCATCACAGGGTGCTACCATTTCATAGCTCTTACCGCGTTCTTCTTTCTTCATTGACTTTTCGTCTGCTAATTTGCAGTTTGGGACTCGGTTCCGACGAACTGTGCCTAAACTATGGATTCCTTGTCTAGCTAAGTATACTAATAGTGGTAGTGAAGTATAATAATCGTCGAAATAAATTCTGCGATTTACATTCTTTGGAATTACTCTAGCTAGTCTTACGACTACGTTCCCCGAAGTACCAAGATATAATTTATTTACAAGTAGGTTTTTTTGAGCATTTTCTGGCCAAAATACATCTTAAAGTTATAGGCATAACCCGACACCCCTCAAATAACAACAAGTTTAAACCCCCATTTATGTGGCTTATTAGGCAAGTATTGCTTCAAATGACGACGCGCGTTGGTAGAACATATTTGTTCATATACTGATAAAAATTGTTCAATTGGTATATCCTTGCAAAAATTTCTATTCAAACAATCAATGAAAGGTCTTAGTTTATGCAGCCGATTGTGATCCGGATTTTCACGCGGCAAATGTTTTTCATTATCGTTAAAATGTAAGTACCGCCTGATTTTTTCGTATCTGTTTACGGACAACGTCTCTTTTATTTTTTCAAATCCCAAATCTTCAGACCAATAAGCGCGACCGTTTGGTAAATTCACAAGAGACATGTACAAATTTACTCCAAGGAATTGTTTGATTTCGTTTTTGGTTATATTCAGTGGTTTACTGGAGTCCGTTTGGCTAGCATATAGGCTTGATTCCCCCACGATTTTATCGAAAATATCATCAAATAACTAAAAAATTCATAGGGGCTTTCAAGATCCAAGACATTTTGGGAAAATGAGGTATTGCCTTGAAATTGAAGAAGTTAATAGATACCAAGTATCTATTATTAGATATATAAATGATTATGTACCTTTATAGTCATTTTTGGAGGTTTTCTCCGAAGTTGTCGGGGCGACTTCGTCATTGTCCTGGTTCTCGGGGTTTTCTTGAATATTTTCATCGGTTGAAATTATATTACTCGTCTCTAAGTCATCTGACAGAAAATCGGGGTCGGCAATACTGTCGTCGTCATCGAAATCAAACCCATCTTCTCTCTCTGATACATTTTCTAGAATATATTCCAACTCCTTATCGGTAAGAAAACGTCGGTCCGTATATTTAGACGCCATCTAAAAATTATTTTGCATTTGCATGATGTTGTAGAAAAAGCACAAATAAATAATACAGATAACATCTACGTTTCACAAAAATATCAAATGTATATAAGAAGAATAAGTTCTACTTACCCTATACGAACACAAATTTATTTTTAGTTCAAGCAAATACACTGATTTCTCACACTTTAACCTCAAAATATATAAACATGTCCGAGCTCGACGACACATAAAAACACAATACCTTATTTTGAGTAAAATACCTCTAGAGCACCATCTATAAATTTGCGTTTGGACTATATACTTTACCGGTACGCAGTAGAGTTACAACAGTATGCTAAGAGCGGGTTATTTTTATATACAGTGTATGTTATAGGAAAAAATATCAAATGTTGTAAATTTACAACAGTATGCAGAGAAGGGTTAAAGCATAATACTGCATGAAACTGAATTATAGGGTACGTGCACCTATTAAGGCCCAGTCCTAAAAAGCCCACTTAATCATGCACAGAATTTATAGAAGCTTTTACTAAATTTTCTGCAGTGTTATGAGAAGAATCGAATCTGAAACATACGGCACCACCAACAACTCCGCTAAAACTAAGCGATTCAGTATAATTCGTGTCGCCGTCGTGGCATCATATAAAAACGTGCGTCTTTCAAATTCTGCTGTTAGTGTGCTAACCGTTACTAATACATGTAAGTATATCTATGCAAGGTGAACTGAAGATATACAGATTTATGAGGCATAGACAGATTTTGCCAAAGATTATTAATAAATAAAAAATTCATCAAAAACGTTGACTAACTCGAGGGTTCCTAATAAGGCCCACCAAAAAGTTCGATAAAGGCCCGGGTGGTCCTTGTTAGGAACATCAATTTTATACCTTACAGATATACTTGTTTTGTTTCTGACAAGTTAAACATTCCAAGAAAGGGGTTTATTTGCCAGAGAAGCAATAACGGCAGGCAATGGACGCTGTCAGAGATGTTATAGCTATCAGGACAGCGAGTACAACGTTTAGAATTCCAAGGAGAACGTTGCGAAATCATCTTGCAACCGGCCAGTACACGAAACGGATTGAGCGTGCTTGTATTTTAACACATGAACAGGAAAACGATTTGAAAAATAGAATCTTAAGATTAACAGAAGTAGGTACCTATGCCAATAACAAATGCCTTAGATAATCTGTATATACGTACATAAACACAATGCACTTTGTCCACAACTTTCCAGAAAAAACTGCAATGGCCGGAAGAAAATGGGTTAAACTCTTTTTGAAACGCCACCCAAATGTTACGAGACGAAAAGCCGAACATCTGAATGCAAAACTCAACAGATATATTGTAACTGATTATTTTCATAAATTGAAAACTGTTATGACTGAAACGGCAGTTACTGATAAGCCACAGTCTATATTTAATATTGATGAAAAGGGTTGTCAACTCAATCTTCATAAACAACAAACTATTTTCGCCAAAAAAGGTGCCAAACGAGTTCACATGCTATCAGAGGAGCATGCTCAAAATGTCACTATAGTTTCGTGTGTTAATGCCCTAGGGCAAGCAATTCCATCTATGATTTTGATGAAAGGAATTAGAGAAAATCCAGAATGGTCTTTGTATTTACCACCTGGTTAAGTTATTCATACGACCCCTAAAGCGAGTATGGCAACTGAAGTGTTTGTGAAATGGATAGAACACTTTTCAAAATATAAACCGTCTGGCAAAGTTATACTTATTTTTGATGGAGCATCATCACATCTAGATTACACAAACGTCGAGGCTGCAGAGAAAATAGGTATTATATTATTTTACTTACCTAGCTATACCACCCACGAGCTGCAACCTATGGATAAAGCAGTTTTTAAGCCATTTGAGTCCTATTGGGATGATGAGGTTTTGAATTTTTGGACAAATAAACCGAACCATACGATTAACAAAACAACCATTGAATTAATATTTGCTAAGGTTTGGCCTAAAGCAGCTACTCCAACCAACGTAATAACTGAGTTTCGAGCAACGGGTATATATCCATATGACCCTAATATAATACCTGATGAGGCCTTTGCACCGTCCGATCTGGCAGCAAGAAGGGTAGTTACCTCGGAAAATGAAGGAATTCCTGAAAATATAAAAGATGCACCTACTTCCACTGCTATTTCGGTAAAAAAATCCATAACAAATCAACGTCGTCCTCTTAATACAAAGAACACAAATTCTAAGGACGTACTTGGTCATCAACAAGCTGGGCTAAGCAATATAAACAAACACCAAATATCGTTTTCAGAAGACAGCAGCGACTATTCGGTTCATAATACCTCGTCTTCTGAAGGCGAAGAGATATTTTCAAGTGAAAGTGATAACGAACCAGAACCTAAAAAAAGGGAGTTTTAAGGATATTCTTCCAACGCCAGATATAGAGGAAAAGAAAATTACTCCAAGAAAAAAATCCTTAAATTATCGAGATCAGAAAGTGACGAAAACACTATTTGAAGAATAGATCAAACAAAAAGAGGTCACAACGGATAGTCACAAAAAATTTGTGGCAAAAACCAAAGAAGTTGTCGAAAGAAGGTATTGTCACTTGTGCCAATAGGAAAAAGTAATGGAAATGAGACTGTGCAAGATCTGCCTGAGATATGTTCATGAGGAATGCGTGGGTCTAACAAAAGAAGACCAGGAACAAAGTTTCTTATGACCTTCCTGGTCTTAAATTATTTAGATTGTTGTATTTCGTTATTTTTTAGTTACAGAAATGTTTAAACAGTGTTGTATCTCAGAAAATAAGTTTTATTAAACGTTTTCTTTTTGCAAATTGTCTTTTTTTAAATTTATTACGGCCTTTTTTAGTTTAAAAAAGAAAAAAAAGAAAATTACGATGGGAAAAGATTTATTGTTGTACATGCCGGAAACAGCAATGGTTTTATTCCCGAGGCAAGCTTACTTTTTCAATCGAGATCTACGACCAGCGATTACCACGGTGAAATGAATGGGGGATATTTACAAAATGGTTCAAGGAAAGTTGATTCCGAATGTAAAAGAACCATCTCTAATTGTCTTAGATAATGCACACCACCATAGCATTTTGGTATCGAAACAACCCACATCAGCTTAGGAAAAGGACGATATTATAGCATGGTTACATGAAAATAATGTAATATTTTCCAACTGTCTTTCAAAATGCGAACCACTACAATTGGCTAAACACAATAAAAAAGGAAAAGTGTACGTTATCGTTGAATTGATACGACCGCATGGTCTTGAAGTTCTGCGTCTTCTACAGCATCACTGCGATTTCAATGCTATCGAACTTATACGCACTCAACCGAGCTGGTAGCGTAGTGGTGACACGACCTGCCTAGCATTCGGGTGGTAATGGGTTCGATTCCCGTTACCGTTTACCTTGTATGAGGTTTTTTCAGGGGGTTTTCCTCATACACATGTAGCGGCATGGTCACTGCGTATATGCACACCATGTGCGGCTGATGGTACAAGTTCCAACTTTGGTAATCAATTTAAGTGATAATGAATCAAGTTCTGAGGATGATTCCGATTGAGTTTAATTCTAATTTTTTTTGTTTTATTTTTCCAACAAAATAATTCATTGTGAAATTTTTCAATATGACAGAACTATTTTCATGACAGTGCACATTTTTTACATTGAAAGTACAATTTTGATATTATGTTTTGTGAGTTGTGACTTTACTTTCGGACTTGTGTACTGGAAGTGATACGGGCAACAATCATTATCTCTGACCCTGAGGTCACTGATATTTCATGAACCTTTGTTTATAAGTGTGTTTTATTTATAAACGCAAAATGTTGTTCAGTCAACCCAACAATTTCTACTACCCACCTCAAGTTAGTCGACAACAACCTGCACAGCAACCCATATTAAATATGTCACAACAAATGTATGCAACTTCTAATCAAGCAACACAATTTCCTGCATTTTCCTATTCGCAACCTGTAACCGTTTTTGAACCTGAAAACCAGGTGTCTAACTAACAGAACACAGGTATTTAAGCAGCCCTCCTGCTTATGAATGGTAAACAGCAGTAAATAAAAAACGCTACCGAAGCCCTGATAGGAATGTAGTGCAAGATAAAAATTTTCAAAACTGGTTAAGATCCTCTACTAGCAATAGATATGACCATCTCTCGACTGAAATGGACGATGTACAAACAGACAATACACAGGACAAATCTATCCCTAAGGTGCCACAGCCCCGCTTCTTTTTACATATGAAGTCAAAACTATAAACCCGCTAACGACACAGTTAAACGAAATTGCAAAAGAAAAATATCCAATCAAAGCTCTAACAAATGAAGAAGTCAAAATACAAAGCGCTACTAGCGAAATTTACTCTGGTGTAACTGACTAAAAAAAACAACAAAGACAATGAAACCAAAAACCCACTCCAAATGTTCATTATTGAACTAAAACAACAAGGAAATTTACAACACCAAGCTATTAGTACACACTAGCGTAGTAATTGAACTTCGTCATGCTAGGAGGACAATACCACAATCCACAAATTGCCAACGCTTTAGCCAAAAAAACTATTGCCAACATATTCCACGATGTGTTAAATGCACACTATTCCACAAAACTATTGAGTGCCCGCGCAAAACAAAAGATGACAAGGTAGTTTGTGTTAATTGCAAGGAAAATTACGCTGCAAATTACAGAGGTTGCATCAAGCACAAGCAGCTACAGGAAAAACTCTACCCGAGGCTGATAAATAATATCCAAACATCCAGATATAAATCCTACGCCCAAGCTGCAGTACTGCCGGGAATTTCGTATGCCTCAAAAGGTGCGCATAACACACACGAGATGACAAATCAACAAGGCCAAATGCTACAAACACAACAACAAACTCATGACATAGCAGAATTAAGCAACATGATGAAAACTCTTGTTACTCAAATGGGGACAATCATGAATCTTCTCACTACCCTGATTACAAAACTTTCATAATGGCTCACGAACTTAAAATTGGCGCATGGAACGCCAATGGCCTAAAACATGCCCAAGAAGTTAAAATGTTCCTTGAAAACAATAATATTGACATACTGCTTATCTCTGAATCTCACTTCACTAACCTAAGCTACTTAAAAATTCCTAAATATAATATATACCACACTAATCACCCGGATGGCACAGCGCACGGTGGAACAGCTCTAATCATACGGAGTGACATTAGGCACTATGAAATGGAAAAATATCAACAGAATCATATCCTAGCCACCACTGTATTAATAGAAGATAAGGCAGCTCCTTTTGCAGTTTCAGTTATCTATAGCCCACCTAAACATATAATCAGTAAAGAAGACTACACACACTTTTTAAAAACCTTAGGCAACAAATTCCTGCTAGCTCATTGACCAACCAATCACAGGAAGCTTCCTGATTTAATTGATTTTGGTATTCTTAAAGGTTTTAACACCCGACAATGTGAAATAAAATCTTGTCTCGAGCTAGCTGCTTACTCATACATAATAAACATAACCAAGCGAACTTCCTTATACAATAAAAATACTGATTCGGAGTACTTCCGACTCAGGCTCGACTACCTGCTAATTCTCAAATACCGCTCAAAACTGAGTATGACGTTGAACGTACAGCGATTAAATATACAGAACTAATGCAACAGGCTGCATGGGAAGCAACACCTGTGCCAACAAAACCTACTGCAAGCGCAAACTGTCCTATCTTAATAAAAGAAAAAACAAAAGAACCTTCTCGAATCTCCTTTTCAAATGCAACTACCGCTGAAACTGTTTACAATTAATGAAGTACAGGAAGCAATAAATAAAACCTATCCCAAAAAGCTCCAGGATATGACATCATAACTGGTGTACTAGTAAAGCAACTGTCTAAAAAATCAATTCGCTGTATTACACAAATCTACAATGCCATCTTAAGAATAGGATACATACCTATTATATGGAAAGCGGCTCTGATAGTAATGGTTCCCAAACCACGTAAACCCCCTGGAGAACTCGCGTCTTACAGACCTATTAGTCTTCTCCCTATATTATCCAAAATCCTACAACAACTGTTACTGTTAAGAATAAAACCAATGCTGGACGACCAAGAATTGATACCAAGCTATCAATATGGTTTCCATAACAAACACGGGAACATTGAACAAGTTCACCGGATAGTCAGTAGGATATTTAATGATCTCGAGGGCAACTGATACCTCTCCGCTGTTTTCCTAGATTCCTCGCAAGCTTTTGATAAGGTCTGGGGTCAAGGATTATTCTACAAATTAAAAAACATACCTTATCCTTAAATCATACTTGACTGATAAAACCTTCTTCGTTAAATATAAAGATGCAACTACTGGACTCCATCCGATACACTCTGGAGTCCCGTAAGGCAGTGTTCTAGGCCCCTTACTCTATCTGCTGTTCACAACCGATTTTTCGACATCGAGGCGAACCACGACGGCTACCTTTCGTGATGACGTACCAGTATTAGCATCACATATTCGACCCGAAGAAGCGTCCATATATCTACAAACGCACCTAAACAAAATTTAGCAATGGCTCAAACTGTGGAGAAGCTAAATCCCAGCATGTAACTTTTACGATGAAAAGGAAAAACTATCAAATAGTAACTGTTAATGGTGAACAGATTAAGCACTCTAACTCCACCAAGTACATTGGACTTCATTTAGACCGCAGACTGGCATGGAAAACACATATGTTCTGTAAGCGTAAAAAACTAGGTCGACTGGCTAATAGGAAGAACCTCGAAGGTATCGTTGCCTAACAAACTCCTGGTTTATAAAGTTGCCCTAAAACCCATATGGACATATGGAATATCACTATGAGGAACTACTTGCAAGTCCAACGTTGATATCCTGGAACGTTCAAAGTGCTTCGTACTGTTGCAAATCCGCCATGGTACGCTCCGAATAGAGTATTACTAAGTGATCTGTGCATTTAAACTGTGAAAAGTGAAATCCAAAACTTTGCAAAAAGTTATAAAGACAGATCAAGTGCTCATCCAAATGTACATGCCCATTCTCTAATGCTAGAAGATGAAGAATTTGGAAGGCTGAAAAAATTCAAACCATCTGACCTACCGACACGTTTTGACTAAATTTGGACGCTAGTATAGGCAATGTTAACACAAATCGTTACTATTCTTGTTTTAGATAAGAGTATATCTTATTATGGAGAGAGTTCAATGGAACCCTTCTCTACAAGACTGTTGTAAGGCAGCTTACACTGCCACAGTACCTGTAAACATTACATATTACTTATTGCCATCTGGGGCAGATTGTAAGAAATTGGGGTTAAAAAAAAGTTGCCGACAAATAGACTATATATTTTTGTAACTTTGTTTATGAGTATTTATATAAAAATTTAATACAATACATATTTTTACCAACACCTTTATCGAAAATTCAATTTTCTACCCTAACTTTCGTGACGAAAGTGCCACTTTTCCTCCCTAGGGAGGCAAAATATTTTGGCTCCCGCTAAAAAAATTTAATTTTTTATTATTATAAGTGTTGAATTTACATTAATTTTTGTTTAACATTTTAAATAAACTAAATTAAGATTTTTCATTGAAGAAATTAAATGTGCAATTTGTAAGATTATTAAAACTAATTGGATTCGTGAAATTAGCAGGAATATAATTCGTATTGTAACCGAAGGAAATGTTGGAGGAGACGTGTGTCGCTGAAGAAGTTTCTCAAAAAATATCTGATATAATAGTTGATGAAGAAGTTGGTCCATTATAATTTGATTAGCAATTTGGCATTTCTTTGAAATAAATTGGTCTAAATAACCTATTGCAACTGTTGTCGATCGCCAGCCCCCATGCTTTTTCACTGTATGTCTCCACCGGCTTCAACTAATAGTGATGCAGAAGTCCTTCTTAAACTGTGTCCTGTATAAAGTTCTAGATAGGGTAACCTCAAGTATTTAGCAATTTTGTGGGGTATTTTTGACATGGTGTTCTTTCCCACCACTTGCACTAAACATTTTGATTTACCATAATAAATAAAGAAACGTGAATGGTCCATTTTAGTCGGTCTCAGAGAGGCATATCCTCTAATCAATTCAAGAACGTTAATACCTCTAATAGTACTATTTGTGATTATGAATACTCTTCGTATTTTGGTTTTTGTATCTGGAAGGGTTATTACTATAATATCTCCCTTATCTTAAAGCAACACAAACGATAACAACGAATTAATAGTGAAAATATTAATACTAAATAGAGAAATACCTTAGACATTAAATACTCTTCATCCGGTGCTTCGATGATAAAATTATTAATTTCATCTCTCGTAAAAATAGCAGCTTTCTTCGGCTTGTATCCAGCTCCCTTTTTTTTTCAAAAACGCCACTAATTTAGGAAAATTTCTTTTATTAAAACAGTTGATCGAAGCATGGTCCGTCCATTTTGCCCATAATGTTGAAAATCGTAAATTTCTTGACAGTTGTAGAAAATAGGCTAAAATTACCTCTTCACTTAACTTCCCCTTCCCTCATCCAATATAACAAGAGATCGTATTTCTTTTCATACCGTAGTTACGATTTTTCTGGTAATAAACTTAAATTTAATATTTTAGCCTCTTCCATGATGTATTCAAAAATTGAATTTTCATCATTTTCTAGAATCTCTGCCATTTTCTTGAGAACGCAACGTTTTTTCAAGACAAAATTGTGGATCAATCAAAAATTTCTACGTTTTCGAATGTTTATTGTTCTGACTCCTTGGTAACGATAACAACTACTAGATTCGACGCTAAATTTCTAAATTCATATTTTTATTTATTAACTAGTTTTCATGAAGGTGTTTGCTGCCCTCGTCTACGACTCGGGCAGCAAAGTATGCGGTCGGAAGGAAAACCACCAGTTTCCTCCCCAGCAGTACAAATAGCTATTCTTCATAATAATTGACAACACTGGATTAAGGTTTTTCCTCCCCTTTATCGTGTAAACGGTATTTTTACTGATGTCTAAAGCTTCCGCGCTCTCTAAAACTAATTTTTTATAGACAATATTAAATCCGCAGTTACTTTACTAACTTCATAAACAGCAGTAACTGGAATTAATGGGCCTTGGTTTGCTTTTTCTCGATTAAAGCAATCTATTAATTTAATCCCAGGGTCTTGTGATTGCGAGTTTAAACGTTTCCCCGGCATCTTGACAACTAGAGAAAAGAATTAGTAATTAAGGGCATAGGATCCACATATATATTTCAATAGAAATTAGCTTTCTTATAGACATCTCGTTAGTTAAAATAAATCTCGCTAGTTGAAATTCATTATTTTAGCAAACTTTATCAGGTCATTCAAAAAATTAATGATATTGTTCTAAATAACTAAAAACAGTTTAATCCGGCCTTTTTTTCTTTACTAAAACTATTACGATACATATTTTAATACAGATTTACAAACTAAGGCGACACCAATACCTCAACGAAGCATAATTGAATTTCATGCAGTATTATGCTTTAAAAATAAATTTTTATATTCAATTCATAATGTTTATTATCAAAAGTCGACCTAGTTTAAAATTAATTAGGTTATGTACAGGTTTTGTTTACTTTTGTGAATTTATATAGACGGTGATTTGACTAGCAATTCTTAATATTCCTTCAGACGTTGAATACGAATTACGCAATCCCAAAGATCCCTGTGATGTACTGCAATTAAATATTGGATGTGGTATCAACGTGTTAAACGGTTTGACTGTCTGCATTAGTCAATGACGTTTGATTTATAAAACAAAACAATTTAAAATTTTACGTTTTACGTCAAGTAGTAAAAGTAACTTCGACAACATTGTATTTTCCCCACCAACGTCATAATATACAAATTTAATCAATGGAGAAAACGTAACGTTTTGTCTCTTTCTCTCTCTTTGGCTCAGTCGGTCAGCAAACTTTCTATTTATTTAACGTTAAAAGAAAAAAATTGTCTAAATTGTTAAACACATAAAAGTGCTCCATATAAATAATGTAACACGTAAATAAAAACATTAACAATAAAATAGATACGTATTAATTACACTGAACCAAAGTTCACTAATCCCAGGATATTGAATTAGTGCACGTCACAAGACATCACAGTTTTGAAATTTAAACATATTATCGATGACGTACATCTAGTGACGTCTTCTGACGGATATTGTGCACCAGGTACCTTATAAAACATACCATTTTCGCTACAGTGTGTTAGTTTCAATGACATCTTGATAAGTATGTTTCATTAATCAGTTCTAGATTCATGATGACACCACCACCAACAGATGAGACTGCTAGGAAGCGGTCGGCTTCTGATTATGTATTTGGAAAAGTGATCGGTGAGGGCAGCTTTAGCACTGTTTACTTAGCTAAAGACATACACACTAATAAAGAATTTGCAAGTAAGTATTCATATAATTTCGTAACCAAATAAGGTTAGTCTACTTTTTTTAAGTAAAAGTATTGGAGAAGCGACATATGATTCGTGAAAAGAAAATGGAATATGTAATGCGGGAAAAAAAATTATTGCAAATACTCTCAGGTTGTACAAATTACTTTGTGAAATTATACTGCACGTTTCAAGATGCAGAAAGACTGTATTTCGTTTTAACGTATGCAAAAAATGGTGAATTATTACCTCATATTACAAAAAACGGATCGTGGAATTTAGAATGCACCAAATATTATGCAGCCGAGCTTGTACTTGCCCTTGAGCAATTAAATGCAAAAGGAATAGTTCATCGTGATTTAAAACCAGAGAATATCTTATTTGATGAAAATTGGCATATCTTACTTATAGATTTTGGTAGTGCAAAAATCATGACTTCGAATGAAGACAAAAATGAGAATGAGGATGATGGAAAAAAACGTAAAAATAGTTTTGTAGGAACAGCTCAATATGTAAGTCCTGAAATACTAAGAAATATAGAAACTAGTTATGCTTCCGATTTATGGGCATTGGGTTGTATAATTTATCAAATGATATCTCGGCTACATCCGTTTCACGCTGGTAGCGAATATCTAATATTCCAGAAAATTCTCAAGCTTGAGTACGAGTTTCCTGAAGACTTCAATAAAACTGCTCAAGATTTAGTTGAGAAATTATTAGTATTAAATCCGAGTAAACGTCTAGGTGCGACTGATATTAAACCATATTCTAGTATACGTCAACATGAGTTCTTTAGTGATATTGATTGGGACAATATAGGACCACCACCGAAAATATTACCGTGTTCACCAAACTCTAGTAAAAATTTAGATAAAGATAATAAAATACCCGATCATTTAGAACCTGGTTTAGATGGTGAAAAAGCATCACGTTTACAATTAAATATGTTATGTCAAACATCTAATACACCTGTTAGAAAAAAATCCGAAGGTACTAGAAATTTATCAAGTTTAGATACGTCCGAAATTGAAAGACGATTAGAATTACAAAAATTAGATAAATGGCACAGTTTAGTTGAAGGTAATTTAATTCTAAAACAAGGTTTAGTTGATAAACGAAAAGGATTATTTGCTCGAAGAAGAATGTTCTTATTAACGTTTGGACCAAATTTATATTATGTTGATCCTGCCACTATGGTACTTAAAGGAAAAATTCCATGGAGTGCTGAATTACGTACTGAACCTAAAAATTTCAAGATATTTTTTGTGCATACAGTAAGTATTATTTTATTTGATTATCTTCAATGATTTTAAATCCTGCAATATCGATTGTATCGTTTATTGTAGTTTGAAACTCAATGGTATTTTTATGATTTGTTTCACTTGAATTACACTACTATTGTTAATGTGCATATTTCTACTTTTACTTTATATTTTTATATTATTCGACGTCAAGGTTGAATTTTCTTATATCAACACTTTCCATTGTTATTAAAATTGAGTGTCTTGTACATAAAGATCACTTGGGTATAAGCTATAAAAATGGCACATTAATGCTTCGGTGGCATTTGCACTTTTTACAGGTATGTGCATTAGTTAATTAAAACATACCAAAACCATCAATATAGATTATAAAATAAATTGGGTGACTTTTTAATTATACTTGCCTAAGTAAGTCGATTTACTAGCACTATATCTTCGTCGAGATCTACATTAAGTTAGTAACAATGAGAACTTTGAAAATGTGTAAATGATGTTCTTTTGTATTACCCTGACTATTGCACACATTATGTCATCCTAACCCGATCAACCAATGAAATAACACAAATTTCAAATTTTGAACCAATCACTTTCGAATTCACTGGTTTTCATGTTATCAAAAAGTGCAGGTAACTACAACTAATAACTCCAAAAATTAAAACTAAATATACAATTATTATAATATACTCGATCAACAAGATTTTTACACAGTTTTCATTATTAAATTTCTGCAATAGTCCAGTAATAGTTATTTTTGTATCAAGTGCGCGAAATGCTATTTTGTTGATCGAGAATTGAATTTTTTAATGAGGGGCAGCCGAATTAAAAAATTAGTGGCGATGACCAAAGTAGTTCGCGCACGTGTTACAAACAAAATTTTTTCTACAACCATCAAAGTATCCCTTAAAATTGTTTTAAATAATTTTTTTCTTGGATTTTTGCTTGATTGAGGACCACAAAAGTTAAAATACAATAATCTCATAAAGTTTACTTGCAGTGCGCGCACGTTGTTATGGTAACGTATGAAAATAAAAAAAAGTGTGATTTCACATATTGTTATTAATGCGCGAACCTTGTCATTTTTGACGTTTGTAGAAAAAATGTATTTTGTGCATAGTTCCTTTGCTTCTATAATACTGACAAAGGATGCATTCGAGCTTGTTGCTTGAGAAAATTTGCATTCCTGCTTTGCAGTTGTGCAAATTTTCGTCTCAACAAGCTCCATGCATCCTGTTAAGCAGTATTATCGGCAAGTTAATGCACACTTAATCACTGTTGATAATTACGAATTATCTATAATAATTTGAATCAATCTGATTAAATTTTTGTAAAAGTCTATTATTCTGCCAAAATCAATTTAGGACGATTTGGTACTAATAGAGAATATTAGTCTTTTTGTGTTAAGGTAGAGAAGTTTGTTACCAATTTAAATTTGTGCACCACATAATGCGCTAACCTGCCCAATTTTTATAAAATTAATTAAATAGCACAAAATTTTTGTTGTTTTTGATATCTCACTATATACCTATGTATGTTTCAGCCAATAAAACTTTGGCCATCACCAGGCATTCTAAACAATTACATTATCATGATCATCTCGGTATTTCAAAAATTTAAACTAAAATTTTTTGCTTTCGTAGTGCGACGTTTCGGAAGCGGATTCTGCTTTTGTCCTGATTTCACACTTGTGTCAAATTCATTTACTATGATTTTTTCCCAAGCACTCTACTACTCTCAGATTCAAACTTGATAACTTTCACTTACAAGTCTGATACCTTAACCGCTGAACCACTAAGTAATTCAAAATATATTTTTTAGAACTTATACCGGCTGTAAATCAAATAGGGCCCACCCCTGCAACTTTTGAACGGGTCGTTAGATTTGGTTCAAATTTTGGTGGGTTATATTAGTGCCAGTTTGGGATTGTTTACATTAAACAAACAATATGTACGACTTCCAGTTTCACCGGAAATGACACAAAGGCTAAAAATTTAAATGGAACACCCTGTATATTTTTACATATTTGGATTCTAGGGCTTCAAATACATACAGTTCATCTGTCAAATGTCAACTCAGGCGCCATGTTAATTTTATTTTTTTAATATTTTTTAATTTTAGATCCTTGTGACGTCATCTAAATTATAGGTAATTATAAATTTTATAATTTTTATTAACACAACATGTGTCACGCACACCTTTTCGTGACTGCGGAGCAGTTTATTGCGCATATGTAATGCGCCTGGGCTCTTCGCGCATGATTGGGATGGCGATCCATGTGGGTTCCATTTGTACAGGGTGGCCAATTAAGAATGCGAGGTACTGTATCTGGGAAACTCTCCATCGTAGAGGCTTGCGCAAAAAAAAGTTATTACTAAAAACGGCCAATACAAAAACCTGGAAAATATTTTCGTGTTTCTGAAATGGCCGCTAGGGGGCGTAACTGCAATCTTGAATCTAAATAAGGGATGTTTCTGTGAATTCTGGTATATTAACCTAATAAAAAAGTTACTGATCTTTAAAGTCGAGGATAATCTGAATTTTTTTTGTTTGGCACTTTTTGACGTATGTCTAACAATAAAGTAGTGTGGGGTATTCAAAGGTTTCCTTAAATAACCCCCTGTATCTTCGAAACGGCTAAGCCGATTTTAACAAACTTGGGCGCGTTGAAATGAGCTATTCTTGGGCTACAAATGTTATAATATTTGAAGTTTTGTTAGTTTCACATGTCGTCGCTAGAGGGCTTTGTTCGACATTCCGACAGAAACTGTTAATTTTCGCAAAATAATTAAATGCATTGGTATACTTTTTTCCATGAACAAGTAGCTAAATGATGCCTAAACAAGCTCGCGAAAACCGCATCTCGATATCTTGTTCCTAACCAAAAAAGCGGCCAAAGAAAACTTTATACGAAAATCCCTTCAATTTTAATTTTTTTTTAACTATTTTTCTGGAATTGTTTCTATTATGTAAGTTGTGGCCCTAAAAAGGACCGATTTAAAGGAGGAAGGTTTTTAATGTCCCCGTAAATGCTCGAAATGCTGACCATCACGCTCTATGCATTGCTGAAGCCTCTCATGACTAGACAAAACTTCAGCTTCAATTTCGACTCTCGGTATGTTACGTATTGCGTTACGAATCCGGTTTTTCATATCTTCTCTAGTAGTAGGTTGAGTCCGAAATACGATGACCTTTAAGCGCCCCCATAAATAAAAATGGAGGCAAGTTAAGTCTGGCGATCGCGGAGGCCATGGAAACAGACTTCCTCTTCCAATCCACCGCTGTTGAAATACTGCATTCATATGCTCTCGCTCATTAATAGCAAAATGTGCTGGGAAACCATCCAACTGCAAAAACAATTTTTGCCTTGTTTCCAGAGGCACATCTTCCAACAACAACGGTAATTGATTGGCCAAAAAGTCAAGAAATACATTGCCCGAAAAAATATGGCCCAATAATTCTGCCTCCCAGTATGCCACACCACACATTTAAACTGCAACGTCCTTGGCGCTGAACTTCACGCAACCAATGGGGATTTTCTGCAGACCAATAATGCATATTGTGCAGATTGACTCTCCCGTCACTACTGAAGGTGGCTTCATTGGTCCAAAGAATTTGAAATAAAAATTCTCTATTTCGCGTATCATGTCTAACCTTCGATCAAAATCTTCCTCTTTCAAGGCCTGATCTAAAATGACATTATGTGGGTGCATTCTTAAAGTAATTAAAAAAGTTTAAACGAATACCTATATATTTTGATGGTCATTGGAACTTACCTATGGTCCTTCAAAATATTTTGAACCGTTGTCCGTGATATGCCCAACAGTGGATAATGCTCTTGTGCTAGCATGAGGATTTCCTTCAATATAGCCCGGTACACGGTTAATATTTTCTTGTGTTCTTCCAATTCTTTGCCTTTGAAACGTAGGCCGAAAACTACCATTGGCTCGTAAGCTCGCCACTAATTGTGGAAAAACCCTTACATCGCAAGGGCGCCGATTTGGATATCGAACCGCGTAAACTCTTTTAGCTACTGCGGCATTCTGAAGACATTCAAAATAAACCGCAAGCATATCAACAGCTTCATTATTCGTAAAACGCGTTTTGAAAGCGCAAAAATTGCTCAAAGTAACGCGAAAGTATTGACAATTTGAGGATTATGTATGTTTTGTTTAGGTATCTGTTTCCATTGCCTGCTTCTATTAATTGTATTTTTCGTATATATCCATAGTGAATATGCATTTAAACAAACAAAAAATAGAATTGCGTGCGTTCGTCTAACGGTTCATCCTTCTCCAGCCTGTCCCTTACGGGTGGGTGGGCAATTTGTCAACAGGCCCACGATGTCGAAGCTTAGCTTCGTGCTTGAGTTGGACCTTTCTGATAGTTTTCACGAAGTTCTGCCCATTCTTGGCTATAGACTTGGTTTTTCCCGATGAGGGTGTAGTGATGCCTAGGAGATAATGAGCCAATGGATGACAAGGATAATTTCTCAAGCTAACAAAGGAATTTCTTTCTTGTGGATCTTTGGTAAGACGTACTGATGCGGAGGTTCGCTGTAGTGTGGGGTGAGTTTAGTACTCTGGTGTGTGGTCTTTTGATATTTTGTACTCGCCCCGTCCAGTAGTTGTTGGATCTTACTATTGTAAGTCTCCATATCCATTGCCACAGTCGTGTTTCCTTTGTCTGCCGGGAGAATTCTGATCGATGTGTCACTCTTAAGGAAAATGACCGCTCTCATTTCTAGGTTAGAGAGCTTAGATGAATCTTGGCCTGATCTAACCTTACTTCTGTATTCTTCGGCTTCTTCAGGATCTAATTAGCTGTTTCTTCAACCGTGGTTATTAAAATCTACTTTCGGCATATACCTCGGTGTTATCGCATAATTCAAGCTTTTGTCCAGAACTCTCATTTCGTTTTCGTTCAACTGTCGTTTAGAGATGTTTATGACAGTGTTTTTGCGGTTGGTATTGCTTCGTTCTTTCTTCTCCTTCATTAGCTAGTTTCTTCTGCTGAATTTTTTGGTGCTTTGTCTTGGGTCTTTGAATATTTGTTTCTGGTAGCCGTATCTATACTATCAATTTCTTGCTCGTTCACTCCATTTGGAATGGTTTCTCTAATCTCGTTGGATTTAATTTGTTATTTAACTAATACTTCGCTAGCTCTCTGCAATTTGTGATATTTTTCGGCTATGTATTAAAATTTTGGGTTGAATCTGCTTGGTATTACGTTGTTATCACGGGTTTTTTGCTTTTGTAGCGCTGGAAGCGGACTCTGCTTAGTCCTGAGAAGGGCTGATTTCGCATTTGAGTCGAATTCATTTAATATGATTTTTGCCCAAGCACTTGATTACTCTCAAATTCGAACTTGGTACCTTATTAAAACACGAAGTTTAAATTATATAAATTAATATTGTAACAATAACTGTCAAATTTTGGTAAATGCTTCGCATTATAAATTTTAGCAAATTGGACAACTATCATATTCATATGTTATTAATTTAAACTTAGAGTTTTGACAATTAAGTTTTTCGACTACTGAGATCATAATAATGTTTTAATTGTTTATATTTCCCGATGATAGTTAGAAAGTTCTATTGGCTTTTTGCTTTAATCTGTAGAAAGACGAAGTTTTTTATTTAGTTAATACTCTTTGTCTAAAGCCTCATAAACTCGAGGTCTTCTCTTCGGTTAAGTTTGGTTTTAAATAGCAAGAATAAGAGCTGTTTATGCTGGAATACATTTTATGTTTGTGTTTGACGCGTCTTCATTTTTTATAATTCTTACCTGAATAGTGTATCTGCGTATGCGCAGATAACAACCGTATTTCTCCATTTAATTTCTGGTTGTAACATGTCATAACCATTTTTTCAGTTTCCTGTTTTTTTGGTTCTATACGTTTATTATACCTTGTGCCCACTAAGATACGAAAACTATTTGGTTTTTGTGTGCCTTTTATGCAATATCGGAAGTATTAGAACTTGCGCCTATCACTAGATAATTTTCAAATAAGTTGCACATACCACGCCACTCCTCCAGATCGAACTCTCAGACTTCAGACTTACCTGTTCAAATGCCATGAATATGTTAGCCAAGTTTCGCTTTCGTGGTTTAAAAATAAGTGGTTGTAGTGAGACGAGAAACCATTAATTGCGCCTTCAATATTTCTTTGCTTGAATAATCATAAGAACAGTGGTTTTGGTAATATAATCAAAAGCGGTTTCCTTTTTAAAACAAAATACTAATAAAGAAGAACAACGAGATGAATCGGTGCGTCCGTAACACATTAGAATAACGTACCAGGTCTCACTAAGGTCGACCAGCAGCCCTATCTTGATAATAAATTATTTTATAACTTTGGGGGGGGGAAATATAATAAATAAGCTGGAAATAATTTTTAAGTTGATAGGATGGCCGCTAGGGAGCGTAACAGGTACGACAAACGCATCCGTATTAAATTTCTAGCAAGTTTCTGCATATTTTTTGTCTATAACGTATTAATCTATCTCTTGAAATAAAGTGGTCGGGAAAGCGCTTTTTAAAAATCAAAAATTTTCGATTTTTCTCGAAATTTTCAATTAAAACTGTAGTATATATTTTTTTACTAAACATATTTACAAATGACTTGTCAGGAAAAGCTTACTTTGTAAACAGTTTGCAATTTATTGAACAACAACAAAAAAATAACAGCAGGCTAATCGGCACCGTCGACGAAAACAAATTTCAAAATTGGTTATAAATGACATATTTAGAAAATGCTGTCACATTTGTTAACACGTTCTAATCTAACACGAGTACTTATTTACTAGTCGTGTGGACGTGAACTTATGTAATGCCCACTAGCGGTCAGGAAATAATCTACATTGGATTCTCTAAGTTCATCAGAATCGTAGTGTACGGTGTGTTCATTTTTTTTTAAGTTATCTCGTCTATAAGCGAAAATGAGGGATACGGTTTTCGCAATACTGCGCCATTTTTTTTAAATATAGATGCTAAGTATCTAAATATATAAGGTGTCTCATGAAACAATATGTTTATGGTTGAAAAAAAATAATTTTTTTTTTATTTCAAAAAGGAAGTAGGTCATGCTAGAAGGACCGGTACTTCATTTTGCAAAAAAATCAAATAAATCTCCCCATTTAAATGCTTTAAAATGACCAACAATTACATCCCTTAAAATGCCATACCAAACGTATACCGTGTGCTCCATTTTTGATGGTATTTCATGGGTTATGTGTGAAGATAGAGGGATCCTGCTTTCGCAATACTGTGCTATGGAACGAACGATATCGTTATCATAATTATCGTGACCCACTTTGTGAGCAATTTTTTTTTAATTTTTCTGTATTTCAGTTATTCTAAACCCCACCGAACATGTAAAAACCGGTCTATCAGTTCCATGGTTGATATTGATTGCCTCGAGCGCCACCAAAACAACAACACGATCTAGGTTGGTTTTAGACAATACTGGACCTTTACGGTTTCCAATCGGAGTACTTCAGTTAATTCTAGTTAAGGATACTGTAGCGTCCCCCAGGTTCCCTATCTTGAAAAGTGTTATTTGAACTTATTTATGCAAATTCAAGAACAAAACAATCGCTAAGTGATGTATCTTGACTTGACTGACAATAATGTCACTATTACTCAAATTAATTGCCTGTCTTACTTTGACTTTCCGGGTAATAATTAAAACATTAGAATTTATTCACAAGTCTGATATTTAGTTACTCGCAAACCTCAAATCTGATCAAACGAAGTGGCTGTCTAGTGGTAGATACGCGGTACTATTTGAATTAGATAGGCTGGATTGCATCATGTGGGGCAGGTAAAAAAAATTAAACTATTCAAATTAAAATTAACGAGCTTTGCGCAATGGTGGTTCAGCCCGTTAATGTACTATTGTGGGAAAGATCCATCAACTTTATTCATAAATAATTGCACAAGTACATTAATAAATAAAATAACACAAAAAAAACAATGAAAGGGTTAAATATATAACAAAACACCATTAAATCAGGTTAAAGTGCATATAAAATTATAACATTAAGAAAAAATAAATAAAAAGTAGTTTAGTTGCATATAAACAAAAAAAAAACATCAGAACAAAAATCGTAATACCATGCATGTGGCCCTTTAAAACCAATCATGCCGGTCTTTAAGTAAATAAGCACATAAAACAAGAAGGCAAATTACGGTACATATAAAGGACAGAAGAAAATAGACACGGAATTTACACGTACACAATTGTTTAGTGACTACTAAAGCCCAAAATGCATACGTAAAATTACTATAAGTTACATATAAAGAGAAATTAGTTCGCAGCCAAACAATTCTACTTAACAAACTGACAAAAAAACTCATTAAAACAAAGCCTTACAAGGGTAAGTTGTAAATATATCACAACATCGTGACCGATATATAAGGTTGAGTGCGTTAGAAAAATACAACGCCCCTTTCTCAGGTTACACATTCATCTATACAACAATAAAAATAAAATTCGAGGTGTTTAATGGTCATCTGGAACTGGGAGTATGTAACCACTTGGCAATTGCCCATTACAATTAGTAACCAAGGGTTATGCTGTACCCGTTCTCCAGGCCCACCTCTACACAAATATAAATATAAACAACAATGCTAATTCACACAAATACAAGAGTAAGGGGGCCCTGTACTGTCTTTTATTTTAGCAGATTTCAGCTTGCGAATGAGATACCTTTGCAAGGCAATGCTCGATTTTTAATACGTTATATAAGTTTGTAGAATTATTTGCTGCCGGCCTTAGTTTATATAAAAATACCTACTTACACTTGAATATATCTTCCTTTAATTGGTCACAGTCACATAAACAATGTTGACTTCAATATATATTTAATGTTTTGCATCGTATTAATTTTGTGCTTTGATTGATCCTTTCCGATCTCATGAATCCAATCTAGTCTTATTATTTTTTCATAGCGCATGCGCGAGGTGTTCATTTACGTGTTCTTCTCAGTGGTCGATTACACCACACAAACTAAGAACCCGAAGTCCGATACTTTGACATTTCGGCACAGAACCATAAAAAACTTCTTCGACGACTCTTTCAAACGTGAAAACGATATCTAACACTTACATCTTTAGGCCCATATTAATCTAAGTTATCCTAAATAAACCATAATGAATCTTATTTAAATAATTACAAGGGGTCTCTACCCTCGTTCTCTTCCCTGATCGCATGTGATAGCGCTGTAAACTGAATTTATGCTAAAAAGGTGATTCATTAAAACTTACCTTGGTAATTAAAACCCTATTGCGTCTGAACTAAAAATCTACAATTGTAATTATGCTCAATAAAACTTGTCACAATTTTTACCCTAATTTCTGCAAACCTTTCAATGTTCATACATTATTGTTCATTTACACTTTCTGTTCAGTGGCCGTTTGCGTACTTTCGAACTTTATGTATCATAGTGTTTGTCGCAGAATACATGATGGTATGGTTTAGACATTTCACCCATTATTTTTCTACTTCGCAAAATGTGCTGGTAAACTCCACTACAAATGTGCTACGTAAAACTTACAAAATATATTTTTGGTGACAATATAATGCATTACCTTCGGAGCTCGTTTTGATCCTAGACAGATTTCAAATGAAGTTGAGGTACGATTTTAGACAGCGTACTTCCGTAAAAAAACAAGAAATAACTACATCACGCCATCTTCATGATGACGCCGGGTAAAGACACACTTCCGAAAACCATAGAGCCATCAGTACTTCAAGAAAAACTACAACGCTGAAATATGGCAAGTGCGCTGCGGAAATTAATAATAATATGTTGGTAATAATATAATTGTACTACCTCCGTATCTCAGTGGGTTAGGGTCGGTTGCGCAAATGTAGAGTATGTCAGGGTTACTTTAATCACTGAATTAATAAATCTGATTTGCCATTTTTTGACACAACTGATAGATGTTTACACCAATCACATTTCTTAATTTTGCGATTAAAATCATCTGGAAAACCTCATCTTACAGCAAAAAGTATTAGGACCTTGTTTAAAGGTAATTCAATTTTATACAAGTTCTCCAAATAAAAAATCTGGAACACTGGAACTGTGGCAGGATCTGTAACAAAGTAAATACACCCACGTACCACACATAAATAAAAAACACCGAACGCGTTTCAATAGCTAAGCTATTATCATCAGCGGTCGACCGGGACGAACTAAAGAAAATTTCCTTTCCACACACGCACGCGTGCACGCATACACGCACGTACACACACACACACAGACACACACACACACACACACACACACACACACACAACACACACACACACACACACACACACACACAGGCACACACACACGCACACACACGCGCACACACACGCACGCGCGCACACACACACACACACACAGATTAGAATTTGGTTGTTTTTTAAAGATCTCTAAACTTTCATAACAGTCAAGTTCATGCTTATTACTAACATGTTTGATTAAGGATACCTCATCTACCAGATGACTTTTATTAAACATGTGCAGGGCTACGCAAGAGTTGTCCAAACGTTTGTATTTTATATGAACTAAATGTTCTGTTAAGCGAATTTTAATAGGTCGTTTAGTTTGCCCCACATATATTTGTTCACAATTTGTACAATTAATTTTATAAATTACTTACCTATCCTGCTTATCCACTTGATCTTTTGGATTGCCTAATAGAGTTTGCAAATTATTTTCTGAAGTAGTCGCTGTTTTCAAATTAATTTTGCAAAATATTTTAGATAGACCTTTTGTAAAGGGTGTCTCAGTAAGAGTGCACTATTTTGTTTAAAAATAAAAACACGTATTTTTTGAGTAAGTTGTGATATTTATATTGCATTAAAAATAAGACATGTTCCGATTATGTATGGAATAAAATATCCGGCAAATGGCCCCCATGGATCTGATGACAGTCCATTACTCTTTTCATGAAATTTTTTGTGACTTTTTGACTAAGATGTGGCTGTATCTTACTGATAACGCGTTGGATCTCGGCCTTGAGCTCAGGAATTGTTTCTGATTTATTCGCATAAACCCGAGATTTCACAAAACCCCAAAGAAAGAAATCGCACGGCGTTAAATCGCATGATCGTGGTGGCCAGTTGACATCTGAATTTCGTGAGATGATTTGGTCTGGAAATCGTTGCTGCAATAAATCGATTGTTTCATGGGCGGTCTGGCAGGTGGCACCGTCCTGCTGAAACCACATGTCATCTAGATCCATACCATCCAGTTGAGGCCACAAGAATTCATTTATCATATTCTGCAACGAATGCCGTTCACAGTCACTGTAACTCCGACCTCAATTTCAAAAAAGTAAGGTCCAATCACACCGCCTGACCAAAATCCGCACCAGGCAGTTGCTCGTTGTGGATGCATTTGTTTCTCATGGATTGCGTGCGGATTTTCTAAAATTTTGTTTATTCACAATGCCATTCAGATGGAAACGCGCTTCATCAGTGAAGATGACTATTGTCGAAAAATCGGGTTCGCTTCACTTTGCTCTATTACCCATTGAACGAATTGCCGACGCTTTGCATGGTCTGCTGGTTTGAGCTCCTGAGTAAGCTGAATCTTGTACGGGTGAAGGTGGAGGTCTTCCGTCAAAATTCGCTGCGTAGTGCTTCGTGAAATTTGTAGTTGTTGAGCATGATCCCGAGTTAATGTTTCCGAGTTTTCGGCTACACCGGTACGTCGATTCGGAGGAGACTTGCTGTCCACAACCGATCCAGTTTCTTCGAATTTGTTGACCACTCTTCGAATTGTGGACACATTAGGTGTACTTTCTCAACCAAAAATTCCGAGCGGTCTCAGCGTAAGTTTCTCCATTTTTGTAATGAGTTTTCACACTGATAACACGTTCTTCTTTTGAGTAACGCTCCATTTTTATTAATTGGAACAAATATAGGTGACAGCTGTAAAATTTCAGAGCTACCACATACACGAAAAAAAATACACCAAATTTAAATAGTGCACTCTTATTGAGACACCCGATATAAGCAGGATAGTTTGGTAATTTTACATACTTTGTTTCTATTGTTCGCTAGTGTTACCTAATGTAGTTACATTCTTAACCCTCGTTCTGTGTTTGTTTCCTAACTATGTTCATAACCACTTCATCTGAGAACCAGTTGTATGCAGCAATTTCTTTAAGAGTGCGCAATTTTTTTATTATAATTTTGATATTGAAAGAACAAAATTAAGCAATCCATGAACCATAAAATTAAAAATAGGGAATTTATTCTGTCTACAGTGATTTGAGTCATTGGTTATAAATCTTTTAGTGCTACTTTCCTACGATAAATATTTATATCTAGTTTACTACCATTTCTTGTTATAAGAGTGTTAAGGAACGGGAGATTGTCATTTGCCTCTATCTCAAAGATAAATTGGATTGTCGGAAATTTAGAATTTAAAGTTTCTATAAATTTTGGTATTAAGAATGGCAAACACACCATCCACGTATATAATCAAAACTGTAGGAAAATAAGGCAAATCGCGTTTTAAACATGTCTCAAATTTACACATGAATAGATTGGCCATAAACGGAGATAAGCCAATGTCTATTGTCGTACCATGTTCTTGCTTGAAAAATTGATGGTTAATTTTGAAAAAGGTTTGTTTCATACACATCTGTTAATTTAAGAAAATCTACTTCTGCATCGTCCAAATGGTTTTGTTTTAAAACATCTAAATAAGCTAAAGTTTGATCTATTGCAACGGTTTATGGCCAATCTATTCATGGGTAGCTTTGAGATGAACTTAAAACGCGTAGTTTGGATTAGATACGTGGATGATGTGTTTCCCATCCTTAATTCTAAAATGTAGTGCTGAGAACTTTGTAGAAACTTTAAATTCTAAATTTCCGACAATCAAATCGGTTTCTTAAAATGGTTTATTTTGGAACCCTTTGGTTTGGTCAAAATTATTATTGAAGCACTAATGAGCACAAACTAAGTACTAACCAATACACACAGTTTCTACATTCATGCCTTCAACAAGGTGTGAGTTTGGCAGAACACCTCAAAATAGTCAAATTTAGAAGGTATTTGGTATTTCCAAACAATTTATTGAAACAGTAAAGAGTACAAACGAAGCACTATCCGATAAACAATGTTTCGACGTTTGTGCTTTCAACAAAGTGTGAAGTTGGCAGAACACCTCCAACTGGTTCTACTTTGGAACCTTTTGGTTTGACCAAAAGATTATTAAAACATTAACGAGCATAAACCGATACACCCTGCTTCGTCGTTTGTGTCTTCAACAAGGTGCGGGTTTGCCAGAACACCAAAATGATTATAAATTTAGAAGGTGTTTAGGCGTGCCAAAAAAATGATGAAGCTCTAACGATCACAAACGAAGCACTAACCGATAAACTCAGTTTCGACGTTTGTATCTTCAACAAGATGGGAAGTTGGCAGAACTCCTCAAAATGGATCTATTTAGAAAGCGTTTGGTTTTGTCAAAACATTTATTGAAGCACTAAAGAGTACAAGCGAAGCACTAACTGATTAACAAACGTTCGATGTTTGTGCTTTTAACTAAGCACTAACTGATACACCCAGTTTTGACGTTTGTGTCTTCAACAAGGTGTGAGGTTGGCAGACACCTCAAAATGATCAGTGGTGTGGTGTTTAGTTTTGCCAAATATAAGCACAAATCAAGCACTAAGTTATGCAAGCATTTGTTTAAATATTAGGGCGTTTATGTTCTGCTAACTTCACAGGCCAATATACTTTATCTACAATTCACAGAAAATCTGGCCACCCTGTACAGGGAAATTAATTTTTCAGGGAAATAGCTGAGAAAAATAAATTATTTAATTGTACTAGAACGCCAGGAGAAATACAAAAATTATCTTCACGGCGTTAGGCTATGTTTTCATTCATTTTCATTTAATTATGTATATAAAGTATCAATTATTAAGTTCTACTTATTATTTAAACGATCTATAACACAATTGACAATACAACAATTAAGTAAACAGAAAAGCAACAAATAAGTAAACAGAATAACAAAATTAAGTAGTCAAAACTCAAAGATTTAATCAGTGTTCCATATGAGCGCCATTCATTGTTATTTAAACGTAATTCGTAACCTTTTCGCAGTTCATGGGTCGTTACTTTTTTAACACATTACCACGTATTTCAGGACAAGCAGCAGTGAGTGTTTGTTTCAAACAGTCAATACTATTTGTTTCAATTTCATACACCTTATTTTATAAGCCTCCTCACAGGAAAAATATTAAGAGGGGTTGTGTCTGGTGCTCCATCCAGTTGAAACCATTTTCCATAAAAATAGGAATCTCATTCACAAAGAAATCACAATATCCTTACCTCATTAAGGCACAGTCTAAAAAATATGGACCATTTAAGTGGCGCCCTACAATTCCACACCATAGATTGACACTAAAGTTACCCTGTGTTTGAACTTCTGTAGTATTACGTGGGTTTTCGTCCAACCAATGAGAAGTATTTGCCGGTTTGGAAATGCTATGTGATTATACAAATTAGGATCATCATTTAATGCAAATAAGAACTGAGTAATAAAATTGTCTCCTCTTTCAAAATCCCCAGGACGTAACTCTTGCACATTATGCATTTTATAGTCATGACACTCGTTAATTTTTAATCTTTAATGTTTGTGCGTTAGGTGCTTTAATTGCGCATAATAACAATATTTATTGGTGTCATTATGCAAGAGTGTTTATACAAGTTGAAATAATACAAACAATGCAATTATAGAACAGGTATGAAGGACATACAGAAGGTAATTTATGCAATGTTAAATTTTGAATCAAATAGGTGTTATTGAAAATTATACTTTACATAAACAGTTGTGTATGTGAGATAACTTTAAACTTACTTCGATAACTCTTACAATTTAATTTCAAAGTGGGATCATAATGCAATTAAAACAAATTCACAGAATTTTTTTGAACTGTACCTTTGTTGTATCTAATTTCATTAGGCATAATTCTAGTAATCGTTTGGTTTTGATACATTGAAAATGTGTTAAGATTCAGCACTGATCTCATTTGTAATATTAACATTTTTTAAATAAGCATTGAATTCTTTCTGTATGAGATTTGACAAATTTTCGTGGGAATTGTATCTAATTGATCCAGTTACTTAGATGAATAACGATTTCATAAGTTCACGTTATTTGCATAAATCTGAATGTTAAATTGATTAAATTAAATGATTACATAAACAGTTTAATATAAAGATTTTGATTGTTTTTTTTTGTTATAGCCTAATCGTACATATTATTTGGAAGATCCTGAAGGATATGCATTAGAATGGTGTAAATCCATAGATGAAGTTCACGCCTACTATTTTCCTCAATCCGTTCTACCTTAACATTTAAATAGATTAAATTGTTGTTTAGGCAACTTAGTTCGCATTGTATTTATTTATATTAAATTATTTATATGTACTTTATATTTAACGAGTTCTTTTCATTTCCTTTTTATTAATTTATTAGTTTGTATATGTTTATGTAATTTCTTTAAATAAAAATTTAAAGTTAGTGATTTTCACTATTTGATTGTTGGCAGTACGTGTTACCAAGAATTCTAATATGGCGCTGGTCGAACAGCTTTAATAACATTTCGAGTGTGTTTATAATAGTGTATTTCCGAAATTCATAAAAAAAGTCGGTTTAAATTAATTTAGGAACGTCATTAGTGCGTGTAAGTGTTTTAAGGAATGATGTGAGTAATTAAATTTGATACTTAATTTAGTATTTTTGTAAACCCTACCCGCCCACTCAGGTAGGACAAGGGAACAGATGATAGTTAATTCCTGTTATTTTTGGAATATACTCCTTTTTTATTCCCAATTCCTAAGTTATAATATTAATAAAACTTGAAATAATCAATTGCAGTTAGTTACATGCAACGTAATAACCGGCTTTCGCTTCAGATAACTGTTTATTGTTGACATTGTTCAGCTTGTTAAATTTGTTTAAATAAATATTCGTTTTGAAAAGTTGTTTGTAAAATTAGCGCACGTGTTATCTGTTTTAAGTTTACAGCAGTAAAATGAAAATAATTATTGAAATCTGAAACGTGTGGGTTTTTTATTTTATTGCATTTTATTATAATAATAAATCTTAAGAATTGTTAACAGACCTTGGTTAGTAAGTGTACATTGGTGATTACACTTGAACTTTGTGGTCTCATTCTCTTTTACTTATCAACTGTTTTAATAATACTTATGAATAATTTCGAATTATACACCTGCATTTTTTAAATTGTTTTTAATGACTGCATTTCATTGTTTGGAATCAGTGTTTTGTTATTTGAGATAAGTAGTTTTGAATTTGTTTATTGTAAACTAGTTTTGATAAATTGAAGGAAAGATGAGTTGGATTGTAATGCTTCGATCATTTATTTTCAAAATTAATGGTCTAATTTTGTCTAAAATGTATGGCTTAGGCGCCAAGTAGACTACTTTGTGAGATGCATGGCTTTAGAGATATAAGAAAGCATTCCAGTTGTAGCAAAATGTTAAAAATAGAAAAGGTGAAGTTAGAAACTCCTATTTATTTACTACTGTATTTATTTAAAGATGAATTTACTGGGCATTAAGCAATGGTAAGTATGAACTGGTACAGAAATAAAGTATTATAGTTCGATATTAACATGTAAATTAAGTTTTTAATAAAAAATAAGTAATTTGTTTCATTTTAATCTGAGATTGTGACAAATAAGCGGAAGATAAACTTCCTACCAGTTTTTATCGTTGAAGATATGCAAGATAGTGTATTTCAGTAGAATATTTAGTGACTTGTTAAGATGACTTTTGTGGAAATGTGTGAATACATAGATGTAAGCTTAGTCAACGAGATGTCAGGCCGAGTATTTTGAGAAAATAAAAGTTGTGGAGAAATAACGAAGGAATGGCACCTTTCACAATATTTCACTTTTGCTATCGATTGTTGAATTTAGTTTATTTTGCAATAGATGATTTTTTTATATTTTTTAATCATGCAACAATGAATATGAAATAGGGAGAAAAGGAATGATAGCAATTTGTTGAATGGAATAATAACTTGAAACCTTCCCCATAAATAATTAATCTTTTCAATTTTGAAGATAAAACACCCTTCTTTACAGCAACAAAGAATGTATTACTGACAAATTTGCGAAAATTACAATCTTATTACAAACGTATGGGTGATTGTATGAATACTGAGTAAATACATGGGAGTCAATTTGTTAAATCAAATAACATCAGTTAATTAATATGATGAAAAAGCGTAGAAGTTATTGTGTGAAGTTGAACCAGCTTAAGAATGCTTAGTTTCAGATTTTTTATAAAATTATGACACGGGAATGACAAACGATATAAAATGAGACAACATTACTAAAAAATATAATATATTTCTGGATATATTATAACATGGAAATCAAAGTAGGAACTAAAAATTAGTCTATAGGAACATTATAAGAAACTAAACTTTGGTAATTTAAACATCATATTATCTCAGCAGATTGAGAAGATATTAAATTAGTGTGAAAATAACACAAAATCAGTCAATGTTAGTCTTACATTATTAAACGAGTTGCTCGAAATAAGTAAACATAAAGTTATACTGTTTCACAAAACATTAATAGAACGCGGAAACTTGTAATATATTCGGTGCCCCTTTATTAATAATTTTGGTTCAACTTCAGTATCTGTTCTTCTTGGACATAAGATACATCATTTTGTTCACCAAGCTTAAATGTATCCCTATTTACACAATCGGATAGTTTCAAAAAAGCGACTGATTTCACTATTTTCAAAATCTGATTGGCATACAGCTACATATTTATAATCTACATTTTTTTTTTGTTAACACTTTTCGGAGTTACTAAGGTAAATGCACCAATGGTCGACACTTAAACGTCTAATTTTGCTTTGTCTCAGGACAGATTAAACAAATAATTAAATTGAATTACCTTATTATACCGGTCTCTTATTGCACATTGTGATTATCGCTGTTTCAAAATTTGTAGGTTTGGAAGTATGTTTTTGCACCAAAAGACGACACTCAGATTACAAATTAATCAAATAGTCGTCACCTATTGCACCAATTGTCAACACATAATTGTAAAATTAATTTAAAAATAAAGAAACTACAAGGACAAATCAATTTTATTCAAAGTATGGTTTACATTTCTTTTACTTGTAGGGAATTTATAAACTCCTCCTGTAAGTGCAACGTTAGGGTTTGAAGTTTTCCCTATAATTTGCTTAAATGAAATAAGAGATATGTCATTCTCTTTTGGTATGAATGTCTTTTTTGCTGCATCAGTACTCCTTAGCCCCATTATTTCAATTTCATTAGATGATACAATTCTTTGAATAATACACAAATATACAAAATTTGATACCATTCGTTTCCTCCTTTAAACTGCACTAATACAAAATCACCCTCCCTGACATCTTTTAATGAAGAGTTTTGGAAGATTCAAATTTTCATAAACGAATAATGTTCTCCGATGAATCGACCTTTTCAACTAACGGAGTCGTTTCCTCCCAACATTGCCGTTACTGGAGTAGGACGAATCCAAACTTCCGAATTGCTAGTCGCAGACAATGTTTGAAAAAAGTTAATGTGTGGTGTGCGGTTTCCTACCATGGAATTATTGGCCCATATTTTTTTGATCAAAATTTAAACCGTTATTCATATTTGGAAATGTTGCAAAATTATTTAACTGATAAACTGGATGAATTGCCATTGAACTACCAAATTGAAATGTTCTTCCAGCACGATGGGTGCCCTGCTCATTATGCCGGTACTGTTCGCCAGTGGCTCAATGCAGAGTTCCATGATAACTGGATAGGAAGAGATGGTCCCATTTTATGGCCGCCGAGAAGTCCAGATCTCACAATAATGGACGTTTATCCGTGGGGTCGTTTAAAACAAATTGTGTACAGTGAGCCATTAGACAATGATGAAGAGCAATTGAAAATAGGATACGGAATGCTGTCCAGTCCCTTTCAATCGAAGAAATAAGGCGCAGTTTCAATGAATTCAGAGCTCCATTGAAATCTGTGCGGAAAAAGGAGGAGCATTATTCGAATAGAAAATTAATAGTTCAGTTTTTGAGAATTTCATTTCATTTTACCATCAATTGTTAAATTTATTAATTAAAACTTGTGAGACCAATTTGATTTTTCCTTTGAAACAAATCAATTTACTTCAAAAATTACGAAAAGCTCGAATTTTTCAAGAAAAATGATATTATCTCGAGAACCGTTTGAGTTAAATAGCAAGTAATTTGTGTTCGGGGTTTGAAAACAAGCAGGGCAAATCAGCAAGAATGAAATTTTCTGAGAAATCAAAAATAAGAGAATTTTCCTCTTTTAAAGTCGATCCGGGGACATACTTGTTATATATATATATATATATATATATATATATATATATATATATATATATATATATATATATATATATATATATGAATCTTATCTAATCCGCCAAAATTAAAGGAGTACTAGAAGTCGTCATTCTAAGTAAAAAGTTCATATGTACATTGGTCCGGAAATGCTTCGTTTCCCAGATACAGGGTGTCAAAGTTGAAAAAAGTGTATCACGTTGTCTTCAATATCTTTCGACTGTTCCGAAATAGTTTCATGGAATTTCGTATATAGGTGTTTTTTGGGTTGACAAATTCAAATTTGTGGTTCATTTAGTTGTGGTGTCTAGAGGGCGCAGCGGCAACCATTTCGACCCCTTTAAATCGTTGCAACTTTTTTGTGCTACATTGTATGCTATTTTGGACTAGAAAAATCGATTCTCCTATCTTTTCTGCTAAAAAAAGGTGTATCTTAATGAAGTCGTTAGGAGCAACCCTTTCCGAGAAAAACGCGTTTAAAACTCACAATGTTTATTTATTTAAAACTAACTTTTGTAAGGAGCACTCAAATATCCAACATTAAAAAAAAAAGAAAAGAAATTAATATTAAAAGTAAACATATTCCTTTGATAACAACTGTTCAAAATGCCCGCCTCTAACTTCAATACATTTATCAATACGTTTATTAAAAGATTGCCTTATTTTAAAGAAAATATTCTTATCTCGGAATGATTCGGCCGCATTTACAATTCTGTAGCATAATTCTTCTCGGTTGTTTATAACTCCGGTGTAAACTGATGATTTCATATCACCCAAGAAACAAAAGTTCATTGGGTTGAAATTAGGACTACGCGCAGGCCACGGATTTAGGCTTCCACGACCTATCCACCGATTCGGGAAAGTTTCATCAAGATATTTGCGTACTTGAATAGCAAAATGGGCTGGACCTCCATCCTGCATAAATACCATGTTTTGTCGAAAAATTGAAGGTAAATCATCCAAGAAATCAACTAAATGATGTTGCAGGAAATCTAAATACAATTGACCATTCAAATTCGGATCATATGGACCAAGGAGATAGTTCCCTATAATTCCACACCAAACGTCGATCTTAAATTCTTGTTGAAAATGACGCTCACTAACAACATGAGCATTTTGAACATCACAAACGTGCTTGTTTCTGAAATTAAATACTCCCCTACGAGTAAACGTGGCTTCATCGGTAAATAGCACATTGTTTGTAAATTGATGGCCAAGTTGTTGCTGAGTGCGCATAAAATTAGTAAACTGTAGCCTAGTTGGTAGATCTGCTGCTAGGAGATTTTGAACCGGTATAAAATGGTAGGAATATAACTTCCCTTTTTAGCAGAAAAGATAGAAGAATCGATTTTTCTAGTCCAAAATGGCATACAGTGTAGCACTAAAAAATTGCAACGATTTAAAGGGGTCGAAATGGTTGCCGCTGGCGCCCTCTAGAAACCATAACTAAATGGACCACAAATTTGAATTTGTCATCCCAAAAAAACCCCGTATGCGAAATTTCATGAAATTATTTCGAAACAGTCCAAAGATATTGAAGAAAACGCGATTTCTTTTTTCAACTTTGACACCCTGTATCTCGGAAACGAAGCATTTCCGGATCGATGTACATATGAACTTTTTTACTGAGAATGATGAGTTCTAGTACTCCTTTAATTTGGGCGGATTAGATAAGATTCACCCTGTATGTATATATATATATATATATATATATATATATATATATATATATATATATATATATATAGACATACAGGGTGTCCCACGCCGAACGATATCGATCGATTATGGAAAAAGTATAAATAGAAAAAATCTGAAAATTTGGCTACTTACAAAAGTCGATGTGGGACACCGTGTATATTGTTGCATTTTTGGATTCTACGTCCAATTCTAGACATACTTTGTGTTTAATGTCATATACCTAACTCTAGCCGTTTTTGAGATATTCTAAGTTTTCAATAAAAAATGACAGTTGCATCGCTCAATAAAGTTGCCTATACTGTCCAAACGGCAAATTATTTTGCAGTCAAACTCTGAACTATTGTAAACAAAGGACTGTTTTAGTTCACTAACAACGCGCAATAACGTATTTGTATACAGGGTGATTGAAAAACAATCATGAATTTGGCACCCAAAACAATAGACAATTTTTTTAAATTGGAATCCATACTTTTTGCATCGGATTATGGTTTAACACCAGAAATAATTATGATTTTCAATTTAAATGCCTGTATCTAAATCTAACCCTTTTCATTTTATTGGAGAAAAAGCGTTTTCACTTGCCCATATTCGGTTGCGTTGTTGAACTTTTTACTTTTAATCTTAGCTGGTAATGCTTTTGCCAACCAGTCATCATCGAAACTATGGAGATATGCCAATCACATTAGTTTTGACAACTGAAATTATGCCGCCACGACTGGGATATTCGAACGAAGATTATTTAAATTTGTTTATTATTTACGGAGAATGTGATAAAGTAATGAATAGAACATGTGTGACGTTTGCTGCTCGTTATCCAGAAAAAGAATCCAACACCGAAAGTCGTGAAGCAAATTGTTGAAAATTTTAAAAATACCGGTTCCGTTAAAAGAAACATTGTTAAAGCTAAACCTATTCTTAACAATGAAAATGTGGAAATTGCAATTTTGGGTTACTTTGTTGCAAATCCAATGATGTCAATCAGATAGGTATCGATAGACTCAGCACGATCAATTAATAGGATTCTGAAAAAGCACAAGTTCCATCCTTTCGCAGTTTCCCTAGTGCAACATTTAAAAGATGATTTTCCGAGAAGAGTACTTTATTTAGTGAATTTATACTTACTAATCACTACGGAAACGAACGTTGTTTGTATAACATAATTTGGAGCGACAAAGCGAAATTCACTAGAAATGGCATGCTTAATCGACATCATTCGCACTATTGGAGGGACGCAAACCCTCATGCTATTAGGGAACCAAGCTTCCAAAAAAACTGGAGTTTTACTGTTTATTACGCAGTAATAAACGATCAAATTGCTATGATACGTTTGTATGACAAAAATTTTAACGGTATATTCTATCAAAGTGTAAATGTTCAAAAATGTCCTATGTTCGATATTTAGTAATACTACAAGAGTTGGAAACTGAGTATCTGGATAATTTACCTATGGCCGACAGAATTCAAGTGCTATACCAACATGATGGTGCAACGCCTCACAATGGCCATATTGTGAACACTTTCCTACAGCATACGTTTGAGGACTATTGGATAGCTAATACCGGTCTCTTTCAATGGACACCGCGTTCACCAGACATGTCGGTTTTAGATTTTTTTGTATTGGGTTCCATTAAGGGTGAGGTATAAGTAAATTCAATAAGAGCGGCAAACCACGAGCAATTGATGCGAAGGTGCGATGTTCAAAGGCGCAATTTCGAACATTTAATGAAATTATTTTTTGTTATTTTCTGGTTTTTATTAAGTTCACATTGAACGACATTTTCATTGTGAAGAATAGGTTTAGCTTTATCAATTATTCTTTTACGTAACCGTTATTTTTAAAATTTGCTTCACGGCTTTCGGCGATGGCTTCTTTTTTTCTGGATAACGAGCAGCATTACCAGCTAAGATTACAAATAATAAGTTCAACAACGCAACCGAATATGGGCAAGTGAAAACGCTTTTTCTCCAATAAAATGAAAAAGGTTAGATTTCGGTATAGGCATTTAAATTGAAAATCATAGTTATTTCTGGTGCTAAACCAAACTCCGATGCAAAAAGTATGGATTCCAATTTACTGTAAATTGACTTTTTCTATATTTTTTTTGAGTGCCAAATTCATTATTGTTTTTCAATCACCCTGTATGCAAATACGTTATTGAACTAAAACAGTCCTTTGCTTACAATAGTTCAGAGTTTCACTGCAAAATAATTTACCGTTTGGACAGTACAGGCAACTTTGTTGGGCGATGAAACTGTCATTTTTTATTGAAAACTTAGAATATCTCAAAATCGGCTAGAGTTAGGTATATGACATTACACATAAAGTATGCCTAGAATTTGACGTAGAATCCAAAAAATGCAACAATATGCTGTGTGTCCCATTTAAAATAAGTAAGCTAATATCCACTTGCGGTATAACCAGAAGTGCTGTAATCTTGAGAATATTTTACATGGATATGCCCCCCATCGACTTTAGTAAGTAGCCAGATTTTCAGATTTTTCCTATTTATACTTTTTCTATAATCGATCGATGTCGTAGTGTGACACCCTGTATATGTATGTATATTTCAGATTTGGTACTTCTGTCGTTCCTTCGGAAACAACCCCCGACCCCTATTAGGCTCAAGAGGAAAGTACTTCTTTTTATCAGCACAATCCTTGTATACATACACGACGCGAAATAATACCGTCAAAATGTAAATATTCAGATTTCAATAAAAAAGAGTAGTTTACTCTTGAGCTTAATAGGGGTCGAGACAAGTTTTCGAAGGAACGACGGCGGTACAAAATCTAAAACTTTATATTTTGTCGGTACATATGTGTCGTATGTTCAAGTAGCGATTGATTCTGCTGATAGGAAAGAGTAGTTTACTCTTGAGTCTAACAGGGGTCGAGGGTAGTTTTCGGAGGAACGGCGGGAGTACAAAATCTAAATTTTCATATTTCGTCGGTACATATTATGCCGCCTCGCATGTGCAAGTAGCGATTGATTCTACGGATAGGAAAGAGTAGTTTACTCTTCAGTCTAACCGGGATTGTGGGTAATTTTAGGGAGAGCGGCGGCGGTACAAAATCTAAATTTAATTTAATCAAGATGGCCGACGAAGCAAGCGATGGATGGGTCCCCACCCATCTGCCGAGTCCCACTCGGCAGTTTTTTGTTGTATACCACATTAGTATTGACCTGTAAAAAAGTGCAACCATCCCTTCATTTGTTCTTCTGAATATGCTAACATGACTGTACTAAAACAGATTAAGTCAATTGATCTCTCAAATTTTAAAAACTATCAATAAAAAATCAGTGTTGCCAACATTTGTCAATTGTAGTTTTCTCCATTTTTCAAATGCAACACCCTATATATGAACAATACATCTTCGAATAAAGCATTTCAAGACCTTTACGATAACATAGCGTATTATAAGGTCTTATTCAGAGTTTAAGAGCTACAAGTAATTTATTTTGGTAAATATAGAATATTGGGATGCATAAAAAATAGCATTTCCATATCAATAAAAAAGCTAATTGGGTAATTCCATGTCAACTGGACCATCTCCAATTTTGATAAAATTTTACATGCAGATACTACCACTTATAAAACTAACTTTAGCAAAGTTTCAGGCTCTGAAACCAAAAACTGAAGTAATATAGGCCCGAATGAGAACCCCTAAAAATGCTTGCGTGTCATGCGAAACAAGGAGCCAACTATAAGAGTAATTATTAAGGCAAATGTTAGGAACACCATCTTTACATTTTTCAAACCTAGACAAGTTTTTGTGCTTAATTTAAATCCTGAGTTTGACAAACCTCAGTGAAGTACCTTTTCTCTTTTTGATGGTCAAATATCAGATAAAATGGAATCCAGCACAAATAACTTGAAATTAAAATTTATGCAATTCAGCAATAAATTATCCGTTTTAATTTTTACTTGATAAACATAAAATAATTGGTTATTAGTAGAACCAGAACCTGAAAGTTTTAGCACCCATGGGCTTTTAGTTGATAAAATAAAGCTGCTTAAACATGCTATATAACATTTAAATTTGCAATTTTACAGGTTTTTGAGTCTTCATATCTCAGGAGAAAATGCAAATTCACTGCAAACTAATTTGCATCTACGTACATATTTTAAAGCATGTATACGCATAAATAAATAGCATTAGGAGAAAATTGTAAGGGTTGCGTTGGTCCATGGTGGTTGTCCCACTACCAATTTAACTTAAATTGGCAACCCCATCGCCGAGGTGTCACGCCCGATGGCCAGGAAAGTCCAGCCTCAACTAGGTTTCTTTATGGTTCCCAAGCCAAAATAAAGGGTAACTAACCGGAGGTTCCCAAGCCTCATTTTATTGGGTGTCTTAATGGATCCCAAGCCATAGTGAATGGGTAACTTGCCTGAGGTTCCCAGGTTTTTTTTATTGGGTATATTAATGGATCCCAAGCCATAATAAATAAGTGAGTTGTCTGTGGATCCCAAACCTCATTTTATTGGGTGTCGTAATGGATCCCAAGCCAGAATAAATGGGATCCATTAAGGCACTCAATAAAATGAGACTTGGGGACCTCAGGTAAGTTAGCCATTTATTATGGCTTGGGAACCTCTGTTAAAAAACCAGTGACTGGGCTTGTCTGCCTGTCGGGCGTGACCCCTTAGCGATGAGGTTGCCAATTTAAGTTAAATTGGCAACCGCCATGGACCAACGCAAGGTTACAATTTTCTCCTAATGATATTTATGCTTATATATGCCTAAAAATATGTACGCTAATGCAAACTGATTAAAATGAATTTGGATTTTCTCCTCTATACAAAAAACACCATCACCAAAATCTCATCTCTAATAGAGAAACATGTTCTGTTTCTAAATGAAAGTTAAAGCAAAGAAATTGATGAACTAATTATTTTATGTGTTTATGAAGTAAAAAGTAAAAAGGATAATATACTGATGAATTACATCAGTTTTAATTTTAAGTTATTTGGGTCGGATTCCATTTTCTCATTTTGACCATTAATAAAAAGGTACACTAGGTTTGTCAAACTCTGGATTAAATTAACACAAAAAAAATTGAAGATGGTGTTCCTAATATTTAGGGAGACTACTTATATATCTCCTTATGGCCACTTCTTCTTATTTGGTTCATTAACAAGCATTTGGCAACAATGTAAATGTTGTTGATTTATAAATACACAGTCATGGTTTCCAAGGGTACTGGACAGGTTTGTGCCGATCTAAGATCAGTTAATAAAAAACAGCAAACAGTGAACGCGTGTAATTTGTAGAAAGATTATTGTACTTTTTCTTAAGAATATATCTGAAAACATCGTCGCGATTTCCGTGTGTTTTATTATATTTTTGACTATTTTTGTTTGCCACAGGTAAGTAAATGCCAATTTTTTTACTACCAGCTTTTGTTTTATTGGTTGGAAAAATATGAGGTGGCCATTAGTAATACCTACAATCAGGAAAATCGCGACTTATACACTGTTAAAAGTAAAACTTAAAATCTACTAATGGCCACTCATAATAAATTTTGGTAAAATATAATTAATAAGTAACTTAATTTTATTTTGTCAGCAGAGATGCCAAGTGTGAAAAAAATGAAGTTTCAATATTCTCCGTTCAAAATTCAGCAGGCATTAAATGCAGTACAAAGTGGTATGCCCGTTTTGAAGGCTAGCAAAGAATTTAAGGTGCCAAGGACAACCCTCCGCAATAAATTACAAGGAAAATCCCTAATGAATCCACAGGTCATTGCGGGTTTTCCTCGTATTTAGACTATGACAATGAAAATGATAAAGGATTGGGTCTTGGATTATGCGAAAATGGGTTTTCAATTGATAAAGACGGCTTGCTTAGTTCTGTACAAACAGTTGTGAATACATTAAAGTTAAATGTTCCTTTTGTGAATGGTCGACCTGGAAAAATGGTACTATGCCTTTTGGCAAGACATAAAAGATTTCGAGAAAAAGGCAGAATATATTCATGGAGGAACAGTCACTGAACAAAAATCAGAAATTGGTTTGAGGAGGTTACAAAGATTCTTGGTGATGACATTGAAGTACTAAATGATGCGAGTAGGATATTCAATATGGACGAATCTGGGTTTTCACTGGTACCAAAAACATTGTGGTTCTCGGCCCCGTGGAAAGTGTTTACGATGAAAGGTTGGCATCTGATAAAGAAAACATAACAGTACTATTTGGTGTTAATGCTGCTGGATCATTTCTCCACCATTAGCCATATTTAAATATGACCAATCCCCAGAATGTGGCTAAAATGATACCTAAAGATTGGGGTATAGGTAAAAGTCAGAATGGTTGGATGACAGCCGATTGTTTTTATGAATACTTTACGAATGTTTTTGTATCATTCCTAAAGGAAACAAATACGCAGTTCCCTATAATAGTTTTCGTAGATGAACATAGGTCTCACCTAAATTTGCATTTAAGTCGTTTTTGCCGAGAAAATCTGATAATTCTTACTGTATTGGTACCAAATGCGACACATTATGCAGGCATTAGATGTTGCGGTTTTTGGACCATTGAAAGTAAAATGGAAAGATACAGTACGAAAATTTAAAATCGAGAATAGTGGTAGAGAAATCACAAAAGCAGCTGTGTACCTGGATTGTTATCCCAAATAATAACAGAACCAAATATGGCTTCAAACATTAAATCTGGTTTTCGAGCTACTGGTTTGTATCCTTTTTCACCAGAACACGTGGATTACAGCAAAATTATTGTCAGAAAAGAAAGGCAGTATGGCTCGCAAAATGTTGAGAACCAGTCGGCTGTCATTCATGATCATTTAATGTACCTAGAAAGCAAACTTGATGTACATCTGTTGGATGAGTTTAAATTAACAAAAAAGAAGAAGTCATGAGTGGGAGGGCGCAGATAGTGCCCCAATTGTACAGTTAAATGGAATGAGCAAGAAAACATTCTACAGATGGTTGATCGGAGTCCAGGGTTGAGTGTTAGAAGAATTTCTTCTCGAACGGGAGTCCCCGTATGTCAGTTGGCAAACATTACATGAGGGGCTTTTGTATCCCTTCATACACAAAACGTTCAGCACCTTGAACCTGGAGATTTTGTTTGCGGTTGAATTTTCCAGTCTACAAGAAAATCCAAACTAGTTCCATTCATTTTATTTAGTGACGAGGCGCAATTTACTAGAGATTGAGTGAACAATACACGCAATTCTCATTTGTGGTCAGATGAAAATCCACATGGTACAACAGAAGCTAACTTTCAGCGCAGATTTTCTGTTAATGTATGGTGTGGTATGATTGACGATCAACTTATTGGACCTTTTTTGTTTGAGGAACGTCTTACAGGACAATCATATGCTAACTTTTTGCGGAATGAATTGCTACCGCTTTTGGAAGAAGTACCTTTACTAACAAGACAACAAATGTTTCTTCAACAAGATGGCTCTCCCCATTTTAGTCGACAGGTGACAGAATATCTAAATGTTGTTACCCTAATAGGTGGATTGGGCGTAGAGGTCCGCATGTTGGCCACCGAGATCGCCTGATCTCACACTTTGGATTATTATTTGTGGGGTCATTTGAAAAGTTTAGTATACGAGGTGAAACTTAATACCAGAGATGCACTAATACAGCGTATTCGGGATGCGTGTCAACAAATACGGAACAACCACCAGGTATTTGAGCGGCTACTCTGTCCATTTTACATCGCAGCTGTCTTTGTATTAATGCCGAAGGACGTCATTTTGAAATTTGAAGTGATTTTTTTATGTTTCTTTGTTTAAAATGTGTTTAGTAGTTCCATTTTCTGTTTTCTATAAAAATTAATTTTCAATAATGTGTGATCTTTTATAAACTTTAAACGCTTGTATTCGCACTTGCGAATCAGACCTATGTTTATGGGACTTTTTTTACTTAAATTGACCCAAGGAACATACCATTTCAGTTTGTACAGTTCCTCACCGGACACCCTGTATATATAATTTCAGATTTTGTAACTCTGACGTTCCTTCGGAAACTACCCCCGACCCCTATTAGAGTAAAGTACTTCTTTTTATCGGCAGAGCAGCTAAGATTACAAATAAAAATTTCAACAACGCAACCGAATATGGACAAGTGAAAACGCCTTTTCTCCAATAAAATGAAAAGGTTAGATTTAGGTATAGGCATTTAAATTGAAAATCATAGTTATTTCTGGTGCTAAACCCAAATCCGATGCAAAAAGTATGGATTCCATTTTACTGTAGATTGACTTTTTCTATTTTTTAAATTTTTTTTTTTTGAGTACCAAATTCATTATTGTTTTTCAATCATCCTGTATACAAATACGTTATTGCGCGTTGTTAGTGAACTAAAACAGTCCTTTGTTTACAATAGTTCAGAGTTTCACCTCAAAATAATTCACCGTTAGGACAGTATAGGCAACTTTGTTGGACGATGAATCATTTTTTATTGAAAACTTAGAATGTTTCAAAAACGGCTAGAGTTAGGTATATGACATTACACATAAAGTATGCCTAGAATTGGACGTAGAATCCAAAAAATGCAGCATAATCCTTGTATACATACACGACGCGAAATAATACCGTCAAAATGTAAATATTCGGATTTCAATAAAAAAGAGTAGTTTACTCTTGAACGTAATAGGGGTCGAGAGAAGTTTTCGAAGGAACGACGGCGGTACAAAATCTAAAACTTTATATTTTGTCGGTACATATTATGTCACGTCGCATGTGCAAGTAGCGATTGATTTTGCTGATAGGAAAGAGTAGTTTACTCTTGGACCTAACAGACGTCGAGGATAATTTTCGAAGGAACGGCGGGGGTACAAAATCTAAAACTTTATATTTCTTCGGTCCATATTATGTCGCATCGCATGTGCAAGTAGTGATTGATTCTGCTGATAGGAAAGACTAGTTTACTCTTGGGCCTAATAGGGGTCGAGGGTAGTTTTCGAAGGAACGGCGGAGGTACAAAATATGAATTTTTATATTTCGTCGGGTACATATTATGCCGCGTCGCATGTGCAAGTAACGATTGGTTCTGCTGATAGGAAAGAGTAGTTTACTATTCAGCCTAACCGGGATTGTGGGTAATTTTTGGGGGAACGGTGGCGGTAAAAAATCTAAATTTAATTTAATCAAGATGGCCGACGAAGGAAGCGGGGGAGGAGAGGGGACTCTGCAGTTGTTTGTGGTATGCCTCATTAGTATTGACCTGTAAAAAAATGCAACCATCCCTTAATTTGTTCTTCTGAATATGCTAACATGACTGTACTAAAACAGATTAAGTCTTCTATCAATTGATCTCTCAAATTTTAAAAACTATCAATAAAAAATCATTGTTGCCAACATTTGTGAATTGTAGTTTTCTCCATTTTTCAAATGCAACACCCTATATATGAACAATACATCTTCGAATAGAGCATTTCAAGAGCTTTACGATAACATAGCGTATCATAAGGTCTTATTCATAGTTTAAGAGCTACTTGTAATTTATTTTGGTAAATATAGAATATTGGGATGCATAAAAAATAGCATTTCAATATCAATAAAAAAGCTGGACCACATTTTCAGGATGGTCCCCACTTGACCATCTCCAATTTTGATAAAATTTTGCATGCAGATACTACCACTTATAAAACTAACTTTAGCCAAGTTTCAGGCTCTGAAACCTAAAACTGAAGTAGTAGTATAGGCCTGAATGAGAACCCTTAAAAATGCGTGCGTGTCATGGGAAACAAGGAGCCAACTATAAGAGTAATTATTAAGGCAAATGTTAGGAACACCATCTTTACATTTTTCAAGCCTAGACAAGTTTTTGTGCTTAATTTAAATCCAGAGTTTGACAAACCTAAGTGAACTACCTTTTCTTTGATGGTCAAAAATAAGATAAAATGGAATCTAACACAAATAACTTGAAATTAAAATTTATGTAATTCAGCAATAAATTAGCCTTTTTAATTTTTACTTGATAAACATATAAAAATCCCAAAAAAGATAAGTATTTTATATAAAATAATTAGTTATTAGTAGACCCTGAAAGTTTCAGCACTCATGCGCTTTTAGTTGATAAAATAAAACTGCTTAAACTTGCTATATGACATTTAAATTTGCAATTTTACAGGTTTTTGAGTCTTCATATCTCAGGAGAAAATGCAAATTCACTTTAATTAATTTTCATCTACGTACATATTTTAAAGATGATATAACAATAAATTAGAATGTGCTGGTCCATGGTGGTTGTCCCACTACCAATTTAACTTAAATTGGCAACCCCATCGCCAAGGGGTCACGCCTGATAGCCAGGCAAGTCCAGCCTCAACTAGGTTTCTTTATGGTTCCCAAGCCAAAATAAAGGCTAACTAGCCGGAGGTTTCCAAACCTCATTTTATTGGGTGTCTTAATGGTTCCCAAGCCATAATAAATAAATGAGTTGTCTGCGGTTCCCAAACCTCATTTTATTGGGTGTCTTAATGGATCCCAAGCCATAATAAATGGGATCCATTAAGACACTCCATAAAATGAGGCTTGGGAACCTCAGGTAAGTTAGCCATTTATTATGGCTTGGGAACCTCTGTTAAAAAAAACCCGTGACTGGGCTTGCCTGCCTGTCGGCCGTGACCCCTTGGCGATGAGGTTGCCAATTTAAGTTATATTGGCAACCACCATGGACCAACGCAAGCTTACAATTTTCTCCTAATGCTATTTATTTATGCTTATGTACGCCTAAAAATATGTACGTTAATGCAAACTAATTAAAATGAATTTGGATTTTCTCCTCTATACAAAAAAAAACACCTCCAAAATCTCATTCCTAATAGAGAAACATGTTCTGTTTCTAAATGAAAGTTAAAGCAAAGGAATTGATGAACTAATTATTTTATGTGTTTATCAAGTAAAAACTAAAAAGGATAATTTACTGATGAATTACATCAGTTTCAATTTTAAGTTATTTGTGTCGGATTCCATTTTATCTCATTTTTGACCATTAATAACACAAAAGGTACTTCACTGAGGTTTGCCAAACTCTGGATTGAAGTTAAGCACAAAAAGTTTTCTAGGCTGACAACTACAGTTGTCATTTAAGACGTGTAAAACACATTACAAAAAGCTTCTTTAATTGAATCACGTCGAGTGCGGAGACGCGAAAGTTTTCGTCAGTTAAGCGAGTTTGATAGGGGTCGAATTGTGGGCTTACGAGAGGCTGGTTTGTCTATGAGAGATATAGCCGATAGAACGCAACTCTGTGGCAGTCTGTGTTCGGGCATGGAACCAAGAGGGCCGTACCCGATGAGCGAGAGGTACAGGACGTCCTCGAAGAACCACAGAAGCCGAAGATCGCCGTCTTAGAGTATTAGCTCTACGGAACCGCTTCTCGTCTACACGGGCGATTGCGGACCAGTGGTTTGCAGAACACCGAAGGGCGATTGGGATGCGAACTGTTTATTGCCAGATAAGAACCTTTGGACTATTTTCATACCGTCCCCATTTTGTGCTACCACTGACTCCTGGGCAAGGGTGGTGGTGGTGGGACCAAGAATGGAATTCAATTGTCTTCAGTGATGAGTTCAGATTTTGTTTGGGCATGCATGACGGTCGTGCAATGGTGAGAAGACGGCGTTGTGAAATACAAGATCCCCAACTTTCTGCGTAAAGGCATGTGCTCCACACAGTTGGAGTTACGGTATGGGGGGGCTATTGCTATTGGAAATAGGTCTTCATTAGAGGTAACATGACCGCTGCGCGCTACACCCAGGAGATCGTAGTACTCCATATTGTACCTTATGTTCAGACCATCCCCAACACCGCATTCCAACAAGACAACGCACGACCTCATATTTTCTAGGGCTTCTTTGGCTAATTTTGAGACCGATCAAGTTGCTTTGTTGCCTTCGCCACCGAGATCTTCCGATATTTCACCCATCGAACACGTCTGGGATATTATGAGAAGAAGATTACTCAATTTACTCCACCCCCCACAAACTGGAGTGGCTCTGCAGCATGAGTTACAGATAGCATGGAATGAGATACGTCAGGAGGAAATCGATCACCTCATTAGAAGTATGTCAGGAGGAAATCGATCACGTCATTAGAAGTATGCCCAGACGTGTTAATGAGTGCATAAGACATCGTAGTGTCGCAACACATTATTAAGTTCTTTTGAAAAAGTTAACAGTTTACTTTTTATCAAATTTTGATCGTTTACTAGTACCAAAAATTGTTCAAATAAACTGGTTATTACTGGGTGTTCTTCTTTCTATGTCACTTAGTATATTACTTCAGTTTTTGGTTTCAGAGTTTGCAACTTTGCTCAAGTTAAATTATTATGAGTTTTTGTTATGAACGAATAAGTTCATTCCATTAACATAAGTAATTTGATTGTAATCTTATTATATTTAGAATTTACATCAGTTCTACATACATAAAGACAAAATTTACATCGATTGGGGCTTGAACCTTGATGGCGCAGTTGGTTAGCGCGGTACTCGAGCAAAGTACAGGTCGTAGGTTCAAATCCTACTCGAGGTAAACTTTTTATTTATGTATTTAATAAAATTAACAATAATTTTTATTTGCTCAAGTTAGTTTTATAAGTGGTGGTATCTGCATACAAAATGTTATTAAAATTGCAGATGGTCAGGTGGGGGCCAATTGTTCAAACTAGATTACTGATCTTGCTCAGTTGGTTCAAATAATGTATAATTCATGGACGTTACAGAAAAAAGTATGTATGGTCGAGCTCTTTATAAAAAAAATAATGTCTGCTGTATTGGCGAGCCGTCATTTTCATGAAAAGTTTCCTAATGTACGATTCCAACTCGCAAATCAGTTTGCTATATCTTTTTTCGAAGGTTTTCTAGTAAAGCAACAAATAAGAGGAAGACACGTTGTTACTGAAAATAAAGTTTTAAATTTCAAACGAAGCAGAAACTAGAACCTAAAGATTTAGATAGTCTGAAGGATTTCTGTTAATTGTTGATTGATCGACAGTTTAGAAATCGTATTTTTCAAAATATGTTGTGGGTGGACGAGTCCATATTTACAACAAGAAATGTGCCTACAGGCCAAGTTTGATTTGGCAAACCATGGAGGGATTAGTGTACAACATTTTTTGAGCAGAGAGTGGATTGGGGAAAATGGTAAGTCCTGACTTAACCCCAATGGATTTCTTTTTGTGGGGTACTGTCAAAGACGTGGTATATAAGAGCCAACCCACCAGTACGGAGGCAAAATTAGAGAGGCTATCCTGGGGGCAAGCAAATTATGCGTCAAAGGATATTGATAACTTGGAACTGCGTTGCTCAAATGGGAGCACATATAGAACAATATAAGTGGAGTTGTAATAAGTTGAATAAAGTCTATTTTAATTCTCCTATTTATGTCCACAAAACATTTTGGAACTTTAGAATTATATTTATGTAATATCTGTTATAATGGATGTATATTTTGTTGTCATAGCAACGCTTTCTGCATAAAAATCACATTGCATTTTTTCAATATAAATTGATTAGCATCTCTTTAACTGTTAATAATATGCTACATTATCGTAAATCTCTTGAAATGCTCTATTCGAAGATGTGTTCATATACAGGGTTGCCCACTTGCCCTACATTCTTTGATAGTACCTTTTTTAGGAGAAAAGGTCATGAAACATTTTTTATTCAGATGTTCCTTGTCTACAACCTAAAAATAGTTTGAACCCTGCATGGCTCATGGTTTCATCTGTACAGGACCGTACTCAATTATTTCTAACGGAACACCCTATAAACTTTAATATATTTGAAATCCACATTCTATTCTAGACCAAGTTTGTTTGACCTTTCACCTACTTAAGTCCAAATGTTTTAAAAAAATTCTTTCCGAAATTAACATTTAGTAAAAAAAATCATAACAATTCAATCGTTGGTAGCAGCGCAACGAAATTGGTGATTATCATAAATAAAAGAGCCTGTTATTTATCGATGTGCTGATTTTGAGTGAAGTTTGTTGCAAAAGGGCCGTACTGATTTTTTTCTAACGACCACGGAAGAAATAGCAAAAGTCGACTATTTTAAATAGATCACCCTGTATATTTTTTCATGAGTTAACTGCTTTTTAAGTTGTCTTTGATTTTTGTTAAATATGTCATATCTAAAGTTCCGCGATAATAACCTTAGTTTAAATTATTTTGTTTTTTTGCCCAATCCTCAAAATAAAATTAAAGGAAGCAAAAACAATAACACTATTTTTATCAGATATTTAATAATTATTACCTAAATTGTGTTGTTACTTAAAAAACCAGGAATATGAAGAAAAAAAATGTTATTCAGAGTACGCTGTTCTTTAATCATAAAAACATTTAACATAGTTGCCATGCCAATAACTATAACAGTTGCAATACGCAGACGACATATGTCGTTTTAATTTCAGTTGATTGTGTTTGACACATTAACGTTTTCATTTTGTCAAAAAGGCTCAAAATCGAATTGAAAACACCGCGTTTTCCAAATAACAAACTGGTTGATATGGTTTTCATTCTCAGCGAATGTTTACCGAACTCGTTATTGGCTACGCGCGTCTAGAAAGAGATAGACGCCATCCAGAAAAACCAGCATTTGAATCTTGCAAGACACGTGGCCTTGGTTAGAGGGGACATATTCAATACCTTCCCATGAAAGATCAGTTTTGACTGAGCCGAATAAAGAAATAATAATGACAGCCTTAGTTAAAGGCCCAAGAAGAAGTGCTAAGTCATTAGTTTGCCGTACTATTGAAAGCATCCATTTTCATCCATAACGGTTGCAAAGGCACCAGAAGCTTTTTGGTGATGACCGTTTAAGTTGTTTGGGTTTTTCTCGTTGGGCCAATGAAAGACTTTCAATAATGTTTTATTCACGGACGAATCAACGTTCCAGAATGACGGGTTTATGAACAATCACAGCTATCATTATTATTGTGATATAATCCCACATGTGACAAGGGAAGTTGACCGTCAGCATAGATGATCGCTAAACACGTGGGGTGGAATTCTTGGTCAGTATGTAGTGGGGCCATATTTTATCGGTAGACATTCAAACTCTCAAGTTTATTCCCGGCATATAATTAGAGCTTAAGTATACACATGTTTAATAAATCACATAATTCAAAATTGGCCCGGCTATCTTCACACACCTCCAATTTGCTGTAAATGTTCTTAAATTGTTGACCAAGTTTGGTTAAGATTGTTAGATAGTATCTCGATCATCTGACACGGATTTACTTCCACTTCTACCCGTAACACGTTATTGTCTGAAGTTGTTGGTCTTCGTGGAAAAATCAAAATTGGCGGATCTATACTTAGAAACCCGTCTTCGTGGAAAAATCAAAATTGGCGGATCTATACTTAGAAACCCACCTTTGGCGCTTACGGACGTTTAATGCAGTTCGATAAGCATCCCAGATGTTTTTGGTAGCAACTGTTGCGTTACTACACTTGTGAAATTAAAAAAAAACATACAATGCTGGATATGTACCTCGTTTGACATTTAGGTGGCCATTTCACACCAAACTGGGAAAAACCTAAGACTGAATTATTTACAAATAACGAACGTACGCAAAGTTTAAGATTTCTTTAACATAATGTGCTGACAAATGATAATGAACTATTGATATACGCAGAAATGACATTACTTTCCGTTCCTCCTCAGGAAAAAGAAAGCATGAAAAGGTGTACAATTAAATTTGTGTCACTTACATGGAAAAGTTGATCGTGACATTTGTTTGTCGAAGAACTGAATGGAAAATAAATAAAGTTCGAGGTGATCGAACATTGTATACTACAATTACCTGGTGTTATATACTAGTGTTAGAACATACCGTGTATCAAAAAGGAATCGATAGTGGATTGTTAGAGATCGTTTCAAGGCTAAAGAATGGTTGCGCAGAAACCAATTTTGTTCCGAATGTCAATACATTATCCAACCGAAAAACGTTTGCACTTTTCATACGGCGTTTGATACAGCTGATGTTTTTAGATAGACTTTATTTCTCATGATCGTCAAATTCGAATTGATCCGACGCCCACGTCAGCATTCTTTAGCTACTCCAATGATATTATATGTTTTTATATTATGTTGAATAACTCAATGGTCGCGTACTAGAAATATATTTGTTTTTTTTTAGTATTTTTATTGATAGAGTACACACATTGAAACAGAACTCCACCAATGAATATCTATGTTATATGTACCTGGAATAAAATAGCTGGATTTAGGGATCATAGGCTTATATTAAAGATTACAATGTTTATGTCTGTGATGTTACATAATAAATTTGTTACACTTATATTTACTGTTTAACTTAAATTGATGTAGGCGATTTGTACCTTGGAATGTATTGTTCCAGTTTAATATAAATTTAACTAGACAGTACCACGGTATTAAATGGGAAAGAAATCAATAAATTAACTCAATCGTGGAGAGAATTGAGCCTTTCATGATAAATAAATTGATTGTGGCATGGATACATTTTTGAATACCTCAATTGTTTTAGTTTTAAAGAGATCAAAGACATAAATTCCTAGGTAAAGAGAGTATATAATACCAAGTGTAAAATACGGGTTTAAGTTTTAATAAATTGAGGTGAACCAATGTTTATGAGCATGAGTCAGTGATTCATTTTATATTATAAATTAATTTAAGGGGTGACAAACGGCCTTAAGGAAGCCGATAGCCTATTTGAATTCTGAATACATTTACAGTAACATTTTATTTTGCATTTAGTTCAATACTCGTTATCGGAAGTAAGTTGAATGACTGTAAAGCCGCTGACAAGTTTGAGTGGAATGGGTTTGTGTAGAGCTACCGGATAAGAAATATTGATTTCGTCCTGCAGCTTATTAAATAGAGTTTTCTGATTGATTAAGTAATTTACATGTTTCAGAGGTGAAAGGCGAGGGCTCGTAACTCGTGTCCTTTTTAGTTAGTTCACATCTAGTTGTGTTTTAGTAGTGCAATAACGTGACAAGTTAACAGATAGATGTGTTATCCGTAGTTTGTAGTGTGAACGTCGAGTGCATCGTACTCTTCGGAAGTACAAGTTCCATCCGTTCAAGATTCAAATGCACTAAAAATTTCAACCTCAAGATTTTGAAGTTTCTGCTTGTGGGCTATCAACAAAATCAGCCAAACAAAATCCTCTTTTATGCGCGTGTTATTTTTCGATGAATCGACGTTCTACAAACAACTTTCAATACTACGCCGATAAGAACCCGCACACCGTGAGAATGGGAAACGATCTGCAAAGATGGTCACTCAATGTTTGAGGTGGTATACTGAGAAGACATTCTTACTCCTCACTTCATCAAAAGGCACCTGGACGGCAACAGTTATTTAAAGTTCCTTCGTGACGACTTGGTTGAACTCTTGCCGCTCTGGTTTCCAACACGATGGAGCTCCTGCACAGAATAGTCGTGCCATTGGGGAATGTCTCGATGAAAAGCTTCCGGATTCATGGATTGAACGTGGGAGTGCAGTAAGGTGGCCTCCAAGATTACCAGGTCTTACTCCCTTGACTTCTTCCTCTGGCGTTACATCAAGAACAAGGTATACAGGACGGTACCTACTACAGCCAAAGATATGCGGAGAAGATTCGTGCGACTTTCCGTGGTGTGGTGTGTGTCTAGGGTCTGCGCGTGGAAGTTGCGGTAATGCTTCCCATAGGAAGGTCATTTCGAATATTGGTTTAGGTTGCTAGATTTTACATCTGTTTTGTCCGTATTTATTTACTTTGTAAGTTTATCCAACATCAGAAACGCAGAATAAACAGCATGTTGACATTTTTTTTTATCATTGCAGGGTTGGGTTGGGACGTTTTCGACGAATTGGCTTGTTTTGTTATGAAATGTGTGGTTTTTCTGATACGAATGGAAAAAAATGTGTTGGGGTACCATTTGAAATGCTCGAAAAATTGACAATTTGCGAAAGGCAATCAAACGTTTTCTTCTTCCCATAAATTACCCGAATAAAAATGATGTGAAGGTAACCTGCCCTTAAGTTCGAAAACTAGGCATCGGTGCAATTTAGCTTCTGTCAAAAAAAAAACTCAAAAATGGTCGGACTGTGAAGGTTGTTACAATGAAGCCGCTAAAGTTACATAAAGAAATATGTACTCTTCGAGTACTTTCCAAATCTACAATAAAATATAAAGTGTTCCATTTAAAAATGCCACTGGAATACGGCACACCATTGGTGACCAGAAACATGGTTATGGTAATTGTGCACGATTTTGGTCTTAGACTTTTTTCGCTATCTTGTATGGTAAGGGAACTATGATTCGAAGCGTTGTAGTTGCTACACTCTGTGTACAGAGTGTTCCACGACTAACTGAAACTATCGATTGACGAAAAAAGAGAAGTTTTAGAATTCTGAAGATTGGGCGGAAAGTGTCTCACTTGCCACACATTTTACACATTGTACAAAAATGCACAGTTATGTATCCCACCGTCGGTGTAATTGTGGGGTATCTTTTTACAAATAGAACGTATACTTCAATTAATTAGTTCTCTCCGGGAGGAATATGGTAAAAAAGAAAAACTTGTTGAAATTCATCACATTCCTGCATTTTTGCAAAAAAAATTTTGATCGATATGCCCCCAAACTTTCAGACACCTTGTACATAATGAAATCAATTTAATGGGCGCTTTTTAAATCGTATAGTTTACCCATAATATTTCGTGTCGTATACCGTGTATAACTATGAATTATATCTATATATATATATATATATATATATATATATATATATATATATATATATATATATATATATATATATATATATATATATATAATTATTAATACGCCCAATCGTATGGCGTGAATATGATTTTTTAATTGTACTCATAAGCGACTCGTTTGGGCGGGGCATTGGACATTGTTATTCATAAGTTTTTTGTTTTCCAAAATTTCGCAATTTTAACATAAAATTAAAAAATTTCATTTTTTTCATAAAAGAATAATACTCTTGTCTGAAGTCCCCACGACGCACCGTTTTCGAAATAAATCGTTTTAATCATACTGTTATAAAATTAACTAACCAATTGATTTACAATTATGAAAGAGGGCTATGGAAAATAAACAAAATAACTAGTATTACAGATACTAGTTATTAGATTTAAGTATAAAATAAGTTTTGAGTAAAAAAAATTTTATTGTTTAGTTAGATTACCGTAAATACAAAAAGTTGAATGTTCTTAGAATGGTTTCGTTTAGTAACGAAGAATATGCCGATATGCATTTAGTGTACGGCGAAATGTAATGCAACGGTCCGGCAGCAGCACGTAGCAGATATATAAATAAATTTCCAGCTAGAAGACATCCTGCTCCTAAATCATTTACGCTTCTTCATCAAAGAATTAGGGAAATAGGATCGGTAATTCCTAAAAATAATGAAACGTATGGATTAACACATTATAATCTAAATAAAATTGTTGTGGTGAAGTAGGTTTAAGAAAATTTAAATGGCCAGTATAATAACAATAATAATAATAAAGTGGTAATGTAATTTGTACATTGAATAAACGCCAAATGTACTCTCTAAATACAAATTTTTAACAAATTGAAATACTAACCTTTCACCACTAATTATATGCCGTCTCGTCCACAATCGGTAGATGAAATATAGGGAGGGTTCTACTATATTGCCTTGCTAACACACCTGAAATGCGGCTTGTTTCTCACCTGCTTAATTATTTTCCTTTCTCTAATTAATAAAAAAACAATTAAAAAATTAAAAAAATATATAATTAAATGCCTTCTCGAGCGCCATGTTATCTTTGTCCAGGAATAACAAAACCTCAGTATAATGAACAATAATAATTTTCTATAAATATCAAAAATTAACAATGTGCAATTAAGTTTATTTACCCAATATATGGATGGTTAAGGAGAGGAAAGAAAAGGTTTTAAAGCTAAGCTTAAAAAATATAAAATTTACCACATAAATACCTCAGTATAATGATTTTCTTATAGACAGCTTCCAGTGTTTAATTATGGATGCGGAACGGTCAACCAGTATGAAAGCGTTTCTACATCTTCCTTGCGTATTCTTGTAACAACGCGATCAATTATGTATTTGAAGGGATTTTCGATCCACTAAACTTATTGTATTCTTGATGTTTTATTGTATTAAAATTGCATTTTAAGATGAAATTATTTGAATGAAGAGAAACTTGTGTAAATAAGTAACTTAAGAGCCATTTAAAATATAAATATAGGTATGAGTAAGTAAGTAAGCAAATAAGTGCCTTAAGTGAGTATAAGGGAGTAATATAAGTACTATAATGATTGTACGTAAGTGTACGTAAATGTCGGGAGTGTACGTAAGTGCCGGGAGTGCCTGGAAAGAGCAAATGCTTAAGCTTTAAAGTATAAGGAATTGAAAAATAACTTACCACCAAAATTCTGATGGCACCAAATATAAAAATTAAGTAAAAACCATTATAACAATGTCTTCTGCTTTAACATTCAGCAGCAAGTGAAGTAAAAAAATAGAGGCTTTCAGAATTGCTTCTGTAAGTGCCCCCCCTCAAGAAGTGGTCACGCATTGCGCGAAATATAATGATCGGAGTCCAATTTTTAAAAGAAAGGGAACTATAACTATTTATATAATATTACACCCAAAATATATGTTCTATGAAATGCAATTTAAGTTGCCTTTCTCAATTTTACATGTAAATAATTAAAAACTTCTCTAATTTTACGCCAAATTAATTAATGATCTTAGATTAACGTATTTTTTAATACAACCACAAAAAAAGGTTGTTACAACATCAAAAGTTCAAATCGACTTATTTCGAAAACGGTACGTCGTAGCGACTTCAGATAAGAGTGTCATTCTTTTATGAAGAAATTGAAATTTTTTAAATCTTATGTTAAAATTGCGAAATTTTGAAAAACAAAAAACTTATGAATACTAATGTTCAATGCCCCATCCAAACGAGCCGCTTATGAGTACAATTAAAAAATCATATTCACGCCATACGATTGGGCATATTCCACTAAATAAATGTACAGAACGCTATAATTTAAAGGGAAACCATTTTGAAGATATTTGAATTAAACCGATGTTAGGGCGCCATCTTCCAAGAACTTCCAGCTCTCTTAGGAAGTATTTTTGTATTAAGGTAATTTACATTAAATCAGCTCTAGAATCTGCAGTTTTCTTTTGTGGAAAGAGTTTGTGGACACCCTGTATATATGGCAAAGTATTCCTGGTATCCAATGTCTGCAACAGTGAATAATATTCTTGTACATGGTACACAAATTATTGAAAACACAGTATTACCTACAGGGTATTTTGCTGAAGGGGCATCTGAAGCCAGAAATAAAATGTACAAATATGGTCGACAATATGGAGCAAGAAAAACCAGTAGATATTTTCAATAGAGCATTGGACACTTCATATCCTATAATTTCCAGTATTAATTTAGAAAAACGGATTAGAAGCCAACGCAAATTACATATTCTATCGTAGGTAGCCGCTATGCTGATGATAACAGAACCAAAACCCAAAGTCAACAGTGACGAGGAGAGGAAGGAGACACAGAAGAAGATGGCAGTACTGATGAAAAAGACTGTTTGAACGAAAAAGAAAGTATTATAAATAGTGTAATTGTTGCAAATGTTTTAAATGCAATAGAATTAGAGAATGAATTATAAGATATACATATGGACCTATTTATTTATTAAAATAAGTTATTGCTAGTTATTGCAAGAGTGATACACTTTAATTACTCTGACTTAGTTTAATTTGCTATTAAAATTATTATATACATTTAAACTAGCTAGATTCTTCATAATTATATTTTATTAGTTTTGGCAAAAAAGTGGTCACAGAAACGCACTGGTGGGATCCAGCTTAATGTTAAGTTAGTCACCCAGAGTAAATCCACGTTTGTATCAAACGGCTGAAGCACTAAATTTTTAACGTTGCGCTTAATTAGGACTTAATTATGAATTGGGTTAGATGAAAATACGCAATGAGCATCTTTAATCATAATTGTATGTGTATGAAGCAATCTATTCAACTATTAAAAGAGAACATATTTTCCATATCTATTGCTGGAAAGATATTGCTAACTTCACACGGGTTGACAAAACACCATGACGCCAGTACTTTTGTAACAATGGACACGTTTAGTGAGATTTTTGCCGTATTATAGTTTTTGTGAAAATTTCAGTTACACTTTATATGCCAAAAAAATGGGCGTAAAGCTCGCTATTACTCATATTTGAACACCGATCTCTAATTGCACCGTAAATTTTGTCAACGAAAAAAAAACATCGTCAACATTCCGTTCAAACTCCAACAATTTGGAAAAATGTCAACTGATGTATTTTTCGAAAATAATCCCTAATAATTAAAATTAATTTTCAATGGTCGCTTGTGAATAGTGCAAGTTTTTTTACTTTCATTTTGGCAATGATTTGCATTGAGGAATGTTAGCTCCAAAATGTATGAATGGCTAAACCAACTCAGAAAATTTTTTCGTCAGTATTAGAGCTTAGTCAGTATTTGAAAACATCCAAATTACTAATTTTAAAATGATTCATGTTTGAAATTTTTCTATGTCGTAAGAGAAGAAAAAATCTCCAGAAGAAAAACATCAAGGAGTGAGAACAGGTAAGGTTGGCTTTTATTTTTTTGTTACTCAATTGTGCAAGCGGTGTTGAGATAGTCCCGTTTAATTTGTTGTTTTTGTACGAAACGTAACCGATTAGTAATTTTCGGCCCACGTTCCGATGACGTCAAGTTTTACACTATTAATATGTGAGAATGTACAAACACCTTCGCACTGCAATTAAACATGTAAATTTAGCTAACTACTATAAAATATGAAATTTATTAATGATTGCATAAATAGTACAAATTACGGTGCGTTTTTACGTCTTTTTTAAATCTTAATATCTGGTTTATATTCTTGATCGTTTACATTAATTGTTGATTGAATTTCCATTTATAAGCGAAGCGTACAAGGACACTGCCGTAATTTCTTGAATAATCGACCTTCTGTTTTTAACCTTGGAAAACGCACTCAGTTTGACGAAATTATAGCATCGGTAACGGTCGCCACGCCTGATGCGAGTCGTTCGCTCAAACAAGCAGTAATCTGGTGAACACCGACGCCGAGCGTCTTTCCGCGTCGTGTAAGATGTATAATAGGCACGAAACGAGGGCCGACAGCATGCAGCACGGTGGCGTGTAAGTTGCAGCTAGAACATGCCCGTGAGTACGGGACCACTCGGAGAACCACGCGCCAAGCGCTGCAAACACTGCGACGGTAAAATGCAACCCCCAACCCTTCAAAACAATATGTTATCAAAATAAACATAACCTTACTAGTTGAGCTCCTTTCGATGTTGTGTGGTTTAACCTAGTAACATGCTAAGCTAACATACGGCAACGCCCTTTTAGCCTCTAATCGCAGTTTTTGGCCTAAGCCACAGTTTGAGAATGTGTGCCGTGTATTAATAGCTTTCCTAAGATAGCGTTAGCGACGCCAACATTACAGTCAATACACGATTGCGCCGTCGACGTCGCTACTTCTGTGTTGTTTTTTTTTTTCTTGTTAATCTTTTTTTGTGTTGATAAAACGCTCAATAAACTGAAGATCGTCCAAACACGTACTAATTATAGAATTAAATTAATGGTTTAGAAATTGTACGCTTTAAGCAATTATTGTGTTTGGAAACGCTCTACTTATCCAAACAGTATAACATTATTTAATAGCTAGTTTAATATTTGGAAATGATAGCGTCGATGTATACATATGATAATGATAAATTCTCGCATATTTTTGCGGTTATTTACACTTCTAATCCGAATTAGTTTTAATTTATTTTTTGATTATAAACTATTAATAGTAATCACATCTTGCAATCGATCAATGTCAATGTTAGAGTAAACCCTAACATATGTTTAAGTGATTTCAGACGAACTACGTTAATTATTAATCGGATTTTATGTCGAATTCTGTAAGTGTACTACACTAAAAATGCACAAGTGTAGATTGTTACGCGATCAAAGCGTGTTAGAGTCATAATAGTATTTATAAGTAGTCTGTTGACCAACTAACTACATTGGAGATGGGCGGGTTCGAGATAAGGTGTAAAATGGCTAAAATTTGAGTTCAAACACCTTACACTTACCCTAAAGCTCCAAATCGGGGGTGAATGTTCTATGAGCGCTACCACTATCAAGACGTATCTGGAAAATTATTTTAGCTGAGATGTTGGCCTTGCAAAATCGTGGATCGCAAGATATTCGCTTACTATGTACTGGGTGATTCAAATTCGAGCTTAAGCATGGAGATTTCGCTGATTATACGAGATAGAGATTTTATGCTGATTAATAATCTGAAAAGAAACTTCTTTTGTTTTGAACGTGTGGTCAAAAAATGTGCGCTTTTCGCGTCTACCGACTTTATTATTAAAAATTAAAAACAAATTAATAAAACATTCTTAACCCTCCTATTGTGTTAACATTTTGGTTTCACTTATTGTGTTCGAGTCATTATGACCCGGGAGCCTATAGTTGTCGTTTTATTGCCGTTAAATTGATATAACAGTAAATAATAATAAGAAATAAGATGTAGTATTTATTTTTATTACATATTATTATAAATGTTATTTATGTAAAGAGCATCTGAAAAACGTAGTAGTTAGGTATATGCGTTTATTTGTTGCAGGCTTGATTGACAGTAGTAATATACATGAGCTTTACATAAGTTTTTTGAGCAATTACAACATACCATATTAGTTTTATTATCATTTGAAGAGGGACAAAAATTACATCTTTTACGCTTGGTTGTGATTGATTGCTCCCTTACTTCGGCGTTACTGGTTCAAGAATGTGACTTTATAACCATTTCAGCTGAAGGAATATTCGAGGGAGACGTTTTCTTTCTTACAGTAATGGGGTGATCAAGGAATTACCCAGTTCTTCAAGAAATGGTCGCCGTTCTGTAAGCGTTCCAGCATTCCAGGTTGGAGTTACTTCGCATCAGTGAACATAAGCGTTACAAGCTGAAACGTTCATGATATTGTAAAAGCACCTTTAGTTTTGTTGTAATCTAAAATCATAAATGGCTTTTTGTGATCTTGGTTACACACTCCGTTATAGTGGTGCATGGTGCTCATGAGCGTAACATTTTTATTCCGTTTCGGAATATAGGAAACTATCGACGTGTCCTTGGTAAAGTAAAATTTTGAAAAAAGAACTTCTTTCCTGTTGCACACCAATGCGGCTGGCAATCATGGTTATTTTTCTTTTCAACAGCATCTGCCCCAGATTGTACGAGGTAAAAAAATTATCACACGTTACATTGTGACCTTTGAGACCATAAGTAAGATCTACCACAACTCTTTTACCTTGACCTCTCTCTGGAGGTAAGCAGTTACAGAATCGCATAAAGTCCAAATCTTGACTCCGTATTTAGCAGGTTTATTCGCGTTGTACTGTCTAAAAGGACAACCGCCTCTGAAAGGCACCAATTACGCAGCTACCGTTACATTTTCGTAAACATTATAGAGCTTAAGTAGAATTGCAACCCATTCATCCCAAAAGTCCGGTATGGTAGCTAATTTATCAGTTTGGCGTCGTTGTGGTCGAGTTTTTTTTATTGTCAAGGCGAATTAATTATTCGTGCAATTCAATGAAATCGTTGTAGGGACATCGTTGCTCTGAATATTGGACGACCTACATGTCTATCCCACAGACTGGCTGTTGACTCTCCATGATATTTATACACTCCAGCTAGATACAGTAGGCCAAAATATGCTTCTAGTTCAACTAATGTTCTTGAAACGTGTCGCCACAAAGTCTTTTTCGCCTTCTAAATTTGACATTTGGGTCATTTCATCTCAAATCGTTCAGGCGATTAGGGTAAGGTCTTCTTTCCGTGCGAAATTTTTTTTACAGCATCCCTATCATAATCGTTGAGACACGTATTTTTTTTATTTCGCTTAAATTTCAGTTGGTTCGTCATGATGAATTTTTGAAAATTGTGTGCTTGTAGGTAAAGAGTTTCTCTAACAGAAAAAAAATTGAACTTGAAACATTTTCAAAAAAAATTTTGTAATCGGAATTTTAACAAAAAAAATAAAAAAAAATTGACTGCATCATTTTTGATTTTCTTCAAATTTTTTTTGTAATTACTACTATATGTAAAAACATTCAGTAACAGTCTCTATTAGCCGAAATTCGTTGTTTAGGATTTATAATTTTGTGAGTTAAAATGCCATTTTTCCAGTAATTCTATGCTTGAACGTAACTTTATGTGTTCTTTTTTGCACAAAAATGTTTGTAAATGTATGATCATACTACAGAACAATTTTATTATATCTATATTTTATTTTATCAAACGCCAGTCATGCTGGCATGTTTGGAGGTTCCAAACTTTTGTAACTCATTAGCGTCGAGAAGTTTGATACACACATTTGGAGTATGGTTTTGTACTACATTTACGAATGTTTTCGCATTTTAGATGCTATTGACGAGCGTAGTCGATAAATTATGCTTCGTTGCTATGTGCTTCACAAGACCACGGGTGCCGTCGCAAGCTCCTTTTCCATGTCCTGTTGCAGAAAAAATCTACTTCTTCAGATGTGACTGTGACTTACTGCACCATCAGAAATAATCACTCCAGGATGTTTGGACTTTATGTTTTCTTTAATATGGTTTGTAGAGTATAAAGCATGGGCAGAGTCGTGTTCCTTTTCATCGATCACAAGTGCATAACTGAAAGTCGTTGAATTGAAGTAGCATACCCCAGTAAATATCGAAACTTGATTGTTTTTGCAATGATAGCCCTTAATTTCATCTTGTAAGATGACGGACCAGTTTTCAGCAAAGTCGATGTTAATTAACAGCAACGTTGGAAGAGACTTTGCCGCTGCTTTTTCTTTTCTAATGGCTTTCTGTTGAATTTGCTTAGCTCTCAAATGCGGGCTGATTTTGAGAGTCCATTCCGCCAGGGTATCGATAAATTTTGGTAAAGTTAGTCTTCTTGATCAAATCATTCTTCACCCAAAACGCCAATGAGATTTCATCATCTTCATTTTCTTGTGTGCATCCGAGAAGTTGAAGATTGATCCCCGACTCTCCCGGGCATGACTTGCATTCACCAAAAATGCACTTACGTCGTCAGAACAAACGATGGCTGATAACAGATTGCTTTGAATTTCTTAGTCGTCCTTGATCTCTTGGAATGTTTGAAGATTCATGGCCGCCTTTATTAATAAACCAAAGTTGGAGTAATAAATACATAAACAAACCTCTTGAGTTGGGCAAGAAAGAACCCATTTTGGTTTGAGACTAAAATTTAGAGAGTCCTTATTTTAATTCTGGATTACTTTCCTTGAACATTTGGTAGGTTTCTTTTATGGTCCGGGTCATGAACCTTTTTAACGGAAACTCCGTTCTCAGTTATAGTTCTTATGTCCTTTTTGTTTGGACTTTGTCGGGAGCAATTCAAGTCATCATTAAGAAAATATTCCATAGCCGCGTTCAATGTACTCTCAGAAACTGGGTGACCAGAGAGAATATCCGGTGTCACGTAATGTCCTTTTTGTAGCGAAAGGATTCTTGCTTGAGTAGTTATGTAATTTGTGATCATAGGACATTTGAACATAATGCCCTCTTTAGATAAAGCATGGATTGGGACTGCCGTGAGAAGACGAATTTTTTCGAAAGTAGTTTTACAATTCTCCAGCGATGCTTTGAATGCAATGATCCATTGTTCGCACATATTGCACTCCAATAATATTGGATGCAATTTCTCTTCGGATAACATTGTGAACAATTCGTCACTCGATGGAGTCAGAGATTCGCCTGAAAACGAAACCGATTTTTCTGTTGATACCATAAATAACGATGCGAACGAATTGTAGCAGTAGTCGCAAACTTCGTCAGAAGAATGTAGAATATGATCGGGAAACGGCGGTTGCAAAAGAGCGGCCAAACAATCAAGCTGTTGAAATATTCTTTTCGGAGTTTAGTAAACGGCTTTTTTATGGCGTCTTTTAAAATCCGGACATTTTTTCTTTTTAGGAAATCGTTCCATTCTACTTCAAGCGTTGTGAAAACAGTCTAAAAAGACGAGAAAAACCTTAGTTATAAATACAGTACATCACACAAAGTGACTAAAATCAGACTTTTTCAAAAAGAAAATGTTGATGTTAGGTAAGAGGGGGTAAACTCCAAAAGGTGTATTTTTCAAAATTTTTTTAATACTTTTGAAACACTGTAGATATTGATTTTTATTATCTCAAATAATAAATTTACAAAATACGTGTGTTGCAGATGTTTTAAAAGTGAGCAAGTGACAGTATTCAGGACCAAGTTAATAACTTTGAAGTTGTTTTTTTTTTAGAAACCCTGCTTTATTCACTGCGTTGACAGCCTAAAGAGTACATTCTATATTTAAGTCCCTTGATTCTCTGTTTTTTAAATTAAAAAAGGCCTCTGTAAGGTGAAAGTCGGAGACTTGTCAACACAGAAAGCTATTTTCTAGCATACCCATAAATATAACTAGTTACAATATTTTCAGTGAAATGTTTTGAAAAATTATGTCAAAAAATATCTTTCTATATTACAATATAAAATTAATTTGTTGCATTCTTTATAAGCTAACCAAAGTAGGGGCAGGTGGGGGATAAGTGAAATCGGTTAAGTTTTAATGCTTGCCAATTTTTGAACTTATATTGTTAAATGCAATCAGTATTTAATCATTTTACCACTGAGATTCAATGCTACTATGTTAGTATTCATTTGTAAATCATGATTTCCAAAAAAAAATGCTTTTTTCCACTTTGCTCCATGGGTGGTGCAAAGTAGAATGTCCTAATTAAACTAACATTAAAAGTATATAATTTAACATTGTGAGGCTTCAAAGTCAAAACTAGTTAATTTATAGTGATTTTATTTGCGCCAAATGCCAAATGACACGTGTTTTTATAGAATCATAATACAGTTCATATTCATGTTAGAAAGTTACCTTAAATCACTTTTAAGCACAACCGGATTATCTTATTGTTAATCAAATTAGTGAATACTACCACGATACGGATGGTATTTGATCACAACGTACATAAATGCAGAATAACAGACGGTATTACTAGACATGTCTAACACTGCGCTGCGCCGCGCAGTTGCGCAAACTCAGTTCACTACGGCGCATGTGTTAACTTACTTCTTCAAAATATGTTGGCCCACGACCGGGACATTCGAAAGGTGTTATGGTGTTGAGTTGCCCGCATATGTATATAAATATAAAATATAACAAATTATTAAAAATATATTATTTACTTTTTTTAAAACATCTATTTAATATTACTGAATTTCGCGTTACGCTGCTCACTCGGCGCTTTCCATTTTGTTGCGTCATGGCGCAATTTTGAGTTAACACAATTACATTATTTATTATTATTTAGCGAAATTAACCGACTTATTGTACTTCAAAATTATTGACAAATTTTCGAAAAATTCTGAAACTTCCTTTTATTTTTCTAAAGTAGACCTTGATTTATTGAAGAATAAAAATTATATTGATTATACCAGTTTTGACGAGATAACAGCAATCAAAATTGAAAAAAAAAGCATGAAAATACTGGAAAAATGGCATTTTAACTTCAAAAAATCATAAACCCCAAACAACGAATTTTGGCTAATAGAGACTACTACTGAATGTTGTTTATATATAGTAGTAATTACAAAAAATTTTTGAAGAAATTCAAAAAGGATGCAATGTCAAAATTTTTTACTCAAAAATTTTTTTATTTTTTTGTTAAAATTACGATTACAAAAAAAATTTTGAACATTTTTCAAGTACAAATTTTTTTCTGTTAGAGAAACGCTTTCCCTACAAGTATACCGACAAACATAAGAATCGGTCAATTTTTCGCAAAGTTATTGCATTTTTAGGAAAACTTGACATACGTGCGAATAGAGAACAAACCGAGTTTTCAATCAATTTTTCAAAAATTCCTCACGACCAACCAACTGAAATTTAAGCGAAATAAAAAATACGTGTCTCATCGATTATGATAGAGGTGCTACAAAAAAAAAAATTTGAGCGAAAAAAAGATCTTACCCTAATGGCCTGGACGATTTGAGATTTTCAAAATTAGGTTTACAGTTTTGGATATGAAATATAAGAAGTACGCGGATTTTATATCAATTATTCGCGACGTACCATACCTTGTTGGCCCAGTAATCAACGAAATAATATTTGCTGCTGATAACCTTCCCGATTGATGAGTCTTTTTATTCCAGACTATATTGCTATCTCCTGAAGTTACGTGATTATCCTATCAGCTTTATCTGAAATCGTAGCTTCCACTTCATCATCCGATTCGCTATTATATATCTCGGTTTCGGACAAATGGTCTTCTTCAGAAGCATTAGAATCACTATCAAAAACACACAATAGTTTATCAAGTTCACTATCCGTAAGCACTCTCTCACTACACATTTTCAATAATAATCAATTGTTAGGTATTTCTTATTAGCATCAAGTTTGATATTTGCTACGAAACTAACACACAGATGCTCACTGGCTGCATCGCAGTTCTAGACATTGTTTCTTTGAAGAAAAAACCACCCCACTTATTAGTCCATAGACTTTCTACTTCTAAGTTTTTAGCATCGTAAGTACCACGTGCATTAAGAATGTCTATAAAGGCATCCAATTCCTTGAAGGTCAACGTATAGTGTTTAGTTCCTAATTGACTTCTTGCTTCAATTTCGGTAGAAAGTTTTAACATGGAGTTATCTATAAAGAACCTCCAAAAGCTACTTATTTATCTAATATTCGTTTTCTTTTAGTCTGGTCGGACCAGGGTTTTCTCGAAGAATCTTCATGTAGAGGCCATTCGTCCTGCGGAAGGCTTACACGCAACAATCACTATCCAAACCGACCAATCATTTGACTTGTGTGACGTTTGCATGTATCGAAAATCCCCTTTTTCTTTTTCAGTTTTTGAAGTCTGATTTTTATTATCACGGTTGTTAATAGACATCACTTTTTTTTTGTTATTTTAAGATTATTATCACTATCCTAGGCACTACTCACTAATCTAAAATCAAATAGGTACTGAAATAGGTAACGATTCAGATTCGGTCTCAGATCTATCGTTTGACAGAGTTTCTAAATCTGGACTTGTTCAAGCGTCACATCACCTTTAGATATCCTGGTAACAGTAAACGTTTATATTTTCCAAACACATATGTAAAATATCCTACAATGACGGTAAATATAATATACCTGGTGTCCAAAGCGTCGCGCGACGGAAGATTTTTCATTAAAATCATTTATACAAAAGTTATATGGTTCCAATACGTGCACAACTTAAAAATATTTTACCACCTACAGGGTGATTCGTAAAAGTTGGGGGGTATCAACTTTTTTATTTTAAATGGAACACCCTGTATATCATTACATTTTTTGATAGCCTAATGAATAAGTTTTTCAACGATGTATACATTTGTGCATATATAATGCAACGTTGCCAAGTTATTTGACATAAATGTATTTTTTTCTTGAATGTAAGATTAGTCATAAACCTTAATTCTTGGTTTATTATCTAAGTTGAGACAAATTAGTTCAGGGATATTTTTAAGCTGGGTATAGGCTTTGAAAAGACGTAAACGTTTTATTGATATATTGAATAGGGGAGAGAAGGCTCCGTGTGAAACTTTAGCATGTTCAACGTACATCAATTCTCATATTTCAAGTGGAATACCCTGTACATTTTGATATGGGCGACTAGTACTCTTAAAGACCTAACTTTTATCTGAATACATTAATACCGCTAAAATTTATTGTTTTTAAAATATTTTCCTTTTTTTTTTTTTTAATTTTTCTATAATTATTTTATAACGTACCTAACGATTTAATAGAGTGCCATGATTTAAAAACAATAAAACAACATTTTAATATGTCAATTAAGCGTATTTTAACTTGATTCCTTTCAAAACTACTTTTTCACTACTTTTGTAGTTAAAAGAAAATTTGAATTAAGAGAAGTTAACTCTAAATTTTAAAATGAAAGATACGAAGAACGAATTAATTCAAATTATTTACGTAATAGAAGCCCAAGGTAATTGTTTACTTGCTTCTAGAATTTATAAACAAAAATTTCCCGATGCCCGTTAATTTTTAAAAAACTATAAATTTTAGCGGTATCAATGTATTTAGATAAAAGTTAGGTCTTTAAGAGTACTATTCGCCCATATCAAAATATACAGGGTGTTCCATTTGAAATAAGAGAATTCATTCTCTCCCCTATTCAATATATCAATAAAACTTTTACACCATTTCAAAACCTATACCTAGCTTAATTATATCCCTGTACTAATTTGACTCAACTTATATAATAAACCAAGAATTAAATTGTGTTGCAAACTTACATTCAGGAAAAAAATATATTTTTGTTAAATAACGTTGAATTTTATATGTACAAATGTATACATCGTTGAAAAGCTTATTCATTAGGCTATCCAAAAATGTAATAATATACAGGGTATTCCATTTAAAATAAAAAAGTTGACACCCCCTTACTTTTTCGAATCACCCTGTAGGTGCTAAAATATTTTTAAGTTCTGTCCGTATTGGAACCATATAACTTTTGTATAAACGATTTTAATGAAAAATCAACAGCAAATCCATAATCTTCCGTCGCGTGACGCTTTGTACACCCGGTATATTGGTAACTAAGGATTTGCTGACATGAAGCACCGCAGCGGTGAAATTGACCGGTTCGTTGGTTTAAGGTGTACGATCGTGAAAACAGTTTACAAATGAAAGAAATTGAAAATATTTTTATTTGGATTATTTTATGAACATTCTACACGTCGAAATTTTTAAATATTAGGAAATTAGCACAGTTTGAAAAACTACACGGTCAAATGACCGGTGCGGCGTTCAGTGTTCATTATATGTGTGTGTTTATAACTGGTCTGTTATAATTAACAGGCCAGCCATGTTTTTCTAAATAATTTAATCAAACAAAAACAAATAGCTAATACTTGGCTTATTTTATTTTTATTTATCATGGTTAAAATTAAAGTACGTTCCTGAATATCAGAGAGTAATAGATCAACTTGACAGCGACAGGTCAGTGGCGTACTTACTGAAGGCATATACTATAAGGTCTGTAAAATATATTGACTTTTTAGTTTCTTTTAAAATATTAAAAAAATATATACTTGTAATTGTAATTATGACCTATTGATTCCTACAAAAAGAGAAAAGAATAAGTGATTTAATATTTAAATCTTTGTCTAAGTAACCTGCAAGTTTTCTTTATCAAACCGAATAATGTTTGTTAACGTGCATTTAATCTGTTTCAAGTTTCAGCAGAGAAACCATTTGTAACGTCATTATCTTGTTTTTGCTTTAAATTTAGCTCTATCTTTGTTAGTTACGTATAAATTGTTTGAGATTGAATTAATACAGGATCTTTACTGAAGCAGATAATACATTATTGTATAGGATAGCGAGGATCATCCGAAATTCCAAGAAAATTTATATGAGTTTAGAAAGTACTCATTATACATTCTAATTATTTAAATTAGAAATATGACTCACTTAATGGGGGATGCATTATGATGCAGTTTTACCACATTTGTTATTTCAAAACAAATAATTTAAAATACTCAGTTATTTTCGACTTTTGGTTGAAAACGGTGGCGAAAATGGCATCTTTCTCCAGCAAAATGGTTGAAACTTAATTCGCTCTCTGGGAATGAAAATATTATCATTCTGAATGTACCGGGTGGCCAGATAAAAATGCAAAGTGCTGTTTCTCGGAAACTATTCGTCGTAGAGCATTGCGGTAAAAATTTTTATTACTAAAGTAATCAAAAAAAGACCGTTGAAAATATTTTTAAATTTGCAAAATGACCGCCAGGGGGCGTAACCACCATCCTAAACTTTTAAAGTGATTTTTTACTGAAATCTACCTAGTAAATGTACCAAAAAATTATATGCTTTTTAAAGCTCTGATTTATTCGAGTAATTTTTGTTTGACGTATCTATTAAAATAAATTCAGTGATTTTTTAAATAAACAGCTGTAACTCCTAAACGACTGGACTGATTTTAATAAACTTAGTCTCACTGGAAAGACCATTTATTGCTCCATCAAATCCATCTTACCTGTAATATGTCTAATTTTTAGTGATGCCGCTAGAGCGGGTTTTTTGATATATCTGAAAATTGCAGAATTCTCTAAAAAATTAAATGCAACAATACGGCTTTTTTTCATAAAAAATGAGATGAAATCATCCCTAAATAGGATAGTGAAAACCACATCTCAATATCTTATTCATACCCTAAAATATCCAAGAAAGAAAATTTGGTTATTATAAGATTTGAAAAAGTCGATATTACACCGGTATTTATTCTTATTTATTTGTCTTTTTTCAAGATTCAATGAAAAATGTCATCATTTTATAATTTTTAAATAATAAAAGCTTTCATAATTTCAAAAATTAAATGTAATAATATGATATTTATTTTTGAAAGGTATTATTCCAAATTTGCGGAATTCTTTTTATTAATTTTATTTATAGCCCTGCAAAGGACCGATTGTGCAATAATGCCTACTTAAGTAGGCATAAAGTACCTACTTACATGCTCGAATTGTCTCCCATCGACCTCGATGCATTGTTGGAGCCGCTCATGCGTGAACACTACAGCAGCTCCAACTTCTGCTCTTGACAGGCAACGAATGGCCTTTCGAATTCGTACTTTCATGTCGTCTCCCGTTCTTGGTGGAGTTTCGTAATCAATATCTTTTAACCGACCCCATAGATAAATGTCAAAACAGGTTAAGTCTGGGGATCGGGGTGGCCAAAGAAATAGACTTCCTCGTCCAATCCACCTCTGGTGATATATTAAATTTAAGCGTTCTCGCACATTTATTGGAAAATGTGGCTGGGCAACCATCTAGTTGTAAAAACATTTTGCCGTAATTGCAAGGGCACATCTTCTAATAAAAGGGGCAATTGGTTTACCAGAAAATCAATAAACACTGCACCATTTAGTGGTTCATCAAATAAATAGGGACCTATAATAGTTCCGTCTAGGATGCCACACCACACATTAACACTCCAACGACCTTGATGTTGGACCTCGTGCAACCAGTGAGGACTGGTGTCAGACCAATAATGCATACTATGCAAATTAACGTTTCCATCCCTTTGAAAGTGGCCTCATCCGTGCCAAGGATTTGGGATAAAAATCCTCTATTTTCCCTGATCATGCCCAACATCCAATGACAATAATCTATCCGTCGGTCAAAGTCTTCGTTATGTAAGGCTTGATGTAAAACCATATGATACGGTTGAATTCTATCAGTTTCAAATTACACACACATTGTGAAACATGTAAAGTAGTATTTTCAGTGACATAAGAACTTACCTATGATCCTTTAGAATGTTTTTAATAGTAGTTCGTGACATCCAACGCGGGAGACATTGCACTGGTACTAACGTGGGGATTCAATGACACGTATGCTAAGACATTAACAATGTTGTATTCCATTCTTCTAGCCGAGTCTCTTCGCAACTTTGGTCGAAAGCTTGCAGTATTACGCAAATTTTGCACTAAACGCCGAAAAATGCTCGCATCGCGCAGACGCCGATCTGGATATCGAGCTGATTATACTCTCTTAGCCAATGCCGCATTTTGAAGACGTTCAAAATATAACGAAATCATATCAACAGCTTCATCATTTGTAATAGATGTTGTAGGTAGTTTTAAGGACTTACATGTGCAACAAACATAAATTACACTGTCTGTCAAATTTTAATATTTGTTTACAAGTTGATTTTAGGTATTTGTTTTTTCTCAATGGCCTACTCCTAATATTGAGCCTTTTCTGCACTTGCATATTCTAAGCATTGATTATTATGCCCCTGCATGTTTTTTTTTTAATTTTTGGAATTACGAAAACTTTTATTATTTAAAAATTATAAAATGATGAAATTTTTCATTGAATCTTGAAAACAGACAAATAAATAAGAATAAATACCGGTGTAATATCGACCTTTTCAAATTTTATAGTAACTAAATTTTCTTTCTTCGATATTTTAGGGTAGGAATAAGATATCGAGATGCAGTTTTCGCTTGATATATCAAAAAACGCGCTCTAGCGGCATCATTAAAAACTAGACATATTACAGATATGATGGATTTGATGGAGCAATAAATGCTCTTTCCAACGAGACTTAAGTTTATTAAAATCAGTTCAGTCGTTTAGGAGTTACAGCTGTTTATTTAAAAAATCACCCACACCGCTTTATTTTAATAGATACGTCAAACAAAAATTACTCGTATAAAGCTGAGCTTTAAAAAGCATATAATTTTTTTGTACATTTACTAGGTGGAGTTCAGTAAAAATGGCGGTTACGCCACCTGGCGGTCATCTTGCAAATTTGAAAATATTTTCCACGGTCTTTTTTTTGGCCACTTTAGTAATAAATTTTTTTACCGCAACTCTCTGCGACGAATAGTTTCGGAGGAACACCACTTTGCATTCTTATCTGGCCACCCGGTACGTAATGGCTTAAAGTATCAAAATCCGACAAATAGTGTGGATAGTGTAGTAGAAATGTGTTCTAATGTGACGGGAGTCAACAGTATACAGCTTATTAAAAGCTAAAATAGGAGGAACCGGCTTGCTGAACAGGAAGAAAAAAACAACGTTGTAATGAAGAAGAAAAAGTTCTCAGTAGAAGAAAAATCCAATCCTTCTACTGCAATAAAGAAATTCTTACCGCAAACAAAATAGTAGCAGTACTAAAAGAAGACCTTGATGGACCACAATTGTCTCGGTCGACACTGCAGAGGTCACTACAGCAACTTACTTTGCATGGGAAAAAGTGAATCTAAAACCAATGCTAATTGATAATCTCCAAATTGTTCCTTACACGCAAATACCTTCGTGAAATGAAGAAATTTCGTGCCGAAGGACGGGAAATCTTTTATCTCGATGATCCTTGGTTGAACGAGGGATATACGGTAAAAAATATGGTAAGATAAAACAAGTTGCCATCAGGCAGTTTACTGGAATAAATCCACCATGGGGTAATTGACGACGATTAATTATTACACATATAGGTAGCAATAATGGATTCTTAAAAATGGTTTACTTTATTTGAGTCCAAGCACACGTAGGGGATTATCGCTCATGTTTTTCAAGAATGTTTTGAACAAATGATAGCAAATATTCCACGGGAGCTGTAATTGTCCTGGATAATGCAAGTTACCATTCTAGACAAGTTGAACGCTTACCAACAACTGCATGGAAAAAAGGAGATATTGCCAAATGGTTAACGTCAAAACAGATACAATTTGAAGAAACTATGTTTTAACGAGACTTTTAGCAAATCAGCATAAGCAAAAATTTGTTAAGTATGTAAATGATGAACTCTGCTTTTCGTAGGACTACCGTACATAGATTACCACCATATCACTGTGAACTCAACCTCATAGAGGTAGTCTGGGCTCAAATAAACAGTGAAGTAGGTCGTATCAATACGACTTTGAAATTAATGAAATAGGATAGCGTTTAATGCAAGCCATGCACAAGGTCAATGCAGAATAGTGGAAAAATTGTATTGATCATGTAATTAAAGAGAAACAGCGTATGTGGGAACTTGATGTGATAATGGAAAAAACAGTAGAACCCGTTATAATATCCGTAGAACAATATGACAGCTCTTCCTAATTGGATGAGGATGATAAAGACCAGGGACCGGAAAAAAAACACCAAAAAATATTTTAAAAATGCGCATTTTAATGCACTTGATTTGCAAAAAATATGCAATATAAAAAATGCAACATTAATAATATAATATTAATTAATAATCCTCATTATATATTTGTGTAATGTTGGATATAATAACATCTAAACAAAACAATATTTAGTTTTTAAGTACATCCTTTATTTGCCATTATCTTGAATAGGTACCTAAGGCCTCTTTTATTCACTGTGGCGCACCGCAGCGGTCGAACCCGCGGGAGACCGCTGTACCAAATTTGAACGCGGTGAGCCGTTGCGACCCACCGCTGTTGGTTTATTTCATATGGAGGGGGCTGACAACTACTTTCGGAATAAGTTAGTGAACGTGCACAAGTCCATCATACCGGTGTGAAGTTAGTCCCCAACTTTCGAAATTTTCCCTTTTTTCAATTGCAATCGTTTGTTGGCCATTTTTGAACGTTTGTCGATTTTTCATATTTATAATAGGCACGATTATAATTTAGCTTCCCAATTTTCGAAATTTTCCCTTTTTTCAATTGTAATCGTTTGTTGGCCGTTTGTCGGTGTTTATTGGCTATTTTTGAACGTTTGTCGGTTTTTCATATTTATAATAATCACCATTATAATATAGGCGTGAAGTTACCTCCCCAACTTTCTAAATGTTACATTTTTCCGTTTGCAATCGTTTGTTTGTCGTTTGTCCGTGTTTGTTGGCTATTTTTGAACGTTTGTTGGTTTCTCATGTTTATAATAATCACGATTGTAATTTAGACGTGAAGTGGTGAGTGTTCACCTAAAGGCGAAATAAATTGTTTGAAAGTATAGTTTGGTTAGTGATGTTAATCATATGGATTAATAGAACTATATACATAGTGGTACATATGTTATAGTAAAAGAACATATGGGGGTAAATGTGCACATTTACCGGCCAATATACACTCTTAACTAGCGTTCAGGTAGAAGCGAGCAAGACTAATATTTACATTCACTGCATTGTAATCAAGATTAAATTTATTATATATATATATATATATATATATATATATATATATATATATATATATATATATCGGGTGACAAAAAAAAGTCCCATGCATAGTGCCACGCGATAGAGGACACTAAAATATAATATATAATAATAAAATTTTTAATATCTTTTTACAATGATGTAATAAACGGACGAAATTTTGCATACAGCTTTTTATCACGCAGAATTCAAATATGACCTTAGTTCTTTTATTACTGATAGAGGGCGCCACATACAGGTTTCCATCTTGTTTGAATCGGTCCTAACTTTTTTGCCTTACACTATATGTCATTTTCGATTGGAAAAATATGTTTTCCCATCTTTTCTGCTTCAGAAAAGGTATACCGTATTGAAGGCGCTAGGACCAACGGTTTACGAGAAAATGCATCCCGATGCATGCAAATTATCCAAAAGCGCCAGAGTAACTTATTTGCAAAACCATAATTAGAAATCACCAATATGGGTTTTCTATTAATGTGTGGACAGGTGTAATTGACAATTACTTAATTGGCCCATTTCAATTGCCCAATCGATTGACAGGTGAACTGTATCGAAATTTCTTGGAGAATGAACTAAATACGTTATTAGAGGATGTTCCATTGGCCATTATTGGTAGAATGCGTTACATGCATGATAGCGTGCCAGCTCACTTTTCTCGATTGGCAAGGGAATTTTTGGATAGGAGATTTGGAAATACGTGGATTGGTCGAGGGGGACCTGTACCCTGACCAGCTCGTAGTTCCGACCTTAATCCCCTCGATTTTTCATTTTGGGGATTCATGAAAAATGACGTTTATTCTGTAGAAATACATAATGCGGAGCAACTATGGATAAGGATTATGAAATCCGCAGATAGATTCCGTAATAACCCAGGAATATTTCAAAGATGCCGTCAATCCTTAGGAAGAAGAATTGAAAAATGTATTCAAGTATAAGGACAACAATTTGAACATCTTCTAAAAATTTAATGTTTTTTTTTAATCACTGCCCTTCATTGTTGCTATTAAAATTTAATTGTTGAAGTGTTATGTCATTGTTATTGCAAATAAGTTACTTTGGCGCTTTTGGATAATTTGCTTGCATCGGATGCATTTTTCTCGTAAACCGTTGGTCCTAGCGACTTCAATAAGGTATACCTTTCTGAAGCAGAAAAGATGGGAAAACAAATTTTTCCAGTCGAAAATGACATACAGTGTAAGGCAAAAAAGTTAGGACCGATTCAAACAAGATGGAAACCTGTATGTGGCGCCCATTATCAGTAATAAAAGCACTAAGGTCATATTTGAATTTTGCTTGATAAAAAGCCCCTGTATACAAAATTTCGTCCGCTTATTACATCATTGTAAAAAGATATTTAAAAAAAACAAAAAATAATTAAACTTCAACACCCTATATCTTTTAAACGAAGGCGTTGCGGACCTAAGTTCATAGGAACTTTTTTTCTTATTTTACTATATTGCGTGGTACTATGTATGGCACTTTTTATGTCACCCTGTATATATATATATATATATATATATATATATATATATATATATATAGGGTGTATTTTAAAATCACCGACAAACGAAAACTGGAGATTCTATGATTCAAAATACGACAAAAACGATCATAAACGCTTTTCCGAAAAATGCTTCCTAACCGAGATACAGGGTGATTAAAAATACTTTTTTTAAGGTTTTTTTAAGATTCCTCAAAAACTACAAAAGATATTACACTGAGATTTGGTACACCTAAATGTCTATTTAAACACAATTAATTAGGTGAGTTTAAGTCAACTGGCGTAGAATATTTTAAGTTAATCAGTTTAAGTAAAAAAAATCGCACGCCCTTGGTTTTTTTGAAGAAATATTTGTTTTCTAGATTCAACATTTAATTCTGCAGATAAAATCATACTTAGTAATTTTTCGATTCGGCACCCTGTTTTTGAAATATTTTGCATTAACATAAACAACCACATCATTCAATAAAAATCAAAATTTGTTTTATTTTACAAAAAAATAACGCAGTTAACTATTAGGTACATTATTAAAGAGATATTGAAGGAATCAAAAACAAAATAATTATTATTTTATACATATTGTTCAAACTGTCTTCCTTCCTTTTGAATGCAAGCTTGTATTCTTCTTAGCAAATGAAACCTAACACGCTGAAACATTTGTGGCATAGCCCTAATCTCATCGCATCCCATCTGTATGCGATTCCAAAGTTGCTCTCGATTATCAATTTGAACAGAATAGACACGAGTTTTCAGATACCCCCACACAAAAAAATCCAATGGGTTTAAATCTGGCGATTGTGCCGGCCACGGTACTTCACTTCCTCGTCCAATCCAGCGTCCAGGGAACCATGCATTTAAAAATTCTCTGACGTTTCGTGTAGAATGTGGTGGTGCACCATCATGCATGAATAACATGTTCATTCTAACATCTAAGGGTACGTCGTCAAACAATTCTGGCAAATCTTCTCTCAAAAAATTTAAATAGAATTCGTCAGTAAGTCTTTGAGGAAAACGGATAGGTCCGATTAGGTGATCGTCTAGTATATCTTTCCAAATATTTTCACTAAATCTATGTTGGTGAGCTGTAACTACAGTTGGATGCTGATTTTCATCCTAACCATTTGTGGGAATTATGCAAGTTTATTATTCCATTTCGGAAAAAAATACACTCATCAGTGGTCAATAAGTTTCTAACAAATTGTACATCTTCAGCATTTTTATTTAAAAACCATTCGCAAAAATTCATTCGACCAGGATGGTCAGCAGGCAATAATGCATGCACTTTTTGTAGGTGAAAGGGATGTAAATTTTGTTCTTGTAAAACTTTCCAAGACTTGCTATGCGACACACCAAATTCTAAACCTAACTCACACGTACTAAACTCTATCTAAAATTTGTTCCTCAATTTCAACTGGTACACGAGCATTTCGTCCGGAATGTTTCTTTCCTTTTAAACTTCCATATTCGAAGAAGTTACGATGAACGGTTCTAAACGTAGTATGATGTGGATGTCTTCTATTTGGAAATCTTTGTTCATAAAGTCAAGCAGCTGTACGAGCATTGCAAATTAGTATTACCATAACATAAATGCATATCGACCAGTTCTCGTTTGGAATAATTCATTTTTTCACAGTAATTAGACACAAAACACGCGTAAATGCAACTATTTTAGCAAACATAAGATACGTAACTGTCAAATACAAAGCAATCTCTGATTTATTTAATTTGGTTATTACTGAATAATGTAGTCATTTGTGTTAATGGAAAATATTTCAAAAACGGGTGCCAAATCGAAAAAATACTAAGTATGATTTTATTTGCAGATTTAAATGTTGAATTTAACAAAAAAATATTTCTTCAAAAAAAGCAGGGACCTCCGTTTTTTTTTACTTAAAGTGATTAACTTAACATATACTACGCCACTGGATGAAGCCAGTTGACTCAAACTCACCTAATTAATTGTACTTAATTAGACATTTAGATGTACCAAATCTCAGTGTAATATCTTTTGTAGTTTTTGAGGAATCTTAAAAAAAATTTTTAATCAACCTGTATCTCGGTTAGGAAGCATTTTCGAAAAGCGTTTATGATAATTTTGTCTTATTTTGAATCATAGAATTCCAGTTTTCGTTTGTCGGTGATTTTAAATACACCTGTATTATATATATATATATATATATATATATATATATATATATATAGTGTGTGTTAGAGCATAGCATGTATCGATTTAATTACATACTGATATTTAGTGCTTACCTACCGAAACGTTTCACTTAAGAATTCAATAGATAGTGGCAAATCTTCTAAGGTACAAGACAAACCCACTGCTTCATCAACACTTTTACGTATATCCAATTCAACAAATATATGTTTATTGTATGTTATATAACAAGCATTTCTACCACTACCAGACATTTTCGAATATTTTGTATTCTTATTAGTTGTCATGCTAGTCTTGTGAATTCCCAAAAGCGCGTTCAACTATAGTTGTCTGATTTACACATTCGATATAAATTATTTAAACATTCGCGAACTTCAACAGCGCTAAGAAAATCGAGCACATTTTTTTTCCAGCGCTATCAAAAGCGTCAATTTTGTAGACGTAATTTTTTCATCAACTTTTATCGCTACTATTTCAGGATACATTTTTCTTAACAGGGCAACTCTTTTTTGTAGGACTAAGATTCATAAATGATTTTAAAAATGAGGAAAATTAACAATTTTGTTGGTTAATGAAATTTGTACAATAAGTATGGTCTAATGCAGTGCACAACATAATTTGCATAATTGAGTCGAAAAGCATGTATTTGTTACAAAAAAATTTATGTTTTCGAATCTAAGCACGCCGGAAAAATTTCCATTTGGCAACAAATATGTTTTATGTACTACACCAACATTCGCGTTTCGAAAAGATATTTCAGAGAACGATTCAAAATATTTACTCGTGTTCTTCTTAGGTGATACCTAAAATGATTAAGGTATGTATTTAGAAATGACGGGTAATTTTATTCACTAACACATTTTTGTGTTGCTTCGGAAAAATGTTTGAAAATGTCATTGCCCACATGCATGCAAAATAAAGCATATTGTAATCAATATTATATCAATCACGTAATTTCAGTTTCTCTAATTCTGTACAGACCTCAAAGTAATGTATCGATTGCGTAAATTGATCAAGGTGAATATGCGCAAATGTTTGTACTACGGCATATAAGGTGCAATAAGTAAAAGTCAGGAAACGATTGCAATAAAAAAAACGAAAATTTTGAAAGATGGGGTTCACCTCATCCCTGAATTATATTATAATCGTTAATTATTGTGAATATTAAAAACCGACAAGCGTTAAAAAATAGCCGATAAACGATTGGAATTGAAAAACTTAAAATTTCAAAAGTTGGGAGGCTAATTTCACGACTAAATTATAATCCTGGTTATTATAAATATGAAAAACCGACAAACGTCAAAACTAGCCAACAAACACTGACAAACGACCGACAAACGATTGCAATCGGAAAAATGTAGCATTTTGAAGGTTGAATGGCTAACTTCACGCCTGAATTATAAGCGCGATTATCATAAATATAAAAAACCAACAAACGTTAAAAAATAGCCAACAAACACCAATTGAAAACGTAAAATTTCAAAAGTTGGGGCTAACTTCACGCCTAAATTATAATCGTTATTATAAATATGAAAAACCGACAAACGTTCAAACATAGCCACTAAACACCAACAAACCATTGCAATTGAAAAAAGGGAAAATTTCGAAAGTTGGGTAACTTCACACCGGTCGAGTCCATCACCGTACACAGCATGGATCCGTATGTTGTGGCGTATGCTACTTAAAGTTACAGTGCAAAAACGACGTAAACGGCGTTGGAAAGTCCAATGTTGCTCCTTTCTCATCCTTGTAATCTTCTGGTACAGAATTCCACAGAGATGGCCTTAACTTAACTTCATCTATAAATCGTTCTGTGTGTACTAACCACTAACGAAGACATTTCGTGTTGCATACCATACAAGTGATATAGTTACAGATTCAAACAACACATCCACACGACCACAGTACGCACAGCACAGGTGAATGACAAAGCCGCGAGCGGTCTGCCACGTTGAGCAAAAGATCCCATCCAAGCCCAACTCAATGCATATAACAACCGCATGCGGTTTCTAAGTGTATGCGGGTTATTTTATAAAACGCAGCGGCACGCCGCTCCTCTGAGACTGCGAATAAAAAGCCTCATTTAAATCAATGCACTTTCAAAATCACAGCGGTCGACCGCTGCGGCGCGCCTTAAATTACATAATGTCTAAACACTAACATGCATAAGTACATGGTACAATAATATAAGGATATGATCGATGTTTGTTTCAAAATTCGTCCCGTCTGCGCATTACGTCACGCGGAGGTAAAAATTTCAAATACTGTGCACGTCGTATCAAAGGTATATGAATATTCGACAATATTATGTTATACACAGGGTGGCCCACCTATCTGGTCTCGGAATATAGCTTCTAAATCAATAGAGATTTATCAAAAATTCCAACGGTATGTTATTGGAGACTACGAGAGCTAGTTTTTAAAATGATTTTTGTGTATACAGGGTGCTCCATAAATACGTGGCAAAATTTTCGACATTTTTTTAAGGGAACACCCTTCATGTTTCATTTTAGAAACTGTCTTTGTAAGCTTTACAACGATACCTCGTTTTAGTCATCTGATGTAGGTTGCCAAGTTATTCACATTTTAGTAAAATTTACGGGAAAATCATATTGATAAAAAGAATATCAGTGTTTTTTTGTTTTTATAATCGGAACTACAAATTACCAGTCTAGTAGACAAAATGTTAACTAAAATTTTTATTATAAGTATTAAGTATTATAAAAAATATACAGGGTGTCCAGAACAGATCATCCAAATGCGTCATTTTCAAATAGTTAAAACTTAATTTTTTCAAATAGAAACACCCTATATATAAATACATGTGATAACTAGTATTACTTATTAATAGGTAAAAACCTAAAATAAAAAATATGTCGTTTTGTCTTCGTTTTCTTATTCATTTCAAGAGAAATTTAAAAATAAACAAAAATTTGTAACTGACTGGTTTACAGAATTAGCACTTTAATCTGAAAAATACCCAATTGTAGTATTAGTAGCCCTGTTTTCATGACTAGGTACTACTTTAATTATAATACATAGGTACCAGACTAAATTATGTATAAAGCAATGGTATAATAGGAAACGCAAAGTAATCACTGAAAACAGAACACAATCTTGACAGTTTTCAGAATAAACAGCAATTGCCAATCATTATTTCTGAAGCTATTATAAAATTATTGTTTTTTAAAGAATATTTGGAAAAGTTTAAAATGAATTATTCTAGTGAAGAGCAAATTACAATATATACATTTTGGGAGAATGTCAGAAAAACTGTTTTTTAGCAAGCAGAGTATACGCTCAACGATATCCGCAGAGAAGACATCCCACTGGCGCATGTTTTAAAAAAGTAACAGCGAGATTCAATACTACCAGTTCTATAAAATATAGTACACATAGAAGACCAGCTTCTGTCTTAACAGAAGACAATAAAATTAGTGTTTTAACAGCTGTAGTCGAAAATCCAAATATAAGTACATGGCAATTAAGTCAATACGTAGAAATTTCACGAACACATACAACGGATTTTAAAGAAAAATAAATTTCATCCATTTCATTACCAGTTACATCAGGAACTCCTACCCCAAGATTATAATCACAGAATGGAACACTGCAGATGGATAAATAATAAAATTAAAACTGAACGGAATATTTTGAGGAAACTACTTTACACAGATGAACGTACTTTACATAAAAATGGGACTGTAAATTGTCATAATTTTCATTATTATGCAGATGAAAATCTTCATTTGTTTAGAACCACTTCCCAAGAGAAATGGTCAATAAACGTCCCTACTTTTTTAACAGGATATTAACTGGTGCGGTCTTTCTAGATTTCCTTCAAAATTATTTAAAATAATTTTTGCAAAATGTACCACAACATGTTTTAAATAATATGTGGTACCAACACGACGGTGCTTCGGTGCATTATGTGTTACCTGTTCGTTAGTGGTTGAGTGAACAGTTCCAACATAGATGGATAAGTAGAGGAGGACCGATACATTTGCCTGTCAGATCACCGAACCTAACTCCCAGGGGATATGTTAAAAGCAAAGTGTACAACCAATCTAGAGACTACTAAAGAAGATATGAAAGTGAGAATAAGAGAAGCATTTAACTCCATTTCACCAAATAAGCTAACACAAGTTAGGGATTCGATAAGGAATCGGGCACTAAAATGCAGCGAACAAAATGGGAGACATTTCGAACATTTATTGAAATAATTATTTTTTCAAGATCAATTAATTTGTGTATTTTGGTTGTATGTTTATTAAATATTAAATGTAGGTACTTACATATTTATTCATTATTACGCATGACTATCGACATATTTTATATTTTTAGGTGTTTACCTATTAATAAGTAATACTAGTTACCACAAATAATTAATTAATTTAATAAGCTTTCATAGTATGTATTTATATACAGGGTGTTCTATTTGAAAAAATTAAGTTTTAGCTATTTGAAAATGACGCATTTGGACGATCTGTTCTGGACACCCTGTATATTTTTATAAACTTAATACTTATAAAAGTTTTAGTTAACAGTTTGTCTACTACACTGGTAATTTTTGTCGTTCCGATTATAAAAACAAAAAACACTGATATTCTTTTTACCAATATGATTTTCCCGTAAATTTTGCTAAAACGTGAATAACTTGACAACGCTGCATCCGATGATTATAAACGAGGCGTCGTTGTAAAGCTTACAAAAGATTGTTTCTAAAAATGAAAAAATATAGTGTGTTCCGTTTAAAAAAATTTCGATTTTTGTTGCCACGTATTTATGGAGCACCCTATACACACAAAAATAATTTTAAAAAGTAGCTCTCTTAGTCTCCAATAACATACCGTTGGAATTTATCTCTATTGATTTAGGTGCTATATTCCGAGACCAGATAGGTGGGCCACCCTGTATTAAGATTATGGATTGTATTGGGAGATTTTTTGCGAAACTAATAAAAACATTATTTAGTAAAAGCAAAAAATTTAGTTAATATATTATTTAATTAGCAATATATACATATCTACACATTTGACAGCGTAAGGGGGATATTAAAAACTTTTGAGCTTTCGGTTTTAATTATTTTAAGAAATAATAAATTAGGAAATTTGGCACTTTTTTTGATACTGAAAGATTAAAAAGTCTTTTTTTTTATATTGAGCGAAATACAGGGTGTAATATAGTGTTCACATTGCTAATTTTATCTATTTTTTGAAATTTATTTTAAATTATTAGGTTAAATTTCGGTATGTAAATACTAATAAATTTTTAAGATTTATAAATACAGGTTGTACAAAAACTACGTAACCTACGCCCCACCAAAGAGAGTATTGTAAGATTTTATAATTGTTCTCAATTATTTTGTAAACCGTCACTTAACTCAATGGTAATAATGGTAATATTTTAGGAATTGATAAAATTATATTGAATTTACACATATATGTATTAGCCTGTTCTGTTTTGACATTTTAAATTTTAGCATCAATAAAAGAGGCCGATCGGACTGGCGGCATACTTTTTTATACCTACTAACTTAGAAATATGTTTTAGAATCAGGTTATGATTGGTTCTATTGTAGTATGCGGTCTATCGTCACATCTATGCTGTTATATGCGGTCTTGACATTTTTGTAAACATTACTCATAGTAATGTACTGTACGTACCTGATATGGTTAATGTTTGTTTTATTAGAGAAATGCAGATAATTAGTGTAATGAGGGATATAAAAGGAGCTTAATGAATGTGCTGTAAGTATCTCGTAATAATCATTCTCTGGCCAACAATATTGTTAAAGGAATTGTACCAAACCATTATTTTAAACGAAGAAACTGTAGTTACATTTTTACGCAACAACGGTCTCCTGGATCAGCCGCAACAAGCTGACCCGTGCCATCGATGTGGAGCTGTTATGCAGGATAAGAGGAGGCGGGATCGAAATGGAGAATTTAGACCTGTTTTCGTTGTCCAACTAAAGGTTGTCAAGTGACCCGTTCCGTACGAAAAGGAAACCAATCTTTTCACTACACCGATGTCAATAACAGATTGAACTGCAGACTGACCCTTAGCGACATACTGGAGTTGGCGTTCATGAAATCCCGATGGCTACTGCAGAAGGTATTGCTGGAAAATCGCAGCACACCTTAAGTGATTGGTACAATGTGCCGAGAAGTGTGCACCGGGATTGTCTCTGGACGAACGCAAATGAGGCACCAGAGTACGACCCATTCAAATCGACGAGGTGAGATTCGCGGGCCGCCGAAAATATAATCTTGGAAGAATGTTGGAAGGTGACAGGGCAGCATTGTCTGAAGATAGCGATACTGAAATCGAGAACAACAGAAATCATGGGGCCAGAATAGACGGTCCATGGGTTTTTGGGCACCTTACTGCCAATAATCCAACGGGAAGTACAACTGGGGTTGTTTATTCATTCCGATGTGTGGAGGGCTTATAGTAATTTGTACCAAGTCGGATATCATCACGAAACAGTCAACCACCAACAGAATTTTGTGGATCCGTTCACAGGGGCTCATACACAAAAGATAGAACGGTCGTGGCTGGACGAAAAAATTTGCATACTAAAGAAAATGCGTTCCAGTACAACATATTCAGAGCAATTTGGACCATTTTTGCTGGAAAATGTTAAGAAAAAACAACCAAGATTTATTTTTAGCTTTTCCAAACGATATCGGTACTGTACAGGGTGTCAACTAAGAATGTGAGGTACTGTATCTGGGAAACTATACATCGTAGAGGCTTGCGGAAAAAAAGTTATTACTAAAACGGCCAATACAAAAACCTGGAAAATATTTTCATGTTTCTGAAATGGCCGCTAGGGGGCGTAACTGCAATCTTGAATCTAAAAAAGTGGTGTTTCTGTGAATTCTGCTATATTAACCTAATAAAAAAATAACTGATCTTTGAAGTCGAGGATAATCTGAACTTTTTTTGTTTGGCACTTTTTGACGTATCTATAAAAATAAAGTGGTGGGGGGTATTCAAAGGTTTCCTTAAATCACCCCCCGTATCTTCGAAACGGCTAATCCGATTTTAACAACAAATGTTAAAATAATTTTAGTTTTGTTAGTTTCACATGTCGTCGCTAGAGGGCTTTGTTCGACATTCCGACAGAAACGGTTAATTTTCGCAAAAAAATTACAGGCATTGGTGTGATTTTTTTTGATGAACAAGTAGCTAAATGATGCCTGAACAAGTTCCCGAAAACCGCATCTCGATATCTTGTTCCTAACCTAAAATATCGGCCAGAGAAAACTTTATAAAATCCTTTAAATTTTTATTTTTTCAACTATATTTTTCTGAAATTGTTACTAGTATGTAAGTTGTGGCCTTAAAAAGGACCGATTTAAAGGAGGAAGGTTTTTAAAGCCCCCGTAAATGCTGACCATCACTCTGAATAGGTTACCTAGAAATTGCGATTTTAAAGGTTTGTAAATTTATTCACCAGAATAAAATCACCCTTTTTGAAATTACTACGGGCAATGCTACAAGTTATACGAAAGGCTTATTTTTTGTTTGTTTAAATGCATATTCACTGTGGATACATACGAAAAATACAATTAATAGAAGCAGGCAATAGAAACAGATACCTAAACAAAACATACATAATCCTCAAATTGTCAATAGTTGTCAATACTTTCGCGTTACTTTGAGCAATTTTTGTGCTTTCGAAATGCGTTTTACGAATAATGAAGCTGTTGATATGCTTGCGGTTTATTTTGAATGTCTTCAGAATGCCGTAGTAGCTAAAAGAGTTGACGCGGCTCGATATCCAAATCGGCGTCCTTGCGATTTAAGAGTTTTCCCTCGATTAGTGGCGAGCTTACGATTCAATGGTAGTTTTCGGCCTACGTTTCAACGGCAAAGAATTGAAAGAACACAAGAAAATATTAACCGTGTACTGGGCTATATTGAAGGAAATCCTCTTGTTAGCACAAGAGCTTTATCCACTGAGTTGGGCATATCACGGACAATGGTTTAAAATATTTTGAAGGACCATATGTAAGTTCTATTGGCCATCAAAATATATAGGTATTCGTTCAAACTTTTTTTAATTACTTTAAGAATGCACCCATATCATGTCGTTTTGCATCAGGCCTTGAAAGAGGAAGATTTTGATCGAAGGTTAGACTATAGCCATTGGATGTTAGGCAGATACACGAAAATAGAGAATTTCTATTTCAAATTCTTTGGACCGATGAAGCCACCTTCAGTAGTGACGGGAGAGTCAATCTGCACAATGTTCATTATTGGTCTGCAGAAAATTCCCATTGATTGCGCGAAGTTCGGCGCCAAGGACGTTGGAGTTTAAATGTATGGTGTGGCATACTGGGAGGCAGAATTATTGGGCCATATTTTTTCGAGCAACCCCAAAATGGCGATGTATTTCTTGACTTTTTGACCAATCAATTACCGTTGTTGGAAGATGTGCCTCTGGAAACAAGGCAAAAATTACTTACCTTTGAACTCATTCGTTCATAACAAAAACTTATAATAAAGGCAAAAATTGTTTTGCAGTTGGATCGTTGCCCAGCACATTTTGCTATTAATGTGCGAGAGCATATTAATGCAGTATTTCAACAGCGGTGGATTGGAAGAGGAAGTCTATTTCCATGGCCTCCGCGATCGCCAGGCTTAACTTTCCTCGATTTTTATTTATGGGGGCGCTAAAGGTCATCGTGTTTCGGACTCAACCTACTACTAGAGAAGATATGAAAAACCGGATTCGTAACGCAATACGCAACATACCGAGAGCTGAAAGTGAATCTGCAATTTTGTCTAGTCATGAGAGGTTTCAGCAATGAATAGAGCGTGATGGTCAGCATTTCGAGCATTTACGGGGGCATTAAAAACCAACCTCCTTTAAATCGGTCCTTTTTGGGGCCACAACTTACATAATAGAAACAATTTCAGAAAAATATAGTTAAAAAAAAATGAAAATTTAAGGGATTTTCGTAAAAAGTTTTCTTTGGCATCGGCACAACATATCGAAATGCGGTTTTCGCGAGCTTGTTTAGGCATCATTTAGCTACTTGTTCATAAAAAAAAGTCATACCAATGCATTTAATTTTTTTTGCGAAAATTCACCGTTCCTGTCGGAATGTCGAACAAAGCCCTCTAACGACGACATGTGAAAGTAACAAAACTTCAAATATTATAAGATTTGTAGCCCAAGAATAGCTCATTTCAACGCGCCCAAGTTTGTTAAAATCGGCTTAGCCGTTTCGAAGATACAGGGGTTATTTAAGAAACCTTGAATACCCCCACCACTTTATTTTAGACATACGTCAAAAGTGCCAAACAAAAAGTTCAGATTATCCTCGACTTTAAAGATCAGTTAATTTTTTATTAGGTTAATATAGCAGAATTCACAGAAACATCACTTTTTTAGATTCAAGATTGCAGTTACGCCCCCTAGCGGCCATTTCAGAAACTTGATAATATTTTCCAGGTTTTGTATTGGCCGTTTTAGTAATAACTTTTTTTTTGCGCAAGCATCTACGATGGATACTTTCCCAGATACAGTACCTCGCATTCTTAGTTGGCCACCCTGTACATACTCGTAGATAGGCATTTTTTAATAAAATACAGTTGTTAATGGCAAATCTCGCGTGTTTATTTAAAATTTTGGAATTGTCGGGGTAGACCGCATATTACAGGTTTAAGGTGGTGGATCACACGCGTATAGGTAGACCGCAAACTATAGTAGCACCTTTATGATTATAGAATTATTGAACACAATTTTATAAGAAATGGTTGATCAAAGTTTTAAAAGTGGATGTATATTAGGTGACACGATAATTTTAATGTATTTGATTATAATAAGTAAGACACTAGCTTGGTATGATGTGGATTGCCCACAGCACAACGCATTTTTAACCACTGAAATATGTTTCGTCTTTAAAAATAATGTATTTTATTAAAAGGTACAGCCTGCACACTAAAAGCAGGATACACAAATATCACTACAAAACTGCTAATTCTTATTATATAATATGTATCAAATCAAACACAAAACAGCATACAAAAACACATAACAAAACTATCGATTTATCAAACCGCAATGGTGTTATAGAAATTTACCACCGCGTGACGTCACAACGATTGGCAACATGCGCAAGATCATATCTTGTTATTATTGTATCATGTAAGCACATAGTATATTAACAAATACATATCCTATTTATTCAAATTCATCCCTCATTTTATCCATGTCTTCTATGAATTGTCGACCGGTATGTCAATTCATAGAAGGTAGACCAGGTTAGATAAGGGATTAATCTCAAATTACAGGTAATGAAAATAAATTACCTCTTTTCCCCCCTTTTCTTCAGAAATGGATTATTTATAAATAACAACCCGCTGAGTTTATGACTGATACTTTACTTGCAAGTGAACCTTTAGGATTGAAAGTGGAAAATTAATGCAACATACCTATCTGAAATTATGGAAAAAAAATGCAAAATGTGTGGAAAATTTAAAAAAATTTCTTGATTTATGATAAAAACTGCATTTTTCCGGTCCTTAATAAAACTGATTGAATGAATACTTATTTAAAAATTTAAATTCACTAAATAATGTTAATATTACTTTCAATTGTTTGATTATTAATCAAATTTTACACATTTTGAAATCCCAACCGTCACGTCTTTAAAATAAATGATCTTCCGCTTAACTTTACACGTTTACCTGTATCAATACTGTCTTTATTTAACTACAATATTTAATGACATTAGAAATCCCAACCGTACAAAATCTTTGAGTTGTTTCTCGCTTCAAAGTTTCGTTCTACAGGTACAGGACTGTCTTTATTTAACACAATATTTTGACATTAGAAACAAAATTGTACAAAATTTTATTGTATTTTCTCTTCGAAAGTTTTTCATCCGTTATATTGATGAAATTATTAAATATCGACCTTAAAACGTATGAGTTACAAAATTAAGCTCAAAATTGGATGATAAGGTAAAATTCTATCATCCGTTATATTTATGAAATTATTAAATATCGACCTTAAAACGTATGAGTTAAAAATTCAATTTAAAAAAATGAGCATAGCTTCAGGTCATTTACCTTTACAGAAGAATGAAATCAAATTATAAAACAGAGATTAATAATTCATTTTCAATTATGCACATACAAATTGAATAACATTGATTAATATTCATCCATCAATAAAAATGTAATACATTTAAAATTAATAACATAAATCAAATTTAATCTTAATAATGAAGTGCCAAAAAAAGCATTAATGTATGTTGTACACAGTGATTATGATGGTATTATAGTAATAAGAATTATTAAATTACAGGATTTTGGACAAATTAGATACTTGATTTAAATAAATTTTAATTCTCAAATACAATTATAAAAGACACAGAACATTTTCCTAATTTTTAACGATTGTAAATGAAAAACAAAATTTTCAAGAATTGAAAATGTTCAATCTTTCTAACAAAAAAATAATTAAAATAAATACATTTTGGATCACTATGACACGCCATTTTGCTGTTTAATAAGAATTACGCCGAGTGTAAATAGTAAAATATTAAATAAATGTATGAGATGACCTAATAAAATTGTACCGCGTGATACATCATAATGTCCCATATTCACAATTTTCTTATTTAAATAAATAGAAAAAAATGGCAGACTTTTTGTAAATTTTGCATAGAATTCAGCGACATAGCTGCTTTAACTGATATACAAGGCGTTTTCAAAATACGCGATTATATATTTTACCATTTTTCGATTCTACCCCTTCGGCACACCCCTATTAGAAATATTGTCTCTATTGATCGCATCAAAACTGGTTACTTCCAGTTTAACCACGGATTTTGGTATTTTCGGAAGTATCGATTGGCTCATTAGGTAAATTAGTTTCCTCTAAGGGAACGTAAAAAATACTACAAATACATGGTGTCCCAATAGTGTGGTAAAGTTCTTTTATGGCGTTATTATAATAGATACGAAAAAATAAAAAAACACAATTATTAAGTATCTTAAGGTGCATAATCCAAAATTATTTATAAATATACAGGATACTCTGTAAGTTCGAACCTATCCAAACATACCTTTTTTTAAATGGGTTCACATATTTTTTATTTTATATTTGAACTCTGCTCGTTTTTACAAATCTCCTGATATGATGTTTGATTGGAGTATACCGAGGATTTTAAAAGTTATGGTCACTTTAAGGTTAAAATCGTCATGAATTCAAGACCCTTTATCTTTTCTAATGTAATCAATTTTCTGTATTTTATGGCAAAGATTATGTTTTATAAGTGAAATTTACCAGATCAATTATGTTTTGCAATTATTATACTTTGTATACAGGGGAAGTCAAAACGCAAATCTGTACTTTTCTCATTTAATTTAAGCAGAACACCCTATATGCTCTCTAGGAAGCCACTAAATAACCATTTCATTTTTATTAACATTTCCCTGTACCAAAGAGTATGTAATAGTACCAACGTCCATTTAAAATAGTGTGTATGCTATAGTTAGTTGACCGTTTTAAAGCTCTAATCTCGGCCATCCGGTATTCGACTAACCAAACCGATGTATTTTAGAACTAAACCGTTTTCAACCAATACCTTCGTTGTGTTCTTCACAGCGTTGTCAGATCATTACCTCCTGATCTACCTTAGCAATTTGTGTTTGTTATTTTCAACAGATTTATGATCATTTACACAAATTTAGTGTTGGAATTTTACATACGGTTGAATTCGACTTAGGCGATGAATGAAGTTAAATTTTGGGTATTGATCTACAGAAACATCTATCGTGCTAAAGCAGAAAATCAATATATTATTGAATTATTAAAACATATATAAATTTAATGTAAAAAATATACAAAACTTCAACTGAAACTGCACTAAACTGTAGCCGTTTTAAATATCTATTAAAAATAAAATGTAGATTTGTTCGTTTATATACTCTTTGACTTAATGAATGAATTGAGCATGTACCTACCCAAGGATTATAATTCTAGTTTATAATCCTTGGTAATTACCCATTACTCTTCACTGTAGTTCATCTCAGTCTACTCATAGTGATAATCCACCTTCTACGTCAAATAAAGAAATTAAAACTGAAATGGCAAATTCAATCAACAAAGACATTCAACGTATTCTCGAATGGGGAAGCAATAATCTAGTTAAATTTAATGCTAACAAAACTCAGTGTTACCTTGTGTCCGCCAAAAAAGATCGATCGTTTCCTGTTGTAAGTATGAATGGTTCAGTTCTTAAGTTTTCAGACTCTATTACTCTGTTGGGTATGACTGTATCTTCAAATCTCTCATGGGTTAACCATCATCTGTCAGCTACCAAAACAGCTGCTCGTAAAATAGGCTTTTTGTACAGATCTAAGCAGTACTTTACCTCTCGACAATTCCTTCTGCTGTATAAGGCCCAAATTCGGCCTCATCTGGAATATAATTCTCACCTTTGGGTTAGTGCTCCCCAATACGCTCTCGATATCGTTGATCGTATTCAAAAGAGAGCGATTAGGCTTGTAAATGACCCATCCTTAACTTCTCTCATAAAGTCCCTTGAGCATAGAAGGATGGTTTCAGTTATTTCTTTGTAGTATCGTTATTACAACGGCTATTGTGCTGCTGAATTATATTCTTTGATACCATCTCCGGCTATCTTTGCGAGAAACACTCGGTTCGCTCATTCACATCATCAGTATGCAGTAGAAATCTCCACTTGTCGTACCAAACGAGCGCAATCCACATTTTTCTAGACGGCTTCTAAACTCTGGAATGATCTCCCTGGTTCCTGTTTTCCTCTCACTTATGATATGAGAAAATTTAAGGTAGCTGTTCATAGGCATCTATTGGCAATTCATTATCCCTCTATCCATCCTCCTAAGTGTTCCTGAGTGCTTTAGCACGATAGGCTAAATTTAGCCTGTTCAGGGCCACAATCATAAAAAAAAAGAAAAAAAAAGCTGTTTAGTGATGACACGCGTTGCAAATGCTTACCTTGATCTTATCTGTATAAAAGAATAACTGGGGGTTTAAATAATGACATTTAAAAATGCGCCTTTCAGCGTTTACAATTTACAAACACTTTTGTATGAATTCTCTTCATTGGTGGTTCATATAATATTTGCGATTTTGTAATTTCCGTTTGCCGTTGTTATTATTTGCGTGATGATGCCGTTGAAAGCATGTTGCGTCTATTTTAATTGCAAACGAATTCGTGTAACTCCTCCGGAGTTAAGTTTTTTCCGTTTTCCTCTTGATTCGGTAAGAAGTAATAAGTGGTTCGAGAACTGTGGAAATGTGAATCTTCTTGGATTAAGCCTGAAAGAACTTAATAAGAAAACTGTTTGCGTAATTCATTGATACACGATGCAATTCCAAGCAATTATACTGAAGATCCGGGATGTATCAATGAGCCAGTGCAAATGAAAAATTGATTTTAAAACGGGAAGCTAGTAGTTTCAAGACTGAACATGCTTTATTTGATTATCATAAGACTTGTGCTGTTGAAGATCCGATTGATTCCGAAATTTTATAGGTAATATGACGTATGTTTACTCAAACTTATTAATTTAGCACGCACGAATGTATAAATCATGTAATAATTAATTCACTGTTATAAAATATACAGGGTGTTTCAAAAAACGTTCCGATAATTCCTAGGGTAAATAGAATATTAAAAAATAACGTTAGTTTGGTTAATAAACATGTGTACGAAAATACCTTCTTAAGAAGATACGGCCCTGCAAAAGTGACCCAAAAAATCCTTTTTTATTTTCTCTGAAACGATGTAAGATACCTAAATAAAATTTAGACCACAAATACCTTTGATTAGGTCGTAAAAGATAGTGTTAACAAATTTTTAATATTTTGTACAGGAGCGTCGCTAAAGGGAGGGGGGGGGGGTGCCACTTATTTTGCCCCCAATTTTTTTTATGGGGATACTTTTAATTTTTTGGGCAAAAATAATATTTTTTAAACAATTTTCAATGCTTTTTGTTAACAATCCAGCTAGTAATATGGAAGACAAAAGTTCAGTTCATAATGAGGTAGAACATCAGGTACGCAATAAACACAATACAGAAAATATTGCTACCCTATAAGACTATGCACTTTTATATTTCGCGGGATACGTTGTTTACAAAACTTTAAACAAATTTAATTGTGAAGAATGCCATAGTATGTTTTCTGAAGAATCATTAAATAACAGTGCACAACTTTTTTTACTAGAAAAAGACTACGCTAGAAGTGAAATAAAGTATTTAAAAAACCAAGCACTTGTGTTGCAACAGTGGCGACCTTAATATTAGACATATTTTCAATCAATAACAAAATGTAATTTTAAAATAATTTTATTAGAAGTATATGTATAAACAAAATTGAATTAGTGATGCCGGAATGGTTAGACCACAAAGACAATTGCTATGAACACAAATTATTCTGTATCAAACTTTTAATAACATGTAAATTGAATAAACCTTTAAAGTGGTTATCTCAGGATTTAAAAGTAGTTAGGCGTAATAAACAAACAAATAATCAAAACCGTGAGCAATTTATGAAGTAATTAGAAACGAATAATTCCTTTTTCATCCATATTTTTTACAGTATTTTTAAATTGTTTCCAATTTTTTTAAATTTGATTGAATTGCTGTTAATTAACTTATTTAAGCATCAAGTCATTAGTTCTCTTTTGTTTACGTTTAAAAAAGCTGTATTTTTTTTTTACTCTCTTTAACTATAAGCAAACTTATTATCTTTGGGATGATAAAAATAAATAGTTTATATTTTGAACGTAATTCTCATATAACTTTGACTCCTCTACCTTTACTTTTTAAATTTTTCTTTTTATGCGAGATCTGACACTTAAAATATGTATATTTCATGTGTGTTATCTAATTATATTATACCTACCTATCGAATTCATATATTTTTATATTTGAGTTAGGTAAATTAAAATAATCTTGTAAAGAAGGCAACCACCTCCACTATTGTAATTTCGTGTCTCTTTCTTTCTTTATCAAATAAGGTAGTTTATTCTGCTGATATTTAATACATGTGCAACACATACTACATGTTAGTGTCCATAAGGTTAACTCTCTTCCTAATTATATACTCTTTGCCTATACCTAACTTCGACGGTTTCTGAGATATTTTCATTTTATTAACAACATCTAGTTTTTTTATTTAATTTCTGATTTTATCAATTTTTATTAGCTATGAATTACACGAACTTTTTTCCGATCTGTTTTTGTTAAAAATCAATAAATTGTTCTTTTTATCTTTTCCTATTTTACTTTAAAATACTTAATTTAAAATTGTAAGAATATAAATAGTATCAATACTTTTATTAAAAAAAACCAAAATGGATTGTTAATCATTATTTAATAAGTGCTCTTTTTTGTTATGTGTGGCTTTAGTAATAATAAACACATTATAAAATTATATTTAATTTAAATAGAACTAGTAGTGACAGAAATTCATTAACAAATAATATCAAAGAACAAAAAAAAACAAATGTAGACTTTTAGCACAAATGTTTAAAATGACCTCCATTGATATCAATACAACGTTGTAGTCTTTCTTCAAAAGATCGTTACACATTTTGAAGCATATGAACATTAATAGTTTGAAACACGTCTCGTATTCTTTGCTTCATGTCTTGCTGCGTTGTCAGTGGAATTTTATACACTTCGGTGATGTAGGAGTGTTAGTTATAAATGTGAACAATGTGATTATGTGACAAAACGGAAAGGTAATTTTGTTCAGCATAGTTTAAAAAACACCCATAGTGTTACTTATAAATGTGAGCAATGTGATTATATGGCAAAACGGAAAAGTAATTTAATTCAGCATAATTTAAAACACAGTGATATTATTAATTATAAATGTGAACTATGTGATTTTATGACAAAAACTAAAGCTAGTTTGAAACGGCATAGTTTAAAACACAATAATAATCTTGATTGTGTTGTTTATAAATGTCGACAATGTGATTATATGACGAAAGAGAAGGGTCGTTTAACACGACATAGTTTAAAACATAATCATAGTACTAATTTTAAATGTGAACAATGTGATTTTACAACAAAATGGCCAGGTAATTTACAAAAGCATAGTTTAAAGCACAATGATTCTATTAATTATAAATGTGAACAATGTGAGTTTACGACAAAATCAAAAGTTTATTTAATACAACATAATAGTGTAAAACATGATAGTGTTAATTATAAATGTAAACAATGTGATTTTACAACAAAATGGAAAAGTTCTTTAATACCTCATAGTTTAAAACATAGTGATCATATTAATTATAAATGTACAAAATGTAATTTTATGACAAAATCGAAAGCTTATTTGAAAGGGCATAGTTTAAAACACAATGACAGTGTTAATTACAAATGTGAAAAATGTGAATATTCCACAAACATGAAACAGTATTTAATGAAACACTTAGTAATACACTCTTCAAGTGCTAGATATAAATGTTATCAATGTGATTTTACAACTAAACGGTCCGCCCATCCTATCCATTTTTGATTTTATCAAGTTAGTCTATGACTTACACGAACTTTTTTTCGTTCTGTTTTGGTAAAAATCAATAAATTATTCTTTTTATCTTTGCCTGTTTTATTTCAAAATTATTAATGTAAAACTGCAAGAATTTAAACCTTCTCAATAATTTTTATTACAAAATCTAGATCCCTTTGACTGTCAAAAAAACGTTGACAATTAGAATTATTATCAAACCGAAGTTGTGTTGTGCCGTTCTGAACTGTTTAGTTTCACAATGAATTTTCCAATAAATGAAATGATTACTATTGTCCTGGTATTTGGTGCAAGTGACGAAAATATCCTAGTTGCAACGAGAATGTATAACAACGATTTCCTGACTGCAGGCAACCGACAAAAAAATCGTTCGGAAATTTATCTGGACGATTTAAAGGTACAGGTAATGTTTATGAAAAAGGAGAAAGAGAAAAATCTGCATTAAATCAAACAAATGAAGGTAATGTAACTTTCAAAAGCACATTACCTTCATATCAGTGTCCGTCAAATAGCATGGAGTTTGATGTAAGTAAAAGTTCTGTGCATAGAATTCTCAGAAGACACAATATGCACGCTTATCATATTCAACTCCATCAGGAATTACGAGATGAGGATTATCAACGAATAATAAACTTTTGTGAATGGGCACAAGACAAAATTAATCGACAAATTGACTTTTTTGATTTTGTATTATTTGGTGACGAAGCCACTTTCCATAGTGTGTGTCATCAGACACAATTTTCATTATTATTCAACAACTAATACCTATCATACTGTAACGCGCAGCCAAACACGATGTTTGATAAATGTTTGGGACGATATTATAGGCGACTATGTAGTAGGACAACATTTCTGTGATGATCGAGTAAATGGTAGGGTTTATTTAAATTTTTACAGAATTACTTGCCCTAACTTTTGCAACAAGTTCCCCGTAATATACGCATTCAAATGTGTTTTTTACATGATGGGGCATCAGTTCATCATACCGCTCCAATTCGCAACTACCTGAACAACGTGTTTCCGAACAGATGGATAGAAAGGGGCGAACCGTTTAACTGGCCTTCTAGATCACCGGGGCTTTCTAAAATTGATTTTTTTATGTGGGGTTACATTAAAAATGAAGTGCACAAAATTCCACCGACAACGCAGCAAGACGTGTTTCAAACTATTAATCTTTATATGCTTCAAAATGTGCAACGATCTTTTGAAAAAAGACAATATTATATTGATGTCAATGGAGGTCATTTTGTGCTAAAAGTTTTCATTTGTTTTTTTTTATTTTTTGATATTATTTGTTAATGAGTTTCTGTAAGAACTAGTTCTATTTAAATTAAATTTAATTTTATGATGTGTTTATTATTACTAAAGCCACACATAACAAAAAAGAGCGCTTATTAAATAATGATTCAGATTATGAAGAAATCACAATCCACTTTAGTTTTTTTTTTTTTTTTATAAAAGTATTTATACTATTTATATTCTTACAATCTTAAATTAAGTATTTTAAAGTATAATAGGGAAAGATAAAAAGAACAATTAGTCGATTTTTACCAAAACATATCGTAAAAAAGTTCGTGTAATTCATAGCTAACTTGATAAAATCAAAAATTAAATTAAAAAACTGAATATGGGGCGTTCTATTTAAGTGAAATGAAAAAAGTACAGATTTGAGTTTTGACTCGCCCTGTATACAAAGTATAATAATTGCAAAACATAATTGATCTGGTAAACTTCACTTACTTACAAAAAATAATCTTTGTCATAAAATACAGAAAATTGATTACATTAGAAAAGATACAGGGTCCTGAATTCATGACGATTTTAATCTTAAAGTGGCCATAACTTTTAAAATCCTCGGTATACTCCAATCAAACATCATATCCTGAGATTTGCAAAAACAAGCCGAGTTCAAATATAAATCAAAAAATATATAACGCCATTAAAAAAAAAAAGGTATGTTTGGATAGAGTACCCTGTATATTTATAAATAATTTTGGATTATGCACCTTGAGATGCTTAACAATTGTGCTTTTATAATTTTTTCGTATCTATTATAATAACGCTATAAAATAACTTTACCGCACTATTGGGACACCCTGCATGTAGGAGAAACAAATGTATTTTTTTTATTGAACAAAAAACAACTTAAACCCTTTATACTCATTCACAGTAAGCACCAATAAAACTGATATTACTTATTACACCTTATCCCCGTTAAAGTTAGATATAGTATTAATATAAATATTTACAATAAATGCTCAATGTGTCCGCCTATCTAAATAGATATCATATTCTTTAGATGTCCTCATAAAAAAGTATCGAGTGGTTACAAATCGGGACTATTGGTCGGCCATCAAATAGTCTCATGTTTCCCAAACCATTCGTCAAAAATGTGATTTAAATAATTGTTAGAAACTTCGACAGTATATGGGGAAGCTCCAATGCTAGAAAATAATATTTTTTCGTACATTTAGAGGCATGTCATCCAGCAAATTATCAAAGCTGCTATGCAAAAAATTGACAAGTTCTTGACCACGTAATACTAATTAAAAACAGTATGGGCCCAAAACTCTTCCATTATATATACCGTACCACGTGTTTACAGATCTTCGTCCTCGAAATTTGAGTGGCCTCAAAAATTGTGAGTTTACACTTAGGCATTGCCTGTAGGGGAACTATGTAATGTTGTTATTGGTTGCTAGCTAACTTTAAACGACAATTTAGCGAATGTTCTGCTAAATCCGACTCATTTATCTGACATTTCTTGACGTTTATCAATTGGCAATATTTTGCTAAGTATAAGTTAGCAACTACTTCAGAAAGCAACACTCTTGCTATATTTTGTCGCTTAGATACGCTATCTCTAAAATTAGCAACAGGTTACAGAGTACTGGTATTTTGTTGATTTAAAAAAAAGGTGTCTCGTCTGTTCATATATTTAGGAAATTTTTGTTTTTCCATGATATTGATGAAGTAGACCTCCGAAGTAAAATTTTTTGTTCCAATCGTTTTTTGGCGCTTGTTGGTTATTAGTATTTTTCCAACTTTTTTTAAAATTTAGACATCATATATATATATATATATATATATATATATATATATATATATATATATATATATATATATATATATACATATATACATATGTGCGTGTGTGTGTACAGGGTGTCCACAGACTCTTTTCAGAAAAGAAAATTGCAGATTCTAGAGCTGATTTTATGTCGATTTAACGTAAATTACCTTATTACAAAAATACTTCCGAAGAGAGCTGGAGCTCTTGGAAGACGGCGCCCTAACATCGGTTTAATTCAAATATCTTCAAAATGGTTTCCCTTTAAATGATAGCGTTCTGTACATTTATTTAGTGGAATATGCCCAATCCTATGGCGTGAGTATGATTTTTTATTTGTACTTATAAGCGGCTCGCTTGGGCGGGGCATTGGACATTGTTATTCATAAGTTTTTTGTTTTTCAAAATTTCGTAATTTTAACATAAAATTTAAAAAACTTCGATTTTTTCATAAAAGAATATTTGAATCAAACCGATGTTAGGGCGCCCTCTTCTAAGAGCTCCAGTTCTCTTCGGAAGTATTTTTGTATTAAGATAATTTACGTTAAATCGACATAAAATCAGCTCTAGAATCTGCAGTTTTCTTTTGGGAAAAAATTTGTGGACACCCTGTATATATATATATATATATATATATATATATATATATATATATATATATATATTCGTTTATTGATGTTCATTGGCTATTTAATGCCGTTGTGGTTATTCGTAGTTTCCCTATTTTTTTAAATTTAGGTGTGTATTGGCTCTCGAGGTTAAAATTGCTCATATTTTTCTGTTGTTGCTAGAATTGGGTAGTCGTTTGTTGTTTGTTAGTGTTATCCCATTTAAAGTTTTTAATTTAGGTCAAAATGTATATATTTTCTATTGCAACTGTTTGTTAGCTAGTTTTTGGTACTTGTCGATTACTTTTTATCGTTTGTTGGTTTTTCGTAGTTTTGAAATTAAGTATTTTCAATATTGTACTAGAATTTGGTCTCCCCGCATTGGAATTTCTAAACGTTCTTATTGACAATGGTTTGTTGACTAGGTTTGTGCTTGTTTGGTTTTCTTATTTTTTGAAATAAAATATCCCAATATTTTAACTTTGGCGGCTGCTTCAGGTTTAATTTTAAAAAATAGTTGGGAAATTACTAATAACCACTTAACGACAAAAAATAATCAACAAACAGCAACAAACGATTGCAACAAAAAAAAATTATTAAATTTGGGGGCTAACTAAATTCAAAAATTGTATTGGTAAAATAGTAATAATCAACAAACGACAAAAAACATCAACATACGAACAACAAACGATTGCAACAAAAAAATTGTAACCTATATTAAATATTTTGATTGGAAAAATACTAATAACGAACAAACGACAAAAAATAGCCAACATTACCAATAAACGATTGCGACAAAAAAAATGTTAATCGTGTGAGGGTATCGGATTTTGTAAAAATTTTGAAAAAAGTTTTGAATTTTTCTTTTTTTATTGTAGTGTTTTAACTGTTCAAAATCGAACATACGCGAGTTCCTATATAATGCCAACTTTTGAAGTGATTTGATTTAACTAACGCTAAAAATAGTGACTTACTGAACTTGGATCATCAAAAAATTTCTAAAGAGTCTGAGTTCTGTTTGTGGTAGGTACAACTAATTTCAATTCTGGAATAGTTAACATGGGCGGAACAGAAGACATACATTTGTATATCTTCTATCTTAAAATATGGAAATTTCTTGCGTTCCGATTTTATTTTTTTTTATCATATCAAGACACCATTCTTTAGGCAAAAAATAATTTAATCTTTATTGTAGAGATAACCATAAGCGATAAGCATCAAGAATAATACTTTACTGGCTGAGAAAGTCTTGAACACTAATCGACTTGGTTCACGAATGTTCCTTCAACATGTCCTCGAAAATGTAAAATTACAAAAATGACATCGTTCTGTAGCGAATTGATTAATTTTTTGAAATAGTACTGCATATAAAACAATATCGTTAGCGCCAGTCTGAATAAAAGATCTAGATTCAAAATCTGGAGAAATAAGAACACAGCTGAGGTAATCATAATTTGGTTTCTTTTAAGCTTACCTGCTTGAGGAGTCCATTCAGCTGACTCGCCTTTCCTTTTATTTCATATTAGAGGAGGTATAAGTGCTGATAATTTTACGAAATCTTTCATAAATCGTCTCTAATAACTAACCAAACCTTTACTGGATAATTACGTAAGCGATTACTGTCAACTACAAATCCAAGAAATTTTAAAGACGATTTACACAATTGGCACTTGTTTAAATTAATAATAATAATTTTTTAAAAATATTTAAGAAGCGATAATCATTTCGTCAAGATATACGAAGACTATTTCATGTATCATTAAACGACCTAATATCCTTTCTGTACATTTTTTTTGCCTGAGGGCTATTCGACAGACCAAAGGGCATAGCAATTAACTCAAACTAATATTTTCTTCATAGAATACCGTTTTATAAATTGAGGTTTTCGCAAGCGGGATTTGTCAGAAAACTTTAGTTAAATCGATATTACTTAAAAATAAGAACGCTTGAATCTATTTAAAATTGTATCTATTTCAGGCAAAGGAACATTATTCAGTTTTCTAGCATTGTAATACAAACACGTTTCACCAGATTCATTTTTAACCAAAACAACTGACCTACTATAATAACTGGTATCATGGTCGTATTACATTTAAACGTAACTTGTCGTCAACCTTCTTTGTAAAGATGCTCTTGCATAGCTAGAAATAGAAGATATCGCTGTTTAATTGGTTGGGCAATACCAATACTATCGGATACTAATTGAGAAAATTTAGATTGTATATCATTTAGCGTACTGTATACTTTAACCCACAATTGGACTGAAGAATTTATTATGGAAAGCAAAGGAAGCAACTCTTTAAGTTTAACGTAATTTGAAACAAAAACCAAAATCCATACCGAATGTAACTTTACTCTAGAGTCAATGATACCGAACAATTTTTAGTTTGTAGTATAAGCGTTTTTGTAAAGTAAGATAAAATTTCACACAAATCGGAAGAAAAATGCTAAGAAAGAGGTTTAGTAAGTGTTACAATCAGCAGAATTGTGTAATTGTTCAACTTTATGAAAGTTTTCGATTTTTTTGGCAATTCGATCTTTTCAATTTTAAAAAATGTTATATTTTCATTTAAAAAATATAACAATCGAGATTGTCAACAGTATTTTAATTATACTCAGAAATTTTTCTCGGAATTTTCCATTTTTTGTTGAGATGAATTACTTTTTCTCAATCAATTTATGAGAACGTTATCATCTTATTGATAATCATGGGGAAGTTTGGTGAACTTGTTTACGGTTAAAACGGGAAATACGTTTTAATCTACTACTACAGGAAATACGAGATATCGTGAAATACCTATTCGCGGTGAAAACAATGCTTAGGTACTAAGGTATGCACATTGCACATGTCATATCTTTAGGTACTAATTAATTTGATTTGGAAAAACGGGAGGTTTTACTTTAATTAGAAGCATGTTCTTTGACGCTTTCGTTTATTCAATAATAATTGTGAGTTTTGTTTCCAAAATCTTAATTTATTATTAACGCTAAAGCTCAATATATTGTCATCGTTTGTAACCATCTTTAATTAAAAATTTTAAATTTGTCAAGTAAATCCTGAAACTTTCATTTAGTAGGGTCATATGGGGTAATTGTAAAATAGGGGTAATTGTAACCACTGTTTGCCGTTTGTTTTACATTTGAAATGCTCACTGGCGGTATGCTTGCTATGAATTCACGGAGTGTTGTAAAAGTGTAAGACGAATGCTTTACACATGTTTTGCTGTTGTGTATGACAAAAATCATCGTTTGAAACTGGCTAACTAAGCCTTCTATTTTGTGAAAAAATTATGCCAAAGGTAGCTGATGTATGGTGTAATTACTATTGTGTGAAAACTAAAAATTTGGCAATTTGCTTGCATGCACCGGTGACGGCATCAATTTCAAGATTGAATCTGTTATTTGTGAGTTTACATTTACCCTGAAAATTTTTCCTATTTTGCGTAGCCTACTTGGTTTTTGAGATACAGGACGTCTTTGAATTTAGAGCCAGCTTGATAAAAATGATAATATTTACAGAAAAATACGAATTTATCAGTTGTTTAAGGAGTTTGGTTGATTTCTCAAAAAAGTATATCGTACTAATTACACCGTCGAAATTCGCGTAAAAGTGCTATCGATACCAGTTGCTACTTTTTCGATAACGTTTAAAATAACCGAGATTCGAGAAAATGGAAACAAATTAATTTCTCCCTATATCGCAAAAACGTAGTAGGCTAGAAGGGCTGCATATTCATTTTGCAAACAATTCAAGTAAATTTTCTATTTAAAGGTCAAGAAATTGATTATCCCTTAAAACTCCATACCAAACACAGTCTGTCCAATTTTTGATGATCTTCCAAGGTGTTTCAGTTATGAACTGTAACGAGCACTTGCTTTACACTATTAATTATTTAATTTATTTTTGCAGGTCCCGTACAACAATTTTTTTTCCACCCCGTATGCTTAATTGGTCGAAGCCGAGTGTGGGTTCTTTGATATTGGGTTATAAAGGGCCCAAGTAATGGATAAATGGCTATCGGTTAAATTTTCTGAAACCTTGGTATGTTGTTGTACTCGATTTAGTAACCAAAAGTGTCAATGGGCCCAACTCAATCCTATGGCTAGTTTTCGAGATACAGGGTGTTAAAGTTGCAAAATGCCTAGTTTTTAGAAATTTGTATTTTCAAACTTAAGTGATTACATTTCTGTTACATAAATATATTTACTGCATCTTTAACTAAATACATACAATTTAAAATATTATAACTACAGGGTGATTCACAAATATACGAAAGTAGTTTTTTGCAGAAACTCACTATTTTCAGTATAACTTCAGGGAACCATTTTGTCAAATGGTGTTTTGACGATAAAATGTTGCACAACAAATATTTATTATACAGGGTGTTTTTCAGAATGAGCCACAGTATACAATTATTTCTTTTTTTACTTAATTCAAAACGCTGTACTTCCGAATTGATTTTTGAGAAAGTTGATACTATTAATATATTTGTATATATAAGCTTCAGTATATACAGGGTGATTTATTTATTAAATGTTATTGTATTTTAAGAAAAGTACAAAAACCATGAATATTTAACAATTTCTTCGGTTAAATGCAACCATTTTTCCGGTATATATCATTTGTAGTAGCCTCTTAAGTGTTATGAATTTTAAATCCGATACTATGACCAGTATTCGAGATACAAGGCGTAAAAGTTGAGAAATGTTGAATTTATTAGTTTTTCTTATTTAAACTGACAAGCTAAATTAATTTTATGTTACCTATATAAGTGTAATGTTAGCTTAGTTCGATGAACATTAAAAGTTCCGCAAAAGATTTACTCTTACAGGGCGATTCACGAATTATTTACAATAGATTTTGGCAAACACTTAATATCGCTACAATTTTGCCATATATATTTTATTTCTTAAAGTTTATATCTACACACTCACAATTTCGCAATCTATTCTGTCCATACAGGGTGAATCATAAAGGCATACTGTCAGCTACCAAAAATAAATAGGCTTTGAAATTATTGCAACGCTACCTTGTATTTCGTGAGTGAATTTTATGTTAATTTCATAATATTACATTAAGTACGCATGAACATAATATATACAGGGTGATTTGGTTGTTTTATAATTACCTACAAAATATATCACACCTTGTTCCGATATACGTGACAAGTTTTTATACACTAGGCAATATAGATAATACTTATTTATTTTTGTACGTAGGTATAATACAAATACTACGTGCCTGTTTTGTAAAAGCAAGTATTTCATAGTTGTAGTTCCAGCACCAGATATGCAAATGCAATAGTTATCACTAATTGGATTTTTTCTATTATTATCGTTTATCACACACTATCCACATCGTATATTTTAAGGGTTTCGAAATGTCGAATAAATTCTTAACTATCGGCAATCAGGTTCATGAATAGGTTCGTCTATTTCTATTGAGGTACTTTCTTCCCTTTAGAAAGTGGCATGGATATACTGGGCGGCTAAATATGGATGCCGGTATAGACCTGTTACATTTTTTAAATATTCTACGACGACGCGTCTATGGTTTAAACTATTCCATTTCCTACGTCGACGTTGATTTTCGGTTTCGGTTTCCATGCGCAATTGAACAAAATTATGTTCACCTACCTTCCCACCTACATATACATATGTAGATGTAGAAGGTTATGCAATCGACTTTTTTTCACTGTCACTAAATCGACAAGTTTCGCCACATCATGTCTGGATGTCTGTGTGTTCGTGTATGCGTGTATGTGTATGTGCGTGCGTGCGTGCGTGCGTGTGTGTGTGTGCGTGTGTGTGTGTGTTGTGTGTGTGTGTGTGTATGCGCGCGCGGTGGGTGCGTGCGTGCGTGTGTGTATGGATGTATGCTAGTATCCATGATAACTCCAGAACGAAAATACCTACGGACTTAAACTTTTGTATTTAAGCTTGTTTTCACTGGACTTAGATCTGATTAGATTTTGTGAGAAATCCAGCGGCGGAGACGGGTGGTTTTAGGTTTTTTTGAAATATTATTAAAATAGATGCTTATTTCAAAGATATAAAAATGCTCAAACATAAACCTTAAACATATCGATTAATTATGTTCTATGCAATTATTTGATACGACGCGTAATTTAGCGGCAAACAAATTCCTAAGGTAGAATTTAAGTATTAGTTCTTTCTTCAATATCTGAATAACGATTCATTTTACAAGAAAAAGTGTACACATATTTTTTAAAGAAAATTTAATTTTACATAACTTTTCTTTATAAAGGTTCTGAATATAACGCAAGGTAGGCCTAAAAAATAATTATATGTGAATGAAAATGTTTAAACTCTACTATCTTATAGAAGCGGGCGGGAGGCTTTGAAATTTTTGTTAAGTTGACATCTAGTTATGTCTATTAATCTCTTTCTGAGATGAAATGTTTGTGTCTACAATTGTGCCTGTTTTCGTTATGAAAGTATGAAAGAGATAGCATAGTTACTCAAAAAAAAATTATAATTTAAATTATTTTATTTGAATGCAGTTTGACACGTCTGTTGGACATGGCTCAATGTTTTTGTTTTTACACTGTTGCTTATTTTCGTATTGAACTTATTATAAGGTTGCATAATTATCTTAAAACAATGTTATAAAATTATTACATTTCTTTTAATTTCCATTTTATAGGTTGGAAAGTTGTGTGGTGTTCCACACCAGATATTTTTATCAGCATTTGATTAACGAAATCAGTCACATGAAAGGTTTATCTATCGATAAACAAATCAAAAAACATCCTTAAAAATTAGTTTAAAATGCTACTACTTTTTGCAACACCTTGTAGTGGACCATAAAATATGGTATACAAATTGCTTCTGATTAATAATAAAACAGATGCATTCCAATAATTATATCACTGTTGCAATACCTAAATGTTAATATTAAAGGAGAATTAATCATAGTTGGCTGTACTCAACGAGTTACCTCAGTAAAAATAAATGACATATTACTGTTGTCAAATTGTTACCAATTTTTCATTATTTTATGCTGTTTAACTCTGTATGTAGTTTTTAAGTTTTTAGTTGTGTTTTTATCATTTTCAACTTTGAGTGTGTTTATTTTCATTGAAAATGGCTTTCGCAAACCGGTTAACCTGTTATGCTTGTGATTTTAACGGCAGACAATTAATTTACTTAAATAGGGAAGAAAATATTGATTTTCTACAAGTTGCATCTCATAGAACACAAATTGCACGACATCCTTCAGTTGACATTGACATTATCTATATTGCCTAGTATATAAAAACTTGTCACGTATATCGGAACAAGGTGTGATATATTTCGTAGCTAATTATAAAACAACCAAATCACCCTGTATATATTATGTTCATGCGTACTTAATGTAATATTATGAAATTAACATAAAAGTCACTCACGAAATACAAGGTAGCGTTGCAATAATTTCAAAGCCTATTTATTTTTGGTAGCTGACAGTATGCCTTTATGATTCACCCTGTATGGACAGAATAGATTACGAAATTGTGAGTGTGTAGATATAAACTTTAAGAAATAAAATATATATGGCAAAATTGTAGCGATATTAAGTGTTTGCAAAAATCTATTGTAAATAATTCGTGAATCGCCCTGTAAGAGTAAATGTTTTTTGCGGAACTTTTTATACATCGAACTAAGCTCACATTACACTCATATAGGTAACATAAACTCAATTTAGCTTGTCGGTTTAAATTAAAAAAAACTAATAAATTCAACATTTCTCAACTTTTACGCTTTGTATCTCGAAAACTGGTTATAGTATCGGATTTAAAATTCATAACTCTTAAGAGGCTGCTACAAATGATATATACTGGAAAAATGGTTACATTTAACCGAGGAAATTTATAAATACAGGGTATTCATGGTTTTATTACTTTTCTTAAAATACAATCACTTTTAATACACCCTGTATATATTGAAGCTTGTATATACCAATATATTAATAGTATCAACTTTCTCAAAAATCATTCGGAAGTACAGCGTTTCGAATTAAGTCATAAAAAAATAATTGTATACTGTGGCTCCTTCTGTAAAAACACCCTGTATAATAAATATTTGTTGTGCAACATTTTATCGTCAAAATACCATATTGGATAGTATCTTTTGAAAAAATGGTTCCTTGAAGTTATACTAAAAATAGTAGGTTTCTGCAAAAAACTACCTTCATACATTTGTGAATCACCCTGTAGTTGTAATATTTTGAATTGTATGTATTTACTTAAATATGCAGTAAACGTATTTATCCAACAGAAATGTAATCTAGCTCTTAAGTTTGAAAATACAAATTCCTAAAAACTGGACATTTTTCAACTTTAACACCCTGTATGTCGAAAACTAGCCATAGGATTGAGTTGGGCCCATTGACACTACTAAATCGAATACAGCAATATACAAAAGTTTCAGAAAATTTAACCGGTCGCTATTTTTCCATTACTTGGGTGGGGGGTCTTTTGGCCCCACACTGTCGGATAAAGAAAACTTATTACGGGCACAAGGAAACAGGATGCATTTTTATATCTTTGAAATAAGCATCAGTTTTAATAATATTTCATAAAAACCAAAAACTCTGACCAATAAACCACCCCTCTCCGCCGCTGGATTTCTCCCAACCAGATCTAAGTCCAGTGAAAACAAGCTTAAATACAAAATTTTAAGCCCGTAGGTATTTCCGTTCTGGAGTTATCATTGATACTAGCATACATGTGGCGAAACTTGCGTGTGTCCGCGCGCGTGTCTGTGCGTGTGTGGTTGCGTGTGTGGTTACGTGTGTGGTTGCATGTTTGTGCGTGTGTGGTTGTGCGTGTGCGTGCGGGTGCGCGCGAGCGCGTGTGTGCGTGTGTGGGCGTGTGTGCGCATGTGTAGGCGTGTGCGCGTGTGGGGGCGCGTGGGTGTGCGCTTGTGTGTATGTGGGTGGGTGCGTGCGTGTGTGTACTGTTGGTTTCTCGGGTGTTGATCCGCATAGCTCTTCTAGTCTGCAAAAGACCGTTTGTTGCAAAACGACGATTCGACAAAGTCTCATTTGCCATCCTCAGGTTGGTAACCGTCTGCTCCTGCTACAAGTTACTTGAACTGAACTAACTTCGTGTTGTGTGTGTTTCTTCTTATGTACCCTAATGCTTTCAGTCACTTCTTTCGCTGCTTTCACACCTTCACTGATTTCACTGTTTGCTTCCCTGTTTTCACTTCTTTTGTGGATTCTGTTTTAGGTGTTGTGTATTTTAGTTGCCTAGGGATTAATGATGTTTTCCATATTGATTGTAGTCTCAGAGCATCGTCTCTTGTGTTGAGATTATGTGGGTGTTTCTCAATCTCTATGGCTTCTCTGATAATTCTAGCTGTAAAGTGCTCGATGCTTGCCATAGTTTTGGCGCCCTCAAATTTAATTTTGTGTCCTTTTGTGGTTACGTGTTGGGCCAAGGATGAAGTCGCTTGAACTTTATTAACCTCGTTTTTGTGTTATTCTACCCTTGCGCTGATTTTTCGGTTGGTCTGTCCAATATACGATAGACCGCAGCCTCCACATGGAATCTCGTACACTCCTTGACTCTCCAACGAGATCTAATCCTTAGGATTTCTTATGATCGAATGAATTTTTCAAGTTGTATCGATTTTATGTTTTTTAAGAATAAGGCTAATTTTGTCCATTGTCCCTTTGATGTATGGTAGGTATGCCGTGGCAGTTGCAGTATCAGCTGGTTCTTTGTCTGCTCTACTTGAAGGCCTCAAAGTCCTTTGTATGTCGTGGTGGTCCATTTCTAACCAAAGCCTCTCTTATTTTTGTCATCTCTTCTTTGATGTTGTCGGGGTCTGCTAATTTCTTCGATCCATTGATCAGCGTCTTGATGACAGATTAGAGTTGACTTGGATGATGATGCGATTTGACGTTGATGTATCTGTCTGTGTGCGTAGGTTTCCTGTAGGCCGTGTGACCTAGGAGCCCGTCTTCATTCTTCTTAACTAGCACGTCCAGAAACGGTAACTGATCATTTTGTTCTATTTCCATTATGAACTTTATATTTGTGTGCACGTTGTTGAGGTGTTCCAAAAATACCCATAATTTTTCCTGTCCATGGCTCCAGATGACAAATGTATCATCTATCACCGAAGAGATTGGCGATTTTTTCCCTTATTTCTGCATCTAAAAGAAGTAAAATGCACCGGGTTTGATTTTGCTACTCTGACGCCAACATAGAGCAATTTATTATTTTTCTTAATAGTGTTCAAGGGCTGGATCGGTTCCTTCGACGGCACCGGAGGGGTTGGCGATTTTCCGTCATTTGTACATTTGAAATATGTAAAATGCACCGGGTTTCATTTTGCAACTCTGACGCCAACATAGAGGCATTTTTTCTTAATGATGTTCAAGGGTTGGAGCGGCCTCTTCGACGACACCGAAGGGATTGGTGATTTTTTTCCCTTATTTCTGCATCCAAAAGAAGTAAAATGCAGCGGGTTTCATTTTGCAACTCTGGCGCCAGCATAGAGAAATTTATTATTTTCTTAATAGTGCTCAAAGGCTGGATCGGCACCTTCGACGGCACCGAAGGGATTGGTGATTTTTTCCCTCCTTTTTACATTTGAAATATGTAAAATGCATCCGGTTTTATTTTGGACGCCAACATAGAGAGATTAATTATATTCTTAAATGTGTGTAAGGGCTGAATCGGCCCCTTCCACGGCACCGAAGGGGTTGGCGATTTTTTTCCTTATTTCTGCATCTAAAAGGAATAAAATACACTGGATTTCATTTTGCAACTCGGACGTTAATATAGAGAAATTAATTATTTTCTTAAATGTATTTAAGAGCTGGATCGGTTCGTTCGACGGCACCGAAGGGATTGGCGATTTTTTCCCTTATTTCTGCATCTAAAAGGAAAAAAAATACACTGGGTTTTATTTTGCAACTCGGACGCCAGCGAAATTAATTATTATTTGAAAATGGCTGCCAAAATTGGCTACTAACTTCACAGCGAAGTGATATGGTCGCTAAAAATTTTGGCTGCCAGAAATTGGTTGCCAAGTTCACACCGGTTAGTCGATATACTCCCACAACCACAAACTATGGGAAGTTTTGTATACTACTATTCTGATGATCAACTTGGATTAATTGATAACCTGTAATAAACATTACATAAGTTCCAGTTCCCGTGATTAGTAAATAAAATAAGTACATACATGTGTTAGATTAGAACAGTGAGCTTGAAACAAATGAACTCCATTTTATGTATTTATACCATTAATAACTATTTTTATAATACAGTTTTTGTTGTTTGTCCGATTGGTCTTTACTGGTATTGTTTTCCAACTTAGTTTTGTTTCAATTTACATTGTTGCTAATAAGCTGTAAACTGTTAATTACAGCTGTTTGTAAAGTAAGCTTTTCTGGACAATGTTTTGTAAATATGTTTGAAAAATGATGCGGTTGTCACCAAATTATTTAGCGTTTATATTTTTGACTATATCAAAAGTATAGTACCGTGCTACTTGAAAATTTTGAGAAAACCGGAAAAAATTAGGGCCCTCTATCGACGACTACTGATACAGAAAAATAGTTTATAGCGCAATCAGTAGAGTCAACCAGACTAAGTTTGTTAGTTTTCGTTGAAACAACCTGAAGTTAATTTTTTTTTCTAAAAGTACTTACCCCACTCTTTATTTTAAGGTGTGTAATGACTTATACAAAAAATACCCCAACATTTTCGAGAAATGTAATATGATTACCTTTTATAGAAAAACTCGAGTTTCTAATACGTATCCTAGCGACCAACCTACGAACTGGAAAAATTATTTCCAGCTTTTTGTCATGTACAGTTGTATTATATTTTTCCCCAAATCTATCATACAGGACCGTTTGTACCATTGGGTAAGTCTAGGTGACTACGTAGGGGTACCATCTGGCAGGCTTTGTTGATTGAAAAGATGCACTCAAAGTAAAAAACCTAAATAGAGAGAGTATAAAGCCAAAATGTATTTATTACAAGGTATGAATTCAGTGCCAATTACACCCGTGCGGAATATGTACATAACAATTGCATTGTAAAAAAGTAACATTGACTTTTACTGCTTTTTCATACATCTCACAGCAAAACAGAGACAAACAGTGATGATTACGACATGAACGCGTCCCTCTTTCATCCTTGTTTATTTATATGGGTCTTTAGCGTGTAATATCTATCGTCATTAATGGGTGTATCAGCGTCAATCAGCGATGGTAAGAAAGGTGTCAATTCTTGATTTTTTTAGGCGAGATAGCTAGGATCGGCCCCGGTATTGTAAGATACGGCCGTTGACCGACCTTAGTGTGACACCCGGTACAATTCATACAGTAATAAACAAAAACATTCTTGCAAAAGAAACAATTATATTTTTTTAATGTGATTTTTAACAAACGTCATAATTTATACAAATATAACCAACAACACAGTGTCATGTTTCATCTAACTTTATACTATGTGGGAATCCATAACACATTTCGTATTATTTTATTGTATTGCACGTACCATTAAATTTGTAATTTCTGGTTTTATTTGTTTTTCGGTTACCATTTTTTTTTTGAATTGATTATACGTAACCTTCAAATTAAATAATTCCCTGGTCATATTTTTTATCCAATTACACTTACATAAACAACGTTATCTTTATAGGTGTAGATTTTCTTTCATTATTATCAATTCTTAATCAGTACGATAACAACTTTTGTAATTGAACCATTACAGTTATACTATGTGTACCAATATTAAGTAATTGTGTATCCCATATTTATTTATTTTTAAGGTATGCCATGTAAGTGACATCATAATTACACCTGATTAAAATGTAATGATGCGTACCGCACAATTGAGAGGAAGGGTGCGTTGCTTGTACAACTGTAAACGTGCGTTCCAGCATTCGCAAATAAGTTTCGATTGAGGTTTAATTGTGAAATTTCTTGTTTATATAAAAATATCCAAAATAATTTACGAGTTTGTGATGTTTTCCGTGTAGGATTATGAACCCTGCTGGTAAACAAACTCTTTTAACACAATTTTTGGGACATTTATAATGTTTATCTGTGCCAACATACTGAAACGAATTTAAATGCTGAACAATATTGCTCAATTATTAGTTATTAATAAAATCGAGAAAATGATCGTCAACTGTTAACACATTGACATTTACTAATTATCCATATTCATGTATATAGTTTTTTTTAACAACTAATGTATTAATGTTATTTATAGTTTCACGTTTTTTTTTGTTTTAGTTAAAACCATCTAACTTCTTTGTCGTCCTCACTAACATTTTTGTACACCCCTACCTAGAGTGTGTAGGCGTTTGCAATGTTATCCTGTGGAAGTATTAGACAAGCGCCTTTTTTAGAAGCTCTTTTTGCAAGTAAGTGTGTGTAGTTACTTTAATATTATTATACTTTCTCAATTGTTATTTAACCACCTGTTGTTATTCTATAACTGTAACCGTTATCTGTTTTGAAAGGAACATCTTAAAGAATAATTATTTATTATTACCCTTATCGTTAAGGTGATAATACTCACTGTTCAACTTGCAAATTTTTTTTATTATATTAAAATCTTCAGGAATGCTATAAAATAAGATACACAGTGTTTGACGCTATAAAAATCATTAGCTCTTTTATAATTAGTATTTTACAGACAGTCGTGTCTGACGTCACACCGTATGATTTACACGTTTTCATGCATCATAAATCTCCCTCTAGTTTATTAAAGTTGTATTTCTCAGGTTACTTATTTGCATTGTTTTTATTATATTTTTTCTTCTCTTCAACAACTAAAAAATCATTCAGTGTGGCGCCACGACCGTTCTAAGCCGCGTAACACAATTTGAATTTTATAGCTTTTTTAATTCTCTGAATCGTGTACAAAAAACAATAATTTTCGTATTTTTAAATAAATACAGGTTTATTAATGTTATTGTTTTGGGTGTTGTAGTGTTTTTTTATTATTTAATTCCCTGTTATTTAGCCCTTTCTCATTTTGTTAAAAAATGTAGATTGCCATAAAATAAATGTGCCTTATTTCATATTTTAAGTATTATGTCTGAAATACATGATAAAATACCGCTATGAAGTTGGCAGACAATTTCATTCCATTAGCCAAAACACCAGTAGCGTCGCTAAACGTAAATAATGTGATCTTCAAAATACAATAGATTAAAGGCGAATCTAACTGAAACAAAAGCAAAGGTAAATAGTAAGTAGGTTATTGTACAAATTAGAGATAAAAACTTACCCCCAAAATTAAACAATATTATGAAGGGTTCGTAAAATCATGCAAATTAATGAATTGATCACATAAGTTTACAATGGAGGTGAGAGGTAAAAACTTACCCCCAAAAATAAAAATAAATCATTTTTCTTTGGGAAAACCCGGCGAAGTTTAAATTTATGATATATGTAATTGATCTCATAAATTAGCTATGGGGATTCAAGGTGATAGCTTACTCCCAGATATTAAAACAAAATCATGTCGTATCAGAAAAACCTTACCAACGTGAAAACATGCAATATCTAAATAATGATTAGCCAAAGATGACGAAGGATTTTGTTGTTTGATGGCCAGTTTGTATTTATCAGCTCTCACATATAATTTTCGGTTTGTTTGTCCAATATAACTTCTTGTGCAGCCGCTGCAAGGTATCTCGTGCACTCCTTGATGTTCATTACAAATTTTGTCCTTCGGAATATTCAAAAGTTGGTATAAAGTAAAAGTAAGATTTAAAAACGGATCTAAACTTATTTTTGAGTAATTTTTTAGCGATTTTATCAGTGACTCCCTACGGGGTGTGTCATTTAAAAAAACATAACTTTAATATGTCACTTTTTTGGAACATCCAGTATATTTAAAAATATTTTTAAAATGTTGCTCATATTGACTTACATAATATCACTGTATTAGAAATTAATGATTTTATGTCGCTTCGCCGTAGAACTCCGTGGCGTCGGTCGTTATTTATCCTGAATATATGTATATATATATATATATATATATATATATATATATATATATATATATATATATATACACTGTGTTCGTTTTAAAACTTAACACCCCCTGTAATTCAAAAACAACAAAACATTCAATAATCGCTAAGACACGTCAATTTTTGTTGTAGGGGAACATTTTTGACAGTCAAGGGGTCTTAATATGTTCAACCCTGTAACCCCTGGCAACCCCAATTTTAAAATCTCAAATGCAACTACCCCACTTGTTATACACGATTTTAAAGCTCGTTTCATTATCAACACACTAATGTATTCTTTTTGAAAATTGGGTGAGACTTGAAAAAGTTATGTGCCAAAAACCACCCGGCTGACTAAAACTTTATTTTTTTTTTATGATTGTGGACCTGAACAGGCTAAATTTGGCCTATCGTGCTAAAGCACTCGGAAACACTTAGGAGGATGGATGGAGGGATAATCAATTGCCAATAGATGCCTATGAACAGCTAGTTTAAATTTTCTCATGTCATAGGTGAGAGGAAAACAGGAACTAGGGAGATCATTCCAGAGTTTAGAAGCAGTGTAGAAAAATGTGGATTGCGCCCATTTGGTACGACAAGTGGAGATTTGTACTGCATGCCGATGATGTGAATGAGCGAACCGAGTGTTTCTCGCAAAGATAGCCCGAGATGGTATCAAAGAATATAATTCAGCAGCACAATAGCCGTTGTAATAACGATAATACAAAGAAAGAACTGAAACCATCCTTCTATGCTCAAAGGACTTTATGTGAGAAGTTAAGGACGGGTCATTTATAAGCCTAATCGCTCTCTTTTGAATAAGATCAACGATACTGAGAGCGTATTGGGGAGCACTAACCCAGATATGAGAATTATATTCCAGATGAGGCTGAACTTGTGCCTTATACAGCAGAAGGAGTTGTCGTGAGATAAAGTACTGCTTAGATCTGTACAAAAAGCCTATTTTACGAGCAGCTGTTTTGGTAGCTGACAGAAAATGGTCAACCCATGAGAGATTTGAAGATACCCAACAGAGTAATAGAGTCTGAAAACTTAAGAACTGAGCCATTCATACTTACAACAGGAAATGACCGATCTTTTTTGGCGGTACAAGGCAACACAGTTTTGTTAGCATTAAATTTAACTAGATTATTGCTTCCCCATTCGAGAATACGTTGAATGTCTTTGTTGATTGAATTTGCCATTTTAGCTTTAATTTCTTGATTTGACATAGAAGGTGGGTTATCACTATGAGTAGACTGAGATAGAACTACAGTGAAGAGGTCTATCGTCAGCAAAGCAATGGATGGGGTTAGTTATTGAAGAAATAAGGTCATTTATGTATGTACAGCAGAAAAAGTGTAGGCGCTATAACGGATTCCTGTGGTACGCCCGCGTTAATGCTAACTTCGTTTGAAAAAAAGCCATCAACTACGACACGTCTTTTATCAAGGAAAGTAGAAACCCAGTTGATTAGCGTATCATTTAACCCAAACGAGGTGAATTTGGCAAGTAAACACTTATGCCAAACTTGGTCAAATGCCTTTGAGATATCTAAAGCAACTACAACTGTTTCACCGGACTGCTCTACTGTATTGTTCCAAATTTGGGTCACATATGAAAGAAGATCGCCTGTTGAACGGCTTTGCCTAAACCTATATTGGTGGTCACTAAGGAGTTTGTTAGTTTCAAGGAACGTTTATTTTATTTATTTTCTTTAATAGTAATGTATGGTTTACATAGATATTTTCTTACGTATTTAATAAAGGTCAACATTGAAAAAAAAATTTGTTTCAAGTAGTTTGAGTATTGTACAAAATCAAACTTATTCTTAAACGTGCGACCTTTTTAATGGTACGTCAAAAAACATTTTCAAGTTCCATCTCTATGAATTGCAAATACTTCAAGAACTGTACGATCACCCAATCTACTAAAATATATTTGCTTCTCCCGTGAGTGTACTTTTTTTCTAAATTTAAAATCTCATCCAATTTTCAAAAGAAATACACTGGTGTGTTGATAATGAAAGGGGCTTTAAAATGATGTATAATAAGTGGGGTAGCATTTGAGCTTTTAAAATTGCTAGGGGTTGCAGAGTTGAACATATCAAGACCCCTTGACTGTTTCCCCCTAAAACAAAAATTGAGGTGTCCCGGCGATTATTGAATGTGTTATTGTTTTTGAATTATATATACAGGGTTTTCCATGGTAGGCGTTCGTTAGAAGTTTATATGGTTAGAAACAATTTAGAAATCTGAATTTTTGGACTTAAGGGTTATTTAAGATTCTCTTTCATTCTAAAATATTTTCAAGGTCATGTTACTTCCGGTTATACCGGAAGTCGCCACTAACTTCCTTATTTTAAATGGAACACCCTGTATATTATTTTATTTTTGGATTCTTGACAAAATTTTAGGATAAGTCTTATACGGGTTTCCTATACCTTTTTTCAACTGTTTCTTAGATATCTTGATTTTTTCAAAAATTTTGAAAGATGTAACCCTATTTTCAACACTGCTTGTCTTACTTATTTTTGACTGATGGAAAGTGCTTCTGGAGTAGACAGAAGCATAAGAACTATACTTTTGAAATACTCATTGACAATTGATTTATTGCTACATGGAGTTCAAAATTTGATGAACTATTAAACAATTTTCAAAGTTGAAAAACTTTGTTAATTCAAATGTGACACCCTGTATATTATTGGATGAATAGATGTAGCATTTAGTTATGCATCGTTTGGCTATAACATTACCTATACCTATTATCGACAATTTTCTTGTTAATTAATATTTTCTACTTTAATGTGATTTTTGACAGAAACTGAAATGTTTTTCAAAAATAAAGTGAACTTAATTCAAACTACACAAATTCTATTTTATTAAAACAATGAAATAAAACAAGATGATAACAATATTGAGAGCATAATAACAAATGAAAAACATAAAATAATTATTTGAACATAACTAGAAGAAAAGTGATAAAAAAGATAAAATGAATCATTACAAATCTGTCGAAATCGCCCAACTTTCATTTTTGGTTTGTAGCTCGGAAACGGAAATTCTGTTTGGGGCATTGAAATTGTCTCAAAAGTTAACATAACTCGTTTTTTTTGTAGCTGCATTAATTGTGGAGTTTTCTATTTAATACCCTCCAATTATGTTCATCCGGTACGTCGTAATTGCTTTCTTCAACTTTTCAAAAAAAAAAAAAAAACTATTTAGTATACAAAGTGAACGAAAATACAAATTTTGGTTTTGCTAACAAACGGAATATCTTATAGAAATTAAATTATTCATTATTTCCCATTAGCTGGTGTTAAGTATTCCAACACCTAAATACTTTCGTAGATATTTACGATTATCTTATAACTTTATTCAGATGTTTTGAGTTTTAAAATTTCAAAAAGTGGGTCATGTGATTTTCAAACGGAATTTAATATAAAAACAACAGATGCAACATACTAAATGTCGTGTTCTTTATTTGAATTAAGTAAAAGTATTTCTTCGCCCGTCTCCTGTTAAATCAAAAATGTATAGGATTGGTTAATTAAATTTATTTCTTTATAAGAATATGTAACTTTTCTAACTGTGTATGACTGACAATAAAATAATTTATTTTTGATATCTATTAACAGTTAACAGTGCATTTATTCAGAATTTAATCAATTTTTGTTACAATATGAAATTACAAATATAAAAATAGTTAATATTATTTGTTCATAATCAATTTTGAGTCACAAAGAGCACTGTCAAGAGAGGTTAATTCTATAATGTCAAAGTCGTACTTAGGAAACGACGCAATTAAGCTGTTTTTGTTTGTTCTATTTGAAGTTGCTTTATAAAAATATTTGTATTGAATTTCAGGTAAAATCAGTATTATTTGTTTTTATTTTTCATTCAGCATCTCACTTTAAGAGGAAAAGTACTTTTACTCAAAGTTTAATGAACAATATCTACTTCAGTGTTTGTCTGAAACACGGTTAAGAAAGATGTTCCGCTAAACACAATATTGTGTTTGGTGTTTTGTAAATTTATTTTTGTAATTTGCTTCCATTTTGATACTTTAATAGACATATTAAGAAACCCAACGTCATCATCTCCGATGTCATTATAGCTATTAATTCGTGGAACATTTTACGAAAATTTTTAGGTTGGGAAAGATTGATCCGGAATTGTCATGCCTGTTACTCTTACAAAATGTGCCTGGTTCACTTTGTCAGAATGATACTCCCATCATTTCTTCTGTATGTGATTTTTCAAGATCCTCTGAGGTTTTATTGTCTACTGTTCAAGTTAACGTCGTCAGTGACAAGTCTTTTACTGTTAAGGGTCTCCTCGATTCTGGGTCCCACAACAATCTTATATCTGAAAATCTACACAAAATGTTGAATTCTTCTTATAAATCAATCAACCTTACCCTCAAGGGCATTAGCGAGTTAGTATCAACCTGCTCAAAGTACACTTCTGTGGAATTAAAATCCTACAACCGGACGTTTCAAGTCTGATATCAACTGTTTAGTCGTTCCTAAAATTACTGATCCGCTTCCTCGAGTTATGTTTTGGATATTCCCCCTAATTTACGCCTCGATGATCCGTCTTACCATCAGCCAGGCTACATTGATATTTTGATTGGTTCATCTATGTATCATTAACTAACTTTGCCTCGAAAAATTTCTCGATGCCTACTTTACAAAATACTCTTCTTGGCTGGGTCGTTGCAGGCGATTTACCTAATGATTTTCTTACGCCTCCGATTTTTTTATGTTGTGGAATTTCAACACATTCCTACCATACTACATTTCAGGTTAATGAACTTAATACTGATCTTGGACCAAGTTTTGGGACCTGGATAAACCCAAACCTATTTCGAAGTTGTCTTTACTTTCACATCAGGAGAGATTTTGTGAGAAGCACTTTCTCAATACTATTCGCTCGGACGAAACCGGACGTCTTACAGTTTCCATACCTTTCAATTCAAAATTACTACTTTTAGGTGACTCTAAACACATCGCGGAATCACGGTTTCTCCATTTAGAGAAAAGTCTATACAGAGATGCCGATTTTCTAAGGCAATACTCACAATTTATGTTAGAATACGAATCTCTGAGTCACATGACCAAGAGATCAGATACCATTCTCGGAGCCATTCTCCTTCCGACGCTTATTTCATAGAAACGATTGATGGTTTTTTCCTCATCACGCTGTTGTTAAGCACTCTTCCTTGACTACGAAGTTGCGAGTAGTTTTCGATTCTAGCGTAAAACTAATATTTCAGTTAACGACGTTCAAATCGTCGGTCCTCAAGTTCAGGACAATCTGTTTGATACCTTATTGCATTTTCTTCCGTGCTCACGAGGTCGCCCTCTGTGATGAAATCGCCAAGATGTATTGTATGCTCAAAGTCGATTCTGCATCGTGTAAGTTTCAACATGTACTCGGGAGAGACAATCCCGAGATACCCCTTGATATTTATCGTTTAAACACAGTCACTTACGGGACTGCTTCAGCTAGTTACCTAGCTGTAGACTCCCATAAGGATTCTTTTCCTGAAGCTGCTGAAGTTATTTCAAAAAACTTCTATATGGACGATCTTTTATTTTCTACTGGCGGTATCCAAAACGCCATTCGAATAAAAGAAGAAGTTCCCTCTATCTTGTCTGTTTCTGGCCTGACGATCCGCAAGTTTTTATCCAATAAACAGGAAGTTTTATCTTCGTTTGTCTCCGATGGCGTCGAATTTTCCACTGTTCCAATTTGCGAACGTTCTGACTCTAAAACTCTAGGTATCCATTGGGATTCTGAGAATGATCTTTTGTTTTGTAAGGTTGACATATCTAATGACGATTCCGTTCAACTAAAAGGAAAATTGTATCTAGCATTTCAAAAATTTTCGATCCATTGGGTTTTTATTCTCCTTTTATCATTAGCGGGAAAATTTTAATCCAGAAGTTTTGGCAATCTGGCATTGTATGGGATGATCCCATCCCTTCCGGGCTAATATCCGAGTGTTTCCAATTTAACACCCAGTTACAGCATCTGCATATCATCAAGATTCCTCGTTGCGTTATTCCGACAGCTACTTCAGAGATTGAGCTCCTCGGTTTCTGCGACAGTAGTGTTATTGCTTACGGTTGCTGTTTCTATTTACGTTGTTGCACTGTCGATGGCCACGTAACGTACTTTGTTATTTTCCAAGTCCAAGGTTGCACCTTTACACACAGTGTCCATTCCTCGTTTAGAGCTGTGCGCGGCAGTGTTATTGTCAGAGTGGGGTCCTAAATTCATCAAAATTGTTTATATTCACTTTCATAATATATTCTTATGGACACATTCCAAAATTACTTTAAATTGGATCAATTCTGCTCCCAACAAATATCACTAATGCACTAATATTCGACATTGGCATTATGTTCCAACTTCTAATAACCCAGTTAACTTAGCTTCACGCGGTTCGAACATTTCGACCTTGAAGAATAACCGTGTTTGGTTTCAAGGTCCTGACTTTCTCTTTCTTAATTACTCCAACTGGGTTTGTGATTACATCCCAGATTCGCATGAGAGTACTGAACTCAAACATACCGCTGTCTTAATGCCTACCAATTTCTTAGACGACTCCATTTCTGATAAATTTTTCTCCTACGGAAAACTACAACGAATTATCAATTACGTTTTTTGATTCAATCATAATTGCCGAAACGAAAGAAGGCGAACCGGCAATTTAAACGTCACTGAACTCCAGAGTTCCTTGAAAGCTCTTACCAAGCTTTATCAAGCTAATTCCTTCGTTAATGAGATTAAGTCTCTCAAGAATAACCGAGTCATTAAGAATTCACGAACTCGAGTCCCAAATCCCTTCTTTGTGGCGGGTACAGCAGTCCTCAATTTGTCGTGCTCGCCAGTGTATCAGACTTCACGGAGCCCATGTTGAACCCACTTATGAAGTTTTTAATTAAATGAAAATGAAACATAAATTCGTTTTTTTCTCGAAAATAATTAATTTTATCGATATTAAACAAGTATACCTTTTTTTGAGAGAAAGGTTCAAACTACCCAAAAATAGTTTTTTTTTAGGTCTTTATCATACAGGGTGTTAAAAGTTTAGGCGTTTAGATGTACAACTTAGTCCATCCCTGGTAAACTAAACAAGCTAAATATGTTTCAAGGATACTATTTTAAGAGGCCCTTACTAGTGGCCATCATACTGAATTTTTATTAAATTATGTCAAGTACTTTAAAAGTTATTAAAGAAAAACTTATTTCCAACGGCGTCCTTTAGGGGCGCACATCTCCGTAGGGAGGGCCTGGAGGAAAAAATGTTATAGGAATGTGTCATGTTATTTTTTCGTCTTCTATATAAATCCGAGAGATTTCCCACATTTTTCCTGACACCCTGTATATGCGTGTTCGTGTGTTAGTTTGTATGGTTACTCGTGCTATACATTTGGAATTTGTCACTTCCTTAACTATTGACGTCTTCCTGAATTGTTTGAAATGAAACGATTTAGAGCGCGTAGAGGCATGCCTAGTTGCATATTTAGTGATAACGCCACTAACTTTCCTGGAGCTCAAACAAAGTTAAACTCTTTATACTCAGTTCTGTACGAGGAAGAGTCTAATGAACGCATATTTAAGTGTTTGGCTTCGAAATCAATTGAGAAATTTATCAATTCTTACTCTCCACATGAAGGTGGTATTTTACAGTTAAATCTGTAAAAAAAATATTTAAAATGTATTCTCGGCAACGCAAACCTCACATTTGAACATATGTATACAACATTAACTATGATTGAGTCGATATTAAATTCAAGACGTTGTCAATCCTGTCTTCTGACCATGACGACATTGTTCCTCTCCCTCCCGGACATTTTTTGGTGGGTCGACCATTAGTAACGGTTCCCGACCACAATTATATGTCTGTGCGAGCAAATAGACTTTCTATATTTCAACGATTACAACTGTCACCTCAAAATTTTTGGAAGTGTTGGAAAAAAATTGTTCTGAATTTCAAAACGCCAAAAATGGAGCAGGAATCTTTCTGATCTCCTCCACATCAACTCCATTGTACTCCGACAGGACGACGATCTTCCTCCCCTTTAGTAGCGGCTCGGTTTAATAACTAACATACATCGCGGTGCAGACAGTGTGATTCGTGCTGCTTCAGTAAGACTACCTAGTGATTCAGTAGTACGCTGTTCTGTGTATCGATTGTGCGTGCTTCCGAATAATTAAAAAAATTGCTTGTTAGCTGTAGTACAAACTTATACAATCAAACAAGTTCAAACTTCACTATTCATATTTTTTTGTATTTGTTGAAATCCTCATTGGATTTCAAGGGGGGTTGCTATGTATATAATTGTATCTTGTTTGCGGTTTTTTTTAGTCGCTTTGCAATGAATTAATTAAAAAAAAATAATGCAAGTCATTCATTTTGTGTCTATTTTTATTATGAATAATCATTTTTGACAAGTTACAACACATGCATAATAAAAATCAGCAGTATATGGATCATATCGCTACTCATTTTATTAAGATGAAGTGTGTTCAACATATGTACAAAAAAAAAATCAATCACTTCAACCTTGAAGCACTCATTCTTTAAAAAAACTCGTGGCTACGCCATTCGTTTTTTTAAACTTACATTCGTGCTGCAAGACGGGTCTTATGAAACTTGTTTTTTAATATACTATTAAATGGTGGTTTTGAAATGTCGATTAATTAAACTATATTTTAATGATATTGCAGTATCAATAGATATCGCGAACGCTTATTGTTCTTTTGAGAAAAGAAAAGAAATGTTTGGATTTCCGTTTTGATACAATCTGTATATTAAATAATCTTTTATAAAATTAAATGACAATGCAACATTTTGCTACTCCACAAATGGCAACTTGATGGTGCGTAGTAGTTACATCATCAGCTGCCATAATGTGGATAGCAAATTATACAGAGTGCCCAATGAAAGATGCCCGTACTGGTCTTATTGATATTTCAAAAAAAATTTGCGCCTAATCAAGTTTTCCACATTGTAAAATCCTTTTCAAATAATGAAGGCTTTCAGATAATTAGAAATGTACACCAACTTCGTTATTTTAAATACAACCCTACATATTGCATTTCTGGATTCAAAATTCATCTTGATTACTAAACAATTGGTATATATCATACCGTTTTTTTTTAATTATTGTAAGTTTCGAATAAAAATCTCCGGAACTCGTACAGACCGACCCACCAATACCTTAACAAAATCAAAAGAAAATGTATTGCTGTCTCCAACTTTTCCGGTATCTCTATCGCGTTAAAAACAAAAAATTCATAAAGGTACACTACATCGCTAACGTATTAATAAATACGCCATTTCTTCATGGTTCTAAAAGTTCCTAATAAGCTACGTTGTGATTTATTTGGTTTCTAAAAGTCTTTCACAACCCTCAAAATGTGCCTCTGAAGCTGCATGATTTCAAACATCTGGCTTATTTTACATAGAATGTCCCAATTTTCTTAACGGCATCGTGTTCAGAATTCAAAAATCCACAACTTTTGGTATCATGTGTTATTTTAAAAACTTCGAAAATATTTATTTTAGATATTCCTTTATTTATTCTGTAACAAACCTTCCACCGTACTGTCAACTATAACAATTCGGCCAACCTGAAAATTTAACGTCCTCTTCAAATGCAAATAAAATTTGTTTTAAAGCAAATTCGATTTTAAGCAACCATTTTTACATCCGTACAACCTACCACTTAGCTGTTGGCCATCTGTATTCCTCACTGGAATCCTATCTTTGTCTAAAATCTTTACAATTTCTTAGGGTCCACGATGTTTTGGTTCTAATTTATGGCTATCATCAGTCGTGGTATCGGGACCAAAACGAACTTAACACCAAATGAAAGGTTAAAATAAAATCTATTCGGGTCCATACAGTAAAAAGTATTTACGCGACAATCAACTAAACAATACTTCTTCATCACCGGATACTAATTTATTACAAGTTTGTAGAATTTCGTCACAAGTTCGTTCAATACACGCTACCCAATCCGTCGTTAACTGAATACCCATGATCGGCAAACCAACTATTTCAGTTTCTGGCGGAGTTTCAACCCATGTACCAGACTATTACTAGATCCAATGTTACACTCAATCGTATAATCAAATTCTCACAACTTCACGAAGCAACGTTCCAATATCTTTTTCCATTGCAACATCTTTAAGCCATTATAATCAGTTTGAATTACAAAATGTATTCCGATTAAATACACTCGCAATCTCTCTAAAGATGCAACAATAGCAAGTACTCCTAGCTGATACGAGTGATCGTTTGATTCATCCTTAGTAGTTTTTCTACTAAAATACACAACATGATGTAACTGATGGTTTTTGGAATCCTGAAATAGAACACCAGAGAATCCAATTGAATAACCATCAGTATACACTTCCGTTCTAGCATCAGGATCATAAATCGCTAGGGCTGGTCGATCATCTAATTTTTCTTTTAACAGAGGTAGAAAAAAGTTGACCGTGGAAAAATGGCATAACTTTGGAATCGCTGCGTCAATTTAAAAAAAGTCTCACTTTCGGATACAATATTTATTACCGAATAATCAACAATTAACATTATTTTACTCAAATTTATTAACACAATTAAGATTTTCTGGTGTGCTCAACATCATGGATTTTATGGTGGTATTCGAGATTTTTTTGGTCGCCGCGATCCAAATTTTCCTGAAATTTTCAATTGTTTTTGCTTCTGTGTTTGTTAACTTCAAGATGTTGTCTTCATACCACTTTATGGTAACCTTGCAATAGTGACATGAGGCTAAATCCGGCCAAAAGAAAGTAGAGACCTTGTCTTGTCTCAGAAAAGGCAACAATTTCTTTTGTAGACATTCCTTAATATAAATTTCAGAATTTACAGATTTCCGTCTCCCCCCATAGCTGCAGATCGTCTGCCAAACAAGAAACTTTTTGGAAAACTTCGTTTTCTTTTTTGTCCGGAATTTTTAGGGTACGTTTCCTCGTTCACGAGAAACATAAAATTCTTGGCCATGTAAGTGGGAAAAATTGCAGAGAACGTTAGTCTTATTACGCGACAATCTTTGCTTTGAAGGAAGTCAGCTCTCAACTTCTTAGCTCGTTTTTTTGTTTCTGTGTTCTTCTCTGCATTTCTGTCTGGAATTGTTCGCACTTTGTACGATTTGAAGTCAGTATTAACTTTAATTCTGGTTACTGACGTTTCTGACAAACCCACTTTTTGAGCCAGTTTCCGATTTGAGATGTTTGGACCCATCTCCATCTCAGACACAGCTAGCTGTACCTTTTTTGTCGAGTGAAATCCTTCTGGTCTGCCACTTCCAGGTTTCCAAGTGAATGTGAGCTCTTTTTGAAGCTTTTGATAACTATTGCTGCAGTTTGTCTGCATACTTTAGCTTCTTTTCCAATTCGAAGGGTTTTCATGAAATTTTTTGAGAATCAATTTACGCACTTCCAACATTTTTGCCGTTGTAAACTCAATTGCGGTCGTACAAAAACAAAAATTGAATGATATAATCTGAAAACTATTGCAAGACCTTCCGCATTAAACTTTTTTGATAAAAAGATAAGTAGATTCTTTGCAAAATTGTAAATAATGAGCAAATAAAGATCAACTTATGTAGGGATCGGATCACGGTGCAAATTGTGGCATTTAATTTGAACTAAGCAAGTTAGGGGCGTTTGAAATCATTCAACTTCAAAGGCATATTTTAGGGGTTGAGAAAGGCTTTTTTAGAATTCAAATAAATCACAACGTAGCTTATTTGGATCGTTTGGGGCCCTTAAAGTCCAATTCCGAAATTCGTAGTGGCGACGGTAATTTCCCTGGAAGTCTGCAACTGTAAAAATTTCCAATTTTTGGAAATAAGTTGGAAAACGAAAATTTTAGACTAAGGCACATCAGCTTAAAAGTAAACGAGGAATGCGGAAATGGCAAAAAACGGAGCGCCCTATTTAACATAACCAAGTTAGTAGCTACTTCCGGTATAACTGGAAGTATCACAAAGTTGTAAAGATGTTTTCCAAAGGTAGATCAGGTCGGTAAAGATTTATTTGGTTTTTTCAGATTTTTATATGTATAATTATAATTTTTATGTTAAGATGAATTTAGCCGAATTCAAAAAATATGGATACACTTTTTAGGTTTTTAAGATAATTCATTTTTGGAACTATGTGTAAATCACTCAAAACTTAAAAATCCTATCCATATTTTTCGAGTTCAGCTAAGTTCTTCAGTGGAACATAAAAATTAAAATTTAAACGAAATGATCAAACTCTATACAATTAATAACTAACACATTGCAATATATAAGGTGTATAAGGTGATAAAATTTGAATTGACCTGTAAACATAGGTCCGATAAATTTTTCAGTTCTTTAGAACCGTTAAAGATCTTGATTTGCAACTTTTGATGTAGTGTACCTTATGTTAGGGTATTGCAAATCCTATTGTTAGAGTAGTTACAAATCGTCCTGGCATTCGAGATGCGCGACGCGATTTTCTACAATTTGAAAAACTTAAACGATGTCATAATCGGAAAACTTCGATAGCAAAAATGACACCATGAAAATATTTTTTCATAATGCATAAATTTAGTAATTATCGATTTTTTTAACGATTGATGTAACAGAATACACTTTTATTGAATGGTCATTTGTAACAATTTCAATTTAGGTATCTATTGGATTACCTATTTCATATTTGCATTAAAATAATTTTTTTAGTTAGTAAACATAACCTAACCTGTTCCACATCAGCTGTTTTTATCAAGGATTTGCAAAAATGAAGTTCAACGTTTTATAAACTTTTAATTACACCCAACAGATAGACAGAAGGTAAGAATAACTTCTAAGATTTTTAGCAATCATCCAATACGTAAATTCTTAAAATTCATCGTTGATCGCAGGTTTAAATATTTATATTTTTATGAACCAACAACGGGAATCAAGTCAATTAACGTCATTACATTAAAATATGTGTCAGAAAGTGTTATTACAAATACAAGTATTTATTCAGTTCACACTATTAGTTTATTGTGCCGGCTAGAAAATGTGAAAAATTATTTGTTCGATCATTCTTAGAGTAAGTAATAGTAGGTGTAAATGTGTACTATAAAAATGAAGCTTCTCAATGTGATTATAATGTTATACCTTGAAATACTTCTAGTAGGACAGAACACAAACGAAATTACTACGTTTCACAGCAGTGTGCAACTTAATGAGACCGTCCTTGTTTGATCGGAAAACATTTTTGTAGAACTATTTCAAATTCTAATACCAATATGTAAAATAAATCACAAATTGATAAAACATTTTAAAATGTAATTTTATTAATATACAAAAATAAATAACTACACAAGTTAATTAGTTAGAATCTAATTCACTGTCGCTGCCTTGGTCACTACTGCTATAATCAATTTCTTGATCACTTTCACCTGTATTTACAGTAAAAATCAGCTCTTCTACTTCATCAATAAATCCTTCCTTTTCTAAACATTCTTGTTCAATCTTTTCTGTATGTTTGCACACAGCTTCCCATTCTTCACGACCAATTGATTTAAATTTATTCTCTGTTAATTTCCACACATCTTCAAATTTAAACGTAATATTATTACTCCCTACATAATTTTTAACTTGAGGCCATATATTTTCAATTGGATTTAGCTCTTAATGGTAGGGTGGCAACCTTACCACAGAATGACCATGTTCAGCCATCAACTTATCGTTTAAATAATTTTTATGAACTTGTCGATGACGTTTAATTTTCTCATGGAGTTGGGGTTTTGTCGGACTTTGTTTAAATACAATCCCACGTTCGTTTAACCACTTCTGTCACCTTTTTTCCAGGCACATGTTGGGTTAGGCTCGGTAGATATGTTGTGGTAAGATGTATTATCAACCGTTAACACAGAATTAGGCTCGAGATTGGGAATAAGTTTTTCGTTCAACCACTTAATTATAATTTTTAGAATTCATGTCGCCATGATAAATCTCCTGACTTTAATCCCGATTTTAAGTATTGTTCCAATACATATCTAATTATAAATTATGTTTAATTCTGTTGTCATTAAAAGCACTATTAAGTATTACCCGGTAAGTAAGTTTAGAATAAATTTGTGGGTTAAAACTAAATAAATAATTTGTAAGCAAGTTTTCAGCAATAATTGACAAAATATGCGGTGCTGGTGTCAGACGAGTAATTTGCATCGTTTAAGATTCTCCAACATTTACTCGAAAACGGTACCTTCAATGGAAAAATACCAGGAACACTTTTTTGCTTGTTGTTGAAGGGCCTCCTACAAAAAAAATTGATGATAATACTTTGAACCTACGCTGTAGATACGCCAGTGGAAACAAATGCCAAATTTTAACTACGTTACATAGTGCACGACACTATAAATTGATTTCGGAAATTGTATCTCGAAGGGTATGCATTTTTGGCTATGATTACAGAAATTTTTCTTCACATTTTATGACAAAGAATCCGCCCACTGTAGTACGACCGAAGCCGCCGTGATATAGAAAGCCTATACCGTCTGTCTGTGACGTCACGTGGTATTGCGAAATATGACTTGATTCTCTTGAAATCCTGTGATAATTGTTCTCCCGCATGTAATCTAATAATCTGGGTTATTAAAAAATCAATAACAAATGAAATAAATATATTTTAGTAATCCTATAGTCCGAGGCGTTCTAAATAAATTAATTTTTCAACTTAAAGTAAATAACAATATTTTAAATATCTTCTCACATTACACAGAACTGGGAAAACAGGTACATAGTATAACTACGTAGGTTCTACTTAAAAGCAAATCATATTTACTGCAATACAAATAAATTTTATGGCTACATTAAAATTTAAATACAATGATATCCCTCGAAAACGGGTACCTACCTATACATATTTGCAATTTCTAACCAAACAAAAGAATTAATTAATGAAAGAAAAAATTATGAACCAGAGTTTCATAAGTTTTCTTTTTTTGATGGCTTGTGAATTTTTTGATAATTGTTTAGAGGGATATAGGCAAACTTAAACACTCATTTCTTAATTAAATCAGAAACTAGTTACACAGTTACATTCAATTATAGTTTCGGGGTAAAGATTTGCGATGGCATTAACGGAGAGCGGGATGAGAACACTTCTTCGGGACTTGCACTTATCACTTATCAATATAGCCCACCTCTGTCATTTAGTTTTAAGTAGTCATAATGTTTATTTTCAATCTCAACAGAAATAATTTTGTCGTACGTCAAGCTAGACAAGCAATTTGGGCATGTTATTTGCCTAGAAATTTTGAAAACAATGTAAATTAAAATCAGATTTTTTTTCATCGTCATTCATTTCATCGCAAATACTTCCCTCAATCCGTTCGAACAATTTTATTCTTAAAAAACGTATTACCGTGTAGGTAGCGGTCCGCGAAAATGTTATTATTGTAATAAACGTATGTCAAATCGCCATGGAAAAGATAATTAATGGATTTGTAATATCTTGATAATACGTCGTAATGTGTTAATGTTTTCGGAATAATTTATTTTATGTACCTATTTTTATGTGAGAAATGTGGGAATGTTTGTAATTGATATTTGATTAAAGGTTGAACAGAAAACGAATACATATATTTGGGTAGAAAAACAGGTGTTCTCCCGTGACGAATTGTTGAAAATTTCGATACGCGCGCTCTTGATGTAAAAATGTCATTGATTTAATAATTCACTACGGGGGAACAGCTAGAATCCAAAAGGATCTTTGTTTGGTACTTGAGACCTAAATGTAGCGCTTGTTACGGACGAATGCATATTTTTAAAATTAATATGTCGTTCAATAATTTATATAAAACTGTTCCAACGTAATAGTTTTTTTTTTATTACTTTTGAAACACGGGGTGGTTTTTCGGGAGTAGATGCAGTTAGTTTTGAAATTGAAGGGGGGCAGTTACACGGTATATAGAGCGTCGATCGAGCCAGATCGATTTGGTTAATTAAATACCTTCAATGCTAACAGTTTGTCTTGAAAACATTTGTTGCGTGTACATTTTCTTTGAATTAGCCAATGCTAATTTGTCTTTTCTATCTATAAATAACAGTCACCCTTTTTGAAGTTAAACCGCGTAGGTTAACGATTTGTGTCTGTGATCAATTAAAGTGTAAGTAGGTATTTTTATATAAATTAAGACTGGCAGCGAATAATTTTACAAGCGTATGTAACGTATTAAAAATCAAACCTTAAACGTATCTCATTCGCACGCGGGCTCATTAAGGGAAAATCAGCTAAAATAAAAGACAGTACAGGGCTCCCTTACACTGGTATTTGGGTGAATTAGCATTGTTGTTTGTGGTTTATATTTATGTCTGTATAGAGGTAGACCTGGCGAACGGGTACAGGATACCGCTTGGTTATTAATTGTAGGAGGAAATTGCCGAGTGTACGTACTCCCGGATCCAGATGACCATTAAACGTCTTGAATTTTATTTTTATTGTTTTTATTGTTGCATAACCTGAGAAAGGGACGCTGTATTTTTCTAACGCACTCAACCTTATATATCGGTCACGATGTTATGATCTATTTATAACTTACCCTTGTAAGGCTTTGTTTAATGAGTTTGTTTGTGTAAGTTTGTTATGTAGAATTGTTTGCCTGCGGACTTTTTTTACTTTATATGTAATTTATTGTAATTTTACGTATGCATTTTGTGCAACAATTGTGTACGTGTAAATTCCTTATCTATTTCCTTTTGTCCTTGCCTTTTACCTTATTATCACCTGTGCAATTTTACTATTGTTGTATTTTGTATGTACCGTAATTTTCCTTATTGTTTTATGTGCTGATTTACTTAAAGAGCGGCATGATTGGTTTTAAAGCACCACATGTCTGGTATTACGATTTTTGTTCTGATTATTTATGGCACAATTATGAGTGTGACTACATGGGTTTTTTTTATTGTGTTGATGTGTAGCTAAACCGATTTTTATTTATTCTTCTCTTAAGATTATAATTTTGTACGTACTTGAACCTGATTTAATGGTGTTTTGGTATATATTTAACCCTTTTATTGTTTTTTTGTTGTGTTATTTGATTTATTAATGTACTTGTGCAATTACTTATTCATGAATAAAGTGGGTTTTATTGGTGGTTTTTTCCCACAATAGTACATTAACGGGTTGAACCATCATTGCGCAAAGCTCATTAATTTTAATTTGATTAGTTTCATTGTTTACCTGCCCCACATGATGCAACACTTAAGCTCATCCAGCCTACCTCAGTCAAATAGCACAATGTACCTATCACTAGACAGCCAATTCTTTTTTGAGATTTGAGATTTGCGAGTAATTAAATATCAGACTTGTAATTAAATTGTAATATTTTTATTATTGCCAGGAAAGTCAGTGTAAGGCCAGCAATTAATTTGTGTAATAGTAACATTATTGTCAGTCAAGTCAAGATAAATCACCTAGCGCTAGTTTTGTTCTTGAATTTGCATTCTTGCAAATAAGTTCAAATACACTTTTCCCGATAGGGTACCTGGGGGACGCTACAACCGTGTTAACAAACTGTCCGAATGTAAAAAAAGTAAAAAAGACATTACTGTTTATCCTTTTAATCTAATGTACCCACTTACAGCCCACTACATGAATTTGCTAATAAAGAGATCTAACTTAAAAAGGCGCGAAGTGTAATAAAGGAGCCGGCCACTCGACGTGACGTAGCGCGTGAAGAGTGGGGCAATGTGTTTCGCTTTCTGTATCGCGGCGGCTTTGCAATTTTTGAACACCCTGTATGAGTACATAAAAAAGCTCTAATTTCTAAAGCACTCAGTATTGTTTGCTAAACGGTAGGAATACAAAAAGTTAGTTGAAATAAAAAATCGGGAACATACAGGGTGCACCATTAATAAACAGAATGTTAGTGTTTCCCAAAATTATGTGACACCCTGTATAAGTACTTTTAGTTTTAAAATATACACGCTACTATTGCGTGCAACTGTTGTTTGATAGACTTTTTTCTAACTTTAATGATTTAGCCTTAATCGACAGTCTGTATTAAATGGTTACACTGTATAATTTTATGTATCTTCCTTTACAAAACGACCTTTTATTTTGTATTTTAATGAAAGGTTTTAACCGGAATCGTAATTTCGTATGCAACGCATTAAGCAGCAAAACCCAAACTGTAGTAATTATCACCAAATTTTAAATCGTTTTATGTTGTTCCAACTTAATGGCTACAGTATTCTATTTATACTGTGATGGTTATTATATTAATTTGAATACAAAGAAAGGTGGGAATTTTTTTCATAACATCAACACTATTTTTTTCTGGGAATTTTGACTACTTTGGAGTGTTGATAATTTATGAAACTGTCTATTAAGATTACTAAATAAAAAATTTATATTGCGTTTTATTTTACAAGTTTTACAATGTTGTAATGGGTTGGTTAATTAACCTTCTAAATAATTTTGGTGCAGCACGGTCTAAACGCATTTTGATCCCAGACGAATCTATCGCATTATTTAGGTTCATTACTTTACCCATTGCGTGATATTGCGGCCGGTGTTAAGTTAGCAGCCACTTTCATTACAGCACCCAAGATACCAATTGCGTCAGTAAATCAAATGAAAACTTAAAAGGTCCACTCAGAAACATCCGACCAACTTGTAACGCCCCCCAGGTTGAAAAGTGTAATTTGAACTTATTTGCAAGAATGCAAATTCAAGAACAAAACAAACGCTAAGTGGTTTATCTGGACTTGACTGACAATGATGTTACTATTACTCAAATTTATTGCCTGCCTTACTTTGACTTTACTGACAATAATTAAAACATTAGAATTTATTAACAAGTCTGATATTTAATTATTGGAAAATCACAAATCTGATCAAATTAAGTGGCCGTTTAGTGGTAGGTACGCTGTGCTATTTGAATTAGATAGGCTGGATGAGGTAAGTGTTGCATCATGTGGGGCATGTAAACAATGAAACTACTCAAATTAAAATTAACGAGCTATGCGCAATAGTGGTTTAGCCCGTTAATGTACTGTTGTGGGAAAGACCCACAAATAAAACCCACTTTATTATAAATACGTAATTGTACAAATACATTAATATATTAAATAGCACAAAAAATTCAATGAAAGAATTAAATATATAAAAAACACCATTAAATCAGGTTAAAGTGCGTACCAAATAATAACATTAAGAGAAAAATAAATAAAAAGCAGTTTAATTACACATAAATACCATTAAAAAATATCCATGTAGTCACACCCACAATCGTGTTATAAATAATCAATAAAAATCTTAATACCAAACATGTGGCCCTTTAAAAGCAATCATGCCGGTCTTTAAGTAAATAATCACATAAAACAATAAGGCAAATTACGGTGCATATAAAATACAACAGTAAAATTGCAGAGGTGATAATAAGGTAAAGCCAAGGACAAGAGAAAATAGACAAGAAATTTACAGATTCACAATTGTTTAGTGACTATTAAAGCACAAAATACATACGAAAAATTATAATCAATTTTCTACTTAACAAACCGACATAAAACAAAACTCATTAAAACAAAGCCTTACAAGGGTAAGTTATAAATAGATCATAACATCGTTACCGGTATATACAAGTGCGTTAGAAAAATACAGCGCTCCTTTCTCAGGTTACACATTCATCCATACAACAATAAAAATAAAATTTGAGGTGTTTAATGCTTATCTGGACCCGGGAGTGTGTACCCATTTGGCAATTGCCATTACAATTAATAACCAAGCGGTATCATGTACCTGTTCACCAGCCCACCTCTACACAAATATAAATATAAACAACAAACAACAATGGTAATTCATACAAATACAAGAATGAGGGAGCTCTGTACTGTCTGTTATTTTAGCAGTTTTAAGCTTAATGAGCCCGCGTGCGAATAAGATACCTTTGCAAAACAATGCTCGATTTTTAATAGGTTATATATGCTTGTAGAATTATTTGCTGTCAGCCTTAATTTATATAAAAATACCTACTTACACTTGAATTTAATTGATCACAGGCCCCAATCGTTAACATACGCAGTTTAACTTCAAAAAGGATGACTTATTTATAGATTAATATTTGAAAAACACATTACAACTAACACTCGAAAGAAAAGACAAATTAGTGTTGGCTAATTAAGAAATGTATAGAAATACGTCTTCAGTACACATTCATAAAAAATAAATAAAATTATGTTTAATGCTAATCGATGCCGGTAATAATCTGAAATTTGCAACTCGAATGGATTTGGATTTATGCTAAAGTGTTATTATTGCTAAAATCAGCATAACATTCTCCATCCAACGAATAAAAATATATCTTAACCCCATAAGAAAACTAAACCTGATGATGGTTCAGAATAAACGAAACGTCACATAATATTTTTAATACCGTATTAGTATTGTGCGTAGAAAGGTGCCTTAATAATATTTAATCGAATTTTGAAAATTCCTAATAATAAGGTGACTAAACGCGAAAAAAATTCGAAATTTTTAGTTTTGTGAGCATAAAACCAAATCCATTCGAGTTAGCTCAAATTTCTTTTCAGATTATTACTCGGCATCGAATTTAGCAAAAGTGCCGAATTTAAACCTATATCCTATCCTTATAATAAGCGAGATCCCCATGCTTGCCCTCAATTTGTGACAGCCTGTACACGCACGAATTATTTTTAAGACAACCTGATTACAATGGGAGTTTCTAATTCAAACAAAACAAAGCGTCCGGCTCAATCAAAATTTCAACAGCAACTGCCTTCTCCTCTGGTTTATACTAACCATGTTTACTCCCGAAAATAAACCCCCGTCTTTGAAAAGTGATAAAAAAAAGCAAGAAACATTAATATACGTTGGAACAGTTTCATATTAATTATTTTAAAAATATTCATTCGTCCGTAACAAACCCTACATTTAGGTCTCGAGATTCCAAGTACCAAACCAAGACGTCTTTGATTGCAGTGTGTACCCTAAGTAATTAATTACTAACTAGTGACATTTTTACATCAAGAGCGCGCGTATAGAAATTTTCAACAATTCATCACGCCAGTTTCAGCAGAACACCTGTTTCTCTACCCTAATATATGTTTCCTTTTTGTGTTCAACCTTTACTCAAATATCAATTACAAACATTCCCACATTTCTTATATAAAAATTCATTAAATAAAATATTCCGAAAGCATTAGAAAATTACGACGTATCATCACGATATTAAAAATCCAGTAATCATCTTTTCTATCGCGGTAACAATGGCGATTTGACAAACGTCCGCTACCTACAAATTTCAAACATGAAATATGTTATAAACCATGCAATAATCGTCATGAATTTATCCCATTAATTTGCAAAGAGGACAAAAGGTAAAAACTCACCTCCAAATATAAGAAAAATTTATAAGTCCCGTCAGAAAAATCCTGCCAACTTGAAACTTAAAAATATATTATAAACTACGCCACAATCATTCTTAATTTATCCGACTAATTTTCAAAGGGGATAAAAGTCACCCCCAAATATAAAAAAAATTGTAAGTTCTGTCAGAAAAATCCTGTCAACTTAAAACTTATAATAGATATTTATGTATTAAGGGCATAATCAGAAGATTATGGTTCGAGAATGTTAAAGACGCGATAGCGTATATATATTAAAAATTCATAATCTACAATTATGCCGGTACAATACATGAATTTTATTTTATTTTGCACCATGAAATTGGAACAAAATTTAAAAAATTCAGTATTTTCGGCAAGTTTTAAATGCAAATGCTGTGAAATAAAGTCGACAGTAGGCTAATTTGTTGTTACTAAGATACTGTGATATTGCTATTATAATCATGTCATGTTCTTCATATCATGCTTTAGCATCAATGACATTTCCGTGCTATAAAGACCACATTACGCCCATTTAGGCGTATAAAAAATTATGGTGGCAAAATAAAATAAAATATATTATAAACCACGCAATAATCCTGTCCTGTCAGAAAAATCTTACCAACTTTATATTTATAAAATATATTATAAGCCACAAACGTTTTGCCATTCATTTACAAAGGGGATGAAGAATAAAAACACACCCCAAATATTAAAAAAATTCTTAAGCCCCGTCAGAATCCTTCCAACTTGAAACTTGTAGATAATTAAAAACTATGCAACAATCACCCTAATTTTTGCCATTAATTTGCAAATGAGATGAAAGGTCGAAACTTATCACGAATTATAAAGAAAAGAAAAATTCTGCCAATTGGCAACAAAATTGTTCTATACGCTTAGAAAATAGTAGTATTTCCTAGAATATCTGCACGGAACTTGCTAATTGGTGTGTAGAATTCGTTACATATTTATACAACTCGCTAGTGAAAACAATTTTGTCAGACCATGAAATTTTTGTACGAACTAGAAAACGTGGCAACGTTTTCTTAAAAGTACACGTTGAGTAACAAATATTAATGGATATTTAATTCGGATAACTTTTGACACACTTAATTTTTTTAAGTGGGCTGCTAGTGTAAACTCAAGATAGCGTTGTGCCGTTTTTTTGAAAATTCGTTGCTAATTTTTTTTCTGGTACAAATTAGCAACATATAAGTAACAAATTATGTAATAATTAAGATTTTTTTTACAAATAATAATTACAGTTACCGTTATCAGTAAATAGTACCTAACAGTTATTAAATTATTTTTAAAGTTTGAATTTTTAATTTATATCGGGTTCGCCATCGCTCTGGCATTCCTTTTTAGCATCTTTATTATTTGTTGTAAAGAAAAACTATAAAAACGAACTTTACCTTATTTTTCAAGCTCTATAACCTAAAAATATTTTCATGTATACAGGTTGTCCCACGTTTGCTGCACAGCACTCTACTCTTTTATTTAAAATGAAACAACCCATATGTATTATTACATTTTTGAATTTCCTGTTGAAATGAGGCGCACTTTGTTAAGCATACATGTCACCGTTTCGGAGTTATCTCACGTTTTTTGACAAAAAAATGGCGGTTGCGGCACACTCAAAAATGACTAATATCTCGCAAAGTACAATAAAAAATTATGAAAAGAATTATGTTTGAGATACAAATTTTTTGCGGGTAAATTTTTGATTTTCGAAAAATTGAATCATGGATAACTTTTTTTAATAGAAAGGTTTTTTTTACATAGACAGACGCGGTTTTTTTTTCTCTTTCGATTTTGTTAATGCACGTATGGGTCTTTCTTCAGCTGTAACAGAAAAACAAGGAAAAGGACGCAAAATAATTATTTATTTTAATTTTATGTTAATCATGTTCCATTTAACAAACTAATGCTAAAAGAAAAAAATCAAAAGGAAACAATTAAAAGTGTTTTAATTTAATAAGTTTCTCAAAATGTCGTCTATTTTGTTTTAAAGTCTTGCCATTTTGTGTTGCATTGGAAAATGCGATTTTTATTTTGTTTTTGCGTGATACTAGACAACAAATTACCAATATTCATCATGATATGGATGATATTTATGAGTACACTTTTTTATTGAAGTAGGCTTTGCTAGTATTTATGAAGTGCAAAACAAAAGCCAAATTATTGTTTGACAGTCACAAGAAATAGCAGAAACTGACTTATTAGTTGCAGTTAGCTCTTAATCAACATGAATTTTACTCAAAACGAATTACTGGACATGGTGTTAGTTTTGGGCGAGTGTCAAAGAAATTGTCTTTTGGCTGTTCGTGTGTATAAACAAAGATATCCTGATCGACGCCCCCAAGTACCCGTGCGTTACAAAATTATTGGCTCGATTTGAACAAAAGGGAAGGGTATATTACAAAGCAAATGTTCAAAGATGAATAGTTAGAACAGAAGAAACTGAATTTATGGTAATGTAAAGCATTGTCGAAAATCCAAACGTCAGCACAATCCAAATATCTAATGTCATGGGTACTATTAGTATTACTTCGGTAAGACGGGTAGTAAAACATAATAAATATGATTCATATCATGTAGAATTACACCCAAAATTAACTGTGGGATATTTTAATACAAGAAGAGCTTCTTGTCAACGGATGTTAAATAAGTTAAATGAGGACCCACGTTTTACGTGCATTATCTTATTTACTGATAAAGCTACTTTTCACAGCAACGGCCGAGTAAACCGTCGGAATTTTCATTATTATGATAATATAAATCCGCCTATTGTACGATATTCGTAAATGTGTGGGGAGGAATTGTAAATAACTTTGTGATAAGTCCTTATTTATTTGATCATCATTTGGAATTTCTGAATAATATGTTATCTGAATTACACGAAAACATATCATGTGGTATCAACATGATGGTGCTCCTTGCCACTATGCTGGGAATGTGCAGATTTTTTTAAATCTTCAATTTCCCAATCTCTGGATCAGCCGAGGAAGTCCCGTGTCATGGCGTGCAAGATGGGGGGCCTAATCATGATGGACTTTTTTTTGTAGGGGTTTGTCAAAAATTTCATATAAGAAGAAGGACCTACAACACAAGAGTAATGAAAAACAGAATAAGAACCGCATTTGCTAACGTAAGTCCAGAAATGCTATTAAATGTGCGTCAATCTCTGCAGCAAAGGCTTTAAAAGTGTTTAGGATTAAACGGACAGAATTTTGAGCACCTCTTGAATTAAAATGTTTGTTATTGTTTATTTTTATTTTGTGTTAATAGGTTTTTTTGTTAAATGGAATATGATTAACATAAAATTAAAATAAATTATTATTTGGCGTCCTTCTGCTTGTTTTTGTTACATGGCTATATATATATATATATATATATATATATATATATATATATATATATATATATATATATAGCAAAAAATAAATAAAGAATAGAAAACAGCTACAGATAGACCCATACGTGTATTAACGAAATCGAAAGAGAAAAAAAATCCGCGTCTGTCTATGTAAGAAAGTTTTTACCTTTCTATTTAAAAAAATCAAGTTATCCATGATTCAATTTTTCGAAAATCAAAAATTTACCCTCAAAAAATCTATCTTAAAAATACTCTTTTCATAAGTTTTTATTGACTTTTTCATGCTCTATCGAATGATGAAAACCGCATGTCCCTACCTATTTTACTTTGCGAGATATTAGTCATTTTTGAGTGTACCGCAAAGGTAATTTTTTTTTTTCAAAAAACGTGAGATAACGCCGAAACGGTGGACTGTAGGTGACATGTATGCTTAATAAAGTGTCCCTCAGGAAATGAAAAAATGTAATAATATGTGTTTCATTTAAAATAAAATAGTAGAGTGGAACACCCTGTATGCATGAAAATATCTTTAGGTTATAGAGTTTGAATAAATAATACAGATGCTAAAATTTTTAAGCCGGAGCGATGGCGAACCCGGTATAATAGTTTTGGTCGCGGGCTATTAGTAAGTGAATTACTATTTTATGGGAGATAATGCATAATATAAAATAAAATTTTTAGAAATAAGTACATTTAAAAAAGTTTATTGTGGCTACACTTAATTCATTGAAATTGGGATATTGAAAAAAAATTAATACATTGTTTTATTTTTATTTTTATTTTATTGTTTTATTTGAAAACTTTACCATAAATTATATTAATAGTCGCTGCAAAAAAATTTTTTGACTTATAAGCAATTTAAAATTGATGAAATTTTAAAAGAATCACGCGATTACAAACGCGCCACGATTGGTCGTCATGTTTGTCACGTCCTAATGTTAAATTAATTCTCAATAATACAGTGCCAACGGCTTCTACATGTAAATTGACTAAAAATATCCGAAATTTAGTGCAAGAAAATTATTTATAATTGCTTGTTTAGTCATGTGTGATAAAGTTTAAGCTTGTGCGATACTACATCAACTTTCATTTTTACTCTACTTCCCATTGTAGCATAGTAAATATAATTCTCCATGTCTTCTTTCAGCTAAAAAACATCAAATCTTGAGAATTATTTAAATGACATTATACCAACGGAAGAACCACCATTATATACACTTTTAAAATTTTAATTTCGTATAGTACATAATCTAGCGCGTAATTAAAATATAAAATACTAAATTAAACCGAAACCGTTCGATAACCGTGTACAAATTTATTATTTAATCGGTTTAAATTATTCTGACATTTTTTTGATGCTATGATTTTTAAAAGTTATGATTCTGGAGTTTAGTTAAACACTTTTATTGTCGAATTCAATTTATACGTTTACATAAATGATTATTAATTACTATATTATTATAAAAATGATCTTCACAACAACAAAAATTTGAGGTTTTGGGATTAGGTCGTCGCACTGCTTGAAACCATTTATTTCTTGTGGAACATTTAATAACATTTTTTGGGAAATTGTTTTTGTGGTATTCGTACATAATGGCGTGAAGGACACTTTTAAGGTTTGACATTTTTGATATATTTATCAATATATTGACAATAATAACAAGATTTAATCGATTAAAAGTCAAAACACTGTATCAGATGTATACTACGATGAGTAAAAATAAACATTGTGACGTCACACGCGCTCTGGTTTGTTCGGGAACTGTCGGCGTGTTTTCTGTACTGGGTTCAAAAATGTATTTTTAATTTAATATAATTTTTTAATTAGAGCGATATAAAAAATTTTGTTTCCAAAAACCCAATTCAAGTAACTCCTACAAAATGAAGTAATCCTTAATTAAAAAATTAAAGTATGAACCTGTTTTAGTTTCTAATTTTGCTTACATAGTTCACATATTACGTTAACCGCTACACATTTTTTTCCATATTTTGAAGACACGGTAGGTGGGTGGAGTTTTTACATTTTTTTTTATAATTAGCAGTCAGTTTTACCTTTGTCTCCTTTGCTAATTCATGGGTTAGACTCAGGACGCTTGTTGTGTCGTTAATAATATATTTTACAAGTTTCAGGTTGGCAGGATTTTTCTGACAGGGGATTATAAACTTTTTTTATATTTGGGGGTGAGTTTTTATCCTTTATGCCCTTCGCAAATGAATTGGGTAAATTCAGAATGATTGTTGCTTGGTTTGTAATACGTTTTATAAGGTTTCGGGGGACAGGATTTTTCTGACTATTAATTTTTTCATTGAGTTACCCACGCCACTGGCGTTTTGACTTCCGAAAATCGGCTGTTAGCTTAACACTGATGATATTACTTAATTATTGTATACATTGTATCATTATTATATTTTGAAATGACTACATTGTTTTTTACCGTAGAAAATTATGTTTGACATTGAGGATTCGGTCAAAGTCATGAATAAGTAATACTTAAAATGTTGTATTTATGATTTTTGCTCAATTAAGTAACCGCCTATTATAAATAAATTCAATTTTTGAATTCTCCTATATTATTAATTACAAGAGAAAGTCATTTTACAATTCTCAACACAAGTAATTTCGATTAATTTCTAATTTTTTATGTCACACGTGATTCAGGTCAAGTCTAAGGATAAAACAATCATTAAAATATCCATTTTGTTAGGGATTCATAATTTGAAACACGCAAGGAAGTAAATTTTGCTAATAATGCAATTCAATTTAAAAAGAGCGTTAATATACGTTGCTACTCCATCTTGCACACGTTCATAGATTTCAGTGCACTTAAAAAATATTGTACTTTTTTTTTATTAGATAGGTAAGTAATTGTGATAAAACCTTCTACAATGCACCTTGGTTGTTTGATAATAATGGATCTCGTTTTACTTAAATCTCTAAATTGGTAATGCTCAAGTTCATTGTTAAAGTACCTACATAAGCAGAATGTGTAGTCATGAACTTGACTTCATGTTGTAAGATGCACAATAAGCATTTGTCATTTGAACAATAAAAAAAAATTTTTTATCGACCAAATTTGTTTAAGGTATACGTAATAACTAATAAAGTACATACCGGTATGAAATCTTTTTTTAATCGTGTTTATTTTAGTTTAAATTAAACTGAGTTTAATAAAATAAACGAAATTGTTGTATCTGGCAAATACTTTGACATTTGTTTACATTTATATTGTTACTAACGGAAATTATTGAACTTTCAAATATTTCTATATACGATTTATAATTTCTAGGATAATACGGAAATATTATTATAACAAGTACGGAAGCATCACTTCAACTTTCGACAGTGTTGACATAAAATAAATTTAAGACTTGTAGCGTGGTTTGGCTTTTTTCATTTCACGAAGACAGAAAACAAATTTGCCAGTAAAATAATAGTTCAAAACGGGGCGTTAAATATTTAAATCAGATTCTAAAGTTGTAAACATGGGCGTTCCTCAAGGATTTGACCTACAGCCTATATTGTTACTATTTTATATGGAGGGCTGTTTCAAATTGTACTCTATTAAGTGTTTATAATCGCAGCAATAAAAATATACGGAAAGTACAAACGACTATTTGGAAACAGAATATAAAAAAAATTATTGTGTAAAAATTGCTTTTATTAGATGTCTGTGTGTTTTTTAATTTTTAATGTTATGTAATATATTTTTCGTGCAACGTTAGGTAAACTTTTACCTGAATTAGAGCAAATCTCCCCTATATAAAGCAGCGTTCTCTCACAATAATACGCTTATTATGTATTTTATATAATTGACTGTAAAGCGTGACAATTGGTAACTGACAATTGTAAACGCTAAAAGCATAAAGACAACGTATTTTGTTTGCAATTTATTTATTTATACGTCGATCGTGTGATCGTATGTTTGCTTATATATGATGTCATTTAGACGTTGGTAAAGTGAGCTGTTGCGTATACCCAAATTTATTTTCGTAGTTTATCAGTATATTTTATTGATACTCATATACGTCAAAAAATTGTCCATAAAAGAACGTAATTTCACATTTTTTTTATCGTAACCTATTTAATCATCGCATAGTTACAGGTGAATTGACAAATAGCGTAGGGTAATTCTGATTTTATAGATTAGCGTAGAAATATGAAACTGCAATTTTATCAATTTTGTACTTACTCTTCTTAAAATGATTCATCTTGTGATTGGAAATAATTAAATTCGTATTGCCAAAAAATAATTTTCAATCTTATGAGGGGTTTCAATAGATAGTTAGGCAACACATCAAACCCCCATAAGAGCAATGTTAACCCTTAACTGCTGGTATCTCATTTTATGACTATAACGCTGACATGGAGTCTAGAGGACTCCACAAAGGGAAAAGCCATTTTTTCCTTAATTTTATAAAAATTAAGAGTTCACATATAAAAACAACAAAGTTTATTGCTTAAGAAGAAACACGTTTACAATAAAAATTCAAATAATATAATTTTTTTGAATTATTTGAGCAAAAGGGTATCTACAATGAAACATTTAAAAAAAGGTATTTCTTATACAATTAAAATTAAGCAAAAATGTATCTGAAATTAGTTTCTGTTGTGAAAAAATGTAATAAACAAAGTTGAAACTAATTTAAAAAAACAAAAATATATTTCTAGTATTATAAAGTAAAATTCGTGCAGTATATAAAGTTGAGTAACCATATTGACCTATTTATCATAGTTGCAGCATTGTAGACAACATTTTCTAGAGCATTGCAGGCATATTGTTTTTTTACAGCTAAAGCACATATAAGCAGTTTTTCTTTTTAATTTAGCAGGACATATATAACAATATTTACGAATTTCCAACTTATCTTCTATTTGCTCAGGTACGGGGATATCTTAAATTCGATGGATGATATTTCGTACATCTTTGTTTAGGTTTAGAACATTAAGCCGTCTAATCATATGAGATTTTACTAACTCATCGGCAACTTTCTCAACAAATGTAAATCTAGCCTCATGATTACCGTGAAAAGAACCATATGTAATGTACGAATTGGCACTGCAAATATAGATAACTCGGTAAAAAATAGCTAAAGGCCATCTTTTTGATCGACGACTACAACTATATTTTCCACACTTCTCATCCATCGAATCTACTCCACCCTTTGTAAGATTGTACCAAGCAATCATTTCATGTTTTCCAGTATCGGGATCTTCGGTTTTGCTGTGGTGCATGGAAGAAATCAGTAAAACGGCTTTTTTTCGGCACATATGATAATGGGGTCATTACATTTGTAAAACCATACATTGCTTCAGCTACTGGTCTTCGTTTTTGAGGAAGAAATTGTGTAGGAGTATCTTTTTGTTTTTCTTCAGCGTTCCTACATAAGTTAGGTTTTTCTTCAATAAGTGTTCTGCTATCTCTACAGACGAAAACCAATTATCGGCTGTTATATTTCTGTTGGAGCTATATAAGGGTTTTGTAAGACGTATGGCAGCTTGCGATGGCTTTGCAAGTTTCTTTTCATTGTTGTCTAGATTGAAACTATCTTAATCTTTTCCGACATAGAGGTAAGCGTTGTACAAATAACTTGTCCGCGCATCACATAAACACATTATTTTTAGGCCGTATTTACAAGATTTATTAGGTATAAACATTTTACATGAACATCTACCGCGAAATCCCACAAGCAACTGATCTACACATCCACATTCACCAAGAAAATAAGAGTTTTGTGTATTTCGAATAAACATTTCGAAAATAGTATATTGTTTTACGAGTGACGAAGTAACATTTTTGAAGCGAGTAGAACAGTTTACCTGTCGAGGCTGGTAATGTTCACGAGCTTCAAAAATGTTTTCGACGAGTGAAACACTATACTTTTCTACAACCCTGTTTATATCATAATAATATACTAAAAAGAACATTGAGCAAATATTTTATTTGAAAGTAAAAATAACGGAATTTTTCAAAACATTACTTATGATTTAAATATTGGTTAATTGTTACATTCGAGCAACTATTCAAAATTATAGGAGTATTACAATCAAGATTTTTATGTATTGAGATAGAAGATGTCACATCTGTTATGTTGTTAACTGATGTCACTCCATATGAGAGAGCGTTTTATTTTGTATGGATTGTAAAATTTTGGTTTGTATTTGATTTTTGCTGTTAACTGATTGATCAACATATCCTTCTGCAACGTTACTAGATTTCCAGCCTCCATGCTTTTTAATTAAACGCTGTTAGTGGATGCAGGAGGTGCATCCACTAACAGCGTTGCGGAAGTTTTGCGCAAACAATGCCCGGTATATTTTTGGGGATCATGCAATTTTAAATATTGAGCTACTTGCATAGGAAATTTACTAAATTTATTTATTCCCACAACTTGTCGAGTACACTTTCCGTTTTGGTAGTTTATAAAGAATCTTGTATTTTTTAGTCCATATCTAGTGGACGAAGGTTCATATATATTTTAGAAATTTCGTAGAAGAATCCAGAAATGTGGAAGGAACGCGGTACTTTTGTTTTTGTATTACGTATCGTAACTAAGAGTATACTGCTAGTATCTTTTACATCATTTACTGTCAAATCTTTTAATTCATGGCAACGACAAGCTCCCGAAATTCCAAAATTAAGACTACCTACAAACGTGAATTTAATATTAATATTAAGAATTTTTCACATTAATAAAGTAATTGTTACCTTAATCATTAAGTATTTGGAATTGGGTGCATTCTTTAAGAAAGTACGTATCTCATCGGAGGAAAAATTTTAGATTTTTGACTTTTAAATCCATCTGATTTTCGTTTCAAAAAAGAACGCAACTTGGGATATTTACTTATATCTATATTATTTTTAATCGATAAAGTGGCTTTCAGCATCGAATACATAGACCATAGCGTCGATGACTTAAATTTTTTTGATAACCATCCAAAGTACGCAAGCAGCACATTTTCCGAAAATGAATTAACATGATTGTTAACTCTCCAATCCATGAATTTTTCATATATTTCTTCATATCTCTTTTTAGATTTTAATGGTAATAAATCCAAAGATGTCTACTCAGCTTGATTTGTTATTTCTGGTGGTGTATTTTGAAAATCTAAATCACTTTCCGATTCAGAAATCATGATAACTTATTCAAAAAACTAACAATGCTTTGAGTGTAAACAATTAAAGAGAAGTGTCAAACCGAGTGTCAAACTAATGAAACCTGGCAACTAGATATAAAATGCATTCTTATTAAAGAAATGATTCCTATCTCTGTTTATTAATAATTCGTCAAAACATTATATACGAGGACGGCAAATAATTGAAAATATAAATTTAATTTTCGTCACTAGAGACGAAAGTTAACGTTATGACTCTTTCTCTCACTGGTGACGGAAATCACGTTTTCGCTGAATGTATTATATTACAAAATGACGACTTTTTGTATAGGGTTGTAGAAAAATTCATTTATTGTAGCGGCAGCATGAATCTTTTTTCTTTTATCCCTGCCTTCAGGATTGTCAAATCGTAGAGCATTTAGAATTGCCAAAAATCGTTGCACTGACATAACTGCCCTGAAAACATCTCTTCCTTTACCATTTGCAGCGAAAACACTACGTACATCTTCATCATTCGATTTGAGTATGAATGTATAGAGCAACAATCCCAAAAACGCTTTGAATTCCACTTCATCTATATTTGCTAATTCTGGTTTATTTTTTTTTCTTTTATATTTATTTCTCATGTTTTCTAGTTTTTGGTTGGTCCACTTTATGACTAACTAACACATATCCTGAGAAAACTGCATTTGAAAATAGGTGGAAGCATTATCTTGGTCAGGACGACGTGCCACTGGAAAATGCATAATATTATGTTGTGGAGTTCGTACATTTCGGGTTGGCTCTATTTTACTCCATTTATATCGATTTTTCCGAAAAATAAGCCATTTTTGTTACTTCCCAATTTTTACCTGAAGCACATTCTTCTTCCAAATTGCTTTCAGAATCAATTTCTTGCTGAAAATCGTCCCCTTAAGAATTTAGTTCGTGCTCACTACAAGAGTCATGTTCACTCGTCTTCGTTCTCAGTATCACATATGTCGCTATTCGCCTCGTCATACCATTGATCACAAATTTCCTCGAAATTTTGTTCTAAACTATTCACGGATCGTGAAGAACTAGCCATACAATTATATTACACACACACACTGACATGGAGTCTCCCAAACTTCTTAACGACTATAACTCTGAAACCGAAAAATTTACAATAATGTCTTTTTAAGGCGTCAAACTAGACTGAAAGTTAAGAAGGTACTGAGATCCAGGCACAGTGGGCGGGGTCTGATAGACAGCAGTTAAGGGTTAAAAACGTTCCTAACTTTTTATATTATTATGAAGTTATCTGAACGTCAAAATAGTCCGGAAACCTTTCTAAATGTTTGAATATAGGGTTTTTTTTTAATTTTAATTTCTATAATTTTTTATTAAATTTTTTTCCCAGTAGTGATTAAATTGGATTATTTTTATAACTGATATTTCTAACAAAAGGCATATATTCAGACATAGGTTTTTCGAAATACGAACTGTTAAAATATTGAAAAAATTGTAGATTTAAAGACTGTTTTATTATTATTAATGTTATACGGATAGTGCAGTTTCTAGAAAGTATTTCAATTGGATAAATTACAATGGTGGATGCCGACTATAATAGGAATGAATTACAATAAAAAAAACTAAATTCCATTTCATAACAATTAATTAAAAAAATTGTAATACTGACGTAACCACAGAATGTCTAAAATGACAGCACACTTGTGTCGCGTACGGTTTTTGTGTTCGTTTATAGCTATTTGTGTATTAAGAGCGCAAATGATATATTGTCGATTGAAAGAGACATTTGCTACGAAGGAGCGCGGCAATCTTGATATCGACAATGAATTTGCGCTCGAATTACACATGATTTTTTACAATCGAGCAGTTCACATATTTCCAAAATTTATTTAATTTGATGAATGAAAAATTTTCCATTCAAATGAAAGATGTCATTTACTCGTTGTCATTGGATACCTTAGCAATGCATATTTGATTTATAGTTAATAATTGAGAGCGAGCTTTTTTATTTAGTCGCTTATAAGCGACAAAGTGACATTCCTCGAAAAGATGACTTTTGCGTTGTCAAATACGAGCGCAAATGCCAACTTTGGATATCGATTTAAAAATATTTTTACAATTCTTGATAGCATGTAAGGGTAAGTTTTCTGCAACTGATGTTAATATATTTATATTCAGGTGTTGCTCTTTTATCGACAGTTTAAAAAGTCAATTTGGACGTTTTTTAAAACTTGATAATCATCATTTACGTCTGCTTTCTCTATTTTTAAACGTAAACCGAAAGGACTTTGTAGTATGCATTTTTCTGTAAATAATGTCACGTTAATGCTAGTATTTCTTAAGTACTACTATAATGAAAAGATCGACATTTTAGACGCAAACTAATATGAATCACATTTTGGTTATTTTGACCAAACGGCAGGGAGTCAATAATACACTTCACATGATTTAAATACTTGATATAATAGTAATAATAATAATCTTTGTTTACGGAAAACTCCTTTTCAATATTATAAACAGCACTCAAACTGATTTCATACATTATGCGCCAAACTTAAAATAAATGATAAGGATTAAACAATATGAATTAAAGAACATCGCTACAGGTCAAAAAACTAATCCAATATGTAATAGAAAATATTAAACTAAAGAAAAATAAAATAATACTCAAACATATAGAACAAAAACAATTATAAGAGTTAACTATAGCAGATAATGAGATGATTTAAATCATGATTTTAATCAGTATGATTTTTTTTATTAAAAATCATGATTAATTTAGTTTAGAACAGGGGGCTCAAATTTGAGCACTTTAAAATAAATTTGTTCATAAAAAAATAAAGCTTTGATGCATTTTTATGTGGTAATATTTATTATTTATTATTATAATCGAAAAGAAATTCTGTGTTCAGCTGCTTTTTACAAAAATAAAAATATTAAAAAATGTTCTTAATACAAAAAAAAAGCTAAATATTGCTGAACGTATGTATATACGGTGTTTATTAATTAGTGTTAAAGTTTCAGGTAACGTTATAGTCCAGGCAAAGCTGAGAAACCCTTTAACAAAATTATTTCTAGACGGTGCGCCATTTCTTCTCACGAGCCATCCAAACTTCGAAATTTGACCGACTTCATTAGCTTTTATCTGGGAAAGTATCCGATGAAAAATTCATTTTCAAACAAAATGTTGATGTTGAATTTTTCTGCAATTTTTTGGTTGCATTCCGCCCTTCTAAAACGTCAGATTGAGATTTTAAAAGATGCAGAATTTGAGAAAAATACGCTTGGCAACTAGGCCAATTTTGTAGTGACGTTTGTATACATCAGTGTGACAGGCATTTTTTTGCACCCATTGCGCCGTTTGATTTCATATTTGGTGATCATGTACTCATTCAACGAGTACGCAGATATGTACATGGTGTACGGTCCAATTGCCTGGCCAGCGAGGTCGCCCGACCTGAATCCTTTAGATTTTTTCGTATGGAGCTTCCTCAAGGACAAAGTATACAAGACGCCCCGGAGAATGAGCAGGATGTCCATGAGAGAATTCGTACTGCCGTTTAGCAAATAACCCTGGAAATGTTGCAACGTGTTTTGGATTCAATCCCTCTTCGATTGGAATTGTGCATGGACATGGACGGTGGTCATTTTCAACAATATGTTCAATAATAACAAATGTGTTCTGTACTTTTTGTATTGTTTTGATCACTAATACGCTTCTGCTGCCTTGTGTCACGTATCGTGGTGAATTTTTTACATGTAGCTTCCAACGTTGCAATTTAATGTCATTTTTTGATGGTCCGTTAGAAGAAACGGTGCATCGCCTAGCATTAATTCTTTTATGTGGCTTCTCAGATTCGCATGGGCTATAACGCTAGCAGAAGCTTTAACACTATTTAATAAACATCGTGTATAACCTTAGTGTTATAATGGTTAAGTAGAAATACTAATTTAGCTGCTTTGTCACCGCCAAGTCTGTTTTTTATATCTGAATGTATGAATCCATAGGTAGAAAACATGCTCTCGATATCAGCAGAGGATGCACAGTCACACAAAACAGAAATCACTATTGGCTGCAAGTGCTTAATTTCTGGAACATCTTAGGATCTCCACTCTACTGCTGTTACATTTTTTATTATTTCATCCGAAAACATAGTTTTGTGAAAAGGGTCTGACGTGGCTTCCAACTTAATTAGTATTGGTAATAATCCCCAAAATATTGGAAAACAATATCTAAAGCATCAGTCTTTTCTTCAGCTAGTAATGGATATTCTTTGTTTATATTTATTGTAGGATCAAACATATATGCCAAAAAGTGAAAGGGGGTTAGAGCTTGAACATATCTTTTATTAAATATTTGACACTGACAGAAGCTTCTTTCTTCTACAAAACTGTCAGTGTCAAACATAGCCATTAACTTTTTCAATGTGAAACTGCTCGAGATAAAAATGCACCTTTTGTTGTATTACGTAAGTGCTATAAAAATTGGTTTTAGCAACTGTAAAAATCTTCAGCCATCCTTTTGATATAGATATCTGAAACGTTTTTAAATATCACTGGATCATTTTCTTCTTTATGCTCTTCACATACTAATAGCAATTTCGGCCACTCATTTACATAGATCCCGAGACAATCTGAAAGTGTATTCCATTGAACATCTTGGTGTAAGACCAAGTTCTTACCCCCTTTTTCTTTATACCAAGCATTTGGCAAATGGGTAATGAAGCATTTCACAATTGGGTTATTGAAAAAAAAATTTATCATTGTTTTTTTATGTATTTTAAAACTTTATCATAAATTATATTCATAGTCGATGCAAAAAACTCTTAAAAAAAATGTTTTGCCTTATAAACAATTTAAAATTGATATTTTAAAAAGAATCACGTGACTACAAATGCACCACGATTGGTCGCCATGTTTGTGACGTCGTAATGTTAAATTAATTCTCTATAGTACACTGTCAACGGCTTCTACATGTTAATTGACTAAAAATATCTGAAATTTAGTTCAAAAAATTATTTATAATAGCTAGTTTTGTTTAGTCATGTGTGATAAAGTTTGCAGTTGGATTGACAACTAAACTTGTGCGATACTACATCAACTTTAATTTTTGCTGTACTTCCCATTGTAGTATAGTAAATATAATTCTCCATGTCTTCTTTCAGCTAAAACAAACCATCAAATCATGAGAATTATTTAAATGACATAACAACGGTAGAACCACCATTGTATACACTTTTAAAATTTCAATTTCGTGTAGTACATAACCTAGCGCAAGTCTGCCGTAGCCCTACATATGTTTGATAAAAATCATGTAGTAGATAAAGTATCATTCATCAAACATATTAGTATTATGCATGAACTTGATGGCTATGAAAGTTTAGAGATCTTCAAAAACAAACAAATTCTAATGAATAATGATGATCAAGGACCTTTAGGCTACTCAGAACTCATTAAACTTTCATAACTTTCACTTTCACCAGATTAACGAACCGTTACTTGTTGATGGTATATTATATATGTTAGAAATTTTCTTTTGTCCGCCCTAGTCGACCGCTGATGATGATAGCGTAGCTATCGAAACGCGTTTGGTGTTTTTTAATTTTTTTTTAATTTTGTGTGGTACGTGGGTGTACTTTCTTTGTTACAGATCCTGACACAGTTCCAGTGTTCCAGTTATTTCAAAATGTAAAATACTAAATCAAACCGAAACCATTTAATAACCGTGTACAAATTTATTATTTAATCGTTTTAAATTATTCATAGAAATTTTTTTTGATGCTATGCTTTTTAAAAGTTATGATTCTGGAGTTTAGTTAAAAAAACTTAGTATCGAATTCTGTTTATTCAATTTATACGTTCACATAAATAATTATTAATTACTACATTATTATAAAATACGTACATCAAAATGATCTTCACAACCACAAAAATTTGATGTTGTTTTGGGATTAGGTCATCTCACTGGTTGAAACCATTTATTTCGACGTTTTAACATCTTGTGGAACATTTAAAAACATTTTTGGGGAGTTGTTTTTGTAGTATTCGTACATAATGGTGCAAAGGAAGCACGATAACGTTTAAGGTTTGACATTTTTGTTATATTTATCAATATATTGACGATAATAACAAGATTTAATCGATTAAAAGTCAAAACACTGTTTTCCATTTATTACAAAACAATTTTTTTTTCAAAAACCCAATTTGTATTATATGTTCTTTTAAATCTTTGGAGAGTAAGCTAAGCAAGTGCGCCGAGCAACCATATGTAATTATAGGAAAACTGAACGACTCAGATATTATTTTCTTCATACTGATCATGTTGGCCGTATTATCTATCACAATACTGGTAACTTTACAATTATTTTCATTTTTGCACTTATTTATTGAGTTAATAGCCAACTCAGCAAGATAGTCAGCTGTATGGGGATGACCGGATGTATCTATGCTTTCCAAGATAACACTGTTTCCATCGTCTGCTCTCAAAATGGCAAAGATTATCGGCTCATTATGTACCGGGTGGCCAGATAAGAATGCAGAGTGTTGTTTCTCGGAAACTATTCGTCGTAGAGAGTTGCGGTAAAAAATTTTATTACTAAAGTGGCCAAAAAAAGACCGTGGAAAATATTTTCAAATTTACAAGATGGCCGCCAGAGGGCGTAACCGCCATCCCAAACTTTTAAAGTGATTTTTTACTGAAATCCACCCAGTAAATGTACCAAAAAATTATATGCTTTTTAAAGCTCACCTTTATTCGAGTAATTTTTGTTTGACGTATCTATTAAAATAAAGTGGTGGGGGTGATTCAATGATTTTTTAAATAAGCGGCTGTAACTCCTAAACGACTGAACTGATTTTAATAAACTTAGTCTCTTTGGAAAGAGCATTTATTGCTCCATCAAATCCGTCTTACCTGTAATATGTCTAATTTTTAGTGATACCGCTAGAGCGCGTTTTTTGATATAATATCAGAAAATTGCAAAATTCTCTAAAAAATTAAATGCAACAATGACTTTTTTTTCATAAAAATGAGATGAAATCATCCCTAAATAGATTATTGAAAATTGCATCTCCTACCCTAAAATATCGAAGAAAGAAAATTTAGTTATTATAAAATTTGAAAAAGTCGATATTACACCGGTATTTATTCTTATTTATTTGTCTTTTGATTTGACAGACAGTGTAATTTATGTTTGTTGCACAAGTAAGTTCTTAAAAATACCCATAATGTTTTTTACAAATGATGAAACTGTTGATATGATTGCGGTATATTTTGAATGTCTTCAAAATGCGGCATTGGCTAAGAGAGTATACTCAGCTCGATATCCAGGTCGGCGTCTACGCGATGCGAGTGAAACTCAGTCCGAAACTACTAAATGCTTATAAATTAACACATTTCCATTGTTGTATATTCAACAGAGGTAAGATTTATGACCCCACATGCAGTATACAGTAAATAAAAAAAGCTGACCTAAATTTGTAAGGTGGGTATAGAAAAAGACTTCTGCTGAATAGATAAACAAAATATAATGTTAAATACCTATAATATAACTATTTGAATCATCACACTTTTCAGAGTAAAGAATAAAGATTATTCTAATTTAATAATCTATATTCCGAATAAAAATGCATCAGCACAATGAATGAATGCTGTTTGTTTACTTTATCTTGTTTGTTGCAGTTCTAATAGTTTTATGGTGGGTTTAATACTCCCATTGTATATTTTGAAAAATTGCTAACATTAAAAGGTTTTGACAGTTAAACGCGAACTTGCAACATTTTACCTATGCAAGGACGTTTAAACGTGTAACTGTAAACGTTTAATCGCCTTAACCTTACTGCCTGCAAATATTTGTTTGCTTAACAAAACAGAATTATTTGAAACTGATATGTTAATAAAAACTAGTCAAATTTAAAAAAAATAATTAAAAATAATCATGATTTTTAAAAGAAATAATCGATTTTTAATTTTTTTTAAATTATTTTTTATCCACCCTCAGTTACGTTAATCATCTGAGAAATTCGCTCAATAATATTATGTTTACCATAATTTGTTGAATGGTGTTCTAATCTGAACAAATTTTTACTTTATTTCGTATCCCAACTTGGGTTCACAATAAAATTCAAGTTTTAAAGCAAATTTGCATTATAGATAAATCCAGAAAATAATTTATACGCAAAGCAGAGCAACTCTATGGTTGTTCTATTTTGTAGACATTGTAGGTTATATTCGTCTAACAAGTTATATCTCAATCGAAATAATGATCTTTGCGAGCTAATATTTAAAAAAATTTACACTGAACTGAACTCGAGTCTGAACTGGACAAAACCTCTACGCCCAATTCATTTTTGAGGATACTCATTCTGTATAGCCCTTGAAGAGGAAGACAATTTTTGAGCCTCTCCAAACACATAAACCATATCAATTAATTCACTTTTAATGAGATCCATTATTTTACTATTCAACAAACAAAACTTTCACTATCTTAAATGGCTACCCAAATGCAACAACAGTTTGGCAGGCCAAATATTTGTCATGTAGGAAATTGTTTTCAAGGCTATTGCAAACAAGAAAATTCATAGAAATATTGAATAATATGGAAAAATCAAAATAACTCATTCACAGTGAGAGGTACGTATGGGATATACTTATGAAGAATTTTGTGGTTTATAATGGTCTTTAACACAGTGCAGCGTCCCCCAGGTACCCTGTCTTGAAAAGCGTAATTTGAACTTATTTGCAATAATGCAAATTCAAGAACAAAACAATCGCTAAGTGATTTATCTTGACATGACTGACAATAATGTTACTATTACTCAAACTGATTTCCTGCCGTACTTTGACTTTCCTGGAAATAATTAAAATGTTAGAATTTATTCACAAGTCTGATATTTGATTACTCGCAAATCTCAAATCTGATTAATCGAAGTGGCCGTCTAGTGGTAGGTACGTTGTGCTACCTGAATTAGATAGGCTGGATGATGTAAGTGTTGCATCAGGTAAAAAAAATGAAACTATTCAAATTAAAATCAAAGAGCTTTGCGCAAGGGTGGTTCAGCCCGTTAATATCCTATTGTAGGAAAGAACCACCAATAAAACCCACTTTAATTAATTAATTGCACAAGTACATATTAAATCAAATAACACACAAAAAAAAACGCAAGGGTTAAGTATATAATAAAACACCATTCAATCAGATTAAAGTGCGTTAAAAATTATAACATAAAGAGAAAATGAATAAAAAGCAGTTTAGTTACACAGAAACACAATAATAAAAAAAACACATGTAGTCACACACACAATTTGGTCATAAATAATCATAATAAAAATCGTAATATTAAACATGTGGCCGTTTAAAACCAATCATGCCGGTCTTTAAGTAAAGAAGCACGTAAAACAATAAAGCAAATTACAGTACACATAAAATATAACAGTAAAATTGGACAGGTAATAATAACGTAAAGGCAAGGACAAAAGAAAATAGACAAGGAATTTACACGCACACAATTGTTTAGTGACCACTAAAGCACAGAATACATAAGTCAAATTACAATAAAGCACAAACAAAGAGAAATCAGCTCGCAGGCAAATAATTCTACCTAACTGACACATAAAAAACTCATTAAAACAAAGCCTTAGAAGGGTAAGTTGTAAATGAACCACAACATCGTGACCGATATATAGATTTGAGGGCGTTAGAAAAATACAGTGCTCCTTTCATCTATACAACAATGAAAACAATAAAAATAAAATTCGAGGTGTTTAATGGTCTGGTCCGGGAGTGTGTACCTACTTGACAATTACTAACGAGCAGTATCCTGTCCCCGTTCACCAGCCCACTTCTGCCCAAATACAAATATAAACAACAAACAACAATGCTAATTCACACAAATACCAGAGTGAGAGGGCCCTGTTCTGTCTTTTATTTTAGCAGATTTCAGCTTAATGAGCCCGCGTACGAATAAGATACCTTTGCAAGGCAATGTTTGGTATTTAATATGTTATCTAGGCTGGTAAATGATTTGCTGCGAGTTTTCATTTATTATATAAAAATACTTAGTTACACTTGAATATCTATTCCTTTAATTGATCACAGACACAAATCGTTAACCTACGCGGTTTAACTTCAATAAAGGTGGCTGTTATCTATAGATTAATATTTGAAAAACACATTACTAACACTCGAAAGAAAAGACAAATTAGTGTTGGCTAATTCAAAAGAAAATGTAAACGCCGAAATATTTTAAAGACAAACTGTTTACAATGGGAGTTTCTAATTAAGCAAAAATCGATCTGGCTCGATTGACACTGTGAACTGTAACTAACTTTCCCGCCGATTTCAAACCTAACCATATTTACTCCCGCAATCAACCCCCATTTTTTCAAAAATAATGTAAATACAAGAAACGGTAATTTATGCTGGAACAGTTTCATACTAGTTATTGCACAACATCTTAATTTTAAAAAAATGCTTTCGTCCGTAACAACCCTGCATGTGGCTCTCGAGTTTTCAAGTAACAAACAAAGATATCTTTTGATCGCGGTCTGTACCGACACAATTACTTATTACGCTAGTGACATTTTTACATTAAGAATCGTCGCATAAGAAATTCCAATGATTCGTTACGCTCCTTCAGTAAAGCATTCTTTTAAGCGTACACCTGCTACCCAGGCTCAAAACACATGTTTTTCAACCCTCAGCCAAATATTAGTTACAAACAATTCCACATTCCTTACATAAAATATATAAATAAAATATTTTGAAAACATTAGCGAATTACGACGTATTATCAAGATATTTAAAAAAAAAACCCTCTAATTATCTTTTCTATCGCGGTAACAATGGCGATTTTCGCGGTCCGCTACAACAGCGTAATAATATACAGGGTGTATATTTTGACCAAAATGATATTTTTAAATTTCACGTTGTGCAGCTTTGAGCATATATATTGAACACCCTATAGCATTTATCTCTAATATTTCTTCTTCAAAACATAGCCTTTCCTTGGTCCAAATATAAAAATTTACCTACCAGAACACAAGATAGTACATAATAATAAAGTTATACCTGTAAATTCGATTTTTTGGATAAAATTAGAATTATTTCAAGAACCGTACTTGCATGAAACCTCTATAAAAAAGTTTTATAATTGCACGTAGAATCCAGTGATATACAGGGTGTTCCATTAAAGAATACTAACTTTGTCTTGTCCTGCTTTTCTTGAACACTGTATAGTCAAGAATAATTTTAAAACGCACACACTTACTAGTCATATAATATAATAATTACATTTTTTTGGCAAATGAAATGTGCCATAAAACACCAGTTTACTTTACTCTATCGTTGACTCACCCTGTACTACTAAGTGAGTAGTAAAACTATCTCACCTCTGGGCCACTTAGGGAATTTATATGTGTAAGAGAGATACAGATTGGTACGGAATTCACATGACTGCGTGTGAGAGAGGGAGAGATAGAGAATGTGTCAAGGTTAAAACCACTTGTTTTTGGGAAATCTTTTTGCTAAGAACAGGCGGCTGTTTCCCAAAAACAGACGTCCTTGACCTTGACACATTTTCTCTCTCATTCTCTCTCTCTCTTACATATGTCAATTACTTATGAGGTACACTTCTTGCCACGCAAGTGGTAAGAAGTATTTTTCAAAACCACATTTTAAATGATATTTTTATTGAAAGGTTACGATTCACGTATTTGGCAGGTACTACCAAATACCTTTTCTTATTTATAAAATAAAAGCGTAAGTAAAAAAAATGATTTCTTGTTCTTGTGATAGAGAAAGAAAGACATAAGTTGGCGGCGAGTAAAACAATTGGTTAAAACTAAGTATATAAAGATATTAGTATATTACTAATGTTTTAGGCTCATGTAGATCTACTCTAGTTTTAATAAAATAATAAAACAATTTAAATCAATAAGGGTCACATTTTTGTTATTATTGGGTATCGTTAATTTGGCCTTGGTTCCCATTTCAATAAATAAAATAAAGTTAAATGCCGATTTGTTAGAGGATCTTTGTCGAATTTAACAAGCTAGTAAAAAAATTTAATACTACAACAAAAATTTGTATTGTAAATTTTATTTTTGCTTTATTTTGGAAAAATTCCAAGTCAGTAAAATATTATATGTGAACATTAGACCAGTCTGACAACGATATTACCTGATGTTATAAAATTATTTTGCGAAAAAATATAAAGTTTATGTTTAGAGATTTACATCGTTTATTTAGAGTCTTAAATTTTAATCATTGGAATAGCAAATTACTCATGGGCGAAAACATATTATTTATAGTATAATAGTTATTTTTAAACAATTGACTGATGTGTTTTGGGATTTAATTAAAAATAGGTAGCCTATTTTCTAACTCACATTTGGCAACTTTCTAATTCCTACCTTAACAATTACAGGTAATTAGGGTACTAAGTATAAGATAAAATTAAACCATAACGTTAAATTCCGAATTTATAACTATATTTTTACTTTTTCACATTTTTTTTTTTCAAAAACAGATTGTAAAACGCACGAATTGCAAGGTTGACTTCAATTAAAATCCAAGTTTTACATTTGAAAAGTGCATCGTAGAACGATTAATAAGGTATCGGAAAAGATGCATCAAGTACGCTTGCAGAATTTAATTTCCCTAAAATTAATAAAAAACCAGAGAATGACGGCCTGTTACAAAAACAATTCTCCGAATAAAACGGTACTATTCTCAAGGTGCGAGTTTGCGTGCAAACAAGTAGTAGGTGTATGTACTTGATACATAAATAATACAAAAAAAAAGGATTGAATCGTTAGTAGAAGAATAACAACCTGTACATAAAATATAACGTTCCGTAACATTTTTTAAACCAGCGATGAACTTGAGTTACGGAATCAGCGAGGTGGATTTTATTAAAGAATCATCCTACGCCTATGTTTTATTTTTGAATCATTTTATTCTAAAAATGAATAAAATGTTATTTTTGGTTCATCGATCAGCATTATTTTTTCAAATTTTTAAGAATCCGCCTACACAATACTATTCAACTAGTGTAAACAAATTCAAAGAATTAAAATGTTCTAGACACAAGGTGACGCTCAATTAATGTCACAGTCGGAATATTTTCAATATTTTGCCTACTTCCTGTTTATTCTAGTATGATGAAGTTGTTATCGTAACATAAACGTTTCGATACAATTTCAGCAATTTTGTTTTTAATTTTTAAGAATTAAAATATAAGCATTGCGTGACGTCACAGAAATTTATAAATTTCATTATGTAAGGTGATTATTTATGTAAAAAGTAAATACAGGACATGGACGCATCATCCGAAGAGTCTGGGGGGTATCAAATACTCGTCAGTAAGGGAAGGGTGAGTGAGGAGTTTCTTTTAAATTATACACAAAATTACGAGTCTTAAGTGACAAATGTGGTTGTTTATGGTAAGTGTTTAAATGTCACATGTCAATGCAATAGTGTTAGAAAATAAATAAATTAATTAATCTGTTTGATTCTGTATTTTACTTTGGTTTTTAACCCTCCATCGGTCGCGTGTCATTTTATCTCGCCATTGGTCGCGTGCATAGATTTTTTCTAACGCACGGTCGCGCGTATAGTTTTTTTTCTAACACGGATTTACGCGCTATAATATCAATTTGACTATAGAAATAATGAAAACCAAACATTTTTTGAAATTTTATCTTATCACAATAAAAAAAGTATAAAAACGGGAAACTAAACACTAAACAACTTGGATAATTAAAATAATATTTATGTTAATCATCGTCACAATTCTTGCACTTTACACAGGTATATTCCGTAGATGCAGTATGCTCTTTACATAAAGGAGTATTACACATTACACATTTATGTTGTGTGAATCTGTTTTTTCAAACCGGACAGAAACCGCACCGTGGTTTATGCTGAGGGGCTACTGGTGTCTGGACTGCGTTGATGTTGGTACCGGAAATGGTGCAGATTTTCTGTCAAAGTGTCACAGATAATGAGGTGATAGAAGCTCGACTGGACATGTGGGGCTTGATGAGAGCTTTGGCCAATGATGTTATGAAGATACGCCTTGGCATCAATTTTCCAGTATTACTGTTGTAAGTAATTTGGGAATTTATGGTTGCTATATTTAGAAGGCTACAAAAAATTGTAAAAGGCCAACGGTTACTGTAACGTGTAACCGAATATTCTGCATTCATCTTATCAGCAACATCTACGCCACTCTTGGTAACATTATAAAATGTTATAACTTCGGGTTCGTTCTGGGGAGAATCCACATCAATTTTATCATCACTGTGAAGCGTTGAAAGCATAAGCACATTTTTATATTTTTTCGGAATATATGATGTCAGAGTAACATCTGTTTTCGCCATATCCATATGCACACATGGTACTGTTGACCGGCCTTTGTAGAAGCAGTTCTGGGGGAATCTGCCTTTTATTTTTTCTAATTGTGCCTACAAAAGTTAACCTATTATTTTCGTATAGTTCATTGGCGAGGGGCACAGATGTAAAATAGTTGTCGACAGTGATATTTCTTCCCGTTTTGTCAATAGGACGTATAAGCCTTTTTACTACACTCGCTGCTTCATTTGATATCTGATAAGGCCCTTGTGGTTGCTTTCCAGCATATATCTCCATATTAAGAGTATAAACTGTTCTCGCATCTGTAAGGGCATATATCTTTATGCCGTATTTGGCTGGTTTATTGCTTATATATTGCCGGAATCGGCACCGTCCTCTAAACGCCTCCAGCATTTCATCAATCGTCGCGTACTGAGCTGGACTGTAACTGGTTATGCACTTATCAACGAAACTTTCAAAAATGCTTCGAATTGGAGCTAAATTGTCCACTTCTGTCCTTTGTGGTCTACTACCCTTGTCGTCAAATCTAATTCCTCGCATTAGGATATGGAATCGCCTTTCTGATATTGTCGCTTGGAAATAATCCGACGCTGTTCCATCTGTAGCCCACAATTCGCTCGTATTGAGATATTGCGCCTTTTTTACACCTGCCAAATATAGCAAACCTAAAAAGGGCATTACTTCTTCTAAATTTGTTGGCAGACAATCACGTGGACGCTCGTAAGCTACTCGTATTTTATCTAACTTCTGATTTGTAAATGTCACAATGTCTTGAAGAACATTCATAGGGAAAAATATGTTCCAGCAATCAACAATTTCAGATTTATTTGTTGCTTCTCGCAACACCCCAGGAAGTTTAGTTGGCGTCTTGTTTTCGTTGACATTTTTTGTAGTAAATGTTTCAGCCAAGGAGTTCCGTCTTTCCCAAAAAATGTAGGTGCTTCATTGGGAGTGGGAGCATCTAGAGCGAAAGACTGTTGACGATTGTCATCTTCACACTCGTCTTCGCACGACTGTTTCGTGTCTGTATCATGTGTACTGTGATCAGAAACGTTATCGTCTAAATCAGAATCGACCTCGCAATCAGAAGGAAATTCCTCATACCACTGTAGCCATTGCTTCTCCATTTTTGATAACGACATATCTGTAAATTTGAAAAATTCAAAGTAAATTTACACAAACCAAATAAAATTCAGTTCATTGTGTTTTTGGGTCGCTGAACACGAATCTGAGGTTTGCTGACAGATATTATGCCTGGAACATTGTTTTTTTTTGCGAAAAACGTCCAACTTTGGTCAATTTTTTAGGTTTTTGGGCTAAATCTCGGTAATTATTCGTTTTTTCGAAAAGCCCATGCTTTTCAAAATAAAAAATTCTACATCTGGTTTCTTGGTCGAAGTGCATGGCTATAACGGGAGGACTCTTTAAACCACTTGCGCTTCCTCAACTACAAGAAGGCTGCATTCAAAGCGTCATCAAAGTAGCTGCGCTTCCACCCTCAGCAGCTGCTGCAACGCAACACGGTTACAGAGTGCAGCAATGGAAGGGTGTCGATAAGCGAGCAGAGGATTGGGGTTGGAAGAGGACCACCAACGGTCTCGAACCAATTACAACTCTTTTAGACCCCGTTCCCCCCGAACTGTTTTAAGTTGGTAACATGCAAGTGCACCCAAACCTGTGCACAAAAGTGCAGCTGCATAAAGGGTGCTAAGTTTTACTGATCTATGCATAAACTGCGTCAACAGATCATGAAACAACGCATCGGTGACCCTTAACCAACAAGTGGACTAGGCTGAAAATTTGAATCTCCAAGAGGAACTTAGTCTTCAGTTTCCTATCCTTGAGAAAACCTTAGCAGCACAGAAGGAGGAGGAAGAAGCAGCTGTCTCTTCTCTCGGGCCCACCTACAGTAAAGGGGCGGATGGAATGCCGACCTTCAGCCTGAAGAGATTGCATTACATGATCCTACCAACCAACATATACCTGTTCATGAGATTATTACCTTTATCAAAACAATTTCTTGTTCATTTCATTATACTGTTTTTGTATGTATCAAGTAATTTTAATTTCATTATAACTATAAGTAATCCCAACGATACGCTTGCGAATCTTTAAAGCGTTGTGTCCGTTTATCAAAATAGGGTATACAAGTAGCATAAAGCATGGTCACAGATGTTTTAAACTGAGTTACGGCTAGGTCTTCTTCATTTACCAAAGCTACTGACATAGTGTTAACTTGATTTCGCAAATAAACTTCATTTTCCGTTCTGTTGCTTTAAATTTGATAGAACCATGTATATTTTTACCATTAAAAATTTTTCAAATTCCACTTGCAGCACACGTTTATGAAACGTCAAAGATGGTGAGTGAAGAAGCCATAGCCAAACTTCAAAAAAATTGTTTTTAAAACTATTAAGAATCAATGTGTGACATTTTTCTTGAGAGACATAAGTCATTCAGTAACGGTTTGGACATTTATAATATTCTTGCTATCGAAGGTAACAACGGTAACCATCTGGTTTTACTGAATCACAACACTTTTTGGCATAACAAGATCAAACTCACAAAATCCTTTTAATTGCTGAACTCGAACAGTAGAAATAGCCATGGATTTTCACAATAATGGCTTCGATGTCAATAGCCAAGCACTTTACATCGTTATCTGAGGTATCCTTTTTAATACATGGATATTCACTTTCCAAATGTGTCCTATAACGTTTATTTATTTAAAAATAGTTATTTATTAACGCTTAACCTTAATTATGTACACTATGTTTATGTACACACACCGGTATATTTACTTTTCACACGTAAGAAATTCTTTTCGCGTTAGACTTGGTACTTAATACTGTCTCATAAGCGAGATCGCGCGTTATTTACTAAAAGTCGACAAGAGTGCTACAATATTCTCGTAAATTGTAGAGCTTGTGGTGGCATCCTATTGTGTCTTATCTGAAGGTAGCACTATTTTTTTCGTACTTTCTATACTTTGATTAATTCCTTCTAAACAATGAAACGTCAGGCACGACAAAAAAGGGAGTTATTGGTAAATACGAAACATTTACGTAATTTATTAAAATAATTGCATACACGAAATGGCGCGTTTAAAAAGGCACTGTCCCTTTATAATACGGGACCAATGGTCGCGTTAATCTAGTACCACTCATTAACACTCCAAAATCGCAAAAAATGTCTAGATCTATAGTTGCCATATTTACACGGCTTTTTAAAACTAAAATCGTGATTTGTGCACACTATTTTTTATTTACTGATTAGATCTATTTTCGTTAGCCTCGCCCATTTTAAGTTCTTTAATGAAATGAATTTTATCCGTTAGTCCATTATTAGTGCACGATAGTGCTTGCTTAATTTTCGTTAGTGCAGAAATACCAGCGGAGATATCCAGAGAAATGCAGGCGGGAACAAGAAAATACTGTTCCCATCCAATTTCATTATTGATGTAATGGGTGTAATTGTTAGTGCGGCATTAGTGCACTTAAGATTTTGATAGTGCAATGTTGCTTTTCCAGAAATTAAATGAAATCGTGGGCGAGGTTGAGGAAATGTTAACACTTCCAATTTAAAAATCGCCAGATGTAAGCGCTAGTTCAGCAATAGAGCTGTGGTACTTAGGGAATTTAATTTCTTTTTAATAAGTTTTTCTTTCATAAAATTTACATTGTTTAACCCTACTACGTGGAATTCCATTAAAATAGCACCGATGTCTTCAATATAATTACACAATGGTTTATATAGTTTTCATATATATATATATATATATATATATATATATATATATATATATATATATATATATATATATATATCGTTATCGAGAGAAAATATATAAGTAACACAAAAACAAGTAATTATGGTAACAAATCATTAAAGTAAAACAGCAAACTTTACAACAAACGTAAACATTTAATATTGTTTTGTGTAGTCATAAGGTGATTTTTTCCTAATTTTGGCATAATTTGATTTGTCCGTCTGTTTATCTAATGTGTACTTTTATCTAATATCAAAGTTTCTAAGTATTTGTCCAATATAAACAGAATTACAGAATGTGCAGATCAATTTATAAATACTCGACTTCAAACAGTCTAGTTGTGTCTTTAGCATTAAATGAACATTTACGAACATAGCTATTTTGTTATGTTAAAAATGTTATTCTCTAAATTATATTCATAAAGACATTAGCTATAATTGGCGAAATTGGACTGCCCATAGGAAACCACTTTTTTTGTAAATAAAGCTTATTGAATGTGAAATAATTTCGATTAACACAGAAAATAATTGAATTAACGCAATTATTTTAACTAATTCCAGATTATTATCATATACAAAATTATTTAATAAACACATACATTTATGAAGAGGTATTTTAAAAAACATGCTGGTAACATCAAAACTTACAAGTTTATTATGTAGTAGTCATTTTATGTTTTGATTTATGCTTTAAATTGTTTGTTATTGTGTGGTTTAGTTTATTTGCTAATATTTGATTAGGTACTACCAATTACACAATCGGCAGCAAATAAATACATATCAAGTTCATATTTTGGAAAAACATCAGAAAAAGTATCTTAGATATTACAAAAGAAGAAGAAGTACAAAACAGCTTTCAAAACTAATAAACATTTATTTAATGCCAAAGATTCAAATAACGAATAAATTGCACTGCACATCCGGTAATATTGTTTATATTGAACAAACGCTTAATTTAATAATAATCAGCTTATGACTTCAAAAAACAACGGTTGTGTAATAAAAAAGACAAATTACTTAGATGTTTTGGAAGCATTCAAAATTTATAAACATAAACCGAACGTACATTTAATAAACAAACAGGTTAATCTTATAGACTCACCTTTAACATATATTTTAAATGTAGAATTATAATTTTCGTCAAGCTTGGCGCTTTACTTTAATGATTTGTTACCATAACTATCACCTCTTGATAATTATGCACGTTACATTGAAACGGGCTGAGAAATAAATATTTGTATTACATATTGTGGAATTACAATTGAAATTTAGTGCTATTAAGTTTTTCTTTGCTTTTTAATGATTTTGGCTTTTTTTCCGTTAGGTTTTTCATTACTCTTTAATATCCCGGTTTTTCGGCGATCTTTTTAATCCCAATCCTTTACATCTTTTTTTAGGGCTATTTCTAAATCCTCGTTGCAGCGTTGAGGGGGGAGGCGGGTAAATTCTCACCCAATGTAAAACTGTCACAGAATACTTGATAACAGATTTAAATTAGTTTTCAGAACGTATACAAAAGCTCATTAAGTACAGGTTAAGATACTTAGTTTAACTGTCTCATTAGTTTTAAGGTGAAATGAGCGTAATTAATATAAGTGAAAGGAAAAGATTTTGGGATATAAACATTTGTAGGCATTAGTTTATCAGTCATACCCTTGTTTATATAGAATGTATATAAACAAGGGTCATACATTAACATTTGCCAAGCAATAATGAAAGCTTTCAGATCCTACTCAACAGTGGCTGTAGCTTCCAGGTATAATATAAACTGTATGTTTTTTCAAATTGTGTAAAATTTTCCGTGGTGGTTTAAAATTTAATTGACAACTAAGGCAGCGTAGCACGAAAGCAAAATGACGGAAATATGGTGGCGGAATACTGGAGTAGAGATGCAGAAATAGAGGTACAAAGTGACCGTAATAGAAGGTGCGAATGAAACTAATTTCTAAGCCATTACAAATGCAATTAAACTCAGTATAACAGCCGTATTCACCGAGCTCTGTTAAAGCAGTAACAGTTTGTTAATGTGACGCTTTTGTATTCACCAATGATTGTTAGCAGTTAACAGTCTGTCAAGTCGTCTAATAAGGTAACAGAGCAATATTGATCTGTTAACCTTGGTAACAGATTGATAAATACTTAGGTATTATTTATGTCTCAAAATTGTTATAATAAACTAGCGTGGAGCTTTGCTCCGGGCTATGGTCACAATACACCTCAATAACCGTTTACTATATTTATTTAAAGGTAACATTTTTCTTATAAAAAAATATAAAACATAGCGGATACCCTATTTAAAAATATAAATTTTCAGAATTTCAAAATTCGGGAAAATCAAAATCATGAATGAATCGAATGTGCCTATTTTATTGGTCTAAGACCATCTTCGCATTATTGCCTTTCTAATGAACCTTTTTTGAGCACATCGATTGGATCGTTTCAGAGTCTATAACGGACATAGTTAGAAACAATTTTTGTGTTTTATAGATATAGACTAACGTGGAGCTTCGCTCCGCGTTATAGTCATAACACAGCTCAATAGCCGTTTACGAAATTTATTTAAAGGTAACATTTCTCTTATAAAAAATATAATAGCGGATACTCTATTTAAAAATATAAATTTTGAAAATTTCAAAATTGGGGAAAATCAGAATCATGATTGAATCGAATGTCTAAAACCATCCTCGCATTATTGCCTTTCTAATGAAACCTTTTTTGAGCACATCGGTTGGATGGTTTCATACTCTGTAACGGATATAGGTAGAAACAATTGTTGTGTTTTATAGATATAGATTATTATTAAGATTTAAAACATATTATGTTATAAAAAATTTTAAGTAGTGAAATGCGAAATGGACAGAATGGACTTTCATTATTTATTAAATTCATTTTCCAATCGTGACGATTGGAAATAATAATAATAATAAAAATAGTTAAAGAACGAAATCATTTATTGGAAGTATTGGATGATCTAGATTTTAAAAAACCATCTCGTATGCATAAAAGTACATTTACAAGATTATCTAATATGCTGCAAGGGTTGTTATAACCTGTCAACAGATTAAATAACCTAATATCTAAATTAAATCAAATATTAATTTGCCTACGATTTTATGCTTCTTCTTTTGGCCATTCCAATCTTGAGGATTATGATGCCTTCTGCAGAGAAGGTTTTAATCCATTTATTGCTGAGGTGGATCATGCCTCTATTCTTGAATTGTCTTTACAATTTGTGAGTTGTCTTGGCTTCGTTTACTATTTTCTTCTACTTCTTCCTGTCTCGAAATTGTCTTGTCCAGTCTTGTATACCCATGGTTCTTAAGTCTGCCATCTTATCCTGGATTTGCCTGGTTCTCTTGTTCTGTGCGGTTTCCATTTCGTAATCGTCTTCAACAAATTTTCATTTTCACTTCTCATATGTCCAAACCATTTGATTATTTAGGATTCTATGAAGCGTACTAGGTCTTTTCTTTTAATTTCTTCGTTTAATTAGTGGTTCATCATGCTCCCAAAAGAAAAGACAGCGTCGGCTAATTCAAAAGAAAATGTACCTGCAAAAAATATTTTAAAGATAACTGTTTACAAGGTCATATTTGAATTCTGCGTGATAAAAAGCCCCTATATACAAAATTTCGTCCGCTTATTACATCATTGTAAAAAGATATTTAAAAAAAAAACAAAAAAAAAAATTAAACTTCAACACCCATATACACACATATCTTTTAAACGAAGGCGTTGCGGACCTAAGTTCATAGGAACTTTTTTTCTTATTTTAGTGTTCTCTATTGCGTGGCACTATGCATGGCACTTTTTTCTGTCATCTGATATATATATATATATATATATATATATATATATATATATATATATATATATATATATATATATATATATATATATATATATATATATATTATTATGTATATTTGATTTAGTTTTACTTTTAGTTTCTTGCAAATTCCTATTGTTAGTTTTGTTTTTAACTTTATTATTTAACTCACGTTAGGTATGTTTCTTATTATTATTTAATTTATAAATAATTTAATTGTATTTATAGCTTGTCTTGATAAAGGAATAAAGCATTCCGAAAGCTTGGCACATTAACAAAGGGTTTTTTATTGACTGCATTCCCCAATAAATTTATCTTTTATATATATATATATATATATATATATATATATATATATATATATATATAGATATATGTATGTATGTATGTATGTATGTATGTATTGAGTTATCATAAAGTAGGGGATATATTTTAACTTGTATATTTTTAACAAATCAAATTAATAATAAAAAGTAAATGGAATCTAGTTGCTTACATAATGGTATTTTAGTGTATCTATGGAAAACAAAAAAAAATGTATTGATACAAGTGTCAAACGAAAGTATCGTAATTTAGAGAATTGTTCTGAAATTAAAACTCGCGTAAACGTAAACTGTAACGATATGAACATGGATCTGCAAACAAGAATTGGTTTAGTGCAATGTTATTATGAATGCGGCGAAAATTGCACTGCTGGATTACGAAGATTTCGTACAAAAATGGGTTTAAAAGCAGGGCGTGCCAAATGAAGGCGTAAGTTCTTCAGGAAAATCAAAACGTAGTCAATACTAATCCGCTAGGAATCAGCAGTGTGAATGCGATATCAAATTGGAAATTCCATACACCACGGTTTGGAAAATTTTAGGAGAAATCCTTAAAATATATCCCTATAAACTACTATTGCTGTTTGAATAAAGGAAGCATATTTGGCTCTTAGGTACGATTTTTCTCTACAAACACTGGCTCAGATGGAAATTGAACCTGAATGGTTATTCCGTATTTTATGGACAGATGAGACCCATTTCTCTCTTAATGGTGGGGTGAGTACGCAAAACTGTCGAATATGGTCAACAGAAAATCCACATGAAAACGCTAAGCAAGGTCTTCATGACAAAAAAGTCACCTTTTGGTGAGGTTTCACAGCTAATTTCGTCATTGGTCCATACTTTTTTGTGAAAATACAGAATGGGGATGCCGTATCTGTAACTGTTACTGTTAATACTACTAACATCTACAGAATCGTGTAAACAATAATTCTGTCTGACATATTCAGGGGTTGACTGAAATATTTCATCTGCAAACACAGCGTGCAGTAACATAAATATTACCCATAAAATTTTTACGAAATTTGTGACTTAGGACACTAACTAATCATCTACACAAAAATACCGCTCGACGTATACAAGGGTTGCGCGAAATATTTCGTCAGCAGGAACTGAACGTCCCGTAACTCACAAATCGCACATCAAGGCCACATAATATTTGTATGCTAGAGGGGTAGTCAACCTTTTTATACCTACCGCCCACTTTTGCATCTCGGTTAGTAGCAAATTATTATAACCGCCCACCAGTTCCACAATGATGACGATTTATAAAGTAAGGAGGTAACTTTATAAAATGTATAAAGCAGAGTTACAGCAAGTTAATATGCTAATTGTTACTTACCAAATACTTTGTCGGACTTATCTTTTTATTTATACTTTGCATACATAGAAGCCTGAAGTCTGATAATATTACATGTAATTAATGAAATTATTAATGAGATCCCTGAGACTGATGCTGCGAAATTAAATACGGGATATCTGGCTCAATTTTTGTAAGGAACAAACGAAGATCTCCTCTTTCAGAAATATTCAGGCGGTTTCTTTCTTTGGTCACAATATCATTAACAGCACTAAAGCCTGATTCCACGAGATATGAGGTAGGGAACGGTATCAGTAAACTGAATTATCATTTTCCACATATTTGGATATAAAACAGGCATTTTTTTATTTTGCCACAGATTTTCATGTCCATTTCGAATTTATGTTTACTGTCTTCTTCATATTTAATTTGTAACAGTTCTTCTTGGCAAGTTTTATCAGCTTCTTCACAAGTTGCGGTAAAAGGATTTTTCATCCAGTCATACACCTTCAATTTCAGAATATCTTCAAATCGTTTTTCCATGTTCAATTTAAGTTCGTTGAGGTGGTTACTGACTCTGTCAATATTCTCTGGAGTTACATTATCTTTTATGGATGATAATTCAGGAAAATGATGAAATTCTCTTTTCAATAGATTATAACGAAGTAGTTCAAGTTTGTCAATAAATAATGGCACAATACTTTGGCAATCTAGAGTTTTATTAGTTCCTTGAAGATGAAAATATAAGGCATCAGTCCTTACTGTTTTTAACTTTTGACACAAATTGGCCTCATTATTACTTTCAAAAAATTGTATGACACTATCAAATAATGCTGCAAAACGAGCCAAGGATGTACCCTTTGACAGCCACCGAACTTCTGTATGCAAAAGTAATCTAACATAATCTTCGTTATTATCCTGGCAAAGCTGCCGAAACATTCTATCATTTTTTGAGTTCGATTTAATCTTGTTTACTGCTCGGATAATTACAGATAATGAAGAATAGAGACTTGTACTTAAATGTTTGCCTACCAGGTGTTGTATGTGGACCACACAATGAATACATAAAACATTTGGAACTTCGTCCTTCAAATAAGCAACGAACCCACGATAGCGACCTACCATTGATGGTGCTCCATCTGTAGCGCATGCAACAATATTATTCAAAGGAATATTATTTTTTGTAAAGTATGGTGCCACAGTATTAAATATAGACAATCCTCTTGTATCTGTAATAAGACTTATTGCGAATAGCATTTCTTCTTGTAATATATTGTTTTCATCAAAATAACGTACATATGCCATCAATAAAGCATTATTATCTGCAATGGTAGACTCGTCCAATTGCATAGAAAATGAAGTTTTGGAGAACATTTATAAGTTTTTTCAACTGCCATTTCGACAATTCGTCGCTTTACTGAGCTATCGCTTAGGGGCAACGTTTTTAAAATTGCAGGTATATCCTGATGCATTACTGTTGAGATAAATTCTTTTATATAGGGTATTATTACAGTTTCTCCAATATTATAGCTTTTACCACTTTTTGCAATTAACTGTGAATGCGATATGCGGCAGTTAATCCATCTTCGTTTGCTGCATGTTGTTATAAACAGCTTTACAGGGCATTGTTTTCGAATAACATCAGCGATCTTTTTGTCCGGCAGCGGAGCCGACATACAAACTTTAAAAATATTTATGATTGAATTAACAATTTTCAAAATGGCCACCATTCACAGCAACACAAGCCCTGTAACGCGTTCTAATACTTGCGGAAACTTTTAAAAGAACTGCCTGCTTTTCTTTAACATCCCTGCTGCAGCCACGATTCTTACCACTAACTCTTCCTCAGATTTACTGGTGTCTCGTATACAAAGGTCTTGGTATAACCCCAGGAAAAAATGTAGTGGAATTAAGTGTGGGCTCCTGGCTGGCCACGAAACATTACCGTTCCTCCCGATCCACGTATTTGGGTATTGTCTATTCAGCAATGCCGTAGTTTACTGTGTGCTGAAGAACCATCATGTGCCTTCAATCAGGGTCGTTGTCTGATGTTTAATGGCCAATTTTCTAAACGCTCTGGTAACAGAGTATCTAAAAATGGCAATTTTTCGCTAGTCTAACGGTGTGGTAGAGGATCTTATAATACCGACCCATACATTCACCGCAAAACGTTCCTAATGTTCACGTTACACGGGGATTTTCGTCAGTTACTCCGTCTCTTGTAAAACAAGCTTCGTCCGTAAACAAAATAAATGTTTAAAAGTTTTTCTGCAGGTTACAGCGGCGAAGAAGCCAGCGTCAGAACAGTGATCTTGGCGGAAAGTGTCCAAGTCCCAAAGCTTGCACTTTTGTCTGGAATACGGCTGGAGGCCTAGATCATTTAAAACATTCCAAACTGTCATATGATTGACATTCAACCTTCTACCTATTACTTAACTCGAGTGCTTACCGAAGGATCGTTTTCAACCATTTCATGCATAGTCTCAAGTTCAAGGGTTCTTCGAAATAGATTAGTTTCCATCAATTTCGAGATGAAAGCATCCATTTCCTTCAAACGTCTGCAAACTTTTCGAAAGATATGCACACTTGGTTGTTGGTGATGTGGATATCTTCTTCGATATAATCTTAGAGCTTCTTGCGTATTTCGTTTCGCTTTGCCAAAAACCAAAAGCATTTCAAGAAGTTTTACATTTTGATGAGCGTTCATTTTTATGCGTGTAATTAGAGCGAAAGAGCAAAATAATAATTTATACAAAACACCAAAAGCCTAATACCAAACAGCAAAAGACTAATTTTACAAAACAGCAAAAATTACGTTTCTATCATCGGCTTCGTTTGTTTTATTTTTCAATAACACAAGGCTACTTGACTTCTTTTGTATTTTTAGTTTATTACTATTGTAATAGTTATTTTAAATTTATAAAGATTTCTTGCGTAGATATAAAAACATGTTTCAAATAAATGTTGTAGTAGACAATTCAAGCATTTTATAAATGTTTCTTTTTTAAAAATCCATGGCATGGTTATCATCATTTGAAATTTGTAATCGGTCGCCATTTTGTTATTTTTCAAAATATGAAATAATTGTTAATACGAATGTTTTAGAAAATCAAATACTCATTTTAAAATAGCATTTTAAATAAGGAAGATAATGATTGTTAAAAAAATTTGTTACTAAATGTTACTAAAAAAAGTTTTTTATTTCGATCAGTTCTAACTACCATTTTCGGGTGTTACGACTTACTATTTACACCCTATATACCCTTGTTATTTCTAACACATGCCATTTCAGTCGGATTGATTAACCAGTTTACGCTACTCCCGGCAGTCGCTACGTTTTACCTCAAACGACCTGTGTTAGAACGAAAAGGGTATATAGTCTAATGTACTCTGTAAATATAAGCGCTTATCCGAAACTGAAAGTTCATTTTATAAACTATGGCAATAATATAAGCGCGAACAAAAATGTACATACCTCTCGTTTTCAAATACGTAATTTTTAGAAAAACGCGCTCTTAATGCACCATCACCATATTCAAAGGAGTATTAAAATCTGTTGTATAATAAATATTTTTATTTCTTAAATTTTTTTATTTTAAAACGGTTCCCAGCAATCTTATAAGAGCTAATAAAATGTACATACCTCCCGTTTTGAAATTACCCTCATTAAAAAAAACGCACTCTTAATGCACTATCACCGCATTGAAGGGGGCGTTAAATCCTGTATATCAAATATTTTTTTCTTTATTTTTTTTATTTTAAAGGGTTCACGTATAAGAGCGAATAAAAATGTACACATCTCCCATTTTAAAATTACACATTTTTAGGGAAGAGCGCACTTAATGCACATCACCGTTTTGAAAGAGGTATACGATTTTTGATTTGTAGCTTTTTTTTAATTTTAATAGTCTTGACGACTTATAATTCTGAGGTAAATTCTTTGACCTTGGGTTTCAGAAGTTTTAAAATAACTATTAGATCTACAGTGTTTTTCAAGCAAATAAAATAAAATCCCGCTCGTAGAGCTTTAACTTAGGATTGTTGTAACTACTAAAAAAAATACTCTCGTTATTTTGGCGTCCGAACATCAATTGTTTGTACAGATTATATTCGGAGTCGCATCGGTTTTGTAACAATTTGCTGAGGAAAAATTCGATAAAGTGTATTTGGACCAGTTCCTATGCGTACAGGGTGGTTCATTTTCGATGTTTTCTTATGGGAAGTACCCTTTCTGTTACACATAGACAAAAAGTAATATGGGGTCCGTGTGCTCGATTTTGGTGTTAATTAAGATCCAATAGTCATAATCAAGATATCTCTGACCGTTATTGCGCAATTAGCCAAAATTAAAAAAATGGTGATTTTGAAAAACTTGAATAACTTTGTTATTTCTAAATGTATCGACAAACTGTAAAAATGTCTTAAGGCACTTTTTTAAGGAGAATCCGTTAGTGCATTCACATTCTTAATACCTCCTTAATTTAATAAGATATGACATAAAGTTGTATTTTTTTGTATGGAAACCATAGTTGGCTATGACATTTTTAAATGACATTTTATTGTGCTTTTCAATAATATATAACACTTCTATGCTATTTTAATAATTAATTGGTTTTTTAAGTTTTTGTTATTTACGTTTTATATTAAGAATACACAGTAGGCATAGGAGGCTGAGATTTATTTAAGTAAAAACAAATGATACCTATATGTCAAATAATAAATTAAAAATTAGAAGTATGCAACAAAGTGATCTTGGAATTTAGTTATTAACATGCCTAATTATACGAATTCAGAAAAATTTTTCATGTTAAAGTGTTTTATATTATCCGAAGGTGATAACAATGTGGCATCGGAATTGTATTTACAAAATTTTCCTGAACGGTAGCATCCAAATAAAAATTTAATTGAATTCGGTTCTTTTAAAAATCCCAGGTCAAAAACTTCCTTTAAACGAAATTCTGGAGAAAATTCAATGATCGTCTTAGGACAAGTCGAAGCAGAGCCAACAACTTCATCTAGACAAATGGTTAATCTGGGCGTGTCTCGAAGCAAAGCCCTTCGAATTTTAAAGAAACACAAATACCATTACTATAGATTTCGGAAAGAACATTTATTGGCTATAGACGACAGAAGGCGGCGTACTGAGTTTTGTAACTGGTATACAAACTATACCTAACTTTTCAAACTCTATTGCATGGTCAGACGAGGCCCATATCAGTAGTAATGGTATTTATAATAATCACAATTTACCTTACTGGGCAGATACTAACGTACATGTCAGTGTTGTCCGCAGGAGGCAAGGGAAATTTGAAGTAAATGTGTGGTGCTGCATTAAAAACGGACATTTTTATTATCACATGTATGAAGGAACATTAATCTCAATGAAATATCTTGATATTCTACGAATTCATTTGAAGGGATTTCTAGAGAGTCTTTCTTTAGCACAATATTTCTATGTCATATTCCAGCAAGACGGAGCTCCTGCACATAACTCCCATGTAGTTAGTGACTACTTAAATTCACGTTTTCCTAGTAGTTGGATGGGAATGACAGCACCCATTTTGTGGCCTGCTCGATCTTTCGCCTCTAGATTTCTTTTTATGGGGTTTTTTGAAAAACTATATACAAAACAACTAATAATACTGTGAATGAGTTAAAAGACAGTGTTCGTGTGACTTTAACACAATTAACACCATTATCTATATATAACTCTATAAATTCAATTAGAAGAGGATGCGAAGTCTGCATCCAAAAAGAGGGCGCGCAGTTTGAATAATATTTGTAGATTTAGTGTGTTTTTTATATTGATATTTTGTGTTCATATTTTTGTTCATTTATGGAATTAGATGTTTACATACGTATAAAAATTAATTTGCTGTTAGCTTCTCATAATATATGATGATGTTATATTGTTTATTTTCATTTCATTTCAATTTGCATTTGAGGTTTTTTGATAATTTTATATTTAATCTTTAGATTTTATAATTTGTTACCATTCCACAAGAACAACATTACAATTAAACTTATTTGAATTACAAAATGTCTCTAAAATATTTTACTGGAAGTGAAATTTCTTTCATTCAATTTCATATCTGGTTTTCTAAGCCAACTGTTATCCTTAATAAGAAAAACTTAAAAAATCAATTAATTATTAAATTAGCATAGAGGTGTTATATATTTTTAAAAAGCACAAAAAAATGTCATAGCTAACTATGGATTCCATATAAAAAAATGCAACTTTATGTTATGTCTTTTTAAATTAACCGGTCAATCCATATACAGTCATCCAGCACTAGTTGCTTCATTATTTTTAAAAAATCTGATTTTTTTAATACAATTACCCTTACATTTTGGAAGTTGAAAATGATCATTATTAAAATTTTACTGTCACCAGTTTTTGAATGGAGGCCATATTTGTGCGGTGAACTGCTACAATTCAAGCGTTTACGCCATCACCTGTATATCCTAATCTATTTGTCCTATCACTATGGGACAAAAAGAATATTATTCAGAAAATAAAGGGCTACGTTTTTGGTTCATACAGTTTTTACCCCAAACTTAGGTTTTAGGGGTGAAATTAGAGACAATATTTCTAATCCATTTTTTTCAGTTTTTAAGGGTGATGTTTCTTGAGAAGAATTAGAATATGCAAGACAAATTTTTTTACAAATAGTTAGGAAGTATGTCTACTTGTACAACAAAATTCAGGACTTTGGCTTGCACCCTATTTCTTGAAAAAATTTACAAAAATTTCAAAAATTATCATTTTTAGGAGTCAATATCTCTGTTGATGCAAAATATAATGATCTGTAATTCTTGCCAGGGGCAGTACTTTATAACAGTAATATGTACGAAAAATTTCGGTTTGTAGTTTTGACTATAAGCTGAGATATTACTAGGTACATGTGTAAAAAAAAACGCTTTCTAGAAGACGTAGATAAACTGTAATTGTGAAGTATTCCGGTTTGTAATTGCATAAATGTACATTAAAAGGTAAGCCAAATGATAGTTTTAACACAAAAAAAAAAAACTTTAAACCTCAGTTAAAATAAAACATCACTTAAAATAGTTATAGTTTAGTACACAGTCACAGTTTTCGTAAACAAAACGCACAGTTTGAATATATTAAAATTTATACGTAAAAGTAACGGAACATTTAATAATTCCGCAAGTAGGTCATGAGGTTCTAGGACGTTTCGCCGCGGCCGATTCGCTGCTGCCGTTTCGCCGACAGCCGTTTCTCCGCCGGGCCAGTTTGCCGCCAGAACAATTTTAATATTTGAAATATCATATACACCGATTACGAAGCTTTCTCCGTGCATATTAAAAAAAACTATTGCTTCTTACACCAATTTTTAATCCTTTTAGAAAAATATTTTTTAATGCTTATTTTGTTCTTTAGAATATTAATATGGTAACGTTTAATTTTTATAAGGTACAGTATCTAAACTTCTTCTAATTTAATACAAAAATTCCAAGAATCCATTCATCTAAATTGATGTCTTGTTTACTAAAAGATATTAGAAAACGGAATTAACGTAGCTAATTCAAAAATTATTACCTAGACAACTAAGAATTTACATAGGCTATAATGGAAAATACCTAGTATTACTTTACTATTACTGTTAATACAGTGTAATATAATAAATAAAAATATATTACTACATACATAAATTTTTGTTTGGAAATTTTCTAAAAGAACAAAACATCGGCGTTAAAAACACATTTTCTAGAATTATAAAAAAATAAGCTTTGCCATATTAATTTTCTAAAATTACAAAATAAGCGTTAAAAATATCTTTCTAAAAGGATTAAAAATTGATGTAAGAAGCAACATGTTTTTTAATACGCACAGAGAACGCTTCGTAATGGGTATGTATGTTATTCCAAATATTAAAATTGTTCTGGCGGCCAACTGGCCCGGCGGCGAAATGGCCTGACGGCGAACCGGCGGCGGCAAATCGGTGGCGGCGAATCGGCCGCGGCGCGCGGGGAAACGTCCGATACCGGGTTATGACACTTCATGATCGCCGGTCAGCAGCGTAGTCATAGCAACTGTCAGATTTAAAATAATACAAACAAACCTTTTTGAAATACAAATGCCTACATTTTCAATGTCGAGCGATAGTGAGAACGAAAATTTAACACCTCCCAATGCGATGGCGATGGCAGAAATGGCAACGAATGATTTACTGTTGTCTAAGAATCATTTACAATACCTGATAATAATGAAAATACTAAAAGTAGTCCAGACTTTTTTGGCACACTGTATATGGCGTAGGTAAAATATAGTACGTAATGCGTGTTATTATGTAATATACTATTAGTAACTTCTAGCATTAAAAATATCTTTTGGTTTACCTTTTGATGCACATTTATGCAATTATAAACCGGTATACTTCACAATTACAATTTGTGTAGGCCTTCTTGATTATGACTATTGGATCTTAATTAACACCAAAATCAAGTACGCGGACCTCATATTACTTTTTGTCTATCCGTAATAGAAAGGGTACTTCCCATAAGAAAACATCGAAAATGAACTACCCTGTACATTAACATTCATAGGAAAAGTAAGATTTTGGACATCTTTCGCCCAAATGACAACCAATACCTTGAAAGCGATGTAATTTGTTCAATGCGGCGAGTTTAAAATTTAACAAAGCATAACTGGAACATTTTAGTTTTTGTTTTTTAAAACAACCAGATTTCTATTTTTCGATTTGTCCATCCTATACTTTGGACATAACTAGCCTTATCTAACTACTACGTGAGGGTACTATTATGAACAATTTATTTAAATCGGTAACCTCGAATTCATTTTGCTTCGGGGGCTTTAATTTAAAATTATTTTTAATGACCAACTAAAATATAGCAAGCACCAGCGACGAAATTTCATAATTTAAAAACAAGACCCCCTTCACCGCGACAATAGTGATTTGAACGGGAGCTATATGTATTTTTGGTCGCGCTTATGTTATTGCTAGTGAACCCTTTGAACATAAAAAATTAAAGAAAAGTATCTAATGGGCGTTTTCTTAAAAATTAATTAATTTCAAAACGGGAGGTATGTTCATTTTTATTCGCTCTTATGCGATTGCTGCGAACTAAAAATATTTAATGTAAAACATCGTTCAACAAGCCATTCACTACGGCGAGGTGCATGCAGTGAAATTCTTATGTGAATTCTAAAGAAAGCGAGGGCACAGTTTTAAATTCTGTTTCTTTTAAACGCGCACGCGCTTAAGTCAGCCATTGTAAACAATAGAAGTTGTTTCAATGTAGTTGTACCATTTTATAGATAGATTCAATCTTTTTTTTTAATATTTAAAAATAGAGGAACATCGCTCTTCGGTATATTACCTTTTTAAACGCCGCATGCATAAGATATTAAATAAATTGAGTACACGTGTCTTAGAAAAATACTGAAGCAGATTTAGAGATGTTATTTTTTCCCAAGGTTGTTAATTTATTATTGCAAAATTTTTTGATATCTATCAAAATTATTTCTTTTTTTAGTCATTTTAACCGTGAAACAAAGAGAAACAGAAGGTTTGTCATGGTTTAGTGAAATTTAAACTAGGAAATGCAATTTGACAACATAAATGCTCATTCGCTCCACCAATAAAAAGCAATCCTGATTATTGAATAATGTTCTACAGTATGATGTACCACATAAATATTATCCTTGAGTAATGACAACAAAGCGCTAAAAATTGAAATTTCACATTTATTTATTTAAGTGAAACAAGAAGTTCTAAAGAATTACTGCAGCTAATTAAGACTTTTCGTTTCGTTTTTAAAGAAGGTTCTTAAACTTGACATATTTTCTAAAACATCCACAATTTTACAAAAAAAATTAGCACAACAAATCACCGTTCTTAAGTCAAGTAATAGTTGGCAACACTCACCTGTTTATAAATATAGGTAGGTATGTATACATAATCAAGAATGAAAAAAAAGTTAACTATCAAATCGCCGTTCACATCGAAATAGTAAAATATGTTGCAATTCTTCTGTTTGACATTATTTGTTAACAAAATGACAGTTTGTATACAGTTTTAAAAAAATGATAGCGGAAGGAAGTTGTACTGTAAAAAAAACACTTATTAAATCACGGAGAGAGTGATTTATTGCTTATAATATTTTTATTTTAGTAAATTACCTTGACCATTGTTTAATTTTTAGCATGTGCACTTCCCTATCTCACGGTCACGTAGATACTTCCAAAAATAGTTTTTGGCTTAGAAAGAAGATTTTCAAAATTATTTACAAAAAAAAAAGAATTATTGCTAGAAGAGTGCGTGAATAGATACTTCAAAAAATTACGGTAAGTTGCTTAACTGCTAAGTTTAGTAAGTAAATCAATGACAAGTTGTCTATAATCATCATTCTACCGGTCTTACTTATCTATGTCATGAATTATATATGTCACATAACACACTTGTGAATACAAAAATAACTCTTTATAGAGACAGGACATCGTCCAGGTACTAAAACTTTTGCTCGTTACGTGCCACTTTCATCTCAATCGCATACATTGTATTACTCTACAGCTTCAACTAGGTCATTATTTCTTAAGTTTTATATTTAAGTAAATATAAATAATAGCTGTTTAATTAATTAGCTGTCAGTGCTTTAAAACAGAAAAATTTTGAGTGCCAGAAAAAATGGGAACAATTTTTAATTCATTTATATTTCTGCAAATGATTTAGTACACTAATGAAAACACTTATCTTTTAAGTTTTCTTCACAAAAAATGTTGGTCAGTAACCTGACTAATTATACATTTATTAGATTAGTAAATTTCATTCTTTCAAATTAAATGTGAATTTCGACCTTTTGGTGGCGCTGATTTAAATAAAATAGATATCAGGATTGGCAAGGATTTTGTTGCCTTTGCATTGCCTTCCAAATACTACATTTTGTAGTCTAGAAAACATGATGTTTTGCTTCCCAAAATATGCGATTGAAAAAATTTACTAGACTGAAAAATATTTCACAATTTTTTCTTCGAAACTCATTTTCTGTCTATAAGCCAATAAGAGTAGTTCAAGCATGTTAAATATGGAATATAATTTTTATGACAATTCTGTAGAATGTAATCAAAATGTTAACGTTCATGAAAAAAATGTTTTCGTCCCTGCATCACTGGGTGCACGGAAGATAGTGCCGTTAATATGATAGATAAGAGCAAAATATCTGGGTCAAAATTTATTCCTAAATTGACTACACGGTCTTCCTCTGTTATCTTAAATAGAACCACCTATATATTATTTCATATTATGATTCAACTTTGTCTGAAAAAATTTTCCTATTGGTAACCGTTTTCTGAATATGGACATTTTATTTTTCAAATTTTGACATTGTGAATGCATCAGAAAAAGACAGAAGTACTGGGTTATTCAAATTTGAGCTTAAGCATGGGGATTTCACTTATTATACGAGATAGAGCATAATTTTAAATTTAGCACTTTTTCTAAATTTTATGCTGATTAATAATTTGAAAAGCAACTTGACCTACTATGTTCTTTTGTTTTTAACTTTTGGCCAAAAAATGGGAAAATTTCGCGTCTACCGATTTTATTTAATAATTTTAAAAATGTAATAAAACATTGTTAAGGCAGTTATTCATAGCTAATAACCATGTGCTTTCAAAAATACCATCCGACGTTTTGGTTTTGCGGAACCATCATCAAGTTCATTTTTCTTATGGAAGCTATATTTAATATTTGCATCATTTGATAGGATATTTTGAGCCATAATTTAATGTATATTCATTCTTAACATAAACACAGTTGAAATAATAATAATTACTAATAGGAAGGTTATTATTTGGATAATTAGAGACCAAAAATATGTATTGTTTTGACTCAATTATTATTAACAACTGAAGTAAGTGCTCAAACAACAAACCGTTTTCATTAAAACATAATTGGCATCTCTTTCGCAAATTACCAATTGCTCTTTGTATTGTCCTTCCTGGAATGGGATGAAATATCTGCTACAATGACTCTATACACTCATCTCTATTATCAGGGATATTCTTATATAATTTATTTTTTACGTTACCCCAAAGAAAATAACCGAGCTGACTTACGTAGGGGCTTCTTGTAGGCCAGCACACAGTGCTCTGGTTTCCTATCCTTTTGTTTGGAAAAGCTGTAATTAAATATTCCGTTACGGGTCCGCGGTTATGAGGAGGCGCCCGGTCCTGCTACCCCCACTGTTCTAATATGTTGAGCGGAACGTTTTCTAGATAAGCCCATAACTTATATTATTTAAAAACACGAAATATTTCTGAACATCTTTCCTTCAATAATATGAGGTTATTAGCTCTGAAAAAACTGCCTTAAGATTGTTTTATTACATTTTTTGAATTTTTAATAATAAAAAAATAGAACCACCTATATATTATTTCATATTATGGTTCTAAATGAAATTTAAGTTCAACATTGTCTGAAAAAATTTTCCTATTGGTAACCATTTTTATTCAAATTTTGACATTGTGAGTGCATCAGAAAAAGACTCTTTTCTCTTCCCTGTTAAAAGTACTGGGTGATTCAAATTTGAGCTTAAGCATGGGGACTTCAGTTATAGGAGACAGGAGACATAGGTTTAAATTTGGCACTTCTGCTAAATTTTATGCTGATTAATAATTTGAAAAGCAACTTGAGCTATCTTCTTTTGTTTTTGACTTTTGGCCAAAAAATGGGAAAATCAGGATATACGTTTTTCGCGTCTACCGATTTTATTTAATAATTTAAAAAATGTAATAAAACACTATTAAGCCAGTTATTCATAAATCATAACTAATAACCATGTGCTTTCAAAAATACCATCCCACGTTTCGGTTTTGCTGAACCATCATCAAGTTCATTTAATCATTTGATCGGATATTTTAAGCCATTTTTAATAATATAACGTGTTCCATAATTTAGTTTTTACTCATTCTTAACATAAAAACACTTGAAATAATAATAATTACTAATAAGAAGGTTATTATATGAATAATTAGAGTCCAAAAATATGTATCGCTTTGACTCAATTATTATTATTATTATTATATTAACAACTGAGTGCTCAAACAACAAACTGCAAACCAATTTCTCTTGGTATTGTCATTCCTGGAATGGGATCAAATATCTGCTGCAATGACTATACACTCATCTCTATTCTCAGGGATGTTTCTATATAGCTTATTTTTTACGTTACCCCAAAGGAAATAACCGAGCTGACTTAGTCGGGGCTTCATGCAGGCCAAAACACAGTGCTCTAGTTTCCTATCCGTTTGTTTGGAAAAGCTGTATTTAAATATTCCGTTACGGGTCCGCGGTTATGAGGAGGCGCCCTGCTTTGCTACCCCCACTGTTCTCCTAATATATTGAACGGAACGTTTGTAGATAGGCCCATAACTAATATTATTTAAAAACACGAGATATTTCGAAACATCTTTCTTTCAATAATATGAGGTGATTATCTCTGAAAAAACTGCCGTAAGATTGTTTTATTACATTTTTTGAATTTTTAATAACAAAGTGGGTAGACCTAAAAAACGCATATCGCGGTTTTTCCATTTTTTGGCCATAAGACAAAAACAGCGAAGGTAGCTCAAGTTTCTTCTCAGACTTAATCACCATAAAATTTAGGAAAAGTGCCAAATTGAGGAAGTTTTTCATTACAATATTTAATGGGAATGTGTTGGATCTAAATATCAATCCAATCGTAACATTTTGAAAGCTTTTTTCTCAAATACAACATCTTGTATTTTTTGTCTTCATCAGATGTAGTGTTAAATGTGCTATCAATCTGCTGTCGCATTTCCTATATGGTCACATGGTTTTCGCGTTATTTCAAAAAACTTTTTTTTATAAAAATAATATCTGACGGAAATGCATAGTATATTGCTTATTTCTTAACATCACTAAATTCAAAATTGAAGGGCAAACATTTTGGTATGTATTAAACTGTTACTATCTCCTACCGTTATTTTAAGAATTTAGGGTTACATGTGAAAGTTGGTACATACCTAAGAACTAAAAAATAAAAAATAAATAAATAAATAAAGCCTATTGATCAACTGTCCTAAATGTTGTCCAGTCTGTTCACAGCACAAGGTGAGACGTTCTATGAATGATCTACGAACACTCCTTAGCATTTCAGGTGTAACTGTCTGAAATGCCGCAGCCCTATACAATATGGTCTTAATATGTCCCCATAAGAAAAAGTCTAGACTGGTAACAGTTCCAAATATCTCAATCCATTTTCCTGGGAATAAATCATTCAAATATTCTTGAACTTAATTTGAATAATGGGCAGGAGCTCCATCTTACTGAAACCACATTTCTCTCCTTTGATCCTCAGAAACATGCGCCATTTAAATAATGTTCAAATACCAACGATGTTGGTAATTAGTTCCTGTAACTATTCGTAATACACATGGTCAATTAGAAAAATCGTCTTTTTCTTTATTTTTGACTTGTTCATTTGTAACGAGGTCAATATTTTCTAGCGTCGTTACAGTTGCGTAGAGTGATTATGACTGAGAGGCTTTTACCCAACACAATCTAGTAAGTATAATCCAGCAGCTAGATTGTGCTGGGTTAAAGCATCTCAGTCACCATCTTTGTACGGGATAGTAACAGCGTTACGAAATATTGGCCTCATTACAAAAATTGGCCCTGGATGTACAGGCTCGATTAGATTTTTTATTGTTTGCACCTTGTCAGTTACTATTTCTCCCAGTCTAGTTAATACACTTTTCCTTTACCTACCTCCATAGTTTTCTAATAAATTGTTTTTCCCTCTCTCTTCTAGATGTTGAAGTGAATCGCTTAGATAAAAGTAAACTCAATTATCTTGGCGCTTTAAAATTGAACAAATCTCTCACCGATTTTGATTATGACTTCGAATTTAGTATTATTTATAATTTATATCTACATTTTCGGCAGATACCTCTATAGCTATTTTTCCTCGTTTCTGTAGCCTTTTCGTTCATGCTCAACGTAGAGCCTACGCGATCCGGTCTCTGAAGGAAGAAAAACAAAAGAATAATTTTCTACCACTTTCCGAGACGAGCAAGTGACGCTGAGTCAAAAACAAACATATTTGAACGTACTACCTTTGCTGAATTCTCTCCTTTACCTTGTTCTAGTCCACGTTGTATTAAAGATACAGATTTTCTTACTCGTGCGGAAGAAATCATCATCATTTATCTTCTACTGATCTTACTTTACGTCCGAACAAGTTTCATTTCTGTAGACTCGAACTTAAATGTTTATATTCTAAATAAAAATGCTATTGTTTCTGTCCCTACTCCTTCTAATGTATTTAATTTGCACTGTATAACGTCTTTGCACCGCAAGTTCGCCCGAACTTTTCTTCACTTATCTCTCTGCTTACTTCACTTACCAAAAAGAAAACTTTTTTGTTTGATCTTCTGAAGTATTATTGCTCTCCAGTCAGGGTTGATAAAAATCATGACTTTTAAAAAAAAATTAAAATCAATGATTTTTTTAAAAAATCATGATTTGTTTTTTAAATTTGACTAGTTTTTATTAATATATGATATGAAACAGCGTTCAATCATTGTGCTGGTGCATTTTTATTCAGAATACAAATTATTAAATTAGTACAATCTTTATCCTTTACTCTTGAAATTGTGATGATTCAAATAGTTATATTATAGGTATTTAAATTAGCTATTTAGCAGAAGTCTATATACCCACCTTACAAATTAAGGTCAGCTTTTTTATTTACTGCATACTGCATGTGAGGTCATAAATCGTATTTGTATTGAATATACAACAATGAAAACGTGTTTTTATTTTGAAGTATTTAGTAGTTTAGGATAAAGCTTCACTTGTAGTAAAAACTATCATTTACGTAACTAAATACCTTTATACATCACGATTTTTGTAGATTTTATGTTTCTCCTAGTCTTATTAGCAGATATTTAAGAATCTCACAAATGTTTATTTGATGGGCGTCTAAACGCGGGTAACGTATTTAATATAAGTTTCTATTCGTTTAATAGAATATATTTATTAAACATTGCAACCTTAGCAGGCAGGAATAGTACAGATAGGAATCAAAACTCGACAAGTCTTAACGTGAAAATTTTGTTCACGCATTTTTGCGAGTTTGAGGAATCGTTGAACCTTGTAAAAACTGGCAGAAAACGCTCAGCTATATAAATGACGCACTTATTCTAGTTATTAGTAATATTTTTGGTTCTATGGGTAATTTAGCAAGACATTTGGAGTCATGACAAGCCGGGGCAGAGAAGAATTTAGTAGTTGGCAACATTTTGTAAAAAACAAAGTGGTTGACAAACTAGGTTGCAGAGCAGTATGTAAAAAGTGTGGTAAAGAACTACAACTTCTAGTGGACAGGATAAAAAGTCACTGGGAAATCTGTGAAATTAAAACTAGTGACATGATTGATAGTCTTCATGATGATTGTCAGTGACAGCCTGGAACTAACCAGAATGAAATTATCCAGTTGCAAAAGAAACAGAGAAGCGAGAACTGTGAAAAAGGAAGTGTAGGTGAAAGTGAAAATAGTGGAAGTAGCGATTGGTTGGGTTCTTTTGTTGTGCGAACTGGACAAGATAAGAAGAAAGAATTGGACAGACAAAGAGCCAAAGCCGTTTACGCAACAAATTGCAGTTGTAGAGCGATAAAAAATAAGGAAATTCGAAAAGCCATAGAAATGCTAAGACCCGGTTACGTTCCTCCATCTAGATTTCAGTTATCGGCAACGCTCCTGAATGAAATATTTAAGGAAGAAGAATGGAAATGTTGTAAGAAGTTTTCTGGACAGTTTGTTTGCATGTCCTTAGATGGCTGGTCCTATGTACATAATGAGCCGATAATCTGTGTCGTTTTGATAGCAGAGGATGGAAACAGTGTTCTCTTGGAAAGCATAAATACATCCGGTCATCCCCATATAACTGACTATCTTGCTGAGTTGGCTATTAATTTAATAAATAAGTGTAAAAATGAATATGAACTGTAAAATTACCAGTATTGTGTCTGATAATGCGACCAACATGGTCAGTATGAGGAACAAAATTTCCGAGTCGTTCAGTTATTCTGTAATTACATATGGTTGTTCAGCGCACTTGCTTAGTTTGCTCTCCTAAGATTTAGAAGCATCGCTAGTAAAAGAACATATAGTACACATTGTGAAATACTTCATTACCCATTTGCCAAATGCTTGGTATAAAGAAAAAGGGGACAAGAACTTGCTCTTACCTCAAGATGGAATACGCTTTCAGATTGTCTTGAGATCTATATAAATGAATGGCCGAAATTGTTATTAATATGTGAAGAGCACAAAGAAGAGATTGATCCAGTGATGTTTAAAAAGTTTCAGATATCTATATTAAAAGGATGGCTGAAGATTTTCTACAGTTTCTAAAACCAATTTCTATAGCACTTGACGTGATACAACAAAAAGGTGCATTTTTATCTCGAGCAGTTTACAAATGAAAAAAGTTAATGGCTATTTTTGATACTGACAGTTTTGTAGAAGAAAGAAGGTTGCGTCAGTGTCATATTTAATAAAAGATATGTTCAAGCTCTAACCCCCTTTCACTGTTTGGCATATATGTTAGATCATACAATAAATATAAACAAAGAATATCCATTACTAGCTGAAGAAAAGGGAGATACTTTAGATATTGTTTCACAATATTTTGCAGACACAGGATTATTACCATCACTGATTAAGTTGGAACCCAACTCAGACCCTTTTCACAAAACTATATAATATGATAAAATAATAAAAAATGTAACAGCAGTACAGTGGTGGAGATCCCAAGAAGATGTTCCAGAAATTAAGCACGTGCTGCCTATAGTGATTTCTGTTTTGTGTGCCTGTGCATCCTCTGCTGATATCGAGAGGATGTTTTCTACCTTTGGATTTATACATTCAGACTTGGTGGTGACAAAGCAGCTAAACTAGTATTTCTATTTAAGCATTATAACACTTTAGTCCAGTCATTTTAGGTTTTCAGTATAAAAAAAAATGGCGGCAACGATTTGTTTTGTAATTATTCAAGGTTCAAAGGTCACAAAAATCATGTTTTTTTTGCAAAAATCTAATTTTCTATAGCTCAGAGGTCAATTGGGGTAGTTACAAGAAAGAAAGTTCACGAAATTATCTACAAATATGGTCCTATTCATTTATCACGTACGACGAACCGTTTGCGAAGTACACCGTGACGAATGTGAACGTCGATCGCTGTATCCGTTTCCGTACCACCATTGAGGCAGAATTCAAAGCGCGTTTTTTTTTACATGGTATCCCCAGTAGGCCTACTCTATGTTGGGTGTAAAAAAATTAAGTTTCATCCTCGTCTTCATAAATTTCATGTATTACTATTTCATTGTCAGGCTCTAGGAAGTCTGTATCTTCGTTATCTTCCTCATCTTTGCTGATATTTGTTACAAAAAGATCAATGTCGCTCTCGGTAGAAACATTTTCGGAACAATCAACAGCAGAAGCTTCAGACATTGCATTCAGACATTATTGTCCATGACAGTTGCCGCATACAATGGAGCAAGATAAACCAATCTTTCTGCATCCACAATTTGCACCGTATCCTATCATACAATTACAAAAAAAATGGTATTAGGAATATTATCTGGCGCAGGTGGTAACAATGTTGCAATGGGCTCTAAACAAATGTTATTAAAGAACCAGCGGCCATTGTTGTGGATCTGTGTCTCTCTAATATACACGATACAAGTGTTGTTGAGCTGCTGCATTTGTAGGTGGAAGCGATGCAAATTGTCAGCAGTATTCAATCTTGTCGGCTTTGCAAAACTTAAATTCCAACTTAGGAGCTCCATACATTGCCACTGTAATTTTCACTTAATTCTCAAATATAAGTTGTTGAGAACAATTTTGTTGTTGAAAAATTTTGGCAGCTTTATACAAATCAGGACGATTTTGGAACATTTTTAATGTATTTATTTTTCCTCTGTTGAATAGATCAGAAGTGGTATCACATCCGATTATTGCATGTAGCTTACATTGAGGATATTTGTAACAGCTTGAAAAATTATAAAATTGTGTCTTGACCTTTCCTTTGCCTGGTTTCATGAAAAATAATTGTTACTGTAAATGACTACGTCCGATGGGAAGAACCAAAAGATCGATGTCCTCGCCAACTATGACAGTGGTGTTAACAATTGATTCTTCTATTGCAGTTTCAATAATTAACACATCAAAACGTAATTTTTTTACACTCCACATGGACTAGGCCTACTGGGGACACCATGCAAAAAAACCACCTCAATTGGTCTCCGAGCTATGAAAACGAGAATTTTGCAAAAAAACTGATTTTGGTGACCTTTGACCTTGAATAATTTTTTAAGCCTGCCCGCTATCGTTCTCTATTTTTAATATGCTGTTTAAAACAAAAAAATGAAGCGATTAGAAAAAAAAATTGCTGCCACCATTTTTTTTGCACGGACGGCCTAAAATGACTGGACTACTTAGGTTATGGATATTCTATAACCTAAGTTCTCTTTTTGTATTAAACACATTTTTTAATAGTTTTATTTTCGTAAAAATCTGCTGAATGCTGAATTTCTTTTCGATTATTATAATAATTAATAAATATTACCACATAAAAATGCATCAAGGTTTTCTTTCGTTATGAACAAATACATTTTTAAGTGTTCAAATTTGAGCCCCCTTTTCTAAACCAAATTAATCATGATTTTTATTTAAAAAAATCATACTGATTAAAATCATGATTTTAATCAACTGATTTAAATCATCTCAACCCTGTCTCCAGTACATAGTTTTTTTATTAATTCTTAGAGGTTGGTGTTTTTTAAATGGAACACGTTTAAAAAATTTATAAAATTACTTTTACTTGCACATAATTAAATGGTAACACAGATACAATTTGTTTGATGAAAATAGAGAACTGAAGAACTTGTAATGGAACTATTAAATTTAGTAATGTGGAGCGCGCGAATTATGACGAATTTTTCTTTCATGATTTGTCATGCAAAATATGCTTATTATGAAAACGTTGGTTCTCAAAGGCTTCAGTTTAATTTTTATGATTAATCAAAGTATGTTTAAAACATTTTTTAGTACTGGATGAGATTATTAAGTATGTTAGAAGAATTTACTGGTTTTTAAATGATTTTTCTCTGGTATTTTATTTTAGACTAGCATTATCCAGAAGATTATGTTTGCATATGTTTTTACGCCATTTTTTACTTGGGGCATTAAATCTAAAAATGTTTATACCATTCCGATATTGTTTCACTTCACAAGTTTTTATTGCATTATTTAAATAGTACCAGTCTAAACATTATCAACCGATCATCAATTCCGGATTGAAAATAATTTTTTTTCTTGTTTATTTTAATCCAAGAATTTAAATTACGTGCACTAAAAAAATTATCTGATTTTGTTGAAAGCTCGTGTCATTGTTCTTATGCCAACAAATGTACATTTCTGTAACAAGCATTAATGTGTTTTTGTGAAAAAAAAAGAAACTTCAATGTTAACATTTATATAATACTGGATTGAAGTTTAGTAATCAAACTATTTCTGGATGTATTTGTATTAAGTACTTAATTAATGATGCCAGTTGCAAAGAAGTAAGTAAACTGCAACACTCTGGAAAATACACTTGGCAACACATACACACATGTCAGTAGTCGATACATAGCGTGGAGTTTTTATAAAAACAAACAGAAAGTTTTAGTAGTTGGAAGCACTTCCTAATATTTGTATTACGGACTGTCTGTATAATTTTTCAAAAAAATTTATTCCCGCCAATCGATTTGTTGCATACTTCTGTCTAAACGGTCAAGGTTAAACATTTGTTTATAATATTTAAAAATATACCGTATTTATTTAGTTTTCCTATATCGGCGTGAATTATATAATTTAGATGTGTAAGTCTTTATTCTCTTGGCACGAGTCTTATCTTTATGATACCACAATATTTTTTAATATACTTGTTTAAGAGTCCTTAAACTGGTAATTAAAGCGGTTGCCAACGCAACTGTTTGCATAACAATTATATTACTTATATTTATATTTGTTGAAATATGTAATGAGTTCTTTTAATCTAAATAAATGCATGCTTGCTCAATATGTATGATTTATAGTTGAGATGGGTGACATTATATATAATTGTCAGAAGGAGTTAATGTACTTTAAACTATTACGAGAGAGATTGTTTTGAATGGCACGGAATTGGGACGCAATAATTAAATAGGCTTCTACATTGCATTATGTCTATGAAGTATATATTCAGTTGGCAGGTCTGTAGACTCCCTCGCATCTATGGTAAAAATAGTAACAGCGGCCCCTGGAAATGGCCATATACTCACATATACATACATACCACACTTTCTTCTGTATACTAAAATGGAACAATAAATGCTCAAACTTCTCGAAGAGTGTGTATATTGCCGCATTCCTATTTCACCATATTTTCCGGCTTACTTTTTTCTACATTAACTCGGTTGCTTTTAATAACTTCTAATTTACACGCTCAAATCGGTTTGTAAAATTGTTCTAGTTGTTTAATGGATTAGATTTATTCCAGATTATTATTTTATTAGGAGTTTTATGGGTTGCTATTTTAAAACGTTCTTATTGAAGGTATTGGCGTAAAATTGTAAAGGACGTTTGTTGAAAGATCTTTCTTCTTTTATGTGATTTGTTATAACTTGTGCCTTGTCTTTTATTTTATGCTTTATATGAAATTTTTACACTTATCTTTTACCCTCACGCATCTAAAATATCCTCATTTATGTATCACTTCCGGTTATACCGGAAGTAGCTACCAACTACGTAGTTTCTAATAGAACAACCTGTATATTATCACATTTTTGAGTTTCTTATTAACTTTATTTTATTTTAAATGGAACACCCTGTATATCATTACATTTTTGGATAGCCTAATGAATAAGCTTTTCAACGATGTATACATTTGTACATATAAAATGCAACGTTGCCAAGTTATTTAACATTTTCCTGAATGTAAGGTTAGCAATAAAAATTAATTCTTGGTTTATTATCGAAGTTGAGACAAATTAGATATAATTAAGCTAGGTATAGGCTTTGAAAAGATGTAAACATTTTATTCATATATTGAATAGGGGAGAGAAGGCTCCGCGTGAAACTTTAGCATGTTCAACGTACATAAATTCTCTTATTTCCAATGAAACATCCTGTATATTTTGATATGGGCGATTAGTACTCTTAAAGACCTAACTTTTATCTAAATACATTGATATCGCTAAAATTTACAGTCTTTTAAATATTTCCATTTTTTTAATTTTTCTATAATTATTTTATAAGGTAACGACGTATTGGAACCATATAACTTTTGTATAAATGATATTAATGAAAAATCAACAGCGAAGCCACAATCTTTCGTCGCTTGACACTTTGGACACCCGGTATATAAATAGATGCATCACCCGAATAGTCTGAAGGACAGATTGCAGAATTGGAATCTCTAATCGAAAGCTGGGTCGCCGTTTTGGGTCTCATAAAACACCGTCCAGGGAACTTTGTCAAGAAATGGTATAGTTTATAGAAAGAGAAGTAAGTGTCCTAAATACATCCACGCACAGGTCGACAGAAGACCTATATGTTGCAGAGCTTTGAGACGAAGATATTTTTTGAATAATGGGTGTGATTATAATGGATGATGAGAAGTATTTTACGCTGTCACATTCTGAAATGAAAGATAACGAAGGGTTTTATACCTCTGATATTGAAAGTTGTCCAAACGAAGTAAAATTCCAAGTAAAAGCAAAATTTGCTGACACAGTTTTAGTCTGGTGTGCGATTTCAGTGGCTGGTGTTTTACCACCTTATGTAAGCTTTGGATGCTGGGGTTTATTTTCAAAGATGCTTACCTAAACTGCTTAAATTTATTAATACCCATCATCAGAACGATGAAATAATATTTTGGCTCGATCTCGCTTCCTGCCATTATGCCACACGGAGTTACGACCGGCTGGAGCAGGATAACCTCAATTATGTACCAAGAGGAGATAATTCCCCAAATGTTCCTCAAGCTCGGCCAATAGAAGAATTTTGGTCAGTATTGTGTCGAAATATTTATGAAAACAGTTGGGAGGCAGCTGCGCGTAACATTTTTTAGAAACATTAGGGAAGTTGATCGTTTGCCTTTGAAGAGCATGGTCCGCTATCAGTTTTGTGGATTAGTTTTCATGTTGTCAAAAGATGTAATATTAACCATTGATAGTTAAGTTTAAATAAACTTTCATTATTTTAGTGATGGTGTCTTTTCATTTTTTTCTCAAAACTTATGTCCCATACGTTAGTGTCAAAAAAAAAAAAAATCTATTTATTTCTGTATTTTACTTCGGTTTTTAAAAGTACACACTTAATAAAATGGCAAGAGAAACGTTACTCATTTGTATATTTTTTCCATTGAGTACAGCAGATCTGGGCAATCTTGGAGATAAACATCCAGGGCAATTCATTTCGAAATTATGCTTTGTCATTAAAAGTCTTTTTAAAGTTCTTACAATAAGGCTAAGTTTTTGTCAGAAAAATCCTTTCCTTGCCGGCGTTGGATCTCGGTAAACACATACACATTTCAACGATTTTTAATATGTTGTTGTGTGTGGTATATCTTCACTCTTGAAGTTGTTAAAAAGCTCCACACGTTGTTTGTCAATAGCAACAGAAACTTCTTTCCAGCCTTTTATTTTTTGGCTGGTTGTATATTTTTTTAATGCACACAATTTCATCAAAAGTTCCGAATTATCTATATGAATACTAAGGTGTTTACAATATCTGGCCACAGAAGTTCTTTTTTTAACAATATACAACGATATGCTTGCGAATCTTCAACATGGTCACTGACGTTTTAAAGTGAGTTATGACTAGGCCTTCTTATTCCTTTACCAACGCTTCTGGCATAACGTTAACTTCATTTGGCAAAAAGACCAGTTTTCCGTTTTATTAATTGTTGCCTTTAAATGTCATAGAACGACCATTGAAGATTTTACAAATTCTACTTGCAGCACACATTTATGAAATATAGAAGCTTGTAAATGAATAACAATGGCCAAACTTCAAAAAAAATGTTTTTAAGATTATTAAGTCCTTAAAAAATCCCAAAATGGTGTATCTTGACGTTACTGACAATAATGCTACTCTTACTCAAATTAATTGCTTGCCTTACATTGACTTTCCTGGCAATGATTAAAACATTAGAATTCATTTACAAGTCTCATATTGAATTACTCACAAAACTCAAATCTGATAAAAAGAATTGGCCGTCTAGTGATAAGCTACGCCGTGTTATGTGAATGAGATAGAATTAGAATGAACGAGGTTTGCGCAGTGATGGTTCACCCCGTTAAGGAGCTAAATTGAGAAAGAACCACCAAGAAAAACCCAATTTATTAATAAATAAGTAATTGCACAAGTACATTAATAAATCAAATATAAAAAAAAAACAATGAAAGGGTTCAATATATAACAAAACACCAGTAAATCCGGTTCAAGTGCGTGCAAACTTATAAAAATAAGTGACAAACAAAATAGAAAGCAGTTTAACTACACATAAACACAATTAGAAAAAAAACAAACAGTGAAATCACACCTACAATTGTGTCATATAAAAATAAAAATGGCGACTTTCATGCAGTTTAACTACACTTACACAAGGACAAAAAAATAGGCAAGGGATTTAGACACACACACGCACACGCGCGCATTGGCTGAATCAAAGACAAGGGTCATGTGCAAATAAATCATAACAAAGTGACCAATAACCTACCCGCAACTTGAAGTGACTACGTTACAAACGACAGCATCCCTTCCTCAGCTTACATGGTCATCTATACATCTCGCTGCATTTAAAACAATAAGAACGAGTTAGTTTAACAGTAACAATGGAATTCGAGGTGATTTTGGTGTCATCTGGACTCGTGTCTGTAATCTCCGGCATCGTTTATAACAATTAACTGGTTCTATCGTGCCACGTTCGTCCACGCATTATTCTCTACACGGGCCAAATATTAGTAAACAGTCAACAATACCAACTCATACAAGTAAGGGGGGAGGGAACACTGTACTGTCTGACGTGGAGTCCGTTTATTTCAACAGATTTTAGCTTAATGAGCGCGCTTACGTAATTAAACAGACAATGATTGATTTTTAATAGGATACGTAGGCTTGTTGAATTGTTTGCGGCTAGCTTTAATTTACATTAAAATACCTACTTACGTTTGAATATAGTCCTTAAAGTTAACCAATTATCCCCAAACACGACGGATTACGATACGCGGTTTAAACTCAAGACGGTGGCGGTTATTTATAGTTAATTTTAGAAAAACTTACGCTAAAACCAACAAAAAAAAGAAAGACAAATTCGGTTTACAATGATGGTTTGTAACAATCAGAACCATCCGATCGACTCGAAACTCTATCTGTGACTCCGTTTTATTACAACAAGAAGTATTAATTTTTAAAATATGCACTCGTCCGTAACAAACCGTATAGGTCTCGAATTTCCAAGTAACAAACAAAGATGCCTTTTGATTTGCGGTATGTTCCGATGTAAATTAATTACTAACGTGACGTTTTTAGCAGAAATCCGTGGGTTTAGAAATTTTCAACGATTCGTCACGGTCTTTCGGTAAAGGCAGTTTCGAGAGGACACCTGTTTTCACCCCACCATATGTTTTCTTTTTCTTTTCAGCCCTTAGTCAAATATCAGTTACATAAAATACTTAAAATAAAATATCCCGCAAAACATTATCATTATCAAGTTACGACTTATTACCAATATATTAATAACCATTATAATTATGTTTTCTTTCGCGGCAACAATTGCGATTTGAAAAATTTTTATTACAATAATATTTTCTCGGTACGCTACCTACAAACTTGTTAGCGAATAATTGCAAAAAAGGTACACACAAAGTTAAATCATAAATTTAAAACAGGCATTTTTAGGCAAAATAAAATTTTTGTAGAGGCATCCATATCGGATATCCCGTTACTCGATGGCCATACCTTAAGAGCGTCATCGTTGGGCAGTCAAAAGTGCCTTATACACTCTTGTACAAAACTTAATAGTTAAGAAGTTATGGACAATATTAAATTTAGCAGTAAACCAAATCTGGTAGGCCACGTAATTATTTTGTCATATTTTTTTTTGTAACATTGTTTATTCTTTGACGTAATTTCAAGATTAATTTGATATGTGTACGTTTTCAAATGAAGAATATGCCGATGAAAGCGTCAGAGCGGGAATACCAGCGTTGTAGGTTTTCTGATGGAAGCATACCTGTTAAGCAAGTGTTCATAATCAACATCTGTCAGAAACAGGTAATTTTCCTACAGCTACTACAGATCGTCCCGTACAGGAAGAAGTTGGCGTAAAAGAAGTTATTCTTTATGTTGTGTAAAACAGTCCCTCTAATAGCGCACGAAGAATATGTAATCGTGTTCATGGTACTCGAATGAAAGTGTGCAGAACATCACATAACTTTTGGTTTATGCCTATATTAAATACAATCTGTTCAACATTTACAAGAAGCAGACTATTCAGCGTGTGTTGACTTTTGTCGTTGGTCAAATGCACACCAACAGCTTTATGAACAAATTATTTTAAAACCAGAGAACTGCATTTTCAGCATCGCTTTTCGGTGAACATTTGGTGTGGTGTTCTTTATAATCTTCTTATTGTGCCATTCGTATTTTAAGAACGTTTAACATTCGAGCAGTAGCTAAATTGTTTACAAAATGAGTTGCCAGGATTAGTGGAGGTTGTTCTAGTTCAAAATATAGTTGACCTGTGGTTTCAGCATGATGGCGTCATTTCGGTGTAAATATCAGGGAATATCTAAATTACAACTTTACTAACCGGTTGATTGGAAGAGGAGGTCCAGTTCTCTGGCCCTGAGGTCACCAGACTTAACTCCCCTTGACTTATCTTTGGGGATACACAAAAAGTCTGGTGTATTAAAATAAACCACAAACCAGAGATGAGCTAATTCAAAATATAATGGCTGCAATTCCTCAATTATTAAAAGAGCAAAAATGTGTTGTGACAGCAGGGAAACATTTTGAGCCAAAACTTTAAATAAAGTTTTGTTTTGTTGAATGAATTAATAACATTTGTTAAGGCACAGAATCAAGCTAAGCGATATTATGTTGACGAATTATTGAAGAACCATGGCCACACTGTAGTACGCATACCACCCAATCATTGCGACTTAAATCCCATCGAATTGATATGGAGTATGCAAAACTCAAAGTGGCAATACATAACGTCGATCAAAGTGGCCTTCAAATAGAAAATTTAGTGCGAGCAACCTTTGCCAAAATAACCCAATCAGATTGGGAAAAACATTGGCGCACACGTCGATCATATAGCCGAAGAAATGTGGCAGCGAAACGGATTGATGGATCAAGAAGTTGAAAAATTGATTATGACAAATAATACTGGGCTATCTGACGATGACACAAACTTTGACGAAGAAGTTTAGGACATTGAATAAAACTTTAAATTTATAACCTTTAATTTGTATTTTGTAATAACATATTTTTTTTTTGTATTTGGGAGCCGAGGTCTAGACACAAACGTATTATGGAGTTTTTAAAACTTTGTAATAACATACATAATTTTTGTATTTCTTATTTTGTAATAACATGTTATGCATTGTTTTATATACATACTTATTTTGTAAAAACGTTTATTAAATTTAATGGATTCATTTGTAGTGGATAATTATTTGGCATAAACAACGTCTTTATTAATTCCATCTACCGAGAGAGCATTAATTTGTGTCCAGAACAAAATACTTTCCACTGCCTATGAAATCAAACTTTACTTCCAGAAATTTTATTATAGTAAAAGTTACATTTATTTAACAGTTACAGTATAATGGATTAATCATTTTTTAATTTGGGATTTTTAATTCTAAATTATGACCTCCATTATTATTTAAACCAGCATCTATGCGTTTTTTCATATTGTTACACATTTTTACTTTCTTGCTAAACAAGAAAGTAACTTTCTTGCTAAACAAGAAAGTATTGCGGTCCAAAAAAAAAAATAAGTAACAAGCTTTAGGCAATAGGTATACAGGTGGTGAAAATAAGAGTGTTATTTTGGGGACAAATTTTAACAGAGAAGATTAAAATTCAGGTAATCAATAACTAACATGAAATGCAATTTTTTAAAACTTTCCAAATTGAATATGGCCGCAGTTACAGTCACATATACATTTTTTTTGTAGAAATATGTATTTCCGTTACCGTTCAAGATATAGAAGAATTGGAAAATAGATATGCGTAGTTAAATAAAGGTTGTTTAAAGAGCTTTCTTTACTTCATAAGCTATGTTATAAATTTTCTAGGTAACCAGCCACTCTTATGGATGCAACTACCCTGCTTCTTCTAAAGCTACTAGTATAGGAGATGTGAATTTTCAAATATTTAATATTGATATTGTTATAACTTTCTAACTACTTTGGTTACAAACTTGGTATTTTGGAAATAAACTTTGTTCATTTGCGCTAATAAAATTATATTATTCTGTTTAATCACTACTTCCGTTTTTTTCCGGAAATTGAAAATATTCCTCGTATTGCTGGTATAACATACGCATACTCTTACTTTATTTGAAAGGGAGCGAAATTTGCTTTAACATGATATGAAACAGTCCATAGTTATCTTGAAAGATAAGCGAGTATTTTAACTTTCAACCTACATATACATATGTAGGTATAGAAAGTTATGCTATAGACTTTTTATTTTATTAGGGTCAGTTTTTGGTTTTTATTAAATATCTGAACAGCTGAATATTTCTAAGGTATAAAAATAAGTCATGTATTTTTTACTATTTTGCAAGAAAGTTCTGTAATGCACTAGCATTCGCCTACTTTAACTGGTCTTGATTAATGTTTTGAATCACAGCTCTAATTGCATTTTTTTAAAATACTGGACATAGTATACATCTTCTTGACATGGCTACATATACACCAATAACTGTAGGATGTAATGGAGGTTATACAAATTCACCAGAAGCCTCATCAGACCAGACCGTATATTGCATTTTATAACATTATGTAACCCGTTAGATAAAACCACGCTTCATCACTAAAAAATTACATATCTCACATTTCGTCATTCCTCAAATTGTTATTAAACCACTAGTGTAGTTCATGTTCCGGCATTATAGTTATTTTGTATGGACGATAATGTAACTTTTGTTTAAGTGCTTTTCGACACATTCCATAACAAGCTTAAAATGCATAAATTATGCATTAAATAATTAATTATTGCCATAGTAAAAATAATAACTAAAAGTTTGTACCTGTTCGTTATAATTGCCGTAAATTTTTTAGGAATACGTTCTATGCACACTCGTATATCAACCACATTTTCAGTTAAAACAGACTACGTACAGATGATTTACCCTTGTTAACACTGCCCCTACTTCGAAACTGAATAAATCCCATTCACCATTTTCATTCTGCTGCTTATTTCGAAAATAACATTCCAACATAAATTGGTTTTCTTGCAGATAGTAGGACATTGCTTAATCTAAATCGTTTACATTTAGGTTAAAGGGTTACTTTTTGTTTATACTGTACTTACTTATGATAAACGTGTTTGTAAACAATGAATCTTAAGAAAGACTAATTAAACAATAATATTAAAGAAAATAAACGAATAATAATTGAAAACACTGAAAATAACTCTCAATTCCCTAATGCATTACGCTAAAAATGTCAAATACATGCTGCTAATTTCATGGTGTGGACTAAGGACTAAAGTTTTATTTATGCTCTCTACGTAGTTACTTGTGTTGCGGTTCAAGAACCAATTTTCAAATATTTAAATTTACCGCCAAAATACTTCATAACCTGGAATGTACTCCGAAAAAGGCGACAGCGCTAGTTCCGCCCTCTTAGCCATCATGTTTGCTTCGGTCAACTGTAGTTAAATGTGTTGCTTGAAATTGTAATTGCTTACGTTATTCGAAATATGAGTACCGTATTACTTCCACCTATCGTTTGTAAAACATGACGCCGCGTGTTTCAAAATGCTGAAAATTCTTATAACACGGCTAGTTGATTTGGATGTGGAGAAAATTCCCGTTCCTTTTAGTTTCAGCGTCTAATTTGGATGATAATAAAAAATCAACCACAAACTGAAAGTCTACCATGCTTTTAGCGTTGCGTTCATAAATAATTGTTATAACTTAATTTATTCATATCTTAGTGACATAAAACAACGTGTTTATCACAAAGGCGGTAACACAAGTTGTATTGATATTGAATTAGGTGTGCCACAAGGTAGTGTCTTGGGTCCGCTGTTGTTTCTTTTACATATTAATATCTCTACTTATTTAAAAATTAGTCATTGCATGTTTGCGGATGACAACATTATTCTCATGCCATGATAATGAGTGACATGTTAAATAAAATGAAAGAAATGTTTTCATTACCTGGAAAGAACACATTTCATTTGTACGTGACAAAATGGCATCTAACTGTTTTCTCATTAAACGTCTAGTCTTAACTACTAATAGTTATGTATCACTCCACCATTGAACCAATTATGCGATATGCTATCATATTTTGGGGCAATAGTGTTAACAATAAACAAATGTTTATCAGATGTGTGTATCGTTAAAGTTTTAATAGCTCTTGTAATACATTTAATATGGAAGAAATATTAATATATCCATGCAACACACATAAATATAAATATCTAAATACTAATTTTTAATATTTTTAATTAAGGACGCGTTTTATTGTGTAGATGGTTTTCTTGAATATGTTTTTAGATTCAATAGAATTAGTTTAATTTTAATTTGAAAAATTGAAAACAATTTTTGAAATTTTAATAGATAATATTATTACTGACGAAGATAACTGCAAGTGTTATCGAAAAGTTTAGATTGTATAACTTAAATATACAAATACACCATTAAAAAACCCAAAAAAAGATAGCAAATAATTGGAAATCGTTAGCATCTCCTTAACATCTTAGGAATTAAACTGTTTACTTTTCTTTTTTAATTTTTTTCTGTGATGGGATATAATTGGGTCAGAAGATATAAGCATCCAATGTAAGACGTCGATGTTCGTATTTATCCTTGATGTTTTTCTTGAAAGAAAAAGTCAAAGGTTCTAATAATCTTTAAGACCAGCTTCAAGGACATCTTCCAAAAACTGTCCTACAGGTAACGGTAGAAACTTTATAATTTCGCTGCCATGTCATGTATAAGCAATTTGTGCCCAAATGTCCTTATGTGGTACCCATTTATATAAACTGACACATATCAAATGTTTCGAATTCGCCAAATTTTTCTGGGTTTATATAGTGAGCATTCGATATTACACTTAAAATATTTGCAGATCGGGAAATTACATTTTTGTCTAATCCTGTAAAGTAAATGTAGATTGCCATCAAATTTTCGGGCTGTATTTCCATCGTTGCTTGTTTTCTTACTTGTTTGGGGTGATCCACGACCAGTCCCGTTTTTCTTAAAGCAAAGAATAAATTATATCCTTTCTTTGTTTTACGGCTTCCGTAGCTTCGGCTCCTCTTGCTTGCCATTCTCGTATCTCTAATTGGCAGGCAATAGACAGCAGGTATTCAAAAGATGTTATATAAGTATGAATTAAAGAAACTAATGCCAAACAAATGTAACGGTATCGCAGAATCTATCTTTTATTATTATAGAAAGATTGTGTATGTCTTTAGGAGTAACTTTACAGACATTACATGTTTGAAAAGATGCAGTGTCTGTTAAAACATTACATGTGTTTTTATTCAGTGGCGAACACGGGAATGCGCTTAAAGAAGAACTCCTTGTGAGTCAACCAGATCTTGGTGGGATGAAGTTGATCGATCTGGCCTTGTACTGACTGATATTCTTTAATTGTTTTTTTTTTGTTTCTCTTTTTAATTTAAACCCAATAGGTCGTCAATACATTGTGGTATACCTTTCCAGTAATTTTTTATCTCTGGCCATCCGTACAGATAATTCGAGAGGTACTATGGTACACAATATACTGTTTGAGTCCCCATATTGTGTTTGTCCCCTTTGAATGGTTGTGTATTCTTCTTTGCCTAAACTTAGGTCTACGGTAAGTATGCTTACTCAGGAGTGTAGGACTTATATGTTGTAGACGATGAGTGATGAAGTTGTTCCATCTTTGCGCTGTAGTTCTTTTTCCACTTTTCCATAGCAAAGTTTTTCTGGACTCGATAAAACAATTTGTTTTATATCTTTAAGCCGTTCTTTGTTGTTCTTCACAAATTTATTGTATGTGTAACTACAGTCGTTCCACTTTCTTAAAAGCTTAGATAACACCTTTACCGCACTTTCTAGCTTGTCATCTTCAGGAATGTCTAATATGTAACTATTCACTCGTTCCTTGCACTGTACTGACGATAGTTTAAAATAATTCATTTATCTTGACTTTAAAATCGTTTGAATTCTTTCCATGACAAGTGTCTGTGAAAAAAGAAATATATTTCAGAAACGAGGACTTTGGGGTAGTGTGTGTAATATCATTTATAGTTCAAGTGCAACTTTTTTCCAGGCTTCAAATAAAATTAAAAATTTTCGATTTTATGGCGAAAGTTAACTATATTCCCATGCATTATAAAACACTGTTGTGACTCTAAATTTGGCTATTAAAATGGTAAAATTTGAAAGAACGTACCTGTTGCTTTCAAATCCATGCTCTGAAGGTAGGTAAGTAATGTAGCGACAATATGTAAACAAACGCAATTATTGTGTTTGAAATAAGCATACAACTGACGCTGACTAACATGACAAAAAACGTCAGCGTCTGCTGGATAAAATAGAAATCTACTCGTAATTCGCGCGGAATTCGAAATACCGATTATTAGGGAATGTGTAATCCTTGCTTCGTGTTTTAAACGAAATAAAAAAATCGAATTTTGACATAGATCATCATTAATCGATATGTTTAAGGCATGTATGTACCAAAAACTGCCCATAATAAACCCCCCTCTCTGCAGCTGAATTTCTCCCAAAATCTAACCAGTCATTTGAAATACATACAGGGTGTCCCATAACTAATGGACAATACGGCAACTGTAGAGAGAGGTGATCAAAATAGGTCGTTTAACAAAAACATGCGTTAGTAAAATGTTAATAGCAAACGATATATAAGGCGTTAAAGTTGGCATATTATTTTTGAAAATTCGTAAAAGAAAACAGCTGAATGTATTACTCAAATTTGGCACACTTTAGTTATTTTAGGGTGATAAACACGAATCTTATAATTTTTTATGATACTCCTAGTAAAAAAAAAACGTGAATTTATCCCATTCGAACTGTGCAACTAGCTCCCTCTAGAAGTATCATAAAAAATTATAACATATTCGTGTTTATCATCCTTAAAAAAATAAAGTGTACCAAATTAGAGTTAAATACATTCAGGTGTTTTCTAACTATTACGAATTTTCGAAAATAATATATCAACTTTAACGCCCTATATCTCGTTTGCTATTAACATTTTACTAACGCATGTTTTTGTTAAACAACCTATTTTGATTACCTCTTTCTACAGTTGCCGTATTGTCCATTAGTTATGGGACACCCTGTATGTGTTGTCGTTCGTGTATAGTAACACTCATCCACTAACATATTTAACAATAAATTTGTAAACAATTTTATTCATTTATTAGTTTAGCCAACTTATGCACGGTTTATTTGACAATAGTTAACTTTAACTTCTCGTAAAAAGAAAAGCAGCTTTGCTTAAGAGACCCTGCGGTCTACCAATGCTTTAACAACATTTGATAAGTGGTCAACTGTCCGTTTTCGTTTTATAAGTTAAACTACTTGAGAAAAAAATTTGAGCCTTGTAGGAATAAGGCGATCGAATTAATTTTTTGGAGCACATTACGTGAGTTCTAGAACCTTGATAGCAACACTTCCTATACGGTAGACTATCATTGTCCTTTATTTTTAGACATCCTTGGTCAGTCTACAAAGTTTCAGTGTTATATGTATAAGAGATCAATACAATGTTTATTTACATCTTTTTTTAATTATTATTAATGAACGCAACAACATTGGCACGGTAGTCTGCCATTTTGTTTACTTGTGATGTCAAAACAATAAAATCAGAAAAATCAGCTTTGTAGGAACATGCCAACTGTCGCTGCCTCACGGACTATAATGGCGGTTAAAAATGATATAAAAACGTTTTGTGTAACTTTTTACTGGACAAAAAAAAAGTTCTTGGTGTTAGATTGCAAACTTGAAATTCGTTTGGCATTGGTTTATTAACTACATAAACCAGAAACATACACTAGATGAATGCTTAAAGTTTATTATCAAAATATTTTAATCTGTTTAACTTGAAATTTTGACCGCAGTAAAGTTGACAAGGGAATCCGGGAGAGATATTTATTTCTTCCTTAATAAATTTTATGAAACTGAAAGAAAAACTTTTAATGTGTATGTTGGCATATTTTTTTATAAAACCGGAAGTATGCTTAAATTGATTTGAAAAATGGTATTAATATGTATTTTTAGGTTATACCATCGTTATCTAAACAGAATATGTTTAGATAGATGGGTGTGATCAATTATTCAATATCGCAGATTTCAGGAAAAACTATTACTCATAAACATATTATAGTATGAGTAAATAAATTGATAATTCATTACGTATTTAACTACCTTTTGTTCTTTTTTTAACTTGAGATGTGAAAGAGAAGAGTTAAAAACATGAAATAATTGTCAGACGCACCTGTTTTGACATAAATAATTTTTGCGGCGGGTCAGTTTGATGCAAACACGTGTATCATACCTTTATATAAATAAATCGATTTAGATCACAGTTAGTTAGTTTTATTATTTTTTTATTTTTTATTAATTACACTACATACACATTGTACATAACTAACGTAACCTTAAGTCATCCAATTGTTGACGTCATTGTTAATATGCGATATTGCCTTCAACATTATTCTCGCCACAAGTATGTGAAAATACCCGTTTTTTTTTTTAATAATGTGATTTAAAAATGAGTATAATTACGCGTTAATTATGCGCTATTTTGCGCCTTTAATAAGTTGTAGCAAAAATTCTATAAACATAAATGATTTTATTTAGGCGCCATTTTGCACCGTTAAAATAAAATTTTGAGTTCTTATAGGAAAGAACTACTGCATTTTTACGTAAATTCCAATTGTGTGTCGTTTCGTGCCGCTAAAATAAAATTTTGCTCCCCCACAGGAATTACGTTATTGCGATAATAACATCTACAAGGATAACTTTATGGTCTTACATATAAATTAATCTTTCTTGCGCCATAATTAAACATTTATTATGTGTATTATTTGTGCAGGTAAAGTTAATTTTTGTGCCCTTGTAGGAAAATTACATCGACAGGGCTAACTTCACACCCGTGAACTTCGGCATAAATCAACTTTTTCTTATACAGTAATTGGGCGCCCAATATGCCTTGTTTTGCGCCGCTAAAGTAACCGTTTACGAGTTTGGAAGCTAGTAAACTTTATGATTAATTGTATTTTTTCTTGAACAATAATTATGCGCCCATTATTCGCCATTAAAAGAACATTTTGCACCCCATTATAAAATCACATCGATACGGCTAACTTTATACCCTTATATATAAATTAATCTTTCTTGCGCCATAACTAAACAGCTATTATGCGTAATATGTATGCCGCTAAAGTTAATTTTTGCGCCCCTATGCGAAACAAGTTTCTGTAAAAACTACATCGACACGGTTAACTTCACACCCTTGAACTTCGGCATAAATCAACTTTTTGTTATACAGTAATTAGGCGCTCAATATGCGCTGTTTTGCGCCATTAGTGAACTTTTAATATTAACATAATTGGATTCTACATCATTTTTACAAATCTTAATCTTGAACCCCAATTTGTGTGTTCTCCTTACCCGTGCTTATCGTTGTACATTACTTATGAAACATAGTAATATACAAATTCCTATTTAATTTGAAGGCTATCTACCCACGTTTTAAGTTTATAAGGTATTTGTCCACTACAATGCATTAATTAGACATCAATTATGCGCTGTTTTACGCAAAACGGCTCATAATTCGCATCTAATTAACGTGCAAGGAAAGACTGACTGTACATAAGTTGACAACTGTGCAATACACCATGTATTTTATTTTTCATAACTTAGTTCTTATATGGGAGTAAAATTTCACTTTAACGGCGTATAATTACTGCATAAGAAAAATTGATTTATACAGAAGTTCACGACTGTGTTAATTTGTACAATAACGTGCATCCTGTAGGGGCGCAAAAATTAATTTTAACGGCGCATAATTGGTGTCTAATTACCGCGCTAAAGAAGATTAATTTATTCATGAGGTTGTGAGAAGCCTTATTGATGTAATTTTTTAAATAACTTGTTAAAGATGTAAATCACACGCCCAGAAACTATTTTTGAGAGTATTTGCAGTTGCAGGTTTCAACTAACGCGTCGACCGATGTAATTTGGTTATTCAGTAAATCTAAATACTTGTCACCATTCAAGTTTCCATCTATAAAAAAATGGGCCTATAAGCCTATTTTCGACAATTCCCATCCAAACATTCAACTTATATGGATGCTGGGTATGTGCTTCATGAATCCAATGAGGATTCTCATTTGACTAATACCTTGAGTTATGGCGGTTAACTTCCATTTAAACAAAAAGTTGCCTCATCAGAAAACACTACATAACATGCAAAATGTTCGTCGACATTACAAATGTCCTTCAGTTCGCAAAACTCCAGCCGTCGGTCAAAATCAACGTCTGACAATTCTTGAACCCATTGTATCTTATACGGATGATAGTTTTCAATTTTCAATATCTTCTGTACAGAACATCGACTTATACCATGGTTTAGTGCTAAAATTGTGGTAGAAGTTTGAGGTAATTCCTCTAAATCAATTGCAATGTTTTGTCTAATAGTTTCGTTCGTTGCGGGCCGCGATGTTCCAGTTTTTGACAAATTTTGACCACCCCAGTTGCATTAAAACGTTGTAATGTTTTAGTAACTGTTGAACGTGATATGGGATTTCTTTCAGGATGCAAATCATTAAACATATGACACACTTTTTCATGAGTTCTAACACGATCACCATAACCAATCATCATTAATATTTCAATACGATCTTTTTCGCTTAAATGACCCATTCTAAATCGTATAATTTATTTCCGTAAATTACAATTTGAGAGTTCGGCAAGTTACCTACTAGATAGTACTCGTTTATTTCTTACTAAAAATACGAACAACATCAATTTGTTTATCTAAATGGTTTTTTACTCTAATGTATAAAAACTTAAAAGTGGTTAATTAACTTGCTGTATTCCTCGTTTTTACAGATTTTTTACACTAAACCCAGTATGTATGAATTCGAAATAACAAGATATTTCAAAATCTGCAAAAATATGCAGGGTGTCCCATTTTAAGTAAAAAAGTTAAGGATATTTTCTTAAACCGGAAGTATATTATTAACAAAAAAATGTACATCAGATGCATTTTGCCCCTTTGCACTTAGCTGGAAAATTTCAAAGATATCGTCCTTTATTTGATCACAGACACAAATCGTTAACATGCGCGCCCTTCAAAAAGGGTGACTGTTATTTATAGATTAATATTTGAAAACCACATTAAACTAACACCCGAAAGAAAAGACAAATTAGCGTTGGCTAATTCAAAAGGAAAAGTACCCGCAAGAAATATTTTAAAGACAACTGTTTACAATGAAGGTCTTTAATTAACCAACTCGATCTGGCTCCGTCGACACTCTAACTCTCACTCTTTTGTCCCCCGATTATAAAGTAACCTCGACTCCCACAATCAACCCCTATTTTTCAAACGTAATTAAAAAAAAACAAAAAATTGTTATGTTGGAACAGTTTCATATTAATTATTGAACGACATCTTAATTTTAAAAATATGCATTCGCCCATAACAAGCGCTACATTTAGGTCTGAAGTTTCAACGTATCAAACAGAGACGTCTTTGATTACAGTGTGTACCGACGTAATTAATAACTAACTAGTGACATTTTTACATGAAGAATGGGCGCATAAGAATTTCCAATGATTCGTTACTCCCCTTCCGTAAAGCAGCTTTTAAGCGTACACCTGCTAGTCAAACCTCAAACACATGTTTTTCAACCCTCAGCCAAAAATTTGTTACAAAAATAAAATATTACGAAAAAACCATGCTCAAATAACGAATATGTTAAACCCCATTAATTAACTTTATATATATATATATATATATATATATATATATATATATATATATATATATATATATATATATATATAGGGTGATTTAAAAGAAAAAGCAAAGAATTAAAATTGAAGTTCAAGTGCTGCCAATCTTTAGAATAAAAAACTTACATCTTCCTGGTGGTTTATAGAATTGTATACATACAGGGTGGGGCATCACATTCGCGTCGCTTGATTATAGGAAAACGCAAGGAGGTAGAAAGAATTTTTTACAGTTATACGTAGTATGTCAATGTGCATAATTTACAATTACTTTGAAATGTATAGGATATTTGAGAAGTAAGGATCATAGGAAGCTTTGGTTTTTTCTTATGTAACACCCTGTATATTTAGCCAGTTTTAGACATATTTATTATAAATGTGTAATATGTCTAAATGCTTTAGTTTTTGAGATAATTTAAAACTTTTTTTGTCCTAGTATCCAAAACTGACCAAATACACAGGGTGTTCCATAAGAAAAATACAAACTTTGGTATGGTTCTTACTCCTGAAACATCCTGTACATTTCAAAATAATTTAAAATTATGCACATTGTTACTCTTCATACCCCTCTAAGAAATCTTCTATCTATCTCCTATCGACCAACGCGAATGTAGAGCCCCAGCCTGTACACACGTTCTGAAGAATATTACTGCTCTCTAAAACCGGGCAAAATTGGCAAAAGTCCAAGAACACGTCAATTTTTACATCCTCTCCCTGGCAAGGTGGCTTCATGCCAGGGAGAGGATGTGTCGATCAGATGGTTGCGCTCCAGCAGGTGATCGAAAAGTGTTTAAGGGTAAAAAGGAAGTTGTTCTGTGCGTTTGTAGATCTGGAGAAAGCATACGACAGAGTGAATAGGGAGAAGCTGTGGGAAATATTAAATGAATATGTCGTAAATAAAGGTCTAATAAATGGGATAAGGGCAGTATACAACGGTAGTCGGTCATGTGTTAGGGCGAGAGGAGGTGTGACACTTTAATATTGAGCAAGGAGTGCGACATGGCTGTGTGATGTCACCGTGGTTGTTGAATGTGTATATGCATAAATGTGTTAGACAAGCATGTACCGATATAAATAGTGTAATGGTTGGTGACGTAAATGTACGACTTCTGGTGTATGCAGATGACACATTCAGTGACAGTGCGGATGAGCTGCAAACCGCTCTGAGGAAGTTTGATACAGTCTGTGAGAGCATGGACCTAAAGGTAAACGTGAACAAAACTAAGATTATGGTATTCAATCGGGAAGGAGGAAAGGAGAGTAGAGGATTTACTCTGCAAGATGAAGTTGTGGAGCAAGTGGACGAGCTGGAATATCTTGGTAGAATGTTTACTGCAGATGGTACAATGGAGGGCGAGATTGGACGAAGGATCAATGCTGGAAGGAAAGTGATTGGAAGTATGTGGACGATAATGAGAAATGAAAGCATGAGCCTAGCTGCGAAACGAGCAATCTATAATGGAGTGTTCGTCCCGTCAGTACTGTATGGAAGTGAGACATGGGTATGTCAAAAAAAGCACGAAAGAAAGATAAATGCCATGGGTATGAGATTCCTGAGAAGCGCATGTGGTAAAACGACAAGGGACAAGATAAAAAATGAATACATAATGACGGAGTGTGGTGAGGAAAAGGCGATGATTGATAGATATAACAGTAGTACATTACGTGGGTTTGGCCACATTGAGAGAATAAACAACGCAAGATTAACGAAACCAATATAAGTGGGCGAGGTTAGAGGAAAGACCGGGCCTGGTAGGTCGCGAAAACTTGACTTAATGTAGTAGAATGTATGATAAAGGAAAGAAAGAATCTTGCGGAAGCTAGGGAGATAGGAAAAATGGAGAAAGATTTTGAAGTAAAAATAAATAAGAGGCAGGGATTGTTTTGCCTACCCCGCAAGTGAATGGCGTGAAGGTTAAGTTAAGGGGATCAAAGTTTTAAGTAGGAAGACTTGCTCAACCGTATCTTTTTCTAAATTCCATTGATTTGTTGCTAAGAAATTACGTCTTAAAGTTTTAAAGTTAAGGAATGTAATATCAGGATTTGTATCCACATTCTATATAAATTGGTGGTCATTTTGAACCATACATTCGGTAGTTTAAACGTGTTTATACTTTTATTATTTTATTGATTTTTGGAGCAATACGTCCAGTAATGTAAATGTTCTTGTGCTTTTATAAAAGTACTAATTTTTTAAATTTGGAACCTTAAGACACAATTTCTCAGCAACCATTCGATCGAATTAAACTTAGAGGTCATTTGACTCCTTGTCTTATGTAAAATTTGGATGGAATCTCTACTCCCGCACAAAATTAAAGTTACAAACGTTATCTTTGCGATACAAAAATCGACGTATTTTTGGATTTGTGTCGAAACGTTTTACAGGTGTACAAATTTTCGTTGGGACACCGTGTACTACAATGGTTATAGCATTAAAAGGTTGCAGTGGTATTTCAAATTATTTTGGTAATGACGTGCGCGCAAACTAGTTTCATATTTTATACGACTAAAATTTGTACGTCAGATTTATGGCATTAAAACAGAACACTTGGATAAATTCAATAAGGAATTCTGTTTTAATGATTGTCAGACAACAACTGATTGCGTCGTACTACGAAACCTTTTAATCCCATTATATTTTGGCATAACACTATTAACATCTTACAAAAATACTTTTATTAACAATAAAATTCTCACATTTGCTAGTATTTATATTTTAAAGTTATATGTTTCTTGTAAATAGTAACATAAGTTATTTTATGCATCCCAATGAAAAAAACGCAGTGATAAAATTCGTTCCTTATTCATAAAAAATAAGCAAAAGCAGTTTTATCTCTTTGAGTAGCATACATTATAATGCTTGTTTCCTAACCATTATCTAAGTGGTTTTAGACTTCTAACACTTACTTTAAAGGAAGTTGAAGAATTTACTACATTAAAGTGAAATCAAGAACAGCCTGTGTTGTTGATTCTGAATTCTGATTCAGTGAGAAACATTTTCTCAGAAGAGATTCAATTTCACTCTCACGTGTGGTAATGTACATTGATTTTTTTCTTTCATTATAGTAGTATTGATTGATACGAAATGAAATTTAATAAATTCTATCGAGAATTTAAAATTTATAGGCAATACAGGCTACCACTTTATCGATAAAGTTAGATGTTTAAAAATGCCGAAGCAAGTGATGTATTTTAAAGATTATGTAATATAAATTAACTAAACGTATTTGTACATAGAAATACAAAATGCTTTGTATGTCGACAGATTTTGCACACTTTCTGGAATGCAACCCTTATCCACTCTTGTTCAAAACTACGGTCGTATGTGAAAACTTCTCTTACCAGCCACCACACTTGATATGTAATATACTAGCGAAACAAAAGAAAATAAGATGCCAAATTGTAAGGGTGGTACTCGGTTTCAAGTGACGCTGTCAAATTCCACAAATTAAACTCACTTGAAAAGTGTTTTATTTTCTCACTATAATTATATTTAATATGTTTCACGGCCTTATCAACTCCTGTGGCGGAATACGAAACCGGTCTATCAGTTCCAGGGTTGATATTGATTGCCTCAATCGCCACCCAAAAATAGCACGATCTAGCTTAGTTTTAGGGCAATACCCGACCTTTACGGCTTCCAATCGGAGTACTCCTTAATTCCAGTTGAGGATACTGTAGCGTCCCCATGTACCCTATCTTGAAAAGTGTAATATGATCTTATTTGCAAGAATGCAAATTCAAGAACAAAACAATCGTTAAGTGATTTATCTTGACTTTACTGACAATAATGTTACTATTACTCAAATTAATTGCTTGCCTACATGGACTTTCCTCTCAATAATTAAAAGATTAGAATTTATTTGCAAGTCTGATATTTAATTACTCCGAAACCTCAAATCTGATCAAACGAAGTGCTCTAGTGGTAGGTCGCTGTACTATTTGAATTAGATAGGCTGGATGAGGTAAATGTTGCATTATGAGGGCAGGTGAACAATGAAACTACTCAAATTAAAATTAACGAGCTATGCGTATTGGTGGTTCAGTCCGTTAATATACTATTGTGGTAAAGAACCCACTTTATTCATAAATAAGTAATTGCACAAGTACATTATTAAATCAAATAACAAAAAAAAACAATGGAAGGTTAAATATATAACAAAACACCATTAAGTCAGGTAAAATAAAAAGCAGTTTAGTTACACATAAACACAATAAAAAACATGTAGTCACACCCACAGTCTTGTCATAAATAATCAGAATAAAATCGTAATTCCAAACATGTGGCCCTTTAAAACCAATCATTCCTGTTTTTAAGTAAATAAGCACATAAAACAATAAAACAAATTACGGTACATATCAAATATAACAAAAGTAAAATTGCACAGGTTATAATAAGGTAAAGGCAAGGACAAATGAAAATAAAGGAATTTACACGTACGCAATTGTTTAGTGACTACGAAAACACAAAATACATAAGTCAAATTACAATAAATTACATATAAAGGGAAATTAGTTCACAGACAAACAATTCTACTTAACAAACTGACTAAAAAACTCATTAAACAACCAGCCCACCTCTACACAACTATAAATATAAACAATGTTAATTCATACAAATACAAGAGTGAGGGAGCCATGTACTGTCTTTTATTTTAGCAGATTTCATGTTGTTGAGCCCGCGTGCGAATAAGATACCTTTGCAAAGCAATGCTTTATTTTTAATAGGTTATATAGGCTTGTATAATCATTTGCAGCCAGCCTTAATTTATATAAAGACCTACTTACACTTGAGTATATATTCCCTTAATTGATCACAGACACAAATCGTTAACATACGCGTTTTAACTTCAAAAAGGGTTACTGTTATTTCTAGATTAATATTTGAAAAACACATTACAACTAACCCCGAAAGAAAAGACAACTTAGTGTTGGTTAATTCAAAATAAAATGTACCCTCAAGAATTATTTTAAAGACAAACCTTTTACAATGAGGATATTTAATTAACCAAAAATCGATCTGGCTCGATTGACATTCGTAACTGTAACTAACTTCCCCTCTGACTTCCAATTCCCGAAAAATCAACCCCCGTCTTTCAAAAGTAATAAAAAGAACAAGAAACGATAATTTACGTTGGAACAGTTTCATATTAATTATTGCAGGACATCTTAATTTTTAAAAATATGCATTCGTCCGTAACAAGCGCTACATTTTGGTCTCAGGTTTCAACGTACCAAACAAAGATCCCTATGGATTTGCGCTATGTTCAGCCGCAATTAATCATTGAATCAATTACATTTTTACATCAATAGCGTACATAAGAAATTTCCGTTACACCCCAACATGTGTTTTTCAACTCTTGCCAAATATCAGTTACATACATTCTCACATTTCTTATACAAAAATGTATGCAATAAAATATTCCGAAATCATTAGTAAATTACGACGTATTATCAAGATATTAAAAATCCACTAATTATCTTTTCTATCGTCGTAACAATGGCGATTTGACAAACGTTTATTACAATAATAGAATTTTCGCGACCCGCAACCTACAATACCTTTAGTGTTTAAACGGCATTTGAAGCTATTTCTGATACAACACTATTTCGCACGGAACGGTGGTCGCTGCCTTTCGCTTTATAAACTTTTACGAGTTCTCTTACTTATACGGTCAGTTTTTCAGTGGCGATAAGTAGCATTTATCTACCAAATTAAAAAATAATTTGGCAATTAGAACCGTACTTTACCTCGTATAAGTTGTACGTTTTGACAGTGACAATATCAATGAAGATGGCGGGATTGTGCAGCCCGCTCTTATAATCTTGGAACAAACACTGTGAGGGTATTTGGGAAAATCCAATCAATTCGCTTTCAGCCGAGAACTGTAATTTAGTTTTAATTCGAAATAATAATTAATTATCGATATTTTGCTGACATAAATACGCTAAAATCATACTTTATTTCATAATGGAAGAACTGGTATAATAAATCCATACATCATACATAAAAAAAATTACTTATATAACGGCTTAATTACTAGTTTCGGATAAATAAATTAGTATTCGCAAATACGGAATTCCAGTGCCTACTACAACATGTGGCAACGTTTGAATCTATTTTAAAGTATTTTCCCAAAGTATCCTTAAAAGTGTAATTCGAAGTTACTCTCAATAATTAAAATGCTAAAATCTTTAACAGCAAAATATTGCATTTATTTGCAATAATGCATATTCTTAGCAAAATTAACTAATATCTTGACTTTACTGACAATAATGACTCTTGCCCAAATTATTTGCTTGCAGTACATTGACTTTTCTGGCAATACTTAAAATTTTAGAATTTATTTACAAGTCTAATATTGAATTAGTCGCAAAACTCAATTCTGTTCAAAAGAATTGACCGTCTAATGCTGCGTTAATTGAATTACAGAAATGGGTCAGGTTAAGTGTTGCATCATAGTGGGACAGGATACAGTAAAATTACTCAAATTAGAAATATCGAGCTTTGCGCAATGATGATTCAATCCGTTAATTTGGAAACTGGGATAGAATCGTCAAAACCTAGTTTATTAATCAATAAGCAATTTTACATGATCACTAATAGATCAAAGAACAAAGGCAAGAAAAGGTTCAGTATCCAAATACACCATAGTTCCATTAAATCCCGTTAAAGTGCGTACAAAACTATAAAATCGGCAAAATGGAATCCAGTTTAATTACACATAAACACCATAAAAAACAAACAGTGACATCACACCCACAATTGTCATAAATAATCAGATTTAAAATTCTGAGAACAACCTTTGACCGTTATGCAAACAATCATGTTGCCAGTTAAGTGAACAATAAAGTAAAAAAAAATAATAAGGCAGTTATGCATAAAATAAAACAAATACTTGAATTAAATAGGTTACAATAAGGCAACTGTAATAATAAAATGCAATTTAAACCACACATGACAAGAACAAACAGATATTGTGAATAACAGCAGCTTTTCACCGTATACTTAAAATACATTTGTACAATTACAATAATAACCTATATAAGGAAATCAGTTGGTAGACAAACAATTCTAAATAAGTCGGTTGAGTAAAATACGCCTGAAAATAATTAAAACGTAGCCTTGCAAAAGTAAGGTGAAATATAACAGTTAAGAGAATACAATGACCGATAACCTACCTGCAAGCAATGACGCGAAAGCTTAAGGGACTGCACTAGAGCATACGACATTCCTTTTTTATAACTTACAATCAATCAGAATGGGTCGGTTTTAAGAGCAAAGTTATGGGTAACCATTTCTAATTGCGAAACCATGCGCAAAGATGAAATTGAGGCTGTCTCAATGACATCTGGGCACGTTTCTGTAAACCCCGATATTGTTAATAACAGTTTAACTGAGGTTTATCGTGTCACGTTTGTCCACTGTACACGGGCGAAAATGCTAGTAAAATGATCAAAATGTTAAATCATACCAGCGATAAGAGGGACGCCGTATAGTATTCATGCGGTTCTTTAAACAGATTTCAAGATGGTGTATTTGCAATTAAATTACAACCACATGACTACCCTATGCCATCAAGAGACAATTCCGTGCGATTGCATTATATTGTGCTAATTAAATAGTAACTTCTTTTAAGGCAATGATCAATTCATCTAATGGATACTTACTCTTCAACATATGACAATTCTTTAATTCTTAGTCCATGGTACAAACACTTAACGTGTTGATTATTTATCGCTAGAAGTTTGTTTACACAACCGCTTCACGGTTTACAAAACGGCGTTGATTATTTATCGCTAGAAGTTTGTTTACACAACCGCTTCGCGAATTAAAAGGACAAATTTGCACTTTTAGTTTTTATTTATTTTCTGTCGGTTCTGTGTTAACTAAGTAAAAGTTTTTGATGGATAATTTGTACTCTATATTTTTAACTAAACTGTCTATATTTGAAATGTAACCATTTCCTTGTGTTATTTATTTTACAATTGATATTTCTTTATTGAAATCCGTTTGGTTTAATGGTAATTCCATTGCTCTATGTACTAAGGATCTATAAGCACCTAACTTACATTTTATTGTGGCATGATTCGTTTGTAATTGTAATGTCTGAATGTGTAGGTTTTCCATATTCAGAAAACCTATAGATACTTCATCATCAATTTTATATTTTGGAAAAATATCAGAAATAGTATCTGACATATTACAAAAGAACAAGAAGTGTAAAGTAGCTTTCCAAGCAATATTCTTAAATGTTTATTTAATGCGATATTCTTAAATGTTTATGTAATGCGAAATATTCAACTTGCGACATTTTGACGTCTGGTATTTATAAATGGAGTTGCACATTCTGCAATTCTGTTTATATTGGACCAACAGTTAGGAACTTGGATATTAGATACAAAAAATAGATTAGATATTACAAATATAAACACACAGACAAATCAAATTATGCCAAACATTTAATAGTAAATAATCACCTTATGACTTCACAAAACAACAAAATTTTTACATTTGTAACGTGCCAATTCCTGGCTATTGTTACCTTAATTAAGTTTCGAAATTTTACATTATTATTGATAAATATATTTACGTTACATTAGTATCTTCAATCATTTCTTTTTTATTTCAATAATTAAATTTTAGTATGTCAATATTTTCACTTTGGTCTACATAATTACGAACGACCCTGTGTATATTTAGTAATATTTATTTTAGTTGTTTTATGCGCAAACACGTATTGAACACGCTTAATTCACTTCCTTTCTGTTTCTTCTACCGTACCGTTCTTTACGTTAGGTTTTTTTTAAGTTTTGCCTCCCTTTTATAAAGGTAATCCCTTGCCATTGCAAAGCCCTGGAGTTGTGAAGGTCTCCAATATGGTAGTAATTTCGTATCGTTGCATAAGGTGTGTTGCATGACGTCACGGAAAGTGCATAACATGGCGCATGATAAATACATGTCATCTCAACGAGTATAGATGGAGAAACCTTTTGTTTTGCATAAATCACACATGCTGTTATATATTCATTCGTCGTCAATATCTACCGCATTAGTCGTTAGTTTTATCTACATTTCTATTATTTTATGAAAATTACCTTACGTTAATGTATGCTACAGATCGTTTATTTGTACGTTGAACACAAATGGAAATTACCTTTACATTATTGTATATTTGTCTTGTGAATGGAAATGAAAATTCTCAAGCTACAGTTCGTTTTAATCCATTCGGTCACTGTGTACTACATGTAGTACTTCCCAGTTTTATTGTTTTTAAAGAACGCTCCTCCATGCAACACGCTGTATGAAGTACAGAAGCAACCTGTAACCTATTTCGTATCATTTTTCATTTTGCACGTTTTGAGCGGGATTGCGAACCACATCAGAATTGATTTGTTTATTGACCATTCCAAGCGACAGCCGGTGTTTGTAATTTTTGTAATGTTAGTTTGATAGACTTTTAGTGTTCAGTTTTATTTTTCTTCAGATTTGAACTTTGTACTACAGGTAGTACACTGTGACTTGATTAGAATATTATTATTGATCCTAACCTTACTTTTTTTAGTTATAACTGTTATTATTAACAATTTCTGAATTCTAACAAAGCAAGATGGATAACAAGCGTCCACTATCTGAAAAAGAATATTATGAGCTAATTGATGGTGGTCTATCGAACATAGAATGTCTCAGTGATGATGATGACTACGGTTGGGAGGATGATTCTATTGGTGTCCCAGACCCCCCAGAGGGTAGTGGTGGTTAATTTTTCTACTTCAGCAGTAAGATTATTCGTTATTTTGTAGATGTACTTCAAGAGAACGCTACCAACGGACCAGAAGCTAATTTTTTTGAAGAAGTCGGGCAAGCGGTTTATGAAGGCGATTCAGAAAGCGAAGTACAGCCGGGTGCTTGTCCCAGCACTTCAGCAGCGGTATCACCGACGAAAATAGTAAGTAACACAGCCAGTGTTGTTTATAAATTCATAAAAGAACATGAATTAACTTTGAAATCAAATATTACTTGGCGAAGAGGTCTGATTTACCAGACACCGTCAATAAATCGGCACAAAGAAACTGGCACACATGCCGACGAAGTTGAATCTCCTATAACAATATTTTCAATATACTTCACGGACAATTTGTTCAACGATATGTGTACTTACACAAATATGTATCACGTCCAAAATAACACCAGGTTTGAATCAACAACACCCGAAGAATTGAAAACGTTTGTGGGAATACATATAATGATGGGTAACCTGCACCATCCCAGGATTCGTTTATATTGGAACCTAAAGCTATGTGTTCCAATCGTTACAGATTATATGAAGTTTAACAGATTTTCCAAATTGAGAACCCACGTCCACTTTGTGGATATGTCAGGCAGCAAATAATGAAGACAGGTTTTGGAAAGTTCGCCTCTGTAGGACTGCATTCGGAAGAGGTGTTTGGAACTACAATTGGAAACAAACCTGTGTGTCTGTGTGTAGACGAACAGATTATTCTGTTCAAGGGGCAGCTCAATGTGAAGCAATATGTCAAAGGCAAACCGTGTCCGTGTGGCATAAAATTATGGGCGATATGCGGGTCAAGTGGTATTTTATACGATTTTATTTTATACCAGGGCTCAACAATTGAATTAGATCCACTTCACAAAAATGTATTCGGACAGAGTGCAGCAGTGATAGTAAAACTGATTGAAAGAATAGAACAACCCAATCATCAGCTTTATTTTGGTAACTATTTCTCCAATTATCAATTACTACAGTGGCTCCACAATCTAAACATATATGCCACTGGCACAGTTAGACTGGAGAGGTTTGGAAAACCACCCTTTTCTACCGAGAATGAGTTGAAGAAGAAAGGAAGAGGTTGTTCCGAAGAACTTATCAGCGGTGATGAGCAAGTATGGCAATAAAATTGTCACTATGGGGTCCAATTTTCAGACAGTTGGCTCGCAAGATATTTGTCAAAGATAGGATAAAAAAATAATTGATGTTCCACGTCCAGAATGCATTCGAGCATACAACAGCTATATGGAAGGGGTAGACAAACTTGACTTTCTAGTGACGATATATCGCACATTTATTAGGTCCAGAAAATGGACATTACGCATGTTTTCACATGCAATAGATTTAGCTTGTACCAATGCCTGGCTGGAATATCGTGCTCAGGCTCTGAAACTAAAACTTCCGAAGAGGGAAATATTGAATTTATTTCACTTTCGCTTGTATATAGCGGAAACTTTGATCATTGGCGGGAAGCAGCAAATTAAAAAACGGGGAAGACCAGCCAATAACATTTCTTCAACTCCAATATAATGGAGGTCTTCACCACTAAGCACTCCATTCACTTCACGATCTTCAACACCTCCTGTAGTGCTAACTAAGGTTGGAGGAGAAACAGCACCACCAAAGGAAGTGCGACTTGATGGTATTGAACATCTCCCTGAATTCGACAAACCAACACATTCGCAAACAAGATGCAAATATCCGAATTATAAAGGAAAAACTCATATATTTTATTCAAAATGTAAGATACACTTGTGTATTCAAAAGAAACAGAACTGTTTTAAATTGTATCATACGAAATAAACGTTCTTAATTTACATGCATATCTTTTACCTAAGAAAAACTCCTATCCGTTGAGTCACCGTGTACTACTACATGTAGCACACGTCATTTTTCGAGAAAAATACATAATACAAATTTTTGATCCCGGCCAAAAATTTTTTAAAAAGTAATACTGTATGTTCACCAAATTTCACAATTTTCACTTAAAAAATTAAAATTCGTGACTGAAAGGGTTAAGATAAGATTAAAATATTTATATTGTACAAGTAAGTACTTATCCTTTTAGTGCAGTTTAAGTAAATAATAAGTCAGTGTAGTTTTGTTTTGATGCGGTTATAAAAGAACAGCTGAAATATGTTCTAAGATAGAAACATTTGAGCTCATATCCTATCATACGGTAATACAGAATAGGTCAGTACGTTTAATGATTGAATACTGTGTTGATCATATTACATTTTGAATTTTAAGTAAAAGTAGATGATAAGCTTATATAGTTGTATTGATTTAGTAATTATTTAAAATCGTAAATCGTTACAAGAAATATCGTTTGAGTTATTTTATGCCGAAATTATTCAGACATTTTGTTTTACTTAAATATACATATAATTACAGTTGTGTATTGTTATTTAAATTATCTATTTTAAAAGGTACAACTTTCTCAATTTTTGGTGTATTTTAATTATTAAATGTATAAATTGAGTGGCGTCCAACAAACCAAAATGCTAATACTGATTACACCAACGGATAAATCTCTGTATCCCTCACACCTGAAAATCAATGAGTTCTCAATTACAGTAAGTTTCTTAAGTTTGTACCTCACTGAGCTAGACCGTGGTGCAATTTACCTTTTTTTTACATTTTTGTAATAAAAAAGGCATAGGAGATGTTTTGATAGCATTCGACATTTATAAACATTAACAGAAAGTACCTTTAATGCAGAACAGGTGGATCTTATTGACTCACCTTTAACAGATATTTTAAATATAGAATTATCATTTATACCAAGTTTGCTGTTTTACCTTAATAATTTGTTACTACAACTACTATTTGTTATTTTACTTATATATTTTCTCTTGATAATGATACATGGTATGTAGAAACGCGTTGAGAAATAAATAATTATAAAAAAGAAATTGTGGAATTATATTGTATTTAAAATATTAATGCTATTAAATATGGAATTCCACGAAGTAAGGTTAAACAATATAAATTTGATAAAGGAGTTGATGATGGTTCTAGAAAACCAAAACGTGCAAACATCTAAGCAGATAGGCGTATTCTATATAAAAAGATGCTTCAGAAAAGTTTTTACAGATTTAACAAGTTTCAAAAAATAAACAAGTACAGCACGTTTTGAAATTGGTATATTTCGATCGTTTCAAAACATTTGGCTGTGCTCTAGCTCGCACTTCCGCTGGTGCCTATTGCTTCAGAGTAAATTGAATTGCGAAATATATCTAAAAATTCGAATATAGCTATTCTTTGGTCTTAATTTTGGTATTATAATGCCTCGGTTTCTTTATGAATATTTTACAAATGAGGAAGCGGACGAGATAAGAAATTAATGCTCACTTAATCCATGTTACATTAAAAACAAATTAAATGTCAAATTGGAATTCAGGGTGTTACCTCTCGTAAATAAATCAGCAAAGTAAGTGGTGAGTGTTAACAAATTTAGCACACAATTTATAATTTAACAAATCTTTAATTATAAAACTATAATTAATTATTATTCACATAATCGCACTCAAAATGAAACATTAGCACTTATTTCAGTTCCGGGTTTAAATTAATAACTGCTCATTCGTCCACATGTTAAACACACGTTTGACTTAATACTCATATAAAAAAGAAATTTATAAATAGTATTAAGTAGAAACAAAATTAATAAATAGGTTAAATCTAAATAATTAATTTTTCAGGAAAATTTTCCGGCAACGAGTTTTCACAATTCTAAATGCAACTGCCAGTGTGTTATGTGGTAACAGGGACAATTCACCATCGCAAATGAATAAGTAGGCGCAGATTCTAACTTATTTATTTCCATGTTGATGTCATGTGATTTCAATTACATGCCATGCCAACTATGATTAGCGTTCCAACTGATTTATCTGTACTAAAAATTAATACATAACCAATGTTTACTACTATGCTCTAATATTTAGAAACTGTCTGTAGTAGCGGTGATTCTTTTTTATGTTGTTTAACATTATTACATCATTTGGGTACGGTCTAGCTAAACCATTCTGTGAAATAAATGTCAGTCGGAAATTCATTGTTTTTTCCTTTAGGTGAACGGTTATGACTGTAATGAGGCATTAGATCACTGTAATGTTTTTCATCATACATTAGCCAAATTTTACTTCACACATCTGCCCATTTAAAAAATAGTAAAACTAACATTTTAATACTTACAAATCCCACTTTTGTTTTTTGTTGAGAATATAGTAAAGAGTTTGTAATCTACGATTTCGTAATTAATTATAGCCTAATCATGTTTATTTATATATGAATAAGGTAATTATAAACGTATATCTTTTATAAAAATAGATTCACAGTTTTTTCTAACTATTAAACAACTTTTTCATTAATAACAATATAATTTCAAATGGGAATTAAAAATTATTTACTGCATTTATTTTAAAGACTTATTAAAGGTTGTTTAATTGTGTAATAAATAATTAAATCTGTAGTAAATCACAATTTAAAATTGTCTTAATGTAGATTTCACAATTTCATAAAATTTGTTTACTGAATTAATAATTATTGAAACTGCGTGAGTCAGAATCAGAACCACTTTCTCCGATATTTATCATCTAAGTTATGAAATACTGATTGTTATTCATTTTTTTATGTGTAATTTATGAATGTACTGCGTAAGTTAAATATAGCTTTCTTCTCCTATATAGGAGAACTTTCTTCTCCTATATAGGAGAACTTTCTTCTCCTATATAGGAGAAGAAAGCATATGCTGATTATTACGTTGGCTGATTAGTTTCTAGCTTGTAGCGCCCCCCACGTACCCTATCTTGAAAAGTGTAATTTGAACTCATTTGCAAGAATACAAATTCAAGAACAAAACAATCGCTAAGTGCTTTATCTTGACTTGACTGACAATAATGTTACTATTACTCACATTTATTGTCTACCATACTTTGACTTTCCTAGCAATAATTAAGCCATTAGAATTTATTTACAATTAGATAGGCTGTATGAGGTAAGTGTTGCATCATGTGGGGCAGATCAACAATTAAACTACTCAAATTGAAATGAACGAGCTTTGCGTATTGGTGGTTCAGCCCGTTAATATACTATTGTGGGAAAGAACCCACTTTATTCCTAAATAAGTAATTGCACAAACACATTAATAAATCAAATAACACAAAAAAAGACAATGAAAGAGTTAAATGTATAACAAAACACCATTAAATCAGGTTAAAGTGCGTACAGAATTATAACATTAAGAGAAAAATAAATAAAAAAGCAGTTTGGTTATACATAAACAGAATAAAAAAATACCCATGTAGTCACACCCACAATCGTATCATAAATAATCTGAACAAAAATCATAACACCCAACATGTGGCCCTTTAAAACCAATCATGCCGGTCTTTAAGTAAATATGCACTTAAAACGATAAAGCAAATTACGATACATATAAAATACAACAACAGTAAAATTGCACAGGTGATAATAAAGTAAGGGCAAGGACAAAAGAAAATAGAGAAGGAATTTATACGTACACAATTGTTTAGTGACCACTAAAGCACAAAATACATACGTAAAACTACAATCAATTGCATATAAAGAGAAATTAGTTCGCAAGAAAACAATTCTACTTGACAAACTGACACAAAACAAAACTCATTAAAACGAAGCCTTGCAAGGGTAAAATTTAAATAGATCATAACATCGTGACCGGCATATACGTTTGAGTGTGTTAGAAAAATACAGCGCCCTTTTCTCAGGTTACACATTCATCTATACAACAATAAAAATAAAATTCGTGTTTAATGGTTATCTGGACTCTGGGGTGTGTACCCACTTGGCAATTGCCCATTACAATTAATAATCAAGCGATATCATGTACCCGTTCACCAGCCCACCTCTACATAAATAAAAGAACAAACAACAATGCTAATTCAAACAAATACAAGAGTGAGGGAGCCCTGTACTGTCTTTTATTTTAGCAGATTTCAGCTTAATGATTTGTAATAGGTTATATAAGCTTGTAGAATTATTTGGTGTCAGCCTTAATTTATATAAAATACCTATTTACACTTGATTGAGCACAGACACAAATCGTTAACATACGCCGTTTAACTTCCAAAAGGGTGAGTTATTTATAGATTAAAATTTAAAAAAACACATTACAACTAACACACGAAAGAAAAGACAAATTAGTGTTGGCTAATTCAAAAGAAAATGTACCTGCACAATATATTTTAAAACAAACTGTTTACTGTGGAGTTTCTAATTAAAACCAATCAAATCGTCAGGCTCAATAAAAATTTCAACAGCAACTGTCTTCCTCACTGGTTTCTACTATGTCTACTCCAGAAAATCAACCTCCGTCTTTTAAAAGTGATAAAAACAACAAAACATTAATTGACGTTGGAACAGTTTCATATTAATTATTGCATGACATATTAATTTTAAAAATATGAATTCGTTCGTAACAAACCCTACATTTAGGTCTCGAGTTTCCAAGTACCAAACAAAGACATCTTTGATTGCAGTGTGTACCGTTAGTAGTTAATTACTAACTAGTGAGATTTTTACATAAAGAGCGCGCGTATAGAAATTTCGTCACGCCAGTTTCGGCAGAACACCTGTTCTCTACCCTAATATCCAGAAAATATCAAATTACGACTTAATCTGTAATAAAATATATCAAACACCGTTAATTAACTTTTCTATCGCGGTAACAATGGCGATTTGAACATGTTTATTATAATAATAAAATTTTCGCGCGCTACCTACAAAGCTTTTTGATATAGGGTCTGGTTTTCTTGTGTTACAACTATTATTAACCCATAAAAGGGCAGAATTATTTAATAAGGGAAAAAAGTCCTTTATTTTCGAATTGTATTCTTTTGTCCCATAGTGATAGGACAAATAGATTAGGAGATACAGGTGTCGACGTAAACGCTTGAATTGTAGCACAAAGTGTAAGGGTAATTGAATTTAAAAAATCAGATTTTTTTAAATAATGAAGTAACCAAATAAATATTTTCTGGATGACTTCGAATGGATTGACCCCAACTGATCTCATAGGGAATGTTTAGATAATTATCTCCTATTTAACCGCTCAAAAGTCCCATTCGGTTCCAGTGGGATAAGTGTGAAAAAATCACCGCCATCTTTCATTTGTTGTTTTTTTAAATTTTGGTTTGTATAATTTTTTCAAAAAAACTAGAGACATTTTTGTAGAGAATTCAATTTCAAATCATTTCTTCTCTAAAGTAAATAACAGAGATAGAGCTATTTTTACTGTATATTATTTTCACTTTTAATATACATTTTAAACCAAAACAACAAGCTGTGTAAATTCATATACATAGAATAAGTATTAATTTAAGCATTAAATTTATATACATAATATTAAAAAGTTCTTCTATGACGTCATGGTGAGCTTCATTCTCCTCCGCCAAAAACAAAATTTTGTGCAACATGTTTCATAACATTAACCACAGTTGGAAGAACATTTGAGATTCAGTTTTCTGCAGGAACAGTTTTAGAGCACTGCTCAGGAGGCGCTACATCTTCTGTGGATTGTATAGGTATCAGGTTACCTTTCTGATCCTTTGTCCACCCATACTGCAAAGGATATAATTTATTACCCATCCATTTTTGGATCTAAGAAAACACAACTTATCATATTTGCAAAAATTCATTATATCTTTACCATTACCTGAAAGTATGTCCTGAGCAGATGTTGTGGGAGTTTTCACTTGGAGGCAAAGTAGCGAACTTAAAGGTAGACGTAAGGCCTTGTCTTGATGTGATTCTATTGTCTAAAGTGTATCCAAATGGTTAATATCTTTAATATGGATTGGACAGATATAAAGCTTCAAAAGATAATTTAATCCTGCTGAAGGAAGTCATTTTGTTAGCATTATTGTCTAAAAATATACCAAGGTATCGACAAAGATCGTTATCTTTTTAGTAGAGACAGGCATATTTCATTTATTGTTTAAAAAGATGTAGTAGCACAGCCTCAATTTTGAAGCAATGTTTTATTTCTTCCAATGTTTTATTTGAACAAATTATTCTGTTGAAAAGTTGCAGAGGGTTAAAGTCTACACACGTGTTGTTTAGTTTGATTCTACTATTCATTGAAACAAAATTTTTTATATTTTCCTTTCTTTTGCATTGAATCTCAGTGAATTTTTTTGCAATGTGTATTAAAAATGTTTTCTCCTATATTTTTTGCCTTGTCACAATTTACATTAGGAGAAGCTATTATTCCTGTTGAAATGGATAAAAAGTCGGAGCACTTAAAAGGATTGTGATCTTGTAGCCACTCAACAATTTTCTTTATATCACTTTCATTTCGCCGTTGTCGGGCGTTAGTTAAATCAATATGCTGATCCGAAGATGCTGACTTTACTTCAACAAATTCTTCTAGAGATGTACAAATAGGGATGCATGATGACATACTTGATATCCATCTCGCTAAAGAGGAATCAGAAAATCCACGGCCTTGGTCGTGGATTTGCAATAACCATTTCGCCCCACGTTCCTGACCAAAATTTATTTGTTCGGTGAATGGTAAATAATCCTTGGCTTACGAGGCGTTGACATTCTTCGTCATTAATAGGTTTTAATTTTTCCATTTGTAGTAAATGAAGATGTGCACATTTGGCATAGTTATAATGTCCAGTTGCATAAAATATAGGAATCTTGTGTTTAATGCCGATAATGTGAAGCCACCAGACACCCATTCTTTCAGCTCGTATAAAATTTTTATTAAATTCCAGTAACTTGCCCATAATTTTCCGTTCTGTTGATGTTAGCTAATTCATCAACTTTTTGTGAATTTTATCTTGAATTTAAATAAGTATTTGATTTCCTTCGATGGCGTTTGGTTTGGGATGTCATAAAATGTTGAATACTCTAGATATCGTCGTCAGATAGTGAGAGTACATCCGGGTCGTCTAAGATAATCAAAATTAAAGTTTCATGTATTAGCAAATGTCCTCGTACAGCTCTAGAATAAGCATGGCCACTCATCATGTGTGGTACAGTATTTTTGCATATACAGTTTCTAACAACTCTTCTATGCCACCTCCGGCCATAATCTTTCCAACACTCCCCATAAACGACATTCAAGTGTGAAATCCTCCAAGCCTTACAATAACAGTCGGCAATATCATTTGTATTTGAACCTTCTACGACATCTATAGCCTTCTGAAAAGTGATTGGTTAAACGTAACAATGGACGATTTTCGAATACCGCTTGCTTTTTCGGCCGCAAATAAAAGGGCTGTATAAATTGTGTTCAAGTTGCCGGGGTCCAAGTTGATAAATGGCGAGGATGTAATACTTATATCCATGTTTTGGGAGTCAGATTTAAGGGTAGACATAAATCTACTGCCTAGTAGTAATGGTAATTGTTCATCCTTAACAGTTTGCTCCTCTTGCATGCGTGTCATTACAACACGACTAAGTCCTGTTTTGCAGGTTTTTTTGTAAAACTAATAAAAATGAAAAATCTTACCTGTAATCGTGCGCTGCCAAAATTTCCAATATTTGAAGCCAAAACTCGATCCTTTGGCCTAGAAATAGTTTGAATGTTGGAGCTATTAGACACATTATTCCCCATCGAATGAAAAGTTCCATGACCTTTGATTGTTCTAACGTTAAAATCTGCATTGTCATACACGAACTGCACAAAACTTTTGCCAGAAATAGAGTATTTGTGATTAGTAATCGCCGAACTTTAAAATGCCAAACATTTCGAATAAGACACACCCAGATACACCCATAGCTGCAAGTACGTCAATCAAATATCTTAATGCAAATTTTCGATGGAATTGAATTCCTAGGCCGAACATCACAGGTGATAGAAAGGATTTAGCGCGTACCAAAGAGATTAAAAATGTTGATTGCGGACACTCTAGTGTGATACACGGGACTTTCCTTATCTTTTAATACTTATTCCTCGAAGAAAGCATTAAGCGACTTTAGAAAATATCTATTTGCTCCTGATTTGACGTCATCACAAGCAGGTTACTCATCCAAATTAGTAAGCATTACCCTAATGTCTTCTTTTAATATTTGGGCGGCTGCTTTAACTATGGAAACCTGTTCTTCTTCAGGTGAATTGTTTCTATTCTCTTGTTATTTTATCCAATCATGAGATACAAGTTGTTCACATTTGTTCTTTAAACATATCACCGATACTTTTCCAGGAATATCCGTTATTATTATATTATCTTGATATTTTTTAAATTTTGATTTTAAATTTTTTCTGACCATGGCTCTGTGTCATGAGACAAATATGACTTCAGTTTCTCAAGCCATTCTTTCATGGAAAATTGACAATTTTTACTGTCATTTTCAAAATCTTGGCATAACATAATAATTTTCCACTTCAAAAGCACGCTGTAACAACTGGCATGGTATTTTGCGTCAGCTGCTACAAAATCCATTTCCTTGAATATCCTTCTATACACTTCTCTACTTCACTCATCGTTTCTCTCCTTACAGCAAGTAAGAACCGTGCTTTTTAAATTCAGTGTAACAACTGAGCGAATCGTTCGCATTTTCTTTTTATTCTTCAGGGCAACTATGTCAATGCTATCGACACAAAAAAGTGTTTTAAAATTTAAAACTTCTTTAGTTTTAGATCGAGTTTACTTTTTGACGGTTGTGGCTCTTTATCACGAATTTTTAATTACATTTAGACAAGTTCTGTTGTCTATATGATGCATGAACAGTCGGCAAATTATCTTTATTAAAATTTCTGATTTACCGACTCCGTGAATGTGACTTGCGTTCACTAAACTTGACAATCCTTTGGAAGTTAGTTGCACAGTCTTTTCACTATTGTCTTTGTCACAAATGGCACATATGTTTTTAACGAAGCCATAGTCGTTTTCAGACTTTAGACAATTAAGAATCGTTCTAAAACTTAATATGTCCACTCGTAAACAAACGCAGTCTTACGCTTAAACGTAACCTTAAAATCTCAATGACACACTCACTACAGAAAGAACAATACAATTAAATCAAAATTAATGCTGAAGATGGACGACGCAGTCTGATTCGAACGTAATTAGTGGGATTTGTTGCTATGCAAACATCGCGACGCGCTTCTGTGTCTTGTCGGGCATACTTTAGAGAGTACCGTAACTATGGGGCCGCAAAGGACGTATTGCGTAAGGGCCCATCGATCCTGAGGGCCTTTGGGCCCTCGAACGAATTGGAAAAATTCAGCCAATTTTTGCGTCGTATTAAATTGCAAGGAATTGTTTTCTTACAGGACCCTTATTTTTTAAGAATTGACTTTTTACTGTTACCTTTGCTATAAAGACAGGGACATTTACAAAATTTTGCATCTGGCCCCAAATTTTCAGTTACGCCACTGCTTTAGAGGGATGCTTTAACTATTATTTATTATAGACATTTTTAACTAATATTCGTTGTGTAAAGGTGTACTTATAATACAAAGTTTATTTATTTTAATATCCGTCAGATGTTAAAGTAAGTATTGTTCACATTTTGTTCAAAAATATAATGAAAGTACAAAATTTATAAAACCTACATAAAAAATAGCTCTATCTCTGTTTCTATCAACTTTAGAGAAAAATGGTAAAAGGTAAAACATTCGTAATTTTATTTTCTACAATAAAATTATGCAAACGGAGATATTTGAAAAAAATCCAACATGGCGGCGATTTCTTTCAAACTTCCCCACTGGGACCGAATGAGACTTTTGAGGGGTTAAATGGAACATCATTAACTAAACATTCCTGAGATCAGTTGGTTAATAATTGTTTCCACCCTTACGTATGATATTCAGCTACGTTTACTATACTAAACTGCTTCAAAATCTAAGATTTCAAAAGATAGGATATAACATTTCAATTGTTACCATTTAAGTACAGTTATGCCAGTTTGAATAGTGTAACACGAAGTTTGAGAAAATAATAATTTAACTCTATCAAACTAAAAAGACAAATAAACATTTTATCGCCATAGCTGTATGTTGTATCCTATCTTCTAAAAGCTTGGATTTTGAAGTAGTTTTATAGCATTTGCTACTGCTAGCAATTTTTTAAAGAATTGTGTGTAAGCTTTTTCTTGTTTTTTTAAAAGAAAATGATAACTGAACACAGTTCTAATCAATTAATAGTTAGTTCTAGATTTAGGCTCATTTAGCTAGCCCGTCTTTACTTGAAATTTGAAACTGCATGAATGCGATGACGTATGTTAAAGTGTCGAAAATGCTTCTAAATATCATAATTTCTAAAATTTCGGTAAAGTAGTTTATTGAAAAAATTTACTCATTTACTGTTGCTCTATCACCCAATAAAATTTGTTACAGGTTAGCCTGTTATTGTACAACAAAAGAGATTGCATAATTATAATGCTAATTGCGTAATTTATGTTTACAGAAAACTACTGTACATACAACTTTAAAGCAAAATTCGAACACCTTTCATTAATTAAGCATGGAATTAAGTGCGCCTTACCATTCCATGTTAAGTGTAAAAACTTAACAACATCGCTTGGACGAAAGGTAACATGATTTCATGGTAAAGAAAACATTTTAACATATATAGAATATCCACCATTCAAGAACCGAGCTCGTTAATAAAATCACGGGAAACTATGGTAAAACGATTAAGAGGTAGAACTCAAGATAATGGAAAAGATGTTATCGGAACGTCAGTTTAAGGATTGCCACCTTATCATTCGTTAAATTCAATGCAATTGCAACTAAATAATGGGCAATGTTTAAAGGATACTACGACAACCACATAGGAAAGATGGATTAAGCACTATGTAATTAGAATGGGACGAAGGCTCTTACAATCCATATGTAAATTCCAACATATTTGGACTAATTGTGCATGCTTCATGCTAAAGGAGATTACATAATAATCAGTGGTTAAAACCTGAGGTAAGTGAAATAGATTTTACAGTAGAACGAAATGATTAATATAAGGTTACGACGTATTAGTTGCACTAGTTCGGATACAAATTAATCGTATATTATCTTTTCTTTAATCAATGCGTTACTACAAACATAGATTATGTATAATATGATCATTAATGTGCATTAAAATTTATTTAATCATCTGAAGCGACTAGCTTTACAATCACAGTTGTAACATATTCGAAAATCTGTCGCAGCTTGTAATTACGAGGATTTTTATGGTTTAACTTAGTCATGAAATTTAAAGGCATAATAGATATAATAAAATTATTTTTCATAGATTCCTTCAACACTGATACACTTATTCCATCTTTTCTTCAATATGCCCCATACCCTCAGAAAAATTTCCTTCGGAATAATCCTGCAATAAATTCTTCAACAGCTTCTTTGAGTTCATCGAAGCAAAACGCTTTCCCCTGAGATGCTTTTAAATTTGACAGTCTAGGTCATATTAAGAATGCCTTGACTCTATAATACCCAGCAGTCATTGATTATTGTTGAATTTGATTGACTTATGAACCCGGACAATTGTGACAGCAACAAGTTTATTTTGGTTAAAAGGGTTTCCTTCACAGACATTTTAAAATTATTTTTGTATTCCCCATAGGCCTCTCAAAAATTTCTATGGTAATCCTCCGCAATATATTCAACAACAAGACTCCTTTGAGTCATCCCAGAAAACAGTTGCCATCAGTTTTTCCAGAAAATTTTGTCGTGGTCTTTTTAGGTGAGCTTGAACCCTTATGAACCCACTGCATAAATTCTTGTTTAGAATTTGATGCTAGTGATACCCAAATTGTGCCAACAGTTTATTTCGGTAAAAGGTTTTTCCTCCAACATTTTCTTGAGAAACTTTTCTGTAGTTTCATGGCTTTATTTATGGAGATCCTGGGTTATCACCAGCAAGACACCTTCATGCCCAAATCCCAGACAAAATGTTGAGGACACTTTTTCGGATAATTACCGAGTTTTATTGGCAATGACAGAGATCGTTAAGACCGATCTTTCAGTACCAAATTTTCGACTTTTGAAATAGTCTTCAGTACGAGCTTCAAGGGTCCCCGGACTATTGGGTCATCATTGATTGATCCTCTCGACTCCCAATTCTGACAGAGTTTAGACCATTATTGTTTACTTAAAATTGGAACGATAGTTCACTCTTCCCCAATACACAGCAACATTCTGTCATGAATTGCTTTTGGACCATTGCTGCATACTTTTGTTACGCGAACTTTATTACGCAAATCTTAGTTTTCACTCAATTTTATCGAGATAAGGTCCGACTCTTGGTCTTATATATTCTCTCGTAAACGACAAATAAACCCTATACTTTAACAACAGTGTTACTTCTACCGTACAGCAACATTTGTAATAATTTCTTTTGGACCATTGTCACTTTTTTTAGGATTCATGGCATTGGTAGTTATATTTATAAAATACGCCTCGTACATAACCTCTAATGTTATAATAATTACTAATCACAATGTAACATGTTACTAACTACAAAATTTTGTAAAAATTTCTTGACATTTTAAATTTTTATTTGCTGAATTTTCAAATCCCACACCTATTGAAGTTATATAATTACCTGAATTAATTAAAATTAAATACCCTTTGTGTAAGAACGATTATTACCATGCTTTATTAATTTTCATCCACCCTTTTACGCCATATTACACCTTCAATGTAATTAAAATTAAATTACTTTTATTCAATAACTCTAAATTACATGGCTTTAATTTTACATTAGATAAACCTTTCTAATCGTTTAAATTAATTATACTATATTTAATCTTTAAGTTTTCTTAGTTCATATATATACTCTAAGATATCTAAGGTTTTTCTACGAAGTGTTGTTTTGACATTGAGATTTGGAAACATTACTACATTACCGCCATCTAAAAGAAGGTTTATTAAGTTTGATTTTTAATCATTTATTATTATGGATATAAGTTGACTCATATTTTTCATATTAAACCATTCGTTACTAGATTATGACGTAGGTAAATTCTTTGGTGGCAAAAATAGTATTTACAGCTTTCTGTCTTATTATCTAAAGAAAAATAAGTCATTGTAACGGGTATTTTAAGTTTTATGAAGTGGTAAAAAAATATACGGTGTTCCATTTAAAATTCTTAAATTATTTTATTGTTAGAAATACCGGCTACAATGAAATACAGTTTCAACCCAAATATTAGATTTCGAACTTCGAAACAATTTGAATCACGTGTCGCCTAAATAACTTCATTGTCACCCATTGTATCCATATTGTAGGGTAGGTTTTGAGTACATATTAAAGTTTTTCATAATACAACTCCATGTTCATTATCAACCACCACGTAGAATATTTATAATTTGTTGAACTTCTCAAATCCGTGAATTATACATTATTATTTGCAGAGTTCTAAAAGTGAATTTATAGAATTTTAATTTCTTTAATCAGCAATTTTGTCGATTCCCGTATATTATACATAGTACGGAAAGGTATTGCGATTCAACCTCGCGATTTTGACGGATCCTGACGTTTTGAGGGTCCCGGAATCCATTTAGACCATTCTTAGCATGTCGTCTGCGTGGGTATGTAAACACGATAGCGATCATACTGTTTGAGCTGGGGTGATGAAATTTGGCATACAGCTATTATAGCAAAATCGTAAATTTCAACATGATCGGGACACTAGAAATTGTTGTTTAAATAAAATGTTATTCATATATAAATTGAGATTGCTGCAGCATCCCATTAAAAATGATAAAAATTTAAAATATATAACAATTTAATAATATGCAATAAACGTTAATATAAATAGGACTAATGGCCAAACGGTCAAGTGATCAGACTAGTAATGCAAGGAATGCGAGTTCTAACCCCCGACGAGGACATTTTTTTTTGTTGAAATTGTTCTTAAATTTTATTTACACTTCCGTACTTATGCAAAATTTTGTATAAGCGTTAAACATTAGAAACTACTTATTAAAGTGTTTTGACCTTTTCTTTTAAATACAAGGGATTAGGCATTACCTACATTAACATTTGAAAGTGCTTCTTAAAACAATGTTAAAATATGTATTACACAAGAAGTGAAAATCCTTTAAAAAACTTATTGTTTTTTTTTGTTTTAGAGTAGAATTATTGAAGCACGGCATGTAAAACATGAAATCAAAAAATTTCAGTTTTGTGTTTGCATTGTACGTATATGTATGTATACGGGAATGTTTCAGATTTTTTTTGAAAATAGTTTAGTTTATACATATTCTGCTATGTACTTTTTAAAAACTTCAGTCCCAAGCTCATTTTATAAGATTAAATTTTACCAGAAAGTATCTTAATGATGAAATTTCAATTATCACACTTAATCAATCGGTCATTAATTAGACTTGTAGGCTTTGACATTATATTTTTTTTCCATATAAATGAAACGGATTACGATTATCAAGTTGGGAATTAGAAATTACATTTTATCGTTAACAGCAAATGCCGTATAGATTGCATTAAAAGATAAATTGGTAAAATCGCCAGTAAACGTACGTCAATATTTTTTAACGATGTTTTAACGAAGTTTGACTGATGGAAGATTAACGTCACGTAATGTGAAAGTGATGGAACAAATCAGAAGTTTACTTCCCGTATTTTTATCAAATGATATAATAAAGTCGATTAAATGCTTTGAGCCCAGTCTGTTAACTACGATATTATCAAGAACGGGTTTCAAATGTAAGTTTATATTAAACAAAATGTGATAAAATGTCCGATAACGTATCTTTCTGGGTGATCATTCGAATTGTTTACTTCGAAAATCTCGTCGCTGAAGAGGCGGTGAACTAACTAGTCTTTCTTTTATTATCACGTTTCGTATAACTTTGTCGCAATTTTATTTTATGTACCTATATATAAATATATGTTTTGGTGTACATAAAAGAAAATTATATTTTTCAGGTGAAATTCTTAAAACTTAATACGAAGGAAATGAAAAAAATCTAATTTCTAAATATATTTTAGATCTGCATTACAAATGTTGGGTTCTGAGAAATTTATTCATATCTTCATGTCTCACAAAAAGTGTTTATGTGTCTTTAAAAATATTCGAAGTTATTTGGGTCAATAGATTTATTTGGGGACTTAACAAATTTCTTTAGTTTAGTGAAGATAATAGAAGAGTCAAAACGTCAGTGTATTGTAAAACTGTTCATAAAGTTGACTGAAAAGTCTTTTTCTCCAACCACCTAAATAAGACGCTATATGTGACAGCATTTCGTACCAAAAGTAATTTGACCTGCACTAAATATCATCTTCGTGTGAATGACGTTCATGGGATGTCATAAATACAATTTTGACATTTTCGCATGTTCATCACAAACAACGTTTTCAGTTCAAAATAAGAATTGATATTTAATATAATTTTGTTTTTTACTTTCGTTTTGAGCAGGTGTAAGTTTATTTATATGTTTTGAGTGAATATCTTCTATGAACAGATATCGACATTTGCTGTCGCCGGTGGCACCATCCATATTCACATTATTTCACTAACATCTGTCACATTTGAATTAAATTTGTAGAGGTAAAATTCAATGAATATTAATTAAAAACTACACGGTAAATTTTTTTTCACTAAAATAAAAAATAATACTTTTTTATAAAATCTCAATGTGACCAAACCACCATAATGTGCTACTTTTATATCTATCCATCGTCGTCTTGTCCTCGCCACACTCGGTCATTATGCACTCATTCGTTATCTTGTCCCTTCTCGTTTTACCACATGTGCTTCTCAGGAATCTATACCCACCACATTTATTTTTGTTGTGCTTTTTTTGACATACCCATGTCTCACTTCCATACAGTACTAACGGGACAAACACGCCTTTATAGATTGCTTGTTTCGCAGCTAGGCTCATGCTCATTCGTTTCTCATTATCGTCCACATACTTCCAATAACTTTCCTTCTAACAATTACCCTTCGTCCAATCTCGGTCTCCATTGTACCTAGATATACCAGTTCATCCATTGCTCCACAATTTCATCTTGCAGAGTAAACACTCTACTCTCCTTTTCACCTTCCCGATTGAACACCACAATCTTAGTTTTGTTCACGTTTACCTTTAGGTCCATGTTCTCACAGACTGTATCAAACTTCCTCAGAGCAGTTTGTAGCTCATCACCACTGTTACTTAATAGACTGTGTCATCTGCATGCACCAGAAGTCGTACATTTACGTCACCAACCATTACACCATTTGCATCGGTACATGCTTGTCTAACACATTTATCCATGTATACATGGAACAACCACAGTGACATCACAGCCTTGTCGAACTACTTGCTCAATATTAAAGCATTAACTCATACCCCCTCTCACCCTAATACAGGTCCGGCCATATTCATTTAATATTTCCCACAGCTTCTCTCTATTCACTCTGTCGTATGCTTTCTCCAGATCTACAAACGGACAACCATCTGATCGACACATCCTCTCGCTGGCATGAAGCCATCCTGCACATCCCAAATCTTAGTTTGTGTAGTTTCTCGTACTCTATCAATCAGTATTCTTCCAAATACTTTACCAGGCACACTGAGCAAACTTATTGCTCTGTAGTTCTTGCAATCACTCTTGTTCCCTTTACCCTACAGCGGTACAATGATCGCGCTCTTCCAATCCCCGGCGCTTTTCCACACATAAGGCACCATTAAATAAATCACACAATCTTCGTATAAGCTTTGCAGCTTCATACTTTAGCATTTCACGAGTCCTTTCATCACTTGCCGTTTTTCAACCTTCCTATCGTTTTCTCTACCTCATTTATCCCAACATCCTTCTCAGTTTCATTCACCATTCCTTCTACATTCTCTTTATTTAACCACTCAGTCTTACTTTCCTCACTATTGTACTGCTTTCCGAAATATTTTTACCATCATTTCCTTACTTCACTATCTTCCCATTGTATTTCATTGCTAATATGCGTCACTACTGCAGCGTTCTGTTTTGGGCCACTTTGTATTTTTGACCCATTTCCAGAAGAGTTTTTTGTTTCCCTCAAAATCATTCCGCATTTCCTCCGTCCACGGCCATCATTTCCTCTTTACTTACTCTCGCTGCCTCCTTCGCTTCTTTGCTTCTTAATCTGTACACCTCATACAATCGCTTTTCTCAGTCTCATTTTTTGCAGCAATCATTGCCATGTACGCATCTTTTTTCTTAATTACTGCCTTTTTTTTACTGATTTATTCCGCCAAGCACATTTTTTTGTCTACCTACAGTCGCTCTTTCACATATCCGCACGGCACAATGGACAACGCAGTTTTTCAAGCTTATCCATGCACTTTCAACGTCATTGTCTTTTATTTACTTGTTCCACACTGTTTCATTCCCATTGAACTCTTTACTCTCAGCATCTGCGTATTTCATTCTCGCACCATTATCCACTAGTTTGTCTACCCTAATTCTGGACGTTCGCACTACGTTTGCTTTCCTTCTCCAGACTCACTTTTGCCCTAAACTCACTCGATATAACCAAAAAGTGGTCCGATCCGCGCATTACCTTTGTGTCTTTCACTAGCTTTCTAAGTCGTTCATCATACATTATCAAGTCTATGATACTTTTCGATTCACCTCTTTGGCATGTATACATATGCACATTTTTATGTTTAAACCACGTATTAGATACAAACATGCTTCTCTCCACACAGATTTTCACCAGGCGTTCACCATTCTCATTGACTCTTTGGTCTTCGTACTTTCCTAGTACACGTTCAGTATGTTCTCTCTGTACACCCATCCATCCGGTCATATCCCCCACTGTCATCACTCTTTGGTTTGGCTTACATACATTCAACACGTTCTCTACTTCATTCCAGAAGTTCTCACACTCCTGGCCTTTTTCTCCATTCACCGGTGCATAGCGTGCAATAAGAAAAATTCTTCGAAACTCCACTTTCATTCTAACCCACATTACCCGTGGAGATACTAAGTGGTACTGTTTAACACACCTTTTCGCCCTTTCACTTAACGATCATCCCAACTCCTTTTCCGCCATGCACTTCAGTCTCCACTCCTGACCATAGTGCTAGACTGCCATCCTCCATCTCCAAAGCGTCCTTTCCTTTGTCTCCGATACACACATAATATCAAGGTGGCTTTCGTACATTACATTCTTAATTTTAAATTCTTTAACATGATTACCTCTAACATTCCTCGTACCGACTCGCATTTATTCCTTCCACAGTCGTCAGCATCGGGGCCTGTCTGTTTTGACCTTGACCGCTCTTTGTAGCCAGGTCTATCCGAGGCAATTGTATTGTTCTCTTGAGTAATACCATAGCGTGCAGACCGGTTACTGGCCAAATCGTGCCCTGGACGATGAAGTATTCCCTACTAACGGTATCGTCCTTCTACCGGACAGTTGTTTCTCTACTGCCCCGACACGTAAGGAAGTAAGAAATAGAAATATAGACACAGTCAAGAGTGATATAAATAATAGAGTGTATTCTTACCGTACGAATATCTAAATGTACATATACATTTTTTTTCACTTACATATCCGTCAATCACATCACGTTTCAACCAGATTGCTCCCTACGCGTTTCTTGTCTTTCACGCCACTCACCGGACTTGCTGTTATTTATTTGCGACCAGATGCTTCAATTATTTTTAATTTAGATTTCCGAGTTATATTTAGTTCTTTGTTTTTTAATTTCACATTTATTTATCAAATCTGTTTTGTTATTGTCGCGAACCGTGACAACTTAACGTTTAAAGCAATTGACAATTAATATTCGAAACGTATTAGAAAAACATTCCTGAGGAATGTGTTTTGATGGCGGAGGAAGACATTCACAACATTACAATAGTGTTTTTTAATTATTTTAGTTCTGTAACTTTTATTTTGTGAATAACCCCCCGTAGCTTTGATCTTATAAAACCTGTATTTTCTTGTAACATCGTATTTACCAAATTCTCATCATTTACTATTATTCTCCTTTTAAGTGTTAAGGATCCTGTACTCAAAAATTTTCTATATCAACGGGGCTTGCTGAACTTAACTTTCTTTCCACAGGCGACTTTTCAAAAAATAACGTTTAAATAGTATTCTTAATCGATATGCAGTCAATTCGGGGGGCTATAAATTTGTTATTTTTTATCATAACCATAGTTTATGTTACATCTTCTGAAAGGGGAAAGATTGCAAAACATTCAGGGCTTTCAATTTAAAATAAAATTATTTTCGTATATCCGAAAATCAGCCATTTTAATTACGGTACAACAAAAAATAGTAACAAATTGTTACTATCGTTTCCCATTCCGACGTTATTCAAGGACAAAATTAGCCAAAATACAGCCGACCCCTCTGTACTATTGAGGCACTCGTAAAATTTAGCCTAAGTTCGATAAGTAATTTTAGAAAGCAAGCAGTAGGCACAATTCAAAAAATTAATATTAATTAATACTAGTACTAGTTGGTTGTAAACAGATGTGTACTTATTTTCCTAAAAGTAAAAAAAGAAAAACACAAAGAAAGAAAAATAAAAATAACATATTGCAGGCTTAATAACTACCACTTTAGTAATATTTTAAAGCTTCGTCAGATATTTTGTTTTAAACTGCCGGAAGTCTGTTAATTGTTTAATACCGTTATAAGTAAAACCGTTTTGGAATAGAGCAGTCACATGATGTGGCAACGTAAGCTCATTTTTTGCACGGATGTTAAGGGATTGAATTTTTTGTCTAGTGATCAATCTTTTAGAGCAAGGCGTAACAGAGCATGCGTGTACGGGGCTGTGTGATACTAACTATTTTCTACGTTCAATCATGTAAGTCTTGATCTTTTCAGTAACGTCGTCATAACGACGTAGATTATACACAAACCGGTAGAACCAATTTTGGCCCATTTGTATACGGTACTTTTCTTAATAGTCTTGAACAGAGCAGATAAATAAAACAGAGGTAACTAAAATTTGATAACACTAGAGTTTATGAAAGCCATCTTTTTTTGTTCAAATCTTAGAATGTGATGGTTAAGATAGCTTTTATACAATAATTTAGTGATCTCTGTATCTCAGTTTGTTATCTAATAGTATACCAAAAGTTTTCTCACTATTCAGATTTTTTATTAAGATTCAAATTTGGCGTCGTCGTTTGATTTTTGTTCGCACACAAGGTGAGGGTGTGTTCGTTTTTTTTTCGGGGGCGTTTTTCAATCCTTAATGGAATTTTAAACCCCTCGATGGTGTTTCCCCTAATTAGTGCAGTGCCCTTTTGGCCGAATTAAGAGCCTTTTTGTCAGTTCAGCCCCTGAGTGAGAGTGGTGTCGGCTTCTTTTTGGCGTCGATTTTTCTACCCCTTGATGGAATTTTCATCCCTTTGACGGTATTTTCGCCCCTAATTAAAGCCTTTTTGGCAGTATTAACAGCTTTTTGCCATTCCACCCTAGGTTTAGGGGTGCAGGGTCGGGTATGGGGATGGGCACGTGACATTTTCGCCCTAATTAATGCCTTTTTGTCAGTGCAACCCCTGGAGGGTAGGCAGGCGCATGCAGTGTTCTGATTGGTGGGTCTGGGGGTAGTCCAGATCCCCTAGTTTCTGGTTAGTCCATGAACTCCGCCCTCTGGTTTCTGATTGGTTGCAGGCGTTACTTGTCGGCCATTTTGAGGATGTGACTTGTTGGTCATTTTGTTTTGAGGCTATTTTTCCGACCCTGGCAGGAAATTTTAAATAGTATTCTAATAAGGGGGCTATCTCATAAGACAGTTAATTATGAGTCATAATTAAATTTTCACGCGGGAAAGGAGCGGTCAGGTCAGAGCCCAATTATTTTAATTATGAGTCATAATCAAATTCCTCGGCCATTTTGTTTTTAATTATGACGTCATAATCAAACTCCACGGCCATTTCGTTTTTAATTATGAGTCGTAATTAAATGGCGGAGACAGTCGAATGGGGCAGATCATTGACCAATTATTTTACATGACCAAAGTCCTCGGCCATGGCGGGAAATTTGAAATTGTGTGGAATCCTCATGCTAGCATATAAGATAGGCCTTCGAACTTGCTTTAGGGTCTTAACGTGTGGGGAAGGTCTGGGAAACATCAAAGTCCAATTATTTTAATTATGCGTCATAATCAAAGCACTCGTTCATTTTGTTTTGGTGGGAAATTTTAATTGTATTCTAATAAGGGATGCAAACACTAACTTGCAAGACAGGTATAGAACGCAGGAACTTGCTTCCGGGTTTTCGTCCCTGTTACGGCTCCCATTTATTTATGAGTCATAATCAAATTCCTATCATGGCCCTTTTCAGATAAATCTCAATCAAATCAGCGATATGTTTTTAAAAGTACATGCAGATACCTATAATCTTTAGGGTTGAAAATTTGAAACAGTATTATAATAAGGGGCCCTCATACTATCTCATAAGACAACTATAGGTCTTCGGAACTTGTTCGCAGGTCTTCGCCCCCTGTCTGGCCCCTGATAGCTTGTGACGCCATTTACTGGTGTATTTTTTTAAAACTAACGAATGTTTTCTGTAATAGGGGCTGGTGTTATTGGAAATGGAAAAAATGTTAATTAAAATATTTTTCATAAAAGATCTGTCTTAGCGGAAACACCTCAGTCAAAAATGGTTTACAAAGCATTTACAAACAAGCCTGAACGTTCTAACTGGTTATTATTAATGTGTCTTTAATTATGGGTCATAATTAAATTTTGGCAGCCATTTTGTTTTGGCGGGAAATTGTAAAGTAGGCCATCTTGGAAGTCATTTTTGTTTTGGCGGGGAGTTTGAAATTATATTCTAGTAAGGGGGCACTCGTACTAACTCATAAGACAGTTGCAGGACTCGGTAACTTGTTCTAGGGTCGTCGCCCCTTGGCGGGAAATTTGAAATTGTATTATAATAAGGGGCCCTAACGCTGACTTGCAAGACTGGTATAGGACGCCGGAACTTGTTCTCAGGCCTTCGCCTTCCTTGTCAAAAGGCAGAAATTAATTAAATCAGTCGAAGCATTTCAAACTAAATCAAACAATCTCGGTCAAGTCAAACAAATCATTTAATCAAATCAACTCAATCTCAAAGAAATCACTCTGGATCAAATCAATCAATCAAAGCAATCAGTCAAATCAAACAAGAAGCTGTGCTAACAATTCTTCATAACCTTCAGGTAACGATTCTCCCACTGTATATACCTAGTTCCTATGAGCGACCGCTTACTTTATAGATAGGCTAACCGATACTCAGAGCTGGTACTCTCTCTAAACGTGAGGGCACCGGCATGAGAGAATAGTCGATCATCCGCAAAGCAATCTCAACCAATCAAATCTTAACTTACTGCTTGCAAAAAGCAGCTTACAATTAAAAAATACTGGTCTGGCTTATCTTACAGCTTGCTAAAATCAATCACAATTCAAATATACATGAAATAACCTCCGACATAATTGGCAATATACGACCACCAAATTAGCGTGTAGCACTATCACAACGTATTGCATACAGTGCTAAATACAGTTAAATTAGTAAGAAACCTATACAATAACAGATATAAGCAAAGTCGGAATCAGATCACTATATTATTTTACACACAAGGAATGTCTTATACGGAAATACCTCTCTCAAAAGGACCCTAGATTCATAAACAAGCTTGAGCGCACTATTTCGTTTTTGAAATGGTCAAATACCTGGGGACAAATAAACAAGCCGACTTGTACATTAAATTTTGATAATACACATGTGATTTGAAGCTAACACCGATTTCATTACCACATTATTATTTAATTACCACGTTTGTTATTTCAAAACAAGTACTTTAAAATGCTCAATTATTTTCGAGTTTTGGTTGAAAACGGTGGTAAAAAGGCATCTTCCGATTTTTCTCCAGCAAGACGGTTGAAACTTAGTTCGCTCTGTGGAAATCAAAAAATTGTCATTCTGAATGTACATAATCCCTTAAAGTATAAAAATTCGACAAATAGCGTAGATAGTGTAGTAGAAATGTGTTCTAATATGACGGAAGTGGGGAAGTCAACAGTATACACATTATTAAAAGAACAAAAAAGTTCATATTAGAAGAAAAAGCCATTCCTTCTACTCCAATAAAGAGATTTCTATCCTTAACAAAATAGTAACAGTACTAAAAGAAGACGTTGATGGACCACACTTATCTCGGTCGACACTACACAGGACACTACAGCAACTTAACATTTCGGAAAATTAAAAGTTTTTTATAGACTTGCTGTTCTTATTTTATGTGGTTACTTGGCTGCCATTGGTTTAGTTAATACACTAAAGTTTAAGTGTTTAGTATACTGACCACGCCTCTGTATTATTTCTACAAACTGAAGATTTTTTAAAATATTTTTTAGGTCATGTAATTACTTGAATACAAGTAAATCAATGAAACTGCGAACGAAAAGAAATAATTCTGCATTTTAAGGGATGATCCACACTTTGACGCCGATATGGATACGCTCTCGGTTCGTTCTCGATACGATACAATCTTTTCATATTCACACTGCCGTTCCAGTTTTCGTCGTGCTACAGTCTTTTCTGATCAACGTTACAAGTTAGATGCAAATAGTGAAAAATGTCATTCAATTTTTCAACTGAAGAATTAGCTATCATAGCTATTCTCTTAGATGAAGATTCAAAAAAACATGGAAACACGGAGAAAAAGAAAAAGACGGATGTGGGTCGGAGCGGTATGGGACCGCATTCGGAGCGATAGCGATACTGTGAATGCATTCGTTGTTTCTCCTGTTAAAATATTTTATCGTATTGAGAACGAACAGAAATAAAAGAGTTGAATATAAATTTCAAATAAACTTATAAATGGAGTTTATGAAAATATAAACTTTCACCATTATCACACATAATAAAATACTTATCTTTTTTGGGTTTTTTAATGGTGTATTTTAAATTATACAATCTAAACGTTTCGATAACACTTGTTTACATCTTTAACAATTTTTAACAAACAGTACTACTGACGAAGATAACTGTAAGTGTTATCGAAACGTTTAGATTGTATAATTTAAAATACAACATTAAAAAAACCAAAAAAGATAAGTATTTTATTAGAAATGGAGTTGTAAATATACCGAATACAAGTTCGGTTCGAACTGGACGTTTTAGAAGCTAAATATGGGCACGGAGATAACTGTAAAAATTGCTTTATTACATTTCATTTTTGTAGTTAATGAATTTTATTTTATGTACACGTGCTTACATGTATTTATGTTTATGAATGTTTACAATGCGTAACAGTCTTAATTACATTTAAACAATATAGGATTATACATGAACTTCACATGAGATGAGGTCTTGACGTAAGAACTGACTTGGAAACAAAAATCATATTATGGCCACATTGAAATTTAACCATTAAAGCGGACCTTTCATTACCAATATTATTGTCAATATGGTTACTTCAATAATATTGTCAATCATCGATCAATAACCCATCAATAATGGTGGAACATTACATGATCAGTAATATTGTCAATGTTTTATTTCAGTAGTAACCTAGAATTCATCTGAATCTGAATGGATCTTCAAAATAAAAAAGGTTGTATTGCTATAATTTTAGCATTAGCCATGAAACGTAGAGTAAACCGAAAGGTATTGGTGAAAGAGTGGTTAAAAGAACGTAAACAGTGTTCTCATCTGGTCCTGTTAAGAGAAATAAACCTCACCAAACTAGATGACTTTAAGAATTATTTTCGCATGGATGAGGAGACATTCAATAAATTATTAGATCTGATTTATACCATTTATACAAAGATGTAATACCAAATTGCGACGCAGCATACCAGCAAAGGAAAACTAGCCATTACGTTAAGATATTTAGCAAGTGGAAGAAGTTTCGAAGTCTTGAATTTTTCTGTGATAATGTCACCATCTTCTATAAGTTCAGCGATTGTAGAAACCTGTCAAACTTTAATATATGAATTACAAGATTATGTGTAGGTAAGAAGACACACCTTTTTACTTTTTCAACAGGTAAGATAAAAGTACCATTTTTTAGTTTCCCACACAAGTAGATGATTGGAAAGAGTTCTCCAACGAATTTCGACGTACATGTAATTTTTGGAATTGCGTAGGTTCGATAGATGGCAAGCATATACCAATACAAAAACCTGGCAACTCTGGGTGGTTATGTGACATTTCGCTCCCACCGTTTCACCCCCGGGACGTTTCGCCCCCGGGACTTTTTTTCTTCGAAAATAATAGAAAACTTTGAGATTAATATTTATTAAATAACACGTACCTAATACATAAAATATTAAAATTCAAAATTATGGGCAATGCCTAACAAATAATCATTAATATCTATTCTGCCATAACTTTCAACAATAATCTTTATTCTTGTAGAAAGTAGAGAATATTTTTTATTAGTTCTTGGTTTAAATTTTAAGTACTTATCAGAAATTCCTTAGAAAGATAAATGCTAATTACCATTAATAATGGTTAACCCAGATTACCTACCTAATTGAAGTAGGTACAAACATTTAACGAACTTATCCATGAATTCTTAGAAAGATCAATTCTAATAACGTTTAATATATAATCCGGATTATAACGTCGCGTCAGTGAAAAACAATTAGAGTTTAAACTTAGAATTTTAAATTAATTTTACAAAACCAAATTATATTAATATATTATAATATTATATTAAATATTATTTTATACACAATTATTTGTTCATTTTTTCCTACTTGTTTATTGTTTTCTCAAACCCACATTGAGAAAACGACAAAAAAAAATTTTGCTCATAATTTTTTCAATTTTTGTAGTACACCATTTAGGGGCGAAACGGCCGGGGCGAAACGGCATCAGAAGCGAAATGGCAGGGGCCAAACGGTGGGGGCGAAACGGCGGGGGTGAAACGACCCCATCCCACTCTGGGTGTCTGTTTTATCACTACAAAGGTTTTTTTAGCGTAGTTTTATTAGCTGTGGTAAACTCGAACAAAGAATTTATCATGGTCAACGTTGGTACATATCGACGCATATCTGATGGAGGTGTGATGCTTTATTCAAAGTTTTCCAACAAAAAGCTTTAAACTTACCAAAAGATACTCTGCTCCCAAATACCTTACAAATGTTTCCTTATGTCTTTGTAGCATATGAAGCTTTTGCTATTCCCAAAAAAACTTAAGTGTAGATCGTCTGAATTTCAATTTAAGAATGTCACGTGCGCGAGTGGTCGTAGAAAATGCATTTGGGATACTTCCATCCAGATTTCGCGTTTTTCAAAAACCAATATCCCTTGGACCCGAGAAATCGACCACCTTTACTTTAGCGTGTTGCTATTTGCATAATTTTCTCGCCAAGGAAACTAACGTAGATTAATTTCAATTATCTGAAGTAGGTAAGAACGAAAATACCATGGTTGGGTTATAACCTATATTAAAGAGAAACAGTACTGCAACAGCAAAAGCAATCCGCGACAAGTTTTGTCACGATTATAACAATGAGGGAAAATTAGAATAAAATCTGTAGGTAATAATTGTATGTTTTGTAACACGCGCCACTAATAAAAATAAAAGTTTAAAAATTATTTCTCACAAAAGATTATTTAAAATCCCTCACTTCTTGTCTAAGAAAGTCTAACAAATGTTTGTTCCTTCAAATATGTTAAGGGGATTATGGTACCTAGAACTGTTATTTTGAGGTTTTTATTTCTTTTCTTAAAAATTATTAATGTTATAATGACTTCTATACACAGCCCTAGATATAGACACTTATGTATTGCCAAATTTCGTTAAATTTATTTCAAGCACAACCTCAGGTTTTTTATAATTTCTTAAATGTGAAAACTTAAAAAATTCCTTGACGTTACGCTTGAAAGAATTTCACTGAAATTTTGACAGTAATTATGTCAGGATTTTATGTAGCTTGGACTGTGTGTATCATTGTTTTTGTAACATTTATAATTTTTTAGAAAAAAAATATAAAAAATAAAACCTAAACCAGTTGGAACCACAGAATCAAGCACTTATTGAAATTAAAAATAAATGATTATATGCTATTTTACGAGCCCTAACCACTATATGTTCGGGCGGTATTAAAATCAAACAAATATATAAAATATTTTATGATTTTTTTCAATTTTGTATATTTAGTACATTTTGAACATTTAATCATTTTATACGAACGAGTGACAGTATACAAAGAAATTGCCACAACATTTCTAAGTTAAAACAAGGTAAAAAACTGTGAAAATTGAATGATAACAAAATTTATTTTAATATGGCGTAACATCCCCTCCTGCTTTGATTACGGCTTTTATACGCAAGGGCATTGTTGCCGCAAGCTTTTGGCATTCTTCAGCAGAAAATGAGTCCCAAGTTTCTTGAAGTTTCATACGTAGATGCGGAATAGTGCGTTGGGGATTATTTCTAAGGCACTATTTCATTTTATGCCATACTGTCTCAATTATGTTGAGGTCTGGGCTTCTCGATGGCCAGTCTAAGGTGTTAATCTCATTATCTGCAAGCCATGTTTTGTTGATTTAGCAGTATGTGAAGATACACTATCTTGTTGAAAAATTATATTATCTTCATTAGGATGTAACTCTTGAATGCTTGGCAATAAATATTCTGTTAAAATGTTTTGATATTTCTGCGCATTTACCGTACCATCTATAAAATGTAATTTCCCCAGACCCTTTGCTGACATGCATCCCCAAACCATAATTCCTTGAGGAAACATTACTGTGCGCTTTAGACAATCTTTGTGAAATGCCTCTGCTTTGCTTCTTATTACACGCTTCCTACAATAACTCAAACTGATAAAATTTTGACTCATCGCTAAATATCACTTTACTCCAATCCTCATTAGGCCAGAAAACCCTTACTTTAGCCCAAGAAAGACGTTTCTTGTTTTGCTTTTGAGTTAACAAAGGTTTTTCTTTCGCCTGCAAAAAATACTCAAATGTCAGGAATTAGTTTAGCAACCTTTAATCATATCATACCTTATAAAAACGAAGCCCAGATTTATGAATCCACTTCCGACAACGCTCTCTTCCAAAATGTAACCCAGTTCGATGATTCCAAAAAGAGGTAATTTCACGCAATGTTGATCTTTTTTGAGCTTTGCAAATTTTTACCAAAAGTTTTCTGTTTCTTTCAGTTACTAATCGTGGGCGTCCAGTACTTTTACCACGAACAGTTAAATTACCAGTTTCCCTGTGTTTCTTAATGATGTCTCCAATTGTTGATGTTGATACTTCAAGATCTGAAGCAGTTTAAGACACTGACTTGCCTTCTTTATGTTTTTTAACAATCAATTCTCGAATTTCTAACGGTGTGACTAATCTCCGCCCCATTTTTACTTTACCAAATGACAAATGTCAACTAGTAAACAAACCTACATAAAATTTATGTGTTTATATTTCACAGTTTACTATCTTACATTGTCTAGCCGTCCGAGCAATAAATTATGATAGTTTAACACTATTGTTTGATATAATTCTTAATAAAAATAGAAAACACCAAAACACTCACACTAAACATACATTTATTTACCTAGTTTATAGAAAAATTTGTTCGGCCGAACATGTAGTGGTCAGGGCTCGTACTTTTATACTAAATTCCTAATAGGTTTTCAAATTGCAGCTTGATTCTGGATTTCCAACTTATGAAGATATTTTTATCATGAATGATTTTTTTGCTGTATACATTCGTGTACCATTTTTAAGATACACTGTAATTTAACACTCCGCTTCTATTCAAAAATATTTATTGAAAAAAAAAATTATGCAAAGTTTGGAAATCTACAATAATATTATCATGGGAGTCTGTATTTTCTGCCGCAGGAGATGTGATTGTTGCTGTAGAGATAACTGAACATGATTGAGTTGAATACACTGACTCGAGGTCAGTTGAATAAGGTCTTTCTACATAGTATACTTGGTTGGTATTAATTTGTACAGAATGTCGGGTGAGGTTTCCTAAACTGGCTTCGAATTTATTGCTTTTTCTGCAAAATTCCTTTTGTTGCTCAACTAATTTCAACAGTTTATCTCCCCATACTTTACACAACAATCGTATATTTATCCGCCATTGAAAAACGTATGGACTTTTCAAACATATAAACACTATATTATTATTTTTAATAACTGCTACGTAGAGTAGAGAATAAAAATACTACAGTAATTGAGGAAGAACAGGCATCCATAGTGTACCTGTCAATACAAATCCTTAATTTAGTTTTTTTTTTCTTAAGACTTATGATCATTTGCATTGATCAAAATACACTGTTATTTCGTTTAAAACTGTTTTTAATTTTTTTTAGTTCAACCTGCTGTGTTAGTTTACAAAGGCAAATAACTATATATGATTTATCTGAAAATACTTATTCAATATTAAATCAGAATACGAAAATATTGGGAGGTATTGTAATCGGTCGGCGAAATTTCGAGTGCAGCACTTTAGTTTTTGTGAATTATCGCAAAATAGAAAATAGGTAGAATGTAGATCCCAGCGTATTATTAAAGAGGATTAAATTTCCTATAAAATGAGCTACCATACTTAAAAATTGCTTTACCGTAAGTTGAAAAAAAAGAGGTTCAAACATGAAAGTTTCAAAATGTCTGCCTGTCTGTCTGTATGTGTTCCAGCGCGATAGCGTCCACAAAGATAATCCCATCGTCATGAAATTTGGTACCCAGCTTCGGATCCATGAGTAGACCGAATGATGTTTTTAGGTTTTAAGCGAAATCTGTCCAGTCAAAATGTAATTCCAGATTTCGACTGTTATAGAGTGTGTAAATACGAACGGCTATTCGTAGCAAACTGGTACTAAGGTAGCTAAGAGAACCATGCTAGAATTGAGTATCTACAAAGTTTTTGTTTGTTCGTGAACTCCTCCGGTAGCGCAGTGGCAGCGCGTTTGATTGATGTCCCGGCGTCTCGGGTTCAAGACGCATAATGTACGAGGTTTTTTAAATCTTATCTTATTAGACGTGTCAAGGCATTTTTGACCATTTGAAACGATTTTTTAAAAAATAATGTTTGGCCTTTGCTACAAAACATTTAAATTTTGTTTGCATTTTACTCGTTTTGAGACATTTTTAGCCATTTGAGATGATTTTTGAAAAACATTTGTTGTCCCTATGGTCAAAATTTTCGATTTTTCTTTTCATTTACAAGTTTTGAGCCATTTCTGAACATTTAAGACGATTTTTTAAAAAAAAATTTTGGCCCTTTGCTAAAAAATGTTAAATTTTTTTTTTGCATTTTTACACGTTTTGAGACATTTTGGCCATTTCAGATGATTTTTTAAGTCAAACATTTTCGGCAATTTTTTGCATTTTACAGGTTTTGAGCCTTTCTAACCATGTGAGTTGATTTTACAGAAAAACTTTTGTCCCTTTAGTCAAAATTTTCGAATTTTTTTACATTTTTTTTACGTTTTGAGCCATTTCTGACCATTTGACATGATTTTTTGGAAAAACAATTTTTTTGGCTTTGGTCAAAATTTTATTTTGCATTTTTAATCGTTTTGAGCCATTTCTGACCATTTCAGATGATTTTTTGGAAAACAAAAATTTCGGCCCTTTGGTAAAAATGATTTTAATGCATTTTACACGTTACAATATAAATTTTAAAATATCAAATTCTAATTAATTTTTATCACTAAGTAGAATTTATGTCATTTAGAATTATATAAACAACTGTTGCTTTCAACAACGAAAGTTAACTATGCAATAAATGTAAAAATCATAACTGCATCAATAGAAACATATGGGTAACAAGTGATTTATATTTTTAAAAATTGTACTCTTGTACATATTTACACGTTTTCAATTTAAGAATTAAATAAATGTATACTGGGTGATTATGATTATTTACTTTCTTTGATCAAGTTTTTCAATCATGATCGTTTTTGTTTCGTACGTCAAGCTTTATAGGTATTATTTAAATAACTTAAATTTAAGATAATCTGTCTTGGTCGTCACATTTAATTGTTTTGTCGAGGTATTACGATTTTTTAATAAAACCATTAACAATTTAATGATATGAAAAACTGTACAAAATTTTTAGTAGCAAAAAAACACAGTACACTAGTTATAAAACACATTAAAATCCTTCAGTTTACTTGTGCTTGTTTAAATTATGACTTACATTGTATTGTAGGTCATGTGTTCCACATCAGATTTTTTGTTCATATTTATTAAAATTCATATTTGATTTGCCAAATAGCAAATATTCAATATATCAAGCTACTTCATATTTTGGAACTTTAGACCATTACACATAATTTTACAAATATAGTTTCAATTGCTTTAAATTTCAAGAAAATGAATCAGCATACAATTTAAAACACAAAAATAATACTTTATTCTCTAATAATTAAAAGTTCTTGGAATGGCTCAGACACTATTTTGTTTAAAGTAGATTATATATTATCATTTACATTAAGCATAATTAATATTCTCTACATTTTCATGATTATTAACACATCATAGAGAACAATATCCTCTTGCTTAAAAATTTCAAATTATATTCGCTCTTTTCACAAAGTTTGCGTTTTACCTTAATGATTTGTTATCATAACTACTTGTTTGCTATTTAACTTATACAGGGTGTTTCTTAATTTGATGCTAATCCTTAAGGACGTGCATCTTTGAGCGATTTTAAGATCAAAGTTCATATCAACATATGTCTTGAACCTCTTAACTGTACTACAGGGTGTTAGTTTTAAGAAAAAGCATGAACAGCCATATCTTGATGTAGAAGATTTTTAATTCTTTAACCAGTGGCGTTTGGGATGTGGATTAGACATTTTGGAAAAAAATGATACGCCACTACTTTTCTTACAATAAAAATATTTTAAAATCATTTATTTGGGGTAAAATTTAGTTCTTACCTTTTTTTTATCCGATGGGGTTTTCGCTAAACAAATAAAACATAGTAATTATCGCTATGCGCTTCTGATTTTGGAAAATAGGCGAGGAACTTTATTTTATTTAGCATTCAAACAATACCATGATGAAATAATAAACATTAAAATTAAAACATTAATAAACAATTTTACCATTAAATTAAACGAACTAACTTTAAATAACGTGAACAAAAACACAAATAATTTAGGTTAGCTGTTTAAAGTGACCACCACCTGCAAGCATGCATGCTTCAGCCCTTCTTATTAAGTTACGTACCCTTTGAAAAATGCTTGGAGTATTTCTGATAGTTTCACAACAAACTATTATGTGGTTTCTCAACTCCTCTACAGTATGTATGTTGTAAACGTCTTAAGATGTCCTCACAGGAAAAAATTTAGGCTCTTTAGATCTGGGTATCTAGGTGGCCAGGATTGTGTTCCTTGGCGACCTATCCAGCGATTGTTATAATTTTGATTTAAAAATTCCCGTGCCAGGACACTGAAATGGGCAGGTGCACCATCGTGCGTAAACTACATACGACGTCGCGTTAAAATGGGGGCATCGTCTAGCAAATTTGGCAAACTGAGTAGCATTTAAAATATTTCCAATTTGTCTGTTACTTATGTCAGGGTTTTGCCCCACTAAATTTAAAACATCTTCCTCGGTTTCCGGTGTTTTTACAGTATGGTGTACCCCTTTTACGTAGTTATTTGCTTTAAAAGATCCCGTTTCACATAACTTTTTGTGAGTTCCTGAAATCATGCATCCGGAACTGTTCTATTTGGATAACACTCTTAGTTATGTCGCCTGACTTCCAATACATTGCCGTCCGCAAGCCCATATAGGTAATGCATATCAGCAAACTCAGCATTAGTGAAATGTGCCGTGTTTAAAAGGATATTACGTTTTAAAATTTTAAGTTAGTGAAACGCCGCTTTCTTAAATAAATACCTGTCAAAACTGTTTAACCTTCATTGTTTTGCCATTGTCATCGTTTCCGTAACAATAAATTTCCTGGCCTAATTTTAAAAATAAGTGCTTAGCGATATTTATTAGAAACGGTTTTTTAACATAAAAAACCTCGCACAGGAGTTTTTCTCTGAAACGTGGCACGCTACGATGCATCAAAAATAACCGGTCCAAGATTTCTGCCATACTTTTTTGTCTATCTCCACCAATATAGTGGTGGGGGAAATGTAAACTTTTTTTGATAATTTCAGTTAACATTGACGGATTTTAACAAACTTGGAAAGGAGCTTTTCTTCTTTGATCTGCGATGTAAACCATTTTCTTTGATTTGTCAATGTGGTTAGTTAGTTAGTTTTCTAACAGAATGAATATTATAACACATCAAACAAAAAAGATCCAGCTTTAGTTATTTATTTGTAAAATGTTTATAAATTACACTGGTGGATAAATTATGTTCCTTAAAACAAAAACAAAATTACTAGCTTTTACTAAAGTTCTTTATATTGCAAAGTCGCCTCTATTTTAATTTTATTTATGTAGATGAATTTAAATTTTATTTATGGGGAATATCGTGGGTTATGACACAATACATAACATAACGTAAAATAAAAATGAAAACACACATTAATATAACATTTTACAAGTAAATAACTACAGGCGGGTATTTTTTTTCTTTTACGTGTTAACTAACAATATTCATTCTATTAGATAAACTTTCTATTGTTTGTCAATTATTAAAAATTTGCAAATATTTTTGTAAATATCTCTAGTTTAAACAAAGATAGAAATGTGGGGTTTTTACCGATTTCTTTCGATTTTAACTGTTTTTTCGTTTACTCTAAAAATATACCACTTTATAATTTTTGAGAAAAACTAACTGTAAAATTTATTAATTTGTTAAGTAACCGAGGTAACTCGGTCCTTTTCGAAGATAGCAAGTTTGTTAAAATCGGTTAATGCTAACTGAAGTTAATCCAACTTTGAAGGACAATTCCATGTAACAGTGGCCAAAATAAAAAAATTAAGAGACATGCTAATCACAGGCACTGCCAACTTTCTGAATTTTTAGAAAAACTTATTTTTTCCTAGTTGGCAACAGTGTGATTTTATTTTTCAATATAGCTGTTGGCAACAGAATTGTGCTCAGTGCTTTCTGAAGGTCAAATTATTTTGAAATTGTTTCTACTGTAATGTTTCAAAACTAGATTATTAACATCAGTCACAAACATTTATAAATTTTTTTAATCTCTTATAAGTTTTATGCATTTTTACTCAGAAATGTATAATCTCTTCATTTTTGTCATTATCCTTTTACGACACAAACAAACAAATTATTTTAGTTATATTTCACTTTAAATTTTAATTGAAATGTGTAACATCAGTCACATTTGTTTTCTTGTTTTCTTAGATCATTCCTTTTCCCTGCTAGACTCTGCTGCAGAAAGACAGAGAAGAAGAAAGGAAAAGTTGAAAAAGGATGAGAAATATGAAGAATGTAAATAGAAGGTGAAAAAATATCGTGAGAAAATGAAAACAGAGGTATCAACGTTTCCTATATCTAAACAAACAAAAGTGAAAAGAGAAAGAAAGCAAATGGTTAAAAATAGAGTGGCAGCATGGAGAGCTTTAAAAAATGTTAAAATATCAACTACTGCATCTTCAACCTTTCTACGCCCTTACACATCAGCTTGTACATTTGGAAAGGCCGCATCAAGAGTTAAACGCTCATTGCCCTTAATTCCACGTCTAAGGAAGGATGTTATAAGCTTTATCTCCTGAAATGGTGCAAAATGGTTACAAAATTTTATAACCTTGATGATATGAGCAGGCAAGCTCCTGGCCAAAAAGATGTTATTACAGTTTGGAAAGACAGTGGTGAGAAGGAAAAGATGCAGAAACAGTTTTATCAATTAGAGTACGTACAGTCAGTAATATTAACAAATCAACATCTTCACCAACAACGACAGTCATATTGAATTGTTCTATTGCTGTTTCAATCATGATGACATTAGCGTCATTATCAGCTTATTTCACTAAAATGTTCGCAGTTGTAAATTTGTCACGTAACATTGAAATGAAGCGAGACCTGTTGTAAGTGCTTGCAAGAAATTGTTGGTTTGTTGGAACTGTCATAAATTGATAAAAAACGAAATCAGAAGATGAAGATGTTTGTATAGTTAAACGACGTAGTTTTGCGTCGGTATAAGTATACCAACAGTAGCCCTCCTCACACAAATTTACCCCCACCACCGTCGCCACTCGAATAATAGAAACCTACCTGGGTACTCTGTAGATTTTCCTGAGACACTAACGTGTGAGAAGAAGAAAATTGAATGTTGGTTAAATAAATGTGTAGATTGCCAAGATGGAAATGAATATTTGAAAACGATATCATAAAATTTTTAAGATATCCAGGATAATAGTGGACGAAAGGCTCTGCAAAGTTGTTGAGGAAGGCACTGTGGATTAATTAATTAATTATATTTGTGACTCAACACCTAAATTCTTGATGCACTGCATTGTAAAATGGTCACAAGCTAAATACTCACGCGAGCAACGCGAAAAGGCTTTGAATGAGTCATTTGGCAAAAATACTGCAATCATTCAGGCCGGCTTATAACTGAACATGATAACTATTAAGTGCGTACCTGAAGTTGAAATCCAAAGTGCCTGTTGGGCGCAATCTCAAGTATCTCTTTTCACAGTGGCTTTATGGCACCCATCCCGAAAGTAATAATTTCAGATAATTTAAATCATTCAAACGAAGTTGTGACACCATATCTCGATAGAATACTTGCCAAATGAAATTGTGAAAGTAAACTTTTGGTCATATGGGCCAACATTACAGTTGAAAAACAAATGTATTGTCAGGACTTTAACCATTGCAAGAAAACACAGCATTAAAATAATCAGGAGCTACTTTGCGACTTCCCATGGCTAAAAGCCGGTAGACGGCATGGGTGGTTCGGTGAAGTGATTGGTATGGGATGCTGTAAAAAAGAACAAGTATACCGTGTTTGATGCAAAATACTTTGTTGCAGCTGTTGCATCATCAAATGTTAACGTTTTTGAAATTAAACAATCAGGAACAGAGATTCGCTATGAAGTGCTTAATTTTGGCAACCGAAATGAGAATTCTCTCGCTATTCATAATTTGATTGTAGTCAATGGTAATACAAAAGCATACCAACTTACTGATAAGTCTATTATTCCAGATGATAGGTCTCTTTCACCATTGGCAGATACACCACTCGGAGAAATAAACAATGTTGTACATAAAGGGTTTCTTGTTAGAGTAATGATCAAATCAGGAAAATTTTGGAAGTAGCCAAATAAAGCGAATGAAGTATTTTACCTAAGACATCATTTGATTAGGAAGCTTAGTCCTCCCGATGTTGTTAATGCTCGTAGTTGTTTTAAGCTTCAGGAAGATTTCAGTAAAAATATTTTTGTTGCTTTCAATTTTTGCTTGAACTATGAAGTAAATAGATTGTAACATCAGTCACGCAAAAAAATGTAACATCAGTCACAAGTTCAACTGCCAAAAACTTAAAGTCTGTTTTTATTTCCATTATAAATAATGTCTCATAACTTTCTTATTATTAAAGATAAGTGATTTTGACCAAACCTTTCTTAGAGCACTTTTTTACGTAGAATAAATCGCGATAGACAGTTTTTATACAGGGTGAATTTATGCAACCCTAAACTACATTTTTTCATACGGACCACCCTGTATATTTTCGGGTTTTTTAAACGAAGGTAAAATTTCTTAAATTTTGATGTATTACTTGTTATAGTTCTGTTAAATATTATTTCCAATATTGCATTTTATACTTTAAAATATTTCTCTTGCACATGTCGGTTTCCATGGCTAACAAAAGATGGCAGCAGGATTTAAAACGATAATTTCTTAGTTACCTGGAAATTTTTATTAGCTCGCAATATTTTTAATTTGAAATAACAAATAAAAAGAACGAACGTGATAGAAAACTTACTTGAATAAAACAAACAAGTATTATATACAGGATGGGTGTCTACTGCGTGGACGGAGGATTTCTCCTTAACTATTAGATATATCAAAACCAATGGTGGTAATACACCATCATTGGACCTACATTCTAAAAATATTTAGGTATATACAGGGTGGTTGACAAAAACATGCCAGCCCAAACCTGTTTTATTTTAATGGAACACCTTGTATATTTTTGCATTTTTTGATTCACTGTTACATTTCGAAAAGGTATAGAAATTTGTATCGGTATCACTAACCATTCCGCCGATATCGTCACTTTAGTACCAAAATAGAGTTAACTTTGGAACCACGATGCGAGCGTTGTCACCACGATTTTGTAAATCTGTTTATACCACCGACTATTAATAATAGTCTGCTAACAAACAAACTGGGAAATTTTTCGAAAACGTAAAATTATACTGAAATACGCGAAATGTAATTTTTTCAAATGCTATATTTTTTCACATTTCGATTACCCGTAAAAAGTAGATACTAATTGATAGTAGGTTTCATATCCATAATCCCTTCTTAAGATAGTGACGTAAACATTAATGTTATGTCAAACACATGTTACTATTAAATTGTTTTTTGTTTGTTATTTTAAACTAAAAATATTTGGAGCTAATAAAAATTTCCAGATAACTAAGAAATTGTCGTTTTAAATTATGTTGCCGTCTTTTGTTGGCCATGGAAACCTAGATGTCTGCAAGCAAAATATTGCAATGTATAAAATCCAATATTGCAAATAATATTCAACATAAATATAACAAGTGATACATCAAAAATTTAGGAAAGTTACACTATTTTCAAAAACCCCACAATATACAGGGTAGTTCGTATGAAAAAATGTAGTATAGGGTCGTGTAAAAAAACAAGACACCATGTATAAAAACTGTCTATCGGTATGGTTTCTATGTAAAAGGTGTTCTAAGAAAGATTTTACCACAATCAATTATCTTTAATAATAAAAAAGTTATGGGACATTTAAGAAATCGACTAAATTCGAGAAACGCCCTTTAGCGGTCAAACTTCAATTTGAGCTCGTACTAAATTTTTTCTATCTCTTAAAATAAAGGGTGTTTCCATAAAAAAGTGTCTGATTTGGACCGCCCGGTACGTTATACAGGGTGTCCCGTAAATATTGTAACAAACGCCGGGAGGTGAAAATATACCTCCAAATATGAAAAAGTTCCCATAAACGTACTCTTGAAGATGCCCGTTTAATATATACAGGTTGTTAAAGAAAAACATTTTTTCGTTTTTGTCCGTAACTGCTAAAATACTAAAGGTACATAAATGAGATTCGGTTGATTTATAACACATAAGGAATGACGTGTTGTGCAACGTATGAGGTAATTTTTACATATGTTAGAGGCGTAGATATAGGGTCATTTGAAGTATTTAACCCTGTAACTTTTACGTCACTGGCATAAAATGAATTTCAGTGGCAGTTTTTGATATCTAAAGTTTTTACAAAAATATTTAACGTGTAAAGCTTTAAAGTAACGGGAAAATTAGAATATTATGAGAAGATACTTATCTTGTTCCGGCACTTATTAATTTCAAATTAACAATCTAGTAGGTAAGTAGAATTCACAATATTTTAGAGCGAATTTCAAAAATACTGTCATTATTTAAATGCCAGTTTAATTTGAAACGTTTCAAATAAACATGAATAATTTTGAATATTTCGCTGATATGCATCTCATTTACGGTGAAGGTAATTGCTATGGCCATGAAGCTGTGCGTTTGTATACAGAACGGTTTCCTAATCGTTAACCTCCGTACCATTCAACTTTTGAAAGCATCCATCGTCGATTAAAGAATATGGTTCATTGCAACGTCCTGGTGGTGTGGGTCGTCTAAGAACAATTCACGGTAGCTCTTGAAGATGCAATGTTGAATCGAATTATTAATCAGCCCTATACCGGCATTCGTGCTTTGGCTAATGTCGTGAATGCTAGCAAATAAACTGTCTGGAGAACTGTGAGTGAGGATTACTTTACCCATATCACATACAGAAGGTTAAGTAATGACTCCAGCAGATTATCCTCATCGTCTGGATTTGTCCAATTGGTATATTCAACAAAATCGAAATGAACTTGATTTTCTTCGAAGCATTTTGTTTACAGACGAGGCCACATTTGGGGTTATGAAAATCCCCACGCTATTGCTTTAAGAAAAGATCAATACAATTTTTCCAGTAATGTTTGGGGTGGTATTATCGACAATACTATACTAGGGCCACATTTGCTGTCTCCAAGACTAAATGGTGATTATTATTTGCATTTACCTTTAAACGTACGCCGCAATATGTGGTTTTAACATGATGAGGCACCTGCTGATTTTTATAGGAATGTTCGAGACCATTTGGGCTGCAGTATCTGGTAATAATATTGAAAGAGCTCATCGTTTAAGAAATTACTATTCGCAAAAAAAAAACAGACCAATAATTGTAAAATTCGGTCAATACAAAGATAAAAATGCTATCTTAAAAAATTCAAAAAACTTGGAAGGGTCAAGGGTCGCTGTTTCCGAAGATTTTTCCAAACAGGTCCTACTCAAGCGTAAAATGTTTTATCCCCAACTCCTACACGCAAGAAAAGAGGGTAAAAGGACATTCCTAAAGTTTTGATAAACTTGTAATAAATGGTAACTTTGATACTGGAAATCTTGGAGAAGAAGCCTTCAACAATGCCGATGCAAACTGTTCTGGAGAGAAGCCTCAAACTTCTATTTATGATCTCGGACAACAACCCGTCAGAGATTCCAAAACAATGTGAAACAGTAGCCACGATTCAAAAATTCAAAATATTCAATCTATTAGAAACAAAATTAACGAAATGAATCATTCATTAAAGTCTGAAATTATTGTAATAATTTTGCTAAATAAATGCAGAAAGCCATATTTAAAAAAAAATGAAATAAATTATTATCTCAAAAACGATAACAGATAGGTATAGGACCATATTAAGAAAAGTTATTAAGACATCAATAGGAATCTAACAAAAAAAATACACAGGGTGTTCCATTTAAATGATCAAAGTTGCTAATACTTTCTTGAAGAAGCGGCAACACTGCATAGTTGAAAATATTTTCAAAAGAGAGAGCATGTCCATTTATATAAGCCACCAAATTTTCAAAGTGATCCACCATCGATCATCCGGTATGCTAAATTATCTAACTATAAATTAATTTCTTATTATTGTAGGGATACCATGTTACATGGAGGCGCTATGATATTTGCAAGAAACACATACCCATTTTGGATCAACACTTTGAATATGTTTGTGCTCGGGATGTTTATTTACAAATCTTTATGGTTTCAGTATATAGGTCTCTGACGATATTAATATATATATATATATATATATATATATATATATTATAATGATAGTTTGGTAATTTGCGGAGATTTTAACGTAGATTTCTCAAAAAATAGCGCAGCTTTAACCAAATTAAAAATCTAAAAATGACCGTAAATTGTCCAACTAGAATTACCGCCAGAGCACAACTACAATTGATAATATTACAGCATCCTCCAGTGATTTCGTTTCCTTTACAAAAGTGTGTGCGATTATCTGACTATAATAATTCCTTTAATTAATACTCACTTACATTCTAATTTCAAAGTCAAACGAAATTTTAATTCTAAAAACCTTAAAAAGTTTAGCAATCTATTTTCCACACATAATTTGTCTCCATTATACGTTATTAGCAAAGTAAATTTATCTTTCGATACTTTTTTCCAAATTATTTTAACCTATTTTAATGAGGCTTTTCCACGTGTCAAATACAAAATAACATCTTCTCAAAAAAACCGCGGATGGGTCACAGAAGGTATCAAAACATCTTGCCGGAATAAACGTCTACTAATAAAATTAAAAAAATTAGTACCAACCAGCAATTTATTAACTATGTTAACCGATATTGCTAAAACCTTCATTACTTCAGTGTAATAGTTACATCCAACAATAAAATAAAAACTATATGAAGCATTATTAATTCAAATCTAAAACCTAATGCTAACACAGACAAAGAAATTAAATTAATAATTGAAAGCACTATAATTTCTGATCCTGCTAATGTCTCTCATTATTTCAATGAACTTTTTACATCTGGTGCTAGAAAATTGCAGCAAATAAAAAATACTGATTTAGAATTCAGTACCTACCTTAAAAATTCATCTATAAATAATCAACTTTCATTCTTCTTTCGTCCAATCATAGAATCTGACGTTAAGCATGTTATCAAACAACAGAAAAATAAAAGCAGTACGGATCATAATAAAATCTTAATTAAAATTATAAAGAATAATATAACATAATTCAAAAAACCCCTTTGTTATTTACTTAATCTTTCTATTGCAGCTGGCATATTTCCTACCACTTTAAAAACAGCTTTCGTCATTCCTCTCTATAAAAAGGCAGATCACCATGATCCGAACAAGTACCGCACTATATCTCTTTTATCATCGTTATCAAGGATTTTGGAAGCCGTTGTAAAGAAGTAATTAGTACGTTACTTCGAAATTAATTATTTCTTTTCAAGTTTTCAATTCGGGTTTAGAGAGAACCTAGACACTGCTGATGCTACATTACAACTCTTGTTAAATATCCCTTATGACATTATACTTAAACAATTTGAATTTTATGGTTTCAATCTTTCTTGGCAGGAGACAACAATACTGCCGTATTAATTATCTCATGAATAATGAATTAAAAAGTGCTAGCGCGTCATTAAAGAACTCGACACTTGGGGTATCCCAAGGCTCAGTTCTAGGGCCACTGCTTTTCTTAATCTACATAAATAACCTGACGTTTAGCTTTCCGTCTACACAATTCTCATTGTTTAATGACGACACCAGTTTCATAACACACCATTCCAACATTAACGAGCAACTGTTATAAACAAATGCTACATTACAACTCTTGTTAAATATCCATTCATTACTGGAAAAGAATCTTCTGTGACCTATCTAAAGCCTTTGACTGTGTTCGGCATGACATTATACTTAAAAAATTAGAATTTTATGGTGCTAGAGGTAACACAATTCAATGGTTTCAATCTTTCTTGGCAGGAGACAACAATACTGCCGTATTAATTATCTCATGAATAATGAATTAAAAAGTGCTAGCGCGTCACTAAAGAACTCGACACTTGGGGTATCCCAAGGCTCAGTTCTAGGCCCACTGTTTTCTTAATCTACATAAATGACTTGACGTTTAGCTTTCCATCTATACAATTCTCATTGTTTGCTGACGACACCAGTTTCATAACACACCATTCCAACATTAACGAGCAACTGTTACAAACAAATAATAAACTTTCGAAGTAATATAGATAAAAATAAAACGGAATGTAATAAGCTACAACTTACAGATAATGTTAGTATTGAATTTGTGCATGCTGTCGAATTTCTGCGGATCTGCATAGATGATAACCTCAAGTGGTCGGCACAAATAGAATATCTGAACAATAAAGTATGCAAAGCGGTCTACGCATTATCTCATATCAAAAAAAAAAAAAAATTGGATTAAAAGCAGCAATCACTGTCTACTATAGCTACTTCCACTCCATTCTACAATATGGAGTTGAGTTCTGGGGTAATTCACCATTGGCTAATTCGACATTTATAATTCAGAAAAGAGCACTACGCATCTTATTTGACGTCAATCCTAGAGAATCTTGCAGGCCTTTCTTCTTAACGTACAGAATTCTAACTTTAACCAATTTATACATCTACAAAGTTTCCCATATTATTTTCATTAATCAACATAAATTTAATACATCGGCAGATGTACATCGCTACAGTACCCGGACAGACACGTACAAACTAAATCTAAATAAAAAAGCTGCACTCTATATCGGTATAAAAATTTTTAATAATCTACCAACGGTAATATATCTTGCTATTACTAAAGCACAATTTAAATCACGTTTGAAAAAATTTCTCAGCGTAAACATATTCTAGTTCGAGTTCCTTTGTGTATAAACTAAACTCAAATAGTAATATTAAATGTATTTGCGCATTTTGGTAATTTAATTCCCTTACAATGTAAAATTAAATCCGCACTTTCCATTACGCCTCCACGCTGGCTTCGTTGTATTGTATACATACATAATTTTCTATATGTTAAGATTCTCTGTTACTTAATGTTTATGTACGACGAATGGAATAAATTTACTTTACTTACTTTACAATTCTTTCCAAATCGATGGATTGGTAGAGGTTTTGTGGCTTGGCTCGGTCTCACTCCTCTTGATTTCTTTTTATGGGGACATGTTAAATCATTGGTATATGGAATACCAGTACTAAACCAAGAAGATCTTATGCCAAGAGCGATGGCAGCATTTGGAGAAATTAGAGATGACCTTGGTCTGTTTCGAAGAGTGCACCGATCCTTGAATCATCGAGCTAATTTATGCATTGATCAAAATGGAGCGCATTTTGAGAATCTATTGTAATAAAAATTATTCCTCATTTTATCAGAAGTTATTATTGCGCATCAAAAGGAGATTGACTCTTTAGGTGCATCATCTTATAATATTCCAATTTTCCCGAAAACTGCTTACTTTAGAGATTTGCACATGGTAAACATTTCGCGTGTAAAAGACTTTAGATATTTCAAAAATTGTCACTGAAATTCATTTTATGCCAGTGACGTAGAAGTTGCAGGGTTAAATCCTTCAAATGACCCCTATGTCTACGCCTCTGACGTATTTAAAAATTACCTCATACGTTGCACAAAACGTCATTCCTTATGTGTTATAAGTCAACTGAATCTCATTTATGTACCTTTAGTTTTTCAGGAGTTACGGACAAAAAACGAAAAAAATGCTTTTGTTTTTAACGACCTGTATCTATCAAACGGCTAATCTTCAAGGGTACGTTTAAGGGAACTTTTTTCATATTTGGAGGTATATTTTCACCTCCCGATGTTTGTTACAATATTTACGGGACAACCTGTATAATGTACCGGGCGGTCCAAATTAGACACTTTTTTTATGGAAACACCCTTTATTTTAAGAGGTATAAAAAATAGACTACGAGCTCAAATTTAAGTTTGACCGCTAAAGAGCGTTTCTCGAATTTAGTCGATTTTTTAATGTCGCATAACTTTCTTATTATTAAAGATAATTGATTCTGGCAAAATCTTTCTTAGAACACCTTTAGATGGAACCATCGCGATAGACAATTTTTATACAGGGTGTTTTGTTTTTTTATACGACCCTATACTACGTTTTTTCATACGGACTACCCTGTATATTGTAGGGTTTTTGAAAATAGTGTAAATTTCCTAAATTTTTATATATCGATTGTTACCTTTATGTTGAATATTATTTGCAATATTACATTTTATACATTACAATATTTTCCTTGCAGACATCTAAGTTTCCATGGCCAACAAATTTAACACGACAATTTCTTAGTTACCTTGAAATTTTTATTCTTATATTTTTTATTTTTTTTTATATTTTTTCTTTAACGATCTGTATCAATAAACGACGCATTTTCAAGGGTACGTTTATGTTTAGAGGTATACTTTTACCTCCCGACGTTTGTTGCAATATTTACGGAGCACCCTGTATATTTGCACAGTTTACGAAACAATTACGTTAACGAACTCGTGTCTTTTACGATTTAAAGAGAAATTGATTGATGGAGATTTAGAACAGTTTAAAAATTGCTGCCATCTTGGAACTTGAATGATGTTTTAAAACAAATGTGGTAAATCATAACTTATCGACGAAAGGCCTTAGTTAGAGTATATTACCTATTTACCCATTTTTATTTACATTTCATTAATCGTCTTGTTTTCACCGACCATTCATCAAAAATATGACATTTTCCTGATGACCGACTAAAATATATATGTATATATAAATTACTCGTACTATGCGTCAGAATAATTTCAATATACATAAAATGGGAATAGTAGAATAACGATGTCTTTTGAAATAAATTTAGGTTAAAAATAAAAATAATTAGAAACATGTGCATTTATATTTAAATTTATAAAGTAATACAAATTTAAGTAAAAGCTTAATTTAGTACTTTTGAAGAATAATTCTGTAATAAGGGTGCATTGGCCTACTTTTTAGTTCAACTCGAAATTATTTTGATACTTCGCATTGTATGTTCAATTTAGTTTATATTTTATCAGATTAAAGTAATATCTATGCTTAGTTTTTGATGTATTAACAAAATAAAGTGATGTTTTATCACGTAGCTGGGCTATTCTTCGAGAGCTGTAAATGACGCCATTTTGTTTAATTGCTTAACATTTAAAGAAATTTGTATATTATATTCTTAGTGTCATTAATAATTTTATTACCATATCTTTGTACAAAACCGACACTTGCCTTTTGACTTTTTAACCTATAGCTGTTTTTAATTGTTTTTTTCATGACCGGTTGGTCACGGACGTTAGATAGAACACAGGTGTCCGACATGTGTGAACATTGAAAATAATTTAGTGGCGCTCATATATTTTGCTTGTCTTTCGAGAATCTGTCTAATTATTTTCAATATTGTAACTCCTGGGCGTTTTATCGAATGCCCTTGCTCCATTGGTGGGTCACACCTGAAAATGTACATTTTTTTCAATTTTAGTAAGTGTTGTTTATATTCCGTTACAGTTATTAAAGACATGCTAGACAGTTTTTTGTTCGTAAACAAAATTTAGATTAGAACTTGCAGATTTTCTAATTTTGTAAGTTTACATTTCCATTTAATTATTAACCATTTGCAATGTATTTTTTATTTGCAAGAAAATTTATTCATTCGAACACACGATGCAAATATGATTTTATTATTTATAACGAGACTATTAATTTCCGTAATGGGTTTGAGCCTTTCATTACGAAATAACAATTGTAATAATAATAATAATAAAAACGTTGCTAGTTTGTGCATTACATTTTAGAATTTGTAGAGAATATCGATATGAACTAAGGTATACTCTGTGTCGCATTGAAACCCACCAATCATATTCATTCGGATTTCTGTTTCTTGGAAAAAATGGAAATGAAACGGTAACGTAGGTTACCGTAGATTTTAATTTTCCTTTTTATTTCCATTTTTTAGATATGACCCTGTAAACAGAAGTTCGAATGTGATTGGTGGGTTTTTCGCGCTATGGCTAAATTAAGGGTCATAATGTTTTAATGCCTCTGTGTCCGAGATAATGAGCGCCATTCTGGGGATCTTGGAAACGGTAAGATATACAGATTTGGTTAAATGGGAGAAAAGTTGCGTAAGGCCTAAGAAAATGGCGGTTACAAATCCCTGAAAAAAATTTTGGTTCTTAAGTTATTTTAAAAAAATTGAAGTTTTGGTTTTGACACAAAAAATTTCTGGCGTTAATACTTGATCTAGACCAAAACCGATGACACTTCTCTACAGCAACTTTTAATACCATTTAAGGTGGCATTATTAGCTTTTCAATCCGACATTTCGTCTTTGCCGAACCATCATCAACTTTTTTTTTGAAATACGGCCCTGGTATTCTGATATCAGTTTATTAAATTCATTTTTATTCCGAATACAATGATGTATAACACGTTATGGTTTAATTGCTTTTTAGTCTTTTTTCGGCCTTAATCGAGAAAATTCCTATTACGGACCTGTGCATAGGTTTTTATTTTTTAAAAATTAATAACTACTTATATCTATTAACAGTAACTCAAAGAAATAAGCATCGTATTAAAGTTGTATAACACGGTATGGTTTAATTGCGTTTTAGTCTTTTTTCGACCTTAATCGAGAAAATTCGTATTACGGACCTGTGCATAGGTTTTTAATTTTTAAAAATTAATAACTACTTATATCTATTAACAGTAACTCAAAGAAATAAGGATCGTATTAAAGTTATGACAGTAAAGAAGGGTCCTGCAATCGTTGTACTGAAAATACCCCACATATTACAACCAAATCGACTTTTTGTTTAAACGCGCATTGTTTTCAGACCAATAATGGACATGTCTATAGGAAGTACCAATCTGTGTGAAGCTATCCTCCGCAAGCTGCATATTTCGTAATTAATTAATGGCATTCGATTGACCACTTATTGACCACAAATGACCACCTGTTAAAAAGTTATTGCAAAAATAAGATTTGGGGGAGGGGGGGCAACTTCACACTTGCCCTTCGAAATCGAAAATCGCCAATTTTTATTACTCTATCTGATTGACCATCATTTGACCATGAATTCGATTTGTTTGACCACCTTTCAAAAAAAACTAAAATATACTTTTATGTTCATTATAAGGCATGGTCAATCCTCGGAATATGCTTTTTGAGAATTGACCAAATTTTATTTCCTATGAATATTCATCCCGAAGAACACGTAGTGCGTTTTGATTAATAATGTATTATTTCAAATTTTAAGACACGATCAATCCTCGAATATGCTTTTTGACACATGGTCAATCCTTAAATATGCTTCCTGAGGATTGACCATGTTTTATTTCTTAGGAATAATCATCCGGAAGATCAATTAGTGCACTTTGATTAATAATGTATTATTTCCTATTTTAAGACATGGTCAATACCCGAATATGCTTTTTGAGACATGGTCAATCCTCGAATATTCATTTTGGGACATGACCAATTCTCGTATATGCTTTTTGAAGATTGACCATCTTTTATTTCCTATGTATTGTCATACAGAAGAATAAAAATTGCATTTTGTTTAATAATAATGTACTATTTCGAATATTGAGACATGTTCAATCCTCGAATATGCTTTTTCAGAGATGATCAATCCTGGAATATGATTTTTGAGACATGGTCCAATCCTCGAATATTGTTTCTGAGGATTGACCATCTTTTATTTCCTATGAATATTCATCCAGAAAAACACGTAGTGCATTTTGAATAATAATGTATTATTTGGAATTTTGAGACATGATCAATCCTCGAATATGTATTTTGAGACATAACCAATCCTGGAATATGCTCTTTGATGATTGGCCATATTTTATTTCCTATATATAGTCATGCAGAACAAGTAGTGCATTGTGAATAATAATGTATTATTTCGACTTTGAAGATATGGTCAATCCTAGGATATAAGGTAAATGAGTTTTAATTCAGAAATGAAAATACTAACAAGCTAGCAAATCACTAAATACTATATAATACATTTGATTTTAAACCGTAACGAAACATTGACCATGTCTTAAAATACGAAATAATACATTATTATTCTTCTGGCTGATTATTCATAAGAAATAAAACATGGCCAATCCTCAAAAAGCATATTCTAGGATTGACCATGTCTTAAAAAATTCGAAATAATACATTATTATTCAAAATGCACTACTTGTTCTTCCGGATGATTATACATACGAAATAAAAGATAGTCAGCATTGACCATGTCGCAAAATGCATATTCGGGGATTGACCATGTCTCATTCGAAATAGTACGTTTTTAAACAAAATGCACTATTTGTTTTTCTGGATGATTATTCATAGGAAATGAAGGGTGGTCAATCCTCAAAAAAGCATATTCGAGGATTAACCATGACTTATAATGAATATAAAAGTATGTTTTATTTATTTATTTTTTTTTTGAGGGGTTGTCAAACAAATAGAATTCATGGTCGATCATGGTCAAACGATGGTCAATCATAATAAAATTAGCGATTTTCGATTTATGTAGGCTAGTGTGTGCCCCCCCCCCCAAGTCTTATTTCTGCAATAACTTTTTAACAGAGGGTGGTCAATGAAAGTTGTTGGTGGTCATTTGTGGTCAATCGAATGCCATTAATTAATTGCGAAATATGCAACTTGGGGAGGCCAGCTTCACACAGCTGAAATACCATTAGACGTAACCATGCTCTCATCAGACAGACATTATTTGGAGAATTTATAATTCGCCTAGCATTTTCTTGTGTACCATTCACATTTTAACAATAAATAATTGCCTAGATCAATTAACGGTTTAGATTATTTATATATTTAACAATCATCCAATTTCAGAATTATGTCTAATTCGTACATAAGGAACAAATCCTTCTTCTTTTAAAATTATTTTCCTTTTTGAACTAGACAAAAGGATGCTTTAGGAAACAAATTAATATGAGAAAGACGTATTATGCATTTGGATTGACGTCACGTTGGTTATTTGAAACATTCGTTTAGTGTGCAACAATTGGTTATTTTTCTATTAATTATGTTTTCTAATGAAGAAAAGTTTGACATGGTGGTATATTCTATTTCATCAAAGCAAAGTCGTTCTGTTGCGAATGTATTTAGGAAGTGTCCCAAGGGTTTTAGCACATTAGTTTCAAATCTCAAACCGTATGGTTCCTTTAAACCTGGAGTTTCTCGTCAAAAGACCAGCAATGAGGAAAGGGTACACGATGTTTTGTTAGCTGTCATTGAATCCTGGTATACCAACCCAGCGAATTGCACAAAACGTTGTTTTTTATTTCTTACGGTAAATGTGTTATTTTCTCAAAAAATAGTTATCTAAGGTACCAATTTTTTTACACCATAATTTAAGTAGTTGGACCATCTAATAAGCAGCAAAAAAAAATTGGGGTTATCATTAAAAAAAAACCAATGATGACGTTATTGTGCAAAAATACATGACGTCATAAGCAAATTTTTTATATCATAAGGTGGCTAATTGATAGGTAAAATTGGCCTGTCCGAGCGTTTTGCTTGGAAATATTAAATAACGCAATTATAAATTTTGTTCCTTACTTTATCACCACACTGTGTATGTGTATGTATATATATATATATATATATATATATATAACTGTAAGTCATTATTTGCTTGTTCAACTGCCAGTTTACATTGACAAAATATAATTGAGGCTCTTGTATCGCTAAATTTGTAATGTTTTCGGTAACTCAACTTCAAGAGCGTATTTAGGTATCTATAAATAATTGAATGTAAATTTTATGTCTCCGCCTCACCTGCGCGTTCTTTCGCCAGACAGAATTGCAGAAGCTGTATCTGTATAAGTATTTAACTTTCATTTAGGATTGGGACTTTGTGTGTCGAATTGATTTTTCTTTATTATCTTTTAAGTACAGACAGTTACACATAAAGATCGGTTTGTTTTAGGTAAAATAACTAACCACTTAATTTTACAATTAACGAATGGCTTTGACGGGTTACTGTTTTGCGCAGGATTAAAAATTTTGGTAATTTTATTATCTTGTTTTCTAAATTAATAATAATAATTTGAGTTGATACCTAAATCTTCAGTTTATAGTAATTTGTTTGTTATTGAGTAAACCAATAATTTGAGTCACTTAAAGTCTTATTCTTTTTACCTCACTATACGAAAGTATTGGGAGGTGGTGTAATCGGTCGACCAAATTTCGAGTTATCTTACTTTATTAGACGTATTAAGGCCTATCTGATCGTCAAAAATTTTCGAATTTTTTTGCCTGTTTTGTGCCATTTCTGACCATTTGAAACGAAAAAAAAAATTTTTCGGCCCTTTGGTAAAACATTTACCAATTTATTTTTCATTTTTCACTTTTTGAGCGATTTCCGACGATTTGGTCAGATGATTATTGGAAACATTGGCACAGGTCAATAATTTTCGAAAAATTTGTTTGCATTTGAGATGATTTTTAGAAAAGAAGTTTTTTTTTAATTCGTCTCAAATTTGACAATTTTTTGCATTTTTATACGTTTTAAGCCATTTCTGACCATTTGGTCAGATGATTTTTGGAAAAAAATTTTTGGCACAGGCCTATAATTTTCGAGAATTTTTTTTGCATTTTTACGTTTTGAGCCATTTCAGATAATTTTGAAAAAAATTTTTTCCATCTGACACGTTTTGAGTAGTCATAGTTAATTATTTCTATCGAAGTCTTACAATTTTTTTAATAAAACAATTTAACAATTTAATATGAAAAAACTACAACATTTTTAGTAGCAAAAAAACACTACACTAGTTATAAAACACAAACTAATGTTTATTGAATGAACGTATCTTTCTCATTACTCCTTTTTTGAACTTGAGATTTGTATTTTAGAAAGTTTATGGTGCCTACTATTACTTCTACAAAGACTTGCTTACCAACATTTATACTAGTCTAGTGTAAATAATACATTCTCTAACCACGCATCCAAACTGCTCTAATTATTTTTGTTTAACTACTGTGTTGTACTTGCTAGATTGTTCTAAGTTAAAGCCTCCTAGTCAAAATAGTTCTACGGTATAGTAACGGCTTTAAGTGGTGTACAAAAATTGGTCTCGTTTCACATATAAAGAAACTAACCAATACACAATCAAACACACAAAACTTGATCCACAATAAGGCCTTATTTCGATGAGAGTGGCCCAACTGCGTATCACGTTTTATTAGATAATGGACTGGTGTCGCCTATTTGTGGTACATTGTGGTACACACAAAGGCATTATTTCGTTGAAAACACAAGTGTGATCATCAAAATGCCTTTTATAATGTCTGTGTATAATAAAACATTAAATATGTCAAACAGGGCCGATCTCATGGTTCACCATGTAGGGTTCGGCGTCTTGAAATCATCGGTAGTATCCAGAATGTAGTTCCGTTGTCTTTTACGGCTTTCGAGGCTCCCATTGGCTAAAATAAAATAAAAATATCACATTTTGTAATGTGTACTTTTTTTTTAATTTTTTGCAATTAGCGGTCCTATTATACTTTTTTTGGGTAATTTTTTTAAGTTATGGACGAAAAAATGTATCAACGCAATTTCATTTAAATAGGTGTAATCGTCAACGAATATTTTTGACTTTTTAGTTATTTAACTTTTGACTATTCTAATAAATTTTAGCATCAAAATCGGTAATCCATAAGAATTTTAAATAAGTAAGAAAGGCTCTTATTTTACGTAATAGTATCAATTTAGGTGGAAGGCATGTTCAGTAAGTGCTGCTGGTCACTATCTCCTTTCGGGGGCAAAAATTCGTAAACGCCAAGACTAATAATTCTGCCCCATTGGGAAGTCCGGGAGGGCAGGACTCAAGCAACTCTGGTGATCGAAAGTATGCTCTTCACCTACACCTTGAACAAGTGCAATCGGACATTTTGTTTCTATTAAAAAACAAGTGGCACTGATTCACCTGACCTGCAATTTCCCAGATACAACCTCCACTCTAACTTTATCCTTAAAGGCGGAGTATGTGCGTACACCAAGGACAACGTAGGTTGTAAGAGGATGCCCACTTTGGAGAACAACAAAAATGACGCGATGTGGTTGAAACATTTTGGGCCCCAATTTGTGAATGCTGTTGTTTGTATATGTCTCCCATTGATAATAACTTCCAAGATCTTTTTGATTACCTTAGTCGGAAAATAGACTTCCTGTTATCACAGTTTCCATCTTGCAATATTTCAATTCTGGGAGATTTTAATGTACACCACTTCAATTGACTTCAATTTTCATCTACCACTAACCCTGCAGGTCATAGTGCAGAAGCTTTTCGTGTATCCTGTGATCTCACACAAATGATTTCCGAACCAATCAGAATCCCTGACAACCCTAACCATACTCCACATCTCATGGACCTATTACTTACAACTAACCCGCTTGTCTATGAAACAAGAGTTCTTTCCCCACTTGGTCAATCAGACCACTGCTTAATCGAAATCACTTCCGCTGTACCCAATCCCACTGTTACTCGAAGAACAGATAGAACTGTGTGGTGTTTTAAATCATGTAACTGGAGCGAATTGCGAGATTTTTTGCAACGCTCCCCTGGCGTGAGTATTGCTTTAAACGGAAACGGTCCTCCTTTTCAAAAATTGCTTTTTCAATAACTGAAGTTATCTTGATGGGTTATACATTCCCAAAAAATATAATCGTATACGTCATGCCAGTTCCGAACCCTGGTTTAATAGGGCTTGCACTGATACATTATCGCAAAAGCATAAACTCTGTACCAACTGGAAACCAAATAAATCTGTCGAAAATCACGCCGACTATATTACCGTAAGGAATAAAGCATCATCACCAAGGCCAAAACCATGTTGAAGAACGTAAATTCAAAGAATTAGTCTTATGTCGTTTGGGTAGTTATAAATTTTGGATTTATCAGCTAAAGCCATCAGCAATTTTTTCCTCCCTTCCCATGGCGGCTCGCGACGGAGTTAAAGTAGCTGATCCTGCTGACAAAGCCAACCTCTTCGTCAATTACTTTGCATCAAATTCATGTCTCAATGATTCTGGCAAAATTGTACCGTCGCCCAAATCTACTTCATACGCTCTAAAACCAATCCACTTTCGATACATGCTCCTAGAATCAATTATCAATAAACTTAAACAAGGCGACTGGCCCTGACGGTATTCCAGCTATCGTCCGTAAAAATTCTACTCTGACCTAGTATCTGTATTGTCCAAACTCTTTTTGATCTCCATGTCATCTGGAGTGTTTCCCTCATCGTGGAAGTTGGAAAATGTCCGACCCATTCCTCAAAAGGGTAATAAAACCGATCCCTCAAACTATCGACTAATAGCTATCACTTCCATTCTGTCGAAAATCATGGAAAACGCCATCAACCACTAACTACTTTCGGTCCTCGAGTCTAATAAACTCCTAAACGGGTGATTTTCTTTCATATGTCACCTAACTTTGGAATAACACATTAGAAAGGTCCGGTGAAACAGTCGTAGTAGCTTTAGATATTTCAGAAGCTTTTAACCAGGTTGTCGTCGAGGAACTACTAATAACGCTGGCGTACCCCAAGGATCAGTGATAGCTCCCACACTTTCCCTGCTGTACATAAATGACCTCGTTTATTCAACAACTAACTCGATCCATTGCTTTGCAGATGACAGCACTCTACATTGTAGTTCTTCTCTGTTTTACCACAACTATAAGTCTAGTCAGGACGTTAAAGTGAAAATGGCAGCCTCAGTCAACAGTGACTTAGAACGTATCCTTAAATGGAGAATGAATAATCTACTCACGGTCACCGCCGGCAAAACGCAGTGTTGCCTTGTGTCCGTGTAGAAAGACCGATTATTTCCGGCTGTAAATATGAATGGCTTAGATCTCAAGTTTTCAAACTATATTTCTATGTTAGGGATGTCGGTATCATCGATCCTTTCATGGGTTGACCACCTTTTGTCAGCCAGCAAAACAGCTGTCCGTAAATTGGGCTTTCTATACTGATCTAAACAGTACTTCACATCGCAACAACTCCTTTTACTGTATAAGGTTCAATCGACCTCATCTAGAATACAATTCCCACCTCTGGGTCAGTGCTCCCCAATACGCCCTTGATATGGTAAACCGCATCCAAAAAAGAGCTATAAGGCTTATGAATGAGCCATCTCTGACTACTGATCTACAGTCTCTTGAGCTTAGAAGAATAGTTTCGGTTCCTTCCTTATTCTATTGGTATTACCATGGCAAGTGGGCTTCCGAAATTCACTCCTTAATACCTTCGCTCTCCGCAAGGAACACTCGGTTTGACCATTTACAACATAATTACGCACTCAAAATTCCATCTTGTCACACTAAACGGGCGCAATCTACATTTTTTCACACGGCGACCAAATTGTGGAATGCATTACCCAGTTCCTATATAAAAAGTCGTGACTGACTCGCTGACTAACTGATTTATCAATGCACACTATAAACCGTTGGTTATACTAAATTTAACTGCAGAATAAAAACTATTAAATATGTGTTAGTTTAATTAAAATTAGATTTCGTTTCACTTAAGCTCAGATTATTTCAAAACGGTGAAATTTTAGATGGTTTTGAGTTTTCTGCTCGGAAATTAACAAAGAATTGAAAAAAAAACAAGAAATAATTGCAAAGTGGTGTAAAAAAGGGAAAAGGAACGTTACCCTGCACCACGCCAATGGCAACAATGTCGAAAACACATTTTATTCCAGAATTTGAGCGTTTTTTAAAATGAAATTGAGTTTATTAAAGAAAAACGGTTTTTATTTTTAGATTTTAATTCTCCGTATTTTTTTTAAATTATGCGCTTATAATTAATTAGCAACATCCTGTATAATTGTCAAACCTTATTTGAATGTATTAAACTTATATGGAAGTTTATTTTTCTATGTTTTGTATTGTCCACTAAATTGAGAGAACGGCTAGGTGTAAAAATTTGGTTGAGGCGTCAAAAATTTAAAGTGACCGTCGGATGCGAAGGTTAAAAAAATCATGTTGCGTAAACACAACACCGGGAACTAGTTAAGATCAATTGAATTTTTCTATGTAACTTGAAAAATTGCGTGCTTTTCATTTAATCTACAACCATTTAAACGGAGTTACTAAGCAAATGTGTTATTTTGTAATTTACGTAACAATTTGTTTACGTTAAAAAAATTATAATCGGATTTAAGTGGAATTACTTTGATTCAATTCCAAGTACAAACATAATAAAAATAGACAAATAACAGAATAATATGACAAATTTCTTCATTAAAATTCATTATTGTGAGTTCCTAAATAGCGTAAAGTCCATGTTACCGTAGGTCAAATGTATTTAATAATTTAATCAATGGGTGCGATAAAAGCTATAAATAATTATATTGTCCGTATAATTGAACAGTGAGGTCTGACTCTTGGCATAACTTAACATTTAACTTGCCAAATTACTTTGTGATACTAATCGATGGTATTGTTAAATAAAGTTAACTACTTTTTTTTTGTGATTTTTCCTGTATTTTCTTCTGTGTAGTTTTTATTAAGTTATTTTAAAACTATTTAGTACCCCAAAGTTTTTTTTTGTATCATTGCTTTTCCTTTTAAATGATTGTAAGATGCATGTTAAATCACTAGAAAGGGATAAAATATTGAACAAATTCAATAGCTCAAAAAATATTAATATTTCGAAAAAAAAAAACAAAAAGGGGTGTAATGATTTAAATTTTCGCGCATCTTTTACTATTTTTCTCAAATTAATGACGTCTCATTATTTGAGTGATGACGTCATTGATATTTTATTTACATTGCAACCCCAACACCCGGTGAGTCCGGGTTAAACCGCCATAGAAAAAATATACAAGTTGTATCCGAAAAGATGGTCGCCAAAAATTAGTTTTTGCTTTGTATCTCTAAAACCATAGTAATCTCGTAATTGTGCTGCTCGATTTATTTTCAGGACACTGTTGTTCGCGTGTGATGACTCGCTAATTCATATGCACTTAAATAATGCTGTTATTAAGTATCATTTTAATAACTAAAATGCACTTCGTGATACTAATGTAATAAAAATGATTGCATGATTGCAAGAAAAATGTTGACATAAAACACAATCAATATTAACTAAATTTACAACTCTTTAGCCTATTGGAAATTTACAATAGCTTTAACAACCATTTAAGATAGATTTATAAATTTTGGTGTGAACATTAATCCTAATGAAGCTGTCGATACAAAAGTATAATTTTTCAAAATTATTAAAGGTGTACATACGGGGGTTCGGTGAAACAAATTTTGGTCTCATAGTTTACCTTGTTTTTATTTTAATTTTTAAAATATCCTATTCATTTGTTTATTCTTTGGACAGAAGAAAGGATTCTTGTCAAATTTTCGCCATTTTAACGGTTTTCAAAAAAAAATCGGGTCAAAGATAGTTGGGCATTGGCAGCCTTTGACAAGCCAATTTATTAAGTCTAAATTTACTACATTTTAAGTGCGTTTATGGTTAGTCTGTGAAATCATCATGCCACATATTTAAAGTAAAGCTGAATACGGGGATATTGTGTTTGTTTACAGATACTGTAATGGTAATACGTGCGCTGCAGTAGATTACGTCTAAGAAGAATGCGTAACATACGTAACACAAACAGATGAAATTTTCGCATCCCTTCAAAATAATGCAACACAAAGTGTTTTAGAGCACTTCGATGTAATGCCTTCTAGTAGCAGTAGCCATTAGGATATTTGCAGACCACTGCGATCAGGACTCTGAAAGAAGATGGGCGTCACCCATATCATTTGCAAACAGTTGAGAATTTGTTGCTTGATGACACGTACGGAGAAGAGAATTTTCCGAATGGTTCTTGGGGCAAATAGTAAATGGTGTTATTGGGACTGATTTGGACTGAAGAAGCAACTTTCACTCGCACTGGTATCTTTAATCAGCATAATGCTCACATTTGGAAGCTCAAAAACCCTCATGCTATAAAAGACAATCATTTTATAAATCAATTTGAGTGTAACGTTTGGGATGGGATTATACTCAATCATTGGTGCATATTTTCTACCTCCCTTCCTGTTGGAAAATTATTTTGAATTAGTTTTAAATGACATGCCTTTAATTAATAGCGCGGTCAATACTCTTAACCTGCACTCCCTCCGGACATAATCTCATTAGATTTTTTTGTGTGGGTACAATAAAAGTGACCGCCACCGTTTGTATTGAAAACGGTGGCGGCCACTTTGAGCAGTTTTTGTTAATTTTTTGAAACATCTATTTTCTTCTATTTCTTTTCCAATTTTTTGCTAATCAATTTTTCTTCTTACTTTTCTTACAAGAAATACATTATTATTATTACACAATGATGAAAGGAACAAATAACATAATTCGTCTTAATAACTTTTGTTATTTTTAAAGCAATCACGTTGTATCTGAGATTGTGCCTGATTGTCTTTAGATTAGATTGGCATTAGATGCAAAAACAAGATTCAAGATGATGTAGTAAGATGTTGAAATCAACCAAACGGACTTTAAGCCAAAACAACACACAGAAACAACCAATAAAACACACTTAAATAAGGTGGCGGAATACCTAGGCAAGATAGATAAAAAGCCAAAAAGACACAAGGTACCGAGATGGAAATGACCAAAACGTACACGGAAATAAAAGAAGTAACTCCGTTTGACTTATGTAAGGCGTAGAATATCTGAACGAAAAATAGTGTTACAAATACGGGATGACAAATGGAACAGAAAAAGGGCGTTAAAAGTTGTAATTATAGTATATGATTTAATATCAAAGATAAATACCTTCATTATTTGTCGCCAGCCTTCTCGGAGACATTATAAAAGGTTAATTGAAAGCTTACGTTATCGGATGTTTACCCAGTCAATTGGTCGGTGGTTGCCAACTATATAACATCAATCTATTGCTTTTTTCCACCGGTGGGAATTTTGTGGTTCATATATTAAATATAGTTGTTTCAATTTAACTATTTGGTGTTATTAGTAATGGCTGCACGTTATCTAAAATATTAAAATTTGGTTAATTGAACCAATTTTACATGCAATCACTTACCTATGTATTCTACATTCATGTATAAGCAATGTGTATAACTTATATTGATAAGGGTAATTGTTTGTTTAGTTTTAACTGTCAGTTTACATCAACAAAATTAACTGTGGCCCAAGTTTCTTTAAATGTGTTATTTTCGGTGACTGAACTACTGTCTTCGTATAGATAAAGAACTTGAATGTAGATTTTATTTTATATCCGTATAATGATTTATCTTTCATTTAGAGTAGAATATCACACGTATATTAATTTCTGTCTTAATTAAACAATTACCTAATGTATTTCAACCAATATGTTTCATATGGTGTAAGTTATTCTTTTTCTAAACATTTTCATTCAGGAGAACTCCAAGGGTCTGTTCTTGGTTCACTTATGTACACCATTTACACATGTAACCTAATTTCTGCAATTCTCTCTTCTTAGTTCCACCTATACGCTGATTACATGCAGGTCTATTTTTTTTGTTAACTCCACCGAGCTCAAGCGAGTCATTAACGCTATTAATTATGATTTAATTAACCTCTCAAACTACTTTAAACTTCATTGCTCAAATTAATCCCATTAGTCGGCACTGATATAATATATATATAGCGGCTATATTTATATCTCAGTGAGCTTGTCATATTTGGCACACATTTGCGAGCTTGGCTGTGCATTGATAACAAATTAAGATCCACCTGTCTCAAAAAAGCGTATGGTGCCTTAAACGCTATGAATCCACATTGAAAAGTTCTTAACTGTACAGTAATAGCATAATAGTGATTTATGCACAACGTTAATGTTATCAACTTTTGACTACAGAGACGTGGTCTATTCTACCTTGTCTGAAGTATTCTGATGCAAACAGAATACAAAAGCTGCAAAATTCGTGCGTTAAGTTTATAATGGCTACAAGGGTAAACGTGTCCAAAAAGACGAAATTTTCTTGCCGCATGCCTCTATCACAAAATTCTTACAACGTACAAACCTTCATATTTATATTTCAGGTTATAGTAGTCGACTCATGTTCATAGGATAAATGTACGTTATAAGAGCAGACTTACACCGCCTTTACACTGCATGTTTCTATTTAAAAGGTGTTTTTCGTACAATGTTATAAAATGGCATCATTCCACACCCAACCAAGGGCGTGCGCTCTTCTCTAGAGATGTTTAAAAAGTTTTTCAAAGAAGCTCTTGCGGAACTAATTTCCTCGAACTACATTATATTGCACAGTTTAAGAATGCCGCACGTGAAATAATGTACAATAAAGGATAGCAAGGAAAGGAAATAATAAACTGTATTGTAAATTATACTTAAAATTCATTAGATTTAAGTTGTAACCAAACACTGTTTTGCTAAGAGTTACGTGGTAGAACAGGACGCGGTATCACCAATATCATCTACTAAACCTCGCCCTTCTTACAAATTTACTTATATAATAAAGACCTATTATTATTACTATATTAATAGTTGTTGGGGAATTACCAATTTATTGTTTAATTATATTAGCACAGTTAAGTTTTCTTCAAATTGATTTATTTAAAGATCGGTTTTTTTGTTGGAGTGGAACTAAGTAATGTAGCGGTTCCGGCGAGTGTGCTAAGGAACGGGGTAGTAGAGAACACGTGCAGAAAAGATCTCCCTAACGTACTGGTTCAGACAGGCGCACATTTTAGGAATAGGAATGGAACTTTATTGTGAAGCCAGTGGTGCCCTCTTGTGTTCTCCACGGCACTTATATTTAAAAAGAACACAATCTTCGCCGGCGAGACACCTTGTATGTTTTGACGTTTCGCGCGTTCTTTCTGATAAAAACCTTCGTACAAAAGTGCGCAGATGGAATGGTTGTTGCGCGTAACCAGACGCAATAATTCTGTATATGCGCATCAAATAGGAAAGAATCATACAATCATAAAACATAAGCAAAAGTTACATTGGATCAACAGGTTTAAAAAAAAATGGGGGGCCGTTTGTGCTCTGTAGGGTTTGATCTGAAGTAATTTTGGGAAGTTTAGGTGTTTTTTAATTAGGATCAGGGATGAGAAATCTGCGCTTTTCGTTGCACGTTTATGTACAGCTGTCCCAAATTCGAGGGCAAGCATGGGGATCTCGCTTATTATAAGAGATAGGATATAGGTTTAAATTCGGCACTTTTGCTAAATTCGATGCCGAGTAATAATCTGAAAAGAAATTTGAGCTAACTCGAATGGATTTGGTTTTATGCTCAAAAAACTAAAAATTTCGATTTTTGTTTTTCGCGTTTGGCTACCTTATTATTAGGAATTTTCAAAATTCGACTGCGAACTAAAATACTCTTAAATTAAAAACTAAATATTACATTATCACGATACCCATGAATCAAACAAAACTCAGGAGTTGGCTTTTGTCATGTCATTTTCTAATTGTAAAAAGGGTAATAACTGCAAGATCCTTCGTGTTAGTGCTTTAAAATTTGCAAGTTTCTTTAGAATGTTTTCAAATTCAGAAAAACGAGACATGATAAGGATATTTTATAGCTGCAATAGAAATAGTGTCAGAGCAGAACAAAGATATTTAGAGGAATATCCGGAGAGGCAGCAACCAAACCAGAGATATTTTTAAAATTAGACCAAAATTTGCGAGAATTTGGATGTTTTCAGAAACCTCGAAATGCATATGGTAGCAGACTAGACAGAGATGCCGAAGAAGAAATATTACATCAGGTACTATTTGTTAGTATTATACTAATTATAAGAATTTCCACTCACTTCACTGCTAATTTCAGCAGACATTTTTTTGGAGAGTTATGACTTTATGTTATCCATCTTAGGTTCAAGAAAATCCTTCAACATCTACCAGAGAAATAGAGCAAACTATTGAAGTGCCAAAAACGACAGTTTGGCGAGTGTTAAAGCAACACCGTTATAAACCATTTAAGTTACACGTTAGTCAAACTCTTCGGCCTGGGGACGATATGAGACGGTTGGATTTTTGTAACCAACTTAATACCAAAATGCTGGAAAATCGCAACTTTCTCAATCAAATAATTTGGACGGATGAGTGCAATTTTTCCACTAATGGAATGTTTAATCGTAATAACGAGCACTACTGGTCCGTTGAAAATCCACGAATTAACAGGCAAATGCGAGGACAAGGCCACCGGTCCTTTAATGTGTGGGTTGGAATCTGGAAGGATAGGCTCCTTGGGCCAATTATTTACGAAGGTATCCTAACGTCTCAACGCTACCTCGCATTTCTAACACACGAAATATCAGACCTTTTGGATGATGTTCCGCTAAACGAAAGATGGACTCTCTGGTGGCAAATGGACGGAGCTCCTCCTCATAATGCTGCGATAATAAGTGAATATCTTAACGGCGAATTTCCTGATAAATGGATGGGAAATAGGGGACCACTTAGGTGGCCAGCAAGAAGTCCAGATTTAACCCCTTTAGATTACTTCCTCTGGGGCTATTTAAAAAATATGATTTATAAGACGCCACCGCAAAATATAGAAGAACTCCAGAATAGGGTTGTTAATGAACTTCGTCAAATTCCCAGGCGAACCATTCAAAGAAGCGTAAACAATTGTAGAAGAAGAATTCGTTACTGTATTCAAGAAGGAGGAAACTTGTTCGAACATTTATTATAATAATTCTTATTTGTTTGTCTGTGTAATTATTTTGTTGTTACCTATCGATAAATTTGCGTTGTCGCTATTATGACCGTGTTACATAGACCTACTTGTTTGAGTTGTTTGTTAATGTTTTTTTAAATTGTTTAAATGTTTTTATGTTTTTTTGGATGTTCTAACGAGTTTAACAAATTAAATAAGTAGAACTACTGTAATTATTCCTTGCTGGATCCAAGAAGGCGGAATCTTGTTCTTCGTATTTTTCTCATTATTTTAGTTCGCAGTCGATCAAACCATAAAGTGTTATATATTGCTAAAATCAGCATAACATTCTCCATCCAACGATATAAAATATATCTTAACCCCATAAGAAAAAATAAACCTGATGATGGTTCAGAATAAACGAAACGTGACATAATATTTTTAATACCGTATTAGTATTGTGCGTAAAAAGGTGCCTTAATAATGTTTAATCGAATTTTGAAAATTCCCAATAATAAGGTGGCCAAACGCGAAAACGAAAATCGAAATTTTTAGTTTTTGAGCATAAAACCAAATCCATTCGAGTTAGCTCAAATTTCTTTTCAGATTATTACTCGGCATCGAATTTAGCAAAGTGCCGAATTTAAACCTATATCCTATCTCTTATAATAAGCGAGATCCCCATGCTTGCCCTCGAATTTGGGACAGCCTGTACACTATTTTAATCTGTTTTTATGTTAATCATTGTATTCGGTATCATTGAAAAACAAACAGCATTATTAGGGCATTTAACTCCCTGCTCATTCTATTTAATGTACAAGGGAGGAAACATTGATTTCTGCCACGGAATTTCGCAATTAAGTTTAAGTGGTCTTAAAATTCACGAAATCAGAATAAGCCAGGCAATTATGATCATGTGTACTCTAGTGCACGAAAAGTTTCGTGTTAAGTACTGAACTTATGTTTACAACATAAATGTACGATATAGGGATTGGCTTACGCCGCCTTTATACCGGACGCTTCTATTTGAAAGGGCTTTTTCGTAAAACATTATGAAATGGCATAATTCCCTGATAAAGGGCTTGTTCTCTACTCCTAGGGATGCTTAAAAAGTGTTTCAAAGAAGCTCTTGTGAAATAATCAATTCTTGGAACTGTTTTGCTTGGCACAGTTTATTCAGATCACACGTGAAGTAATATAGAAAACTGGATAGGAAGAAAATGAAATAATAAACAGTAGTGTAAATTATATTTGGAATCTATTTAGATGTTAAGTTGTAACCAAATATTGTTTAGCTAAGGGTTAGGTGGTAAAACCGAATGCGATATAACCAATATCGTCTACTGAACCTTACCCTTCTTACAAAGTTTATTTATTATTAATTAACAATTAATTTTAATTACTTAATAAGGAATTATTAGTATTATTATTATTTACTTAACTTACTTAACCTTCACGTCATTCCTTGCGGGGTATGCAAAACAATTCCTGCCTCTTATTTATTTTTCATTCACAATCACGCTTTCCATCTCCGCTTACCTCCCTAGCTTCCGCAAGATTCACACATTGTCTTTGACATGACCTTTTATTTTTAAGTCCTTGTATCATACATTCTACCACATTCAGCCAAGTTTTACGCGGCCTCCCAGGCTCGGGCGTACCTCTAACCTCACCTACATATATTTGCTTCGTCTCTCAATGTGACCAAACTAACGTAATGTGCTACTTTCATGTCTATCCATCATCGTCGTTTCCTCGCCACAGTCCGTCTTTATACACTCATTTTTTATCGTATCCCTTCTCGTTTTACCACATGCGCTTCCCAGGAATCTCATACCCACAGCATTTATTTTTCTTTCGAGCTTTTTTGGACATACCTATGTCTCACTTTCATACAGTACTGACGTGTCAAACACGCCATTGTAGATTGCTCGTTTCGCAGCTAGGCTCATGGTTTCGTTTCTCATTATCGTCCACATACTTACAATCACTTTCCTTCCAGCATTGACTCTTCGTCCAATCGCGCCATCCATTGTACCATCTCCAGTAAACATTCTACCTCGCCCTCTTGCTCCACAATTTTATCTTGGAGAGTAAATACTCAACTCTCCTTTTCACCTTACTGATTGAACACCACAATCTTAATTTTGTTCACGTTTACCTTTAAGTCCATGCTCTCACAGACTGTATCAAACTTCCTCAGAGCAGTTTGTAGCTCATCCACACTGTCACTTATTAGGACAGTGTCATATGTATACACCAGAACGTGTACATTTACGCCAATAACTATTGCACCATTTGTATCGGTACATGCTTCCCTAACACATTTATCCATGTATACATTGAACAACCACGGTGACATCACACAGCCTTGACGCATCTTGCTGAATATTAAATCGTTCACAACACCTCTCCCTATTCACTTTGTCGTATGCTTTCTCCAGATCTACAAACGCACAGTCAGCTTCCTTTTACACTTACACACTTTTCAATCACTTGCTGAGAGCAACCATCTGATCAACACATCCTTTCTCTCGCATAAAGCCACCCTGACATTCCAAATCTCATTTTGGACTCTTGTACTCTTATCAATCAATATTCTTCCAAATACTTTACCAGGTACACTGAGCAAACTGATTTCTCTGTAGTTCTTGCAATCACTCTTGTTCCCCTTACTTTGCAATTTTCTGATACATCAAAAAACGCACTCTAGCTGCGTCACTATAAATTAGACATATTGTAGGTAAGATGGATTTGATGGAGCAATAAATGCTCTTTCCAAAGAGACTAAGTTTATTAAAATCAGTTCAGTCGTTTAAGAGTTACAGCTTTTATTTAAAAAATCTCTGAATCATTCCACACTATTATTTTAATAGATACATCAAAAAAATTACTCGAATAAAGCGGAGCTTTAAAAACATAATTTTTTGGTATATTTACTAGGTGGATTTCAGTAAAAATGGCGGTTACGCCCCCTGGCGGCCATGTTACAAATTTGAAAATATTTTCCACGGTCTTTTTTTGGCTACTTTAGTAATAAATTTTTTACCACAACTCTACGACGAATAGTTTCCGAGAAACAGCACTTTGCATTCTTATTTGGCCACCCGGTATAGCTAGCTTGCCGAAATATTCTTGCCAGCATTTCCTGACTTCACAATGGTTCCATATTATTTCGTTGCTCGTATTCATCACTCCTGCGGCATTCTGTTTTGGGCAAATATTTGTTAGAGAATTTTTAATATCTTATTTAATTATATTAAACCACAGTTGATTTTTGCTAAAATTGAATTTCGTGTTTAAATAATGCCTTTTTGTTGGAGTGAAAGGTATGGATTTAGGAGAATGAGGTAAGGAACTGGGTAGTGGAGAACACGTGAGGAAAAGATCTTCTTAGCATACCGGTGCAGATAAGCACTCATTTTAGAAATAGGAATAAGCAACGGTTCGGAATTTTATTGTGGAGCCAGCAGTGTCCTCTAGTGTACTTAAATTTAAAAAGAACACCGCCCCTCGCCGGCGAGCTTGCGGCACCCTGTATTCCTTTGGTGCGGATTTTTTTTTTGTAGTAAACTTCACTCGTTGTGTTGCCACGAAGGTCTGCAGAAGTGGCCAGATGATAGGGTTGTTGCGCATTAGCCTTAGGAAATAATACTGTATATGTATTTCAAATAAGATAGAATTTTGCAATAATACGTCATGAGTAGGAGGATCTTTTGCACCGTATTATCCCTGCCGTCCCTATAGAAAGAGGTTTTGATCTGAATCTTTTTGTGCTTGGTAGCATTTGATCTGAATTAATTTCATTTTAGACAGTTTTAGTGTTTTCTAATTAGGATCAACGATAACCAAGCTGTGCTTCCGTTGCATGTTTATCTACACTATCTTAATCTATTTTTACGTATGTATTTCGTAATTAAAATTTAAGCTGTGTCTTAAAATTTATGAGATCCGAATAATTCATGCAATTATGATCATGCGTGCTGTAGTGTAAGACATGTTTTGTGTCAAAGTTTTCGCATCAATTCCAATTAAGAATCTTTCTCAGAATTTAAAACTTAAAAAGTAAAACATATTTTGAAATTATATTTAATTTTAGTATCACGTTTCAGAAATTATAACGTATTCTAATTATTTTAACCTCAAATTAGAATATTAATGTTTTTGGTGAAGCCTAAATGTGTATCGCATATTTCACAGGAGTTCACGCAGTTTAACGACATACTTAAGCATTTCCCCATGATATATTATATAGTTAACGAATATCTTGAAATTTTCGTTATATTATTTTACTTATTTCTCAAGTTTATTTAGGTTGAGGTAGTAAAAATTTTGTAGTACAGTGTGTCTATTTTTATTTTTATAAATTAACAGTAAATATGTTATTAATAGTTTTTAGGGGTACATCGAGAATTACAAAATTAACTACAAAAAATTTTATAAATATTTTTAAAGACAACATGTGTGAATAAGCGTAATAAAATGTATGACATATTGTGAAAAGTTTTCTTTTATGAATCATTTGGTGGAAAGTCTATAAATTGATGCCGAAATGTCTGTGTTGAAAGGTTTCTGTTTAGATTTTTAAATAGGTAATTAATGTCAAGTGGAAAAATCTTTAAAGGAATTAAGGAGATTGAGATGCACGTGAGCATATTGTTATTTTCTTTTACATACTTTTACATACAGTGCGTACCAAATGTGTTGAACCGGCCTTGTTATTTCAAAACTATTCAAGCTAAATCGATAAAATTTATTATGCATCCTGTTTACGAAGCCTTCTATTGCTTCCACAGTTTTGTTATTTTTTAAACTGTTCTGAGCGGCACAACCAATTTGGTTTTTTTTAATAGGAAGGGGGATCAAATCGTATACCGTTTGAAAGGTAGTTTCAAGTAGTATTCATCGACATGTTGCTTGCCATAGTTATCTTTAAAGATAACTTCGCTATTGTAAATTAAAGATTAGGAGTAGGTATTGACTGGATAACTGAAAATCCAGTTAGGATGGGGCACAATGAATTGTTTTATGGTGTTTAATGTAAAATCAGATTGTTGAAACCGTGTTTTCAGTTCATGAAGTTTATCTAGTACCGGATGGACCAATAAGCAGATCCTCCAACTATATCTCAGGAACTGTTTATCGTACAGCTTTGGGAAAAAAATTTCCTTAGTAAAAACGTTCAAGGAAAATCGCTTGAAATAACTTTCTAGTTTTACCGCTAGAGGGCATAATCTTTATAGAAAAATTTAAAAACAATGTTTTTATAAAATATGTCCAATCATATGTATTATTAAAATACATCTTCAGAATTACTGTTAACAACAAAAAAAAAACGGTTTTATGAGCAACGTTTCATTTAAATACTTAAACTTTTCAGGCTACAAAGAAACAAGAGTGTTTACATAAAATTGTGGCGTGATAAAATAATGAGCCACACCTCATAAAAACCAATAAATTTTTTTTTTTTTTTTTTTTTTTTTGTTGAGTCTAAATAATTTGAAGATGTATTTTAATTAATTAATGTCAATATCAAACATAGTAGGTATTAAATAAGTAAATTGCATAATTTCTGCAAAATTTTGTTAAATACTTTTTTCTATTTTTTCAAATAAGGCAAAATGTTTGTATGAATAAATGCCTATAACTATGGTTTGGATCAATCTATTTTAACGAAATTATTCTTATTCGAAAGGGCGTAGATGAACCAATTACATCTACTATAAAGCAATCGCATTTAGTTTTAATTGTCGTAGATAGAGACACTTTCGAATAAAAAAAATTAAAATTTGTCTATGTTACAATTTTTAAATGGAAACATAAGTATTGTAAATTACAACGGAAACTGATTAAATTCGTAACAAAATGCGAAACTATGTCGATATCTTTTGTCTAACTCGAGATAAGTAAAAACGTAAACGTACGTAACTAGTATTGGCTCACTCTGTATTATAACTTAAAATAGTTAGATATTATGAAAATTTGATTTTCAAAAAGAATTTTTCAGACGATTTTAACTATTTAGTTTTTAAATGCTTGTTTTTATTATAAAAAGTTCCAAATTAAAAAAAAATGTAAACAAAAAGACTAGAAAATGAAAATTAGGTGAAAGTAACTAATAACTCAATTTCAAATTAATCAAAAAATAAAGAAAATGAACACAAATTTCTTTCAGTAATAACGAGTATGTTCTCCGTTTAATGACAGCTTGGTAACGTCTTTGCATGCTTTATAAGATTATTAAAGTTTTCTTGCGGAATCTGTTGCCAGAGTTGTGGAAGCAAATTTCAATTGTTCCATTGTTTGTGGTTATTATGATGATCCAGAGCTCTCTGCAACTGATTAAGCATGCTCTATCGGATATAAACGATAGAGCAAGTAAATAAATTAACAATTCCATTGGTTTCAATTACATCCATAATTACCATGGATCGTACGAGCGTTATCGTGCAAAAAAAGGAACCAGGACCCACAGCATCATGAAACTGGCATAATGTTGTTGATCACCTGATTCAAGAATACTTGAATTCATGTTAGAATATCCAGCAAGTCGGTACGCATCATAACAAAATGACATACACAAACAGTGCCTCCTCTGAAAGGGTGAACTTTTGTACTGGTCGCCGATGTCTGGCACCAAATTGTGTACAGACACGCGTTGGACGACTATCGAACAACGATCATATCTCGATTCATCAGTGAACAGTACCAACTTCACTTTTATCCAATTGACAGTTCTTCCCATTCTAATCCTTGTCGCCTATGTTCGCGAGTCAATGGTCATCTAAAAGTCGTCTAGAACGTAAATTGACATCCCATAAACGTCTTCTGACAATTCAGCTGATATTAATGTTCCTGTTTAGCTATAACATTCGACATGTGCTCAAAGGTTCTTGCAGAAATGGTGACATATCGGTCTCTAGCATAGTTATTGATGCGCTCAATTCTAGGTCTTTCTTCAACGGATCCAGTTCTTGAAAACGGTTAATAAGTCAGAAATGATTTTAACTTGAAAAAGTTGCTTCACTTTGTCGTTGAATGTAGCAAAACCAATTTTATTTGTTTCGTCATATGTTAATTTACGTCTAGGCATTATGAATTAGCAACGCACAAAATTTTGATAAATTTGCACAATAAGTCAACAAATTGACAAGTAAACCAAACTAACAATTGATTCGTTAGAACTTAGAAAGAGAAGAACTTACAGTCTACTTACAATATAATGCTAACTTTATCCGTATGGCATAGGTATGATAATTAGCAACTTTAACGAAGTGTCAAACATGACAAAAATTTGAAAATTAAAAAATTGTGCAGATTTTCAGATATATTTAACTTATGTGGAGTTTGTATAAAAGAAGATCACAATAAAACTTAATGTCCAATTAAATGATCAAAATGTTTTCCATCATTGTACACAAAGACGTAATCTCTCGCGGTAGACATAATGCTTCAATCTCACCTATGGATATACTATTTATTGCGTTTAAGACTTGATTTCAATCTTTTCCATAGATAAGTCTAGACATGTTGTAGATCTAGCTGTCCATGAAATATATTTTCCAATCCATTTATATGGATATCTTAAATTCAAATTCAAACTCTTGGGAAAGTGCGCAGGATACACATCATGCTGAAATATCAGATCTTTGCTTGTTTGTAAGGAAATGTCTTCTAATAAAATAGGCAATTCATTTTTCAAAAATTTAAATGTATCGCCATTTATAGTTTCTTCAAAGAAATATGGCATGATTTTCTATCAACTATACCACACCAAACATTAAAACTCAACCTACTTTGAAGCTGAACTTCGTCCATCCAACCTGACCTTGACCTTGAAAACCAGTCTAGTAACTTTTCTAGTTACTTCAATGGCCTTGACCTTGAGGAATATACCTTAATGCAGGAAATGTATACGATGACCTTGAAAACCATTGATCTTGATCTGCACAATCTGTACGGGAAGGTGTATTATTATTATCAAAATTGAGTTAGAAGTCGGGTAGCTATTCTACTGAACTACATGATAAGGATGCAGTCTAAAAAATAGAAAAATAAATATTTTTAAGGAATGAATGAAATGATTAAAGTGCCATGTTGCCGTTTTTTATTGCAATATGAAAATAAAACAGTTGTATCTAAAATTTAAAGAAATTAACTAATATTACATCGCGTTGGCATAAATTTCAGCCATCCTATACAAATACTATAAGAGAGTCGCAGTCTGAAAATGAGACAATTAAAATTATTAGTGCTGAAATACATGATTTATCTCCTGTACAATTGTTTGAAAATTTTTTTTCTGACGACGTTTATAATTTATTGCAAGAAAAAACGGAAAGATATCCTAAATCTGTAATAAATTTTACTGATTTTATTGTGACTGTTCAGGAATTAAAAACGTTTATTGGATTTTTAATATTTTCTGGTTACCATATTTTATCTTCTAAAAAGCTATATTCGAGTACTGATGAAGACACCAGAATACAACTTGTAGCAAATGCAATGTCTCGAAATAGATACTAGAAATTGAAATCAGTTTTTCACTGTTGTAATAACGACGAAATTGATTTGACTGATAAGTAAATAAAATAACGTATAATAATAATGTCAAATTCTAACATTATGTGTTTCATTGAAGGTGCTATAAAATTCGTCCACTAATAAATAAAGTAAACCAAGCATTTCAACAATGGTACATTTTCACTCATTTATCAATTGATGAAATGATTGTGACATACTATGGGCACAATTATATGAAGCAATTTATACAAGCAAAACTAATTCGATTTGGATATAAATTATGGGCGCTATGTAGTTCAGATGGATATTGCTACAAATTTTTTGTTTATACTGGCAAAGATAAAAATGCAACTCCGGGTTTACTACAAGGTTTGCAAGTTATTACAGATCTTTTAGTAATCGTTGAAAATCCTAATGACCATTTGGTATATTTTGATAACTTTTTTACAAACCGTGACATACTGATTCTTCTAAAATCAATTGGATTTCGTCCAACAGGTATATATACTGCAATAATCTATACTTTTCTCATCCTACTTGTTACAGGAACAATGCGTGAAAACAGAACAGATAAATGCCTACTTATAAATTCAAAAGAACTTTCAAAGAAAGAGCGTGGCACATTTGATTATCGATTTGACAAAAATGGTGAATTGTAATCTTAAAGTGGAACGATAACAAATGTGTCACGATTGGTACAAATTTTGACACCATTGAACCACTAGTTAATGCTTCAAGGTGATGTAAATCGAAACAACAAAAAATTCATTCCCCCAACCTAATGTTATCAAAATGTCCAATCAATATATGGGAGGTATTGATCATCATGACTGGATAATTGGCAAACATGCTATTAGGATTAGAGGCAACAAATGGTACTGGTCGTTAATTACAAGAATGATCGACATATCCATAACAAATGGATGGATTTTGTACAGAAAAAATCACGGGCCAGGTTCTTTATCTTGTTTAGATTTCCGAAGAAGTGTTGCCACATTTTATTTAAAACAAGGCATTCTAGCCATCGGAAACACAACGTCATTAGTGCCTAATGTTCGGTATGATGGAAACAGCCATTGATAAGACGGAGGGAAAACAGCGTAGTTAATTTCCAAATTGCCAGAAATAATATTTGACTTTTTGTTCAAAATGCGATGTAACCCTGTGTGTAGAATGTTTTGAATACCATAAATCAAAATAATTTTTTGTTTCGTTAAACCCATACTATTTCAGATTGCACATAGTACGTTCATTGTTATAGGAGTAATCCTACTCACATTGTAAATTAATGTCATATATACAGGGTGTATTTTAAAATCACCGACAAACGAAAACTGGAGATTCTATGATTCAAAATAAGACAAAATTATCATAACACTTTTCCGAAAATGCTTCCTAACTGAGATACAGGTTGATTAAAAATAATTTTTAAGATTTTTAAGATTCCTCAAAACTACAAAAGATATTATACTGAGATTTGGTACACCTAAATGTCTAATTAAGTACAATTAATCAGGTGAGTTTGAATCAACTGGCTCCATCCAGTGGCGTAGAATATGTTAAGTTAATCACTTTAAGTAAAAAACGCACGTCCCTGCTTTTTGAAGAAATATTTTTGTTAAATTCAACATTTAATTCTGCAAATAAAATCATACTTAGTATTTTTCGATTCGGCACCGTTTTTGAAATATTTTGCATTAACATAAACGACTACATTATTCAGGAATAACAAAATTAAATAAATCAGAGATTGCTTTGCATTTGACAGTTGCGTATCTTATGTTTGCTAAAATAGTTGCATTTACGCGTATTTTGTAATTCATTGTTTGTGTCTAATTACTGTGAAAAATGAATTATTCCAAACGTGAACTGGTCGATATGCATTTATGTTATGGTAATACTAATTGCAATGCTCGTGCAGCTGCTTGACTTTATGAACAAAGATTTCCAAATAGAAGACATCCACATCATACTACGTTTGAACCGTTCATCGTAACTTGTTAGAGTATGGAAGTTTAAAGGAAAGAAAAATTCCGGACGAAATGCTGTGTACCAGTTGAAATTGAGGAACAAGAGTTTATGAAAATTCATCAATAAGTACGTGTGAGTTAGGTTTAGAATTTGGTGTGTCGCATAGCAAGTCTTGGAAAGTTTTACGAGAACAAAATTTACATCCCTTTCACCTACAAAAAGTGGATGCATTATTGCCTGCTGACCATCCTCGTCGAATGAATTTTTGCGAATGGTTTTAAATAAAATGCTGAAGATGTACAATTTGTTAGAAACTTATTGACCACTGATGAGTGTATTTTTCCCGAAATGGAATAATAAACTTGCATAATTCCCACAAATGGTTAGATGAAAATAACCATCCAACTGTAGTTACAGCTCACCAACATAGATTTAGCGAAAATATTTGATAGGTATACTAGACGATCACCTAATCGGATCTATCCGTTTTCCTCAAAGACTTACTGCGAATTCTATTTAAATTTTTGAGAGAAGATTTGCCAGAATTGTTTGACTACGTACGATGTTAGAATGAACATGTATTTCATGCATGTGGTGCACCACCACATTCTACACGAAACGTCAGAGAATTTTTAAATGCATGGTTCCCTGGACGCTGGATTGGACGAGGAAGTGAAGTACCGTGGCCACGATCGCCAGATTTAAACCCATTGGATTTTTTTGTGTGGGGGTATCTGAAAACTCGTGTCTATTCTGTTCAAATTGATAATCGAGAGCAACTTTGGAATCGCATACAGATGGCATGCGATGAGATTAGGGCTATGCCACAAATTTTTCAGCGTGTTAGGTTTCATTTGCTAAGAAGAATACAAGCTTGCATTCAAAAGGAAGGAGGACATTTTGAACAATATGTATAAAAATAATTATTATTTTGTTTTTGATTCCTTCAATATCTCTTTAATAATGTACCTAATAGTTAACTGCGTTATTTTTTTGTAAAATAAAACAAATTTTGATTTTTATTGAATAATGTGGTCGTTTATGTTAATGCAAAATATTTCAAAAACGGGGTGCCGAATCGAAAAATACTAAGTATGATTTTATTTGCAGAATTAAATGTTGAATCTATCAAAAAAATATTTCTTCAAAAAACCAGGGGCGTGCGTTTTTTTACTTAAACTGATTAACTTAAAATATTCTACGCCACTGGATGGAGTCAGTTGACTCAAACTCACCTGATTAATTGTATTTAATTAGACATTTAGGTATACCAAATTTCAGTGTAATATCTTTTGTAGTTTTTGAGGAATCTTAAAAAAAAACATAAAAAAAGTATTTTTTAATCAACCGGTATCGTTTGTCGGGGATTTTAAAATACACCCTGTATATAGGACACTTAATTTCTTGTAAACCAAAAGCGACAAAAAAATCTGATTATTTTTATCTAATGAACATAGGATTATAATTGATAATTAGTAACAATTTTCTAAATTTCATTATTATTTTTGGTACCAGTACTTAATGGATTTAATGCTGATTACTTACTGATATTAGTAATATTAATATCTAATTAAGAAAAGTTATATTCGAGTTATATGCTAACACTTCTTAAAAAGATCGTAATATTTTGACTACTGTCAAAAAATAAACAATTTGAAGCCCCTATCAACATTATTTCGCAGTCTTCTTAGTCTAACAAATTCTGAAAATACTGACATATTTTGTTACTTTAAATTATAATACAGCCAATACTGGTTACGTATGTTTACGCGTTTTACTTGTATCTCGAGTTAGACAAAAGACATCGACATGCGGTTTGCACCATTTTGTTACGAATTTAATCAGTTTCCGTTGTAATTTACAATACTTAGATGTTTCCATTTAAAAAATGTTTAATATAGACAAATTAAAATGTTTTTTATTCGAAAGTGGCCTCTATCTACGACAATTTAAACTAAATGCAATTGTTTTATAGTGGATGTAATTGGTTCATCTACGCCCTTTCGATCCAAACCAAAGTTATAGGCATTTATTCATACAAACATTCCCGTTCTCCCCCACCCTTTATTTGAAAAAATCGAGAAAAAAGTATTTAACAAAATTTCTGAGGAAATTCTTATTTACTTATTTAATACCTACTATGATTGGATACATTTTATAAAAAAAATTGTTTTTAAATTTTTCTGTAAAGATTATGCCCTCTAGCGGTAAAGCTTAGAAACTTAAAAGCTATTTCCAGCGATTTCCCTTGGCCGTTTTTACTAAAGAAATTTTTTTCCCAAAGTTGTACGATAAACAGTTCCTGAGATATAGCCGGAGGATCCGTTTATTGGTCCACCCGGTACAAGAATCATTTATAAGTGATGCTCAAACTGTTCCCCATTCACCTCTTGGCAGTAATAAATTCGATTAGAAAATCGTTCAACTGAATTCAAAATGAACTCGCGAGGAATATTTGCTGTTTCTTCTCGAGTTGGTTGCACTAGTTCATTCAGGTTATTTGGTTTATCGACGTAACCCTACAAGAAAAAATCTAGTGAGGTTAAGTCAGGTGATCGCGGTAGCCACTCAATACGTCCTCGACATCCAATCCACTTTTCCGCAAAAACGTTGTTCAAACAAGCACGAAGTAACCATTGTTTTCAGCGCTCACTAAATCTTCAGTTATCCAGTTAATACCTATTCCCAATCTTTAATTTACAATAGCAAAGTAATCTTTAGAGATAACTAAGCGGTATGTCGCTGAATTCTACATTTTCAACAGTATGCGATTTGACGCCCCTTTCTATTTAAAAAAAAATCAAGTTGCCTGTGCAGCTCCCGACCTAGTCAGTAAAAAAAAATAACATCCCCGTGGAAATAATAGAAGGCTTTGTAAACAGCATATGTATTAAATTTTATTGATTTAGCTTGATTAATTTTGATTTAACAAGGCCGGTTCCATACATTAAATTAAAATAAAAAATATTTGGCTGTTTTTAATACTGAATTTTCTTCCGTCAATGATAAAAGTTAACAGTTATTGAATAATTATGAAGTACTAATATTCAATTATCTTTTAACAGTGTGGCGTTTATTCAGAAATGATAAATATCTGACTTAATTTGAGTTATAAAAACGTGTTCAATTTTTATTTTATGCGTTTTTGTGGGCTAGACGAACAAAGTTTCAATCATGAGCAAATAGTATTGAAGGATTTATGTATTTAGGAGAAGTGCCAATGCTACGTTAATATTGCCAGAAATGACAAACCTTAATGATAATTACATCGTTTGAACCCAAAAAATATAAAAATAATACCTGCTTTACAACGACGTTTATTGTCTAACAGCTTGTTATTTGCCGTTTCTGTTAAAAAATTTTACATGTTCGACAATTTGAGTTATATGACTGACGCATTTGCAAGTGGGAGTTTTAACTGTTTTGTAGATAATTCAGAATTGTATTTACAGGCTCTAAGGTACTCAAATCAGACGCACATGAGTCGCAGTGTCGCCCATGAGGGGTGTTTCATTATAGAAAAAGTTGCAAGTAATGTCAAAATCTTATTATGTCTACGACTGCCAAGGAATTCTAGAGGAAATAAGTGAATTCCAAGCGTTTTACTGCTAATGTTTACTAAAGTATGTGATCGTGTCAAACTTGTATAATTATTACATATATATCATGCATTAAAAAAATAGGATTGCAATATGTGCGAATAAATCCTAACTCCATAATTTTTCCACTCATTTTTTAACCCGGTCATTCAAAAACTACGAAAAATTGAGAAGCACACTGAAACCAGAACAGCTCCGCCCCTGTATGCATTATGTGTGGAGCGCCGTAGCCGGAAACAATCGCCGCCAAAAGAACGCAACCTGTATAGACGCATGGACATGAAGGTGCAGTTCCACATAAGTGCGAACCACGTAAGCACCAAAACAAAAATTGTACTTACAGGCGATACTACGAGCATATAATTCTGAGGTATTAAAATTAAACTGTATGAGTCGAAATGTATTTACTAAGTGGCGCCCGCTAGGAGTCTCACTGTAGAAGAATGGATTGTCAAAATCTTAATTTTGTGTACGACTGCCATGGAATTCTAGGGGAAACAAGTGACTACTAAGTACTGCTATTGAATGCCGTTTAATGCTATTGTTTACTAACTAAATCTGTATTAGAAACTTTACGAGCATGTAATTTTGAGAAACTCAAATCAAATGCATATTTACTATGTGGCGCACACGAGGAGAGTCTCACTATAGAAAAAAGTACAAATAATGCCAAAATCTCAATTTTATATACGGCTACCAAGTTATTTTAGAGACAGCAAGTGAATTCTAAGTACTCCTATTGCCTGCCTTTTACTGCTAATATTTACTTACTATCGTCTGTGATCGTGTCCATCTTATACCATTTTTATATATGAAAAATAGGATTGAAATACGTTTCTATATATCTTAACTCGCTAATGTTTTCACTCATTTAGAACTACGTGATTCTAAAGCAGCGAAAATATTATAAAGTCTGGCGGTATGCACTGTAACCAGAGGAGCTCCGCCCCTGTGCCCGATGTGTGTAGCGCACCATAGTCGTACTTATGGGCGCAACAACATGGGAATAAAGTCTACGTAAGTGGGAATCACGTAGACAAAAATTGTTGTATTTACAGGCTTTACAAGCATGTAATTCTAAGATACTCAAACCAAGTGCGTATGACTCGAAGTATATTTACCAAGTGGCGCCCACTGGAGATTGTTTAATTGTAGAATATGTACCCGTAATGTAGTAATCTTAACTTTGTGTACGACTGCCAAGGAATTCTTGAGGCCAGAAGTGAAATCCAACTACTCCTATTATCTCCCTTCTACTGCTAACGCTTGCTAACGTATGCAATCGTCTCAAACCTGTACCTTTTCATATACCATATATAAAAGAATGGGATTACAATACGCGCAACTCCCTCATTTAGAACCCCGTCATTCAAAAACCATGAAACAATTGAGAAGTCTAACGGTATACACTGCAACCGGAACAGTAATGTCCCAGTGTGTGTGCACTGTAGCCGGACCTCTAAGTGATGCTAAAATCTTAATTTGGTATACAACTGCCAAGGATTTCTATATGAATCAAGTGAACTCTAAATACTTGTAGTGACTTCCTTTTATTGGTAGTGCTCACTAATATCTGTCATCATGTCAAAGTGGTACCATTGTTATATATCATTTATAAAAAATTATATTGCAATACGTTTGAATAAATTCTAACTCCCTAATTTTTGCACTCATTTCAAAACCCGTTATTTCAAAACTTTGAAAAAAATTGGTAAATCTGGCGGTATACATTGTAACCAGAGCAGCTTCTTAATGTGAGTTATGTAGAGCTACACCGGACCATCCTCGTCGGTTGTTTGATTTTGGAAATGGCACAGTAAGCCTTATCCGACGGTGCACGTGACGATAGCACTCAGCGAAGGAATATAAAAATAATGTCAATATACGACCTAGTCGAGTTTGAACTAAACGTTACAGCATTAGCAAAGAGCAAACAATCAACAAACTGAAAACAGCCTGCTTCCAAAATCTTTTATAAAGTAAAAAAATGTTAAAAATAAAGCTGTGTACTCGAATTCAATCGGATGGGTAAAACTATATTAAGTAGCTATATAAGTAATGCAAAAAATAAGAAGCTTTAACGCGTGAAAGATATAGAAATATTTTGAACTTTGATCATTCTCATAGTAAGGCATTACACACTGTTTGCTTTTTTTTTAAATATCGCCTATCAAAATGACCGACTTATTAAGAAATAAATTGTTTTATAACTGTGGTTTCCTATTAGCTCAGTTGATCGGCCTGTTTCCACAGTTTTTGCTTTTTGAGCGCGACGTTTCGGAAGCGGACTCTGCTTGCGTCATCAGGCTTAGTGCTAAGGACTGTTTTTGCACTTTAGTCGAATTCATATGTTATGATTTTTTCCCCATGCACTTGACTACTCTCAGATTCGAACTTGGTATCTTTCACTTACTAGTCTGACACCATATATGGAAAACTTTGAAGACCAAGCAATTCACGGAAAAACCAAGGATGTGACTTAAATACGTGAACCATATTTTCGTAGTTTGACAAGACGGCATGCATAAGTTAGATGAATTCCTAGATCATCTAAATAGCCGCGCACTCTGCATAAAATTCACAATGGAATTGGAGTCGGATGCCATTCCTGGATGTACTTGTTCACAGGAATGATAACACTTTCACGACAAGTGTATACAGGAAACCTACCCACAGGGGGAGGTACACTACAACTCCAATCACCATAAAAACGTGAAGTTAGGCGAGGCAAAATGCATGTACGAAAACAATATGCTCGAAACAAGTGGACCTGAAAAATGAAAAAGAAAATACCACTATAATACTCAAATAACTGGCTACCCCGATCTAACACCTAACCTAAACAGGGAAAGAGTAACCGGAAAAGAAGAACCTAAATACACACCTATAACACCATATATACAAGGTACCTCAGATAAAATACGAAGGATAGGCAGCAAATACAAGATACGCACTGCCTTCAAATCGACCAAAATGCTCAGGGTAATACTAACCAAAACCAAACCACACAATGAAGATCAGAATTCCAAGAATTGTGTATACAACCTACCATGCGAATGTGACAGAGCATACATAGGGGAGAACAGTAGACTACTAAAAGTGAGAACACAGGAACATAAGAACAACGTCTGCAAGGGCGAAACAGAAAAATCAAGAATCGCCGAACACGTCTGGAACGAAGACCACCGCATCCAATGGGATAACATACAGATAGTGGCAAAGGACGAGAACACAACTCGTCGGAAACTCATAGAAGCCACATACATCGCACTAGCAGAAAATCCAGTAAGTTTTAAAAAATATATATTGGATTACTCAATGGCTCAGCTTTAAAGGTGTCAGACTAGTAAGTGAAAGGTACCAAGTTCGAATCTGAGAGTAGTGAAGTGCTTGGGAAAAATATCATAACATAAGAATTCGACCCAAGTGCGAAAACAGTCCTTCTCAGGACTAAGCCTGTTGACCGAAGCAGAGTCCGTTTCCGAAACGTTGCTCCAAAAGTAAAAACTGAGGAAATAGGCCGATTAACTCAACTAAGAACCAAAATTGTAACAAGTTGGTGAAATGAACGAATAGTGTAGTACTAGAAGCATCCATCTTTACGTACAGTTAAGAGTTTTCTGCTATTGGCTGTATGATCAGGACATATATATCTATAAGTGAAGTAACTTTTTAAAGAACCTATGAAACATACTTAATCCTGTAACCTACAAAGTAGTTGGAACGTAAATTAAACCTAAGTAGAATGTTGCAATTCTTGCCCGTCAGTTCACAGAGTCTCCAAAAAACGCATAATTCTACTACTTAATAAACCTGTCCATCCTGGATGATGCGCGTTTTCGAATCGATCTCGTTTACCTCAAACTGTTTTTTTTTGTTATATACCTTTTGTGCGTTCGGTTTTGCATTATTTTAGAAGTAAATTTTAAGATTAATTAGTTTTGTAGTAATTGAAAATAAATAACTTGAAGGAATTATCTGGTTGTTAATGATAAGGGGAAGCTTTCCCAAAATCAGAAGAACTCGGCATACCTCTGACTGAGCAGGCCGCATCAAAATTGAAGAATTGTCAAATATTAAAGTATACTATTATTGTCTGACGGTATAAACCTTAACCCCGTCTTTGTGTGCAATGTGTTCAGCACATCGTAGTCGCACTTGAGGGCGCAACCCATGGGCGTAAAGGTGCGGGTTCACATAGGTGCGAATCATATGGGCACCGGGCCAAAAATTGTATTTACAGGCTTTACGAACATGTACTTCTAAATGTATATGAGCCGAAGAGTATTTACTAAGTGGCTCCTGCAAGGGGTGTCTTATAAAAGGTACAATAAATCCCAAAATCTTAATTTTGTGTACGACCGGCAAGGTATTCCAAGTACTCCTCGTCCCCTACTGCTAACGCGTACTAACGTCTGTCATCGTGTCAAACTTGTACCATTTTTTTTTATACCATATATGAAAAATGGTATTGCAATATGTCTGAGTAAATCCTACCTCCATAATTTTTGCACTCATTTGCAACCCCGTGATTTCAAAATAGCGAAAAAAATTGGGGGTATGCATAAAGACATGGCCAAAAGGTACTCAAGTCAAATTCATATGAGTCGAGGTGTATTAACTAAGTAGCGTCCACAAGGAGAGTCCCGCTGTAGAAGCAAGTACACGTAATGCCTTAATTTTTTGTACCGCTGACAATTTTAGAAACAACAGGTGAATTTCAAGTACTCTTAGTGACTGCTTTTTGCTGCTAATGTTTACTAACATTTGTCGTGTAAAACTCGTACCATTTTTATATACCATATATAAAAAAATGGTATTGCACGTCTTAATGAATCCTAACTCTCTCATTTTTCCACTTATTTAAAACCCCGTTATTCCAAAATCGCGAAAACATGGGAAATCTGGCTGTATTCACAGTAACTAGAGCAGCTTTGCCCTTGTGTGCGATATGAGTGGTGCACCGCAGCCACACGAAAGGACGCGACCCATGTAGATGCATGGACATAGGTGCGGATCCATATTGGCTCACATCTGAGTATTCTCGAACTCTTTTTCCCATGCGCGTATACGGCTAGCGCCTTATTGACCGCACATTATTAATGCGGCTTAATGTGCTAGACCGGCAGAACATACAGGCGCTAGAACATCAGGGGCTCCGCGAACCGCACCTGGTGCTTAATCAGATTACCGAAATTAATTTTTGTTACAATCACGTGCATAGACAAATACGTTGGAAGTTATTGTCACTAGCAGATCGGCCTAGTTTTATTTGGTAACGAAATACCTTTTCGCTATACTGTACAGGGTGGGTGACCAACTAAGAATGCGAGGTACTGTATCTGGGAAACTACCCATCGTAGAGGCTTGCGCAAAAAAAAGTTATTACTAAAACGGCCAATACAAAAACCTGGAAAATATTTTCATGTTTCTGAAATGGCCGCTAGGGGGCGCAACTGCAATCTTGAATCTAAAAGAGTGATGTTTCTGTGAATTCTGCTATATTAACATAATAAAAAAATAACCAACCACGCCTTCATTCTCGTCTACAATGTCTGTACAGTTTACCTTATAATTACAGATCAATATGGTGAAACTTTGGCATTTGACCGAGAGACGGTGCTGTATGTACTCATTAATATTTTTAATGTAAATACTGTAATGACATTTAAATCTGGTGGTAAATATATTTCCCACAGCTCGCTAAAGGGTTAATTATAATCCATTTTTAAACGAATTATTCAATTTTTCAAGGTGGCTCTAGTAATTTGATCAACCACTGTACATAAGAACGCTTTGTAACACAGCGCATTGTTGGTTCCCTTAAAATATATCAATTACTGCAGAACTTATTCTGTAACTATCTAGTTCTTGAAAATAATATTATCGTGTTTACATTTGTGAAAAGCACAAGTCATAAACTTTGCGCCGCGTAATCTACGGTTGGATTTGAAAGGTTTCTTTTCAATTCCAACCCATGCCGTCTACATCAGTTTTTGTGTCTCTCCACTTCTTTATATAATGTATCTACAATTTGCTCGAATCCTGGCCACCCTGTACAGGGTGGTTCATTTTCGATGTTTTCTTATGGAGTACCCTTTCTATTACAGATAGACAAAAAGTAATATGGGGTCCTTGTGCTCGATTTTGGTATTAATTAAGATCCAATAGTCATAATCAAGATATCTCAGACCGTTATTGCGCAATTAGCCAAAATTGAAGAAAATGGAGATTTTGAAAAACTTGAATAACTTTTTTATTTCTAAATGTGTCAACAAACTGTAAAAACCATTCTTAAGGCACTTTTTTTAAGTAGAATTCGTTGGTGCATTCACATTTTTAATACCTCTTTAATTAAAAATGATATGACATAAAGTTGTATTTTTTTATATAGAAACCATAGCTGGCTATGACATTTTTAAATGGCATTTTTTTTATGCTTTTTAAAAACCTCTATGTTATTTTAATAATTAATTGATTTTTTTAAGCTTTTCTTGATTGGTGTATTTATTAAGGATAACAGTTGGCTTAGAAAACCAGATATGAAATTGAATGAAGGTATTCTACTCAAAAAAGAAATTTCACTTCTAGTAAAATATTTTATAGACATTTTGTAATTCAAATAAGTTTAATTTAATGTTGTTCTGGTGGAATGGTAACAAATTATAAAATCTAAAGATGGAATATAAAATTAGCAAAAAACCCCAAATGCAAATTTAAATGAAGCGAAAATAAACAATATACATCATCAGAAATTATGAACAGCTAACAGCAAATCAATTTTTATACGTATGTAAACATCTAATTCTATAAACGAACAAAAATATGAACACAAAATATCAATAAAAAAACACACTAAAACTGCAAATATTTTTCAAACTGTGCGCCCTTTTTTTGGATGCAGACTTCGCATCGTCCTCTAATTGAATTTATAGAGTTGCCTCCTGCGGACAACACTGACATGAGCGTTAGTATCTGCCCAGTAAGGTAAATTGTATTATTAAAAATACCATCACTAATGATATGTGCCTCGTCTGACCATGCAATAGTTTGAAAAATTAGGTATATTTTGGCACTGACTTATATACCAGTTACAAAACTAAATACGCCGCCTTCTGTTGTCTCTAGTAAAAAAAAATGTTCTTTTCGAAATCTATAGCAATGGTATTTGTGTTTCTTTAAAATTCCAGTAATCCTGTACCCCGGGGCACTTCTGTGTGCAAGTATATGTACAGAGAATTTCTTTTTAAATTCGTTTAATATATAGTTCATTCAGGTTATAAAAAAAACTTGGGTGGCCACCCCTCACCCCCTACGTATTCCCAGAAATGACGTCGCACGATGGCGACTTCCGATACACATTCTAACGATCATCACCGGTTATATTAAACCGATTTTAACGCGGGTTAGGTCATTGGAAAGGTAATAAAAATCTCTATGTATTCTGCATGGACATCTATATTGAAAAAGTTAACCGTTTAAAAAATATTCCAGAAAATATACTTCGGACACCTGTTTCAACGTTATACTTTCCTAAATTACTCATAAACCATTGATTTCGCTGCCCTAAATAAAGAATACAATTTGTTCCGTATTTTATCAGCTTTGCAAAGAGTGCTTATTCATATTAAAGCGATAAGTACTTTCGGACATACGATAAAACAAACATACGTTGTATAAATCAAACAATACCAAAATAGTTGTTTATGAAATGGACCTTACTTTTGGTAGATAAGCTTTTCATCCAAACATAATAAACTTAATATTAAACGTAATAAACTTAAACCTAAGCACAATTCAAATAAAAAATGAAACATACGAATAAAACGAAGATAAGGAAAATTTTCCCTAAGCAGTCAGAAAACTTAATGGCGTTTGTTTGAGTTTCTCGGCACGATGTATTAATAAACATACACTTAGTTTAAATCATAATCACACTGGTAAGTAAAATGTTTCTTTGGCAACATGATTAATCTAAATATGGGTTTCTGCGATCAATTTTATAAATTTAAACACTGCTGTATTTGCAAAACAAACAATATGCATGTGCATGCTCCAATGTAGTCGTCTGGTAGTGGAATAATGTACTTCGATGGCATTAGAATACCATCTGTCATTTCAAAGCCGAACTTCGGTGGATCCAATGCTTCTTGTGTTTCATCGAGGCAGTGTATCATTAGGTAGGTGTGGAAGAAAGCACAAAGAAGATGTCCCTATGGACTGGTACTTGCTGGAGGTAGGTCATCGAGAGAAACATTTTTCCAGTGGAGGTACTTCCATAACCTGAACTCTCAAGTGTCTTGCAAGACGAGCCTTTCTTCAGTAAATGCACTAAGTACGGTTCCGCAAGTGACATGATTCTGTCTAGCTCTGGAGTTAGTGGTGATACGCCAAACTCTTTGAAATAGTGCTGGTAATACTTGCCACAGGTCTTGTCCTAGTGTGTCTGTCAACGTATTGATTGGAACGAGTCTTGTGTCACCGAATCCAGTTCGTAGCCACACTTCATTCACTCGAGGGTGTGGAACTTTTCTCAGTGAAACAGCCAGTACCAAGATGTCGGTATCAGTAGTTACAAACACGATTTTCTTTTGCCCCTTCTTCTGTTACAAATCTGTCCAGGGAACGTAACTCTTGTTCAACACCATTTTGAACACCCATGCAGTTGACACTAACTTTATCCGATGCACTTAACACATGCAGCTGACTATTAGGTCTTATCAGCATCACGGTTTTCAAACTGTTATATGTTTTTGAAGTAACAATTTGTTTGATGATGAGGGCCAGAATGTTTCCACTCGAATCGGTAGATTAACTGCAGATATTTTAGAAAGGGCTATGACATTGCTTTTTTGTCTCAACAAACGTTCAGAGTCTTTAGGAGAACACTCTTGGTAACTATCGAAGACATGGTCTACCCTGGAAGAACCAGCTGAGACTGCAGATGTGAAGGTTGAGTAAGAAGTGGCAACATCACCGAACGTTTTCTTTTCCTTTGTTGCAACCTTTCTCAAACAGTTCATAACGTTTATAACAAAACATGTACTTTCATCAGGCTTAAATTGTGCTGCTGTTGCGAGTCTACCTTCTAGTTCCTGCATAAGAGTACTTTTTTTTTTAATTTTAACAAGAATCCCATGCTCATCAAAAAGCGTTGAAACTGCAGATAATTCAAATTGAAACAGACGTGTCAGTTCATACCCACGAACGTGAACGATCTGAACAATTCTGTTTGTGGCTGCCTTAAAACATTTTTTATTCAAATCACTTTTCCCTTTTTTCTGTGATTTATTTAGAGTTTCGAATCCCAGATACGCGCGGACTTTTCAACATACCGAGTCTGTCTGTAAGCTTTGTAGATTTGAGCACCTACTTGTCCCACTTTCAGTAACTTTTCCTTAGCCTCCGAAACAACTGCTACTTGTGTTACGAGCTTATGTAGTGATGTGTTGCCAGATAATTCAAATTAATTTCCTCTTTTCAATATATATTGTACTGTATTCACAATCATGTTGTTGGTCTGCTCTGTCTCACTTTCACAGAGATCATGGTGTACGTGTAAGTCAGATGTAGCTGATACAGATATAGTGATTTCTCAATATAAGTTTGTTATTTGCAACGACTCTTGGTATGTCAGATTCCACTGGGCAACAAATTGCTTCTGTTTCGTCATACCAATTACACCAGATAATCATTTTTGGGATCTATTAATCGTCTGCTCCAGAGCCATATCGACCCCAACAGCTGAGAAGGTATGACTGAACCTTTTTATAAGATGCTTACCGTTCTTCAATGCATCGTACACTTCAGGATGAATAGTAGGTAATTTCCTCATATCTTCTAAGTAAAGAGAGCGCAGGTAGTTTACATAATCAAAGACTGGAAACAGAGGCTTAAGCTTCTGAACAGTATCTAAATGTAGATTCCATAAACCCTATCGGTCTGATCGTATTAGATTTCTCAGTAAGGACACAAATGTCCTGAAGTTATCCCAGTACAAGAACTGTTCTGATGATTTCCGACCTTTGTCCACAAAGTCATGAAAGTCTCAAAGAAGGTGCTCCACATCAACATCAATGTTATCAAATGTTGCTCTCAGCATTGAATAATTTTTTATGGAAATGCAATCTTGAACGTTTTTCAGTTGTTCCAATTCCCCTGCATAATTTTCAGCTCCATTTGTTTTAAAGAATGCCAATACTTGAAGGCGGAACAAGGCTTCATCAAGAATGAACATAGCTTTAACATTTCTTACGTAATTCTTCCCGCTCAGGACAGATTGCGCCACATTAACACCCAACAATGAAAACATCCGATGCTCCACTCTTTCGAAGGCATTTTCCCAAGCAACCAATAACAATTTTTGCCATGTGAAAGGAGCCCATGATCAGTATATCATTTTCGAATTGCTTGCTACGGTTCAGTTGAATTTCTCTGGCGATGCAGTAGACACCTTCATCGCAAGCTACTGCAAGATTGTTCTGTTTTAAACCCATGAGTAGTTGATTTAAATTGATACCCAATGCGGTAAAATTGGCAAAAATCCTACCTGTTTCTCTTGTAACTTTTCAGGGGAAACGAATGAGTTTAAAGCACTCCAAGACGGTACTGGTTGCTGGATTTTTGGATCCGTCATCTTTGTTTCATTTATACTATGTGCAATCCTTGAGAATTCCCCGATTGTATCTTTTTTGCAATGGGCTTCTAATGTATTTTCACTCATTATGAACAAATCATCGTCTACTTTATAATCTTTGTTTAGATTTGGCTGCTTTGCTGGCTTAATATAGGGATGCTAATTCTGGCAAGGCAGTGTGTTCTGTAACCTCCGTTGCCTTCTTTCAACACCACATTCAGACATACGAGGTTTTTCTTTTGTGTGTAGAGGTTTGTCTTGAAAGAGTACACCCACTGTATCATGCGTACTTCCTAGTCCAGAAAAGGTTGAATCACTATGATCAAAATTGTCAAATGCACTAATTGTGTACATATCAGGATTGAAGTGGCTAAGAAGAGGAACATAGCCACTTTGTGCTAATGTTAACTGGGCAAGGGCACTGTGATGACGTAAAACTTTATCATAGCCAGCACAAAGTCCTAAGTGGTTGAAACTTGTAATAAGAGCTTTACTCCTACATGACTCATGAATAGCCTGTCTGTTCAGTATCTGTAGAGGAGTCTTCTTTTTCCTCCGATGTAACATGTAATATATAATTTGCATTAATGATTGCGCCTTCATAGCCCAACTACTGCAAGTACTTCTGTCTTTGTTGTCATTGCTTTGAACTTGATCTGTTTCACTTTGATCAATATTAAACAGATAACAAAAGAACTCTGAAAACGCGGGAGGTATTTTAGTCTTAAATCATTGGTATCACAGAACTTGTTTGATTCTTCATACTCTCCCTCAATATAAATCCACACTCTGTGATGGGGTTATGGCTTCGCATCACTTCTGCTGGTGTTAAATTGGAAGAGAAAATCATAGCCGGCTTGTTAGTTTCAAGAGGGTTGGAAAATGTTATTGCGTCACCAAAATGCTTTAAAAGAAATGCTTTTAGTTCTCGGTTATTGAAGATTACAGTTAATTGCGAGTTGAGCTTTTCACGGATATATGTAAGAGTGTATCCCAATCCATTGTTTATTCCTTTTTCAAGTTGTTCTGATATTTTATTAAACAATTGTTGTTTTACACTTTGTGATGATTCCGGTAATGTTCCTAATTGTCCTTGTTCACGTTCATAACGGAGGAGGTATGACACAATGCAAGTCCCATGGCACATAATATCCGCAGAAAATACAGTTGGTACATCGGTCAGGTCCGAAGAAATACGTCATCTTGAAAGAAAGTAGTGGCTTGTAAAAAACTTTCAGCTCTTGTAGTTTCACATATTCTAAATTTTTTATATTTCCCCTTGTGTGATTTGTTATTACATATAACACATAAACGGTCTCTGACATCTTCGTTCTACTAGAACTTTGTCTTTTCGATCTCTTGCTGGGTGGCTTGTCTTTAGCGTCTGGAAATGTATTTATTGAAGGTTGTGCATCCGATTGTGAATTTGTTTGTTTTGTTATCCGGTCCAATGCTTTTTTGTGGTAACAGTTTTTGTAACATTCATTGTTCACATGATAATAAAACAGATCATCGTTTGTAATACTTAATAACTGTTCCCACACTTTGTCCTTTATTTTTATTTATTATCACCACCTTTATTACAAATAATACATTTACTAATTAAATGTTCCTTACTAACTGAGTTATGTTCAGATTTATGTTTCTTCAGTCTGATGGGCGCCATGACATTTCAATCAGAAAAACTTGTGTAGTTTTGAAGCGGCGTTCTTTTACTGCAGAAAATAAAAGCGAAACGTTTCACTCCGCGCGTAAAATTCACGTGATATCACATATCATACACTACCTTCACGCACTGCAAAAAATCGCTGAAATCTCCTTTCATAATAAAACCTTTTTGGTATAGTTCAATTTATACAACGCATGTTTATTTTATCGTATGTCGGAAAGTACTTATCGATTTAATATGAATAAGCACTCTTTGGAAAGCTGATAAAATACGGAACAAATTACGTTCTGTATTTAGGAAAGTGTAACGAAGAAACAGGTGTCCAGAGTATATTTCTGGCATATTTTTTAAACGGCCAACTTTCTGTTTATAGATGTTTATACAGAATATATAGAGCTTTTTATTACCTTTCCAATGACGTAACCCGCGTTAAAATCGGTTTGATATAACCAGTAATATGATCGTTCGAATGTGTACCGGAAGTCGCCATCTTGTGACGCAATTTCTGGGAAAAACGTGGAGGGTGAGGGGCGGTTTTTTTACTACCTGAACTATATATTAAACGAATTTAAAAAGAAATTCTCTGTGCATATACTTTGCACACAGAAGTGCCCTGGTCTGCAGGACTAAAGGGCTTTGCTTCGAGACGCCTAGGTTAACCATTTGTCTAGATGAAGTTGTTGGCTCTGCTTCGACTTGTCCTAAGACGACCATTGTTCTTCAGAATTTCGTTTAAAGTAAGTTTTTGGCCTGGGATTTTTAAAAGAACCGAATTCAATTAAATTTTTTTGTAACCTAAAATTAATTAAGATATTTAATTAAAAATTATTATTAATTTTATTAAATACATAAATGAAAAGTTTACCTCGAGTAGGATTTGAACCTACGACCTGTACTTTGCTAGATATTGTTTTGAGCTAGCAAAAATTTTAATTCCTATTAATTATACCGTTCAAAAATATTTTTATTTGGCTGCGGCCTTTCAGGAAAATTTTGTAAATATAATTCCGATGCCACCTTCGGATAATATAAAACACTTTAACATGCAAAATTTTTCTGAATTTGTATAATTAGGCATGTTAATAACTAAATTCCAAGATCACTTTGTTGCACACTTCTAATTTTTAATTTATTATTTGACATATAGGTTTCATTTGTTTTTATAGAAATCTCAGCCTCCTATGCCTACTGCGTATTCTTAATATAAAACGTAAGTAAGAAAAACTTAAAAAACCTATTAATTATTAAAGTAGCATAGAAGTGTTATATATTTTTGAAAAGCACAAAAAAAATGTCATTTAAAAATGTCATAGCCAACTATGGTTTCCATATAAAAAAATACAACTTTATGTTTTTCCTTTTTAAATTAAGGAGGTATTAAAAATGTGAAATTCACTAACGGATTCTACTTAAGAATGTTTTTACAGTTTGTCGATACATTCAGAAATAAAAAAGTTATTCAAGTTTTTCAAAATCGCCATTTTTTCAATTTTGGCTAATTCCGCAATAACGGTCAGAGATATCTTGATTATGACTATTGGATCTTAATTAACACCAAAATCGAGCACAAGGACCAAATATTACTTTTTGTCTATCTGTAATAGAAAGGGTACGTCCCATAAGAAAACATCGAAAATGAACCACCCTGTATATAATTGTGTATAAATATACACGTACCTCTCAATCTTGTTTTTATTAACTTTTGTAAAGGTGTCCTGTATTTTTATTTATACTTCAAGGTATGATTTTAAAAATATATTACGCGAAATAAAAAGTAAATTACGATTACATATGTAATATTACATATGTATATTAATAAATTTGAAAATTATTGCATGTTGCGGTACTAAACATAATTACTGACTTTGAAGTAAAGCCAACCATTACACATTTACCACAAGAGAAATTTTTTTTTTAAATATTTACATAACTTGTCCAGTTATAAAATTTCTCTTTTGATTGAATCAATTAATGACAACCGCCATTGTGAAGAATCAAAAATAAAATCGTCTAGTCTTAATACTCTTAATAAACTAAAGTTATTTGGCAGAATTTTGTATTGTTGAAAATTTTCACCGTTTTATATTTAAATATATTTTCAGTATTGCTATTAATAAAGTTATAGTGCAAAAGCGTTTTAGGATTTAGCAAGTTTTGTATTTTTAAAAATTGTTTATAGTCTAGCTAGGGCATGACTTGGAGATGACGCGCTTGATTACCGCTATTAATTATTAAATCCAAACTTCCAAGCCAACACATATAGAAACTTTCTGGATATATAAATAGAAACATAATATTTTGTCGAGGAATTAATGTTAACGCCAACGGTTTGTCCTGAATGAATTATAAAGCGAAAAACTACTGTTTAATTCAGTTAATTCATTTTTATTTTTGGATACATTTTCTTTTTCTACACTAGCAACAGATAACTTCAATTTTAGATAGAATGAGTTGCTTGTAGAAATTTGGGGGTATTCGTATTTTTTAAGTTAATACATTTTTTTATGTAGATCAAAATAAAAGCAAAATAATTGGATTTTAAAGCACTTCAAGAATTTTGAAGCTACATGTTACGTACGGTTTTATTAGTTAGATTCTTTATATATTTTTAGCTTCAGCTGTGTTGAGACAAGAAAAAGAATAGTGTAAGATTCAAATTATTTTAAAAATTATTAACTGGAATTTACAAGAGCTGGATACAGTCTTAAATGAATTATCAATCATTTGCATTCCTCAAATAATTTAGTATTTTTAAATCTAATCTTAGTTTTATACACACTTCACAATCCAACTATTTTAATCAACACTGTGTAATTAGTATAAACTTGATTGGGATTTGCAATTATATACTTCATAATTTGTTTAGTGATAAAGGACAAACTCCATAGTTTACGTGGAATTGAAAGTAACGTGAAAATGTGGGATAGGTCATTGTTTTTGGGAAATCTAAATTAATAATGAATTCTTTCAAATGTGTAATGAAATAAAAGCTTCCTGATATCGTGTAAACAAGTGTTAGTTTTAAATACATTACGACAATTATAATCTCCATTAAAGTTTAATTTAGATTAATGACTAATCATGTTGCATTACGAATTGTATTCTAGTAGACTAACGTGTGTAAAAAGCCACCTGTCTAAATATTGTTTTCAGAAATTATCATTTGAGGCACAGCCCATCCCTTGTGCGTTATAAAGATTTTTATTTTTGTTTTATACATTTAATTTCTGGGTAAAATTCCTATAAAGCAAAAATAGAAATTCTGTCAAAAATGTTAGTACATTTGTTTTTGAGATGTGCAAGAAAAATGAAGGGCATGGTTTAATAATAGTAGTGATTTCGCCCACAAAAGCGAAAATAATTTTCATATGACATAGTATAAGAAAAAGAAAACAAATATGTTTGACATGATTTATAGTTTATAGTTTTATTTTTCTTTATATAATTCGTTAACAGGGCGGGAATAAAACAGGACCCCCGAGATATCTTGGAAACGGCTAATTCGTGGAGCATTCAGTTTCAACCCGAAGGAAGGCGCGTGACCATTTTACACAATATTAAACGTGTCGGTTTGTCAGACTGCTTGCTTTTTCATAAAGAATGCTCACATTTTTTATAGTAGGAGAAATGGTGCACAAAGCAAATATATTATTATCCAAATTATGAATGATACATTTTATTGTAAACAGAAAAAAATAAAATTCCATTACAAGATACATATATTATAGCGTATACGCACACTATGTGCGGCTTTTAAGCGAATACTAGGATATCTTCCTCTCAGAACCCTAAATCCGTCCCTTTCCTGGCTGCACTTATCTTTAATCACATGCATACATACTTGATGTATGTATGTTGGGAATCGATGATTGTGGCTGAAGGAGCTTGGGAAGCTCAAGCAGCTTGTCCCCTTAGAGAGGGAATGAAACACGTGGCATTTGTCTTCCTTCCATTGAAATTTAGGGATATAATTAATAATATGATTATATGTTTTCTTTATATTCGGTCACATTTACTTGATAACAATCCAATGTGTTCAATACGCATATTTTGCAATTTTTTGGCAATAAAAGCGAGTTTTTCTGCCTTTTTTCGTGTTCCAAATTGCACATCTTCCAATCTATCCATGCGTTTTCCGAAGTCTTTCTTATAACATTGAGTTATAAGGAGTTAGCATGCCACAAATCTCCTATATTCTTTCCTTTAAAGATCTCGGCAGTTACTGCATTGCCACTCCTGAAGAAGTGAACGAATAAGCAGAAATTGGCGTCGTTTTATGGAATTTTGGGGTTGTTATGGATATACACTATCATGGAGTTTATACCAGCAATGTTCAAAAGGAGATAAACATCACCATTGCCCACCGTTTAGTAGGTCCGAGCATTATGGTTGCTCCATAATCTATTACCAACGTCTACGCCTCCTTTAGTGTTTTATAGTGTCTTATATCAGATTTTTGAATTTGATCGATGTGGCCTCGTGATGTATACTGATACCAATAATACATTTTTTCTACTCATATTAAATAAAATGTACAATACTAATGCGTTTTCAATTGACAAAGTTATCAATTATTCAAACAATGGAATTTTTTCACTGTTGTCAGCCAATCGTATACCAAGATTTTCATTATTCTTCAGGTCTCAGTTTAGGGTTTCTTTGGAAACGTTTGTGAAGCAAAAATCAAGGTCCCGCATCGCGATAAATTCAAATGTCAAAACATTGTCAATAAAAAATACGACAAATCAATTTTGTGAATAATTTACATGAAAATGAACAGTGGCGAGCAGTGACGAAGACGTAATTTTAACTTCGCCGGATCTGGAAAACCAGCAAAGCAAATAACCCTTAAATTACTTCCTCAAAAATCTCGCAAAAATATGAAATCGTGTACAAAACGTTCATGGATTGTCGATAACTTCCCTTTCTGAAAATATACTTAGCATATTTTGGCGAATTAGCCGAAAATACAAATCTTCGTCTTTATGGGTCCATTACTTCTGGAACCGAGCTGGTAGCGTAGTGGTGACACGACCTGCGTAGCATCTGGGAGGTAATGGGTTCGAGTCCGTTACCGTCTACCTTGTATGAGGTGTTTTCAGGGGTTTTCTCATACACATGTAGCGGCATGGTCACTGCGTATAATATGCACAGCATGTGCGGCTACTTAGGCGAATGCTGGGGTAGTATTGTCCCCTCAGAACCCTAACTCCGTTCCTTCCGATCCTATCCTGACTACACCCATCCTTAATCCCACCATGCATATATACGTAATGCATGTATGTATGTATGCTGGGAATCCATGATTGTGGCTGAAGGAGCTCGGAAAGCTCGAGTAGCCCGCCCCCTTGGGGAGGCAATGAAATACATGACCCTTTCCTTTCTATGCTGAAAAGCTCCATTAGCATTCACAATGTTAACATCGAAACCTATGCAAGATTGCGCGCCTTTTAAACGAAAATCTGAAAATTATCAACCCAAAAATCGAAAACCTTCACTCCTGAGCAAATCAACACCTTTTTAAGTTGAGCTCCGGATGACATATATCTGGCAACGAAGGTAAGAAAATATAGATGATTTTTAAGGTTGTCTTAATTATCGGGATCATGGGCGCGTGCCGAATCAACGAACTCCATGCGATGAAAATTCAAGATCTTGAACATTTGAACACCACATTAGTTGTAACAGTTCCTGTCACAAATACGAAACATCCCAGGAAATTCACAGTAACGGACGATTTTTGCAAGATTGTTAAGAAGTATAATCAGTCTCTGCCCGGCAACGGTCACATTTTCCTTTCTTTTTGAATTATCAAAGAATAGGAGTCAACAAGTTTTCCAGTATGGGAAACAAATAGCTTCGTTTCTACACCTACCTGATGCTAACATGTACACTGGGCACAGTTTTAGAAGATCATTCGTAACTTTATTAATCGATGCAGGCGCAGATATCACAGCGCTAAAAAGAGATGAGGGCTGGAAATCTACAACCGTCGCAAAAGGATATATGGACACTTCAATAAAAATAAAATTGATGCTGCGAATAAAATTTTCAGCGCTGTTCAAAAGTAGCAGCAACAACACCACCGTAAATAACAAATCTAACACTTTTACTTCTCGTAACAAAAATTTGGGCATAGGCATGAATTCACCTCCTTTTCAATTATAAATTATGGTACAGTTAATGTTTTCGTTAATAAGGACGATCAGTGAACTACTTTATTTTTACTTTGTTAATTTTGTGATGACATAATAAAACTTTTCAAAACATGTACATTTAGTATTGTAATTATTTAATACGAGTATAAAAGTATAGTATTTAACTCAGAGAAAGGCATTATTCACTAGGTAATTACACCACTCATCTTCGACTCGTGGTGCAAATTTTACCTTCGTGAATAATTGCCAACTCTCTCACTCATTGAATAATATACTATTATTCCTTTTTAATACACACAGGGTGATTCTTGCGGAACCCCCGTATTTGGATATCGTGTTCAGGTAATCAAATCAAACAAAATAATCTAATAAACATATGGTCAAATGTCAACCATTACTGAGTTTTTTTGCCTCAGATACAGGAATTATTGCATGGCTTTTACGTGTTCCTTTGACAGTATCTGCTTCATCAAATCCGCTTTCAGTTTTCTTCGTGTTCACTGTTCACTGTATTGCTCAGAAGTGCAATACTTGAATCGAATTCCAATCGAATTTTAAAATACGTAAAGTTGTTTAGAAATCATGATTTGCTATTCATAAGGGCGCAGTATACTAGCTTTGCTAGCTAACTTTACAGTTCCTCGAAGGCCATCACAGGTACTCTTGCCACGCAGTATTTATTCCAAAACCTTTCTGAAAGCCTTTACAATATTTATACTGACCTGCACAAACGTCAACGAAGTAAAAATTTTAGTTAAATACTCTTGAGATATACACATAATTTAAATGTTTTAGCTTGTCTTTGTCATCTTCCTTCAAATATTCCACAAAAGTAAGGAGAGTGGCTTGGTGTTGTTGCCATGCACTTCATCCTGTAGTACAAAAGAATAGTTTTCCACAAAATCTTATATTATGAGTATTTCTCCACTTTTCAACGTTGCTTTCACTTTATTATAAAATTCCTTCTGCATTGTTGCTGCGAAGATGTTTTTAATATCAACAAATCTTGCATAAATTCATCAATAAACTTATCTTTGTCTTTTACTACTGTCTCCAACGTGCTTCTATCAATACTTAACCATCTCTTGTATGTTCCAGTATCAGTCATTTAATCTTCAAACATCTTAGAAAATGATTCCTGTAAAGGACCTATCGCAGGATATATTTTACATTTATCCAAGTAACAAGTAGTGCATGAGGGTTGCATATAATTTTGCACAATTGTTTTGGTCTCGTATTCATTATCATTTCCATCAAATTTAAAAGTGTTCATCTTAGTAGCATTCATCATTAACTTCACATTATGGTTATGCGTACGCCAACTGTGTGTTCCGCTTTTTCCTGCTAAAATAGTTTTTGGGCGTAATTCGCAAAATTTGAAAACCTGATGCGGTTACCAAAATCAACTGTCCGTCTCTGCAAATGCACGTTTTGTTCATTTTTTCTCTAATTGTCACCACCTCTTTATTATAAAAGTCAACTACAAGTTGAACTATTGAATCATCAATAGCTTTCCCTGGCTTAGCATTAGGTACCTTTTTTCTGACTATTTTGTTAACAGGTCTAGCCATAATCAGTTACTGTGAATTCATTTTAATTCTGCTACGGCTCAGGCTCATTAGTAAAACCAATAAGATGGTAATTTGTTGGCTTCTTCTAGTACTTTCAGCAAACTCATTTTTTAATTGCATTATTATTTCAAATTCATTATTGACAATATTTTGAGATCGAGCTTCTACAGTTTTAGGTGCTACTAATTTTTCTCTAGTTTTTTTCACTTTTTCAAGTATCCGTTCGGTGTAAGATTCTGAACACTTAGTTTTTATTTTCTTTTTTATTGAAGATTCGCCAACAAATTCCAATGATTTATATAAAATGTAGGAGGAATCAACAAAATCAGTGTCAATGTTCTGGTACTGGGTCCAGGTATTAAACATATCAATGAGCAATTAAATATGTACCCTGCTATAAAAGAAATCTTTTAAAATATAATTCTATACTTCCTTCATCTGCCCCCTGAAAGGATATTTAGTATGGGTGGACTAATTTTAACTCCTCGTAGGAATAGATTAGGTGATGATATATTTGAGATACTATTAATTAATAAAATGTAATTATGTAATGTATACTTATAATAATTTAGATAAATGTCCTTATCCTTATAATTGTATAACAACTATGTGTTAAGTTAAATTAACAATTAACATTGCAACTTGCAAGTGTAAATGTGTACCTAATACTAATTTTGTAATTTTTAGTGCGTTAAATAATTAATGTCAGTTTTCAATAAAAACCTATAAAAAATTATATTTGTATATTATTTTTCTTAATAATTTAACCTTACGGACTAATATTTGTATTACATGAAAAATGATCATGGGAATGGGAGTACTACTCATCAGTAGCAATACTAGCAATTAAAGATAATATTAATAATTAGAAAAATCTCGAAACAATTTTAGGAATGTCGGATCTTTATAAAAAATCTAGATCCCATTTCAAGGATCTTTGATCTTTATCTAGATCCATTTTTACGTACGGTTCTTGGATCTTTATCTAGATCAGTTTTTAAAAATGTGTTTGGATCTGTATCTAGATCCTAAATAAATGGATCGTACCCAACACTGATTATAGCGTATACGCACAGTATGTGCGGCTATTTAAGCGAATACTAGGGTAGTATCTTCCCTCTCAGAACCCTAAATCCGTCCCTTTCCTGGCCGCACTTATCTTTAATCCCACATGCATACATACTTGATGTATGTATGTTGGGAATCGATGATTGTGGCTGAAGGAGCTTGGAAAGCTCAAGCAGCCTGCCCTCCCCCTTAGAGAGGAAATGAAACACGTGGCATTTTTCTTCCTTCCATTGAAATTTAGGGATAAAATCAATAATATGATTACATGTTTTCTTTATTTTCTGTCACATTTATTTGATAACTATCCAATGTGTTCAATACTCAATTTTGCATTTTTTTGGCAATAAAAGCGAGTTTTTCTGCGTTTTTTCGTGCTACAAATTGCACATCTTCCAATCTATCCGTGCTTTTTTCCGAAGACTTCCTTATAACATTGAATTATAAGGAGTTAGCGCATTGCCACAAATCTCCTATATTCTTTCCTTTAAATATCTCGGCAGTTACTGCATGTGCACCCCTCCCTGAAGAAGTGGACGAATAAGCTCATGCGGTAGAGTTTGCAAAAATTGCCGTCGTTTCATGGAAATTTGGGGATTGTTATGGAAATACACTATCATGGAATTTATACCAGCAATGTTCAAAAGGAGATAAAAAATCACCATTGCCCACCGTTTAGTATGTCCGAGCATTATGGTTGCTCCATAATCTATTAACAATGCCTACGCCTCCTTTAATGTTGTTATAGTGTATTATATCAGATTTTTTGGAATTTGGATCGATGTGGCCGTCGTGATGTATACTGGATACCAAAAATACATTTTTTTCTACTCATATTAAATAAAATGTACAATACTAATGCGTTTTTAATTGACAAAGTTATCAATTATTCAAGCAATGGAATTTTTTTTCATTACGCAACTGTTGTCAGCCAATAGTATGCCAAGATTTTCATTATTCTTCAGGTTTCAGTTTAGGGTTGCTTTGGAAACGTTTGTAGAGCAAAAATCAAGATCCGGCATCGCGATAAATTCAAATGTCAAAACATTAATGTCAATAAAAAAATACGACAAATCAATTTTGTGCATAATTTACATGAAAATGAACAGTACAGCCATGGCGAGCAGTGACGAAGACGTAATTTTAACTTCGCCGGATTTGGAAAAAACAGCAAAGCAAGTGACCCTTAAATTACTTCCTCAAAAATCTCGCAAAAAATATAAAATCGTGTACAAAACGTACATGGATTGTCGATAAAGTTCCCTTTCTGAAAATATACTTCTAGCATATTTTGGCGAATTAGTCGAAAAATACAAATCTTCGTCTTTATGGGCCCATTAGTCTATGCTGAAAAGCACCATTAGCATTCACAATAATGTAAACATCGAAACGTATGTAAGATTGCGCGCCTTTTTAAAACGAAAATCTCAAAATTATCAATCCAAAACAATCAAAAACCTTCACTCCTGAGCAAATCAACACCTTTTTAAGTCGAGATCCGGATGACATATATCTGGCAACGAAGGTAAGAAAATATAGATGATTTTTAAGGTTGTCTTAATTATCGGGATCATGGGCGCGTGCCGAATCAACGAACTCCATGCGATGAAAATTCAAAATCTTGAACATTTGAACACCACATTGGTTGTAACAGTTCCTGTCACAAATACGAAACATCCCAGGAAATTCACAGTAACGGACGATTTTTGCAAGATTGTTAAGAAGTATAATCAGTCTCTGCCCGGCAACGGTCACTTTTTCCTTTATTTTTTTTGAATTATCACCTGCCAAAGAATAGGAGTCAACAAGTTTTCCAGTATGGGGAAACAAATAGCTTCGTTTCTACACCTACCTGATGTTAACATGTACACTGGGCACAGTTTTAGAAGATCATCCGCAACTTTATTAATCGATGCAGGCGCAGATATCACAGCCCTAAAAAGACGTGAGGGCTGGAAATCTACAACCGTCGCAGAAGGATATATGGACACTTCTATGAAAAATAAAATTGATCCTGCGAATAAAATTTTCAGCGCTATTCAAGAAAGTAGCAGCAACAACACCACCATAAATAACAAATCTAACACTTTTACTACTGCTAACAAAAATTTGAGCATACGCATGAATTCACCACCATTTTCAATTATAAATTATGGTACAGTTAATGTTTTCGTTAATAAGGACGATCAGTGAACTACTTTGTTAATTTTGTTTGATGACATAATAAAACTTTTAAAAACATGTACATTTAGTATTGTAACTATTTGATACGAGTAGAAAAAGTATAGTATTTAACTCGTGAGAAAGGCATTACCAACTTTCTCACTCATTGAATAATATACTATTATTCCTTTTTTAATACACACAGGGTGATTCGTGCGGAACCCCCCGTATTTGGATATCGTGTTCAGGTAATCAAAACAAACAAAAACAATCTAATAAACATATGGTCAAATGTCAACCATTACTGAGTTTTTTCTCAAAACTTAAGCGAGCGCAGTTTTTTTTTGCCTCAGATACAGGAATTATTGCATGGATTATTCCTTTGATAGTATCTGCTTCATTAAGTCCCGCTTTCAGTTTTCTTTCGTGTTCACTGTCCACTGTATTGCTCAGAAGTGCAATACTTGAATCGAATTTTAAAATTCGTAAAGTTGTTTAGAAATCATGATTTACTATTCATAAGGGCGCAGTATACTAGCTCTGCTAGCTAACCTCTTTACAGTTCCTCCAAGGCCATCACAGGTGCTCTTGCCACCCAGTATTTATTCCAAAACCTTTCTGAAAGCCTTTACAATATTTATACTGACCTGCACAAACGTCAACGAAGTAAAAATTTTTAGTTAAATACTCTTCAGATATACACATAATTTAAATGTTTTAGCTTGTCTTTGTCATCTTCCTTCAAATATTCCACAAAAGTAAGGAGAGTGGCTTGGGTGTTGTTCCCATGCACTTCATCCTGTAGTACAAAAGATAGTTTTCCACAAAATCTTATATTATGAGAATTTCTCCACTTTTCAACGTTGCTTTCACTTTATTATAAAATTCCTTCTGCATTGCTGCTGCGAACGAATGTGTTTTTAATATCAACAAATCTTGCATAATATAAAAATGTAAACTTTCACCATTAATACTCATAATAAAATACTTATCTTTTTTGGGATTTTTTAATGGTGTACTTTAAATTATACAATCTAAACATTTCGATAACACTTACAGTTATCTTCGTCAGTAGTAATGTTTGTTAAAAAATTGTTAAAGATGTAGTAAACAATTTTGTCAAATTTGAAAAATTAAAACATAATTTTAATTTTTCAAATTTGACAAAATTGTTTACTACGTCTCCACCACAAATATAGTTCGGATTATAAAAAAATTTATTATTTTAGTAAAAAAATTAGAATAACAAAACGGTAACTTTTTACTATTTTCTTAAATGAAAGTTTGAGTGTGTCAAATAAACAATTGACGAGTTAATAACCAAATCAAATACTATTCCACATGTAATTTTAATGAAACAAAAAACAAAAAAATACACTTTTTAATGAATAAGATTAGACACAACACACACTCACTGTCGTTACAAGCAAACTGACCGGATGCAATCACTGACAAAGACAAATGAAGACTTGCAGAATTTTAGGTTGTGACATAGCTGAGTATGTTGTCCAATAAAACCATGCAATGGATTTTAACAAAGTTACTATATTATGTAAAGAAAATAATTTAACTAAACGACTTTTCCGTAAAATGGTTTGCATTAATGAAAACAGTAATACTCTTAATAAGAAATCAGATATTAACAAACTTAGCAGTATTTATAACGACATACATATGTGTATAAAAATTATAATACAACGTAACTGGGGAAGTATAAACAATTTAAGTTTGAATCGATTGCGACTTGCTTCCTCGATAGCTCAGATGGAAGAGCCCCACTCTAGCAAAGTGGAGGTCGTGGGTTCAAGTCCCACTCGAGTTAATATTTTACTGTATGTACTAAAAATACAATATGTTAGCTTTAAGAAGGTTATTTTAGATTATAGGTTTGATTTTTATGTATGTTTGTAAACAACGCACTGATACATTTTCGTTCAGATTTGGAATTTAATTAAATGAGTATAACGTTTGATTTACTTTTATTGCTAAAGATTATTAATATTAAAAGCTATACAAATATTGTATATATAAATGCAGAAAGACGTCAACTCAATAGGAATCCAGATAAATAAATAAATCGAAATGAGCATAACTTTGGTTAATGATAACAGTGATCATTTCTTTATTTTAACTTTGAGCTAGCCGTCGCAACCGATTAAGAAAAGAATTCGCAAACGTAAATCTTAAAATTAATTTACGAAAACTGAAATTAAATAGGAAGTGAAGTAAATGATATCTTTATAAATTGAACCCATTCAGCTTTAGTAAAGCGTAATAAAAAATAATCATTTTAAGTTTCACAATAACAATATTAAATTTTATTCAATAATGTTGAAATTATAAAAAGTTTCAAAGAACTCAAGTCTTATTCTTTGGAGCGAGTTAAACAAACAAAAGTAATATCCAAGGGTATTACGCCCGTTGAAAATGTAAATAATTTTGTTAAGCCCACCTGAACATTATGATATTCACCTTTAAACTTCTGATAAAGTTCGTCAATGTTTCACATTAGAAGTTGTTTTTGGATGTGTGTTCTTTTTCCATCATGTAATTTCAGAGCTATAAAATGTTTTTTACCAAGCATGATGCGACTAATGTCTACTCGTAGATAAAAGGATTTCACCAAGTTCTATGTATCGACGGATAATTTACAGCCACCTTGTGGAGATGATAAAAAGCCAAACTGATCTACTAATTTCTTTTGTTTTTCTTGCTTGTCGCCTGTAAATTTTAAATTCTTCAAGTTTATTTTCACTCCAAAATTTAGATGCTACAGTCAGTATCATTATCCTCATAGAAGTAAATGTAGACGAAACTATGTTTACACTTATCTTCGGGAACATACGGTACATCTTGGGAACTTAGTGGAGTTTCAACTGATGATTGACTATTCTGCAGGAGATTTTCTACCATTATCGGAGGTGTTTCAGCCAACATTCGTTTCCTGCAGGATGCACACACATTCACATTTGAAGAACAATTACATTTTTCGACTGAACTTTTAGAAATTTTTATTATATCTTTAAACTTTTGGCAGCTGGTAAATTAAATGGATTGACGCACCGATCACCGTAGGGAGCCATAATAAATCAATAAAAAATGATAAATCTTATTAACGAACGTAACTCACTAAGAGGTTAGAACAACTAAAAACATAACGAAACACAAGCGTGACTTGGCGTGATACTTCTATCTCTTTCTATTATATAGCTTTTATTCGTTTTGATGGAGTGATTCTTTTCGCAACTAAGAAATGGCGTTATTATTCTTATTTCGTCGTCACAATATGAGAAAAAATCACGTAATGTTTTATTTTGATATTGCTTTCTACACATACGTTTGTTTTTAATTTAGGTATTAAATTACCTTATAATGACACACATAGGCAAGGCAATAATACACATAATCAAAATTTTTGTAATATAACCAACGTTTTAAAACGTTTTAATTTGTTGTTTTTATATCATCAATCGGCTTTAAGAAGCGATAGGTATCACGCTCAGAACGATATTGTACGTACTCTAATTGATTTATCTCTTAAACTAATTTAGATCCCATTCTGCAATTTTTACGGTAAAATTTATAAAGTTATGCTTTATTTTGCCGTGAAAAAAATTAAAATTAAAATGGTCGAAGTTGTTAAAAAAATATTTGAAATATTTACTTCCGGTTTAATACTGAAACAAAAAAATTCAAATTTGAAATCTGATTGGAAAATCAAAAAGAGCAGTAAATTTCCCGCAAAAAAACTTTCCAGTCATTATTTTATTATAATTAAACTTCAATACATGAAAATAAAACTTCAAAGAAACCCTTCCGTCAATCAGGTGAATTGTATAGAATCCCATATCTTAACAACCTCAAATAAAAAAAAATGTAATGTGAACACGTTCATATTCCCTAGAAGTACAAATATGCCCAATATGAACGAATTTCAAAACCTCACTTTTTTTTTCGTTGTCCGCTTTCCGTGAAATGCCCCATTTATTACTGGAAAGTTATTGCAAATTCATTACAAACAAAAATTTTGGATATTTTGAAATCGGTATCTGTGAGGTGTTTAATTATATTTTCGCTTTTGTTGATGATTGTAAATGGCGGTCAATGCAATTCCTGTACAAATGTGTTAGTGCACCAATTGTGTTGACGTGAAGATAATTAACGGTGTTTTCATACTTATACAGGGTGGCCCACTTATGCGGGATTGCTCCATAACTCCCTTACTTTTGAAAGGTTGTTTCTCGGGGAAGTCTTCGTTCAGGATACCGTACCGCATAAATTCTTGACGCCAATAACGCATTTCTTTGGCATTCTCCAAGAATGAAAGTCATGTCGACCAACTCTGCGTCGGACAACAACATTTTAATGGAAATGTCTTGTAGAAACACTTAACCTGATACACAAGACAGCAAAGCACAACAGAAGCTCGAGAAACTGACGTTTCTTGTCAGTTGTTTAAAACAATTGACGAACGTTTTCCAAAGCACCGCGGCAATGCAAAATAAAAACTGAAATTACATAAAAATGTGAATGTCTCGAAAACCATCACTCCAAAATATCGATAATCTTACATCAATGGAAAGTAAATTTAATTTCCTATCCGCTGATGTAAGAAAATATGGGTGGTTCTATTTAAAAAAATCAAGTTATCCATGTTTGAAAAAAATTATTGAATTCTAAAAGCAAGATTTTTGGCAATGAATCCTTTTCGGAAGTAAAAAAAGAAAGCCACATCTCTCTACCGGTATCCGTCTTCGAGATATTGAAAGTTTTCGGAGGCACTGCAAAGGTCATTTTTTCTACATAATGTCAAATAATTCAGAAGCAATGCGACGTAGACCCGTAGTATGGTTATTAAAGTGACCTTTAAATTCAACGAGGAATTCAAAAATGTAATAATATATAGGTTGTTCTATTTAAAATAACGAAGTTGGCATGCGTTTCCGGTATAACCGGAAGTCCGCCATTTATGAAAATAATTTTAAAGCGTGTAGACAACTTTTATATAAGACATTTTTTCGTATTTGTAAGGGAGTTATGGGGCAATCCCGCTTAAGTGGGCCACCCTGTATGTACCAAAATTATTCGTTTTGTATTGTTTTATTAGTTTCTTAAAAATTAATAAAAGCCTACTAATGCCTTTTTTTGCCAGCTAATTAAATTAATACATTAAATGATTCAAAATGATTTTACGTTATTAGCGATTACCCGTGCAAATAATTACATGTGGTATATACGCTTAATGCGTTAACACTCTGTTGCGATGCACTCGTGCGTGCAAATTTTTATTACCGCACTTTAGTCTGTTATATGCGCTTCGTGATAATTTGGTTGGCTTAATTGTTAAAGGTAGTTATTAAATGTATCAAGATTGTTATAACACCTGTATCGATTTTTATTAACACAAATTTTATTTAATTAATCTCCGCTTGCCAACTGTAGATTTTGGTTACTTTTTGAATGTGTGTTGTTATGTTTTGTCGTTATTTTAACATTCATTATAGGGCATATGCCGAGATCAATTACAGGTCTATTGTAGAGATGTCTCATTCATTCATAGGTAATGCTTGTTAACGATTCATTTGTTCATACTATCATATTGTAGTAATTGCTTAAAGAGATTTATAGTCCAAACTATTAATATCTAGCTGTGAATGACAACTTGTTATTGTGATAAATTAATTATTGATGGTTAATTAATAGCAAAGCATTAAATAAATTGAATTTTTTGTTTTGAACATGTGAAATGAACTTTATTTAATTATCAAATAAGCACACTTGTAATTTACAAACATGTTAATATTAGAAAATTAAAATAAATTACATAATGCTAAAAAGGTAATAAAACATTAGCTTTTAATGGAATAAACGTGTAATACTATAAATATTTACAAAATGTATGCATTTCAAATATGAAACGAAAATTACCATTTAATAAAAGTTAGAGAAATAATCACTTTACCCTCTAACGGAGGAGACTAACTATGAAGATATAAGGACTGAGACAGAATAAGCGTTTCTACTTCCTCTATTACGCTTTCAAGCGACGTAGCTTCGTATTTATTGTCAGACTCTGTTCCATATCTTATTTTGCATTAGAGTGATCCATGGAAATCTAGGGAGTGTGGTGACACTGTGAAAAGAACAAAAAGCTTCTACTGTAGGTAAAATTTTGAAAATTGTAGGTCCCCCAGGTACCCTATCTTGAAAAGAGTAATTTGAACTGATTCGCAATAATGCAAATTCAAGAACAACACAATCGCTAAATGATTTATTTTGATTTTACTGACAATAAAGTTACTATTACTCAAATTAATTGCTTGCCTTACTTTGACTTTCCTGGCAATAATTACAAAGTCTGATATTTAATTACTCGCAAAACTCAAATCTGATCAAACGAATTGGCCGTCTAGTGGTAGGTACGTTGTGCTATTTGAATTAGATAGGCTAGATGATGTAAGTGTTGCATCATGTGGGGCAGGTAAAAAAAATGAAACTACTCAAATTAAAATTAACGAGCTTTGCGCAATGGCGGTTCATCTCGTTAATGCACTATTGTGGGAAAGAACCACCAATAAAACCCGCTTTATTCATATATAAGTTAATGCACAAGTACATTAAAAAAACAAATAACAAAAAAAAACAATGAAAGAGTTAAATATATATCAAAACACCATTAAATCGGGTTAAAGCGCGTACAAACAGTAAGAGAAACATGAATAAAAAGCAGTTTAGTTACACATAAACACAATAAAAAAAAAACATGTAGTCACACCCACAATTGTGTCATAAATAATCAGGATAAAAATTGTAATATCAAACATGTGGCCCTTTAAAACCAATCATGCCAGTCTTTAAGTAAATAAGCACATAAAACAATAAGGCAAATTACGGTACATATAAAATACAACAGTAAAATTGCACAGGTGATGATGAGGTAAAAGCAAGGACAAAAAAAAAGACAAGGAATTTACAGGTACACAATTGTTTAGTGACTGCTAAACTACAAAATACATACGTACAGTTACAATAAATTACATATAAAGAGAAATTAGTTCACTGGCAAGCAATTCTACTTAACAAACTGACACCAAAAAAAAATCGTTAAAACAAAGCCTTACAAGGGTAAGTTATAAATGGATCATAACATCGTGACCGATATATAAGTTTGAGTGCGTTAGAAAAATACAGCGCCCCTTTCTCATGTTACACATTCATCTATACAACAATAAAAATAAAATTCGATGTGTTTAATGGTCATCTGGAACCGAGAGTATGTAATCACTTGGCAATTGCCCATTACAATTAGTAACCAGTGTTATCCTGTAACCGTTCTCCAGGCCCACCTCTACACAAAGATAAACAACAAACAACAATGCTAATTCACACAAATACAAGAGTGAGGGAGCCCTGTACTGTCTTTTATATTAGCAGATTTCAGCTTAATGAGCCCGTGTACGAATGAGATACCTTTGCAAGGCATTGCTCGGTTTTTAATACGTTGTATAGAATTGTAGAATTATTTGCTGCGAGCCTTAATTTATATAAAAATACCTACTTACACTTGAATATATCGTCCTTTAATTGATCACACATCGTTAATATACACGGTTTAACTTCAAGAAGGGTGACTTATTTATAGATTAATATTTGAAAACCACATTAAACTAACACTCGAAAGAAAAGACAAATTAGCGTTGGCTAATTCAAAAGAAAATGTACCCGCAAGAAATATTTTAAAGACAACTGTTTACAAGGTATTTAATTAACCAACTCAATTTGGCTCTGTCACTCTTTTGTCTCCCGATTTCAAATTAACTACCTTTACTCCCGCAATCAACCCCCATTTTTCAAAAGTAATAATAGAACAAAAAATTATTATGTTGGAACAGTTTCATATTAATTATTGAACGACATCTTAATATTAAAGATATGCAGTCGGTAACAAGCGCTACATTTAGGTCTCAAGTTTCAACGTACCAAACAAAGACGTCTTTGATTGCAGTGTGTACCGACGTAATTAATTACTAACTAGTGACATTTTTACATGAAGAAAGTGCGTATAAGAATTTCCAATGGTTCGTTACGGCCCTTCCGTAAAGCAGCTTTTAAGCGTACACCTGCTAGTCAAACCGCAAACACATGTTTTTCAACCCTTAGCCAAATATTTGTTACAAAAATAAAATACCCTAAAATCATGCTCAATTTCGATTTAAACAATTTTTTGCAATAATAACATTTTCGCGGTTCGCTACGTACAAGGTTATATTTGTAAAGTGGAACTAATACAGGAACTTTTTCTCTCTATTTAGACTTTGTTTGCACTAAAATCGTTGAATTTCGATTTCAATTTTAGTATTCAGATATTGAACGTCTTATTTCCTACGTAAAATGGAAATTGTATCACGCTTACAACTTTGCCTCCTCCGTTTTTTAAAGAAATGAATAGTTTAATTTAAAAAAAAACTAGTAATACTTATATGATTCGAAGCATTGTCCATCGCTGAACACTACACCTCATCATCTTTCGAGATGATCCACGAATCAATCCAAGTTTTCACTTCTTCATAAGACCGAAAGTGTAAGGTCAGCGAAGCCGTGTGTCATTGATCGGAGCAAGTGATAGTTAGAGGGAGCAACATCTGGGCTAGAACTTCCCATTTCAACGTTTGCATGTCTTGACCACTTTTGCAACTTTAGGTCGACCATTACCATGCAGCAAAATTACTTTATCATGTTTCTCCTGGTATTGTGGCTGTTTATCAATCGATGCCCGGGTCAAACACATCAATTGTGTTCGATACCGATCATCTGTGATTGTTTCACTTGCTTTTAATAGCTCACGTAAAAACTAATAAGAATGTCTTCCCCTTTTCTCATTCTTCCTAAATATGCAGGAAATATGCCGAAAAACTAGAGCTTAATTTCATAAGTAATCTATTTTGAAGATTTGCTTTCGTAATAAAATCTGACGTTTTTGTTCTGTTCATTTAATAGAAGCTTTTCTTTCCAAACAAAACACATAACCCGATGTAAGAACCCTCTATCGACTACAGTTGATTTGCATGTCTTGTATATTCCAGTCATCAAAAAGCAGTGATTCATGGGTACTGGTTTACCATTTATCTTGAGAGAACAGTTAAGAACTCTCAGTGGCATTACTCGGCTTTTCCTCTCCAACTTAAGTGCCTTAAAGTATTTTCTTTAATAATTGTCAGAGTATTTGTTCCAATTTTATGTTTCCAGCCAGGGATGTTCTCTTTCCACTTGTCATACAGCCACAACAAAAATCAGTCGACATTTGTAGCATTTATCTATCAAAATCATCGACCTCTCAACAAAAATGGCAAATCGCTCTTCACTTGCTTTGTTGTACCCTTCCCGTGGTATACTGCCAAAACTGCCATATTCTCTCAAGGAGGTTTCTTTGGGAATGAACCCTTGATTTCACATGTTTCAAATGTCTCCTATACGACCAGGTCGTGACTTTTAGTCGGCTGAGCAATATAAAAGATGTTGGCCTTGTTGCTGATATCAGCGAATGTGCTATGGTTTGAACTTTGTTGTTGTCTTCATATTGAGTTTTTTCGTTGGAGATTTTTTGTCCTCGTCAGCAATAATGGGATGGCGTTGGCAACGCCATTCAAAGATATATTAGGACTGGGATACTTGTCCAGCGTATACAATTATGTTCTTATGTACTCTTGGACTCATATCAGCTATTATTGTCTGGTTGGACTGATGTCTTCCACTCACAGCCTAAGTAGCATTAGATAATATCCTTTAGTGCAAATTGGCACATGTCCCCTCCATGTAGTTAGCAATCAAATCAATGCATTCTGAAACTGTACTACTTGAGAGCCCACCGGGTCCGCTGGTCGTAGGGACAAGTTGGAATAGTGATACCTACCATCAGCAAGTTCTAATACATTCCCGATTTCAGTTTTAATTGTTGGAATCTTATGCACACCACCTCGTTTCTTTTGTTTGTTTTTTTTTCATTAAAGACCGCATTTGTCCCACAAAACAGAGTGTTTCTTAAAAACCGGATCTTATTCACATCAGATGTCTCCGCACAAACTGAATGGTTGTTTGCAGTTTGCGCAGCAAGTAAAACCTAATTACTCTGTGTTGTTCAAAGTTATCTTTATATTAAACATACTTGTAGTTTAAATACGAATTCCTCTTTTAGAAAAATAATTGAATTGATAAAAATGAAAGGGGATAAACTAAGCCAACATTGGTATTTAGTCACAAAAAATACACTAGCGAAAACCTAAAATTAAATGGTTTCACATTCACCTTCACAACTCCCAAAGTTAATAATTGTTACTTATATAATATTGCTCTAATTCACAAAATATATTGACCACCACATTTACACTTCAAAAGTGTTCAGCAACATGCCTATTTCTTTAGATCTACCAATAGGCATTTTATTTATAAAATCATTCATAATCAACCGTTTTTCTAGCACATAACTTATAAATATTTAAATCCGTAACCCAATTTGTAATTTTTGGAATTCAGCTACATATTCGATTTTGCGTTGAATTGAAAAGTCTGCCCCAACTCAATTAGTTTTTATAATTCTTACTCACGTGACCGATTATAAGGACAATTTTTTGTACTTAAACTTAAATCTAGCCAATAAAAATTCACGTTTCTATTCTGCTGTCCCACGATGAACTGGAGCTAGATATTTACGAAAAAGTAGAAGTTTTAAAATTCAAAAAATTTCATAGTATACTGACGTCAATGGGCATAAAATATTTTAAAAATAATAGCACTTTCGATTATACCGGAAGTCGACTTTAACTCACTTAGTTTTAGTGGAACACCATTTTTTTTAATGGTCATTCAGATTCTGGAGAGAAAAATATTTTGTAAACGATTGATTTTTTAACACAATTTGGGTGGTGTGTAGGATAGACCACAATGTACGCGATACTACTATTTATACAGGGTGCTCGAAAAAATATTAAAAAGGTCTAATTCTAGCTCTATTTAAATTAAGCGAGTTAGAATCGATTTCCTGTATAACCGGAAGTGCCACCATTTTAAAAATATTTTAGCCGAATGTTACCGTCGATATTAGTATACTACCAAATTTTCAGTATTTTAAAACTTTTATTTATTCGTAAATCGATAGTTTTAATTCGTCGTGAGATACCATGTATAAAGAATAGCTTGAATCGAAAATCTGTTACCACTATAAATTTCTACGTAGTTTGAATACTTAGTTTATTTAGTATTTCTTTGAAATATTCTTAATGGAATTGTCAGCCGTCTATGTATTTAAATTTAAATGAGATGTTCTACATTCTCTATAAATTATTCTCAAACTTTGCCCATTAATCTCAAATCCGCCACTTACTGTTTTCCGCAAATGTTTGATAGTAAATCTGTTACTTTAATGAGTCCAAAATTCTTATACTCAAATATATTGCGTAACAACACTTTTATAGTTCACGCTGCAACAGCTAAAATAATCTTATTCATTCAAAACACTCAATTTACACAATTTTAAGAACGCTCAATGGCCTGAACGTTATCTAACTTATTATTATAGACGTTAAATGCGTGATGCGTTGTAATAACCTCACAGTTTAAATGTTGCTGTTTTGGAAATCAAAGTAGACGATTATTTACGAGTTCGGCCATCTTGAATAAATTGGTGCAAAATGTCTGTGTTGCACAATATTCTTTTTCTTATCATACTTTTTGTGATAACTTTTTCAATATAATATCGCTTATTGAGTGGAATTGTTGGTTTCGGTTATTAAACAGAAAAATCTTATTGGAAGTCCATGGTGCTCATTAAAATTCATTACTATTTTGCGCCAATTGCATTTCTCAGGATTTTGATCAATTTCTCAAACTGAAATCTTTTTATTTAAAAAAAAAAGCTTATATTAATGGCATCCAGTAGACCGTAACATAGTTCACATAATAATTAATATTAGACCATCTTCCTGTCTAGCAATTGATTTTCATACAAAAAAATGTTATAATCGGTGCCAAAAATTTATTGACACGAGACCAAAATCTTTACTTCCGATTTTTAAACATAATCTTGTTTTTCTTGTTCTTGTAATTTCCGTGAGCGTATAAAATCGCTGTTCTATTTCTTAATCTAGTAAACACTAGTAAAGAGCGTCCGTAACAGGATATTTACAGAATAAACATGTATGTAACTAATTCTCAAACGTCCGCCCTCGGTTAATGCATCTGAACGTGCGTATATAAGTAATCCATAGAGTACATTTCGTTGCTTTTCCTTAAAGGCTAAATCATGTTTTAAAACCTTTGAATATTTGGCAAGATTTCATATTTATTAATGGGGTAATGTACATTAACACAATTTTATTAACAACTGGATTATTTATAATTTTGATGATGTAATTTGCATGTATTATCTTTTTTCAAAATTTAATTTGACAAAGCACCGTTTTCTTGGCAGTCGGACAATTATCATACAATGTTGTAGGTTTTTCTACAAAATGCAGTAAATACGCATACCTTGAATTTTATGTCACACATTTTTAAATAATAACAAACGTGTTGAAACCAGAAATATTGATTTCAAATCAGTGTCCTCTTTTGCAAAAATTCGGAGAAAGTAGGTTTGGCAATTTGCCTTACGTCTGAGCGTGTATTGGTAATTGTTTATCAAAATGACACTTCTGTTTTCGATTGAAATAGAGCGTTATTTAGTGGCTTAATTTCTCGTGTTTAAACATAGACTATAATTAATGAAAACAGGCAAGTTACGCCTGAAATAAAAAAAAAAAATTAATACGTTGGTGTGGGTGTCGGATTGATTTAAGAACATTTCATTTACTTTCGTTTATTTTCCCCCTATTATATTAGCAACAAAGGTTATATTAATAGCTACATATTTATAGGTAGGTGTGTGAATTTATGTTTTTCAGTTACGTAAACATTACGCTTTAATTACGTACGTTTCCGAAAAAAATCTTGTTCCGCGAAATCAGAACATTTTTTTGCCGGTTTTTTGGGGTTTTTGTCGCGTTTGAAGAGTAATGGTAATCTCGTTTACAAGGAGTAGGATGCCAACTGTCCAAATATTATTTATAAAAAAAAGTTGTTTGTGTATTAGTTTTACTATAATTTAGTAGACTGTTAAGTATAGATTTGACGATAATTTATTTTAGTGCATTAGAGAAACCTACACTGTGAATTAGCAAGGCAAATAAACTTTAATCATTTTGCTAGCACAGATTTTTAGAAGAACAATTTTTTTCGCAAGAGGGAGACAACCAACGCCCATATTTCAAAATTTAACATGTTCCACTGAAACATGTTTTTTTTTTAATCTGTGCATTCTTTATTAAAATCCTGCTCAATGCGAAGAAACGTTTTTTTAAAAAGAGAATAGATATAAACCGGAAGGGGAAGGTTTTTATAAAGGTGCTTTATATTTCCCAGATTTGGGATTACAGGGGGGAATATTTATTATAAAGATTAGGTATGTCATATAATGATAAAAGTATAAGGTATATGTCCACTGTGCCTATTTAATACGGCCTTGACGGATTAAGGGTTGGTTGCTAAAGATCTCTATCTCTCAGTCCTGATTCCCTAATAGTGTAGGAAAGTTAGAGGTTAAGATTGAAACAATTCTATACAAGCCTTTTTTAACGAAAATTCACGAGGAATAACGTCCTAAATAACATAGTAAAAGTCCCGTCAAATATGTCTGTGACAAGTTGCAAAAAAGGGCCATCAAACTGTGAGATTTATGAAGAAAAGTCAAAAGTGTTTTTTATGTAAAATTCAAAACTACGTTATTGGTGTGATATATCAAAAAGATGTATTTAAATAATTGTTTTTTTTTCAGTTTAACAAAATTACGAATATTATGTTCAATTGAAGATAGAAGTTTCTTCCTCGTCATTTTCAATGCAGGAATTACAGCAATCAATTCCTAAGCATTGACCACACTTGGAAGAACATCTTAATCCAATTTTTTTGCAGGAGCATGATTTGCCACATGACCCTTCCTTGCAATTACAGAACACCATTTTTAGTATATCAGAGGGAGCAATTTCTTTTGTTGCTGATATAGGAACAAGATGTCCCTCTCTATCTCATTGCCATCCGTAGACTAATGGATCCCATCCACTCTTGTATCTAAAAAATACATATTTTTATTATTTCGGCCAAGTAACAATAATTAGACAGCGCATCTGATAATAGACTTTACACACATGTTGTACAGCATCGTCTTTGGTTGGGGGAAGGGCTGCAAATAGATCTTGACGAGATATTATTCGATTGTATAAAGTATATCTTAACGTATCAATTTCTTCTTTGCTGTTTTTGGGCCTGTACAACTTGGTAATGAATGTTACCCCTACTTCTATTAACTGGTTTTTATCTGCATTTTGTTGGTAAACAATTTGAAGACTCTGGCATAAAGGAGTATGATTCTTCAACAGCTGTAAACAGAATTTTTTACTTTTTTTGAAAATGAACGAGGTTTTGTCGCAACCTGATATAGCATGAAGGAATAATATGCCCTAGGTTTTCTTGAAGTTCTATGTTCGTTACTTTATCATCTTTGGCAGCCTTTCCTGGCCGAAGCAGAAACAATTTGTCATACTCTGAATGATGAGTCAACAGAACCGCAACATTTGTATCTTCAGATACAACTAAATAGTCTGCGTCACTTTCAGCCAGTATTACTTTTAAACCTGTTTTTTCAAATTGAAACTTTAAAAGCTCTATCAGTTTCGGTTTGTTATTATTATTTCGTAAAAATTCTTCTTGTGGCATAACAATTGTATTTTCCAATTTAACTGATGTTTCTAAAGCATTTTGTGATCTGACCTGTTGCAAAGCATCCTTTGTTGAAAAACGATTTGAATTGTATCCATCGAAAACTACTACACAGTCCTGACCATAAACATGTTTAGCATAATTAATATATTGATCGCAAAGTTGGTGAAATGTAGAGGCTTCTGCCATAAAACTTTGTGTAGGAGAAAACGCCACCAACATATATATATATATATATATATATATATATATATATATATATATATATATATATATATATATATATATAGAGTTTTGTTCAGGGGTCGAAGTGGGTGTAGCTAAAACGTCAAATTCTTTAAAGAGAAGGCGTTTTGTTCCTTTTCTCAAAATACCACCCTTAAACAGAGACAACGGATATGGAAATAATTCAAACTTGAAACAGTCCCTTATTTCTTCTTGAGTTTTGTTAGAACAAATAATTCTGTTAAATAATTGCATAGGGGACACATTAACATAATTGTTGTTAATTTTAATATTATTGCTCATTTGTGCAAAATTTTTGATTAGATCTGTTCGCTTATACTTAATATCTATGAATAATTCGCCTATATTTTTGCTTAGTACTTTTCTTCCAATCTCATCCGCTAAATTGCAGTTTATGTCGGGTTTAGCTATACGTCCAGAAAAATCTGACGTGAGCATTAAAAAGGTTGTGTGCTTCTAGCCAATCTAAAATGTTCACAACAATCAGTTTCGTCACGTTGTTGGCATGAACGCCTTAACTCTATATGCTGCTGCTCTGAATATATTGACTTACATCCCAAAAAATCTTCTATAGCTGTGGAAACAGGCATACAAACTGACATACCAGCTATCCATCTGGCCAAAGATGAATGAGTAATCCCCCGTCCATGGGTTAGGCCACCAGTGGTTTTGATTGACCTCATTAAATTCTGCTCGATAACCATGTCGGTCTAGGTACCGGACCACAACTTGTTGGTTCTTCTCACAGTAAACATTCCCTCATTAACTAATTTGTCATAGCCTTCGGGATCCATTTATGTAGTTTATGAATCTGTTGTAAATAAAGGTGGCTACTTTTGGCATAATTATTATGACGTGTTGCGTAAAATATTGGGATCATTAGTTCTAAACAGTAAGTGTGAAGAGCGCAGTTGTCTGATCTTTCAGCTCTAATAAACAGCTTAATAATGTTGATCAAATTAAAATAATTACACCATAACCGTGCGGTCCAACTGCTGTTAGACAATTCGCTAATGTTTAAATCAATTTTGTCTAATGTATTCTCGACCAACTGATTGATTTCGACTTCGTTTGGTAAAGGCCGTTCATATAAAATACAATATTGGCATCAGTCAAAGTTTCGTCACATAGTAGCAGTAAACCAAGAGCTTCCTGTGTAAGAAAATGGCATCTTAAAGCTCGTGCATATGCATGGCCCGAAATCATGTGTGGAACAGTATTCTTTGCGTATATCGTTTGCCAAAGTTCTTCGATTCCACTGTCGGAAATTATATTGCCAATGCTTCCCATAAACAACATAAGAGTATGGAAGCCACCGAGTCTACTATAACTTTAGACAAGATAGTTGAGTTGGACGCTTCTACAATCTCCACGGCTTTTAGAAAAAGAGGTGGGGCGAAGGTGACGATACAGGGCTTATACTTGCGGCTTTTTTCAGCTGCAAGCAAAAATGCGGTGTGTATAGTACCTCAGTTCGAAGGATCCATGTTTATGAAGGGCAGAGGCATTATGCTGCTAGTCGTAAATGCTGTATCATATACAGAAGATATGTATCCATTCCATGATGATTTTTTAGTACCCAATATCCAAAGTGCGTCTAATCTTCCTGCAATTTTTGCAATTTTAGCTTTTAAAAATTGCATTTCTGGCATTGTGACTATTTTGAGACCAGACTTTGCAGGTTTATTGTAAAACTAAAAGAGGTACAAGAAATTAAAAAAACAGTTTTATTAAATAAAAAACTGACCTGCACTGCTAATCTTCCGAAGTGTCCAATTTCGCTTGCTTGTATTGTCTGTTTTGGTCTTGGAACCTGGAAATTTTCTGTTGGTGGTTCCGGAGAAATGCATATGATACCGCCCATGGACTGAAATATGCCATGTCCATCGATTGTTCTGGTGTTGACGTCAGCGTTATCGAAAACGAACTACATAAAGCTGTCGGCTGCAAACAAGTACTTTGTTTTTAAATTCTATAGTGCAGACTTGCCGAAACTCGATATTTATTTTATATTTCTTAATGGCTTGTTTGTTAATGTATACATCGCTTTTTAAAATCAAAGCCTATACTTGCCCATCTTAAATGTACTTTAGATGTGGTTGCAGCGTTACTTTTCACTTTTAACAAATTTATAGGTGGCGTGTGTTCCTTTCTACACTGTTTGTGTATAAAAACACCGCACGGATTTGTTAAATTTTGTCATTTACGTTGGTTACTAGCACTAATTATTGTTTCAAGTCCCTTTCTTGGTAACTGTTACGATATCTCGGCTTCCACTTTCATTGCAAATCACACAAATACATTTATCATCCATACTTTTAAATAGTCTATCAACAGATTAAACATATAATATTAGGACCGTCGCAACGAGAAACACAATAACTCTTTCTAACGAAAACAACCTGTATTATCGTGCGCGTGAAAAAAGACTAACTAATATGTGGGAAACCGCCAACTCAACTGACACAGCGTTGCCACTTCTGGTGGTGGGTATCTAAATGCTAGAAAAAATACCATAAGTTTTATTCATAGTTATGACGCCATTATTTAACTAATAGTGCACTCAGAAAAATACTTTTTAATAATAACCGTGAAAAACTTTAATTTTCTGTTAAAAAAATTTAAACTTATTGGTACATTTAAAAACAATTGAAACAAGGCTGTTAAAGCTATGTTACGCAATGTATTTTTTCATTTAAAGAAAATAATATCTCTTGAAATTTATTCGAAAACCTAATAGTTTTTGAGATACATGCAGTAACTTGAAAAAATCAAAATGGCGACCACTTTTTTGCAATTTGCCATTGTCAGAATCCACGGGACTTTTAGTAGATCATTTAGGGCCATATTCTACATACATTCCCACTGATAAACGTTTGTATATAATTGTTTCAGAACTTACCCCTACACTACGACAATTTGACTACACTATAAAGGGAATGTGGTGGTCTTCGTGATCGCATTAATATCTTGCCTACATTTTTCTCTGTTTTGTGCGTCCTCTCGGTTGAAATTATCCCCACTTAATTCATGTACCAGGCAGTCTTTGTACGGGTGGTGTTTTTCTTTGTGCCAAATTGTTTGCACAGACGTGTGACTTATTCCCATATCAACTGCTCGTTGCCGACTGGTACTATGCGGATTTTCTTGGCCAACAGGATGTCAAGCTGCATATTTTCATCTACCTTCGGCCTTCCATTTTTGGGTAAATTTTTAACATGTCCATGTTCTTCATATTTCATTATTATAAGTTTTTGTAATTAACGAATAAGTTGAAAGGTAAATATGTAATTAAAAATTATTGTCAATTTTATTAAATATATAAATAATTTGAACCTGTAGGTTCAAATCCTACTCGAGACAAACTTTTTATTTATGTATTTAATAAAATTAACAATAATTCTTCATATTTTCTTAAAATGTTTCAAACGTCTGGATGAATTTAATAAAATACGGTCCTTTTCACTGAGAGCATTTTTGGTTTTGGACAAAACAAGAAGCTTCTTTTACTGGGAGTAAATTTAAGATATTTAAAATCCTTAGCTTTTTAGGTTTTCTGATGGTGTATTTTTATATTTATGTTTATACAAATCTAAACCTTTGTGTAACACTTACAATTATCGTCCTCAGTAGTAATAAAATCTTTTAGTAAGGTCAAGATGTGGAGACAATTTTTTTGAATTATGAAAAGCACTCAGTGGTAATATCTGTAAGAATTGCTTGCGGTGTTATAACAAATTTATGAAATATCAAAGAGATGAAAACGCAAACATAAACTTTCTATTAATATAACAGTTTGATAAACGTATAAAGCCAACTATGGAATACAATTTTAGTAAGGAATAACTAAATCCTTGATAAATTAAATATTGTTAAACTGCCTTGAAGATGACAAATCAGAACATCCTCAAACGGTCGAGGGCTAACAGTGAAAAATGTCACAATCGACGAGCAAATTTAACAAAATTTAATCAAATTATGACGCAAGTGTAAAGTTGTGAAAAATTTATTTAAAATTGATAGAATCATTTGAAAATACACTTGGTATCAATTAAAAATCCAGTCAAATCTAACAAAGAAATAGTTTTTTGTCAATAAATGTATTATTTTACAGTGAAAACAGTGTAGTACTTTGATTTTGATTTTTATTTGGTTTTGATATTTATTTTTATTTTTTTTTATTTTTATTTTTATTTTTTGATTTTTATTTTTGTTTTTGTTGTTGATTGTGATTTTAATTTTAGTTTTAATTTCAACTCAAGTACGTCCCAAAAATCAGCGACAGTGGCGTACTTGTTAAAGACATATACTTTAAGGTCTTAAAATATAAAAATCTACAATGTTTAATACACTGAAATCCCAGCCGCGCGTCTGTGAGTTGTCTGACTTTCCGGCTTAAGTCGAATCTTACAGGGTCGTGTTTTGTTGGCTGTTTACCTGAACCGTCTGTATTCAACACATTATTTTGCAGGCGGTACGGTAATAGCAACTTAGTTTAAACTAACCCTGTTTGTCACTTCTATACAAAAGACGACACTACCTCACTAATTTTTTTTTTTACCCTTTAATATTCTGGGACGTACTTTATATATGCTAAATAATATTGTTGTGCTAATTTAACATATAATTGGTAAAGTATCTACTTCAAGGTCTAGGAAAAAAAACAGCAAAAAACCTAGACGTACCGAAAACTAAAATTAAAATTACAGACGTATCATTGCGACTTAAAAAAAACTATTTAAATGGATATATATATATATATATATATATATATATATATATATATATATATATATATATATATATATAGCTTCACGTTGTAAACGAACATAATAATGAGATTGTCTTGACAATATTTCCATATTATGAAATTGAACGTCATGATTTATATTATTTAAAGCATGATTTATTTGGAAAAAAATGTTGTATCCTTTGGAAAAATGTGATCACTATGTTCAATAGTTCCTTTTAGAGGGACTTTTCTAAAAAGTGAAACAACATAAACACCGTTATACCACCCTCTTCAACTTTGAAATTATGAATTTTTTCAATGAAGTCGGCAGAATTTTTATTATAATGAGTTGTTTTATCTATATGAGGTTGTAATGGAAGTGTAAGATGTTTTGCAAGATTGTCTGTAGGAGAACCAATTGCAGTTTATAGGCCTTAAAGGAACATTAGGTTTATGGATTTTTGGTAGACCATGTACCTTTGGTGAAAGAGCTTCATAGTTACTTTCTTGTTTATTTCTTAAAGAATAGTTGATAATTTATAACGTAAAGTTATTAAGATATGTAAACATCCTTAGGCAAGAAGAAAATCTCCGTTTAAATAGGTTTTGGCATTTTATAATTAAAAACAGGTACAATGGTACGTCCTAATTTTAATTTTAGCCTTTGGCATGTCTAGGTTTTTTGCTAGGCCTTGAAGTAAATGCTGTACCAATTATATGTTAACTTACCATAGCACTATAATTTAACATAATTATGTAGTTGAAATTAAAATTAAAATATATATAAAACGTACTACATTGTGTTTTCACTGTAAAATAACACATTAATTAGCAAAAAACTATTTCTGTTAGATTTGACTGGATTTTCAATTGACGTCAAGTTTCTATTTGTGAATGCTTTTGTCGATTTCAAAAGAAAGTTTTTCACAACTTCGCACTTACATCATTATTTGATTAAATTTTGCTAAATTTATGACATTTTTCACTGTTAGTCTTCAACCGTTAGAGTGTGTTCTGATTTGTCATCTTCAAGGCAGTTTAACAATATTTATTTTATTAAAGATCTAGTAATTTTTTACTAAAATTGTATTCCATAGTTGGCTTTTATGTTCATCAAACAGTTATATTAATAACAGGTTTATGTTTGCGTTTTCAATTTTCATATTTCAAAAAATTTGTGTCAACGTCTTAAGACATTACTGGAAGATTTTATTACTAGGGAGGACGGTAACAGAGTTTATGAAAATTTAGACATTTAACAATTCATAGGAATATAATACAATACATAGTACACTTAAATTAAATATAATATACAAGGTACAGTGTATGTGTTGGTGGTGCGCTGCTCAGGAGTCTTCGTCCTCTTCAGCGCGTGGATTGTGTGATTGATGGGTTGCATGATGTTGTTATGCCTGTTGACATCGTGTTGTGTAGTTGTTGGTTCCGATTGATTGTTGTGCGGGAGTTGGTATTGGTGCTGTGTGGACTGTCCCGTTGTCTCTCGAATGATTATGTGGTGCTTCTGTCTCGAATTTCTGAAATAAAAAGAAAAACATATTAGTGTAGTCGTCATTGTTTCCTGCACAACGATAGCGGTGCTATTGCAGTAGTAGAATAGAGTTTCTGTATCGTGAAGCGGTGCAGAACAATTAGAAGGTTAGCTTTAGGATAGATAATAGTTATGCAGGTCGATACTGTTATACTTATCCGAGACAGTCCTTGTCATCACCGTTCCGGAAAGTGTACCCAAAAAGGGCAGACACCTCCTGACCGTGCGTGAGGATCACTCCCCACAGGTCAGTCGCCGATTGCGCCTTAGCTAGTGCCGCTGCCACCTTGCGGATGACAGGTAGGGCCTTCGCCAAATCTAGCGCTCCGAGGATACCTACAATAGCGTCGAGCCCTAAAGTGGATGGAGTGGGCGCTTTCTCGACTGCGGCTTTAACCACATTCGGTACTTGCACCTTCTCGCTACCACTCGCCGTCGCTTGAGCTTAACTAACAGGTTCGGTGTTGAGAGGATGTCGCTGTCGGCGGCATACTCTTCTGTCGTTGTTGCCGTGGTGCGTCGGTCTGCTTCCGCTGGGGCAGCGGGAGACGTGGGAACTTCGGACATCCACGTAAGTTGGCCGAGTGATCACCACCGCAGTTCCACGCACTTAGTCCGGTCGTTACGGGGTTGAGTGCAATCGCTGGAGTGGTGATTGCCTGCGCACTTGACACAGCGTGCCGCCACTCTACAGCAACGCTGTGTGATACAATCCACTGTCCGATGCCGGATTTCCGCCTCAAGGCTTCGATTGAGTCACGAATGTCGGATCTTCCTTGCTTCGTCTTCTGTTGGGAGCGTCACCAGCAGTAGCGGGATGGCTGTTCCTTACTTCTTCATCCTGAAACAAGAAATAGGTTCAATATCGCGTTCGTTTAGGTCTTTGTAAACGTCGTTCTCGGAGACTTCTACAGGTACTCCCCGTAGAATCACCTTGAACGTACGTTCAAGTGCCTGATGGGTATGATATGAAGTACCATGTCTATCCATATACCGCATTAGCCTGTCACGGTCTTTGGGTGTGGCAGGCTGTATCCTCAATCCCTGGCTGATTGCCTTAGCTTGGCTGTAGGCGATTTCTCGTCGGTCCAATTCTCGAGAGAAGATCACCCAGTTCTTCTTGTCGCGAAGGATTACCGGCGGCACCATCTACCTGGTAACGTTGGCTTCCGGGCGGTCCGTGGTGTCTGCATGGACCCCATACGCGTTGGCTGTCGGTGTGGGCGTTGCCGGGCGGTCCAACGCTGTCTTCGCCGGTTGCGGTAGTCGGAATCTCTTCTTTCTTCTCTTCCTGTTGTTGTCCTGGCTGCAAGGCGCGTTGCTCGGTGTTGGTTCTCGGTCCAACGGTGGGAACTCTATGTTATACGGCAGCGTGGTAACATAGAGACTTTCCGGCTCGTGCGCACTACCCGGCATCATGATAACGAAGCTGGTCGAGTCGATTGTTCTTTTTTACGCTTAAGCGATTTTTTTTCGATGTTCGCTGTTCCCAAAGCAGACAGCGAATGAAAACATAAATACAAAAATATACCATTAAAGGAAAGGAAAAGTTAAATATTTTAAATATGTGTAATAATGGTGAAAGTTTACATTTTCATAAATTTTACACAATTAACGGCCGCCATTCTGAAACGGCGTGACATAATAGCCCAAAAATCTAGGAACTTACTTCCAAATAGTGTATCACATGCCATATATTTTCGTTTAAGAAAAATATTTTTGATAGAAAAACTAAATTAACATGTTCGACCGTTTTCCGTAAAACCGGAAAAATTTCAAATTATTGAGGGTAGAGTATACTTTCTTTCTATACTGTATATTTTCTCTTTATCATAAATGTATTGAAACGCGTTGAGAAATATACATTGGGAAATTGTATTATTATATTTGAAACATTAGTGCTATTAGAAAGGTATCAATTGTTTGTCAGTATTACTATGTTCTTTTCATAAATAAATTTAAACGTCCTTCGTATATGATTTTCTGAACTTTCTAAAAATGAAAAGAAATCACTTGTCCAGTTTTTAAGCGATGACGAAAACCGTCATTCATTGTTACTTGAGAAGCATAAAAATTATAATATTTGTATTCAATGTCAGAACACAAATAAAATAAAGACTTAACAATTTTTTTCTTTAACTGCAAAAAAATTATGCAAATTGTAAACATAAATTGTTTGTTGATCTTTTTCTTCAACCCCCACACATTTACATTACACGTTTCTAATTAAAATAAAAATAATAAATTAATACGAAACAAATCCGGTTAAGTGGCACCTTTTTCACCTACACTTATAATATCGAAATACGAAAATACTGCTAAACTTTTGGGAGTGTCCAAACACTGATTTTTCTTTAGCGAGAAAGATGAAGTTTTTCTTGTAAATCACGCGTAAACGTAACGTGCGTTATTTGTTACAAATTAACAAGTAATGAGTGGGTTGTTACGTTCGCTTTAATATTCTGTAATTATTAAAATACACACCTATAAAATTAATTATCACTTTAACTTATTTTTTCTTCTTTTTATAGAATCCAGTCATCAGAGTGATTCTGGCTCCGGGTATTGGCAGCTTGAGTTGGATCGTGATTTAGTTGATACAATTGCTGCTATCTACCCGGAGTGGTTCAAAAACAACACAATGGCCGAGGGCGGCCCAGGGGTAGCTACGAGGGATTCACCCCCGAAAGCAATTGTGGACACAACGCCGCTCCTTAATACACTCGAACAAAATAAAGAATGTAAGTCTACAATTTACAAACGATACTGACTTATTCTTGACACGCGGAAAAATTTAAACAAATTCTGTGTGTTGACCCCGTCTAGGTCAGTATCGGATATCGTTTGTACGTTCTTCCGGAGACGTGTATCGCTTGCATCATTTACAACATTTGCACGCAACTTCATATTATGTCATGATAATATTTATTTTGTTTATTACAGCCCTCAAGGTGAAGTTGATGCTTCGACGGCCATTCGATCAGCTGGTAGCGCAAGGAATTATGCCTCGTAAGTTAATACAAAATAAAATGAATTTTATGAAACTTAATCTTTTACAGCTCACAAAACACCTGCGGCATTTCATGGACAACGACGACAATTAGAACGCGCTAAAACCGGTGATATTTTAAAAGCGAAAATACAACAAAGACCATCTAGGCAAGAACTTGAACGGAGACATATACTAGACGAAGATCCTGGACATGTGGATCCTAGTTTAGCTGAGCGTCAACGAATGCTTAAAAAAGCTAGACTAGCCGATCAACTTAATGATCAGTTATCACACAGACCTGGCCCTCTCGAACTCATCCAAAAAAACATTTTACACACTGAAGAACCTATCGAAAGTGCGGTTAAATCAGGACGCATTCCATATAAAGCAACGTGCGAAGGACAGCTCAACAGACCCCAGCATCCTCAAAGCTACATGTGCCTAGAGGATGATTCGCAGAGTTCCGAGGGAGATGCTTTGGTAAGTCCGGGACCTTCAGATGTAATTGAAACCGCCGCTAAATCAGCTGGGATTGTTGTTTCGCTAATTCCTGCAACAGAAGGTGCCGTTGTTGTTACAACAGCAACTCCAGTTTTTAATAAAGACAATAGTGAAATAGTGTTTGCAGACTTGACTCGATCAGTTGGTGCTCCTATTTTATCACTCGGTTCGGCTTCTAGTCCTGCTTCCTTAGTGTCTTCTACTTCCACCCTTAGCCCTTTATCATCAATTGCCAGTCCCGTACCACAACCTCCCACCCCCATTCCACCCCCTATGCCAATATGCTTAACTCCTCGCCCTTCTCCTTCACCTACAAAATCTGATGCTCCCGGTAAAGATAAAAATAGGAAAAAATCCAAATCAAAATCTACTCCAAAAGCCCGTACTATAAAATTCCACGAATACAAGGGTCCACCAAGTGCTCAAAAAAATTCCGCAGCAATCAATAGCTTGCCAGGAGAGTCTTCCTACGACTTATTGCTGCAACAACAAACCCTACTTTTACAATTCCAACTACAATTACAACATAAGTATCCCCAAATTATCTTACCCGCTGCACAAAAAAATAATAACGAAACATCACCCGCCTCCGTGAATCAACAAACTCCTAATTCAGTTGCCGTTCCTGCCGAATCGCCTGTGCAATCTAAACTTATAGGTAGATTAGAAGACATGAAAGTGAGTGATTTAAAAGCGGAACTGAAACGCCGCAGTTTACCGGTATCAGGTTCCAAACCCCAACTTATAGAAAGACTAAAACCTTTTACTGGTAGCTGTGAAAGTGTGATTCAATCTGGTGCTTCTAGTTTAGATAACGTTATGCCTAATACCAATAGCAACGAATTTCAAAGTAACTATCAACAAGAAGAAATTGGTTCGCCTAATTCGTGTATTGAAGAAAGTACGCAAGAAAAAATGGATGTGATGGAACCTGCTAGTCCTCTTTCCCCAAATTCGCAAACTATTCTCCAAATACCTTCTAACAAAGACGATATCGTTAGAGAGCAGCAAAGACAAATTGAAGAGCTTCAGCGAGAACTTACCATTTCGCAATTAAAACTGCAAGCGGCCACGAGAGCTGAACCGAAAGCTCAATTAATTGCATTGCAGAAACACTTGCAAGCTCGTCAGCAAAACCAGCAACTAGCCGTTCACATGCAACAATTGCAAGCTTTGCAAGCACAACAGGCTCAAGAACAACAAAGAATACAGCAACAGCAGCATGTTGCTTTCCAAAATCAGAAAAACTTGGCTGGCGGTTTACTTTTAAACGGTAACGATGCAGCTGCGGTACTTAATCACTTAGTGCAAGGTAAAGCAAAATTAATTAATGGACATGGTCGTGCCAATTCTCTGCCTAACTTTATAAATACTATTGTAACCCCAATTATTAATCAACCCGAAATTAAAATGGAGTGTGCTAATAATGATAATCTTAAACCTCCTCCACAATATGAGGAGGCAACAAAACAAATTAAGAAGGAGAAAAATTATGTTAAAAGCCAAATTGTAGATGACGTCTTGGAGATATTAATTAAAAATGGGGAATTACCCCCTAGTGCTGCTCAGGATCCATCTACTCCAGGTTCTGCCGGAACAAAAGCTGCAGAACCAATTTTTCCTAACAATATTCAATCTAACATTCAGCAACATTCGATAGATCCTAGCAGTCCAGAGGCAGCTTTAGGTTTAGATGCTTCTGATTTATTAGACACACTGGATACCTTGGAAAATATGGATTTTAGTCAGTTAGTAATGGAGCTTGGAGAAAATCAACATGCAAATGATAATTGTAATCACAATTCTGATATGGATAGTATGTCAGTAGCGATGGATACTGATGATTGGTTGGAATCGTTATTACCTAGTGACACTCAGAATGGAAATGCAATAACTACACTTCCCTCTCACGAACCTGACCTTGGGTACGATCCATTATTGACTACAGTACAAGATCCTTTCGATCCCTTCTCTCTTGAAGAATTTAGGTCATCTTCTGACCTTACTGCTGCTCTGTCTTGGGACAAAGTAGACTTTGCCGCGTAGCAGAGTGCATGTGTTATATATTCCAGTGATGTGAAATTCCACTTGGTAACACATAGACATTCCACGTGTGGCCGCCAAGATCGCTTTCGGGCGCGGGACCAGGGCGGCCCTTTTGGCCAGGGAACACATCAACTTGTAAATAGCGTAGAATAGCTTGTACAGATTGTTTTGTGACAAAGTCGCCTTTAATTGTTAAGTTATTGAAATGTTGGACATATATTTTGTTGAGTCTTTATATATTAGCAACAACATTATTGTGTTGCAGTGAGGAATGTGACGCTAGTAGGTTTATTTATATATTTATGAACTATATAATGGAAATGCCTTAAAAGAATACCTACTTTCATGTAAATGGCTCGTGTTTGCGTATTCAACCAGTACTGTTTGTTATACATTATTTTACTAATTGCTCTGTTTACTTTGAAACAGTATGTGGATGAATAAAGCTTTAAATATACAATAATTGCTTTGTTTATTTCTTGCGTTTTAACAAATGCTCACTATATTCCCAAAAATGTTTAATCAAAGCTCACAATAGTTGAGACTAGGAACAAATGGGTAATGTTTATGTAAGACTTACGTACCATGAAAAGAAATTGTTTTACATCATGCTTACCTTGGTATCCAAAATTCAGAGTATAGTTAAGTTAATGTCCAGATTAGAGCTGGCAGTTTTGGTCTCATAGTTTTATAAAATTGATAATTGAAAATTAACACTGAAAAACTAGAAAACTATATGCTATTTATATGTTTTTATTTTAATTAAATAAAAATCTTAATTTCTGTTAAATATACGGGGTGGAACAAAAGTATCAAATAATGGCTTTAACTTTGTTATTTGCAAAGTTACAAGTTCATTATCAATCATGCGTGTTTTGAGTTTTTTAGTTTGTTGATAGCTTGTTTTATTTTGTTGCTATGGCAACCAAGTTGTTTTTTTAACCCTGTGTTACACGTGCCTTATTCTGTAACGCCGTTGCACGCGCGTGTAAATGGTATTATCTTGTTCCTAGTCGGTGTTTGTTGAATTTAAAGTGTCGGATTGAAAAGATATTTTTATTTTATAGTTTATTTTCAATAAAATATACGATCTTGCCACTGCAGAAACCGTTTCTCCCTTCGTCCATAACTACTTAAATTGCTACAGAAATTACCAATAAGCCTATAAGAAGCGTAGTGAAATAATAGATACCTAAACGAAAAAGCTATGAAAACTTAAAACTTACAGAAAGGTAATTTATAATCAAATGCAACGAACAAGTAAGTGTGCCTAAGTGCACAAATCACTATAGGTATTATCTCAAAACCTATAAAAAAGTAGTACAAATAATAAATAAAAGTAATTAATACTGAAAACTTATGAAGGGGTAATGTACAGGGTGTCCGGAAATGGCGTGTATAACGTTTAACCAGAGATTCCTTGGTCAAAAATAAGGCGATCCGGGTAAACATATCTATATCTGAAGTTGCCGTTAGAGAGCGTCAAAGTTTTTAAAATAATTTCGTTTTTTCAAAATAATTTCTAAACGCTTCAACCGATTTTAACTAAATTTGGGAAACAGAGTTGTAACAAATTGACATAATTTGACCTAAATGGAAACTTTTTATGATACGTAGAAAATGTAAAAAATTAACATGGTGTCCAAAAAAAAGATGTATTTTCTTACCCCCTGTAGATATGAATTTAATTTGTACTAATAGTTCATTTTGTTAACAAACTTTTGTACTCCTCAAAAATGTTGGTCAGATGTACAGTTTCGTCCCAAAAAATAATTTACTTAACCCTACATTTAATCATTGTCTGCTTACTCGGAAGGAAAGCAGGAGAAAGTAAATACACAAATTACACGAAAATGTTTTAGTTTAAAAAATATTTAAATTTTCAATCACAATTATGGATGTTTAACGCAATAAATTATTATGATCCCCCTGTAGATATGAATTTTATTTTTTTTGTACTAATAGTTCATTTTGTTAACAAACTTTTGTACTCCTCTAAAATGTTGGTCAGATGTACAGTTTCGTCGCAAAAAAATAATTTACTTAACCCTACATTTAATCGTCTGCTTACTCGGAAGAAAGCGGGAGAAAGTAAATACACAAAAATTTAAATTTTCAATCACAATTATGGATGTTTAACGCAATAAATTATTATGATGATTGTTAAAATGTACTCCTATTTTCTGAAAGAATTAATTTAACTTTTCAATACGGAAACTGTAAGTAACTACTTACAATTATTAGTAGTTATTACTTAGTACTACTTTTAAATTTAATTTCGTCATTCGTGTCTTTTCTTCTTATGGTCAGTGTACGTTTTTAGAAAGTTCTTTACAAATTTTCAATTTAGATAACGTTGGCTAGAAATTATAATTTATTGTGTTAAACCTGTTACGAATTTTTAGTTGGGCAAACAGTTTAGCAAAAAAAATTTTCTAAATTCCTACAAGTCACATAAATTGACATAATTTTATGTAACTGGGAACTTTTTCCGATGCGAGAAAATGAAAAAATGTACGTAGTGTTAAAAAAAAAAGATGTATTTTCTTACCCCTGTAGATATGACTTTAATTTTTTTTGTGCTAACAGATCATTTTGTTTACAAACTTGTTGTACTTCTCTAAAATGTTGGTCAGATGTACAGTTTCGTCGCAAAAAAATATTTGACCCAACCCTACATTTAATCATTGTCTGCTTACTCGGAAGGAAAGTGGGAGAAAGTAAATACACAAATTACATGAAAACGTTTTAGTTTAAGTTTAGTACTACTTTTAAACTTAATTTCGTCGTTCGTGCCTTTTCTTCTTATGATCAGTGAGCGTTTTTAGAAATTTCTTTACAAATTTTCAATTTAGATAATGTTGGCTAGAAAAGAAATGTTTTTACATATCAAGGCCGTAGCCAAAAAAATATTTTCTAAATTCCAACAAGTTTGAATCAGTAATTGTAACTTAATGCTAATAATGTTTTTCTTAAAAGTTGGCTATGATTATTTGACAAGTAAAAATAAGTTTATTACTTTAATGTCATTTAAACTGAACTCCGTTTAGCATTTAGTATTTTTCTTCTTACGATTTATCTCTGAGTCATCATGAATTTTGTTTATTCATATGCCGAACAAGTAGATATGTTTTTAGTTTATGGGTTTTGTGAATGTAATGGTCGCGAGACTGTTACAGTTTACAGGGAAAGGTTTCCTAATCGTATAGTGCCGCATCAGCAAACCTTTGCAAACATTATACATCGTCGTGAGAATGGTAGTTTAAAGTCACGAACTTTTTATTGTGGACGTCAGCATAGTACAAGAAATTTCATACAGAGTTGAGGTAAACCCAAAAGTAAGTACTAGACACCTGGGGCTGCAATCTGTGGTTAATGAGGTTTTAAAAGAACAACTTATGCATCGATACCATGTTCAATAATTCAAGACTTATTACCTATTGATCCAGATTCCCGCTTAACGTTTTACAATTTTATTGAAAATCCGAAATTCCAAATTTCCATAGTAGAATTTTATTTGCCAACGAAGTTACGTTTACATGATCCAGTATAACTAACTTACATAATGAATATGTTTACTCTGACGAAAATCCCCATGCAGCAAAAGCTACTCATTACCAACATGAATTTAAATTTAATATGTGAGGAGGAATTATTGACGAATTCATTATAGGTCCAGTTATTATACCAAATAACTTAAATGGAAATAATTATTTAAATTGTTTGGAAGAAACATTACCCGCTTTACTAGAGAACTTGACCTTATTACAATGATAGAATATGTGGTTTGTGCATGATGTTGCTCCGCCACATTTTTAATTAGAAGTGCTCCTGTAAAATGGCCAGCAAGATCACCGTGTCTAACACCCTGTGATTTTTTTTTTATGGGGTGCTATGAAAACAAAAATTTATTCCTCTCCTATTGAAAGCGAGGAAGGTTTATATCACTGAATTTTAAATGTTGCCAACACCCTTCGGAATCCCGCTACACTACGAAGAGCACAATTTAATTTTCGACCTAGAATTAACGCATGTGTACAACCAAATGGTGGCTATTTTGAACATTTGTTGTAACAGTAGGTAATTAATGGTTCATTATTTCCATTAGTTGTCTAATCATAGCCAACTTTTAATAAAAACATTATTAGTGTTAAGTTACAATTACTGATTCAGACTTGTAGGAACTTAGAAAATTTTTTTTGCTAAACTGTTTGCCCAACTAAAAATTCGTAACAGGTTTAACACAATAAATTATAATTTCTAGCCAACGTTACCTAAATTGAAAATTTGTAAAGAACTTTCTAAAAACGTACACTGACCATAAGAAGAAAAGACACGAATGACGAAATTAAGTTTAAAAGTAGTACTAAGTAACTACCAATAATTGTAAGTAGTTACAGTTTCCGTATTGAAAAGCTAAATTAATTCTTTAAAAAAATAGAACATTTTAACAATCGTCATAATAATTGATTGCGTTAAACATCCATAATTGTGATTGAAAATTTAAATTTTTATTGAAACTAAAACATTTTCGTGTAATTTGTGTATTTATTTACTTTCTCCTGCTTTCCTTTCGAGTAAGCAGACAATGATTAAATGTAGGGTTGAGTAAATTATTTTTTGCGACCAAACTGTACATGTGACCAACATTTTAGAGGAGTACAAAAGTTTGTTAACAAAATGACCTATTAGTACAAAAAAATTAAATTCATATCTACAGGGGTAAGAAAATACATTTTTTGGACACCATGTTAATTTCTTACATTTTCTACGTATCGAAAAAAGTTTCCATTTACGTCAAATTATGTCAATTTATGTTTCCCAAATTTAGTTAAAATCCGTTGAAACGTTTAGAAATTATTACGAAAAAACGAAATTAATTTAAAAACTTTGACGTTTTCTAGCTGGAAAACGAAGCAACTTCGGATATAGGTATGTTTACCCGGATCACCATATTTTTGACCAAGAAATCTCTTGTTAAACGTTGTACACCCCATTTCCGGACACCTTGTATAATCATACCAAAAAGGTTTGGCGGTAAACCCAAAATTCCAAAATATGTTATTTTAAAGCTATAAGAAATGTAGTGAAAACAAAAATAAAAACAAAGTGAACAGTTAAAACTCATAAACTCACTGAACGAAAAAATTTGATACGAGAAAAACTAACCAAAAGCTGACTCGGTTCTATGAGGAATCGCTCACAACAAGAATTTGACTTTATTGAAAACGATTTGCTAATAAATCCAACAAAGTACTAATAACAATGTCCCTCAAAAGCAGCATGTAAACAGGTACAGAATGCATTCCTAAAACCCCAAAAGAATTACAATGTTATCATCGAAAAACAGGACAATGTGAGTGATTCCCTCATAGCACGTGCAACGCAGGGTTAAATGGCACCTATACTTTTTTGGCATTTTGGAACAAGCATATTTTTCTCTACTCAGTCATAAAATTTTGTAATGTTTGAAAAAAAAAATTAGCAAGAAAGAAAATATTTCTTACAACTCAATCCCAAATAAATTAATTCACAACACTAAAATTTGGAAATAATTAAATTTTTAAACAGTATCAAAGGTAGACCGAATACAAAAAAAAACAGCAATACAAAATCAAATATTCAAACTCCTCTCCTTTGACTGCCAAGCAATGACCTAATCGGTGTTTAAATTCTACTGTAGTAGCTCTGTGTAACCCTCTACAAGTACTTTATGCATTTCGGCAGTTATTCGCACCTTTAAGTCCTCCAAATTACATGGTCTGTGTTTGTACACATTATCTTTTACATGAAGGCGTCAAATCTGATCAGGCCACTCGGTAGATCCTCTTCTGTCAATCCACCTGTTTCAAAAAACATTAATTAAGTACTCTCTAACATGTACCGCAAAATGTGGAGTTACATCATGTTGGAAGAGAATTCTATTGTGAATACTTCCATTTTCACCCAGAAATAATGTGGTGATTGCAAGTATGACATGACTTTGAAGCAGTTGAACATATCGATCAGCAGTAAGGGTTTCATCAAGAAAAAATGGCCCTATGAAATGCCCTCTTATAATGCCTGACCACACATTTATTTTTTGCGCATATTGTGTGTGTGTTTTTGCACCCAGTGTTGATTCGTTTTTGCCCAATACCGACAATTATGTCAATTTTAATGTGCCGCTTAGCATAAAGTTCGCCTCTTCAGAGAATACAATACAAAATTCTCATCTGCATTACATTGTTTCATCGTTTGTTCACAGAAATCTATCAAAATCATTTTCATTCAATTCATAAGGATGAATTTTTTCTTTTTTTAAAATTCTAAGCACGGAAGTGTGGCACATTTCTAAATTTTTTGGTATTTCCCTCATTCAAACTTGTGCCAACGGAACATCTAAAGTTTTTTTCTCACTTGTAGCCAATTTTGGTCTACCAATTCTTTTCACATCTTCATTGCTACCAGTTTCTTAAAATTTTTTAGTTCGTAGATAGTGTTCCTTGAGATACAGGAGTATCTGGGTAGATTCTGCTGAATACATTACACACTTTGCTTTATGTCCTTTTCCTATCTCCGTACCCGTAAATCATCAATATTTTAATATCTTGCCTCCCACTCAAATTTAAAAATAATGATTTGCAAGAATGTTGAACAAAAACTTTGTTTTAAACCAACAATTATTATTTATTGTTTGTATAAATTTAATTGTCACATTTGTATGGCATTCTTTACCAAAAGTAATGTTTTTGTTTAATAACTGATTGAAATTTTCCATTGGTGATGACTGAGTCGTAAATTTTTTTTTTTTCAAAAACTGTAAAATTTTGTACCTAAATAGAGAAAAATATGCTTGTTTTAAATGACAAAAAAAAGTATAGGTGCCATTAAAAAAAATTGGTTTCCATAGCAACAAAACAGAAGACGATATATGTACAGGGTGAATTTTTTTCATTATTTGAGCCTCGGAAACCATAAGAGTTACACATTTGGTTAAATAGGGAAACATGTGCTTCTTTATAAGACTAATCCAGATACGCTTTTGTTTATTTAAGAAAATGCATGGCTTACTATATATTTGCAAAAAAAGTCAAATTATCCAAAATCGTTCCAACACTTGAATTTTGTTTATTTCTAAAAATAGATAGAAAGTGTTTGTGCCGAATAATGTCACCGTACTAGTTCTTTAATTTTGCTTAGCATGTGGAAGTTAAGAAGCAAAGTTGAATTTTTTTAAATTCGTTGGCTTTGACATTTTAATAGTGCATTTTTTTCTGACTGTAATGATGTAAGGGTTGTATCAATTATTTTAATAAATAAAAGCACAATACACGTTTTTCTATTATTAGGTTTAACAAAAATCATATCTTGCCATGGCAAACAACAGACGTTTACAGTAAGTGTTCGGAATGTACACCATTATTATTGACACACATTCGACACATTTTTAACACGGAGTTAACAGCTTTCTTAATTTTACGTCTATCTAATTTATTAAACGCATTAATAACAGCCTTCTGTAGCACCTGCTGGGTTGCATATGATCGCAAATATACGAGATCTTTTATTACTCCAAATACAAAAAAGTCAATGGTGAAATATTACCTTATAAGGATGAATTTTTTCTTTCTTTAAAAAGCTAAGCACGGAAGTATGGCACATTTCTAAATTTTTTGCTACTTCCCTCATTGAAACTTGTGCCAACGGAACATCTAAAGTTTTTTTCTCACTTGTAGCCAATTTTGGCCTACCAATTCTTTTCACGTCTTCAACCCTTACCAGTTTCTCAAAATTTTTTAATTCGTAGATAGATTGTTCCTTGAGATACAGGAGTATATGGGTAAATTCAGTACTAACTGAATGACTTTTTCCAATGGAGAGGAAGAGAGGGAGTGAGAGAGTGAGTGAGTGGGTGATTGAGTGATTGACTGATTGAGTGAGTGAGTGAGAGAGAGAGGGGGGGGGTGAGAGTGAGTGAGTGGGAGAGAGTGGGATAGTGAGAGAGTGAGTGTGTGAGAGTGAGAGTGAGGGAGAGAGAGTGATTGAGTGAGTGAGTAAGTGAGAATGAGAGAGAGAGAGAGACAGGGCGAGCGAGAGCGGGAGGGAGAGAGAAACGGATACACGAGAGAGAGAAAGAAAGAGATGTGCATGATCAAGTTCTATTGCAGAATGTTCATTAGTCTATACACCACTTGATGACGCCACAAACGAACCCTAATTAGTCCTACCGCTACCTTTATTACAGAAAACACTCGCTAGTTTAAAAATATACAACTAGATGGCCCTAAAATTTAATTTTAACTCAAAGGTTAGGCCACCATACCGTTTTCAACCAGGGGCCGCGACAGGTAGCGAAGGCCGGAGAACAAGTTTTGAAGATCTACACATGTCTTACAATTAGTATTAGGGCCCCTTATTAGAACATTGTATGCGCACGCATTTGCCTACCTTCCAGGGGCTAAACTACCAAAGAAGCCGTAATTAGGGAAAAGAAGCCATATGTGTTAACTGACGAAAAGTTCTTAACACAACTAAAAGGGCTCTGATTAGGGTGAAAATTAAGGGTTGAGAATGCCATCCGAAAAGGAACCATAGGGTGAAAAAATACCATCCCCACGTGGGCGTGTAAAAAAGTGAAAGGTGAGGTGCCGTACAGATCGGAGGCTTGTGACGTCACAAAATCCAAGATGGCGTCAAGTGCCTGCCTTCTACTTATAGCAATTAATTTTTAAAAGGGCGAATTAAAAGACTTTGGTGAAAGAGAACCATTCACTGTAAGCTTAAAACTAGAAGAACATGGGTCTGACAATTAATCAAGGACCAATTTCCATCTAAACTGTTTTTGGTAGTTTAGTAGTTACTTATCAGTTTAGGTATTAACAGCTAGCTGTTTGGGGTAAACCGGTACCGGTTCAGTGAACCCGTTTTGATACAATGGATAACGAGGAGATGATATTAAAGCAAAAAATAATTCAGTCTCTTAAAATAATACAGCAGAAATACAGTTTTAAAACTATTCGCATTGGTAATGAAAGAATATTTAAAAGTACTTACTTATAAGCCCCTCATAGAATCTCTAACTGAAATAATACGTAAAATATACCCTGATAAAAAATTTAAACACCTAATATGGAACCGATTGACGTTAAACCCAAAGAACCACCCCTGTTCATATTTCCAAGAAAGCAGGCTGCTACCCCCCCTCCCCCATAGCCCGTTAGCCCAAGTTCCATTATTTCAAAGGACTCCCGGTTTCACTTCACCGTCCTTAGGTGATTCAAGAAAGGGTGCGACGCTTCCGTGTTTTTAAAGAAATTTTCCTACAGGTCTTCGTACAGCATCTTTCTCAGATACATCTGTCGTAGGATACGTTGAACGTATTATGAGGGTTGCTGAAGGTGCTATTGATCATATTTGTGGAGTCCACTATGATACGCAAACAGAGAAATGGAGAATGGGTAATACTCCCATTACAATTAAAGCAAACGATATGACAATTAAAGGCGTCACGTATATATTGAATCGAGGTTTACACGATCTGCTTATTATGAATGAACCCAATTTAAATCTAGTAAATTCAAAAGATAGAAAAAATTATGAAAGTATTTTAGAATCTGCGAATGTTGCAAGGCGAGATTATGATGTCAGTGGGCAAATTCGAGAAAGGCCGGAGCAAAAAGTATACACAAATAATCAAACCCTTGCTCTCATCATCGCCCACAAGTCAAGGAGGTGGAGCTATGTTTTTTAAGGGAATAACAAACAGACCGATTGAATATAAATATTGGCATGATATGTATGAACTAATTCGTGATCTAGTGATATTGTAGGCAGAAAAATTGGTGGGAAACAGGTGTCATAAATTGTATTGATGTTGACATATAGGTAAAGTGTTCCTTGACAAATTTGAAAGTTCACACGTCCAGTATCAATTCAAAAAATTAACCCCTTAATTTAAACTTATTGATGATAATCAATTTGATATTGAAAATAAGAGACTCAACAATGTTGCCAAACCTATAGATCCTCAAGACGTCATCTTAAGCAATACTGTTTATAAATAAAGTTCAATTTGGACGGAAACCGTTTGACACAGCTGACCGACCCGATGGTGATGCTATAAGTAAAGGATATCTTGATTTTTGTCTACAAGCAGTTCACAAAGCTTTTAAAGGAAACTTTAACGCTTACCTAGTATTGGAACAACAACTATATAAAATGAAAGAAATAGTACCATGTCCAAATTACAATTCGTCAACAAATTGCACAAACCTGCAAGAAAAAAATTTAAACTAAGGCGAACAATAATTAAAGATTTTGATGACCTTTGGCAAGCAGATTTGGCTAAATTTAACACATATGCCAAAGAAAATAAGGGCTATAAGTATATATTAGTGGGTATCGACTGTTTTTCGAAATACCTGTGGACTAAAGGATTAAAAGCGAAAACAGGTCAAGAAGTTACCAAAGGCCATGTAACAATCTTCAAAAAGACCGGAAACCTAAGAATTTTCAGACAGATGCAGGAAAATATTTCTACAATGAGCATTTTACTAAACTAATGCAGCGTTATGAAGTCAATCATTACCCCACCTGTAGCAATGCGGACCTTGTTACTAGAACCTTTAAGTGCGCTCTATATAAGACGTTTAGTCTACAGTGTAAATATAAATGGACTGATGTAATTGATACTGTAACGAAGGATTATAACAATCGTAAGCATAGAACTACCGGAATGAAGTTCAGAGATGTCGGTAATCATACAAAGCTAGAAAGCTTACACCATATAAAAACATTCGATAGGAATCGATATTGTGTGGGTGACAGTACGAATCAGTAAATTTAAAAGTATTATATTTGCCAGGGGATACATGCCCAATTGATCTAGTGAGCTATTTAAGATAGTGAAAATTCACATTACTAACCCCACTACGTACCTGTTGATAGACATAAAAGAAACACCTGTATCGGGAGAAAAAGTGCTTCGCTCCAATAATAAATAATAAGTGATTCGTAAAGTGGTGGGTACTGGATGAAAGATCATGGATCGATAAAGACGATACTGTTTTATAAGTAGTTCTTTAACTTATAATTTGTGACATAAATTACTTATTATATCGAGGCACTTGTAATTAGCATAATATACTGTTTTCTCAATACATTTAGTTATAAAAATAAAGTGTCTTTGTAAGCAGAATTAATATTTTCTAAGCTATATTTAACATTTGCTGACATACACAATGAACCATTACCCCATAACAAATTTATTGTATACGTACATTTTAAGCGGCAAGTCTCCAAGTAAATTCATATCGTCTAAGATCCTCTCTACTACTGGATAGTCAGAAGCAGCAGTATCGTGGTTCCGTCATTAGTTATGACCTCAGACGGGGTGGGTAAGTTGAGATGTAGAGATAAGTTAGGATTTGGGTGTATACAGTGCGTTCAATATAATCGGACGCACTCAATAACTCTTTTGTATTGCGTTTCACAAGAAAGTGTTTAAATAGTTTTTTATTCATTTACAAATACTATATTAAGTGCTTGGTTTAGATAATTTTTAAGCTTCGGTTTGACCGAAGCGCACATAATTTATTTTTTAAATCACACTGTATATATATATATATATATATATATATATATATATATTTACATTTTGCATTGCTTATTATTTTCTCAATACATACGCATAAAATTCTTATAGGGTTTTATAAAAAAATTAGAAAAATGCCATCGAAAGTTTTCAATTTTATTATACGATTAGAAGAATCAAACAAAACCGTAGGCAGCGTACGTCAACAAAATCGCATCGCAATTGTTTTTCGTTTATTGCAATTGACAATCAGATAAAAGTTTAATTTGATTTCAATTGAAATAATTGTTTAAAATGAATAACAGTGAAAATTGACCTGTTGTTAATTTTGTGAATGTAAACGTAATTCTCGACGAGCGGTAGAATTATACGCACAAAGATATCCCAATAGATACCATCCTTCCGAAAGTTATGTACGAAAAATTGAACAATCGCTTAGAATGCCCGGAACATTACCAGGAGTAAATTATCAGAATTTAGAACAAAGAAATGTTTTGACCGAAGATATTGAAGTACAAATATTGGGTTATTTTAGAGTAAATCCACGGTCATCTATTAGACATGTAGCGCAAAAGTAGTGTATCAGTTGGCTCAATTCACAGGACATTAAAAAAATTCAAAATGCTGCCGTATAAAGTCGATTTGGTTCAACACTTGCGGCATCAAGACTCTGATCGGAGATTAACTTTGATTGCATGGATAGTTGAGCAATGTGATTACAATCCATTATTTTTAGATCATATTTTATGGACAGATGAATTCAAGTTTACAAATAATGGAGTTATTAATAAACAAAACAATCGTTATTGGTCTGACGAAAATCCTCATTGGTCAATAGAAACTAACCATCAAACCGTATGGGGTACTAATGTTTGGTGCGGTTTAATTGGAAACCAATTACTAGGGCCTTATTTCTATGATGGTAATCTAAACGCCAATAGGTATCTTGAATTTTTAGATAACGTGCTACCAACAATGTTCGATGAATTTCCTCTGCTTCTGCGACAACAATTGTATTTCCAGCAAGATGGAGCTCCAGCTCACAACGCGTTGATAGTAAAAGAATATCTTAACCAAACGTTCAATGAACGATAGATAGGAACTAACGGCCCGGTGGAATGGCCTGCGAGATCACCGGATCTTACACCGTTAGACTTTTTTCTTGTGGGGTCATTTAAAAAACAGTGGTGTATGCCGATCCACCTTTAAATGTTATAGACTTAAAGAATAAAATTACAGCTGCATGTGTTAATTTAACTACGCAGCATATCAAAAAAGCAACTAACCATGAACTCAGGCGACGATTAGAAGCATGTCTAGAACAGAATGATGGCAACTTTGAACAATTAATTCGCTAATTATAACTGATTTTGCTAACCATATAATAAAATTGAAAAACTTTCGATGGGTTTTTCTCTAATTTTGTTTTATAAAACCCTATAATAATTTTATACGTATGTATTGAGAAAAAAATAGGCAATGCAAAAATGAAAAAATATATATACAGTGTGATTTAAAAAAATAAAATTATGTGCGCTTCCGGTCAAACCGGAAGCTTAAAAAATTATCTTAACCAAGCACTTAATAGAGTATTTGTAAATGACCTTACCATGGGCTCCGTAATATTGGGTCTCCGATTTTCTGAGCTCGGTAAGGGCTGCCGGTTACCTTTTCCATCATCCTCAATCTATTCTCATCCTTATTCTTCCTTCTCGCCCTCATTGTCTTCCTATCGGATTAAAAGTCCCAAATTAAAAAATAAGATGGCTGTGGTTTCTAGGGTTATAAATTCCGGACGTAAAATCCTGCCCCATTCGGATGTCCGGGAGGGCAGGGCCCAAGCGACCTCGGTCATCGAAAGTATCAACTTTCTGATTCACTACTGCAACATCCGCGGTATCAGGTCTAATCTTAATGCTATTCACCAACATCTTGAACAATTACAACCTGATATATTGTTTCTATCTGAAACACAAGTCTCCTCGAAAGCTCCGAGTCACCCGACTTGCAATTTCCTCAATACCATCTTCACTCTAACTTTCGATATAAAGGAGGCGTATGTGCTACATCAAGGACAGAATTGCTTGCAAGAGGGTTTCTTCCTTAGAAAATAAAAATTTTGACGTGATTTGGTTTAAACATTCTGGTCCTAATTTTGTGAAATTCTACTGTTGCATTTATAGGTCTCCTAATGACAGCAACTTTCAAGACTTCTTCGATTACCTTAGTATGAAAGTTGACTATCTCCTGTCTCAGTTTCCATCTTGCGATATCTCATTTGTAGGCGATTTCAATGTTCATAACTCTAATTGGCTTCAATTTTCATCTACTACAAATCCCGCTGGTCATAGTGCAGAAACATTTGCTATTTCATGTGATCTCACACAAATGATTTCTGAACCCACAAGAATCCCTGATAACCCTAACCATACTCCACATCTTCTAGATCTCTTTCTTACATCAAACCCTCTTGTTTATAAAACTTCCGTTCTTTCGCCTTTAGGTCTTTCCGACCATTGTCTAATAAAAATCATTTCTACTGTACCTAATTCCACTGTTGTTCGCAAAACCGATAGAACCTTGTGGTGTTTTAAGTCAGCTCGATGGAGTGATTTACGGGATTTCTTTGCAACCTTTCCATGGCGTGAATATTGTTTTAAGTCGTCCTCTTCTTCGGACATCGCTCTTTCAGTATCTGAAGTCATCCTCATGGGAATGGAGTTATACATTCCGAAAAACAGTACCGTGTAGGATTTCACGTTCCCAACCCTGGTTCAATAAGGCTTGTTCTGATGCAATATCTTTAAAAATAAATGTTACATTAAATGGAAATCTAATAAATGTTGACAGTCTAATAAAGGTTGGTCAGAATACGTTGGTGCTAGAAATATCTGCAAAAGTGTCATCACTAAAACTAAAAAGTTGTTCGAACAACGAAAATGCAATGAACTAGCTACATCTCCTTTAGGCAGTCGTAAATTTTGGTCTTTAGCAAAAGCCATTAGTAAAAACTTTCGAACATCTTCATTTCCCCTGACATCTATTGACGGATCGGTAGTTGCTGATTCTGTAGACAAAGCCAACGTTTTTGTGGATTTGTTTGCATCAAACTCGTGTCTCAATGATTCTGGAAAAGATGTGCCCCTAGTCAACTCTTCTTCATACGTTATGAAACCAATTCATTTTCGGTACAAGCTCTTGGAATCGATCATCAGTAGGCTTGATCTCAATAAGGCGACTGGCCCAGACGGTATCCCAGCTATTGTCTTAAAGAAATGTTCCCCGAACTAGTACCAGTCCTATCTAAGCTCTATACGATCTCTATATCTTCTGGGAATTCCTTCATCATGGAAGTTAGCAAATGTTCAACCTATTCCCAAAAAGGTGATAAGACCGATCCCTCAAATTACAGACCAATTGCCATCACTTCCATTTTGTCTAAAATCATGGAAAAAGCCATCAATCAGCAACTGCTCACGTTCCTTGAAACTAACAAACTCCTTAGTGACCATCAATATGGGTTTAGGCAAAGTCGTTCAACAGGCGATCTTCTTTCATATGTGACCCAAGTTTGGAACAATACAGTAGAGCAGTCCGGTGAAACAGTTGTAGTCGCTTTAGATATCTCAAAGGCATTTGACCAAGTTTGGCATAAGTGTTTACTTGCCAAACTCACCTCGTTGGGTTAAATGATGCGCTCATCAACTGGGTTTCTAGTTTCCTTGATAAAGACGAATACGTGTCGTAGTTGATGGCTTTTTCAAAAGAAGTTAGCATTAACGCGGGCGTACCACAGGGATCCGTTATAGCGCCTACACTTTTCTGCTGTACATAAACGACCTTATTTCTTCAACAACTAACCCCATCCATTGCTTTGCTGACGATAGCACTCTTCACTGTAGTTCATCTCAGTCTACTCATAGTGATAATCCACCTTCTATGTCAAATCAAGAAATTAAAGCTGAAATGGCAAATTCAATCAACAAAGACATTCAACGTATTCTCGAATGGGGAAGCAATAATCTAGTTAAATTTAATGCTAACAAAACTCAGTGTTGCCTTATGTCCGCCAAAAAGATCGATCATTTCCTGTTGTAAGTATGAATGGCTCAGTTCTTAAGTTTTCAGACTCTATTACTCTGTTGGGTATGACTGTATCTTCAAATCTCTCATGGGTTGACCATCTTCTGTCAGCTACCAAAACAGCTGCTCGTAAAATAGGCTTTTGTACAGATCTAAGCAGTACTTTACCTCTCGACAACTCCTTTTGCTGTATAAGGCCCAAATTCGGCCTCATCTGGAATATAATTCTCACCTTTGGGTTAGTGCTCCCCAATACGCTCTCGATATCGTTGATCGTATTCAAAAGAGAGCGATTAGGCTTATAAATGACCCGTCTTTAACTTCTCACATACAGTCCCTTGAGCATAGAAGGATGGTTTCAGTTCTTTCTTTGTATTATCGTTATTACAACGGCTATTGTGCTGGTGAATTACATTCTTTGATACCATCTCCGGCTATCTTTGCGAGAAACACTCGAGTTCGCTCAATTCACATCATCAGTATGCAGTACAAATCTCCACTTGTCGTACCAAACGGGCGCAATCCACATTTTTCTACACGGCTTCTAAACTCTGGAATGATCTCCCTAGTTCCTGTTTTCCTCTCACTTATGATATGAGAAAATTTAAGGTAGCTGTTCATAGGCATCTATTGGCAATTCATTATCCCTCTATCCATCCTCCTAAGTGTTCCTGAGTGCTTTAGCACGATAGGCCTTATTTAGCCTGTTCAGGTCCACAATCATAAAAAAAAAAGAATAAAAAACTATTTGAATACTTTCTTGTGAAACGCAATACAAAAGAGTTATTGAGTGCGTTCAATTATATTGAACGCACTGTATATAAAATTGTTGTGTTAGAAGAACAACCATTTTTTTGGGTTAATTATGTTTTTTATATTGTAATAAATGAGCATATATATATATATATATATATATATATATATATATATATATTGTAAATGTATATATGTGTATGTCTCTTTTGTGGGTTACACTTACTAATTTCCACTACGTGGATTTATTCTTTTAACCTCGGCTAGTCAGGAAGTTTGTAAAGTGGGTTCTTAGACTATTATAAAAATTGTTAAAGATGTAGTAAACAATTTTGTCAAATTTTTAAGAAACATTACTACTGACGAAGATAACTGTAAGTGTTATCGAAACGTTTAGATTGTATAATTTAAAGTACACCATTAAAAAATCCCAAAAAAGATAAGTATTTTATTATGAGTGTTAATGGTGAAAGTTTACATTTTCATATTGTGATTGTAATGTTTCATACGATACAGGAAATATTTTCAACAATGTGTTGTTGAAAATTGATAGAGTTCATTCAAATCTGCTAAAATAGAACGCTTGACCTTCGGTTTATTGGTATGAAGAGGATAATTCTATAAACTTTTAATTGAAAGTGACTACTTATTAGCGATATGGAATTGTATTTTCTTTAAAAATAATAATTATCTTAAAGTTTTATTTGCTAAGGCGCAAAGAAATTTCTTTAATATATTGGATTCTTATTGCAAAATAGAAATTCTTTTACTTCGAAGTAAACCGTAAAAATTTACTTTCTTTTAGTTGTATAAATTTAATGTTTTACGCAATTCAGGTTTTTCGGCAATAATTTGGACTTGATATAAAGGTGGATTTTCGTGATATACAGGGAGAATAAATTATAACGTGTTGATAGCCAAGCAATGAGTTCGAGTTAAATCAAGAAATTCTAGAGATTCTATTTATTCAAAGCTATAACGGCCACTTTGAATATATAGAACTATGTACAGGGGGTTTAGGATATATCTGGTGTTCGCTTATAATCCCGTTAATAGCCAAGCCAATGGGCTCAATAGTCTAAATTAACGAAATCTTAGAAATGCTATTTATTCAAAGCTGTAGTGGACACTTTGAATATATAGAACTATATACAGGGGGTTCAGGATGGGTTTTGTGAATTGCCATTTCTGAGGTTATAGCGAGTGATCGGACAACCAGACGTGGCTTTTTATATTAGCTCCATTAACTGCAAGAAGTCCTATAATAGCCCCGGTGATCGCCGGTGGTAACAAGTCAATCTACCTTAAATAAAATTAAAATAATAATTAATTTTTCTCACCCGATTCTGGCTCTTTACATACCTTCCTCTCTTCGGGTGAATTAAACTATATTTAACAGTCCTAATTCTTGGGCCTGGCTGCGTTTTACCCGCAGAAACGTTCTATCGCTCAACGTCAGTCGTACACTTCGCTTGTTCTTCTTCTTGCGTCATTAGAGACGTTGTGTTACTGGAGCCGGCGTTTTAAATATTGGATATCGGGAGTTTTGGGTAATTGTTGGGGACTGATGATAATAGGTTTAAATAGGGAAAGGTGTATGGGTGGCAGGTGTTCCGTACCTGGTCTTCGGTACCTTTCGCGTAGCCAGGGACGGATCACCAACTTGTTTCTGCGGCGTCGAACTTTCAATTTCACTGGGGCCATATCGAACTGAACGTTGGCCGGCGTTGCGTCTCCTTTTTCTATAGGTCCCGGTCGTCCCCTCCATATTGTTACCTGAGGGGGGATAATTCCCTCTATTTGATGTGTGAGAGTGGGGTCTACGTGCGCAGGTTTGATATCCTTTACGTGCGCTTGCCCCACCACCTTCTGGGTATCTGGATTCTGTAACTCAACAATAACGGGAGAAATAATTTTAATTACCTTTAGCGGTCCCTCGTATTTTGGGGCTAATTTCGCGCAGAAATCCCGGGCTTTGTTGGATAGATTATGTGTTTTCCGGAATACGAACTCTCCCTGGCAGGGACGATAAGGTCGTCTACGGAGATCATAATATTTATTCTGTGTGACGAAAGATTGGGAGAGTGTTTCCCTGGCCATCTGTCTGAGGACTTCTACCCTCTTCATATGCCTCCTTTGTTCTTTCGCCGTGAGGTCGGCAACATCTGTCTGCGGGGTGTCTTTGGCATGACACACGGCCGGAGTAGTCAACTCTCTCCCTAAATTTAGGATGGCGGGCGAAAAACCCGTGGCAGAATGAGTAACTGAGTTTATAACAAACCTAATTTCGCTTACATGGAGGTCCAGTCTTTTTGGTCCCTCGCGGTCAGTTGGGCTAGCAGGGTGCCTATTAATTTGTTGGCCCGTTCGATTGGGTTGGCCTGGGGTGAGTAGGGGGGTGTGCGGCGGTGTTGTATTCCGTACTCTTCCAGGAAGGAACTGAAGGTGCGGCTTATTTATTGGGGGTCCGTTGTCGGTAGTTAGTTGTGTGGAGTTCCAAATCTGAAAATTACATTATCCTTCATGGCCTGGATGATGATTCCACTGGTGGCATGATGTAGGGGAATCAATTCCACCCATTTGGTAAGTTTATTCTGGCAGACTAACAAAAATTTATTACCTTTCCGGGACCGAGGAAGTGGTCCTATTAAATCGGAACTGATGGCTTGCCACGATTGTCCTGTTTCCGTAAAATGTAATTCGCCGGTTGGTTTTTGTGTAGGGGTCTTGAATTTATTGCATGTTACGCAGGCTTTTATATATCGGATAACGTCACCTTTTATTCCTGGCCAGTAGTAATGTTTGTACACTCTGGAGATAGTTTTCGCGATACCGAAGTGTCCTGCTGCTGGTTTGTCGTGACATTCTTGTATTATGTGTTTTCGGCGATGTTTCGGAACGCATGTTTTCCATTTGTTATGTACTCCTGCTTCTATCTCCGGGGACGAATAGGGAAATTGTTTGTACAGCTGGTGACCTTGTATTTTGAATTGTTTATGCTGGTCAGGGTGGTCTTCTACGAGTTCAACTCTTCGTCGATACTAGGGGCATTCCATGTCTTCGGATATCTCCTCCATGGTATAGATTTTAGGCTCAGGTTCATGTATTCTGGATAAGGCATTGGATACTTGGTTTGTCGATCCCTTGCGGTACTGTACCTCGAAATCGAACTGTTGCAGTTCTAATATCCATCGGGCCAGACGTGAGGTAGGCTTTTAGAGAGTTCATAGCCACTTCAGGCTACGGTGGTCGGTCATCACAGTGAAGTGGTAGCCTTCGAGGTACCCTTTTAGTTTCTGGACGGCAAAAACTACTGCCAAACATTCCAGCTCTATTGTAGAGTAATTTTTCTCGGCCGGGAGGAAGGCACGACTAATGTAGGCAATTACTATCTCGCCCGGCCCTTGGCCTTGAGTTAAAACCTCTCCTAGCCCGGTGGTACTTGCGTCAGTTTGTAGGATGAAGGGTTTTGTAAAATCGGAGCAGGCCAATACAGGGGGGGAGATGAGTGCTTTTTTGATTGCCACAAATGCTTCTTGTTGTTCCTCTATCCATTCGTATCTCACTCCCTTCCGTAGGAGGCGAGTTAACGGTTGCGTTTGTAGGGCAAATTTGGAAATGTACTTCCGGTACCAGGAGGCTAATCGTAGGAATCTCCTGAGTTGTCTGGTATTGTGGGGCGGCTCGAGCTGGACGAGGGCCTCGACTTTTTCGGGGTCAGGCTGGATTCCTTGGGCGGTGACGACGTGCCCTAAATATCGGAGATGTGTTCGACAAGATTGACATGTGCCTACTTGTAACTGTAACCCGTGTGTGCGGAGACGTTGAAATACTTCTCCTAAGTTTTGCAGGTGTTCCTCAAATGTTTTATCTAGCACGATGATGTCGTCCAGGTATACAAACGCTTTTCCTACCATTTCCTGTCCAATGACAATGTCTAAAAATCTTTGAAATGTTGCAGGAGCTGAGTGCAAAGGGTAATACTTTGAATTGGAACAATCCTCGTCCAGGGACAGTGAATGCAGTGATTTGTTTACTTTCGTCTGCCATCGGAACTTGCCAATAATCCTGTTTAAGGTCCAAAGTGCTGAGGTGCTGTGCTTCTCGAAGTTGGTCCAGGACACCCTGTATATAAGGTAAGGGATATGCGTTTCTAACTGTTACTTTATTAACTTTCCTGTAATCTATACAGAATCGGTATTTTCCTGACGGCTTCCTCACCAACACTACAGGAGAGCTCCACTGGCTTTGGGCTGGTTCGATGATGTTTGCAACAAGCATTTCGTCTACCTCTTGGTTGATAATTGCTTGTTTGGCAGGATTTCTTGGATAATAGCGTTGCTTGGCCGGTTCAGCTCCTGGGAGTAATTTAATGTGGTGAGTAACGCTACTCGTCCTTCCTGGGGACGGATTAAACTTGGCTAATTCTTCCTCTAGGAATTGGATTAATTGTGGAAGTTGATGTTCTTCAGAACCATGAATTCCATTTAGACCAGGCTTACAATCTGCTTGTAAGTGAATCGCCTCGCCCTGGAGTTCCATACTTTTATTTCCTGGTTGTATGATGGCCTTTATTTGAAAATCTATTCACTAGGTCAATGGATAAACTTAAGTAATGTGCTAAAATATTGTAATTTCTGGTTCTATTCAACAAATCGATATTGTCCCAATGATTCTGTAATGGATCCATCAGCTAGTCTTACAATCATTCAGTAATTATATATTTGGTGATGGACCAGTAAATTCTTTACTTGGGGACCAAAATAGGTCTTGGAAGCGCCTGTATCGATCAATGCCTTTAGTGGTTTTTGAAAGACGTACAGGAGGATGAAGAGTCGATCATCTGTGGATATGGGTTGAAGTGATCCGGCTGGGAGTTTCTTGAAAATTGTTTTATTTGATGTAACCATTCATTCCAACCTTCGGGGGGAGTTGTACGTTGACTGCAGTGCTCTTGGTTATTGGCCGGTGTTTCTAAAAGTGCCTGCATCTCCTTTACCGGCGTGATCCATTTCCCGACTTAGGGCAGGGGCAATTTTTGGATACATCTCGAGCGAAAAGCTTTGAAGGTACGACAATTTACAGTGGCCTTTCTCCTGCTAGGTCCCATATCTTCTCTCCGGTAGGTATTATTGATGCCAGTTTCTGGTTTAATTTCTTTCCTTTCAGGTCTGATTTTAGGTGCAGTGGTGGCTGATTGCTTAGTCAAGCTGCTGAAATGCACCCGACTTGGACTACGAGTTACAGTAGGGTTGTGAGTGCGTTGAGGCAGCATTTCATATTGATTCGCCATGGCCAGGAGTTCAAGTAAGTTGTTAAAATCTTGTTGCCTAATGTAGAATTTATATTCGGTTCTTAAATTGTCATAAATCCTTTCCAATTGATCAGAATCGGACATCCTTCCATGTCTACGCATCAAGGTTGAGATGGCAGTTACGAAATCAAGTGCCTTCTCTTTAGGACATTGCACACGATTTCTAATTTCTTCTTCAAGACGGTTTTGGTATCTTCGTGGTAAAAATTGTAACTGAAACGAATATAGAAATTGATCTCAAGTTTGCCTTTGAATTCGGTTGTTTCTGTACCACAAGAGGGCATTATCTTTAAATAGTTCAGGAAGGGCTAACTGCAGTTCTTGCCCAAGTATCTGATAGCATGTTTGTAACTGTTGGATTCTTTCCAAGAACGATAAAGGATCGCCTACACCATCATACTTGAGGCCCCATTTGCGTACTCGATCGCAGGTCTCTGCACGTTTATTAATGGGTTCAACTGGTAACATCTCTGGCGGTGAACTCGAAGGTAATCAAAATAAAGTTTCAGGAATTAAGGGAGTAGCTGCTGGTTGTATTATTGTACCTTCCCCAGTACGTAGGAAGTGTGTCAGACGAGTTCTTAACTCTTCTACATTTCCAGAAGTGTCATACTTTCTTGCTACTTCAATAAGTGCATCTTTTCTGAGTACGTACACCCAGCTGACACGAACATCTGTGCTTTTTGATGTACTCATTTTGTGAAATGTCTGTTGGCAGGTTTAATTTTATAAAATTATTTAAATGACTGGAAAAGAAGTATTATTTTATGTATAAAACTATTAATTTTAGTTTACAAAAACTGTATTAGTCTTAAGCTGGGAATTAATGTTTAAATTACTTTTACAACAATAATTCAATCTCTGAAATAGATTAATAATTATTGTTTATACTGGTTGATATTTACGACCAATCTGGAAACTTTGTCTGAAATTCCTAGTTTCTGTAAAAATAAGTGGAACGGCCACTTTGAATATATCTGGTGTTCGCTTATAATGCCGTTAATAGCCAAGCCAATGGACTCAATAGTCTAAATTAACGAAATCTTAGAGATTCTATTTATTCAAAGCTGTAGCAGACACTTTGAATATATAGAACTATATACAGGGGGTTCAGGATGGGATTTGTAAATTGCCGTTTCTGAGGTTACAGCGAGTGATCGGACAACCAGACGACGCTTTTTATATTAGCTCCATTAACTAGAAGAAGTCCTATAATAGTCCCGGTGATCGCCGGTGGTAACCAATCTACCTAAGACCAGTATAATACGCAAAAACCTCTTTGACGTCAATTCATTTCTTAAGGATGGTTTGTTAACAGGAATTACTAGGTATTATTACAACTACTTTCGTAAAAATTGGTTATTCTTCGGAGTGTTAGAACCCTATAGAACAATAAGCTCTATTTAATTCAAATGAAATTGCTTTAAGAGTGGGTCAGGCGGTTATGTTCTCGAATAGAGAATTTCAGGTGTAATAAATTATTACAAACGGAGAGGCACGAGAGAATAGTTGTAGAGAAGCGTTCTACAAACAGAATAAAAGTGTTTAAAATATGCTAATAATTTCGCTTATGAACCTTGCGAATGAGTGGGGTTTTAGGTAGGAAGTGTCGGAACGTTTCTGCACATGGTGAAAGTGGGGTACCGGTGCGCACGTAAAAGTGCAGATTATTTTCATTTTTTTAAGAACGAATAAAATGAATTATTATTTAAACATTATCTTAATAATTTTGATTAAAATAACAATTAATTTTTCTCATCCAATTCTGGCTCATTACAATATATATATATATATATATATATATATATATATATATATACAGTGTCCCGTAAAGAATGGACCATAGTTCAGTAAAAGGTGCATTTTTTATTACACTTTTTTCCATAGCTGTCTCATTTTTCAAGATATCTTGTTTAAGCTTGGTACAGGGGAGTTGTTCGGGTAGACAAACTTGAATATCTTTCACTTTCAACGTAAAAGATAGAGGGCGCCACCAATATCTTACTACTGTTTCTGGTTTCTGCTGTATTTTTGTTTGCATAAAGATTTTGAAAGATTTGTTAACAGTTCTGAAAGATCATCTTATTTTCTTTCAAAAAGGTACTCTTATTTTATATCGCTAAATGGTTCCGCTTTAGAGGAAAATACACTTAAAGTGAACTCTGCTCATATTCCACTTGCATATTTACAAACAACTCAAAAACTTTAAACATTTAACAGGTATTTAATTATGATGAATGGTATTCTCAAAATGAAGAAAACGAAGGATGCAGATTTATAATTGCATTTACAGCCGCAACAATTAAACACAGCAGCAGAGTATATACTAACGTTTTTATGTACCCCCAGAGGAAAAAGTCCATTGGATATAAATCAGGACTTCGTGGAGACCAACGATGTTTACTTCCTCTTCCAATCTAACGATGCCGGAATACATTATTTAAGTGATTTTGCACCGCTAGAGGACAATAGGCTCACGACGAACGTTTAAAGGACCTTTCTACAGTAGGTTAAACAAGTTATGCTGAAGGAAATTTAGATATTGGCTTCCATTCAGTTTATCTGGGAGTTCAAAAGGACTCACGAGAGAATCGGTCACTATCCAAAACCAAATATTAATTTTAAATTTGTAACGTGCAAAAATCGAGATCGGGTCCTTTCGGATCGATTGTATCATTTTCTCTGATTACTGTTTCTCAAAGCAAATCTAAATAAGTATCTGTGAATTAAATATTTTTATCTTATCACATTAATTAATCCTTTTTCGGTGCGGTAGTTGCAGTCCATATGGTCTGCTTGCGGTAATCCTTTTAAAAATTCTTAGATGTACTAAGCACAAACGCGAGAGGTAGCCGTACTCACCCTACGCACTTGGCTATAGTACTCACTAACGTAATGTCTATGGCTTGTTCACTCGCGTCCGGGTATCGCGGCTCTTTAGCCTAACAACGCATTATACTGTGGTGTTTGCCCTTCAAAACGTTTACCACAATACAATAATGGTTACTTCCACACATATACACATTAATGTTCTTATTTGCTTTCGTACAATCACTGTGGTATTACTAATGATTGTACACATTCAATGTCAAAAATGATCACCAGTATTTTAACTAAATTTCACAAACTTTTATTTCGGTAGCATTAATGGTTACCTCCAGGTCTCTTTATTATAACCTTAGGTCACTTATAATAACCTTAGGTCCCGCGTCTCACAATCGAACACCAATAACAAAACATTTGCTGTATTAGCTTCTAATCTGCCTAAGTACTTTTTATTTCTGGAAGAAATCACTAATGCTTTGCTTCAACTCTCAATGTATTACACGAGTTATTTGTGAATGTCTATACGATTTATCCCCTTAAGGGTTAACGTAGTGGCTAAACCTGCCCTACTAAACCATAATTTTCACAAAGAAACTCCAACAACTAACCATTCTGATGGTTATCACGCGCGCAACCCGTACTCAAAACCCCTAACTATCCAGGTAACTTACTACCTTTAACTCTTGTCCCTCCAATTTGGCACTCGCTTATATACCCTCTGCCCGCCAGATTGCAAACACGTCAGAATGAATTCACGCTCAGATCAAAATTCACCTATGACAACTGAGTATTTCGTGCGTTTCCACATCGCGTCACAATGTCCAACATGGACTTAATCACCCTACCCTTATACAATACTCGCCGCCATCTTTATTTTGCATGAAAATTTATAAAATCTTCTCGAAGAAATCGTCTATCCTCACCATATTCATGCAGTATATTCACCAGATTATATCTCATCTTTCTATGCAAATTTTGCGTGTGCGCGGATTTTATTTCCGCATCATTTCACGAAATCATCCCATTCTAATGTCCCTTTTCGTACACATAGGCATTCACTTTACCAATATTGCACAACATTACAAAACTTTCTACAAACAAAAATATGCATCCTTATTCCTTACTGTACATTAATAAAATATCAATATACCACAACACGCTCAGTCATACGTCTACAACTATTTCCTTTTGGTTCAAATTCCTTCATACACAGTATTAAAACACCAGTAGTTTTACCAGTGTCGTATCAATAAAAATTTACTCAAAACAGTATTTCTCAATCAAATTTAACGCTTTCAACGCGAGAATTTTTCTATAACATTCAAATATTCCTTCATACGATAACTAAGGCTTCATTAAAAATCCAGTAGCGTATCATTTACACAACTTACATTACGCATACACACAAAAAAATTCTTTTCACGCAAACTCACTTCAGCTGCATTCAAAACACGTTACCTACGTTATCAAAATACTGCACATACACGGTGTGTCAAAATAATCTTACAGGGTACACTAAATAATCGATAGCCGTCTTCCCTACGATTCCTGCATTCAGGAACACAACAACCCGGCATTTTTTTTTGGATAACTCTTGAAATAAACCTTCAATTCGTTCGCACAGAAAAATTATTACAACTGACAACTAAGAGGCCATGACGTCACTAGCTGCCGTTTTAACTTTAAAGTAACAGCCAAACCAATTGCGATACTCTGTCTATATAAGAACTCTACATAAAAGTTCATACTAGCGCCATCTATTATATGTTCGTGGGTTCTAGTTACTTTCCAATTCATACATTTTTGTAGATATCTATTATTTTGATCAATTACCACTAGAGGGTACTATTAAATAATTACAGAGTACTGAAATTCTTTATTGTAATATATATGGTTAGCATTCTTAATACTACAAAATTTTATAAGTACATTTCTGTTGAAGGGCTTTGTTTTCCTAAGGTGTGGCTCTTTTTAACACCACTTCTAGATGATAATTTTTCAAGAAACTATTTCTTCATTTGGTGAAGTAATATAGTCGCCCTAATGCGGATGTAAAAAAAATGTTACTTACAGACACAAGGTTTAAACTACAATATTTAAATTAAAAGAATTGTATTTAACGAATTCGTGGTAAATTATCACATATAGCTTGTCTTCGATCTATAGAGGTAAAATAACGTTATATGAATAAATTGATATTATATCTCTAACCTTCTCTCTAGCTTCTTTGTTCTTCTCCTTCGTCTTCTTCCGCTATTTCTTGCTGTTAATATTATACGTTACGTACCTTTTCATCTCGTATTTGGTTTTTCTACGATATGCTCTTAAATTGGAACGACTCGTCATGACTAGTAGCTGTGCTTCAATTACTGGTGTCTCGTTGTCGGAGATGTTACCTTTTCATTGGAGATTACAAGGCTGGAATTTAAACGGTATTAACTACTGAGATACTCGTCCACCACAAGGTTCAATTATTCCATTGAGTACTAATAAACATTGTATTGCTGAATTTACTTTTGTAACTTATATTAAACTTTTTCGTGGTTGCGTAGAAGTTTATTGCGCATGTTGCGCAGTAACTTCTTGCGTAGGTATATTGCGCATTATTGGAATCCATATGGGTTTCATTTCTACACTAGCTTGGCTTATTGGATTTTCTGCTAGTGCGAAAAAGTTTAATATATATATATATATATATATATATATATATATATATATATATATATATATATATTGTTATAATGATACTGCGAGAACGGTGGCAAAAACGGACAGTACCTAATTGAATAAAGCAAAAATTTTGAATTTTTAGAAATCAAAAATTAACTTTTAATCTGTTTTAAGTTTATTACCGCTATGACTAGTTTTGAATTCATTTCAAAGCTTTTAAGCATTTAAGGCTATATTTTGCTTCCATTTTGCTACAGTGATTGTGCGTATGTTTTAAATCGGGTTAGGTTGCCCTTAATTCATCGCGTCACTAATCAGAGCTGCAAGTTCGGCTGCTACCTCGATTGGTATACTGTTTCATTACATAAACGAAAACAAGAAACAATGATACTGAAACGGAGTCACACTTCTTGGGGTGCAGTATAAAACTTGCTTTTTTAGGAAGACACTTACTCGCCTTGAATGAATTTACACGAATACGTTAATTAATTTCACGCACTTAAAATTAATACGGCTCGAAGGACCAATGGATGAGCGTGTTCACAAGTATGGAACTTGCCCGCGAGAGAGATACAAGTTGCTTCCTTGCATTTGCTATTAATAACTTAAACTTAACTTAACTTATCCTTCACGCCATTCCCTTGCAGGGTAGGCAAAACAATCCCTGCCTCTTACTTATTTTTCATTCACAATATTTCTCCATGTTTTCCTATCTTCGCATACCTCCCTAGCTTCCGCAAGATTCATGCATTGTCTCTGACATGCCCTTTTATTTCTTTCTTTCGTTTATCATACATTCTACTACATTCAGCCAAGTTTTACGCGGTCTACCAGGCCCAGGCTTTCATCTAACCTCACCCACATATATTTGCTTCATTAATCTAGCGTTGTTCATTCTCTCAATGTGACCAAACCAACGTAATGTACTACTTTTATATATATCCATCATCGTATTTTCCTCGCCACATTCCGTCATTATGCATTCATTCTTTATCTTGTCCCTTCTCGTTTTACCACATGCGCTTCTCAGGAATCTCATACCCACGACATTTAATTTTCTGTCGTGCTTTTTTGACATACCCATGTCTCACTTCCATTCAGTACTGACGCGACAAACACGACATTATAGATTGCTCGTTTCGCAGCTAGGCTCATGCTTTCGTTTCTCATTATCGTCCACGTACTTCCAAACACTTTCGTTCCAGCATTGACCCTTCGTCCAATCTCGCTCTCCATTGTACCATCTGCAGTAAACATTCTACCGAGATATACCAGCTCGTCCACTTGCTCCACAATTTAATCTTGCAGAGTAAATACTCTACTCTCCTTTCCACCTTCCCGATTGAATACCGTAATTTTAGTTTCGTTCACGTTTACTTTTAGGTCATGCTCTCACAGACTGTATCAAACTTCCTCAGAGCGGTTTGTAGCTCATCCGCACTGTCACTTAATAAGACTGTGTCATCTGCATACACCAGAAGTCGTTCACCATTCCTTCTACATTCTCCGTATTTAACCCTTCAGTCTTATTTTCCTCACTACTGTACAAATTTCCGAAATATTCTTTCCAGCATCTCCTCACTTGACAATCGTCCCATACTATTTCGTTGCTCATGTTCATCACTCCTGCAGCGTTCTGTTTTGGGCACGTTTTGTATTTTTGACCCATTTCCAGAAGAGTTTTTTCTTTCCCTCAAAATTATTCTGCATTTTCTCTCCTTTCACAGCCATCACTTCCTCTTTACTTATTCTCACTGCCTCCTTCGCTTCTTTGTTTCTTAATCTGTACACCACATACAATCGATTTTTCTCAGTCTCATTTTTTGCAGCAATCATTGCCATGTGCATCTTTTTTCTTACATACTGCCTTTTATACCGACTCATTCCACCAAGCACATTTTTTTGTCTACCTACAGCCGCTCTTCCACATATTCGCACGGCACAATTGACAACAGAGTTTTTCAAGCTTATCCATTCACTTTCAACGTCGGTGTCTTCTATTTGTTCGTTCCAGACTGTTTCATTCACATTCAACTCTTTACTCACAGCATCTGCGTATTTTATTCTCGCACCATTATCCATTAGTTTGTTTGCACTACTTCTGGACGTCCCCACTACGTTTGATTTCCTTCTCCAGACCAACTTTTGTCCTAAACACACTCTAGATATAACCAAAAAGTGGTGCGATCCACACTCCGATTCGCGCATTGCTTTTGCGTCTCTCACCAGGTTTCTAAGCCGTTCATCATACAGTATCAAGTCTATCATACTTTTGGATTTACCTTTTTGCCAGGTGTACATATGCACATTTTTATGTTTAAACCACGTATTTGATACAAACAGGCTTCTCCCCACACAGATGTTCACCAGGCGTTCACCATTCTCATTGACGCTTTGGTCTCCGAACTTTCTTAGAACGCGTGCGGTATGTTCTCTCTGTACACCCACCCATCCGTTCATATCCCCCACTATCATCACTCTTTCGATTGGCTTACATACGTTCAACGCGTTATCTACTTCATTCCAGAACCCATATTATCCGAGGAGATACCAATTCGTACTGGTTAACACATCTTTTCGCTCTTTCACTTACGATCACCCCAACTCCTTTTGCGCCATGCACTTCAGTCTCAACTCCTGACCATAGTGCTAGGCTGCCGTCCTCCATCTCTACAGCATCCTTTCCTTTGCGCTTTGTCTCCGACACACACAGAATATCAAGGTGCCTATATTACATTACATTCGCAATTTCAAATTCTTTGCCATGCATACCTCTAACATTCCACGTACCGATTCGCCATTCATTCCTTGCACAGTCGTCAGCAACGGGGCCTGTCTGTTTCGACCTTGACCGCCCTTTGTACCCAGGTCTGTCCGAGGCAATTGTATTGTTCTCTTGAGTAATACCATAGCGAGCAGACCGGTTACTGGTCGTGCCCCGGACGATGTAGCATTCCCTACTAACGGTATCGTCCTACTACCGGACAGTTATTTATCTACTGCCTCGACATGTAAGGAAGGAAGAAGTAGAAGTATAGACAGAGTCAAGAAAGATATAAATAATAAATGGTATACTTACTGTGTGAATATCTCAATGTACATATACACATATACATTTTTCACTTACATACCCTTTAATCACATTTCAACCAGGTTGCTCACTACACGATTCCTGGCTCTCTGTACTTTATTTACGACCAAATGCTTCAATTATTTTTAATTTAGCTCTCCGTGTTATAGTTATTTCTTTGTTATTTAATTTAATATTTATTGATAAAATCTGTTTTATTATTGTCGCGAACCGTGACAAACTTACGTTTAGAATTATAATTAATTATAATTAGCTTACTACTACAGATAAGCTAAATGCAATGATGTAACATATTTAAAGATTTAAAAAAAACTACAAATTAGATCTTGTATGTGAATAGAATCATTATACAGGGTGAATCACGACCGACGCCACGGAGTTCTACGGCGAAGCGGCATATAAACGTTAATTTCTAATACAGTGATATTATGTAAGACAATATGAGCAAAATTTTATAAATATGTTTAAATATACGGGGTGCTTCAAAAAAAGTGGCATATCAAAGTTATGTTTTTTTGAATGACAAACTTTGTATATTATTGCATTTTCGAATTTTACATAAAAAATAAGTAGCATTTTCATAAAGGTTCCCTATACCTACATATAGAGTGTTTCATGTTCATATCAATTTTTCTGAAAATGTAGGATTTTAGGAAAAATTAAATATCTCCTAATAAAATTAACTCCAACAAATTTACTCTTAGGATTAAGTAAAGCACTGTTCCCTTAGTCTATCTATTGACTGAATAGTAAACACTTCTTTACATGGTGTTAATTTTTTCAGTTAAATTAGTAGAACATTCATACTGAAATATTCGGCTTATTTTAAATAGAACACCCTGTATTTTATACGCTTATCGTTTAGCTTACTTAATTGCATTTCAGCTTCTATAAGGGTTTTTTATACCTAAACCTTCAAGTTTTCAACTTATTTAATAATTTTTGGAATTTGTCTGTTCCTGTATCATTTGTAGATTGAAATATCCTCCTAAAATGGTCTTTTTGCTAATGTAGTAATATTTTTCTTTACCAATAAGTAGAAAGCTCGGTACCAATCTTATGTGTACATGATAAATTTCAGATATTGTAATTTACATATTAAAGATAATGTTAATGTGACTAATCTTGTAAGTTTTGTAGTGTGCTATGGAATTGCCGGTAACGCATTTGTTAATGTTAAAATTCTGACATTGCGCATGACTTATAGTGCATTGTTATTTTTTCCGAGTCTGTTGAATGTGGTTGAAATATTTTCAATTTAATAATGGTTTATTCACAACACGAAAGAATTGATATGATTTTAACCATTGGTGAATGTTATGAAAATTGTTTACTTGCTTCAAGAGTGTACTCAGAAAAACACTCTGAGCGGGTGCATCCCGATAAAAAGGTTTTTGAAAGGTTACTTCAAACATTTCGTGATACAGGAGGTGTAGCTTACCCAAAACAACTAAAAGTGAATTCTGTTACAAAGGATGATGATAATGAGGTTTTGGTATTAGGTTCGGTTGTTGACAACCAAAATACTAGTACAAGAGTTATTGCAAGAGAAACAAGAATTAGTCAGCCTAGTGTGTGGAGGATCTTAAAGAAATATAAATACCACCCTTTTCATAAATACAAATACATCAATAGTTATGTGGCACAAACTTTCAAAAATGTATTGATTATTCCTTATGGGTCTTTGATCAAGTTAGTAACAATGCACATTTCTTTGAAAATGTATTATTTACCGACGAGTCAACATTCCAGAATAATGGATTAGTGAATCGGCACAATTTCCATTATTACGACACCGAAAATAAACATTTATTTACTACTGTTGATCGTCAAAATCGATGGAGTGTTATTGTGTATGGTGGAATTGTTGGAAATCATATTATTGGCCCATATTTTTTCGATGGCAATTTAAATGGGCAAAAATTCCTTAGGTTTTTAAAGAGAGACTTTTGGGAACTTTTAGACAGTGTTCCTTTAAAAATTTAACAAAATATGTGGTTGCAATTAGATGGAGCACCTACACATTTCTCACGTGCTGTTAGAGAATATTTAAACAGGAAGTTTCCTGATAAGTGGATTGGGAGAGGTGGACCAATTGTCTGGCCACCTAGATCTCCTGAACTAACATCCATGGATTTCTTCTTTTGGAGCACACCTTCCACCACTGCAGATAATATGAAAAGAAGAATCAGAAATGCTTTTGAGACGGTCACCCCTGATATGTTGCAAAACGTAAGGTGTTCGTTGGAAAAAAGAATAACACTGTGTATTCAAGAAGATGGACATCATATCGAACATTTATTGTAATTTTGAGCTACATAGAGAAATTTTCATAAAAATTTAAACGTCTGCAACCTGAACTGCAGCCAACTTTTTTAATTTTTTGAGCAAATTGTCACAACACATAAATAAAATGTTAGTTTCCATTGTGTACATGTTTTCTATCCTTACTCTGTGAAACTGTTGCTTTATGTAGATTAAACTAAAAATTGCAATAACTTTTTTAAAATTTCACTTTATTTTTTAAAATTTAAGCTAATAGGTTTCGTTTCGATGAGCCACGCATTGTCAGAGCTTTGAAATATGACAATTTTTTGTTACGGTTATCGAGAGTAAAGATAAGTGTATAAAAATGTATTGCGGTTTTTAGTTTAATCTACATGGTGTAGAAATAACTTTAAACGTTTAAATTAAATTTACTATGATTTGAATTTCAAAATGTGTTACATTAGCTAAAAATCATCAAGAGTATGCATTTTGGGAGGATATTTCAATCTACAAATGTTAGCAAGAACAGACAAATTCCAAAAATTATGAACACCCTGTAAACGTTAAACCTAAGACTTACTTAAACCTAAGAGTAAATTTGTTGGCGTTAATTTTATTAGGAGATATTTAATGTTCCTAAAACCCAACATTTTCAGAAAAATTGATTTAACTTGAAACACTATGTATGTAGGTATAGGGCGCTACTTATTTTTTATGTACAATTTGAAAATGCAATAATATACGAGGTGTGTCATTTAAAAAAACATAACTTTGATATACCACTTTCTTTTTGGAGCACCCAGTATATTTAAAAAGATTTTTAAAATGTTGCTCATATTGACTTACATAATATCACTGTATTAGAAACTAACGATTATATTCCCCTTCGCCATAGAACACCGCGGCGTCGGTCGTGATTCACCCTGTATACAATACATTTAAATACAATAAAAATATCTAAGTAAATACAGATTTCAATTTAGAAAATCAAACCTAAATATGCAAATCGCAGATATGAAATGGAAAAACAATTAATTTTCATAATTTAGCTAACGGTTACTCATATAATTAATAATTAGCATTACTTACGAGTATTTCGGAGTTTCATATAATCACATTCATTATTAGCTTTAAACAGTTTAATGCTTAACGAACAGTCATTAAGACTAATTTTGATAAATGTAACGCAGCGTCTTATTTTATCATTTTAATTCAACACTTTTTGCTATAAACTCTGTTAAATTAGCAGAAATTAACTCAATATAACACTTAAACATTATGTCGTTAATATATATATATATATATATATATATATATATATATATATATATATATATATATATATATATATATATATTAAATATTAAATAAAATAGTAACTAATTAGCGAGAGCTTCCTTGAAATTATAGCAATTTAAGCATTCAGCTCTTAAGTTTGTCTATTATAATATAAGGTTTCGGTAATTAACATTCTCATGTTGGTCTTGCATGTAAATTACCATTACCCCAAGTTTCATTTGTTATACTTTAATGTAAGTAATACGCCTTTTACATATAAATTTATCAGAACAAAGCAAGCTTTTACTAAATTTAAACTATGGATGATTTTTCCTTTATGAGTGCCATAATTAAAAGTAGGCTCACGGTTACACTACGATATTTTCTTTTGTAACAGTTTCTAGCGGTGTTCTAATTTGAAAGTCGGAGTATTATCATAAACTTGCCATTGTATAAACTTTTCTTATTTTGCTATCCAGAACTTTGGTCCAAAGTTTAACAGATTTCTCTGTACATACTCTACTCTAGATTTGCTTAGAGTTTCTCGATTTCGATATAGTAATCTCGTATTATACGCAGGGTTAGTTAAAGGTCTAATTTGTAGCAGATGGTGAACGGTAAAGTGTTAGGAATTAAACGTGTACATATGAATTGTTTTGAGAATGGTATAATTTAATTCCGACAAATTTTCAATAAAGTTTTTAATGTCATTCATATATTTAATATTGTTTGGGTTTTGCATTATAGCCATCCAACCACATAAACTAAGAGATTTGTTCCTAACTGTTAAGCTTGTATTTTATTTATTTTATATGCGCACCTGCAAGTGTTCCTTTTCGTATCTGCTAATGTGAATTTTGCTCCCCATTTGCATCATTTTATAAACGTAATTGAAGTTCCATACGCCCCCTAAAAAGTTTTAGAGTTCTTGAAAAATTATAAAAATAGTTTCGCGAATAAACCCTTCCGTATTTCATTTTGAAAATAGAGGGGGCTAACGCTGCCCCCAATTGTTTTGTATCCAGAGTTATTTAAATAATAACAATAATAAATCATATATATATATATATATATATATATATATATATATATATATATATATAGTGTGTGTGTGTGCGTGTGTGCGTGTGTGCGTGTGTGCGTGTGTGTATATTGAGATATGTTTGAGTGTTAAATATGATGGTTATAAAGATTATAAGATTAGAGTTAGTGTGATGAAATTAGATAAAGATATATGTAAGATCGCAAGTTACATTGGTACATAATAACATATAACTGAGTACATATGTAGTTGTACAGCATTGTGAGCTAAATGATTCAAGTTTTACAATTATTGCATTTTAATTTAGTTATGCAAGAGAAATTTGGCATTAGTAGTTTCCGATCACCTTCGGAATGTATAAATTATGTATTCTCTTTAATATTGTTCATCATATCCATTTGGGAAAGGTAAAGCCTGTTCTGGTAGCATAATCTACTTTAGTTTTAAAATAAAAGAAAATAGTATGTATTTCCTAACATATCGATGAAACAAATTGTATGATTAAAATTAACGATAAAGACAATGTTAGAAAAATTCATATAATTTATGAAATTACGAAGAATAATACTGAACAATTAGTGTAAAAGTAACTTACAATTGTGTTAAAAGGAAGTGTAGCCACATAAATTAACATTGTTGGTGCAAATTAACTAAATGTGTTGAGAAGATAGGTTATGGACATTTTGAACTCCGATTGCGAGATAGTATTTTATATTATTGACTGTGTTGCAGTTAGAGTTAGTGTAACTTTATGTTTTTCGGGTCAGAGAATCCAAATATGACCATAGTGTTTCTGTGGAGATTAGAATAACTTAGATCTAAGTAAGTTTCTGTATGTGAACATATATAAATAGTATAATTATCATAGCAAAGTAGTATTTAGAATTTAATGCTTATAATATTTTTAAGATATATCCTTTTATAAATTGTAAATTTCAGAAATATGATCAACCAATCAGAATTAAGTTCCGGTTTGTTTGTATGTTGTATAAGGTCCAATCAAGATTGGTGTTTTAGAAAAAAGTGATACTAAATTTGAAAATTTTCTTGAGAGTCTCTTATTAATCTTGAAGGTGAAGCATGTTACTATTATTTAGAACATGTAATAAAAATTTAAGATTGGTAAGTTTTTCATAACCTAATTCATATAAAAATAAGACCTATTCGCAAAAAGTTAAAGTATTTAATACAAAAGTAAAGTTAGCGTAATTAATTATTATGTGAATTGTTAAACTGATATTTCTAATGAATTGTGAAATATTGTTATTATTATTTGTAATATAAACCAAATTAGTTAAAGACAAAAATCGAGTTTATTAATTTGATAGAAATTAGAAAAGTTTTTAATAAATTACAATTGAATGCAGATAATTATTGTATTTAAAATTATACAATACGAAAATAAAGTGTTATGAAAAAAAGTCAATAAATGAAATTGAATGCAGATAAGTATTGCATTAAAATTAATTAAGTAAATAATGTGCTTATCGAAAAAGTTAATAAGTGACGTACCTTAAGAAGCTCATGGTCGATAGCAATCACTGTTGTGTCAGCATACTTCGTGGGATCCACAGTACAGCTGATTTGGAGAACGGGACTTCAACAATTGGAGATTGCCGCAGCAGAAGGAAGGTTAATAACGCTTTAAGTTATATGAATCTAATATTAGCAATCTGGGTTATGTTTATGAATTATGCGGATCATCGATATATACATGCGTAAAGAATTTGAACAAATTAGATACCAGTTAGCGAATACGAACGCGAATCATTAAGTATATCATAATATTACTTCAGTTAAAAAAGCAAATTATACTTACAGTAACAGTAATTTATTTTGTTGTTCAGCCATGGAACACACAATGCACATATTTGACATCATTACTTACAAACAGATATCCGCATGCGTGCAATGTGTTGTATAATTGCTTATAATACAAGGTGTTTGAATAAAACAATTGAGTTATCTTATAAAAATTTTAATATGAATGTTTTATTTAATAACATCACAAAACTAATTCATTGAACCCTATCCCCTAGGTTTCTTCTCTGAGAGTGTCATCTCATATATATATATATATATATATATATATATATATAAAATTTTTTTTTCTCCTCTTTCTTCACTATGGTACGTGTGTCAATAAAACGAACTACAAACTTCAACATTTTCATATATTTCGAATACGGTTGTATTCATCATCAGTGGAATTTAACAACAAAAGGAACTAAAATTAATATTAAAATTGACAACTATGACAAATAATGTACAAGGTTACTATTTTAAATTTTCCAACATATTATTATAATTTATGGGTAAGCTTTCTAAATCTTTTTTACTGTTACAAGAAATTTTGTTATTAATTTTTATATGTAACATTTCTAAAATTAAACGTTTTTTTAAATTTGATTCTACATCTAAAATTTTTGTGTTATCATATTGAAAGATGTGTCCTAAATCGTTTGAATGTTTAGCCAAAGCAGTACTTTTAGGTTTAACACGAACATCAGATTTATGTTGTGTTAATCTATTTTTTAAAGGTTGTAAAGATGTTCCTATGTAAACTTTATCACAAGAATCACAAGGAATTTGGTAAATAGTGTTAGTTATGTTATTTTTCGAAATTTTTGATTTTAATTTAGACATTAAATTTATACATCTGTTATTAATTGAAAATACCGGATTTAATTTAAATTTTTTAAGTGATTTATATATTAAGCATTTTTTATTGTTATAAGGAAGGGGTATAAAAGTAATTTTGTCATTTTCCTTAGGTTCCTTATTCGTAGAAAAATTATTATAATTTTCTGACGCTAATAAAAGTAATATTAGAGAAACGTTTGTTAAGAATTTATGGACTGTTAAGAACTATAAAGAAACATTTGAAGAACAAAGAGTTAATAACTTTTAGACAAACCTATTACAAAGCTAAAAATTTTTAAATTTAAATAATGATCTCATAGTAGCAAAGGCAGATAAAGGGCAAATAACCGTAATACTTAATAAAGAGGAATACGTAAATAAAGCCATGGAACATTTAAGTGACATAAACACGTATAGGATTGTACAAAAGACCCAACCAAAGAAATTATAAGTAGTGTTAACATATTAATTGAAAATTGGTTCAATCAAGAAAATTATCGGAAAATGAATTTAATAATTTAAAATGTAGATATCCTAATGTTCCACAAATATATTTTTGCCTAAAGTTCATAAAGAAAATCGACCACTTCGACCAATCATATCTTCAATAAATTCACCTACGTATAATTTATCTAAATTTTGGCAAACATAATACAAAATATTTTGAATAAAAGGAATATTCTATAATAAACTCTATGGAATTTAAAGAAAAATTAAGAAAATAAATTTGGATAATGAACAATTAATTATATCTTTGGATGTTATTTCTTTATCACAAATATTCCTATTCCTTTAATAACGATTATCTTAAAACAAAATGGAATTTAATCAAACAACACACACAATTAGACATTCACCAGTTTATTGAGGGTAGAATTATGTTTACAGACTACGTATTTTAAATATTTGGAATCATTTTATCAACAAACATATGGTTGTGCGATGGGATCGCCTATTTCTGCTACCGTAGCTAACCTAGTAATGGAATATTTGGAAGATATATGTTTGGACAAATTAAGTTTCACACCTTTATTTTATTTTAGATATGTGGATGATATTTTAATGAGTATACCAAAAAACAGGATTCAGGAAGTTTTAGATATATTTAATAATTTTAATTCTAAATTACAATTTACTGTTGAAATTCAAAAGATAACCAAATACCATTTTAGACACGTTGGTCATTCGAAAAAATAACCAAATCTTAATCGATTGGTTCCAAAAACCTACACATAGCTGGAGGTATTTAAATTTTTATTCTAACCATCCTTTAGGCTACAAAATTAATACCATTATCAATACTATTGGAAGATGTTTGAAAATCGCAGATCCAAATTTCCGTTCTAAACATATCAAAAATATTATTAAAGCATTTACTGAAAATAATTATCCAAAATCATTAATTTTGAAAATAATTAAACAACAAATTCATATTTTTTATAATAATTTTCTACGAATAAGGAACCTAAGGAAAATGACAAAATTACTTTTATACCCCTTCCTTATAACAATAAAAAATGCTTAATATATAAATCACTTAAAAAATTTAAATTAAATCCGGTATTTTCAATTAATAACAGATGTATAAATTTAATGTCTAAATTAAAATCAAAATTTCGAAAAATAACATAACTAACACTATTTACCAAATTCCTTGTGATTCTTGTGATAAAGTTTACATAGGAACATCTTTACAACCTTTAAAAATAGATTAACACAACATAAATCTGATGTTCGTGTTAAACCTAAAAGTACTGCTTTGGCTAAACATTCAAACGATTTAGGACACATCTTTCAATATGATAACACAAAAATTTTAGATGTAGAATCAAATTTAAAAAAACGTTTAATTTTAGAAATGTTACATATAAAAATTAATAACAAAATTTCTTGTAACAGTAAAAAAGATTTAGAAAGCTTACCCATAAATTATAATAATATGTTGGAAAATTTAAAATAGTAACCTTGTACATTATTTGTCATAATTGTCAATTTTTAATATTAATTTTAGTTCCTTTTGTTGTTAAATTCCACTGATGATGAATACAACCGTATTCGAAATATATGGAAAATGTTGAAGTTTGTAGTTCGTTTTTATTGACACACGTACCATAGTGAAGAAAGAGGAGAAAAAAAATTTTATTAAATATTCGTCAAATAACTTTATATTAATAACTTATATATATATATATATATATATATATATATATATATATATATATAGTGTCACAAGGGCCTATTGAAGTTTCATGAAATTTTGTACCTATAGGTTTTCGATGGTGATCTATTCAAGTAAATTATTTCAACTTTCTGACACATCCATTTAAACCGGAAGTAGCTCTCAACTTTCTTATTTTAAATAGAACACGCTGTATTTTATTTCTTTTCTAATTCCAAGTGCGCCTTTAAAAAATATGATTAACTCAAAACCTTTGATGGCAGAACTACTTAAAGTTCAAGGTATGTGGTCAAGGTGTGACTTAGTCATATATATATATATATATATATATATATATATATATATATATATATATATATATATATATATATATATATATATATATTGAGATGACACTCAGAGAAGAAACCTAGGGATAGGGTTCAATGAATTAGTTTTGTGCTGTTATTAAATAAAACATTCATATTAAAATTTTAGTTGAGGAATTGAGGTTTCTGAAAGAGCCGTAGTGAATTTTATGTTCTGCCTTTTTAATATTGTGAATAAAATTACATTTTTAAATGGAACCTTATGTATTCTATGCGTCAAAAACACTTTTACATCCCTACAGATTACAATGTAACAAACATACCAGAATATTGTAAGCAGAACATGCGAAATATTAACAAAAAAAAAAAAAAACAAATAATTACAAATATTGTTCAATATGGCTACCGTTTTTTTCTGAACAAAGTAATACCCTCTTTTGAACTTCTTGATTTGTAGCTTTGCGAATATGGTTTTGAATGCAGTGTGTATTCTATTTATAAGGTTCTCCTAATCTAACACCGCCAACTTACTTTTTAATACGCCCCCATAAATAAGATCTAATGGTGTTAAATCAGAACACCTGGGGGGCCAATCTATTGGGCCATTCCGCCTAATCCACCTGTTATCAAACATTCCACTTAAGGTAAAATAAACTTCGCGAGATGAATGTGCCGGTGCAACATCGTTTTGGTAATAAAATTGTCTGTAAATGTTCAGGGGAAAATTGTCTATGAGTAGATTACTGTGAGGGTTCTGGCTCACTTTGATCTAGATATTCTTCAAGGTGTGGGGATTCGACCTAGAAAATTTTAAAGGGCATTCGGCGTAAATTTTCAACGTCACACTGTTCAAACTATTCTTAGAATTTGGCTGAGTTAAAGTCATGTGTTAATTCCTAGAAGTTACTACAATTCTTATAAATCAATTTTCAAGGTTACCTGGGAATTCTTCGCATTGCCAATGCCAAGTTCATTGAAGGTGTCAGTGATTGTTTGACTTTGAAAATTTTCAGGGAGTATGCTGATAGGAAATTTTTCAAGGTAAAGCCAATTGAAGGTCATGTGTTAATTCTTAGAATCAGAGTTGTTACTGTTTTGGCTGAATTAAGTCAAGTTCTCCATATTACATTTCTTAGAAATCAATTTTCAAGGCCATATGTTAATTATTAGAAGTTATTACAATTCATAGAATTTAATGTTTAAGGTTACCTGCAGGGCTATTCCTAGAAATAGAATTTTCAAGGTCACATGCATGGACAATTCTTAGAAACGTAAACAGTTCGTGGAGCAGCTTGTTGTCTAAGGTCAGTCAAGGTTAAATGGTTCTTGGCTGAATTGAGTCAAGCTCTTCAAGGTCAAAATCTATTGATATATTACAATTATTGGAAATCAATTTTCAAGGTCAAAGCTTATTCGCCTACAGGGGACACTACAGGGATATTAGAAATCAATTTTCAAGGTTAAAGTTAATTGACTTGCGGGGGATATTACAATTCTTAGAAATCTAAACAGTTCATGGAAAACTGAAGATGATGGGTTGTTGTCTATGCTAAAAAGTAGGTCAAGTCTAATTGTGCTTGTATTGGCTCTTGCTCTTCAAGGTAAAAATTTATTGGTATATTACAATTCTTGGAAATCAATTTTCAAGGTCAAAGTTTATTCACCTACAGGGGACATTACAATTCTTAGAAAATCAATTTTCAAGGTCAAAGTTTACTCACCTGCAGGGGATATTACAACTCTTAGAAATTTAAAAATGGAATTAGTTCATGGCAATAAGAAGTTTTTGTTCAAGGTTAGTGGTTTCATAATCTCATTTTAGAATACTCTATTGCTAAATCTACCTTAAAACATGGAAGAAACCCGAATTGAGGAATTTAAAACGAAGTTTAGGTGTAGGTGGAAAAATAACGAACATAACATTCTGTTTTTAATAGTAGTGAGTAGGGATTGGGGCTGTTGGCAGTGAGGAAATTTTGAAATAGCGTGGGAAAATGCCGACAAGTACAAAGCCCATTGACCTTTTCAAGGAATTTAGCTGTTTTGAGCTGTTTGCTACCGTTTCCCAAAAACAGACCAAAAACGGAGACCCGTTTTCCAAAAACAGAACAAAACAGTTCATACAGCTCAAAAACGGGAACACATTTTCCAAAAACAGGTCAAAACAGTTCAAAAAAACGGGAATCCCTTTCCAAAAACAGGCCAAAATAGCTCAGAACATCTCAATTCATTGAAAAGGCCAATGAACTTTGACCTTGTCGGCCAACATTAAAGGATTTGGTCCGGACCAACTGCCAAAATTGCCAAAATATAGCTCCTACGTTCCGCAAAATTTTCCCACGGCCAACAGCCCCAATGCCTACTTCTATGGACTCAGTTACTTAAATATCTATCACTGTTTAAATTTTCTAAATAAATTTCGTAACGTACGTAGTTGTCGAAGATTAAACAAAAACCATTAAATCCAAACGAATCCTGAAAATGTGCTTCCCGTACGGTTCGTGGATTTTCTTGGGTCCAATGGTGAAGATTTCTTTTGTTGACAATTCCGTTCTTAGTGAATTTTGACTCATCTGCCCAAATGACTTTTGACAAAAACTGGGGGTCTCCTTGAACTTTGATAATTACATTTTCGCAAAACTGTCTTCTTTTGCCTTCATTACCTGGACGTAAACCTTGAAGGACTGCGAATTTGTATGGATACGTTCCATAATTCTTTAAAATCGTTTGCATTGAGGATCTTGGTATACCTAAGTCACTTGAAGCTGCTCTTATGGAGTGATGCGGATGCTATGACGTTTATTTCGGTATTTTCGTCTTCAGTAACCACTTTGACGGCTCTTTTTCGTCGAGACCTGATCGAACTGTAGAAAATTCTCCTAATGTTTCTTGAACTTCTTTCTCTCTACAATCTTTTGACATTCTTCATAAATATAGAACAGAATATGTCTTGGTTGGAATACTCTTCCATTGTAGATTAAATTATTATGTGTTAACTTATTTACAAAATAGTTTTAAATTGGGACGGTTTGACGACCAACTGTTAAAACCTAGTATTGACATTACGCTTCATTACGATCAGAGCCACCCAGATAATAAGTTCCTGGAAAAATAAAAATGATGTAGGTAACTCTTGAAATCAACATTACACAGAAACTGTACATTATGAAGGAAAGCGATTGAAATCAAATCTATAGGGCGTAAAAGTGCTATTTTTCTGATGCATAAAATACATAAGGTTCCATTTAAGAATATAATTTTTTCACAATATTAAATGGACTCAAAATTAAATTCACTACGGCTCTTTCAGAAACGTTAATTTCTCAACTAAGCATAAAGTTCAAAGTCACGCCTCCTTGACCACATACCTTGAACTTTATGTAGTTCAGCCATCAAAGGTTTTGGGGATAATGATATCTTTTTAAAGGCGCGTTTCCATCAAATTTGTAAAATTGTAAAATTTTTATTTATTACTAGACCCTTATCCGTAAAATTGTAAAATTTTTATTTATTACTAGACCCTTATCCGTGTTTGGTGGTTTTTCTGACGTATTCGGTGAATGGTAGGATGACGTAGGCTGTACGTTGTGTTTTTTTGGATACTAGTACTTTCAGTGTACGTAAACGTCTGTACACTATTTTCAATTTATAATTCTATTGGCTGTTGGCGTCTGATTATTTATTGAATCATCGACATATCCTTCGGCTTCCAGCCCCCATGTAGTTTAAGAGTCATTAAATCACTACCGGCATTAACCAAAAGAGTGGCAGAAGTTCGTCTTAAACTTTAAATATTCGACTATTTGTTTAGGTACACCGCCTATTTTGTTCAATGCTACCACTTTTTTCGTACATTTACCTCTTTGATAGTTAAGGAAAACTTGATTTATTTGCCGATCGGCGAATCTCTATGTATTGTTTGCAGGCCGTTTTTTAAACTTGGACTCATGCGATAAAAACGCGTCTTATTTACTGTAAATAGTTAAAACACACAGTGGACAATCAATGTAAGACGTCTGTAACGCACGGTAAAAGAAAACGCACAGCTGTAAAATAAATCGCACAGCTTCGCTAGCAACCACTTAGCAACTGTCAATAGACATTTTATTCAAAATTTATTATTTACATATTAGACGTTGATTTTATTATATATATAAATGGTAGATAACATTTATTAGATATAATTGCATTTAATATCAAAATTATTAGGAATTATGTAATTATTTGTTCCTTTCCTTCAACCTGCTTCTTTTGGCTGTCTGGATGTATCATAATAGTAAACATACATATGATATAAGCCGTCAAACGATCAAAATTAAGTAGGCCGCGATATAGATTTGCGAACGAACATCAAGAAGTCAATAAACTTCGCATTTGATTGACCTTAAAACTGGTTTTGTGTGTGTAAAGTTCTGTTCAATTAAAAAAATGCCGAGTGATAGTGAAATGGACTTAACTCCACCCAATATTACTGAAATCGCAGAAATAGCCAAAGAAACTTATTTCCGGCGAAACCTGAGAGTTGGTTGCAACATATACCAAAAATTCATGGATTTGGAGGTTAAAAACGGCGTGAACTCCGTTGAATTACGTTTTTTATATGATTGTGGACCTGAACAGGCTAAATAACCTATCGTGCTAAAGCACTCAGGAACATTAGGAGGATGGATAGAGGATAAGAATGTTATGATGGAATATTTCCAAGATTTGTCAAATAATATGAAGCCTTCTTCACTTTGGTGTTTTTATTCTATGTTGAGGACCACAATTAATATAAATAATAATATAAACATTGAAAGCTATTCCAAATTACAAGCCCTACCATAATATAGACATTGCAAAAATTCCAAATTTTAACAAACGAGAACATTAACAATTTTCTAGAAATGCACCAGATGATAATTTATTTATTATTTTTATTATGAAGGTTAAATATATTGTGCTCAACAGACACAGAATTACGTTTTTTTTTTTTTATATGATTGTGGACCTGAACAGGCTAAATAAGGCCTATCGTGCTAAAGCACTCAGGAACACTTAGGAGGATGGATAGAGGGATAATGAATTGCCAATAGATGCCTATGAACAGCTACCTCAAATTTTCTCATATCATAAGTGAGAGGAAAACAGGAACTAGGAGATCATTCCAGAGTTTAGAAGCCGTGTAGAAAAATGTGGATTGCGCCGTTTGGTACGACAAGTGGAGATTTGTACTGCATACTGATGATGTGAATGAGCGAACCGAGTGTTTCTCGCAAAGATAGCCGGAGATGGTATCAAAGAATGTAATTCACCAGCACAATAGCCGTTGTAATAACGATAATACAAAGAAAGAACTGAAACGTAATATAAAACCATCGCATGTTCAACATACAGGAAAAAAACTAGTTATTAAAATTCCTGATTCAAAAAACTAAGCGACAACGTTCTTTTATGGTTTCAGAATGTTTTTACCCCAACGTGAAAAAAGATATTAACCTTCTCTCTGCAGTAAATGAGGCTACAGAATTACTTCTAAACTATGTGAACGGAAAATACACCAGGCAGTGTGTTGGTATTAATAAAATAGGGAACGTACCAAAACAAATTGCTATATGCCTGGGACTACCAGGCGCAGCAGCTTATACAGGATATTGTTTCCGGCGCTCGTCTGCGACTATTCTTGTTAGATTTAAAAAGACACGGTGGATGGAAGTTATCAATCATAGCTGAAGGCGATGTGGATAATTCCCTAAATAATCAAACAAACAATTCATCTAAAATAGCATCTGCTATAGCAGGTACAAGTAATAGTGATGAAAATGAAACTGAAAATTTGCTAAACACAGCTAGTAATGTAAATCTTTCTTACGCTTCAACAAACAAAAGAACCGATTTACCGTTTGTATTAAACAATTGTACTGTTACTATAAACAATTATTATACCAATATTATGTAATTAAATGTTACACAATAAAATTATTAAAAATATTTTATTGTTGATGTTGTTAAAGTATTATTAATAATAACATTATTAATACAAGTAGAAGTAGGCCGTAGGTAAAGTATAGTACGTAACATATTGTAAAGCATTTACGCACTCGCCGCTACGCGGCTTCTGCGTAACTTTTCCATTCGCGCGTAAAATGCTTCTTACAACACACGTTACGTAATATACTATTATTCACAATTAGTTTGTAACATACCGTTTTTTTACCATTTAAATGTTGAAAATGAATGATCCTATGTGTAACTTTAAGCGGTAATAACAAAAAAGGAGACAGTAATGAGATGAAGCGGTCAGTAATGGACCACTTTCCAACCTGTGGGGAGCTACTATCGATTTCTCTTTTATTGTGTTTCAAGATTAAGCGTCAATATGCTTTCAGATTAAGCCGATTACATCTTTTGCGTAAAATATAACCTTCATTTAACCTCGATAACTTCATTTGAGTGTAAATTATTAAGTTTACATAGTATAGTGTAATTTTATTCCGATTATAATGTATATAGTATACAACTTCTATTGAGAACATATTTATAAGGTAGTTTGAAATGAATTAGTAACAAATAATAGTTTTAATACCCTATATTTGTATCGAACTCAAACAAATACCACTGTTGCCAACCTACATTCAAAATTATGAAATAAGGTGACAAATGGAATTTACATTTTTTCAAAATTTTCAAGACAAATTCGCAAAACAGAAAATGTATAAACTCGTTTCATAAGACGCTTTATCGCATTCGTCCATTAGAAAACTCCCGCGGCGTTTTCAAACTTGACTCATGCATAAAACGCTCTTATGAAACTTGTTTCTTAATATACTATTAATCTGTCAAAATAGCGTCTACTAAATCGTTTTCATGGTTACTCGACCCAATGGACTGTCAAGGCTAATGTTACAAGTACATGTTTTTATAGAACTGAAGCGTAATTTTTGTTACCTACGACATTACTGTAAATAGTTAAAAACACACAGTGGACAATTAATGTAAGACGTATGTAACGCACGGTAAAAAAAACGCACAGCTGTAAAATAAATCGCACAGCTTCGCTAGCAACCACTTAGCAACTGTCAATAGACATTTTATTCAAAATGTGTTACTTACTTATTAGACGATGAATTTTATTCTATATATAAATGGTAGATAACATTTATTAGATATAGAATTGCATTTAATATCAAGAATTATTTGGAATTATGTAATTATTTGTTCCGTTTCCTTCAACCCGCTTCTTTTGGCTGTCTGGATGTATCATAATAGTAAACATACATATGATATAAGCCGTCAAACGATCAAAATTAAGTAGGCCGCGATATAGATTTGCGAACGAACATCAAGAAGTCAATAAACTTCGCATTTGATTGACCTTAAAACTGGTTTTTGTGTGTGTAAAGTTCTGTTCAATTAAAAAAAATGCCGAGTGATAGTGAAATGGACTTAACTCCACCCAATATTACTGAAATCGCAGAAATAGCCAAAAGAAACTTATTTCCTGCGAAACCTGAGAGTTGGTTGCAACATATACTAAAAATTCATGGATTTGGAGGTTAAAAAACGGCGTGAACTCATTTTCCAAGAATGTTATGATGGAATATTTCCAAGACTTGTCAAATAATATGAAGCCTTCTTCACTTTGGTGTTTTTATTCTATGTTGAGGACCACAATTAATATAAATAATAATATAAACATTGAAAGCTATTCCAAATTACAAGCCCTACCATAATATAGACATTGCAAAAAATCCCAAATTTTAACAAACGAGAACATTAACAATTTCCTAGAAAATGCACCAGATGATAATTTATTTATTATTTTTTATTATGAAGGTTAAATATATTGTGCTCAACAGACACAGAATTACGTTTTTTTTTTTTTTTTTATGATTGTGAACCTGAACCGGCTAAATAAGGCCTATCGTGCTAAAGCACTCAGGAACACTTAGGAGGATGGATAGAGGGATAATGAATTGCCAATAGATGCCTATGAACAGCTACCTCAAATTTTCTCATATCATAAGTGAGAGGAAAACAGGAACTAGGGAGATCATTCCAGAGTTTAGAAGCCGTGTAGAAAAATGTGGATTGCGCCCGTTTTGTACGACAAGTGGAGATTTGTACTGCATACTGATGATGTGAATGAGCGAACCGAGTGTTTCTCGCAAAGATAGCCGGAGATGGTATCAAAGAATGTAATTCACCAGCACAATAGCCGTTGTAATAACGATAATACAAAGAAAGAACTGAAACGTAATATAAAACCATCGCATGTTCAACATACAGGAAAAAAACTAGTTATTAAAATTCCTGATTCAAAAACTAAGCGACAACGTTCTTTTATGGTTTCAGAATGTTTTTACCCCAACGTGAAAAAAGATATTAACCTTCTCTCTGCAGTAAATGAGGCTACAGAATTACTTCTAAACTATGTGAACGGAAAATACACCAGGCAGTGTGTTGGTATTAATAAAATAGGGAACGTACCAAAACAAATTGCTATATGCCTGGGACTACCAGGCGCAGCAGCTTATACAGGATATTGTTTCCGGCGCTCGTCTGCGACTATTCTTGTTAGATTTAAAAAGACACGGTGGATGGAAGTTATCAATCATAGCTGAAGGCGATGTGGATAATTCCCTAAATAATCAAACAAACAATTCATCTAAAATAGCATCTGCTATAGCAGGTACAAGTAATAGTGATGAAAATGAAACTGAAAATTTGCTAAACACACTAGTAATGAAATCTTTCTTACGCTTCAACAAACAAAAGAACCGATTTACCGTTTGTATTAAACAATTGTACTGTTACTATAAACAATTATTATACCAATATTATGTAATTAAATGTTACACAATAAAATTATTAAAAATATTTTATTGTTGATGTTAAAGTATTATTAATAATAACATTATTAATACAAGTAGAAGTAGGCCGTAGGTAAAGTATAGTACGTAACACATATTGTAAAGCATCTTACGCACGAAGCCGCGTAGCGGCGAGTGCGTAAAATGCTTCTAAACTTTTCCATTCGCGCGTAAAATGCTTCTTACAACACACGTTACGTAATATACTATCATTCACAATTAGTTTGTAACATACCGTTTTGTTTACCATTTAAATGTTGAAAAATGAATGATCCTATGTGTAACTTTAAGCGGTTGGTAATAACAAAAAAAGGAGACAGTAATGAGATGAAGCGGTCAGTAATGGACCACTTTCCAACCTGTGGGGGAGCTACTATCGATTTAAACTATCAATGTCAACTTGCCAATTTTAATAAAGAGCCAAGAGTATGCAACCATTCTTTCTCACGTACGTAGACGGTGAGTGAACGCAAGCAATAGGTGGAAACAATCAACACGTTTTCTTTAATAAGCACATTTAATAAGTGAATTGTTGATAACAAGTAACGGCAAAACCAATAGAAAAATAGTAAGCATAACTTTTATGGGTTCTCATTAAAGTAAAAATTAAAAGTCGCATTGTGAGGACCTTCAATATTAAACGAGAAACCGTGATGGATGTGTTTTAAAATGTTTTGATTTGAACGGTACAGGGTGGCCAACTAAGAATGCGAGGTACCGTATCTGGGAAACTATCCATCGCAGAGGCTTGTGTAAAAAAAGGTATACTAAAATGGCAAATACAAAAATCTGGAAAATGTTTTTAAGTTTCTGAAATGGCCGCTAGGGGGCGTAACTGCAATCTTGAATCTAAAAAAGTGATGTTTCTGTGAATTCTGCTATATTAACCTAATAAAAAAATAACTGATCTTTAAAGTCGAGGATAATCTGAACTTTTTTTGTTGGGCACTTTTTGACGTATGTCTAAAAATAAAGTGGTGGGGGGTATTCAAAGGTTTCCTTAAATAACCCCCCCTGTATCTTCGAAACGGCTAAGCCGATTTTAACAAGCTTGGGCGCATTGAAATGAGTTATTTTTGGGCTACAGATGTTACAATATTTGAAGTTTTGTTAGTTTCACATGTCGTCGCTACAGGGCTTTGTTCGACATTCCGACAGAAACGGTTAATTTTCGCAAAAAAATTAAATGCATTGGTATGACTTTTTTTTCATGAACAAGTAGCTAAATGATACCTAAACAAGCTCGCGAAAATCGCTTCTCGATATCTTTTTCTTAACCTAAAATATCGACCATAGAAAACTTTATACGAAAATCCCTTAAATTTTTATTTTTTTTTTAACTATATTTTTCTGGAATTGTTTCTATTATGTAAGTTTTGGCCCCAAAAAGGACCGATTTAAAGGAGGAAGGTTTTTAATGCTCCCGTAAATGCTGGAAATGCTTATCATCACTCTGTGCGTTGCTGACGCCTCTTATGGATAGACAAAACTGCAGCTTCAATTTCGGCTCTGAATAGGTTACCTAGAAATTGCGATTTTAAATGTTTGTAAATTTATTCACTAGAATAAAATCACCCTTTTGAAATTACTACGGGCAAGTAAGCAATGCTAAAAGTTATACGAAAGGCCTATTTTTGTTTGTTTAAATGCATATTCACTATGGATATATACGAAAAATACAATTAATAGAAGCAGGAAATGGAAACAGATACTTAAACAAAACATACGTAATCCTCAAATTGTCAATAGTTGTCAATACTTTCGCGTTACTTTGAGCAATTTTTGTGCTTTCAAAATGCGTTTTACGAATAATGAAGCTGTTGATATGCTTGCGGTTTATTTTGAATGTCTTCAGAATGGCGCAGTAGCTAAAGAGTTTACGCGGTTCGATATCCAAATCGGCGTCCTTGCGATGTAAGAGTTTTTCCCCGATTAGTGGCGAGCTTACGAGCCAATGGTAGTTTTCGGCCTACGTTTCAACGGCAAAGAATTGGAAGAACACAAGAAAATATTAACCGTGTACTGGGCTATATTGAAGGAAATCCTCATGTTAGCACAAGAGCATTATCCACTGAGTTGGGCATATCACGGACAACGGTTCAAAATATTTTGAAGGACCATAGGTAAGTTCTAATGGCCATCAAAATATATAGGTATTCGTTTAAACTTTTTTTAATTACTTTAAGAATGCACCCATATCATGTCGTTTTGCATCAGGCCTTGAAAGAGGAAGATTTTGATCGAAGGTTAGACTATTGCCATTGGATGTTAGGCATGATACGCGAAAATAGAGAATTTTTATTTCAAATTCTTTGGACCGATGAAGCCACCTTCAGTAGTGACGGGAGAGTCAATCTGCACAATACCCCATTGGTTGCGTGAAGTTCAGCGCCAAGGACGTTGGAGTTTAAATGTATGGTGTGGCATACTGGGTGGCAGAATTATTGGGCCATATTTTTCGAGCAACCCTAAATGGCAATGTATTTCTTGACTTTTTGGCCAATCAATTACCGTTGTTGTTGGAAGATGTGCCTTGGAAACAAGACAAAAATTGTTTTTGCAGTTGGATGGTTGCCCAGCACATTTTGCTATTAATGTGCGAGAGCATATTAATGCAGTATTTCAGTGTTTCCGTGGCCTCCGCGATCGCCAGACTTAACTTGCCTCGATTTTTATTTATGGTGGCGCTTAAAGGACATCGTGTTTCGGACTCAAACTACTGCTAGAAAAGATATGAAAAACTGGATTCGTAATGCAATATGTAACATTCCGAGAGCCGAAATTGAAGCTGCAGTTTTGTCTAGTCATGAGAGGCTTCAGCAATGCATAGAGCGTGATGGTCAGCATTTCGAGCATTTACGGGGGCATTAAAAACCTTCCTCCTTTAAATTGTTCCTTTTTAGGGCCACAACTTACATAATAGAAACAATTCCAGAAAAATATGGTTAAAAAAAAATAAAAATTTATGGGATTTTCGTATAAAATTTTCTTTGGCCGATATTTTAGGTTAGGAACAAGATATCGAGATGCGGTTTTCGCGAGCTTGTTTAGGCATCATTTAGCTACTTTTTCATGAAAAAAAAGTCATACCAATGTATTTAATTTTTTTGCGAAAATTAACTGTTTCTGTCGGAATGTCGAACAAAGCCCTCTAGCGACGACATGTGAAACTAACAAAACTTATACTTATAATAAAACTTATATATTATAACATTTGTAGCCCAATAATAGCTCATTTTAACGCGCCCAAGTTTGTTAAAATCGGCTTAGCTGTTTCGAAGATACAGGGGGTTATTTAAGCAAACCGTTGAATACCCCCCCACCACTTTATTTTTAGACATACGTCAAAAAGTGTCAAACAAAAAAAGTGCAGATTATCCTCGTCTTTAAAGACCAGTTATTTTTATTAGGTTAATATAGCAGAATTCACAGAAACATCACTTTTTTAGATTCAAGATTGCAGTTACGCCCCCTAGCGGCCATTCCAGAAACTTGAAAATATTTTCCAGGTTTTTGTATTGGCCGTTTTAGTATAACTCTTTTTTGCGCAAGCCTCTACGAAGGATAGTTTCCCAGATACATTACCTCGCATGCTTAGTTGGCCACCCTGTACAATGTTGCTTGTTTAATTGTGAATAAAATCGTGTAAAAACCTCGGAAAAGTACCATTACCCTGCCTCGAGAACTAGTGCACCTCGAGGCTTCGCCTCTGGGTGAACTGTACCCGACAGGGTATGTAATATACTATTATTATGTGCTAGTCATTAAGCGTCAGTATCTGTTATAATCTATTTACTTAGCAACCAAATAGTAGCTAATATGCAATTTACTAGTATGAGAGTAGAAAAACTATTGTAAGAAATGAAGTACCCTGTCATAACTAGTTTTTAGATCTCTCTGTATACATGAAACGAACAACAAGAAACACCATACACCTGTTTTATTTTTCACATCAATAAAAACAATAATGGCCTAATAAGTATCCATCTATTACAATAATACATAATTAGCTGAAGTTAAATAATAAACCAATATTTCAGTTTGTATTGATCTGTGTCTATTTGTCAGTATTTTTGCACTTTATAATATACATTTATCTTTTGTCGTTTCACTATAGCAGATGTAGCAGCTTTCACGAAAGTGGATTACCCAAGTAAAATTTGCTTCAGTTTACTAAGAATGAAAGAAAAATGCGAAACAAAAGGTCGAGTGGTTAATTTTTTTCAAGTGGCACGTGCTCAAAATAACTAATGATGAACACAATTATTTACGTATTTATTAAATGATACTGTTCATCATTTCTTTATTGAAAATAAAAAAAGAAACACTTTAATTTGACAAAACGTTTTTTTTTCTCTGATAATGTTAGGTAATTTGCAAAGAATAAAGGCATAACCTTAGGATGTATTCGTTTACACGATTAAACCTTGTTTACTCTTATTATTCCACTTTTATTATGCCACGCTGACGCAATTTAAGAGAACAAAGAATTTCATTATATTAAAATCTAGTTTCATTTAAAAGCTAGTAAATCATTTTTGTTGAAATTTGTGTAGAACAGATATGGTTGATATTAACGGGAAATTACTAACGATAATGGAGACCATAACGGTTTAGTGCGTAAAGCGCCATTTAATTTTATTTCCTTTATTGTTGTAATCAAAAAACAATTTCAACATATTTACTTTAAAACGAAATTTGTGAATTGAAAATAAAAGTAAGATATTGGGGAAATAAAAATAAATTGCTCTATTTAAGCGTTTAGTTCTTATATTTGTATTCAATGAGGGTAGGTTTAGTGACAGTAACGTATTGACGAAAAACATCAAATTTTCAAAACGATTTTTTTTGTTAGCGACTGTGATAATGGCTGTGTGAAAAATATTACAGTGCACCCACTTCCGTTACTAAATTTTGCATAATCGCGTTTTCGGAGAAATGTACTACTTCAAACTTTGAAAGTAATAATAAATCAAAAGAAATAAAAAAGGAAAATGGGTATGAATTTTATACAGCGTACGTATTTTATATGCGCAACGCAAATTTAAAGGAATTTATAATTTTTTTAGTACGAAGTTAGTTCAACCGGTGATTTTCTCTGCCGCTAAATTTGAGAGATTCATACGAAAATCATTGCTGTAATTAAATGAAGTTATGGCAGATGGTTTAATCCTCCTACATAACGTTGTCTTAACAAATTGTGCATTGGGAACCATTTTTACTTTCTCGTATACCTACGTATACTAAGAGCGTGTATTGCAATCGAAAAAAAAAATGTTGAATATTTTTTTCGCGGATATCCAGGTTTTCGCGTTCCCTGAGTCGAAAAACATCGATTTCGTGAAAAAAAATTTCTTGAATGTTGTCTGTGTGTCTCCAAGACTATTAGACCGATTTTAATGAGATCTGAAAGTTATGTATAACTGGATTTTCTTAAATCAATTAATGGGGGGCGAAATGAGGGTGGTTTTTTTGGGGTTCATTTCCAAAACTAGAGCTAAAAATCTTTCGTGGAAAGTTAGAAACCCTAAACCGCGTCGAACAAAAATTTTAAATTAAAAGTGACGGCCAATATGGCGATTTTAGCACTTTTCGGGGCTTCCGCTGTCACTAAGCTACTCGCAATTTGAAAATCGCAACTTTAATTATTCGATATTTGAAATGTCCTTAAACTTGCCCTTTTCTTCAAAATTGATTTTCTCAAAAACGGCTCTGGTAATTTTTTTTTTAATTTTAAACAAATCTAAAGTATTTTAAAGCAAATTTCTCATGCTATCCAAATATGTAAAAATATACAATGATTTGCAAAATACAGGGTGAATAAGAAAAAAATAATTTTAGTAGGTAAGTATTTCTTAATATGTTGCAAGTTATAGTGACTGATATATGAACGTATAGCCCAAACTATTGTTTAGTTGAACAAGATTTTGAACTGTGAGAAAGACGGAACTCCTGCGATACAACATAATTTCCACCAACAACTAACGCACAAATTGAATTTATGGTGAATTTGTGCCATACAATCCTCCATAAGTGACATTTTTTAAATTGGATTACAGTTTCCTTGTACTGATGGACGACAAACTCTCATGCTACTCGTAAATTACGATGTGCTTGCAATGCTCGTGACAAATAACGAAAATATAATGAGCCTTATGTGATTTCTCCATCTTATCCAAGATCACAGTTAGGAATTGCCGCGGGCAAAAGTAAATTTTATTACAAAAGATTCGTCCCTTATTGGTGCCGGTCAAAATTAGTCTTCCTCATCGCAGTGGTGAAATAATGACAAGGAAAATTCCCGAGTACTTACTTGTACGGTTTGGCGTTAATCAGCAACCTCTGAAATAATAATAATAATTATTGCCGTTTACAATGAAGAAATAATCAATTTTTATCCCTACTAGCGTTATTATAAAAGCCATTAGGTTTTTTATGCCAAAATCTCATTGTTAACCCTTGCCCCTGATGGACGAATTGTAAGATTAACTTGACGCACTGGGTATATTTTGTGTGTATTATGCGTATGACGCATATATGATAACTATGAACGTGTGTTAGTACGAGAGAATTTTTTTGAGCATAATGTAAGTTTCGTGTGAATGTTACGCCATTTGAATATTTCAGTAAAACCCCTATTGAGATGATAATGTGTGCCCCTGTGTAGCTTCTGATTTTCAGAAATGTAGATCCAAAGTTGGGAGTGAATCAATGATATGCTGGTATTATATTAAAGTATAGAGGCAGAATATGTATGAATTTTTACTTGTATAATTGAGTTAGAATTTTACAATGGAAAATTTTATGTATGATTCAAAGGCAGATAGCATTGAAATTTACAAAATTTTGCGAAAAAAGGTTTCGTGCATATATCGGGCTTTCATAAATATTTGAATTTAGTTCGGAATGTTGTGTTGAATGAATATTAATGGCGAATTTGGATATTTCAGACATCTCAAATATTGTGACAAACCAAATACACCCACGTACCACACAAAATTAAAAAACACCGAACGCGTTTCGATAGCTACGCTATCATCATCTAGCTAGTCGACCGCTGATGATAATAGCGTAGCTATCGAAACGCCTTCGGTGTTTATTTAATTTTGTGTGGTACTGGTACGTGGGTGTATTTTGTTGTTTGTTACAGATCCTGCCACTGTTCCAGTGTTCCTGATTTTTCAAATATTGTGCTTGATGGTGATAAACAGGGAAATGGAAAATGAGGTGGTGGTGCCGAAAATGGGGAGCTGGGGGGAGAAGCGGAAGATTATGGCAGAGAAGAGAAAACTGAGGGGTACAGGAATTTACATAGACCACGACTTAACTAGGGAAGAAAGGAGTATCCACAAAAGAAATAAGGAACAGAGCGGTGGAAAGAAGAACGGAGGGAAGAAAAGTATGGGTACGATATAGAAAAATGGAGATAGATGGAGAAAGATGCGTATGGAATGGGATGACGAAGGAATCAAGCAGAGAAAGGGGAGAGAGAAGGGGCAAACAAGGGCCAAAAAACTAAAAGAAAAGGGGGGGAGAAAGGGGAAAGGAGGATAAATCGGAGAAGTAACGGGAAAACGAGTAAATGAAATGGAAAAGAACAACAAAGGGAACAAATGGAAAGCAGGGGAATAATACAGAAAGGGGTGAACGAATCGAGAATAAAGATACTGGGAGTTTGTTAGGGAGCAGGACGTGGTGGGATTATAAGAGACATGACTAGAACAAAAAGAACGGGAGTGGTGGGAAAGGAAAATGCCAAGTGAATACTCATGTCTTGTGCAGTACGCGGAAAGGAACAACAGAAGGGAGGGAACAGGGGGGGTAATAGTGGAAATAAAGAGAAACTGGTTGGAAAAAGAAGAAGAAGAGATAGTGCAACAAAAAAGAGGTATTGTAGAAAGAAATATGCACTGGGGAAAAGAAAAAGTAAAGATAGTGACGGTATACAGTAGAAAGATGAAAGAGGCAAGGGAAAACTTATAGGAGTTGTTAGACGGGGGGTGGGCAAGGTACGTTAATAATAGGAGGGGATTTTAACGCGAGAATAGGCGAAGAGGGGGAAATAAAAGAAAAGAGAGGGACGGGTGAAAGACAGACAAAGGATAGTGTTAAATATGGAAGGAACAGAACTGTTAGAAGTGTGCAACGCAAGGGGATGGGAAGTATTGAATTGGAATAGAGAAGAAACAGAGAGGGGAGAGGATACGTACATAGGAGCAAGGAGAGAATCAATAATAGACAATGTAATAACGAATGCAGAAGCTGAGGAAAAGGTGAAGACATTTAGGGTAGGGGAGACGGTCGAATCGTACCATCAGTCCTTTGAACTGATAATGGAGGAGATGAGAAAAGAAGAGAAATTCATAACCAAGAAGGTATGGATAGGAGTGAGTATAAAGAGGTACAAAGAGAAAATGGGAAAAACAATATGGGAAGGTAAAGGAGTAAAGTGTGGAAGAAATGAGAGACAGAGAGCGAATGGAGGAGGCAACGGAGAAAGTAAGCTTTAAGAGATGGAAGGGGGAGAAAATGGGTTGGAAGAGAGACTGAGAATGCAAGGAGACCAAGAGAAAACCAAGAACAACATTAAGACAGTGGAAGAAAGGGAAAGTAGGAAAAGAGGAATATAAAGAAGCAGTAAGGATATACAAGAAAACGTGCGAGTGGAAAAAGAAAGAAGACAAAAAAACAGGAAGAGCAGATTAAGGATATAAAAACGGAGGAAGACGTGTGTTAATATTTAATGAAAGAAAAGAGGAAAAGACGGACACAAACGGGAATACAAATAAACGAATGGGATACACTTCAGGAACGTACGGGAGGGGAGCAAATACAGGAAGGAGAAGGAAGACAAAGTAAGAAAATATACGAAACATAGGAAGAAGGCGAAGGAATAATAGAAGAGGAAGTAGTAGTGGCAATGCAGAAGGTGAAATAAGGTAAAGCTGCAGGAGAAGATGGGATACAAGGTGAGGAGTCAATATATGGAGGAGAAAAGGTAGCAACAAGGACGGCAGAAACAAAATTTGTAGTACATATATGCCCAGTGAACAAAAAAAGACACAAAAAACGAGCAACAAATTATAGCGGAATCACATTACTAAACACGGCCTATAACAAATACGCGACCGTACTGGAAGAAAAGCTAACGAAGAAAGTAGTATAGAAGAAACTGATACCAGATGGACAGCCAGGATTCAGGAAAGGAAGAAGAACGATAGACAATGTACACATACTGAAACACATGGCTAACAAAGAACTGGAAAACAAACGGGGGAAAATGGTAGCGGTATTTGTAGACCTAATAGCATTGATAGGGTGAACAGGCAAAAGCTGCCAGAATACTTGAGAAAAAAAAGATAAGCGAAAGGCTAATAGAGCGGATAGAAGAAATATATGAAGAAACGAGAAAAAGGGTGAGGGTGAATGGGGAACTAAGTGAAGGATTTGTAACAAGGAAGGAACTAAGGCAAGGATGCCCACTGAGCCCAAGCCCGTTCGCCGTATTCACTGGAGACCTGGAGGAGACATTAAGGGGACAACAAGAAGGAGGCGTGGTTGAGGGGAACAGGAAGGTATGGTCGCTAGCATACGCAGATGACATAGTGCGAATAGCAAAGGAGGAGACAGAAATGAAGGGGATGTTAAAAACGAGAAATACTGGAAGTGGGTACTGGGATAATAGAATACACGGGATACATTATCAGAAGAGGGACAAGAAAGAGAAAATAAGAGGAAAATAGCAAAATATAGAGGAAGAAATGAGTAAAAGATCGGAGTGCAAAATTCTTCAAGAATGCTGGAAAGAAATAAAAGAAGGAAGAATAAAGTATGGGCAAGAAGCCAGAAAAGAATATTATGAAAGAAGCGGGTATGCGAAAGAAGAAGAGGAGAGACTAAGAGGGGAAGGAATGGGCGTGAGAGAGGACATAATTAGAATGGACAAGGATGTGAAAAAGCGAGAAAGATGGATGAAAGTAAAAGAAGCAAAATATAATGTAAAATATAGAAAATATAGAGAAGTGATACCGGGATATCTGAAAACGGAAGGGAGGAAGGAAAGAAAAAAATGATAGTGAGATTTAGATGTGGAAACGAAGAAAGGGGAAACAAATATTGGAGAAGGGACGAAAACAGAAAATGCAGGTTGTGCGGGGAGACGATTAATCATATGTTGAAAAAATTGCAGAGAGTTAAAGGAAGAGGAGAGGACGGCAGAAGAGATACTAGAGGAAAAAGGAAGGGGAGCAGATTGGATGGAAGAAATATGGAAACGAAGAAGGCAGTTCAGGGGAGAGGAGATAAGAGGAAAGAAGACAGTGGAGGGTACGTAAGGGAAGGGGAAACTGTAGATAGACTAATGTAAATAACATAAAAACACATTAACTTTGGAATACTGTATAAATAAGCAAATAAAGATATATAGAGAGTGGTTGATTTTCATTTAGCGGGTAAATTTTTGATGACGTTGATAAGATGGGCATGAGTACCTGTAAAAGAGGAGGATAGAAGAGACCTTTGATTGCGAACCCTTAGACAAAACGGTCGCATACGTGGATGTATTTAATCTTTTTTTTAAGCGTACATAGCGATCTATGTTAATTTATGGTGTCACGTGTGGTTTAATTTTGACGTACTAGTTTTTTTTGAATATTGGTATATTTGGTTATCATACGTAGGATTTTGTACAAATGTTAATTTCCGTGAATTTTACTATAGTTTGTTATCGCAGTTTAGTTCAAAAGAAATAAATGTTATTATTGTTGTAGGGAGTTTTAACATAATATTTGTCGGCTTGAATTTAATTTTGTCGTGTCTGATGGCAAGAAGGTTCCGAGGTTCTGACGCGGTTAAGTATTTCTGCGTACTTTGAGCTTGTCAGTTTATTTGGGATAAAGCTGTTAATGGGGAAATCATAGAAGATTTATTTGGTACAATAGGGTTTGTTATTGAAAAACAGGATGTTTGTTATCTCAATTCTAGTTATCGACTTTGTTTGGTTGTTACACGTGGGTCTGAAGTGTTTTTCTCAGGAAGCGTACAAATTGCACTTTAGTAATAATAAAAATGACATGATCATTCTTGAGGGGTAAAGGGTTATGTTTTTGGAGCGTTGAACAAGTTCAGTAGTTTGCCGTGCACGCATAGTATACAGGCGAACCACCCGGTGTTATCTGAAAATATCGTGATGAAAATTCAATCACCCCGGTGAAATTTGTGTTGATGTTTTGGCGAGCTGGTTGATGTTCTCGTATATTTTTGTGAAAGGAAAGTGTTTAATATTAGTGCTTGCCATTCGATAGTTTACTCTTTAAGTAGATTAAAATATATGTTCGTGTATGATATTTTGCATTTGGAAAAGTTTGCGCCGGTCTGTTGCCATTCACCCCATCGTACTCATAGATGTTCGAAGATAGACAATAAATGACTTGTATATAAACATTGTTAAAAAATTTTGTTTGTATGAGTTACGTATCATTAAACTGGCGGTTATGTTAATAAAACCACGTGAAACAGTTATTAATTGACGCCTGGACTAAGTTAGATATCTCGCTGCTCCTGCGCGAGACTAAATTAAAAAGTTTACTTGACCTTATTATTTTTTTTGCTTTGTGCGTAGGTATTTTCCTAACAGGTGTACAGCGCTGTTAACTACAGCAAATTTAAGCGGGTATGCTTCAGACGTCAACGTATTTTCATTATTAACGTGTTTTATAACAGAAGCCCTTTCCGATTGTTTACTTTTTATTTATTGTCCGGTTATTAGTTGTGTAATTCTGTATTTGCGTTTGTTAAAAGATGTTAAAAGTAGATGTTAAAATTTAGATTTCCAGGATGATTTGCGTCAATCGAAATGAAGGCGTTGGATACATTTTAGATATAAAAGGCATTAGGTTGATCTTGCAAGAATCAATACATAGTTATACTCCGAAATTTTAAGCAGCTATACCTGTGTGAACTTTCGATTTAAACCAATTGTTCCAAATATTTATTTATATTATACGGATATTATGATTTCGTAAATTGTGTATGATTTATGTACCTTCCGATTCATTCACAGCGATTTTGACAATTAGCCGACCAAACTAATTATGAGATTTCTCCTTTTGTGTTTGTGGATAGCGTAATTGAACAACCCTGCAGAGGCGACGAATTTTTATTATTTGTTTATGAGTGTGATAAAAGCTTTTCACGTTGATTAAGTAATGAGGTTTTGAATTTCACAGATAAATTTAAAAGTAAAATTGAAGTAAATGATATTGGTGATCTTCACAGCTGGTCTTATTGTACGTTACCTTGTTTTGATTTCGTGCAAATATTTTGAAGCTTTTACAGTCTGTACCTCCAATAGCACGACTGCTGATCTATCTTGACGACTTTCCCTATTGTGACTTATATTATTCTATACACCCTACACGCTAACCATTACACTCCACCCCAACCACTGAGCTGTCGGTGTTCACCCCCTTATTTGTTACACTTGTTTTCACTGCCATTTTCACCCGTCACAATCTTGTAAAAATTCAGTGCAGTTAAAATGTCAGTTTTCTGCTAGAAACGATGGTTGGTGATATAATATTAAAACATTTACATGTATAATAGTTATAAGTGAATTGGCAGTAGTTATATTTTTCCAAAAATGTAAGTACTTCACAAAACTAATTAAGCTTATGGACAGTGAAGAATTTAGACACGAAGTGAGTTAAAAAATTAAATTCAATGAACATGTTAGAAGGCAATTAGTAAACAAATTGCCATGCTAATACAAGCGTTAAAAGACATGAGTATTGCCCCTTATAGGATACTAAGGAATTTATAAGTAAGAATAATTTTAGATATTGTTGCGTACTGGACGATTGATTGTATAATTGTATTAATAGTTAGTCATTTAACGTATTCACTGTAGTGGTCCTTACCCCACGATTTTATTGTGAGTCTTAAACTAAAAAATCAGCTTATGTATTACAGGTTACAGTGCTTTGTTTGATTTGTTTTTTTTCCTTTTTCACGTGTAAAGTTACATAAAGAATCGCAAAGTTTAAAATTAACAAAGTTTTTGATCCTTTGCCTACATTTCTAACGACTTGTCGAAGAATTGTTTATTTTGGAATAAAATGTTATTGCTTATATCTCAGTAGTTTCATTGAATATACAGTATTTTCCTTGGTTGCAAATGCCGTTTATCAGTATTTGTCACTATTTATTCATTTTTTTATATGCAGATAAAAATAAACGTTTCAGATGTGAATTAAATACTTAAAAACGTTTAAATATAATAATAAAAATTAAATTGCAAACAGTATTTGAAAAAAAATGTAAACAGCCAGCGTCCTTTACCACATTTTCCTATTATAATTAATTATTTGCTAATTGTCCCGGTTTAATTATCATACACCGGAACACCCATTACCCACTGCTCTCCCATCAAGCAACGTTATTATCCCCGCAATCCGGCCATGCAGGAGATAATTAATAAGGAGGTTGACCGTACGTTAGAGGAGGATATAATAGAGCCGTTTCATAGCTCTTGGAGTTTCCCTGTAGTGCTAGTCAAGAAACCTGTCGGCTCATATCGATTTTGCGTAGACTTCCGAAAAGTCAACCAGGTTACTGTTAAAGACGAATACCTGCTACCCTACATTCAAAGAATATTGGACCAACTACGAGGAGCAAGCTATGTAATTGCATTAGATTTGAAAAAAGGATACTGGCAAGTCCCCCTAGAGGACGAAAGCAAGCCAACCACCGCATTTATAGTACCAGGACGAGGACTACTTTAATTCAAAGTTCTCCCGTTTGGACTTCATTTCGCCCCGCTACGTTCCAGAGATTTCACAATTCTTAGTCCTGACATGGTTGGATGAGTATTTGTACATCTCGATGATATTATCATCCTAGGAAGACCTTTTGAGAACACCTGCATAATCTACGAGAAGTATTCCAGAGACTACGAGACAACGGGCTCCAGTTATAACTAGATAAGTGCTCCTTTTATCAGACGCAACTTAACTATCTAGGACATATCGTCACGTCGCAGGGAATTCTACCTGATGCGCGAAAAAATCACCCAGATACCTGCCCCTCGTACTGTTAAACAATTGCGTCAATTTTTGGGACTCGGCTCATGGTACCGTAAATACTAAACCAGCCCCCACGGAACTGTTGAAGAAAAACGCTAGGTATCAATGAACTGAAAGGCAGGGCCGTGCTTTCACCGCAATTAAAAAAATCTTGACCGCCCCACCTGCGTTAGCTTGTCCGGATTTTCCCAGCCTTTTGTGTTGCAGACAAACGCAGGCGACACCGGAATTGGAGCTGCTCTTACGCAAGGACACGCACCCGACGAACGCGTAATTGCATATATCAGTAGGGCACTGAACCCAGCGGAAAGCCTAGTCGTGGTATGGTCAATACAAAAATTAAAAAGCTACTTAGAAGGCTACAAATTCACGGTGCTCACAGATCATAGGAGTCTAAGTGGCTTCGCACGCTCGAGAAACCAACATCACGACTTGTCAGATGGATAATGGAGTTACAACAATTCGACTTCCAGGTGGAATACCGTAAAGGGACCCTGAACCACGTTTCCGCGAACTATTTCGTCTACAGGAGGACTTCGAGACTCTACCGACTTATCTCCTCTGGAGGTAGAAGAAGTAGCAGAGGCAACCTGTCCGTGGTATCAGCACTTAATCCAACAAATCCGAGATCACCCAGAGCAGCATTAGTGGTATAAGGTGGAAGGGGAACGATTATTTCGATCATTCCCGAATCCTACCCTGAAAACAAATTGGAAGCTACTCAAGTTGGAAGTTATGCGCATCGCAGGCGAAGCGCCGAGAAATCCTCGAAGAATGCCACGATGCTCCGACCGCATGGGAGTTTTAAAAACCCTGTGCCGTATCTACAGAAGAAGGGCCCTACACAAAAGCCGCAGGGAGGGACATAAGTTTATACTGGTTTTCCAGGACTGGTTAACCAAATGGGTTGAGATCAAACCCCTCCGAAATACCACCAACTCGCCCATCATCCAAGCCTTACGAGAAAGTTATCTACCGCTTTGGTAATCCCCTTACGCCTTACGAGAACAAGTCATCTACCGCTTTGGTAATCCCCGTAACCTGATCTCCGGTAACGGACCGTGCTATACAAGTAAGCCATTCCGCACGTTCCTGAAAGAACATGGAATTCACCACCGTCTGACGCCACTGTATTCGCAGCATACCAATCCCGTAAAAAGAACTAACAAAGTAATCTGGGCAATGGTTGCGCAATTCACGAAAAGTAATCAGAAGGAATGGGATACCCACCTCACTCAAATAGGCATCGCCGTTAACACGATACAGCACAGCTCCAGCACTACTAAATTTAGGAAGAGAACTCGACCCCCCGGGTGCGTAGGTCACGCAGAAGCAACCAACACAAACAGGTACCGCAGTGACCAAAACTGATGAGATACCTAAAATAGCTACAGAATTAGCCCGGGATTCATTAGCAAAAAACTTCGAAATCCAGCGCCGACATTATGATGTTCATCATAGAGCCTACCGCATCTGTGACGGAGATCTCGTTTATCGGAAAACCTGCCACCTGTCAAGCAAAGCTGAAGAGTTCATTGCAAAATTAGCGGACCATACCTAATAAATAAATAAAATCGCCCGTAATAGTTGAACTCCGAAAACCCGGCAATCGAAGAAGCTCGTGTTAAAGATGTGAAGACAGCGGCTGACGTCCTTCATCAGGCGACCCACGCAGCCAACGAGAACGAAGAAGAATTAACGCGAAAGGCCGTCGACTGCCCGCGCTTTTACAAACATATCAAAACCACGGATGGATGCAAACCGGATATACGTAAAACAATGGCCCTGGTAATAACCATCAAAAAGAAAAACCGACACCTACGCCTAGGATTCCATCACCACAGGAGATCGGCACCGATGGAGCGCGAGTGGGAGTTCTTGCCGTCCAAGCTACATCTCGATGGAAGGCCACTCACCCCCGATACGCCGGAGCATCTCTCTCTGAAATACGAAAGAGATAACGTGCCAAATGGCAGGTAGATCTTTAATTTGGCTAAAATATAAATTCTATATTGAATATAATTTTCTCAAATTACTAGAGATAATTATAGTAGATTAAGGCACCCTCATGTAAACAATTAAATGGGAGTACGTGAATCCGGAACATATTTATTTAGTTCTTAAATAAATAAATTCCATTATAACATCCAAGTGTAAAAGCTTGCCTCTTTAAGATATCAATATTTTAAAAGACCGGCGTTATCATATCTTCGCGCTTCACCAGTACTCAATAACGGAATTATAAGATTTCCTGCTTCTGAAAGAACAGGGCTGGCTTCAGAAATAATAATTTATTTCTTTTGATCACTTATTTTAATTAAAATTAAAGTATGACGTAAAGTGGGTCATTTGCAAACGTAACCGCCACTTTTAACGATATTCTCATAGAAAATCGAGTGGATAGAGTAAGCGAAAGGCCACCACCGTTCAAGTGCCAGAAAGAAGGACGAGACGATGCAATCACGAACCCGTCAAGGATACAGTGTTCAACTAGAAGTAACATTTTTATTTAATTCATGTACATATGTAGTTTTTAGTTGAAATATTTAGTATTGCTAAATAATAGAACATACGTTTAAACCATTATAAGTCTATGGTTAAGGGTGGGTAATTTAACAGAGTGATCAGATTTAAAAACGACCCCCCCTTCCCCCCTTCTTGCAAGTACAAGAACCAATTGAGCTGGTTCCGAGGAAAAGTAAAGTAATATCTATTTCTTCTAAAGAAAGGGCGTTTCAAAAATATAATTCATACAGGTCCACCGATCGTTACGTTTCTTCCAGTTTTGAGATAGTACAACGTCTTTCCACCATGATTTTATGAGCACACTGGACGTGATCAATAATTTTCTGGTCACTTTATATGCTTCAAAATTTTCCTAAGCTTTGGGAGATTTTGTTTTGAATTGTATTGAATTGACGTGAGTGTGTATTTGTTTTGGATTAAACTAAATTTATTAACGTTCATTGGGACGAAATTTAACCCACCCCTTTAAAATTTTAGATGTTTGAAATAGAATTATGTATCGAGTAGGCTATAATTCTATCTTCTACAGACATAGGATTAATTTAAGAACTCGCCTAGGACTATTTATTTCAGGGAAATTTTAGGTTGTGGCGGCGTCTAGAAACTATTTTGTCGGATTGATTGTTGTTATTTGTTGTTTCATGGTAAGTGTATGGCTTTGAAGTCAAATTTCAGTTACTTTACGTCTTACAACGATCTACTCCCATCTTCATGCAGTAACCCTCTTACCTAGGTAAACCCTTACGATTCCTAGTGCGGTTTCATCATGTAACACAGTAAGCGACACTTACGTCACGGCAGTAACTAGGTCCTATTACTTCTTGATTGCATAAAATAGCGCATTAAGCTTGAAAAATGAGTTTATTTCGGGGCCCTTGTCGCTTTGCGCATTCTGCCCCTGTATCATCAGCCCAAACCCAGGAGTCTTTGCCGCTTCAAACTTTCTCCTCAACACTTTACCGTTCCAAACAAGCTCACGTCCAGTCCTGACCTGCTGTCGTTTAATACGTATGTCACGTAGATGCTCCAGCAATTAATGAAAACCTAGTAGTATCCAGTCACACCTGACAAGTAAACGTAAAATGTTTACGTACGGAATAATTTTCCTGCTTCAAATATTTAAATTCTCACCCAGACCTGATAGAATTTATTTAATTAATAATCTAAATTCTGTTACGTATCTCCTCTGTCGCTTAAACAGTTTTTAAATATTCCATTTAATCCTGGTTAACATTTATTACGGAAAAACCCATTACATTTTTTCCATGAAGGTAAATCATATTGTTTATGAAATGTTACACCCAGCTTATTAAAAACCACCACTACTGTTAGACTTGATTTAATTAACATCGCATTATAAAACCGCCATTTTAACACTTAAAGAGTGTCCTCGATGAACCAAAATCCTACCAGTAAGGGTATCAACTAGATCTTTTTCTACATTTTAGTGAAATGTAGATATTTCACTAAAATGTAAACACGAGAAGCAGGTGATATAATGTTAAGTTTTAAGAAAGTTTTAATATAGTTATTGTTAATTGTTAATGAATAATGGTTTTCTGGTGTTTTTATTGTATACTAGTAGTGTTTATTATAATCTCACGATAAATTATTGATGATGGAATAAAGATTTCCGAAAGCTCGATTAGTATCAGAGTTTTGAATAATTAGCCCCAACAAAACATTGAGTGCAACCTCAGGTTTTTTTTTACAAAAAAACAATTGTTATATATATATATATATATATATATATATATATATATATATATATATATATATATATAATTAATAAATAAGTAATTGCACAAGTAGATTAATAAATCAAGTAACAAAAAAAAACAATGGAATGGTTCAATATATAACAAAACACCATTAAATCAGATTAAAATGTGTACAAAATTATAAAATTAAGTAACAGAACAAAACGATGAAAGAAATTAATTAACTACACATAAACACAGAAAAAAACAGATAGTGTTATCTCACCCACAATTGTGTCACAAATAAATAAAATAAAATGGTGACACCAAACAGGTGGTCCTTACACAACCAATCATGCCGGTCTTTTAGTTAACATCAAAGTAAATATGAAAATAATAATGCAGATTACGGTACATATAAAATATAACAAACAGTAAAATTAAACAGGTAAAATAAGGTAACTGCAATGCAGTTTACCTACACTTAGACAAGAACAAAAAATAGGCAAGGAATTTACACATACACAATTGTATAGAGAATAATAAAAGCACAAAATACTTACGAACAATTACAATAAATTACACATATAAAGAAAAATCAGTTCGTAGACAAACAATTCTAAACAAGCTGGCTGAATCAAAGCCACTAAAAAAACAAGGCTTTGCAAGGGTCAGGTGCAAACAAATGATAACAAAGTGACCAATGACCTAGCCTATGTGACTACGCCACAAACTACCGCTTACGCATTCATCTATACATCTCTCCACATTGAAAAACATAATAACGGGTTAGTTTAACAGTAACAATGAAATTCGAGGTCATCTGGACCCGTGTCTGTGAATCTCGGCATCGTTTATAACAATTTAACTGGGATTTATCGTGTCACATTTGTCCACGCCTTACTCTCTACACGGGCGAGGATATTAATAAATAGTTAACAATGCCAACTCGTACAAGCACTGAGGGAGGGGACACTGTACCGTCCTTTTGCTGTAACACATTTCAATTTGAGGAGCGTACTTGTGTAATTAAATAGATACTTCTTGCGAGGCAATGATTTATGTTTGTGTATAATCCTTTAATTAATCACTTATCCACTAATATTTAACGGGTTAAGATACGCCGTTTAAACTCAAGACGATAAAGATTATGGATATATTGTTTACACGCCCGCTTATTGAAACTCGAATATTTATTGATACATTTATATATACGAACTTTGTGAAAAGCTTACATGAAAAACCAACACAGAAACGAAAAAACAAATTCGCGCTTTTAGTTTTACTAAATTGTACCCGATAAAATATTTATAGACAGAACGGTTTACAATGAAGATTTGTAATTCAACAATCAGATCGATCCGATCTGCATCGAAACTCTAACTGCAATTAACTGTCCTTACTCTCCAAACCCATCCCCGTTATTAAAAGTTATAAAAAAACAAGAATTATTACGTGAGAATATTTTCACATTCATTGCCAAAAGAAGTATTAATTTTTAAAATATGCACTCATACGTAACAAACCCTACATCTAGGTCTCGAATTTCAAAGTCCCAAACAAAGGGGTCTTTTGATTTGCGGTATGTTCCGACGTCATTAATTATTAAACTACTCACGTTTTTATAGCAAGAATGTGCGTATAGAAATTGTCAACGATTCGTCACAGTCTTTCGGTAAATGTAGTTTGTAGAGAACACCCGTTTTCTAGATCAAATTACGACTTATTACAACTTGGAAACAAAACATTTTAAATCTATTAATTCTTAGCACCGAAATTCGAAAAAAAAAACGAAAAGAAAGAAAGTTATCTGACGTACGTTACTTACAATTTTCACACCCGGTGACATGTTGTTAAGTCCAGGAAAATTGGGTTATTCGTATTACGCTATAATACAAATAAATAAAAATAAACACACCTAAAATTATAGAATTTCATTTTACAGTAAACAACTAATTGGAACGCCCGTTAGAGAAATTTTTAAGCCATACATTTTATTAATCGAGACATATTAATTTTTTCTGTACAGGATGTTCTTGTCACAACGTTAATTAGATCTGTTTACTAATTAAATTGTATTAAATCTACCAGGATATCGTATTTCCTTTAATTATCTGAAACCATACAAAATTATTGCTATGAGAGAATTGTGTAGTAATAAACATAATATGGTTTAGAGTTCTAGAATCGTATTATCTTTCATGTCAATCTGTGGGAAAGGTATACATTTTTAGGTTTATACATCCTCGTTACTCCCAAACTAAACGTTTTAAAGGTATATGAAGAGTGAAGTAAAGTTAAATGTAATTAAATTAAATATATTTTTGTGTATGATTTTTACTGGTGTAAATATAATTGAAAACCTCTGATTGATTTGGAAAATATGTACATTAAAGATAAATTTTGATGCACTTAGCTAATACATGTTTTCAGATAAGAGTACCATAATACTTCAAGTGTTCTTAAATTGTCAAGAAAAGTGGATTGTTGTTGACATATAAGCTTGCATTTTACGTGATCTAGATGGATGTTACATACAAATTTATTAGAACAGTTTTATTCATTCCTTTTTAATGCCGCGCGTTGCATGCGCTATTAATTCTGAGCTTTACTACCTTTTATAACATTATGGTTACGAAAGATTGCAAGAGCTGTAAGTCTTTCTAAAAATTAAAATCCATTAGTACATAAAATGTTTTAATAAAATATTTCCAACAGCAAAAGGGCCTTTTACAGTAAATATTAACATTTGAAGTAAAGTATATTCCAAAAAAAGTATTAAATAAAATATAATATAATAGTTATGCTCATGTAAGTATGAAATAAAGCTTTACACAAACTTAAGTGAAATTAATAGATGAAAACCGCTGCCAAATTATCTGTCACAATGCTTTCTTATATATGTAAATAAATATCCGATCTTAAACACGACAATCCCCCATTTTTGATCCGCCATTTTGACTTTTGTGATTTTGACAAATGATTTGTACTTAGCGATCTTAAAAACCCCCAATAGCCGACTTTAAAAAAAATCGGTTGATAAATTAAATAAACACGATAATCCCCCATTTTTGATCCGCCATTTTGAATTTTTTAATTTTGACAAATGATTTATTCTTAGCGATCTTAAAAACGCCCAATACCCGACTTTCACAAAAATTTTGCTAAAAAAAACGGTGCGCCACTGGCTGTTTTTAAATTTTTTTAAAGGTAGATAATGTTTTACAAATTAACAAATTGCAAAATTGATCATTAGCCCACAATACCTGAATTTCAGTCATATCCGATCTTAAACACGACAATCCCTCATTTTAGAACCGCCATTTTGAATTTTGTAATTTTGATAAATGATTTATACTTAGTAAAAACCCCCAATACCCGACTTTCAAAAAAAATTTGCCACTGGTAGATTTTTAAATTTTTTTATTTAGATGTCTTACAAATTAACAAAGTTGCAAAACTGATCATTAGCCAGCCTACAATATCTGAATTTCAGTCATATCCGATCTTAATAAACAAAGTTGCAAAATTGATCATTAGCCCACAATACCTGAATTTCAGTCATATCTGATAACCCCCCCATGTTTGATCCGCAATTTTGAATTTTGTAATTTTGATAAATGATTTATACTTAGCGATCTTAAAAACCCCCAATACCCGACTTTCAAAAAAATCGGTTGATAAATTAAATAAACACGATAATCCCCCATTTTGAATTTTTTAAATTTGACAAATGATTTAATCTTAGCGATCTTAAAAACCTCCAATACCCGACTTTCAAAAAAATTTTGCATCCTAAAAGCGGTGCGCCATTGGCAGTTTTTAAAATTTTTGTATTTAGATGTCTTACAAATTAACAATGTTGCAAAATTAATCATTAGCCCACAATACTTGAATTTCTGTCATATCCGATCTTAAACACGATAATCCCTCATCTTTGATCCGCCATTTTGAATTTTTTAATTTGGACAAATGATTTATACTTAGCGATCTTAAAGACCCCCCAATACCCGACTTTCAAAAAAATCGGTTCATAAATTAAATAAACACGGTTATCCCCCATTTCTGATCCACCATTTTGAATTTTTTAATTTTAACAAATGATTTATACTTAGCGATTTTAGAAACCCCAATTCCCGACTTTCAAAGAAAATCAGCTGATATATTAAAAAATGCACAATTTTGTATCCTAAAACCACTGGTTATTATATTTTTTATTTTGAAATTATATAAAAAAGTATTAGTTTGTTTTTTTAATTATGTAACTTTTTAATTTTCTAATCCCCTAAAAATGCCCCGCCTCTGGTTGGATTTTGCTCATTAACGAATTTGCCCTAGACATTATGGTAAAGAATTTTTGTATCTAATTTCATATCGATAGCTTTAATGGTTCAAAATATATCCCGCACACACAGACAGACAAGAAATTTTTTTTCTAAAAACTTGTTTTTATCGATAGCTTTCATGTTTCAAAAGATATCGAACAAACTCGCGCGTCACATAATCAGACACGAGATTTTCTTTTACTAAAAATGTGTTTTTCGTATTGTTTATGCCACAAAACATTGAGAAATGTAAAAAAAAGTGTTTGAAAATTTAAACCGATTACATAGCTTTCTCTTTACACGTACGTATATGCGAAATCAATACATTAGCCAAAACTTTACCTAAATCAGCGTATTATTGTGGACACAGTGTAGATGTATTTGAGTTTTATTCTAACGAATTGAAAATATCCACGTCCTGCAGAATTGATTATGCAGGGTGGTCAAGTTTACCCTTCAAACTTTAAGAGGTCAGAGATGGTTTAAATTAAGTAGACCACCTCTTGTGAACATTATCTATTTCTCGCTTAGTTTCGGAGATAGTGTGTTAAAATTCTTCAAATTTTTAATAATTCAAAAACTGTTGAAGGTACTGCCTTGAAATTTTAGGCGTGGTATTTTTCTAAGCGCGAACTTTGGCCTTCATGCGGACTCCACTGGTGTCGCCATAGCGTAGGAGAGCCAAATTTTTCACCTAAACTATGCTACGCCACTGATTTGTGCAGGTAATTTTATGGTTTTTTGAAATTAAGTTTGATTTAGGAAAGAAAGGATATCTTTGAATTTTTTCGTGCAATGTTTACTTTTCGAGTAAAAAACATTATACCATGAACAAGGTTTAGCGCAGATTTATTTATGTAAAAATTAAACATACAGAAAACGAATTTATTACAAGACAATAAAACAATTAGTTTCTAACAGTATTAACGAAATTGCTCACACTTGGGAATAATGGAATTGATAGCGCCAGATTCTTGATGATAATTTCCTCTCATAGCTGTGCACGCGTGTTGGATACGTTCGATAAGCTCCTACCTCGTTGTCGCTGGCGTGGCATAAACATTATCACATGTAAACAATAACGAAATAATGTTCTCAAATTCATTATTAATTCATGATAAAAAAAATATACAATTAGAGTATTAGTACAGGTATTATCAAATCAAACCGGGGAAGGGGGGGGAGGGTCGAAAAGCATGCTTACGTAAAATGTTTAAATATTAATTCGGGATGAATCTTGCAAGGTCTAATTTACGCTGCATTCTGGTCATAAGAACGTTTGGTTGTAACTTATGCTCAAATGACTGTCAAAAGGTGAAAGAAACGTTAAGCTGTACAAATATAACAAGAATTTGCATATATAGATGTGTTCGAACATATTCTGAAATACACTGATAATTGAATTAACTTACTAATTCATGAAATTATTTTCAGTTCGTGTGTCAGCGTTAATAAAACTATTGTTTGAAGAGAAGTTTCATTTGATGGTTGAAGAGTATTTTAATAATTATTTATTCATTGTATTATCTGTAACTGATGAAGGAACATCGAACGGAATCTGTTAAATCTCAAAAATAAGTGGTGAATACAAGGAAACCTCGTCAGTTTCTGTTTGAACCAGTTTATCTCGAAAACGGTTCGAAATCGAAATAGCATTATCTGATTAAAGTCAATCTAAAATTGGATGTAGAGCTCAAAAATGTGTAAATATACAGGGTTCCATTTGAAAAAATTGACTTCCGCTCCTTTTTTCATGTGATCCAAAGTATCTGCATTTTTTAAAGACCCTGTACGAGGCAAATAAAAATATGACTCGATGTAAAGATCCTCATGGTATCACTCCACTCCATTTCAAATTTGATCGTCTTAATACCAGAGAGTTCAAGATAATTAGCGTTTATAAAAGTACATGTTTTGTAAAAAAAAATCGAAATTAATTTACATCTCTTAAACGGTAATAGATAGCTATAGGGAAATAGTACATGAAGTTGTTGACAAAGTAATAGGTAATCATAATATGATATTATATACAGGGTGTTCCATTTGAAAAATCAAAGTAGTCGCTACTGTATAGTAGAAGCGACAACGCCGCATCATCTAAAATATTTTAGGCATGTAGATCATATTAATTTATGCATACTGTTAAATTTTCAGGTTGATCCGTTGTCTGGTTTGCCAGAAACGTCTAATTAACGCTCATCGTGAAAAGCCCTATATATAATATATATATATATATATATATATATATATATATATATATATATATATATATATATATATATAGGGTGTCTGTGTATTATACAGACAACGCCTAACTGTAGATTCAGAGGATAAAATAAAGCGGAGAAAAATTACCATAAAATAATGTTTTTTTTGCTAATCATTTTGCAACGACGTAATGAAACAATAAAATTTGGTACAGTTTCTTACTCGGTTAAGCTGCTCCTTTGAGCAAAATATGGCCGGCTTTAGGTCATGGCCTCCTAGATTTTTACGACTATGACGTCATAGTATCATTCAGAACTTTTCCTATCGACACTATCATAACAATTAAAAGCTGTCATTCAATAGAACGTTAATTTCTCAAGACATTGCAAAAAGCTAAAACCACTGTAGTAGTTAATACATAAAGGTTTTAACTTTTATTTTATTAATACAGCTGGCCAAACTTACGGTACATAGTACGTAAGTGGCTTAAAATCAAAGCATGCAATTAAGAAGAAAATAAACTGGCCTAGATAATAGAAAAATAAATCTTTATTTCAACAAATATTCGAAATGTTTATCCTCGCAACGTATACAAGCCTGAGCTCGTCGTGCGAACAGTACGTAGTATCGCAGGATTTTGCCGAATTTCTTCGGAAGCAGCTACTATTCTTTGCCATAGAACGTCGCGGTCTCGAACAGGATTGACGTACAATTTTCTTTTAAAACTCCCCATAGATAAAAGTCCATTGGGGTAAGGTCAGGAGACCTGGGTGTCCACTTTATTGATGCATCAGCTCCTCTACCGATCCACCTATCACGATATGTAGTATTTAAGTATTCTCGCACAGGGAGGGAAAAATGTGGCGGTGTTCCATCATGCATAAAAATTAGATCGCAGCGTAACTCTAACGGTACATTCTCAAGTAATACTGGCACTTCGTCTCGGATAAATTCAAAATAAAACTGACCATTTAATCTTTGTGGCAGAACAACCGGGCCTACTAAAAAATCTCCAACGGTTCCAGCCCATACATTAATAGTAAACTGGTCGAATTATTCTAGGATTTTCATCATTCCATTCGTGAAGATTATGAAATTTGAAAATTCCATTTCGTGTCAGGAACGATTCATCTGTAAACAAAATTTTATCAAAAAATCTATTATCGCCAATAAAGTCATTCATAATCCACCCGCAAAATTCTACGCGTAACGCAGGATCCCCGTCTTGCAATTATTGGACACGTTTAAGATGATAAGGCCGCAGAAGTTGTTCTTTCAATGTTTGGTGAACAGTATCCCTTGGTGTGTTAAATAGTCTTGCCAGTCTTCTCAAGATTTCTCTTGGATTTTCTTCAACAACGTTTAGGATTGTTTCTTCTGTTTCAACGTGAACTTGCCGTGGGCGACTTAGTTCTGCAGTGGATTTCTTCAATGTCCCAAATTCCCTTAGCCGTCTGTCTACTGCAGCAAAGGTAGAATGGTATGGGAATGCGTCTGTTTGGAAATATTTCTCCGTACATTCGTGCTGCTGCTCGACAATTCATTCTACGCTACCCTAATATTATATCGGTGAGTTGGCTAAAAGAATATTCCATTTTTACGAATACTAGAGTATTCGAAATAAACAACAAGGAAAACGAAATGTAAACGTGAAACGTTCCGTTATTGCTTATCTTAACAATTAAACTGACAGATTAGGCAAAACATTAGATATTACATGAGGAAAGCTACCTTCTATTTTGGTTTAAAAAATTCGTGATTGTATATTCTGTATATTCTTTGCATAAGGCGAGCATTGATTTCAATACACACTAGATCTTTTTTTGATATGAAATAACGTTCTTCCACATTTACAGTGATGAAAATAGTTTTCAACAACATAATTTTAAAATGATTATTCTACGACAAATCTACCAAAATTTAACAATTTTTAACTAAATTATGATGGTTCTGGAAATAACGAAACATTGCTCTAATAGCCATTCTGATTTAACGATTAAAGTTTTTGCACAATCATTTCATTTCTCAAATATTAAGCGAAAATTTGCAAGGGCTTTTCTCTTAACTAATTAATGTTCTATTAAATGGAGCTTTCAATTGTTATGATATGTGACGATAGGAAAAGTTCTGAATGATACTATGACGTCATAGTCGTAAAAATCTGGAAGGCCATATTTTGGAAAATTACTTTATACAATCAATTAAGAAACTGTAACAATTTTTTAATTCAAACGTCGTTGCAAAATGTTCTTTATATCAACCACTTAATTTTTGAACCTTTGATTCAAATTATATCTCTAAAAAAACAATATTACAGAACTTTTCTTCGCAAATCGTCTTTATTTTATCCTGAACTAAAGGTCGAAAGGTCGGTGTAATACCACCTCAAATATATATATATAATATATATATATATTATATATATATATATATTATATATATATATTTATTATATATATATAAGTCTCATTATAGCAAAAGTTAATGATAATCGTTACTCATCATTTAGTTATTTATGTAGAAATTATTAATCAAACCTTTTTGCTCTATAAGTAACAGTTATAAGTTTTTGTTATGAACGAATAAGTTCAAAGGTAATATGTAATTAAAATTATTATTAATTTTATTAAATACATAAAAAAAGTTTACCTCAAGTAGGATTTGAACCTACGACCTGTACTTTGCTAGAGTACCGCGCTAACCAACTGCGCCATCAAGGTTCAAGCCCAATCGATGTAAATTTTGTCTTTATGTATATAGAACTGATGTAAATTCTAAAATAATAGATTATAATCAAATTTTATATTAATGAATGAGCCTGCAATATGCAAGGATTCACACATACAAAGCAACTTGACTAATATTAAATTATTATAAGCTTTCTTTATGAACGAATAAGTTCAAAGGTAAATATGTAATTAAAATTATTATTAATCTTATGAAATACATAAATAAAGGTTTAGCTCGAGTAAGATTTGAACCTACGACCTGTACTTTGCTTGAGTACCGCGCTAACCAAATGCGCCATCAAGGTTCAAGTCCCAATCGATGTAAATTTTGTCTTTATGTATGTAGAACTGATATATATATATATATATATATATATATATATATATATATATATATATATATATATAAAAGTACAATTTCCTCAATTTTTGTTGTATTTTAAGTATTAAACCTATAAATTTAGTAGCGTCCAACAACAAACAATTGCTTTACTGATTATATCTATGGATATATCTCTGCCTCATTCACGACCTGTTTAAATGAGTTCTCAATTACAGTAAGTTTCATAAGTTTATACCTCACTGAGCTTAGACCGTGTTGTAATTTACCTTTTTAATATAACAATCAATCACCCATAATTTTTTATTTGTTATAAAGGCTTAAATACATTTTTGGAAACAAAACAGCTTAACACATAAATAAGGATCACACGCCGTATGTTGGTCATATACGCTACATAGTTATGAAAATAATTAAAATCCAACCGCCCTGTAATAAAGAAGTATCCAAATCTTAAGTTGTCTGAGATCTGTATGAACTAATAATATTACTCAATAATGTAAGTACTCTTTCACATTCCCATTCTATCTGATTTCTTGAAATATCTACTTTATATTCTGAAGATACACTTAATTTTGCATATTTACGCTCAATCAGTTCAACTACATTCAAAATTTGAAATAAATATCTATGTAGGAGAACATAAGGTGCTATTAAACTTGAAATTAACGTTATTGATGCGAAATGTAATTAAAACAGTATCCACCATGTTGAAATCGATTTCTACTCTAAAATTCTGGTATGTTCTTACAAACATCAAATTGTAAACTTACGATTCTTTTAATGAGTTCCCAAAATTAAAATATTCACTAAGCAGCAATGCTTTAAATAATAAAATTCAATTAATTAACTTAAAGCAAAAGCTTGCAAGTTAACGACTTAAATTTTCTTTTAAGTTATTGCGTAATAAACAAATGAAATATGAATTAATTTTTAGCAAAAGTAACCCTTTTCACAATTACTTTATTATAATTAAGAAATGTAATTGAAAATTTTTCCACTGCTATTCAAACTAGTTATCTTGAACTAAATTACTGAGAATAGATATCTGTTGCAATAAACAAAATTTCTTAACATATTTCTTATACATATATTACAACAGAATCTCCACCATTATTACTACTTACTCTTATTATTTTATTATCTCCTGATCTAATTATGTATACTCCCTATGTAAAATATATTGGCAATTGGATTATAAACCCGTTTAACTCGTTTTATTAAACAAATATTAAAAAAACAGTGGGTTTTACTATCGAACTAAGGCTAACACATTAACTAAAATTAAAACATTCTTACGCTAGTAGTTTGACCTAAAATGGTATCTTAAATCGTTTAAGGTACTAAGACACTTCTAACTGCCTAAATTACTATCAGCTGGTTAGTGGACGTGAGCGAAAGGTGTCTACAATACCTCGCTTAAAATTGTTCGTCACTTACTAAAGTTTTAAATGCACTTTTTGCTTGCAACTAATTCTCCATAGTTCTTATATGCAATATAATTTAATAAAGGGTATGATAGTACTGTATGCTTCAATGTATGTTTACAGTATAGCCGCTTAAAACAGTTTATGATACTATCTTTTAAAATTGAAAGTTTGATTCGATCAATTACAAAATTTTTTCTTCAGTTAAATAAGTGAACTACACATAATACATAGGCACTAGATCCCACAACGATGTTATGTAACTTAAAGAAGAGCTACACTTTACTTTATGGCAATACGATTATATGTGTTTGGGACAACATTTACTTTATGACCAATATCAAATTCTTAAGCCTCACACTGTTCCTTGCTCTCGTCTCAACAGCAAAAGATTTTCGCATCTCCAAATTTTCTTTTTATATCTCTAACCACGTCAATATTTTGCAATCCTATTGATTCAAAATTGAATACTCAAAAATCTCTTCTGCGCAAAACAGGACAAGTACACCCATCAACAGGATCTATCCTGTACGAGTCCAACTTTTACGTTACACCTTAAACAGTAGGCCTAAAAGATGGTACGAAAAGGAGCAATACTCCACTCGTGTAGAAATAAGTTACTTAAACTGTAAACTCATTCGCTTTTAGATTCTCAATATAAACAAAATTGCTAGAAAGGTACTTTATTAGTTTATCTGAAAAGCGGTTCTTCATTATGAGACAAGAAATGTTGTAAAGTTAGATTTCAAACGATAAGCTCTGTTTATAGGTCAAATTTGAAAAAAACACTAATTGTGTAATAAACCATTTATTGGCTGACTACCTTAAAACGCAGACTGCAAGGAAATACACTTATGCACATAAATTAGATTTCACAATGAAATTCAAACAAAAGTTCTTCAACTTCAACAATTGTCGGTTATCAATAAATACTGCGTTCTAAATGTTCTTAATTGCATTTTCAAAATACTTAATTTTTAATTTCTAACTCGAAACTCGAAGAAAATGTGATGGTTCTTATTTATTCTTGATCAACTACTTATTGACTTACAATTATTGACAAACTCACTAAATGTTTTTTAACGCGTTTATTTCTATCCTTTATAATCCTACTGATAATCGAAATAATTAGCCTGTGGCCCACTTGGGCAAACGTATTTCGGCAACCGCAGTCAGGTCCTTCAGTCCTCTGGTGGAGGTGGAGATTAAAGCTTTCGACAATTAGTAAGATGACCAAAACGGTCGAAATTATTACCATATGAAAATCTAACTTTATCTTTTATTGTTAATTACTAAGCACGATTTTTATTTGTATAATTAACTAGTTAATAGTGGGTTTAGAAAGCACGGAATCGAAGGCCTTCAGTTAAAACAAAATTTTATACTTTTATACTGTAGGTAGCGGACGACGAAAATTTTATTATTATAATAAACATTTTCAAATCCAATTGTTACCGCGATATAAAGATAATTAATGGGTTTAAATATCTTGATAATAAGTCGTAATTTAATAATGTTTTCTGGATATTTTATTTTCTGTATTTTACGTAATTGATATTTGAGTAAGAGGTGAACAGAAAAAACATATATTAGGTAAATGGCAGGTGTACGCTTAAAACTGGCTTTGTCGGAACCGTAACAAATTTTGAAGTTATTTGCACATTATTGTGGTAAAACTTCACTGTAACAATAATTGTATCGGTACGTCGCGATCAAAGACGTCGTTATTTGTTACTTTGAAATTCGATATTAGATATAGGTTTTCTCGGACGAATGCATATTTTAAAATTAATACTCCTTTAGGTAATTAATGGCAACTATTTCCAGGAAGTTTCTTGTTCTTTATATAACTTTTAAAACGGGGTTGATTCGGAGATATAGGTAGTGAAGTCGGAGGTGGAGGCAGTTACGATTAGTATTTTGATTCAACCGGATCGATTTGATTGTTTAATTTAGAAACCCTCATTTTAAACCGTTCTGTCTATAAATATTTTTGTCGTGTACAGTTGAGAAAACTAAAACGCTAATTCGTTCTTTTCTTGTTGATGAGTTTGTATCTAGTTTGTATTGTTTCTAATGTCCACTCGTAAACTCCTAGAGTGTATAAGGCAATGATGACAGTGCCTCTAATAAGTGGACGGAACTCGTTCGAGTCGTTAATGAGATGCTTGCAGACGCTAGCGTTTTGTAAGCTCTGTATGACGTATGTTAGATGTGTATAATGTGTAAGCTTAACAATGGTGAATAGATTCAAGAGTGAAACTAAGTCGGTATTTTAAGTAAGACTTTCATAAGGTTACGGTTCATGTCAATAATAGTAGTTTATCAAAGCAAAATGCTTTATGTAACGTATTAAAATAATCATTGCCTTGTAAGAAGTATCTAATTAGCACGCAGGCTCATTAAGTTGAAATCTGTTAAAGAAGAGGTGCGCTTTAGACAGTACCGTAGCCCTATTCATTATTAGAATGACTTGGCATTGTTTTCTGTTTTATATTTGATATAGAGATTCGAATTCAAAACGTTAAAGATAAATCTCGGTTATGATTGTAAATAGGCAATACCGATGGTTTACACACACACGGGTCCAGATGACCGTGAAAACTCCTCGAATTCCATTTTATTGTTTTTATTGTTTTGTATAGATGAATGTGTCAACTGAGAAAGGGGCGCTGTATTTTCTAACGCAGTCACTCAATCTTATGTATCGGTCACGTTGTTATGATTTATTTGCACTTACCTTTGTAGGGCTTTGTTTTAATGAGTTTCTTTTTAGTGTCTTTGATTCAGTCTGTTTAATTACAATAATTTGTCTACGAATTAATTTCTCTTTATATGTAATTTATTGTAATTGTACGTATGTATTTTGTGATTTAAGTCTCTATACAATTGTGTATGTGTAAATTCCTTGCCTATTTTATTTTGTTTCTACAGTTCTTATTATTACCTGTACAATATTACTGTTGTTATATTTTATATACACCGTAATCTGCCTTTTAATTGCTTATTTACTTAAATACCGACATAATTGGCTGTATAGGACCACATGTTTGGTATTACAATTTTTGTTCTGGTATATTTATGACACAATTGGGGGTGTTTCACCGTTTATCTTATTGTGTTTATGTGTAGCTAAACTGCTTTTTATTTTATTTTATTCCTTAATGTTATAATTTTGTACGCACTTTGACCTGATCAAATGGTGTTTTGTTATGTATTGAACCCTTTCTTTGTTTCGCTTTTGTTATTTGACTTATTAATGTACATGTGTAATTACTTATTTATGAATAAATTGGGTTTTCTTGGTGGTTCTTTCCCAACATAGTAAATTAATGGGTTCAACCATAATTTGCGCAAAGCTTGTTGATTTTAATTTGAGTAGCTTTATTGTTTACCTGTCCCACATGATTCAACACTTAACCTTATTCAAGCCTATCTAATTCAAATAACACAGCGTAGCTACCACTAGACGGCCAATTTTTTGATCAGATTTGAGGTTTTCGAGTACTTAAATATCAGACTTGTAAATAAATTCTAATGTTTTAATTATTGGCAGGAAAGGCAATGTAAGGCAAGCAATCATTTGAGTAATAGTAGTATTATTGTCAGTAAGGTCTAGATACATCACTTAGCGATTGTTTTGTTCTTGAATTTTCATTCTTGCGAATAAGCTCAAATTACACTTTCTAAGACAGGATACCTGGGGACGCTACAAACCTCAAAAGGTTTTAAAATAATGTAAAAGTGTTAAATAGCAACTATCTGGTATTGCGGAGAAAATAGTCATACAATGTATTCTAAGAATGTGGTTTTATTCTCGAGAACAACCGACTGTTAGGGAGTCAACCTGATAACGACGAATTCTTTATTGATTTCTTTAAAACAGAATATTTTCAGAGTCTTTTACTTATTTTTAATGGTGGTGCTTTTGTAATTATTAAAATTACTTTAACTTAATAAAATACAAAACATTAACAACACAGATTCAAATTCAATAGTTTATTCATATTATGGAACAATTATTGATTATGGGAGTATTAACAATTTCAGTTGACTGGTCCGGAGAGGTAGCCTCTTCAGTCGGTTGATTACATAGTTTTTTGTGATATAATTATATTTCATTTTTTATAGGTTTATAACATGTTATACTTAATGTCTGCGCAAAAAAAAGAAAAAAATACATGTTTAATTTGGATTTACGTAACTTAATTTAGTATTATTTCATTTATTCTATGAGGATCGTTGTGGACGGGACTCGTGGATGGGTGAGTGGTGTTTCCTTAGAAGCAGGCGGGCTGGTCCCTCGGAGCATCAAAATGGATCGGGATCCCGGACGTCGGTATAGCGTCTTGTGGGTGTTACCTGTAGTGAATAGAAAGGATTATTAGTATTATTATTATTGCGCTGTTAATTGAATTTTATGTGTTGTGTAAGCCATGGTTAGATGTGAATTTTGAGTAGCAAGTGGTAGATTGTGTTACAATGTAAAATTTAATGTATTGATATTGTTAGCTATACTTATCCCGGCATCCCTACCCATCGCCATTCCGGAGGTATTTACACGAAAAGGGCGAACACCTCCTGACCGTGTGTGACGATTACTCGCCACAGGTCAGTCGCAGTTTGTACCGGAGCTAAGGCCGCTGGCACCGTTGGATGGCAGGTAGGGCCTTCGCCATATCTAAGCTTCCGAGGAAGCCGAGAACAGCGTCGAATCCTAAAGCGGGTGAAGAGGGCTTTTTTACATCTGCGGCTTTCACCGCATCCGATACTTCAGCCATCTCGCTACCACTCGCCGTCGCTTTGGCGTAACTAACGCCGGTTCGGACTAGAGGGGGTGGTATCCTCTTTTGTCGCTGTTAAGGTGGATCTTCGGTCTTCTTCCGCTGCTGGAGACGTGATGGTGGACCTTCTGTATTCTTCCGCTACGGGAGACGTAGGTACCTCGGGCAACCCCTGCACACTTGACAGCGTGCCGCCGCTCTACAGCAACGCTGTGCGTGACGGAATCCCTGGCACCGGTGACACTGCCCGATGTCTGGTCTCCGCCTCAAGTCTTCAATGGAGACACGTAGGCGAGCCACGTACTCCATCAGCCGAATCTTCGTAAGGTCCTCCTCAGTTGCTACCTATACCATCAGAAGCGGGATCGGTTTGCCTTGTTTTTTCATTCTAAAACAAGAGCTTATATCAATGTCATGATAGTTTAGCTCAGAGGTAACGTCAGCCTCGGAGATATCTACGGGTATTCCCGTAGAACCACCTTGAACGAACGTTCCCTCTTTACCTGATAGGTATGGTATGGTGTACCATGCCTGTCGATATACCACATTAGCCTGGCCACCTTTTTAATATGAAATACGGTGGAGCTATCTATTGTAAAGGAGGCATAAAAAAATATTTCATTATAATTACTGTATTTTATACGAAGTTGTATGTAACAGGATAGAAATCGGGATTTTAATTATCCATTGGATACGAAAATGTAATTTCTGTGTTTAAGGGACTCTAAATTTGAGTTTATTTACAGAAATGCAATTCGGGATTTTATTATCTATATGGTTTGAAGTTTCGTGATTACGACCACTTTCTTAGGATTGGGCTAGATTCTCTAGATGCTCTTGGAATAATTACCAATTACTTCGGTCTCGAGCAATCTCTATAACCTATCAGGTGCAAATTACCTCAAAAGTTTATTTCACTTCACGTTACTAAAACCAATTAAATTAATGTTAAATAAACGGTGCCGTTTAATAGCTGTGTTTAGAGTAAGTATAGATTGAAACTTAGTGGACTCCGGATGTAAAACACTATCAGCTTCATTTACGTTTGTTTCTTGTTTGGTTGAAGCACCGTTTCAGCTCAACTTTAAGGGACGATTTGCTTGGAAGAACAAGTACACCGAAGTATAAGCAGTTCGTTCCCTTATTTTTGAGTTGCCTACTGGCTCGCGATTATAAATAAAAATTAGGTGGCGCCCTTTTGTTTTCTGGCTGTTTCTGTTAATATGTATGTCATTTTATTATATATTAACCACAAAACTAAATTTTACACCTACGTCCATTTCCATTAAGCTTTCGGTGAATTTACTTGTCTATTACACGAATTCTGCTACCATTTTTACTCATAAAAAGGTGGTAGAGCTTGTGACAAAGGAATCGATGGGGATGGTATTTGCAAAAAGATAGGAAATTAATTACTGGAACATCATTACTGTATATGACAAACATATTTCTTATTTCCATAAAAAAGCGGTTTCTGCATTTGTATAATTTTCGACAATTTAGAACGTACTCTGTTAGAGATGTGTCAACTAATGCAACATGTGTAACTTTGTTCTACGTTTTTCTGCCTAATTTACGCTACATTCTGATCATAAGAATGTTTGAGTTGTAACTTATGCTTAAATGACTGTGAAAAGGTGAAAGGAACGCTAAGCTGTACAAATATAACAAGAAGTTGCGTATCTCTGGAATTAGAGGAGGTCTTGCCGCTTAGAATTCCTTAGAGAATGTTACTGTGTTAGAGAATATCCAGAATGTGATATGGAGTTTCAAAATACCAAGATTTTATTCGTATTTATTAATGTTATTGCTTTCGAGAATGTTCTACGTTATTTTATTTCAATTGATAATGCACGGTATAAATTTGATTTGATTAAGCCATGCTAAAGTTTGCATGTAATTTGAAATCTTTAAAATCGTGTCTTTTATCTTAATATTTACACTTTACGATATGCTTTGCCAGTGTTAAAAAGATTTTTTTAAATTAAACTTGTAATTGAAACGCGGAATGGGTTTATGTAATAATAGTGTTAGTAGTATTATACCTACGGGGCGAAAGGTGTTTATTTCTTAACAATGAAGGTAACCTCGACTACTTGATGTCACAAAATTGAGAAGATGTTTGATAACATATCGCCTACCCTCTTTGAATTATATGAAACCCTAATTATTTCCCTAATGTAAAGGTATATTTAATTATACATGTATAAAGCGTCGAGTACTTACCATATACGCATTTTACATTTGTCTGTAAAAAATGTGCTCAGAACGCATGGAGTAATTGTTAATGTTACCTTTATAAATTTGCAATAAGTAAATGTTATGGTAAAATGCGAAATGTATCGTATGGCGTCAATCAATGATGATAAGGTGAATGCGCGGGCGCGGCGCACCTGACGTTGCTTCGAGTCCGATTCATCTCACGCTCGGCGCCTCGACGCCTTGTCATAAATCCGTACGCAATTATGTGAGGCTGTTGCCCATTCGAGTAACTCCATTAGCGCCAGAAAGCATAAACTAGTGGTTGTTAATAATTATGGTTATTAAGGTAAGATATTATTTTCAAACTATAGTTTCCCGACTTTTTCTTTTTCGCGCTCAGTATAAAGATAATTTTTATTAATGTAAACAAAAATGTTTCGAACTTTTTCTAACTATCTCAAATTTCTAGGCGCGAAATTACGCGCAAATATATACATGTCTACAAACATTGTTTCTTTTAAAAGCAAAAAAATTAATTTGTGGTGTTAAATTTAGATATGTATTAATGATGTGCAAGTTTAACAGTTGAAATTAAAATTGTGTTTTTAAGAAATGAGCAGAACCTGGATAGTAATTAAAGCGAAAATGGAAAAGTTGTCGCTGAATGAGAATAAGGGTACCGCTATTCACTTTTATTGCGCTCTTTTAGTTACGTGATGCCAATATTGAATGTGTTAACAAAACGGTTAAGTGTATCCCTTATGTTAATGTAATTGATAAAATGTCATTGGCTAGATATGATATATTTCGGAAGATGACATTGGTGTGAGCGATAAGCGTGATCCGGGTACCTCTATTTTTTAATAGTGGAAAATATTAATAGTTTGATGCAATTGATCAACATTGCTTAAATATTTAATTAGTGCTGAAAAGATTAAGTAATTAACTACTTAGGTTTGACGGAATAATTAAATTAGTGCAATTACTGGAGTACTTAAGTGGTGTAAATCGCTTTACACATTTCGCTAAAGCGAACGATATTTAAATACGATAGTATTAACTAATTTGCTTTACATCCTTTAATTATTAAATGACAATGAGCTTCCCTTTAGATAAATGCTATTGAAAATATATTTTTTAATGAACAATCCGTTACACATTTTTGCTTAAAAGTCTCATCTAAGCTTGGTACACCATAAAACACTCAATGCTGGACAATCTGCAATATTAAGCTAATATTCATGGAAAGTAAAAGTGAGTAGATTGTAATAAAGAAACCATTTTTATGTACATTTCCTAAAGTTGGGAACCCCATTTTAGTTTAATATTGTCACATAATATGCCGGCCACATTTTCTACTGAATTAAGTTTTGTCTGTGCTTTTGTCTGAGAAAATCAATAAGAAAATTACACTTTCTCCACTTGTGAAAGAAAACGCATTGTTGCTTAACATTGTTTGAAAAATTTACAATTGGGTTAGTTAAATAAAGTGTTGCGTGTTTGGATAAAATTTTTATGATCTGAAAAACAATTCTAACGTGATATATAAAAGTTTACTGAAAGTTTACCTGGTTATAACTTTTTATTTCGCCAAACTTATTTTTGTATAATGTATATAATTCAACATTCATAACGGTGGTCTTACACATTTTATGCAACTACAACAAGTAAAGCTTTTTTCTAATATTCCCTTTATAGTTTGGCATTTTCAGCTTATTCATATCGAGGGAAATCTCTATGTGATTTCTGAAACCGTAAGAGATAAGAAGGGTAAATGACGAAAAAGTTGCAGTTTTAGAGCACCAATTCCACTTGTATCAAAACATGCTTTAAATGTTTTTCGGTTTAAAGTTATACGACAAAAACCATAAAGTTCAATTTCCGATTTTTGCCAGTAATAAGTTTATTTTTGGAAATATCAAAAAATTTTAGTTGATTCAACATTAGCTATCTCAAGAAGAAGCTAGAACCTTTCTGCGAGTCTTTGAGGATATGTATTTTTTATAAATTTTATTTACAAAATTTGTAAAACCTAATACAACTATGTAGCACAATTGACCATTTTATGACGTTTTGTTTAAGAAATAACCATCGTCAATAAAAGTTATGAGAAAATTTTATTTTAAATTTTTATCTGAATTATACACTAATATCAATCAACAAATATACAATTATATCAAACGTTCAAATTGACGTCCATTGTTTCTAATGGTCAGCCTACATCTACTTAAATAAGATTTATAACAATCATTTATCATTTCTGGAGAAACATTTTCACACGCTTGTTTAATTTTTCTTTTAAGTGGTCGAGATCTCTCGTAGAAGTTGTCTTTTATGAAAGCCCAGATAAAAAAATTGTTAGATTTGGTAAATGGACTGACCAAGAAATTAGCCCATTATTTTCGATCCACTTATTTGGGAAAATATTGTTTAAGTAATCTCTAACAATAGCGGCGTTATGTGCAGGAGCCCCATCTTGCTGATAATACATCATATTATAACATAACGTATTATGGCGGCGAGTAGTGCAGTCGCTAGTGAACACGAGCTAAATAAAATCTGTAGAAAGTGCAATAAAACTCCCCAAGTTTTTTTGAGTGTGTAACTTGTGCTTCAATGTACCACCCTCGTTGTGCTAAACATCTGAAACATGTCAAATTCATTGACGATAAGCAAATACCTTGCTGTGATAATGTACAAATTAATGATGTAAATCTACAGAATGGCAATTAAAATACAGCAGTTTTTAATAATTCAAATGCAATGGAAATTAAGCATTTGAAACAATTGCTTGCTCAAAAAGATGAAGTAATATTTTACCAAAAAGCTAAAATTGTAAGTTTACAAAATCAAATTTTGTTATTAAATAATGTCATGTGTCTAACCATCATATGGCATAAAAAAAGGAATGGGTTCAACTAAGCTCAGGCGTACGATCGGAAGACCGCAAAACACTCAGATGCGTAGTTATTTTGGAGGTATAACTTAAAGTGATAGTAATGTGGTTAGATAGGAACTGGATATGAGTAGGCGTCACAGGCTTTAATAAGGAAATACTCAAGTGTTGAGAGGAGAGGATTTACCAAAAAAAAAAAGAAATAAAAATGAAGGAAGAAGTAGAAATGAGTTAACAATTCCCCCGATAAAGTAATTTTTATTGTCGATATCCTGACAAAAGCATACTAGAATAAAAATATATTAAATTAACATTCCACCAAAGCCCACGATGGCAAGCAGTGAGCCTCAACTTGTGTCCACGGCAATTATAATTTAAATTTCAATTAGAAAAAAAAAAGTAAAATTATTATATGCCCCTTTCCGGCTGCTGTAACTTACTATTTGTATTCGGAATTGGCTAATTTAACACATAATCCCATTGGGATGTTTAGTAAGATAAAAAAATAATAAAGAAAAAAAAAATTTAATTATAGAACTTGCTTGCCTTACGCTTCACACAGTATACAGTAAATTGGAAAACTTGTTCGGTCCACAGTAAATAACTACCGTAACAAACAAAGTAATCAAGAAATTTATAGGAAATAAATTGGCCCGAACAACCTTGTCCATAAGAAAATCAATGTACATAATACATAAAGATTACGAGATAAAAAATTACAAATTCATATGAAACTAAATGTTTAACATTTGCAGTAGTTCACGTAATACAGATAATCGTTACACCCGGTATATTGCAAACAAAACAGGAGTTAAATTGTTGGGTGAATGTAGCCACAGAAGCTAGAATTAATTAAGTCAAAATGGAAGCTAATCTGCTTGGGTGCGGTCTATGAAGTCACTTTTAATGATTTAATCGAAGTTTTACTTGTGATTGAGTGCAAAAATATTATAAACCGAATTAGTGAATATATATATATATATATATATATATATATATATATCCCGTTTTAGAAAAAAAAGGATTTTGTGAAAGTGAACTGCTGGAAGCACCTTAAATATATAAATTTAATTAAGAGGTAACAATTGTCAATTATTTTATTACAAAATTAATATTATCAGTCCATTTATTTTCGTTGTAGAAATTCATTAAGAACCTCCTAGGTGTATTTGAAATTTGTAAACACAATCGTGTAACTAGGTGATGAGGAAAAAAAAGATCTGACCTTTATTGTTGAAACTACTACTTACTTGATCTTGCAAATTTCGGGTACTATTCCAATGATATAGCACCCTTCACGTATATGGTCATAGATGTCAGCAAGGCTCTTATGCCTTCCAGCGATAATCAGGTACTTTGGATGCAACGTAACAGTAAAGTGTGAGCAGAAAATATAAGAAGGAATGCCGTTAGAAATGTAGGTAGTACAGAGATGCTAAAAGAAGGTAAATATAAGTACGATGTTTAATTAATTATGACCGTTAATAAATTCTGTGACATTGAATGATGATAGTAAGCTATCTAATGGTATCCACTCATAAGTTACTAAACTGAATAAAGCTAAATCACATAAATCTAGTAAATGTAATGTAAGGAATCCCCCTGTAGCAGAATTAAAACCTGATCTCCAATTAAGCTTCCCATGCCAAATACTAAGGAAGGTAATATTTCTGTACCTAATGTGGACACTCTACTAAGTTATGTAACCAATTAATCACTATAAACAATGATACGCTCCCGGAAGGTAGGTGGAGAACAACAAAATATGTCAAATCAAAAAGAAACACAACTCTTATTGGTAAGATCGATTCTCAATGCATTATTAAAACTGTAAAAAAACAGACTCCATCTACATGTGTTTAAACTCGATCCTGATATTACTAATAAAATGATTTCTAGTTACCTAAAGGATTACTTCCCTGACGTGTTGTGTGAGAAATTACAATCAAAGTATTCAAATTATTATTCGTCGTTCAAAGCGGCAGTAGTCGAAATGGATAAGGAGAAAATTTTAAATCCTTCAATTTGGCCTGTGGGAACTCGAGTTAACCGGTTTTTTCGCAAAAGACAGACGATATCGACAAACGACTGGACTATAAAACGCCTACGAAGTGAAATATTTTGAGTCATTTTAATAGATAAAAACTTTGACATTATGTGTGTTAGTAAACACTGGTTTACAGATATTGACTTACTAGAGTTTCTGAAATTGGGTCCTTGGGGGGGTGGTAACACACTTTTGTAGAACTAATACAATACACGGTGGTGTACTAATATTGGTTAAGTATAACGATAATATTAAATCACTCGAGTCGTTATAGACTCGAGTTAAATACAGTTAAACACAGTTCAATGCAGTTAAATAGAGTTAAATACAGTTAAATACAGTTAAACACGGTTAAATACGGTTAAATACAGCTAAATACAGTTAAATACAGTTAAATACAGTTAAATACAGTTAAATGCAGTTAAATACAGTTAAATACAGCTAAATACAGTTAAATACAGTTAAATGCAGTTAAATACAGTTAAATACAGTTAAATACAGTTAAATACAGTTAAATGCAGTTAAATACAGTTAAATACAGCTAAATACAGTTAAATACAGTTAAATGCAGTTAAATACAGTTAAATACAGTTAAATACAGTTAAATACAGTTAAATACAGTTAAAATACAGCAACCACAATCTCTTTCTACAATATCTAAAAGTAAATACAGTTTAAGATACTTGCTAGCGTAAAATTAGTGCAATAATCTCGGTTTCTGAGGAAAATATTACTAAATACTGTATAAAGATCTCATTATATCAAAAGTTGTCGACAGAATTATTTGAAGTTTGCGGAATACGTGTAAGTTGCAATGTTGTAATTGTTACAATTTATAGATCTCCACTTGGAAATTTTAATGAATTTTGTAGTAATTTAGAATCACTTCTTGAACAACTTAATGAATCTAATACTATTATACTAGGAGACTTTAATGTGAACGTTATGTCTAAATGTAAACAGTCACAAATGGTTATTGAATTGTCATTAAGGTATGGATTTAGTCAGACAATTTTTACGCCTACTCACAGCGAAAATTGTATCGAAAATATTTTTATTAATTTTTCAACGAATAATTTTAATTCAAAAATAGTGGAAACGGGCTTATTTGAACACTTTGGTCAAATAGTTACTTTTTGCGTTAAACATCCGTCACAAACTAATTCAAGCACTGTAGTTATCCCCGATGAACAATATGAAATTCAGTAGGCATGGCAGCACTTGAATGGAAAACACCCTTATTGGCAGTACTTGAGACAGATGTTGAGGGTTGCATAACCTTCCGGTATCTTGCATCCGATTTTGTCTGTATGGTTGCGTACTGCATTAGGGGTTAAGCAGGGGATCACTTTGGGGATGATTGCTTGCCGACGTCTGCATAAGGGGTAAGCAGGGGATGCCTGTGTAGGGATGGTTGCATGCCGATGTCTGCATAAGGGTTAAGCAGGGGATGACTGTGGGGATGGTTGCATGCCGATGTCTGCATAAGTGGTAAGCAGGGGATGACTGTGTGGGGATGGTTGCGTGCCAATGTCTGCATAAGGGGTAAGCAGGTGATGACTGTGTGGGGATGGTTGCATGCCGATGTCTGCATAAGCAGTAAGCAGAGGATGAATGTGTACTGATGGTTGCTTAGGGATGTGTGCATACGGGTTAACACATGAGGGGGTGATAACATGCAGAGTAAATAAACACGATAATAGTAATTTATTGTTACAAAATACACTAATGAAAGAACATCTTCAGCATATCTGCTTTACTTGCCTTAATGAATGAAAGAAATATTTGACATTGGAAAGTTAGGTTCTGCAATATCTTCTAAACTAAGGGGGTTGCTAAGAGATGGTTGCATTTATTTAATAACTCTTTCAGGGATGATGTTATATTGAAGCTTGTACACTTATTTTCTTAAATCTAAAAAAATATATGACATTATAAGCGATAAAGGGACGCTTACTTACCAAGCACCATCTGAATTCATTTGAGAAACTTATATCCGCCACATTCTGATAATTACAATCAAGTATACAAAAAATTGATGCAATATCACAATCTCTGTAATATCTAAAAATAAAACGTTTAAGATGGCCCTAAAATAGGAATTTCACTTAACACTGGTAGTAAAATTAATAAAATTATTACGTTTTAACAAAATATCACTCTATTGAAATGTTGTTTTGTGATAGGCAACTGATATCTGCTTCATTCAGATAATTTTAATGCAAGTATATAAAGATTTTTGCAACACAACTACCATATCGTTAAAATGCAACATCACAATCTCTTTCTACAATTTCTAAAATAAATAAAGTTTAAAGATGACAAGGAAACATAAATACACTTTCCATAGTAAAACTTTTTAGTAAAAATATTACTAAATACTGTATAAAGATTTCATTATATGAAAAGTTGGCGACAGAATGATTAAAACGTTGAGGTAGGAAACTGATATCCGGTCCATACTGATAATATGAAATATTGACTAAATGTAAGTAACGAATACAATATTGTTAAAATACAGCACTACAATATCTAAAAGTACTAGCGTAAAATTCGTGCAATTATCTTGGTTTTTGAGGAAAATATTACTAAATACTGTATCAATATCTCATTATATCAAAAGTTGTCGACAGAATGAATAGAGTAGGAGCAAACAAGTGGATCATAAAACCACAACATCCGGTAATACTAGAAAAAGCAATACTTACTATTTTTATATAAAAACAATACGTCACAATCGAAAGTGTTAGAACATTGATACAAATTGTTGTTAAATTGAAGTAAAATTAGAAAACAATGTATCAGGTACATTCAGAGCTGTTGTAAGTACCGATAAAAGTACTTAAGTCTTAAGTACCAGTACTTGTTCAAGGTGCAACTAAGTACAAGTACCAGTACCAAGAATATATAAATACTTAAGTATTTCGTTTAAGTATTACTTGAAAACAGTAAATTTAAGTACTAAGTATTAAGTAAACTATTTGTGTACTCAAGTACCTACATTTAAAAACTTGGTACTTAAATATCGGGTTCAAGTACTTAAACATGTGTTGTAAGTACCTACTAATACGTAAACATTAATATTAAGTACCAGTATTTACTTTTCAGTACAAGTACTTAAGTAAAACTGAAGAAAATCCTATCCTATGTAACAGAAACATTTCCTTCGATTGGAATTCAGAATTAGAATACTTAGATGTTACGTATTTTCAACACTGCTGTAGTGCTGTATGAATTGGAGAGCTGGACGTTGAAAACAGTACGATATAAGTAAATTACAATCATTTCAGTTATGGTGTTATAAAAGAATGCATAAAATTTCTTGGACATAAAGAACAACAAATAGGACACCAACGAGAAAATGTTAAACGAATAAAACTAGCGTGTGAAACAATGGATATTGGAGACATTGTATCTCTTATAAATCTTACGATTTTTTCATCATCTTCTCCAGATGTTTCAAAAGGATCAGGTTGTGAAGACGCATTACTAACATTACTATTATTGTTATATAAGTCATTAAACGTTGCTGCTGATTCTTTATTTGCCATTACAATAAAAAAATTATGCATGCTGAAAATGTGAATATAGTAATTACTAGTATGTCACAATAACGGTCAAACATTTAAAATTTTTAAACAATATTTTAGACGTTTTCAAAATAATACATATCTATTTTTGGAGATGTAACCAGTTCAACTTAATTTTTATTTATTAAAATGGGTCGGGTAAAGCAGGCCTTTCATCTAAAAAACGGCGTAGAAAAACAAATATTTTATAGCTTTCCCTTATACTATTAAAAAAATGTTTAATAAGCCTTCATTCTTGAACTATTTACATTATAAATTATAACTTATAAATATAACATAAACTTACCATCAAATATTAATAATCCTTATACACTACACTAATTAATCGAACTCTCCGCATTGATTCTTTACAATCAAGTAAATGATATTTCTGTTCTCGCTGCCCGTGCAGTTCAGGAATAATTCAAGAAAATACTTGTTGAAACGTGTTTTCGATAACGACTGCAAATTGAAGAGATTGAATAATATATGATCAAGTACTTTTCAGTACTTAAGTACTTTATAGAGTACTTAAGTACATTTAGATATTTAAGTACATTGAGAGTACTTAAGTATTTTTATTTTTAAATTGTAAGTAAAAAATACTTAAAACAAATTTAAGTACCTAAGTACAAGTATTAACCTGAATACTTAAAGTTCAAGTACCAGTACACGGATTTTATGGGATACTTAGAGTAAAATACTTCAGTACTTAAAAGTACTTAAGTACATTTTTAAGTACCTTCGGTAATCAGTACCGCAGCTCTGGGTACATTTAACAATTTCAAATTAATAAAATAAAGATTAAAGACGCATAATATGATTAGAGTATAAAAGATAAATGATTGATGTTGAAAATTAAATGGATCGAAGATAGAAGCATTCGAGGTTTGGTAATGAATGATAGAACATAAATGGTAGACGATAGCGGCATTAGAGGATTGATCTTGAAAATTAAATGCATGAATGGTAGAAGCATTAAAGGATTGGTGTTGAATGATAGAACATTATTTTGATTTTTAGAAATGGTTTCAATGGAATACTTTGATTTCACATTTAAGAATGCATGACTGGCTTCTTTAACATTTCTAATTCGGTTCGACTATCATATTTATTCAAGACTTCGTTGTGATATTTTGTATTGTGTTGCAATTTATTAATTGCAAAGCTGAATACCTATGTACTTTAAAACCGTTCAAGTAAGTAATACACAAGATTTAGAAATCACTTTATCCGCGCGCGAGCAAGACCTAACCTAAAAATCAAAAATCAAACCAAAGCAAATGTTAGAGTTAAATCAAACTTTTCAGTTAAAACGATTTCTAAAAGTTTAATGTTAAAAAATTAAATCAAAGTTTTCGGATTGGTCACTAATAAACTCGCATCGCAACATCAAGGCCCCAATGCAATCAACATTAACTGCCGATGATTTTGCAACATTCTTTACTAATATTGCAAACGTTATTAACCTAAAGCTTACAAGCAGGGATGTTGATGCTCTCGAGCTATGTAACTTGCATGCTCCAAATAACGTATGCTGCAATTTTAAAGCCGTCTCACAAAATCAAGTACGAGATTCTCCAAATTAAAAAAAGGCGACTTCAGAGATGTGTATGGGCTGAATCCTAACCTAATCAGACGTAATAGTAAAACCTCTTACTAACATTATTAACTCCATTATCAATTCCGGTGTCTTCCCTGACTTACTCAAAGTTGCGGTAGTCATACCCATACTTAAATAAAGAGAATGTTAATAATTATAGGCCAATTTTCATCTTGCCATTTTTTCTAAAATAATTGCAATAATACCTTACGATCAAATTATGTCATTCTTCGAAAATAACAAATTGTTTTATAATAAACAATTTGGTTTTCGAAAGGGACATAGTACATCTAATGCAGTAATTCAATTTACACAAAACATTCTGGAGGGATTTGGGAGATGCATGCACTCCATCGCTACTTTTATTGACCTGTCAAATGCGTTTGATTCTGTGGTGCATGCTATTCTTATTAAAAAACTAAAACTAGTTTATAAATTTAACTCAACCAGCTGTGCTTTATCTTCTTACCTATTTCATAGACATCAATGTGTACTTTTTAACAACAAACTGTCTAAGAAATATTACGTCACAAAAGGAGTACCTCAAGAATCTATTCTAGGACCCCTACTATTCCTTATATACTTCAATGATGTGCCATTTTACCTACCACCTAACCTGGACCTTATATTTTATGCAGATGACGCAGCTTTTATTTCTACAAATTGTAATTTCAATGTGTCTCTTAAAAACTCGGTAACTAAATGGTGTTTGGCTAATAAATTAAAACTAAAGTCATGTAAGACAACGGTTATGCATTTTTCATTAAAAACTTTAACGTGCTGTGTTGTAAGCTTTATATCAAATGCCAAATTTCTCGGTTGCGTTATTGATGAAAATCTAAGCTCCAAATTTTATTGTGCATCTATAACCAGGAAGCTCAGTAAATCAATTTTTCTTTTATGTAGGCTTACCAGTAATTTGTCTTCTAATATTGTTAAAATTGCACACTATGCCCTTATCCAGTCCACGTTTAACTATGTAACTTTAGTATGGGGACATTGTTCTTTCTATCCGCAAATATTCAACTTACACCGTAAGACAGTACGAGTAATATCAGGCTTAGGTTACCGTGACGATTTTCGACATACATTCATGAGATTAAGTTGGTTAACTTTTCCGTCTGTTTATTCTTGAAGCGATTTGTTACACTAAGAATAATACTTCTTTATTTACACAACAAACGGATCTTCGTGAGTATGATACTCGTAAAAACTTAACATTCGAGTTAAATATTGCAGGTTGACTACATCTGAAAATGGTGCGATTTATCAAGCACAAACACTTTTCAACTGCGTACCGGTAAACGTTTGCCCTACAATTAATTTAGAAGTAATATAAAAAACTTCCTACTAAGAAATGCCTTCTATATCGTCAAAGAATTTGTAGACGCGAGTGGTACAATCATGCCTAATTAAAATGGCGATAACAATCAAAGTTTATATTATTTATGCTGTTACAATATTTTTTTATGTGATATTATGTTGTCTTGTTTGTTCTTTTTTTTGATTAGTCTAAATTTTCAACTGTTCGTTGTTATTATTATTATTTGTACGAGTACCGTCTCTAAAAAATTAATAATGTTGACTATTTAGAGTATAATCATAAAAATGAGGACCCATAATGTTTCCATTTAAGACCTCGTTCCACCTATTAATCCCAAATCTTTCTTGGAAGTTTGTTTCGCTATGGAGGTGGTTGTTTACATGTGACGATTCGTAATGTATGTCCCTATTGAACCATCCATTATTTGTGAACCTAGATCCATCAGATCACATTATTTTTTTAAAGATATTTCCCACTTCTCGATTTTTTATTATAATCCAACGACAAAATCGTTTGCTTCTTTGGTAATCACGTGGGTATAAATGGTGTACTTTTCTTACTTTGTATGGATTATATTTATTGCTTTGCCAAAAGCCAATCCAAATTCGTTAGAAGCTGTCCGAATTGAACGTCCACCATTTATTTAAAATTGAAATGTCACTTACAAAGCGTCATGTTTTTAGTATTGGCACTTTAACACACAGCAGAAGTTCTAAATGATTTATTATACTTGTAAAGCAAAGTTTGGAAATTACAGGTGGACTTGGGTATAAACAAAGATTCGTCACATACTTATTTCTTTCAAATTGTTTTTAATTATGTAAAATAAATCAACACAAAGATTGTAATCGTTACGGGCGTCGTGTAAACAATTCACTCACTTATGATTAAGTACTTCTGGCCCAGAGGTGTAATTAGCTATGGAAAATAATGGATAACTAGAAGATTTTATGCCACTTTGCTCGTCGGTAGATTAATAGGTCCAGGTTCAATAATATTTGATTAGCTTATTAACAAAAATAGAATTGCTTAGATATTTTCGCGTTACAAAAAAGATGTTGCTTCAAACCTGAAAATAAATAATGTAATCTCGGACGCCATTTGTTTTTAAGGAACAAATAAACCTTAAAAAGAGAAAAGTCACAAAAAATCAGAAAATAACAAGTAAAAAATAATGACAACAATGAGTTTTATTACGATACTTAATTTGATTATAATGGATGATCTCTTAAAAACTAATGTTAGTGATTCTTAATTAATTGCATTAAACTATAATGTAAATTAATTAACAATATGAAATACTTGGAGTAATTTCTTTTACATTTTGGGCATCATTGAACTTCAGCAGATAAGCAAATGCTGTCGACTCATCACTTTAAATTTTATTGCGCAATTTTAATGGAAGTTGAAGTAAACATCAGATTGATATGCTGCTAATTCCAAATATATAGAAATTTCTTCATAAACCTCCAAAATGAATTAGTTTTGGATGGTTCAAAGTAAAATTTGTAATTGAGTTTCCACTTCGTAGTAAAGCTAGTGCATCATCTTGCAAAGTTAATGCTAAAATAAAATTAAACCCAAAGTAAAATGTGTGGTAAGAGTATAACTAAGTTGAGTTACCTGAAATGTAAATGTCCCAAATTTCCGTATGATAAATCTAAAACTCACCATATAAATGTGGCTATAAATAAAAATTAAACAAAGCGAAAATGGCTTTACTTAAACACGTAGTTCAAGCAATGAATGACGGACGCTCAAAGTAACCCTGTGCAATGACCGAAAATGACTCGAAGCGTGGAAAGGGATGTGCAAAAGTATAGAAATAATTTATTAAAAGACATTTTTTTCACCAATAAGGTATACAACTAACGCTACACGAAATGCACTTAAGTTGCCAATATGAACGTAAATTTTAAACGCACATAAAGTGTTTGTTACAAGATATAATAAAATACTTATCCTTTTTTTGGGTTTTTAATGATGTATGTTAAATTATACAATCTGAACGTTTCGCATAACACTTACAGTTATCTTCGTCCGTAGTAATATCATCTATTAAAATTGTTAGAGATGTTAAAACAATTTTGTCAAAGTTTAAAAATTAAAACATACACCATTTAAAAAACCCAAAAAAGATAAGTATTTTATTATGAATGGTGAAAGTTTACATTTTCATATAACACAAACATAGTTTAAAAATATCTGAAGTTTTGGATTAGGTCAATATAGGGCGTCCTTTTTAAGGATGATATGGTTATACACTACGTGTAGAATAAGATACGGTTGCAAACGCCAACTATAACAGTTGAAAGCAACTAATTGCTTGTGTTCCGGGTTTTAAAAATGCGACCAATAATAAGTTGCATTTAAATATTGCGGGAGTTTTTGGGGAGGAGCTTAACCGCGGGCGTAGCCAGGTTTTAGTAAGTGCATGAAATAACCGAAACGTTCATATGAAAAAAAATTAAAGATGTAAAAAAAGAGAAGGCTCATTTGAGTACATACGCATTACAGAATTAATCTTCTGCTTTTCTTTTTAAATATATCTACTACTTCATTCGCATCAATTTCTACCCGATAGTGAATATTCATGAGATCCAAGCCGTTCAGTCTGTTTTCACTCGTTGTGTTCCGCAAGTAGTTTTTAAGTCTCCTTAGGCTTGAAAAAGTCCTTTCTGGGGTAGCAGTGGAAACAGGTATGGTAGCCAATGTTTGTAACAATGTGTAAATATTTGGATCGCACTTATCTCAGTATTCTAAAGCAGATTTTGGAGTAGGGGAGTTGATAGTGATAGCTGCTTTCCACACTTCAAGTTCTGCTTTGACGACAGATGTACTTCTTTCGGGCAGCACTGCCGAATATATACAAATTTCCTCTTCAATTTCAGAATATAGGTAATAGGAATGTTAAAGCGGTTTAACTACCTTCCGCCGATACGTGGCATTTGCAGTATACCACCATTTTCTTCGAGCAACACCTTTGCTTCTTCATAGAGATGAAGGTACTCTTCGTCAACTTTATTTATCAAAAGTTTCAAAGCATTAATAACATCATTCACGTGGCTGAATGCTGTTATGAGGTCGGTGTTAATTGCTTATAGTTGTTTTGATAGCGACAATGTTCGACAATGTACATAACAAAATTCGAAGATATAGGTGTGTTAAGCATTTGAACGGCTTGTTGCGATGTATCTTCATTGTGGCTAGGTTGGAGTTCTTCGAGAGCATTCACAATCGCTGAATAAATTTCCTTGAATCTCATAACGGCTTCATGCTTTAGAACCCACCGTGTTTCGCACATTGCAAGCAGGCTTTTTTGATGATCAACCGGTAACAACTCCCGAATTTTCTCTTTCAAAACCGCAGTGCGTTGAGCAGAATGTCTAAAGTAGGAACCAACAGACTGCGCGATCCCAACGCAATTTCGCACATCTGCTTGTGAACATGAGTCAGCAATGGCAAGGTTGAGAGGGTGTGCACTACAAAGTACATAAAGAGCAAGAACACATTCTTGACGAATATACGCCTGGGCACCGTGCAAACACCCACCCATAGCTGCAGCCCCATCATAACCTTGACCAACCATATGAGAACATTCAAGTCCATGCTTTTCCAGAGCTGTAATTATGAGATTTGCAAGACCGGATCCTGTCACGTCGTTAGAATGTACTCGAGGAACATCTCCTTAACTTTATGATGTTTAACATCTTTTAAATCAACATGCCGCTAGCACATCGTGACTTGCTCCATACCCGCAATGTCAGTCGTCTCATCAGTTTTACCTCTTTTGCCACAAAAAATTATTCCTTTTACGTTAGGGTTAGTTTCTTTCGGTTTTCCTGTTGCTGTCTTTTTCTCTCAAAAGATAACTGCTGAAAAAGCCTGAGAAGACATTACTCTAAGGGAGTTATCTGCCAGTTACGAATTTTCTTTGTGATAACCTGATTTTGCATGAGTTTCAAATATATCTAGTGCGTGTTTTCACTTGCAAAAGGCTCGTTAATTTTACTGATGGCCCCTTTACCTTCAAGAACGTCTCATTACGACGCATCTACAGTATGCTCCACTTTTATATTCCGAATATGACAACCAAGGGAATATTTCCATCCATTTGATTTGAAGGCGCAAATTTCGTTTTGTAGAAATGGGAAACTTATAATCTTGAGGTAGAGTCCAAGGTTCTTTTAAAATTTGGGCCTTTAAATATTTATCCTTGATTTTGTCTTGATTTTCGTAAACCAACGTCCAATTTAGCTACAGAATGAAGATGACGTCACAGAGCTGGTGTCTGGTCGGTTCCAGGCTAAATATCGTGTAGGCATGAAACAGCGGGCCGAGGCACTCGGTACGATACTGCAACTGCAAGGCTCGCGTGTCATCCATCTTAGTGCCGGCATGCAAACAGTTGTCCCAAATCTCTTTACGAAGCCGCTTGACCATACACTTTCCAGTACTCTATACCTACTTATCCTTTTCTTGATTTTCATGTGAAAATGAAAATTACATTACAATCTGCAATACTACGATATTTGATTGATTACTTGAATAAAATCCGTTAAATATATCTAACAAATTGACAAACTAGTTTAAACCGCGAATTTATTCCTCACTGCACGTTTAGAATTGATTAACATCTACTATTTACTTGTATTTAACGTATTGTGTTAACTTAAGTCAAATCACATGACAACAACGTTCACTGTAAATTAATCTACTTCAGACTCACTCGGTAATCGGTGATGACTGGTAACAGACGAGCTGACTAAATGCGACTAATGCGGGTGGGGTACGATACTGCACGAAAATATACAAAGGTTATCGAATGCGATCGGATAATCGGCGGAGGCGGCGGCGGGTGGAAGTGAGAGCGAATCTAAAATACATATTGATTGTAAGTTATGCCGCTCTCCTTATTTTAATATCATTAATGTTAATATCTTAACTTTTCGGGGAGGGGGGGGACCCATACCCCCCCCCCGGCTACACCCGTGAGCTTAACTATATCTGTTCGGTAAACAGAGTATAGTACGGTATGCGCCAAAATATACAGTACTCGAAAACTATGTTACTGTTATTTATTATTTAGTTATCGGGATGATACTGTAAATGTTCAAAATGATCTCCATTATGCTGCAGTCAGTGTTCATAAAGATCACGCAGATTTTGAAACAGTCTGGAATATAGGTTGCTTCAGAGTCTTGAAAAACGACACGATCTTCTGACGTAATGCAGGCACAGTTTTGGGTGGATCTGGACAGCTCCTTTAACATTCCCCACATAAAGCATCAGGTAGTCTCAGATCGGGTGAATGTGAATGGTAGGGAACTCAGTCCCACGGGAAATGATTCGTCCTGGAAAGCCCAAAAATCTGGAACAATATTCAATCCTGACATGCTTATCTTGCCCCGTCAATCGTTGTCCAACATGTATTCGGTACGGAAACCCACCTAAGTCTTTAAACAATCCTCGTAGTAACGTATTGCTGATGTTTAATTTCAGGGATGTTCGTCGAAGACTTCGATTTGGTGACTGCAACTCCAGATTAAGGACACGTCAATGATTTTCGATAGGACACAGTTACTGGCCTACCAGACCTTCCCTTCCGTTGACACAACACTACCCATACGACGAAATTTGGAACGATAGGCAGCATAACTGCGTTGCTTGATGCCGGCTTATTGAATTGTTCACGATATAGTTCCGCCACTAACTTTAAAATCGGCCCGCTTTCATAACCATTTCAGTACGAACGAAAATAACATTCGACTATGAACACTTTTTACTTCATCGCGAGACCCGTTGTTACTTCCAACCACAGAGCACAACGTTCGTTAGACAACTAGCAATACAAAATGGTGATGCTGCAACACGCAGACGCACAGGCATACTCATGCGGGTTGTGTGAAATCCAATACTACATCTTTGGCACATACTGTTTAAATGAGGTATTGGGGTTTGGTTGGAAACGCTCAAAGGTGCCCTTTCAGCAGTCATTCACTTTAATTTGTTACAATTTTGCCAAAAGCTACATTTTTATCGAAAAAAAGTTAAAGAAAAATTTTGGGAAGAAATTTTCAAAGGGTCAGTCAAATTAAATCCGGACAAAAAAAAATTAACTATACATTTTGGAAGATTTACTACTGTAAATGGAGTAGTTCTTACTCTGATAGTAAATAACACGCCATGCTTTTTTATTATAATATAATAACATGTTATTTGGATTAATGGTTTTATGAAAACAATCTTGCAATTCTTTCCTTTATTGTTAACTTCTTCACCATTACATTTCTGCTTTCATTCACTGTTCCTCTTTCTACTAATTCTTCTCTTATCCATTAAATTGTTTTACTAGTACTTTTAACAGTTAAATCTCTTTACTTGTTTTTTATTTTGCTAATTTGTTTAGTCGGTTTTTGTGCACAGTAACCAGTTTACCAATTATTTTTGTTACAATGGAGATCTGTCCTCTATAACTCTGTATGGACTGTCAAAACACTTATTAAACTTACAATTAACACTAGTAAAATCTGGAACACTGGATTTGTGGTAGGACCTGCAACAAACAGAATACATTCACGTATCACACCTAATTAAAAACATCGAACGTGTTTCTATAACTGAGATATCGTCGTCGGATCGACGAGGACGAAGTAAACAATTTTTTTGGTATATAAACCATAATAGAGTAACGCTTCGTTGTTTACCTGCTTAACTAAAGACATTGCCAGATGAGGATTAGCAAGATACTACAGAAGAACAATATTGCAACGATTTTCACCACCACCAGAAAAATCGAAAATACTGTTAGAGGTCAAATACTCATTAGAGCATAAAGCCCGTAAAGGCAATCTGTGCGCACGGAATAGTTCAGTGGCTTGTGGGCGGAGTTCTTACTTAATGCTGCAAAAGGGCACTCGTCACAACTCCAGAACGCCAAAGTCGGGTAAAAATGTTAAAAAAGCGCCACCCGTTAGATACATTTATAGCGGGAAACCGTCAAGCTATTAATAATGGTCCATAATGTTTACTCAACATAAAATCATCATCTCTACTAAAATTCCACTCCAAAAATATAAACGTAACGTTCACCCAAACTTCAAAAAAATTCTAAGCAAGATTGTGAAAATGAAACCAAATCTCATTAAATATTTCGGTAAACTCAGTGCTATAATCATTGGCTCAAATACTCAAAAATAACTGATCAAAACCGTAACCAATTTTATTTTAATTTTAATTCTATTAAACGATAAAATCGGGATTGTAATGCCTAAATTCGGGAAAATACACATATCTTTGCCATAACAAATAATTCAGTTAGCCTACGGGTTTGGCAAATCACAGGTGGTCCTCGGACCAGAAGGTCTTCGCTATACTTGAAAGGCTACAAATATTCTTCCACGCCTATGTAAAATAATTGCGTGCCGCAAAAATCAAACACTAATCTGATCAAAAAACAATAATTCTGTTGTTGCGTTACTTTACTCAATAATTCTGAACCTTCAATGATCTCTCACTTCAAAAAAATAACTACTTAATTCGGTTTACAACCATTTGAAATTAAATCAATCAATCCGCTATAAAATATGCTCAAATTATTCAAGAAAATAATATAACGCATTAACTTCTCAACTTTCAAAAGTTACGTTAAAATTCAATGTCGGCCTTGACTAAATTGTAAATCTGATTCATATGCCAAAATAACAACTGGTTGTAACAAATAAATTGCGTTCTCCTCCTAACGTATTCGTCACATACAATGTCGATATAAATTCGCCAGTAACAAATGAAACAAAAAACACTCAGATAAATTTGGATTATAATACGGATGAATACGCTTGCATTCAGATTTAAACGATAACATACTAGAAGTTAATCTCAAAAGAAAGCGTATTCAACCGTTTTGTAAAAATAATAAAATACACCCAAGTATTTATTAAAATTTGTCAACCACAGAAACGTTTACCTTAAATTGGTTCAGCCCCTTTGTGATTGGATAATTAGCGTAGATGTCACTGAAGATGGCTGCGACTGAAGCAGGTTGAAGGCAGTCTTGTTAAGGATGCTGTAGTGGCATATGGTGGAAATCCAGAGGATGACCTCTACCGCGGGCTCGGCAATATAATCTACGCTCGATGCCCAAAGTATGATCCAACTCGTAAATGCTTCTCTTTTCAATGTGTTTTGATTGATATTACAATTTTTTGTACGTTACACTTATATTTATGTTTCCACCCTGCTCGTTAGCTTTACTCTAATTATATGCAAGTTCTGCATGACACTCATTAATTTAAAATATCGAAAAGGTTATTTATTTACAGCGAATTATTTGTTAACGGTCCAGATGTACACACGAAGCAGTAAAAAAACTAAAACCTGAACTATTTTACTATTGATCCGCATACAAGATGCGAGGGTACGCCAGAAGGAATGAATGACCGGGAGGAACGAAGTTACTAATTTATCCACCAAATTGAGGGAAGGGAAAGACTTGCAACGGTATACTTCACTAATCCTTCCGAAATGGGCGTAAATAGTTCACTACCTCCAAACCAACAAATCTTCGTGTGCATATGCCATCCCTAACAAGACTGCCTTCAACCTTCTTCAGTCCCAGCCATCTTCAGTAACATCTCCCTACTATGCCAAAAACGAATCAAACCGTCGGAAAAATTGCATCACACAAAAACACTTCGCAACCGGCGGGTCTTATCTATGTAATGAATATCCTGTAAACGGGAGATTTCTTAGCGATGCTAAACCTTAAAGCCTCGTACCTGAAAGCTAAACTCTTCGTTTAAACCCAAAATTCTTATCGAAATACTCCGACAAATTGTCGGGTTAATTTACTATTATCGTTTTGATAATTTAAATAAGTTCGGTGTGCCGTAGGTAGCGCCCTCTAGTAGTGATATCAAAACCGTGATTGAATTTGCATTTCTCGCATTAAAAAACCCCCGATACGTAATTTCGGAGCGCTGTGTCGTTTTGTTAAGGAATGATTGACAAAAATTGAAAATAAATGTAAAATTTTGACACCCTGTATCTTGAAAATTAAGCACGTTAAGGCTGTATATATATATATATATATATATATATATATATATATATATATAATTGTTGGTTTAAAGTCAATAAAATGAAGCACTACAAGTGGAAACCATATATTTCGACAACGGTTGACGTCATCGTCTGTAATAACAAATTGGTATTAAAATTAAATTTGACAAGTTACATATAGCTACTTAAATTTTTTTTAAAATAATGTTGTATGTTGATGAAAAATGATCCAGGTCTCCTTTAAAATTACAAGCACTTCTTTCATTAATTTTGATATATAGGTAACATTTCTAATAATAAACATTTTTCATCATTTTGTTCAGTACATAGAATTTCGCTTTTATTATAATCAAAATTGTGTTTATAATCAACTGCATGTCTAGTCACAGCAGTATTTTTTGGTTTCATTCTTACATTAGATTTATGTTGAACTAAACGATTCTTTAATGGTTGCATAGAAGTACCAATATACATTTTTGCCAATTGTTACCTGGAATATTGTAAATGGTATTTGTGGTTTGTTCTTTAGGTACTGTAGATTTTGGTTTAGAAAATGTGATTCAAATGCAGGTTTTAGATTAAATTTAGTAAAATTCTTAAATAAAATTGATTTCTTATTTGAATAAGGAATTGAAATATATTTGAAATTTTGATTAGGTAATCTATGAACTCTTTTTTTTTAATAATGTTTAAAATTAAAGATCTGTGGTAACTGTTATTTACAAAAGCGAAGATAATTCTTTTACGTTAATTTTGTTTAAAATTTAGATCCGAAAGGTGCAGACATTTATCAGTGATCTCCAACTATGTGTGGGTTTATTATACCAACCAAATTTGATAGAATTTCCATTTATTATAACAAGTGTGTCTAAAAATGATACATTGTTATTTTTTTTGTTTTGTAATAAAGTTGTGTATAAGCTTTTGTTTTTGTAATAAAGAGTTTTCCTTCTGATAAACCATTGTACATAAATTTTTAATGGTAAAATTCCTAATTTCTCTTCATCATCACATGGCGATATGCAATGTTCTATATTTGTTATAACTTTAAAAAGATCCTTCTTGTAACCGGTGTGAAAACAGCAACCAAAGCTATTTTGCCGAAGATATCCGAGGGTGACGTCACAGCTCTAACGTTATACCACTGTAGTGACGTCAAAGTTTCAATGGACTATTCCTATAGTGACATCACTCACAAATTATTGGGAAGCATACAGTGGCATACCAAACGTTACACCAAAACCATAACATATATCATTAGGGATTACGATCTTTGATGTATTTCAGGTTTCTAATTATACTATAGAATACGGTTTCCAAATATAGTGTGAACATTTTATTCCTCGCAAACGATTAGGAAATGTACGTAAGCCTACCAAACTTTAAAATAATGTCATACTATGCTTTACATGCAATTCTCACACAACCGCACATGGTTGCTGAAATTCTTCATATAATTATAATATACAACACATTTTCAAACTGTAATGTAAAAGTTTCACGTCTAGTAAATGATTGGGAAATGCACAGGGGCGTGTCAAACTTTATCCTGTTATTCCATCCTTTACATGCAAGTTTCACACAGCAGCACCTGGTTGCTGGAATTCTATTATATTATTATAATATAGTATACATCTTTTAACAATAATCTCTCGCAAACGATTGAGAAACATCCAGGGGTGTACCAAATTTTGTACTAAAATCAAACCCTGTCTACATGCAATTTTCTTAGAACTACAGTTAGTTGCTGGAATTCCGTATTATTATTATTATATAAAATAGTGACGTCAAAATTTAAATGGCCTATTCCTATAGCGAAGTCACATCACAATTTTTTTCCGTAAATGATTGAGAAGCATACGATGGCGTACCAAACGTTACACCGAAACCATACCATACATCCTTAGGGATTACGATCGTTGTGGATTTCCGGTTTCTAATTATACTATAGAATACGATTAGGAAATGTACATAAGCGTACCAAACCTTACAATAATGTCATACTATCCTTTACATGCAATTATCACTCAACTGCACATGGTTGCTGAAATTCTGTCATATAATTATAATATAAAACTCATTTTCAAAGAATAATCTAAAAATTCCATCTCTCGCAAATGATTGCGAAATGCACATGGGCGTAGGAAACTTTATCCTGTCATTCCATCCATTACAGGCAACTCTCTCACAGCTGCAGATGGTTGCTGGGATTGTGTTATATAATTATAATACAATAAACATTGTTTAACAATAAAATTTCATCTCTCACAAATTTTGTACTAAAATCAAATCTTCTTTTACATGATTCTGTTTTATAATTATAATATAAAACACATTTTCAAAGAATAATGTGGAAATATTATCTCTCGCAAATGTTTGGGAAACATCCAGGAGCGTACCAAATTTGGTACTAAAATCTAACCTTCCTTTACATGCAATTTTCATAGAACTGTAGTTGGTTGCTGGAATTCTGTTTGATTATTATAATATAAAACACATTTTCAAACAATAACGTGGAAATTTCGTCTCTCGCAAATGAGTAGGAAATGCTCAGTGGCGTAGCAAACTTTGTCCTGTCATTCCATCCTTTACATGCAATTCTCACACAGCTGCAGATGGTTACTGGAATTCTGTTATATAATTATAATGTAATAAACAGTAAAGTGAGAATTTCATCACTCACAAATGATTGGGAAATGCACAGGGGCGTACCAAATTTTTTACTAAAATCAAACCTTTATGTACCAGGTGAGTCATTAAGGAAGGACGCCGGTTATACCCCAGAAACCGATTATGTTACGAATTCCAAAAAAAAAAGATTCTTTAGTAAATGTGGCCAAGAGAAAATGCTGGAAGTAATTTTGAAGTTTGTAAATAGACCGCTAGGTGGCGTGACTGTTGTAGTAAATTAAAAAATGTTTAATAAGTAACAGAAACTTAAGGAAAAAATATATTGGAAATATCGTAGTTGTATTTTTGGGCACAATTTTACCCATTTTTTGTATAAGAGGTTTTTCTCTAACTTCACAGGTTTTCCGTAGGGGGAGCTACGAAAGTTGTCAGACAAACACCTAATTATCTTCGGAACCAGTGATCGAATCTTAAAAAGTAATATTTCGTTGGAAAGCTCTTTTCTTGCGCTATTCATTGCTGTATTAAAAAGTTAAGTTTGATTAACGAACAAAAAGCTAGAGGACGCTTTCCAAATATTGCTAAAATTTTAGCGATTTTCTTCAAAATATTAAATAGAATGGTATGTTTTTTATATTTAAGTCAGAAAAAGCATAAAATTTTGCCTACACCCTGAAAATTTCAAGTCGATATCTTTGTTGGTTTCAATTTTATACCTACTTTAAGTTCAGGTCCATGGTAATGATTTTGTAGTGCCACGATTATCCAATAACACTACCCTACCAACAATGCATAATGACGATTTATCCATAGTAACATTAATTTTATCAATGTCAGTGTCAATGAAATATTATCCTGAAATTTCCTCACAAAATAAGTTTTGCGGTGTATGCGGGTGTATTGGGATACGAGTTTCTTTGACTTATTGCCACATTCTTTTTGCTAACAATGCCCTCTAACCAGGAATCATATGATATGCTTGCAGTATATTTCGAGTGCATGCAGAATTCTACTGTTGCTGCACGATTTTATGCGGCTCATTTTCCAAAAGGACGGCATTACGAAAAGAGACTTTTTACTCGATTATCACAACGATTGAGAGCTACAAGAACAATTCATCCCGCGGTTACTCACAGAGCACGCAGATCCCGAACGGAAGAAAATGTTATCAACGTTCTAGCATTTACCGAAATTAATCCACACAGTAGCACAAGAGCAATAATAGCTCATGACTTGGGACTAACACAAACTACTTTTCAGCGTATTGTGAAAGAACATAAGTAAATTTTAAATAAAAGTTAGCTTTTAAAAGTAAGTAAAGTTATAGCTATTAAAAAACCATAACTTTTTAATTTTAATTTAGATTACATACAACGTTTAGACTACTGCTATTAGCTGTCGAATATGCTCATATATAATCAACATCTGTTATCACAAATATTGTTGACTGAGGAGGCTACATTCCGCAGTGATAGTGGAGTAAATCGTCATAACATGCATTATTGGTCCAGAACCAATCCTCGTTGGATGCAAGAAGTTCAACATCAGGGCTGGTGGAGTGTCAGTGTTTGGTGCGGTATTTTAGGAGGTCGAATTATTGGTCTTCACATTTTTGACGCACTACTTAATGGTGAAACGTACATTAATTTCTTGCGGAACGATTTGCCGTTACTTTTAGAATATGTGCCGTTGTTTACTGGGCAGCGGATGTTTTTCCAACATGACGTTTGTCCGGCACATTTTTCAGTACGTGTGCGTTAATTTTTGAGTAACACTTTTCCTGATACATGTATAGGAAGAGGGAGCTTTTTTCCATGGCCAGCTAGGTACCTACATTTCCTTATTCATTCTTAACTTTAACAGCTTAATAACCAATACCATTGTTACCTTCTAGGTCCCCCGATCTAACTTGTTTAGATTTTTATTTTTGGGGAAGAATAAAGGACCTTGTTTTTACAACCAGGCTAACTACACCTGAAAATATATCAGGATAAGAAATTCCATTCGCACCCTCTCCACAGCGAAGATAGAAACCGCTGTTTTGTCAACGCAACTGCGGTTGCAGCTGTGTAGTGATAATAATGGCAGACAATGCATTTAGGTCGCCACTGAGTAATGGCGTACTACTCATCTCCAGTTAATTTTCGATGGTCCACCCGGTGTAATTATTAACCAACGGTAATAAACTAACCCCAGAAACTCGATGATAATAACCATCAGTATTATCGAATTTCTGGGGTTAACTTTCGGGGCAGGGTTAACACGTGTTTATAAAAGCTGACCTAAGTAATAAACTATTATGTCAAAAAATTTTGCGTTTATATCGTTTTTGGGTCTAAACTGAAAGTAGGTATAAAATTGAAACCAACAGAGATATCGACTTTAAATTTTCAGGGTGTAGGCGAAATTTTATACTCTTTCTGACTAAAGTATAAAAAACACACCATTCTATTTAATATTTTGAAAAAATCGCTAAAATTTCAGCAATATTTGGAAAGCGTCCTCTAGCGGTTTGTTCTTTAATCAAACTTAACTTTTTAATACATCAACGAATAGCGCAAGAAAAGACCTTTCTAACGAAATATTACTTTTTAAGATTCGATTACTGGTTCCGAAGATAATTACGTGTTTGTCTGACAACGTTCGCAGCTCACCCTACGGAAAACCTGTGAAGTTAGACAAAAACTTCTTATGCAAAAAATTATCCCAAAAATACAACTACGATATATCCAATATATTTTTTCCTTAAGTTTCTGTTACTTATTAAACATTTTTTAATTTACTACAACAGTCACGCCACCTAGCGGTCTATTTACAAACTTCAAAATTACTTCCAGCATTTTCTCTTGGCCACATTTACTAAAGAATCTTTTTTTTTTGGAAGTCGTAACATAAGCGGTTTCTGGGATATAGCCGGCGTCCTTCCTTAATGACTCACCCGGTACAAGTAATTTTCAGAGAAATGCAGTTGGTTCCTAGAATTCTGTTTTGTAATTATAATATAAAGCACATTTTCAAACAATAATGTGGAAATATCATCTCTCGCAAATGATCGGGAAACATCCAGGAGCATACCAAAACTTTGTACTAAAAGAAAACCTTCCTTTACATGTAATTTTCATAGAACTGCTGTTGGTTGTTGGAATTCTATTTTATTATCATAATATAAAACACATTTTCAAACAACAATATGGAAATTTCGTCTCTCGATTTTAGTACAAAATTTGGTGCGCCCCTGGACGTTTCCCAGTCATTTGCGAGAGATGAATTTCCACGTCATTGTTTGAAAATCTGTTTTATATTATAATAATAAAACAGAACTCCAGCAACCATCTGCAGTTCTAAGAAAATTTGCATGTAAAGGAAGGTTGGATTTTAGTACAAAACTTGGTACGCCTCGGGTGTTTCCCAATCATTTACAAGAGATTAAATTTTTACATTATTGTTAAAAAATGTTTATCTTATTATAATAATATCACAGAATTCCAGCAACCATGTCCTGTTGTGTGAGAATTGAATGTAAAAGATGGAATGACAGGGTTACGGCACTGTGTATTTCCCAATCATTTGCGAGAGATTAAATGCTTGCATTATTGTTAAAAAATGTTTATTATATTATAATTACACAGTGAGTCCCAGAAGTTACGTCTAAATTCATTTAAAGTTCAAGGGTCTAGTTTTTGGAGAAACGCTCGGACACGTTGATTTTTATGTTTGACTGTGGTTTTTTTAGTGGTAAAATTTTGAATGTAGGGTGACTTAAAAAATAGTTACGGCCACCAACTTAATTTTCTCAAATAGAAACACCTGTTTTTTATTTCATTTTCTCAATCTGCTTTGAATTCTGAGTAAATCTCATGTAGCATGTCCTATACCTATAGTCAACAGATCTCGAGATATTTACGAAAATAAATAAATATTTTCTTTACTAAACCATGAAGAACACTTGCAAAATAATCGTATCCAAGGTGATCCATAAACAGTAGGTATATGTTTTCATTTCGTTGTGTGTCAATTTATTTCTGAGGTCGAATTTCAACATTTATCCTTTCCGAAATGGTGTATTTTTGGATAAAACATTTAGTAATAGGTGGATAGGTAGGAGAGGACCTATCGAATGGCCTGCTAGGTCACCCGATCTAAACCCGTGGGATCTCTTTTTGTGCGGTTATCTCAAATTAAAAGTATATGTTGACAGGCCAAACAATCTGGAGACAGTGAAAAAGAAAATCAAAAGAGAAGTGCGTGCCAAAACTCCAGAAGTGGTTGAAAACGTGCAAAGAAAGTTTATTCATCTCCTTGGTTATTGTCGAGCAGCAAATGGTGATATTTTGAACATTTGATTTGTTGTAGTGTTTGTTGAATAAATTGTTCCTTTTGACAGAAAACAAAGGCCTTCCTTGTCTTACTTGTTGATACGTTCAATTGTAAATTCATCGAGATCTGTTGACGTTAGGTGCATGGTGCATGTGATGTACGCAGAATTCAAAGCAGACTCAGAAAATGAAGTAAAAACAGGTGTTTCCATTGGACAAAAACAAGTTGGTGGTCGTAACTTATTTTTGGGCCACCCTATATACAAAATTTTACCACTAAAAAAACCGCAGTCAAAAATAAAATTCGACGTGTCCGAACGTTTCTCCAAAAACTAGACCCTTGAACTTTAAATGAATTTAGACATAACTTCTGGGACTCGCTGTATAACAAAATTCCAGCAACCTACAACAGCTGTATGAGAATCACATGTAAAGGATGGGATGACAGGATAAATTTTGCTACCCCCTTGTGCATTTCCCAATCATTTGCCAGAGATGAAATTTTCCACGTCATTGTTTGAAAATGTGTTTTATATTATAATAATAATACGGAATTCCAACAACTAACTGCAGTTCTAAGAGAATTTCATGTAAAGGAAGGTTTGATTTTAGTACAAAATTTGGTACGCCCCTGGATGTTTCCCAATCATTTGCCAGATATTAAATTTTTACATTATTGTTAAAAAATGTATACTTTATTATAATGATATAATAGAATTCTAGCAACCATGTGCTGCTATGTGAAAACTGCATGTAAAGGATGGAATGACAGGATAAAGTTTGACACACCCCTGTGCATTTCCCAATCATTTACTAGACGTGAAATGTTTACATTATAGCTTGAAAATGTGTTTTATATTATAATTGTATGAGGAATTTCAGAAACCATGTGCAGTTGTGTGAGAATTGCATGTAAAGGATAGTATGACATTATTTTAAAGTTTGGTAGGCGTATGTACATTTCCTAATCGTTTGCGAGAGATGAAATGTTCACACTATATTTGGAAACCGTATCCTATAGTATAATTAGAAACCTGAAATCCATCAAATATCGTAATCCCTAAGGATGTATGTTATGGTTTTGGTGTAACGTTTGGTACGCCACTGTACGCTTCTCAATCTTTGTGTGTGATGTCACTATAGGAATAGTCCATTTAAACTTTGACGCCACTACAGTGGTGAAACGTTAGAACTGTGACGTCACCCTCGGAAATCTTCGACAAAATGGCATATCTTCAAGAATGTTCTGAATGTTATGAATACGATAAGTTTCCTATTTTGTACGTTTATAACTTACTCTACTTTGTACATTTACTACTAATATTTAAATTTATAAGTATTGCCGCAAATGTTAACTCCTTCTGCGCAAGTTCTGTGAGCTTGGTTTGGGGGAACGGGGCGGAGGTAGCGCGCGGTTAGAGCGGTTCGTTTTTTGGATTAACGTCCATATAGTCGCGTTAATAATTCATCGCCGCCTTAATTAATCTAAATTTGTTATTTATTGACTAGATTTTCAAGTTGATACTCATTTAAGTGAATAGTTATCGTAAGGTTATTAGATTACATCTCTTAATCTATATGCAACGTGTGTGACCGGATTCCTTAACCAACATCACTGGGAGCTCCCAAGAAGAAGAATAAGTCTCCTGGAATAAGGGTAAGTCACACACTTTCAACCTTGTTCTTCATAATATTCATGTTAATGTATATAAAATATAGACAGTCCATTTTCTCTCTTAATCAATAAACCCCCTTTTCTCTATCCAAGCGTAACATTTGGTCCTTCGACGTGCCGGATATTCTCCTTTAAATATTTAAATTGTAATATATATTTAAATATGGCATACAGCATTATTTTTACGCGTATGGTTGTGAAAAAACCAAGCATTTTAGTATATTTTGCAGATTTTTAGAGGTTTTGAAGTGTTTTTAAAAAGAAAACGCCATTCTTATAAAAGTAATATTTTATTGGAATTTAATTTGGCCATCTTTATGTTTGTTCAAAGAATTTTGATAAGGATGTGCGTACGCTGCACAGGTGTGTTTTAGGGGTCATCACGCTTATCATAGCGCGGTCAGTCTGTGTTTGGATTTCGGACTGAATTTCTATTTAGGTATTCGCATCGCTCTCGTGATCTAGTTTGTTTACAATTAAACGCACTTATTCATTTTTCTTATTTACCGTGTACTTTGTTATATTAATAAAAAATGTCTGATAAAATTCGAAAATATAACGCTTACCGCCAAAGTTGTTCTAACGAATGAACTGGATATACAGGCGCGACAAGACACAACAAAAAGAACGTTGTTTAAAATTCGTTTTGCAGAGGCGAAAACAATACGCGAAGAATTTTCTAAACATCATAATAATATTATGACATTAGTGGCCGCAGATACTGAAGGTGACTTTAATGCTGAAGATAAAATTAAAGAAGCATTTATGAACCCGTATTTTTCAGCCAAGGCTATTTTTACTGATTTATTTGAATCGAAAATAAATCCAAACGAGATTATTAGTAATAGACATAATAATAACTCTCAAAATATTTCTTGTAACGTGAATTTACCAAAAATAGAATTAATAAAATTTTATGGAGATTATAAAAGTTTTCCAACCTTTAAAGATATGTTTGACACTTTGGTCCATAACAATGATTATTTAAAAGATATTGAAAAATTTAATTATGTAATGTCGTCCTTAAAAGAACAACCCCTTGCTCTGGCTGAATGTTTACCAATGATAGGATCTAATTATAACACGGCCTATGAGAGTCTAGTTAAAAGATATACTAATATTCGTTTATTAGCAAGTTCTTATTGGTCCGCTATTGAAGCTGCTCTTAAAATTGATCATTTAAACGCGCAAAATTTAAGAAAACTCTTAGATATATTTTCCGAAAACTTGTCGGCATTAAAAAATTTAGGATTTCCCACCGAAGAGTGGAACTTTATTTTAGTTAACATGTTGTTAAGAAAAATTGATGCTGACTCGGCTAGGGCTTTTGAATTAACGCACAACTCTACTGAAGTTCCTAAATATATAGAACTTTTTAAATTTTTAAATAAACATTCTTTAGCACTAGACACTGTTTCGATTGCTTCAGAAAAATTTAAAAGGTCAGTAAACGTAACGAAAATTCTTCGTTTACTAGCCGCAATAATTCAAAGCAATCATTTCTTACTAATACTAATAATTTAAATTGTAGTTTATGTGAACAATCTCATTTATTATATAATTGTCCTATATTTCTAAATAAAAACCCTTCTGATCGATATAACTATTGCAAAGGTCAACATATTTGTTTCAATTGTTTATCTAAAATTCACAATTTAAAAAATTGCAAATCTACAATGAATTGTAAAAAAAAATGTAATCTGCGCCATCATACACTTCTTCATTTTAACAAAGAACCCTCTACTCCCTTAGTGAGCACTGTACAAACCCCGCCACCGCGCCTAAGTTTTACTGAAACGCAATTGATTACGCAAGAAACTATTAATAATCAAGGGGCGAGTACTTCGCAATCTCTCACTTTGCAGGTTTTACCGATAGAAAACAATCCTCGGTTTTGTTACCTACCACATGGGTAGCAATTTGTGACAATAAGGGCATTTTTCAAAATTTTAGAGCTGTTTTAGATTCGGGTTCACAAACTTCACTTATATTAAAAACATGTTTTAACCAGCTAGGGTTGAAAAGGTATCATCCTCCGGTTTCTCTACAGGGTTTAGGACAATCGCAAACCGTTTCTCTCTTGGGTGGTGTAACGTTTAATTTAAAACCTATATACAGGGTTTTCCACGGTAGGCGTTCGTTAGAAGTTTATGTGGTTAGAAACAATTTAGAAATCTGAATTTTTGGACTTAAGGGTTATTTAAGATTCTCTTTCATTCTAAAATATTTCCAAGGTCATGTTACTTCCGGTTATACCGGACGTCGCCACTAACTTCCTTATTTTAAATGGAACACCCTGTATATTATTTTATTTTTGGATTCTTGACAAAATTTTAGGATAAGTCTTATAAGGGTTTCCTACACCTTTTTTCAACTGTTTCTTAGATATCTTGATTTTTTCAAAAATTTTGAAAGATGTAACCCTATTTTCAACACTGCTTGTCTTACTTATTTTTGACTGATGGGAAGTGCTTCTGGAGTAGACAGAAGCATAAGAAATATACTTTTGAAATACTCATTGACAATTGATTTATTGCATACATGGTGTTCAAAATTTGATGAACTGTTAAACAATTTTCAAAGTTGAAAAACTTTGTTAATTCACCCTGTATATTATTGGATGAATAGATGCAGCATTTAGTTATGTATCGTTTGGCTATAACATTACCTATGCCTATTATCGACATTTTTCGTGTTAATTAATATTTTCTACTTTAATGTGATTTTTGACAGAAACTGAAATGTTTTTCAAAAATAAAATGAACTTAATTCAAACTACACAAATTCTATTTTATTAAAACAATGAAATAAAACAAGAAGATAACAAAATTGAGAGCATAATAACAAATGAAAAACATAAAACAATTATTTGAACATAACTAGAAGAAAAGTGATAAAAAAGATAAAATGAATCATTACAAATGTTCCACATGACCGCCAATTTGATTTAAGCATTTTATAATTCTATCATATACTCCTTGCGAAATAGATCGCCGAATTTCGTGTGGACACATACTATTGAATGCATTGTGAACACGATTTAGCATTTCCTCTCTAGTTTGAACTGGCCTAGAGTACACTAATTCTTTTATACGACCCCAGAGGTAAAAGTCCAGGGCGTCAAATCGGTGATCTCGGTGGCCAGTTCCAAGGTCCTGTGGGCCAATCCACCGATCTTCAAACATCAATGTCAACTGTTGGCGTACAGCTATAGTGGAATGTGCGGGAGCACCATCCAGCTGATACCAACTATTTGCCCTGTCACATGCAGGTAGAGTATTTAGAAAATCCATAACAAATCCACGGAGAATTTCAAGATATCTCGCCCCATTCAAATTTTCATCGTTCACTTGATATGCCACTCTATTATCCATAACTAAACAAAAAACGTTAAAACTAAATTGGAACTGGTGATTACGTTCTCTTGTTACATGAGGATTATCTTGTGCCCAGTAGTGATTATTTCGGCGATTGAAAATTCCTTCTCTAATGAATTTTGATTCATCGGTCCAAATAATGTTTTGAAGAAATCTCGGATATTCGGTCATTTGTACAAGAATAAATTCACAAAGTTAACTCGTCGTGCCTGATCACCAAGATGTAATCCTTGCACAGTTATTACCGAAAAGGATGCATTTTATACTTCTTTAATATTCTGTGGATTGATGTTTGTGAAATATCCAAATCCAGTGCAGCTGCTGTAATTGAAGTTCGTGGATAAACGTGAAAATAAGCTAACACGTTCACCTCGTTAACTTCATTAACTATTACTGGCTTTAAATGCGTTCGAGTTGCCCTTATACTTTCAGTTGCAATAAATCGAGCTTCAATTCTTGAACATTTTCCAGGTGTCATTAATGGTAGGTGTGGATACCATTCGTTAAACAACCTGCATGTTCGCCTAACAATTCGTCCACATTCACCATGCGTGTAAAACAAATTTAATAAATCATTGTTAGAATATTCTTGAATACATTCCATTATAAACAGTACTTAAAAAAAATACTTAAAAATTACAAAATCACTTAAATTGTACTGATTTGACATTAAATCAACAACAATGTTTTAATGCGTGTCAAAATCAAGGCTCACTAGATTGCAGTTTTGGAATTTTATCGGCTTTTATAAAAATACGGAGTTATACGAGTTATAAAATGCTTAAATCAATGGCGGTCATGTGGAACATTTGTAATGATTCATTTTATCTTTTTATCACTTTTCTTCTAGTTATGTTCAAATAATTGTTTTATGTTTTTCATTTGTTATTATGCTCTCAATTTTGTTATCTTATTGTTTTATTTCATTGTTTTAATAAAATAGAATTTGTGTAGTTTGAATTAAGTTTTATTTTTGAAAAACATTTCAGTTTCTGTCAAAATCACATTAAAGTAGAAAATATTAATTAACAAGAAAATTGTCGATAATAGGTATAGGTAATGTTATACCCAAACGATGCATAACTAAATGCTGCATCTATTGATCCAATAATATACAGGGCGTCACATTTGAATTAACAAAGTTTTTCAACTTTGAAAATTGTTTAATAGTTCATCAAATTTTGAACACCATGTATGCAATAAATCAATTGTCAATCAGTATTTCAAAAATATAGTTCTTATGCTTTTGTCTACTCCAGAAGCACTTTCCATCAGTCAAAAATAAGTAAGACAAGCAGTGTTGAAGATAGGGTTACATCTTTCAAAATTTTTGGAAAAATCAAGATATCTAAGAAACAGTTGAAAAAAGGTATAGAAAACCCTTATAAGACTTATCCTAAAATTTTGCCAAGAATCCAAAAATAAAATAATATACAGGGTGTTCCATTTAAAATAAGGAAGTTAGTGACGACTTCCGGTATAACCGGAAGTAACATGATCTTGAAAATATTTTAGAATGAAAGAGAATCTTAAATAACCCTTAAGTACAACGATTCAGATTTCTAAATTTTTTCTAACCACATAAACTTCTAACGAACGCCTACCGTGGAAAACCCGTATAGTAGGGATCCAGTTATAACTGTAGACGCTTTAATTTTAACAAAAATTTGTGAAAGGTTACCTTCTGCAAATATTGATTCCTCTAATTGGCAACATATATCCAACTTAAAATTAGCGGACCCACTTTTTTATAATTCTAATAATGGTGATGTCTTGCTGGGTGCTGACATTTTTTCTAAAATTCTGTTTGAGGGTAGCCTTCTGGGTAAACCAGGAGAACCTGATGCATTACAAACTATTTTTGGTTATATTTTACTGGAAAAAATAAACCAAAGTCCTTTGCAAAAAATTAATACATTTTTCTGTTCTACCCTAGAAAGGCCATTGGGATTAGCGCTTACAAAATTTTGGGAACTTGAGAATGTTCCAGACATTTGCACGCTCTCACAAACAGATAATTTGTGTGAAAAAATATTTTCAGAAACTTGTCGCCGGGACAAGTCCGGTCGCTATGTTGTTTCGTTACCTTTTTGTGAAAATTCGCCTGACATTCGCGGATTAGCAGTTCAACGTTTTTTATCATTAGAGCGCCGGTTATTAAAAAATTTAGGTTTATATAAGGAGTATTGTAAATTTATGCAAGAATATCGCGACCTAAATCACATGACATTAGTTTCCGATGAAATTGTTCCGAATTTTAGTTACTATATACCTCATCACGCAATAGTAAAACTGGATAGTTTAAGTACCAAACTTAGAGTGGTATTTAACGCATCGGCTAAACTTCCCGGCCAAAAATCTTTAAATGAGTGTCTCTTGGTTGGTGCTAAGTTGCAAACCGATATGACTACAATTTTATTATAATTTCGCGTTTATAAGTTTTGTTTTACCGCAGATATTCGTCAAATGTATAGACAAATATTAATTTCATCCCAAGATCGTGATTATCAACGCATTATTTGGAGATTTTCGCCCGATGAACCTTTGCAAGAGTATTGTTTAAATACGGTAACCTATGGCGTTAATACTGCACCATTTCTTGCATTACGCACATTACGCCAATTAGTTTTAGATGAAGGTGATAATTTTCCGCTTGCCGCAATCGCCTTAAAAAATAATATTTATATTGATGACATAGTGACAGGTTCTTCTTCAATTGAAGACGCTATTCTACTTCGGGATGAATTAATCTCGCTACTAAATAGGGGGTGTTTTGAATTGCATAAGTGGTCTTCCAATCCCTACTTACAGTATTTCCCGAATCGCATATTTGTATGAATCCGCTTTCTCTGGACCTTGAATCTGAGTCCCTTAAGGTATTAGGTTTACTTTGGAACCCGCTCCAAGATACTTTAGTTTTTACCGCTAAACCGATAGAGCGACTTTGCACCAAACGTCATATTTTATCAGAACTCGCGAAAGTTTTTGATCCGCTAGGTATTTTAGCACCGATAACATTTTTCACCAAAGATCTGATCCAACGACTATGGACGCTAGGTTTGGATTGGGATGCCCAACCTCCAGAGGATATTTTGAGAGTATGGAATCAATACAGAACTGAGCTACCTTTGCTTTCAAATATTTGTTTACCTCGGCGCCTTGTATATGACAAATATTCTTCTATTGAACTTCACACCTTTTGCGATGCTCCTGAAAAAGATTTCAGTTCTGTGGTTTTCTTTCGTGTTTGTGATGTAAAGGAGATTTCGACAACGGTTTTTGTTTGCGCTAAATCAAAGGTCTCTCCCTTAAGGCGCATAACAATTCCACGCTTGGAACTTTGCGGTGCTGTTTTGTTGTCTAAGCTCGTATCCTTTGTGTTAAACACATACAAATCTATTTTCGTATTTAATCGCATATTTGCTTGGTCAGATTCTCAGATTGCCCTTGCTTGGATAAAATCTTCACCGCATAGGTGGAAAACTTTTGTTTCCAACCGCCTTTCACTAATACAGGAAATTATTCCTCCATCTTCTTGGTTTTATATAGATTCTCAACAAAACGCCGCAGATCCTGCTTCACGTGGATTATTTCCTTCTGAAATAATAAATCATTCTTTATGGTTCCAAGGTCCAAATTTTTTGCGTTCGCCACAGGAGCAATGGCATATATTTAATCTTCAACCGAAAGCTCCCAATATATCAGGCGAACTAACATTAGTCAGTTTCAATCATGATTAAAGCAATAACTTTTTTGATGATCTTTTAAGTAATCATTCTTCTCTTGCTAGTATACAACGTATTCTAGCTTATATTTTACGATTTATACATAACACAAAAAACGCTAACCAAAACCAAAAGTCTGAATGGATTACAAGCCAAGAATTACATAAATCTCTGTCACTGTTAGTAAAGCATACACAAGGTTTAGAATTTTCTAGTGAGTTACAAGGTCCAAAATTGTCTAAACCTTTTAAAAAACTTAACGCATTTTTGGATGGTGAAGGAATATTACGAGTTGGTGGCAGATTAACTTATGCGCAAATTTCTTATGATAGAAAACATCCGATTCTTTTTCCCCGACATAGTAGATTAACTGTGTTAATTATTGATCATTTTCACAAAAATATTTACACGCAGGTTTACGTACAACTCAATTTTTATTGTCTCAACAATTTTGGATATTATCGCCTAAACGCGCCATTAGATCAGTGTTATCAAAATGCTTAAAATGTTGGAGAGTGCATCCTACCCCTTATCAACCGCCAATGGGTAACTTATCTCTTAATAGAATTTCGCAGCTTAAACCTTTTTCTCATGTCGGTGTGGATTACGGCGGTCCGCTCTTTATTACTATGAGTCGTCATCGTGGCTCAAAATCCCTAAAATCTTATATTTGTATTTTTGTCTGCTATGCCACTAAGGCTGTGCATATTGAATTGGCGTCAGATTTGACGACTGACGCATTTTTGGCTGCACTACGAAGATTGGTAGCGCGACGGGGGAGAGTCTCACGCATTTTCTCCGACTGTGGCACTAATTTTGTCGGTGCCTCAAATGAATTGCAAAGGTTAATGCAAAAAAGCCGCCATTGTAGAAGCCATCGAATGGCAATTTAATGCGCCTTCTGCACCTCACTGGGGCGGGTTGTGGGAGGCCGGAATAAAATCTATTAAAACTCATATTATCCGCGTTATAGGTCAACAGATTTTATCTTATGAAGAACTGTATACCTTGTTAGCTCAAATAGAAAGCGTACTAAATTCAAGACCTTTAACACCTTTAAGTTTAGATCCAAATGATTTGTATTAACGCCCGGTCATTTTCTTACTATGGAACCACTGACTACCGTACCGGATGATGACCTTCCACAGACACCTGTGAACACGCTGGCAATTGCTCCAAAGACTTCACCAGGACTTTTGGCGTAGATGGAATTTGGAGTATTTGCACACGCTCCATGAAAGGAGCAAATGGACAAATTCCGATACTCCAGTGGTACCGGGTACCTTAGTTTTGATTAAGAGTGACGTTTTACCTCCTTTAAATTGGCAACTTGGCCGCATTTTAGAAGTGTTTCCTGGAAAGGATAATGTAGTCCGCATAGCAAGTGTTAAAACTTCCAGTGGAGTATTAAAGCGCCCCCTTATCAAACTGTACCCGCTACCATTACGCTAATAATTTCATTTTCTTTTTTTATATTTACGCTCTTTCAAAAAAAAATTTTTTTTTGGATTTTTGGTTAAAATTCTTTGAATAATTACTTGTTTATTATTTTCTTTTTTTTATATAAGTTTAAAAAAAAATGCTTGGTTTTCTCTGGCATTTTTCGCCCGGGAGAGTGTTATGAATCCGATAAGTTTCCTATTTTGTACGTTTATAACTTACTTTACTTTGTACATTTATTACTTATATTTAAATTTATAAGTATTGCCGCAAATGTTAACTCCTTCTGCGCAAGTTCTAAGAGCTTGGCTTGGGGGAACGGGGCAGAGGTAGCGCGCGGTTCGTTTTTTGGATTAACGTCCATATAGTCGCGTTAATAATTCATCGCCGCCTTAATTAATCTAAATTTGTTATTTATTGACTAAATTTTCAAGTTGATACTCATTTAAGTTAATAGTTATCGTAAGGTTATTAGATTACCTTTCTTAATTTATATGCAACGTGTGTGACCGGATTCCTTAACAAACATCACTGGGAGCTCCCAAGAAGAAGAAGAAGTCTCGTGAAATAAGGGTAAGTCACACACTTTCAACCTTGTTCTTCATAATATTCATGTTAATGTATATAAAATATAGACAGTCCATTTTTTCTCTTAATCCATAAACCCCTTTTCTCTATCCATGCGTAACACTGATTATTAGAATTTTTTAGTCAATCTTGATTACATTTGAATTTAAATTCATATTTTTCCTCAAATTTTAATTTTATTAGATGTACTTGTTTAATTCTGTTGAAGGTATTAAAATAACGTTTTTCTTGATTTTGTTCAAATTCTTGAAATAAATTTTTGGAATTGCTCTTTAAGTTTATTTAAATTGTACATAATGTTATTGTCCTGTTACACGTAGTCACACACGTAGATCTCAATCTATTGATATAGAGCATCAATATTAGATATATCAATATACCTTGTTCACGTCAACTACGTGTCACAATTTCCGATTTCTTGAAAAAAGTTTCTAGGAAATGGAACCGAATCGTAGAAGAATAAATGTTGAATAAATAAATTTCAATCAAAATGACTTTTCGTTTAAAAGATACAGGGCGACAGAGTTTAAACAAATGTAACAGTTTTTGGTAATAACTCGTGTAAATTTGAACCGATTTAGATGAAACTTGGCAAATACAATAAACAAACAAAGATTTTTACTTGCCTATTTCAGATTTTGTAGATATCTTCCAGTGGCGTAGATATTCAGAGTTGGCACCAGTTTTCTCCCTATCTTTTACGCCACTGTATTTTTTTTCTAATCTAAACGTCTTTTTTAACTTTAAATTTAATTTAGAAAAAGGAATGGGTCTTGAGATATTTTAGAAGTATTTTGTGGACATTACAATTTAGAAAAAATTAACAGTAGTAATTTTTTATTACAGATCAAAGATTAAAGATTAAACACAACCAGACAAGAGCAATAATATTTTTTAAATAATTTTAAAATATGGTTATTTAAACAATAATATTTTTTAATAAGTAATAAATTTAATTTTGTATCCAAAACTAAATTTATTATTTTTTATAATAAATGTTTAAATTGTAGCCCTTCCGCATCGATACAGGCTTGATATCGTCTTAACCTTGAATTGCGAACCCTTCCGAAGATGTCTGGTATTTCTCGTAATTCTTCGAAAGCGGCAAAATTCTGTTTACCAAGCCATCGGGATCATCAACAGAAGTGGCATAAACTTTAGATCTCACCAAAGGAAAAAATCAATGGGCGTTAAACCGGGTGATCTAGGAGGCCAGAGGAAGGCCACGTCCATCTGGTTGTGTTATTTAAATAATTTCGAACTTGGACCGAAAAATGAGGCGATGCTCCATCATGATGGAATACACTCCCATTCCGAATATCTAGTGGAATATCTCCAGTAATTCCAAAAGAGAATTCATTATGAATTCAAGGTAAACTGAACGGTAACGTTGGGAGGTATAATAATAGGTCCAATCAAAAAGTTTTGAATGATCGCTCCCCAGACATTAACTGAGAACCGTGGTTGGTGATCACGTATTACGGTAGCGTGAGGGTTCCTGTTACTCCAGATATGGCTGTTACGTGTCCCTTGTGAAACATGTCTCATCTGAGAATATCACATGCGAAGCTAAAGGAAGCACAACTGCAGATTTTTCCAAAATTCAGCGGTTTTACACACATTCGGCTTGATCTAGCGATTGAACTTTCTGATTTTTAAACGGTATTCGTGTAAAACTCTCCAAACCGGTACGTGAGAAGCACCCATATCGTGAGCCACGACACGAGTGCTAGTGGATGGATCTTCTGCTATACGCTCTAAAATTTCCTCTTCAAATGCAATATTCGCCTGAACCTCATTTGTCCACGGGGTGCAGGACGCTTGAGATCTCCAGTTTCCCTTAAACGTACATGAATGCGTTGGAAACAAACAAAAAATTACAGAATTACATAAAAATCTGTCTGAGTACGAACTGAGATGAACTGTGCTCTTCATAAATGTTAAATTAGTTGGAAACAGCAATTGTATAACCTTCTCAGAATCATCTATAATCCAGTAACATTAATAAAACCTTTGTGATAATCAAATTACGGGTGAGGTTTGGGATACAAGGAGGCGAGCAATTACACAACCACGTATATGGAAATTTTCAAAAACCTAGGTACAAGGAAATTGGTGTAAAATTGGTGTCGAAACTTGTACGGCCAGATTGTATATTTCAATTGAAAATTGTTATCTCCAAAACCAATTTTGACGGAGAATAATGTAATTAAAAATAAATTATTTATTGCAAAAGTAAGTCCATGAGATGCAACTGAACTGTAGTAATATTCTTGACTAATTAAACTAAAAGAGAATAACCTCAAATATGGATTTTATTCAAAAGTTACAAAAAAATATTTTTCTCAAAATGTTTCTCCATTTACTATATAAAAATAGATTCTTTCACCTTCGATACTTTCGTCCTTTTCTTTTGTTATATATTTCTTCTTAGAAATGTGTTTGGAAATTGCTTAGTGGGCATATATTTATATTTAAGGACGTATTCTTTAATATGTTTAACCGTCAAAGAGATCGATATTCTTATATTTCATTTTAACAATACAATTATTCTATTTTCTTTTTATGGGAAATTTATAGTGAGGTATAAAGTCGCCAGTGTATTTTATTAATGATGAAAAATATATACAAAAATGGGTTTAAGGAAATACATTTGACACCATCTTTTAACGATGTCATATTCTTTTGTGCATTTATTTTTAGATTATATTTATTTTGAACGTTTTTCAACATTTCTTATATAATCAAAAATTTTATTCATAATTAAGTAATAGTGTAGTTGTACTGTGTAATTTATTTTGTGCTAGTGACTGAAATACAATGTTATGCACTGAAATATGTTTTCAAAGTTATACTTTATCCACAGATCAGATAAAGTAATGTTTGTCTATTCTTTTATGTAACAGACGTTACCACAACACTTTAAAACGTTAGCTTCGCGTTTATAAAAGACTTGACAACTCATTTACATCCTTCGCTTGATGACGTAATAGTTCTCTTTGTTCGTCTTTCTGTTGGGGGCTATTTTGTGATGGTTCGCACGTGTGGATTGTTTTGTGACTGGCATATTACCTGCGAGTATTACCTTCCTTGCATACACGTGGCTACAAAGAATAATGTTTGGGTTCTATTTCAATCTTTCACAATTTCAAAAATCATTGAGTAAAAATTTTATATTATTTTATGAAAATGTGAAACCATTCAACGTCAAATAAGTGATCTTAATTTATAAAGATAACGTTCATTATCTAAACTTTTATTGTTATCACGTTTCTGTTTGTGTAAATGAACTTTAATAATTACTCAACAAATTCCTCTTTCCTTTTGTCGGGACGCTCCAGCTAGCTTAACAATGGGTTAAATGGTTATCGTTATAATTCATCAAAATTATCCTCAATCAGAGGTTATTAATTTCCTGTACTTTGCAATTAATTGAACTTGCTTTCTTCAGTATTTACACACGCAGTGTATAATATAAATAAAATTGTAGTGGTGAAGTAGGTTTAAGAAAATTTAGATGGCCAGTATAATAACAATAATAATAATAAAGTGGTGATGTAATTTGTACATTGATTAAACGCCAAATGTAATCTCTAATTACAATTTATTTAACAAATTGAAATACTAACCTTTCACCACTAATTAGATGCCGTCTCGTCCACAATCGGTAGGTGAAATATAGGGAGGGTTCTACTATATTGCCTTGTTAACACACCTGAAATGCGGCTTGTTTCTCACCTGCTTAATTATTTTCCTTTCTCTAATTAATAAAAAACGATGTAAAAAATTATAAAAAAATATATATAATTAAATGTATTCTCGAGCGCTATGTTATCTTTGTCAAGGAGTAACAAAACCTAAATAATGAACAATAATAATTTTCTATAAATATCAAAAATTAACAATGTGCAATTAAGTTTATTTACCCAATGGTTAAGGAGAGGAAAGAAAAGGTTTTAAAGCTAAGCTTAAAAAATATAAAATTTACCACATAAATACCTCAGTATAATGATTTTCTTATAGACAGCTTCCAGTGTTTAATTATGGATGCGGAACGGTCAACCAGTATGAAAGCGTTTCTACATCTTCCTTGCGTATTCTTGTAACAACGCGATCAACTAGGTATTTGAAGGAATTTTCGATCCACTAAACTTATTGTATTCTTGATGTTTTATTGTATTAAAATTGCATTTTAAGATGAAATTATTTGAATGAAGAGAGACTTGTGTAAATAAGTAACTTAAGAGCCATTTAAAATATAAATATAAGTATGAGTAAGTAAGTAAGCAAATAAGTGCCTTAAGTGATTATAAGCGAATAATATAAGTACTATAATGATTGTACGTGAGTGTATGGGGGTGTACGTAAGTGTACGTGCCTGGAAAGAGCAAATACTTAAGCTTTAAATATAATGAATTGAAAAATAACTTACCACCAAAATTCTGCTGGCACCAAATATAAAAATTAAGTAAAAACCATTATAACAATGTCTTCTGCTTTAACATTCAGCAGCAAGTGAAGTAAAAAAATAGAGGCTTTCAGAATTGCTTCTGTAAGTGCCCCCCCCTCAAGAAGTGGTCACGCATTGCGCGAAATACAATGATCGGAGTCCAATCTTTAAAAGAAAGGGAACTATAACTATTTATGTAATATTACACCCAAAATATATGTTCTATGAAATGCAATTTAAGTTGCCTTTCTCAATTTTACATGTAAATAATTAAAAACTCCTCTAATTTTACGCCAAACAAATTAATGATCTTAGATTAACGTATTTTTTAATACAACCACAAAAAAAGGTTGTTACAAGTGTTTGTATAAGCTTTTAAGATTTGTAACAGTCAATAATAAAATGAATCAAATGTAATAATATTTAATTAAGTCAAATTTTATATGCCCACTATTTGTTTACAGCATTGTATAAAAATGATTCTAATTCTATGTTAGTATTTTTCTTAATATTAACATGCAAAAACAACCCTTTCGTTCAGCATTTGTAGCTAAAGATAAATTTAAAAATAAATTAAAGACACCAATTTTCCTTTATTTATACTATCGAAAGGTTCTTACTTATTATCACTTCGTTGATAAACTGATGATGTAATGCTTGCGTTCCTTTGACCGGTGAAGAGGTCTCAACTAGGTTGACTGTTCCTCCGATGATGTCACCTTCCCGCCAACTTGGAACCGTTTCCTTTGTTCTCCTTATCTCTTTATTATAGAGGACGCTCCTAACTTTCTTTCCACAAGTTAATGATTTTTTTCTAAATAACTGCTTGATATATTTACACCGTCCAGTTTTTACATAATTGTTCAGTTGAAATACAAATAGCTTGCGCAATAAAATTCGAGCTATTTAGAAACCGCGAATGCCCCCTTTTTATACATCAATAAATTCTAGTTATTGTCCTTTATACTTTGGATCGATTGCCTTCTATTATATTTATTGTTCACTTTTGAAACAAAAGTGACTACGGCTCTGATACATGTAATTGCAGCATAAGTCAAGCTGCATCAATTGCTAATACTCATCGAAACGAGTTCAAGCTTTTTATCTTAATATTAATTATGTCCAAATACAAATAACCAATAACCATTAATGTCATATAACGGCGCGAAATTCGAATTTTTAAAACCCCTGTTACAGTACCCCTTTCTCGTTGTTATATCAACTAATTTAGTTGGTACAAGAACGATATAACTCCATAAAAAAATAAAACAAAAGGAATCAATCAGCGATACAACAAAATTCGTTACTTCCTCACACAAAACAAAAACATGATAATTGGGGCATCTAACTCTAAATACTACAGAAAAAACTAACTTATAAACATTTGGCAATTCAAACCCGTTCTCAACAGGATTCGATAGATTCCTGTCCTTTTGTTTCTGCTCTTCCACTCAAACGGTACTATTACAGTGGGATTTACATACGGTGATTGCAACCTTTTAATTATAGTATCCGCCAATATTTTCTCAATTTTTCTTACTACTGCTTCCCTCTGCGTAAACGGTATCTGGTAGTTTCGTTGGAAAAAACGGTACCTTATTTTTGATTTTTAGTTCACAAACAAAATTGTTTACTAATCTCGGTTTTTCATAAATTATTTCTTCATTTTCCTTAGTAAACTCATCGGCCATTTCCTTTTCTTCGATAGTTTTCTTTTGAATATTGTACACTTCAATGTTCGCCAACATCCCGGTCGTCTGTTCTACTATGAGTTTGGCGTGATTTTCAGAAAATGTTTCTTCAATTCGATCTATTAATCCTTCGGCCACTACTTGTTCTTACTTTTCCTCAGTTTCTTCATCGGCTTTATTTATTTGTTCTGTTGGTGTAGTTTTTTCAGGACTTCCTGTGTCTACTAGTAAGTCTTGCACTACCACCTCCAGCCTTCCTACGACTATTGGACCACATGCCAATTTTTCTTCTGTTTCTCGATCTTGCCCGTTGTCTTTCTTCATTTGCGCTATATGCGGATTTTTGTAAAACTGTTTAATAAAACTAATTACATTTTGTTGCTCCTCCGTGTGTATACTACGCGAGACCACCGGAGCTTCTGGCCTCGATGGATTTAGTTTTCCGGCGGTTGGGAGGAGGCTCTTGGACCACCTTCCCCTTCATCGTTGATACTGTCATACCTATAGCAATTTTCCTGATCTCTTCGATATTCATACATTGTTCGACTGAATCCTCTATGTGGTCCAAAATTCCCTTTACCTCTCCTGTTATACGTTGTATTAACGTTCCTTCTTTGGAGCCACCGGTCTCTTTGTTGATTGTTGTTCTCATTGGCATCCCTTTCCCTTTGGGGTGGATTCCACGCTGTCCTTTTACTGGAGTTTTCCGCTTGTATTTGTCCTAATGCATTTATTAATTGATCAATTGTTCTTGCACCTGAGTCAATTAATGTGTTTTCTATTTGACTCGGAAAATGTCTGGTTAGTGCCTTCACCATTTGCTTTTCTGCTATTGGTGGTTATAGGTGCATCGTCTTGTTCATCCAGAACCATACGTGGTGTATATATTTTCCATTGCGTTGATTATATTGTCTTGGTGTGTACAATCTTGATCGTATTTCGCTTTGGACATCTTCGGACCAAAAAATCTTCTGTCCTTCCTTCTAGGTTGGACCACCTTTCCCGATGTAATTCAGCCCATGGCTTTGCATTGCCTTCCAATAATTCTATCATATTATCCATCTTCCTTTGATCTCCGATGTCGAAATTCTCTTAATATGCTTCAACAGTCCTCATAAAATTCACTGGATGTATGATCCTTTCCGTCGAACTTTCTTGGCTTTTATATTGGTTGACCTTCATTTTTATACATTATTTTAGTCGTTCCTGAGTTTGTTGTTAAATTTTCTCCTTGAATTTTTTCCTTTTCGTCCCATTTTTCCCCCAACTTAATAATAACTTCTTCATTTTTAGTAATTTTTTGTTCGCATTCTAGTACCTTCTTCACATTTTCTTCTATTTTATATCCTATCTCGCCTATTGTTCGGCCTATTTGGGCTCTAGCGTACTCATTTCTTTCTTCAATTTGTATCATTTTTATATTCTGTATCTAAAGTTGTTGATCTGTGTGGTCTTTTTGTTTCTTGATTTCTTCCTTATACTTAATCATTATTTCCTTGTTGCTTTGCCTTAAAGTTTCCTCCATCCGTTCTACTTGACGTACCATTTCTTCTTTGAAAATTACTTTTAATTCTTCTTGGCTAGCTTTTAGTTCTTCTCAATTAGGCTTTAATTCTTCTCGATTTGCTTTTAATTCTTATTGAGTAACCTTTTGACTTACTTCTATTCTTTTTTCTATTCTCTTGTGTTGTTTGCATCTTCTTTTGTCCTTCCAGTAACATACTCACCATATTCATCATCATTGATTTTTCGGGGTTTTGTTGAAATGGTACTCTTGCTATTAATATATCTTGCGATTCTTGGCTGAAAATAAAATGTTCTCTTTCCTTTAGGTTTACCATTTACTTTGTTTTAGTTATCTCCAATAATTTCCTACGTGGTTTTTTACAACCTGACCTTAATTCCATAAAACAATAAAAATAAACCTACATTTGTAATGTCCTATATAAAATAAAAATAAAACTACGACACTGGTAATTAATAATTTCAAAAAATTTAATACAAAACTTAATTAATAAAAAAAAATAATTCTTTTTTAAATTCCTAATCTTTGATACGCCACTGGTAATTAATTAAATTTTTTATTTATATAACAATTTATTTGACTTCTTAATTACTTTATGGATCAATCGATCGTTAATTTCAAGGAGCATGAAATTCTTTCAGGGTGCTAATACGGCCTTTCTGTTGGGTGCCATAGTGTAATGGGTCTCACATTGGGGCACCATTTTGTAATAGTTCTCTTTGTTCGTCCTTCTGTTGGGGGCTATTTTGTGATGGTTTGCCCGTTGGGGATTGTTTTGTGACGGGCGTACTATCTGCGATTATTACCTTGCTTGCATACACCTGGCTCCAAAGAATAATGTTTGGGTTCTATTTCAATCTTTTACAATTTAAAAAATCATTGAGTAAAAATTTTATATTGTTTTTATGAACATGTGAAACGATTCAACGTCAACTAAGATTTTAATTTATAAAGATAACGTTCATTAACTAAACATTACTTTTATTGTTATCACATTTCTATTTGTGTAAATGAACCTTAATAATTACTCTTTCCTTTTATCGGGTCGCCCCAGCTAGCTTAACAATGGGTTAAATGGTTATCAAAATTATCCTCAATCTGAGGTTATTAATTACCTCTACTTTGCAATTGATTAAACTCACTTTCTTCAGTATTTACAAACGCAGTGTTTGTATAAGCTTTTAAGATTTGTAACAGTCAATAATAAAATGAATAAAAAGTAATAATTTAATTAAGTCAAGTTCTATATGCCGACTGTTTTGTTTACAGCATTATATAAAAATGATTCTAATTCTATGTTAGTATTTTTCTTAATATTAACATGCAAAACAATCTTTTACAAATGATCAACGAAATCGTTAGTAGCAGGTTGCGCAACAAAATCCAAGCTATTTAGAAACCGCGAATGCTCCCTTTTTGTACATCAATAAATTCCAGTTATTGTCCTTTATACTTTGATTTTCCAATTTGGATCGGTTACTGTCTATTATATTTATTGTTCACTTTCTAAACACAATTGACTACGGCTCTGATGCATATAAAACGCGCTATCTTCACTTATTACGTCACTTTTAATATGTATTTTAAATTATGTTGCAATCCTTTTTATTTCCGCCAACTCGATAACAATTGCACTTTTTATTACTTCAGCTTCTCCTCGCATTCATACGGAAAATATCAGTTATATACTCTTTACACAATACTAACTGACTTTTCGTTACAATTACACAATATTAATTGCAGCATAGATCAAGCTGCAGTAATCGCTTTTCAATCACCTCTGATCACTTACTAGAGGCGACTGACTAACAAATACACCCCACTATAACAGCGTCTCCACTCGCTCCCTTTTTCAAAACAGTCATATCCGACAATGACCACGTATGTTTAAAAGCTTTCCACTTTACTATGCAAACTCATCGAAACAAGCTCAAGCTTATTATCTTAATATTAATTTTGTTCAAACACAAATAATCAATAACCATTACTGTCATATAACGGCGCGAAATTCGAATTTCTAATGTCTCCCTTACAATGATAATGCACTTACAACAAAAGAGCTTCAGGTGTCATCTTTGCCATTTGTCAAGTAAAGTGATGGGTAATATTGCGTATTTATCGTTACAGGCCAAATTACGGGCTTGATGCCCGTAAAGGTAATTGGTGCGCACGGCATAGGTCAGTGCTGTGAGCGAAGTTCTTACTTAATGCTGCAAAAGGGCACTCGTCACAACAATATTACTTCTTTACTCTTACAGACTAAATACTCATTGGAACATCAAGCCCGTAAAGACAAATGGTGCGCACGGCATAGCTGTGACCTGTCAACTCTGAAAACGGCAAGATCGGGAGAAATGTCAAAAGGGTGTGCCCTGTTAAATACATTTATGGCAGGAAAACGTCATGAACTAGATCTTATAATGGCCTAATGGGAAACCTAATGTTCACTCAAAAATAAAACACCCTCCTCCCCGAAAGTTCTACTCCAAAAATATTTACGCCAAGTTCACCTAAGCTTCAATAAAATCTTAAGCTTCATATAAAAAAATTGCGATAATAAAAATAAACCGAATTAAAGATTTTGATAAACTTAGCACTCAAAAATACCCAAAAATAACTGATCAAAGCGGCAATTAATTATTCAATTTCAAACGAAAAATACGTCACAATAAAGCTAAACGCAATCCAGAATTTATGGAATCCTGAAATTTACTGAACGGCAAAATCGGGATGTAATACCTAAATTCGGGAAAATCCACAGCTCATTCTCAAAATGTTACGGTATAAACTGGCAATAAGATAAACTTGACTTTTGCTTGACTAGCAAGCAGCTAGGATGGGTTCGGTGAACTAAATTTTGCGGACAATAGGATATAAGTCCAAATAAGGGTTGAAACGACATAAAACTGGAAAAGGACGCCAGAGTATTTTAAATGTCACGATAGGGGATGAAATGCTTAATTACGTCAGTTTACAGCTTGCTCAAGATACTCAAATAACTCGCTTACCTAAACGCAATCTTCGCATGCGGCACTGGGACCAGCAACTTGAAAGGCTTCAAAAATATTTCCACGCTTAACTAAAATAATTGCGTGCCGTAAAAATCGATCACTAATTTGAAAAAAAAACGATACTCTATTGTTATGCTTCGTTACTAAAGAAATTCGGCTCTTAAAGTAATTTCACTTCCACAATAAAAAAAAACACTGTAATTCTGTACACAATCACATTAAATTAAATTCTTCAAACCGCAATTAATTATACTCGAAGTCATAAAAGGAAAGAATGCAATGATTCATCGCCCTCTAAACGTTACGTTATAATTAAGTCTTCGGGCCGTAATTGTTATATTTAAACTAAACCCAATGTAATGACGTTAATTCGAAGAGCAAATTAAAAAAAATAAACACTAAATATGCGTGTCGTCAAATGCTGTGTAATAATAGGTTTACATTAAACAAAATAAAAGAGTCCAATAACTTAAAGATATGTAATGTAAATAAATAATAAAACATCGGATACAATATTTTTTGTATGCGAGATGCATCACCTAGTTATCTAAATGTGCTGTGACCCTAGCTAGGTTCATTAACAGCTTTTTACTCGACTTCGATATTCCCAAAATAACAAATGTAGAACACTCAAATAAATTTAGATTAATCTATGAACGAATGCACTGGTCTTAAAAATTTAAACGATAAGTTAATCTCAAAAAGAACAGTGCGTTCATATGTTTATACATATAAATAACATAATAATGAAATACACACAAGAATTGATTTAACCTTGTTAACCACAATATTAAAAAACACAGAAATGCTACCTTACTTGGGGAGGCCCTTTTATTACACAGACACCTACGATGGACTCAGAGGGTGACCTCGACGATATGGTTGATGCTGGGGCAACGATGACAACTTTCAGTATCATACAGCTAGTGACTGATTCCTTTTTTCAGCTCGCGTTTTGATTCAAATTTCAATTTATCGTGTGTACACTAATATTGACATTAACACGAAATTCGTTCACTGTACTTTACTGTATTCTAGGTTTACTTGTTATCTTTTATTCTTCGTTAACTATACACCCAAAGCTGGTTTATTTACAGTGCGTTATTTATTATCTTTACTCTAATAATGTACAAGCTCGGAATAATTCTTAATATTTTTAAATTACGAAAAGCTTTATTTTATTTACAGCAGATTATTTTGTTATCGGAGTACTGTGAACTTTACGTTTGAAACTTTGGAACGTTGTATTTTTTCGACAAAAACCGAAGACCTCTCCAGAGAACGACGAAAGCACTAGGTAACGACAAACACTAAACATCTTTCTAGATTCCTACAAGTCCCTATGGACCAACTACACGTAACGATAAACTGGTATCGTGAAGGTTGAACAATGACATGATTACTTAAATGGGCTGTGAGGGGATGAGAACCCTGTTACGATAGTTCCTTCGACGCGGATCTTGTTGAACGGTATTCCGCGGTAACCACTACGTCACCGTAACAACAAACTAAACGCTTCAACGCCTAAGCTACTTCTGCCCTCGTGAATAATTTCTCTTGTCACCACATTGGTTTTTTAAACGCCTTGCATTTAATTAGCCAATTAAAGAAAGAATTACCCAAATTTTCTAAATACGCGCAGCCACTAAGTCAAACTCGAACCCGGTCGGGAGAAATTGCATTGTCAACAGAACCTACATCTTCTCGAAACCTATCTAAGTAATTGAAATATGGTAAATTGAAATTTTCTAGCTTTTATGCCCTGTACAGGAAGACAAATTCTTTGTTTAAAATCAAACCGTATCAAACGAGACGGTGCCGAATTGTGGGCTACAACTAGCCTTTGCTAAAGATGTACCATGCAATGTAATAATTTTAATGCGTTCTGTAATTTAATTTTATATACTACATTTAAGATGTATGGGACTAACAAATAATTTATAATTTTGAAAATTATCGGCAAGTCTGATAAAAACATGGACACGACAAAACAAACAACCAATCTGCTTACCTTTTGGCAATTCCAGGTACTACGGTGCCGGTAAGTTGATTCCTACAAAAAAAATTGCGATTACTCGCCAAACTGCATGCAAAACCAAACAACTGACCGGTCAACGGCCGATTTAGTCCATTATTACGTTACTTTATAATCTCAAATCTCTTACGCGGACCTTGCATCGTTAACAGAACCTACCTCTTCTCTAAACCTTATGTAAGTAAATGTTATACGTTAAATTGAAATTTTGTTAGCAATGCTGGCCTTTAACACAATGTGTTTAAAGCCAAATTCTTTGTTTACAACCAAACCCTTATCAACAGAAACGGAGAATGAACAACACAATATTAACGAAGAAATTATATGTGGGTGAGGTTAGAGGTAAGGCTGTGCCTGGTAGGCCGCGTAAAACTTGGCTGAATGTAGTAGAATGTATGATAAAGGAAAGAAAGATAAGGAGTTTTAAAAATAAAAGGGCATGTCAGAGACAATGTATGTATCTTTCGGAAGTTGGGGAGGCATGCGGAGATAGGAAAGCATGAAGAAAAATTGTTAATGAAAAATAGATAAGAGGCAGGAACTGTTTTGCCTACCCCTCAATGGATTGACGTGAAAGTTAATTAGTAGTAGTGGTAAGTAGTTTAAATTTTTCAAAAAATTTCACAAAGTATTTTTTAAGATAGCGCCCTCTAGCGGCACTACTAACAGATATATATATATATATATATATATATATATATATATATATATATATATATATATACATAACTTTCAAGGTAAAGGATAAGGAAAGGAAAGCTCTTCTAAACGAGGTGGAGTTCACTGAATTCGGTTAAGTCGAACTGGAGTTATGAACATTTTTCAAACTGAATGTGTAACCTTCCCCCACCACTTTATTTGACAAATGACAAAGGTGACACCTGATGTTTGTTGGTTGAGAAATTTTTGGACGTTACAGTAAAAATAGTTTTGGACGTATCTTTCTTCGTAATTTTTTGAGATCACATTTTTATGTTCCGGTGTCACTATTGCGTCCCCTAGCGATCACCTCAGAGGCTTCAAAGTATTTTCCCGTGATTTCTCTTATCCTATGTGAGCTGAATAGTTTTTAAGGTACAGCCGCTCATATCTCTTAATGGGACATCGGGTTATGATAGCACGTTATGATAAAAATGTTTGGTAATTAAATTAAAATATTTTTTCTGTTGTGTGAAATCAGTATCTCTATCATATGTCTTAAGTTAAATAATACAAGAATTGACTTTGTGTATATCAAATAACTGTCTGGAAACAAATATGCAATATGTGACCACCAAACCAATTATAACCTAAAAAAAAGTAATAAGGTTAGTTAGATAACTTTTCTAGATCGTTTACCAAAATTTTGTTTTAATGTAACTCTGTTACTAAAACTATTTTATCCTTACATGGCATAAACTGTATGAATTACAGGCGTATAATTTCCTCATGTCAAATACCTAGTTAATGATAAATGCATTTAAAGCAATATAAATGTAAAATGTTAAAAATTCTTGCTCAGTGATGAAAAAATTAAAACAATTTCATGAAATAAAACTGATTTAAAAACTAAATAACTTCTTAAACCTAGTTTTATGTTCACGAAGCTCGTGAAATTGCTTCAATTTTGATATTAGTTTCAAATTGAAACTTGATGATTTAACGATGTTATGAATTAATTGGTTATAGCTAATTACAATTAACTTCCGCATGCTCTATTTGAACATTAACTAGTATACTTTCTATTTTACACTTTTCTTACGCGTTCTACTTTTACATAACTCTTATATACCTATTCCCTTTCATTTTATTTTTTCACAACACATTGATTTTAGTTCGAGATAATGTACCCGAATTTTATATTTGTTCATGTACTTACTACTTATTGCATTGTTTTATGCAATGTATCAGTTGTAAAAACACTGGTGATGAAATGTGTAAGACTCGCAGCTCTCATAAGAAGGGGATGAAAACATTAGCAGAGGCACTATCGCGAAATGAATATAATGAGGAACATCCGAAACGCCTCGATGCCAGGAAAACTGAGATACACAGGGGAGGAGGAACCACAAGCAGAAAAGATCATAATTCCGTATATAAAAGGATCAACAGAAAATATTGCAAAATTCCTCAGCACACATGGCATACAGACAACGTTCAACACGGACAGAAAAATATTTTCAATGCTTCCAACACCGAAAACCAAGGTGTGTACACCATTCCTTGTGGAACATGTGACAAGATATACATAGGACAGACAAATAGGAGAATTAACATTCGACGCGAGAACATAAAAAAGCTGTGGAGAGGTAGGCATCTACACCATATCTAGCGCAGCACGTCGTCAGTGCATCACACACCATAGCGTTTGAAAATACTTCAAACACGCGACTAAAAGAACATTCTAGAGGCCATCAAAAATGAAACAGGCGCAGTACCTCAACATACGAGGCGATTCTCAGAGATTGCCCAACACGTGAAAGTTAATACACTCCTAGCATCGCCACGCAAGGAAACCCTCATCCTCGCAAGAATCACCTACATCGGCAGTGCCCACAACAGGAAGCAAGCAACACCAAGAAAACGAAACTGGAGAAGGTAGGCGAAGTGAAAGAAGTAAAAGTGGCGAAAGTATACACCAGATACAAGCAGGAGATCGGATAGCAGAATATCAGTTCCATTCCAGTAATACGGAGGCAAGCCAAGCATTTGGGGAGAACCTGAAGATAGCAAAAAACGTCGTTTCTGTATCTATCTATATATATATATATATATATATATATATATATATGCTAAACGATAACGACGTTGTCTCATTATCCATAATTACTCTGTAAATTAAGCTTTGTAGGTAACAACCTTAATCAGAATCCTAATTTCAAAGTCATTTCGAACAACGCTCTTTCTAGATGTAGTCTTCATTATGAAGAGAGTAGCGTATTTACTGCGCTAGCGTAGTAGTGCGCTTTCGTGAATTTTCGGTATTTAGCACGCAAGAGATACCGGAAAGCTTCTAAACTTTTAGAATAGCAAACGTACTTCCACTAAACACTAATTGTTCCTTATTTAAAATAAAAACAGGCGGAACAATATGTGCTTAAATTGTACTTATACTCAATGACATACGATTGCTTGAAATTTTTGTAATTTAAATAACAAACCCATGCAAGTGTGATTTACCCTTGTTGGAACCGAAACTTTTATTTTTATATAACAATGAATAATTACTGACTACTAATGTGATAAGCAGTGACAGAATAAGATCTGTATTATATATTCAATTCAGTAAACGGAACATTACATTTTGTAATGGCTGATCTAAAATGAATCTAGTTTCAAGTTAACATTCACAAATATAACTAAAATTAAAAAAAGAATTGTTACACTGGAAGATTGGCATCCTTCGTGTAACTTTACACATAAAAGAAGAACAAAAAAAACCTAATAACACTATTGATTTGAAACATCTAATTATACATTGACCCTCAATGTGGCAACACAAAAAAGTTACCTTCATTTAATTTATCTCCACTAACTTATTCTATTTTTACGGTAAAAACACAGAGAATAGTAGGTAGTGATTAGAATTGATTGCTTTTTTTAAAGTAATCACCCCTTCACTACACTATGTACAAAAATTGGTATTTCTTATAAATTTCCCACTCTTTTTTAAGTGAAATATCTTAATTAACGGGTTTGAGCTCCTTTAATTAATCTTTGGGAATGTACACACCCGCGCCCACTAGGCCTTATTGTTGCCGGAGTTAAAATGTTCCACAAACACGTCCGTCCTTCAACACTTCTATCAATTAGGTAATTTTCCACTGAATGCCTTTTTTCAAAGTCTGTAGTTGAACTTAATATTTTAATTCACGTCATGACCAAATTTTTAATTCTCTATGCACTCGATTGGTTTCATGTCGTTAACAAACGCACACATACTTATGTCAGTATTGATAGTATTTAATAGTCTTAGTTTTAAATTTATAATACCAAAAACCTATACTTAACTATAAAGTTTCTGTTACTATCACGTGGATTTTTATTTATACACAATATTCCCTTAGCACAATGGTTTACTATTCATTTCAAATCTGCTTAAACACTTTATTTTAATTTTTGACCAAAGTATCTTGACAATTTCAGACTTCAATGCAGTATCAACTGTACGTTATTTTAATATCCCATCCCTAAAATGGAATATGGTTGTAAATAAAATACTAAATTTTACAACGCAGTCGGGTACAGATGGTTATGCATTTTGTTTGAAATCATGCGTCACCGCTCGTCTAATCGCTTTAACCAAAAGTTTGACGACAAACTGCCAAATCAGATTACCCCAGTTCTTTTATGGGAAACCACAACCGTATTGAATACGTCACTAAATGGTAGCCCTCTAAATCAAAATCAACCACTCTTAAGAGTTTTAAATGTCACATGACTTTGTCGAGGTGAAAATATGGAAACAAAAAGGGAACCAATGCAACAAATACTTCTACATCTAAAAATATTGAAATTTTTAATAAAAATGTTTTGTCTTTCTGTAGCGCCCAAATTCGAATTTTCGATTGTGAAATCAACCCGTGTGTTATGAATAAAATATATCCATATTCATTTTACTTTGTTACAGTACTAAAATACCATTATTTCGCTCGTGTTACGCATTCATAACAGTTTTGAAACTGCATTCACGAAAATAATGTGGCTGCACAGTAGCTCGCATTATCGTCTCTATAGTGGATATTATCGATATTACCTATCATTTAAATTTAATACTCTTAACTCTCGACTATTCTATATAACATTCAAATATTCTTTTAAAGAATAATTGTCGTACCCACAATATAACACTGAATACACCCAGTACGTCAAAATATTTTCAGATATGAAGCCAACTTTCTGGAACACAGTGTATAAATGACCAGATTTTAACAAATAAAACTCATTCAATTGCTTGTATAAAGTTAATAGTTTAAAAAAGATTGTACTGTGACGCATTTACAAAATTTACATCCTTTTACAGATTATTTCTTCTTATTTCTGGGAATAACATGTCTCAAATTTCATATTTCCTTTATTTTGAAAAACGATGCAGGTTCTTATTTAATTCCCTTTGTTACATTTAACAGACTTTTTCTTGTATATTTGATATCCTTTTATGGTTTAGATTCGTTAATAAGGTTACAGTAACATCAAAAGAAAAACTGCTAACAAGTGTTAAATTTTGGATGTATTATTACTTTTATCTCAAGTAAAAGAAAACATATTCTGTCTTCTAACTAAATTATTTTTTATTCTGTTACATTTCAATTTTCAAACGCGATTACAATTTTACAATAGCGTATCTTCAAATACATTCATGTAATAAATCATCTACAAGTCATTTTTTTTTTGCTTTTTATAAAACTTATCAATCAAATATTTTTGACAGTATATTACAAACTTTAACGTGACTGTATTTTACACGATCATTTTGCCTAAATATGTACGAAGATGTGATATAAAATACTTTGTATTTTACATATGCAGAATAATTAACTGTGATTAAAAATGTTGCCTACCTAAATAACGTATCGACCGATGTTTTGAGTAATAATTCAGAAACCTGTATTATTAACTTTAAAATTCTTGAAAAACAGCAAGAACAAGACATTGAATTAAAAAAATCTACAACGGTTTTTTGTAATTTAGTACAATATGAGCTATAATTTGTAATGATTCTAAAAATCCTTAGAATTAATTTTTCCTATCCTAGCTAATAAATTCCTATCAAAACTTATTTCCTATTTCCTTCCACATCTGAATTATTACTAGTTTAATAATGCTATTAGTCGCCCACTCCCTTCCCTTTGCACGCCAGTTCCCTTATAAATAATCGAGCTCCCATTCACAAAATACTACTTTTCCTCATAGCAGCTTTCCGTAACGTTAAGAAAAGAATCCTGAGAATTACCTGTATTTAACAATTAACCCGAAAACCCCGTATATTTTCCTAACATTAAAACATCCTAATTTCCTTATATCTTATTGTTTATTTCATTGTTTAATTACATCACCAGCGACCAGAACAGTAACTATTTACACATCTCGGCGTACGCACCTCGAGGGGGTTGTAAATAGTTGTTTAGTGATATTACTTCACTGCTGTAGGTTAACGCCCCAAGAAGTGAGGTTGTAAGCTCCTTTAGAAAAGGTGGTATTTCACTAGTTACTGAGCTATCTGCTTTGGTCATGCATAGCTTCGTCGGAGATGGGATGAATTCGCAAAATCATTGATAACTTAAAGATAGTAACAAAACACACTGCTTTATTTCCTATTTGTCATAAATCTAAATATTTAATTAAAATCTAAAATATTTCACTTACTCTGATTATAACAAATAATAAATATAAAAAATCTAAAGGAAAAGCCAGATCACCAGGTAGTTCTCATGGGATCGGAAGGATCATCGACGGCGGACGGGTCTTTGGATATCTTGGATGTCTGTAGGTTAGATGATGATTATACAGAACGTGCATTGAGATAGTAATTCCCCTGGTTGACGTTATGTAATTTTAAATAATCAAAATCATACGCAAATTAATAATTAAAATGAAAAGTTTACTCACAGAAAATCAATACTTTTGCTTTACTTTATATTCTACGAACTTTAGTTTTAAACGATCCAGAGCTCGTATATAAAAGAATATTTCTATAACTATATCCTGGGAATTTAACAAAAGACTGATAACACGCTATTATGAGTACAATGACTTGATATGTCGGTCACTAGGTCAGCAAGTGTTATTGTTATATGCTTGTTTGCAAAGAATTACGAATGTTCTCTTTTATTTATTTAGTAATCTGAGACTACGGGGGTTTTCAATAATTACTTTTACGAAATTTTATGCTTACGTATTTATTAAAATAGATTATAGGGGTTTATGTTGCACTTTCTATGCGATTAAGTATTTTTGTCCTTTAATTGAAATAAAATATTATACAGAATGGGTTTCTTTTTGATAGATTTGATCAGGATTTCTACTTTATAGTAAAAATACGGATAAATTTCATGAATTTAATTTCTCCTTCAGGAAGGAGATTTGAAGACTGTATGCGATTAATTATTATCGCTTTTCAGAAACTATACAGGAAGGGAGTATGAAATCTGAATTTCTTTGATTTTATTGGCATGACGCGGATTTTTGGAGATTATTTGGTAATCCTTTGTAAACTTTACTCGCTTCCCAGTTCGGTCGTGTTTATGTTAGGTGGCTGTGTTAGGAAGTTGGACAGAACAGGCCTACGCCTATCGGATAAGCAAGGTAAAGAAAAATACCTCTACAGGCATACGCCTTTGGGGATAAGTCCCTTAGGAAATCTCAGTACTTTTTAGCCATACACCTAAAACCAGGCAAGTGTCGGTGTACAGGCATTGCGGTGTTTTACGGACAAGATTGATTTGTAATCTATCAAACGCAGAAAAGAAATCACTACAACAAGGAATTGGTCGCAAAAATATGATAGCAAATATATAAGTTACTCCAGAATAGGCCGGCGGGTAGTAGTAAAATAAATTTGGCGGCTAAGTAGGTCGGTGAAGACCTCAAGACGAAATCTAAACCGATTTTTGAATTGCGGAAGAAGGGGTAAAATTAATTATTAAACTACATTGCAGCATTTTTTAAACGGACACATTAAAACAATTAATTATGTATGGATTGTTAATAGTATTATTTGGTTAAAGGTGGTCTCGACCCCAATGGCTAAGCAATTCTATACCATGACTTAGCACCTTATCCTCTCTCAGCGAATATTTACTACACGTTCCCCTTATTAACGAGTATAAATATTTACACAACTTCGGTACGCCCCCGAAGGGGGTACATAAATATACGAATTATTCCTATCCACTATTAAAAATCTAAAACCGTCACCAACATCTTACAAGCCTATAACTTACCCCATTTATATCCACTCGTTTTTACTATCAAAACTCCATCACGGCCCTGCACCCAGACCATCTGTCACTTGGTATTTTAAATCATTAAATCACGTTACATTGCTATTTAATTTTTATATATCACCATAATTCACACTTTCACTTAATTATTTGCACGTCAAATTATCCAGTATAATTTATTACACCTTCCGTTTATTTGAATACGTTAACCACATCGTAAACCACTTCATTTTATTTCACCCAACATTAAAGTTTAATTAGATAACACTTCTTTCCCGAAAGGCGCCATCCAGAACCAATAAGCTGTAGCAGACTGCTCGAGCGTTTTCTTGGAACAGGCAGTGTAGCTTACAAAAAGGATTAAAGCGGTTACAAAGGTGGAAAATCGATTAGCAGTTTTATTGACAGTTACAGAAAATCCAGACATTTAGTCAGGCACGTGTTGGAAATAAGTGAAAGGTCGGTTCAGAGAATTTTTAAAATACATCATTTTCATGGATACCACATTCAACTGCACCAGGTTCTGAGTGAAAATAAATTTTAGTGTAGAGTTGAGTTTTGTGAATGGGCTCAATTCCGCCCAAATCCATTATTTTTTATGAACGTCTTATTTTCTGATGAGGCTTCATTTTACGACAATGGATGCGTCAACAAACACGATTTTCACTATTACGCTACAGAAAATCAAAGAATCGTATAAGTCGACTACCAACATCGTTTGTTAATAAATGTTTGGGGAGGAATGGTCGGAGAACATGTGGTAGGCCCTTACTTTTTTAACGGTCACCTTACCGGCCAATCGTATTTCGAATTTTTAACAAACGATTTATCCGTGTTGCTTTTAAGTTTACCACCAAACATGCAAGCACAAGATATGTGGTTACATCCAGATGAAGCTCCGGCCCATTTTTCGCCACAGGTCAGAGTGTTAGGTAACACTTACGGAAATCGCTGTATTGGAAGAGAGCGACCAGCTAGATGCCCTGCAAGGTCGCCCGACTTAACCAAAGTCAACTTCTTCCTATGGGGTATGTAAAAGACCTTGTTTGTACGGAACGTGCAACAACTGAACAGAACATGCGACACAGAATAATCAACGTGTTTTGCAACAATTACACCCGCAATGCTCCGAGATGTCGAAAGGTCCTTTCAAGCAAGATATACAGATTTCTTAAAAAAAATGGAAGACATTTTAACATATTTTAAGATAAATGAGCTACTATCAAAATTATTTGTTAAATAAATATTGTTTTTCAATGGCTGACTACATTTTTTTGAAATACTTCACTAATAAAATGGACATATTTGTGGTTTTTGGTAAATATACTGATAACGGTCCAGAATTTTAATACACCTATAATCCAAAAGAAATGTGTATTTAAATTCTGCAAGATAGTGAAATAATATACAGGGTGATTTATTTGGCAATATTAAGAAAAACTGGTTTGAAAGTTGTCATTTTTGGAACCAAATTTTAGATATCCAGTATAAATTAAGAAAAAAACTATTTAATGTCGAATTATCGCTAGACTTCTTGTATTAAAGTTTACACTATGGAGGTTGGACAATACCTTTTTGGTAATAATTCTTTGAAGGCGTGCAAAATGGATTTTTATGGGTTTTTAAATTATTGCTCGTAAACTACTAGGGCTATAAAAAATAAAATTTTGGAAAATCAGAAAGAACACATAAAAGAATTAAAATATGTAAAAAATACAGCGTACCATTAAAAAAAAGCCATACTTTTTTGGACCACCCTGTATATTGCGAAATATTCTCCCCAAAATACTCTCATATGTACAGTATAGGTCTGCGTTCGAACGAAATTGGTATCGGAGCTATGGATACCTGACGCATTATTGCAGGACCCGGTATAATTTAAAATGCATAAAGCACTTTTCACATGAATCCAGCAGTTAAATTCAGCGTCGCTGTACTAGAGCTCTCAGTGCAAGGTCTATTTTTAAGTGAGTTGGGCCCTACGCTCTAGCAAATCTTCGGTCACCGGATATTCGACTAGGAAAAACCATAGAACGCTCACTTTTAGTTTTACTTTATCATTTATTATTTAAACTAAATAATATAAATAACCCATTCCGGACGTATCGGTACGATTTTCAAAGTATGCCGTATTGTTTTTAAGGCGTCTTAATAAAAGGCATTTGATCTAATTATATCATAACTTTATTATAAAAGAAACAACGAAACAAAAAGAATAATTAAACAATAAGTGTTTTAATTCTTAAAAAATAAGGAATAAAGAATAAGTAGAAAAAAACTGAAACTAATAATCTAATGGGACAAAGTTTTCACATAGTTCTCCCTAAAATTTTTTAACAGTATGAAATTTTCCAAAACAGGAGTACATGCAACATTGCATTCTTTACACATAAAACGAGTGTCCGAACGTTTCTTCTTTCTACGTTGTGTTGTGGCACAAACGTGGCATATTCTTTGTGTTTTGGATCCTTGAGCAGTAGTATGTGGGACGGGGCTTGGGTAATGTCTCTCGATTAGTCGGAATGGATTATAGACGCTGCATGGTGCGCTTCGTTTCTTCAAAGAAATAGGATACTTGAGCCACAACTTTTAATCGAAAATCTGAAGAAACTGGCTTTGTTTCCGGTTACAACTTGAAACAACACATAAGCATTGTACAAACACAAGTCCATCCAATGAAAAATCAGTTTTTTATCCCATTTTAACGATTTTCTTGGACAATCCACAAAACACGATTACCAGTCTTTCGATTTATTTTTCCGGTTTCCTTGAGGCATGGTTTTACACTGAAATTAACATGTGAACATTTTTCATAGCGCCACTTCACGGTTAGCAAATTTTCAGGCCATGCATTCTCAACTTCTCCTTTTTTTGTTAGTTTACGAAATTCTAGCAACCGTTTTCGGGTACAGTTCCACAACCTCCTGTACCTTGCTTCGGTAAATATTGAAATAGGTGGTGTACCAGTTATTTACATACAAAGTATGCTTTTTATCGTAGTATGCTTTCATAACAACAATCTGTCCAGATTTTCCAGAACTTTCCATGTTCTGATCTAAGATAGTAGCTGAACCAGTATACATCATAAACCGCAAAATGTTACCACTTTCTAGGTCACAAATTTCAAAGCGTTTGACTCAAATTCTATATCATTTGGAACGAATATATTGTGTAAGGGAAAGTTGACCCTTCCATAAAAAATGCTCCCGTCAATACACAGGTCTGATTCTAAATGTTGTCTAGATTGAATATGAATATCGAATGTGGTCATTTTGGACCAATTTTTTTTTTAAATGTTAAGATGGAAACGAAAAATGTTTTTTCGTTTACTTTGGTTCCGTTCCATATTTTCTGCTGTCGTGTGATATTTAAATCATTTAAGAGTGGTTGATATTAATTTGGCGGGTTGAAATTTAGTGACGTTTTCAAGAGTGACGTAGATATCTATAAAATGGGCAAGTTTACAAGGCATAAGAGAGATTTTTTACCACCCTTAAGCTAGAACGGTTCGGCAGACGATCGTGCTTGGTTTTCAGAAAAACTACATAACGGTCTATACATTACCAGAACCTATGTTTGCGGACAAAACATTAAAACGTTTTTAAGCAGTGGTGATGGTGAATGGAGTTGGAAATTGTGAACATTTTCAAAAAATTTAACACTGCTGTTCTCCTCGACAAGACTATACACTTGTGCTCCTTCGGGTCATAATGACCCGAACTCCTGAAATATGAATTAAAACCAAAATAACAATAATTTTTATACATTTATTAACTTTATTTCTCTAATGCAATGTTTTTTGTATGAAAGGTGAAACTTACAATAAATTCAACCAAATTTAAATAAAAAAGAAAACGGAATAAAAAATGTCTAATGATTGATATGATCCACTACTTCTTACAGTCGGGACAATAATAGGTCACGTGTTCTTTACACAAATATTTTTTACACTTAATGCAGGTCATATTAGTTTTGTTATCACATTTAGAAGGGAAAAATTTGCAGCGTGCTCGTTTGTTTTTGTTGCTAGTTCCAGGACGAGGTGCGGTAGAATTTTCCAACAATGGTTGTTGAATAGCTGTTACAATTGCAGCTGCTTGTTCATTACGGGGAAGATGTTTTCTGAACAAAATGTAAGGATTTACCAATTGTTTCCCCAGTTGTTCGAAAAACAGTCTTCTTTTGAACAAAACATTTTTATTCCAGTCTGAATTTATTTCGCGCCATAAGACGAAAGCATTATAGGTACTGGTATCTAAAATGTTGTAAAATAAGATTATGGGCCATCGATTTGTTTTTCGTTTGCATGTGTATGCACCGATTAGCTGATCTAATGTATCAACTGCTCCTTTTGTAGAATTATAATCAAGTATAATTTGTGGTTGTTTGTCTTCTCTGTCACTTATTTGTTTCTGGTTATGAAGCGTACTCATTAGAATGACCTTCTTGTATTTTTTTGGAATATAAGACACAACTGCGGTATCTTTACTAAAATAAAATTTGGAACTATGCACAAAGTTATTTACTTCCATGATAGGTAGCTCAGGATTGCTTTTCCTAACAGTCCCTAACATAGTAAGATTTCTTTTGAGATGCATTTGACCCAATTTATGCGATGTAAAGAAATTGTCACAAGTTACATTCTGACCTCTTGGTCCATAAGTAAGGTCTAAAACTACTCTCAGACCCTGATCGTTCTCAGGCTTTCCCCAGGTGGTTTTCCCGTATATACTTGAACTTCTAAAGCATAAGAACTTTCACTATCACAAAGCGTCCATGTTTTGATGCCATATTTTGCTGGCTTGCTTGGTATATACCGCTTGAATGGACAACGACCTCTAAATGCAACCAGCTGTTCGTCCACAGTTACGTTTTGCCCAGGATTGTACAATTTTGGTAGTATTTCAACCCATTTGTCCCAAAATTCTCTAATAGGAGCCAACTTTATCCCGTAGCCTTCTTTCTTGACGAATTTCTTTATTATCAAACCGTGACACGCGTGATATATAATAAAATCCTTTCAATGACATTGTTGTGCGAAGCAGATGTCTGTCTGTTTCTGCAGTGCACAAACTTCTGGTAGATTCATCATGCGATCTGTAAACTCCTCCTAACAGTAACAAACCTCCTGCAACGCAATGTCAAATTCTTGCCACTTGTCACCGTACACTCGACGACCTTCGATGTTAGTCATTTTCAAAATTATATTTTCCAGAGAACTATTGAAAAGTAGCTGAAATGTAGATTTTACATCCTGGACTCATGTATTGCTGTATCTAGTTGGACCTGGAGCGACTTTTATGATATTTGCACTAGTTGCACGTCCTGATTGAGGAAATGGATCTAACATCCAAGTTATGGCATTATCTTTAGATTGAACCGATTGAGCAGGTGGCATCAATTACGTAGGGTTTGTCCGTCCAGCATCGTCGAAAAATCATCATCTGACTGTTCATAATCACTGATATGATCTTCATCTTCAGAAGCTTCATCGTCACTAATGTCACTCAAATTATTACTTCACTACTAAAATATTTTTTTGCCATTATTGTTATTTCAGCACTTTAGAAGAACTAGTAGTACGTATAACAAACCTCACTTTACTCTGCAACGTAACAAACAGAACTGTCGGTTACATACTGCGTTATGATATTTATACCTGCTGCAAGTTGCAAGTCTGTTCCTGTTTCGACTTGCACACGCGGCTAAAGACCTGCCGAAAATGCTGTGGTAACTCGCATAGGTAGGTAGGCACATCTGAACAAGCATGTGCATATTATCTATCCTCAAATTTCAATATAAAATAATTGGAAATACAAAATACGTCCTACTAATGGATTACAGCCTCGGGTCATAATGACCCGAGGAACATCAATGTAACAATCATGTTTAAAAAAATGAGAAAAAAAATTATTAAAACAAACAAGCCACATCATTCTTCAATGGATTAGAAACAAAGTCATTAACTACGAAGTTTAGATATTAATAAACAAAAAATTTATCTAAACAACAATTTGATTTCGGGCCATATAGACCCGAGGGTAACAGCAGGGTTAAATGAAATGTTTAAATAGATTTGAGATAAACACTAACCGTTATATTACCAGAAAGTATTAAGATTAAGACAGCATTAAATCGTTATTAATGCTAATGTAAATGCAGGAGTATTTGTTAACCATTTAAATTTATAGATAATTTAGAATTTTGACGATAAGCTAAATATCAAGCTCGATAAACATTTGAGACGCCAGTTAGTAAACAAACTGCCCAATTAATACAATTGATAAAAGACGTGTGACCTCGGAACATTTAAATCTACACCAGCGACGCAAATGCCGATTATGCGCATGTGTACACTATCCCAGGCGTTAACCAAAGGATTTCAAAGCCCTTTGATTAGGATACTTCATCAAAAAAGGACTAAAAACTTTGTAAGTAAAAATAATTTTGGATAATGTGAATGATTGATTGTTCTATAAAGGTGGCATTGCTGGCACTGTAAATTTTGACTAAAACATATGGACAATCAATTCCCATCACTGCCTTTTTTTTGTGTGCTTAGTTAAGAGAATAGAATATAATATACTTTTTATAAATTTTCGATTTTTACCACCTACGGTGTAAAAATATCGTATGTACCACAAACCAAAAGTATTTTTTAATTTCTTAACGTTTGGTCAACAGCCTTCACTTACAAGATTAAAAGTTGTGCCTGTTCAAATTTACAAAATAATTGTTTCATTGTGAGTTGGGCGGAAATCGCAAAAAGAAATGTTCAATAGCGAAATATAAGCCTAATTGTTCCCTTAACACTCATAAACTACAACAAAACATCCTGAGCAATCGGTTTAAATATAAACTTTATACATACAGTTTTTGATTTTCGTTGAATGTTGCAAGATCAAAGTAACTTCAACCCAAATCTAAAATAATTATGTATCTTAATTCTTGTCGTAAATCTGACACGATAAGACATTTAAAAATAAAATTTTAGAGGATAAATAGGAATACACAAAAAACAAAGTAACAAAATACAGACCGAAACCGATTTGGTAAATAAAATTTCTCTTAACAGTAAATTTACATTAACACGTCTGGAGGACGTTCTTTCAAATTACAAAACACAAACACCTTCCACCTATTTCAAAGTAATTAAACACAAAAATAAAATAAATACAACTTGATTATCTCAAGCCCGCAGTTCTAAACAGATTTTAAACGATCTTTTCTTGCCAAGCCACAGCTACAGCGCACAGCAATGGTACTGTCCAGGTTTAATCGATACTTAATATCGATCAGGAACAAAAATCAGCAAATTCTTTTAATTATTCTTCTCCGGTATACACTCGCAAACTAACAACAAAATCTTCAATTATAGTTCAGATGTACTTTACTTACTGAGTCATCTGGTTTCATTAATACAAATTCAACTGTTTAATTACTCATAAATCTTCTTTATATACAAGGTACGTTAGAAAATGTTACAAGCAACGATTTTATTCTTAAACAACTGTAGGTACACTTATTATTAAGTTTGGCGTGAGATTTTTCAAAAAGCAAAATACTAAAAACACATCGTATACAAATCCGCCTCGGGGGTGAAGTATTCTATGATATAGGGAAGTACTAACGGTAAACATTTTCCCTTCGCGATGGAAATCAGAACGACGTTATGAACACTTCACGAAACGCTAACTCAAGAAATTTCCCCGAGCTGATTGAACTCTATCTGTTTATCCACATTTAATAAAGAGGTAAATTCCTTAACAATACCTTCAGGAAGCCATGGGATCTAGGAGATATTCTGTACGCACCGCGTTGCTACATCACAATTCAAACTCACGCTCAAACTAACTAAAAACAACCTTCTTATCCTACTCTATAACTACTTTATAACATCATATCTAACCACCCACCATTAAAATTTTTATTGCCAAAATGTAAACTCAACTTATCTCACGGAAATTTACTTAAGAATGCCACATGCAATCTGAAACCACTGATTAATTAGAATCGCGATAAAACTCAATCTTCTTTGTGTACAACCAAACACTTCTACCAGAATCCAATAACCTAATTAAATCTTCAACAAATCTTACATGAACAATACTACTCACTATAAAACTGGATGAATAATAAATAGTGTGTATCTACAAAAATGTGGTACAAAAATTCACAAGGACATAAGCAATCTTCCTAAAAAAATTTTACTACGGCAACAGCTCTACATTTCTTCAAATCCCTTTTCATCACTGACAACAAATTTTATTCTAATGAACATTTACTTTTGTCGAAAACGAAAATAATAAACTTAATATTCACACAAGAAACTTCTCCGAGTGATTGAACCCTATTTATTTATCCACATTTAGTGGATGGTTAGATTCCATAACAATACTTTCAGCACCACGTTGCTACATCACAATTTAAACTCACTCTCGAAACTCTCACAGTCAACTAACTAACTTACTCCATTTTATAACAATTCCATCACATCGTGTCTAACTACACAACCATTAAAATTTTCAATGTTAAAACTCAAACTCAACATGTCCCACGGAAATATACTCAAGAAAGCCATAGGCAATCTGAAACGACTGATTAATTAGAATCGCGATAAATCTCAATCCTCTTTGTGTACAACTAAACACTTCTAACAGAATCCAATAACCCAATTAAATGTTCAACAAATCTTACACGTATCTACAGCAATGTGCTACGAAAATTAACAATGACATAGAGCAATCTTCCTAAAAAATTTACTACGGTAACAGCTGTACGATTACATTTCTTCAATCGCTTTTCAACACCCCAACAAGTTTTATTCTCATGAAAACTTATTTTTATCGAAAGATAAATCAACCAAATCTACGATTATTAACAAAAGCTATAGAAGAAATCGTTTAGTAACCTTCCGGAACCTTCAGTGGTTTATGCAAAATGGTTGTGCAGCTCACAATTCCACCGTAGCGCGAGACTTTTTAAATGGGAATTTTCCTAACTGATAGATACGGACAAACGGTCCTGTTTTAGAAACCGAAAAAAAATATTGGCATAATGTTCTGGAAATAATTGTTGCAGTCGTAAAATTTTTGTCCCGACAATGTCTAGCATTTCAGGGTCCTTCTAAAATACTTTTTCCAGATGATAACGGAAATTTTCTTAAGGTTGTCGAGATGATTTCCTCATTTGACACTATGATGAGAGAACATCTTAGTAGAGTGCAAAACTCCCAGGAAAATTCTTTAAAAAAAAACTTATTATCTAGGCTATCAAAATCAAAACGAAATTGTAGAATTAATGTCTTCTAAAGTAAAAAATAATATTTTAAATATGGTACGCAGTTCCAAATATTATTCAATAATTATGGACTGTACGCCAGATACAAGTCACACAGAACAAATAAACCTTGTTTTGCATTATGTGGTGTTAAATCATGATTGTAAAAAAGTTCAAATACAAGAGAGTTTTTTAGCTTTTAGCCCAATATTCGATTCAACAGGAGAAAGACTATTTAATTTTGTAGTTGAACTTTTACGAAATTTAAATTTAGATATTAAAGACATGAGAGGTCAAGGGTATGATAACGGTGCCAATATGCGTGGAAAGCATATTGGCTTACAAAAACGTATACTGGACGCTAATCCTCGAGCTTTTTTTGTGCCATGCGCTGCATATAGCTTAAATTTAGCAGTAAATGATGCTGCTAAAGTATCAAATGAAACAGTAAACTTTTTTAATATAGTAAAAGAACTCTACGTTTTTTTATCTTCCACCACAAAAAGATGGGATATTATTAAAAAAAAAATGTTCCTGAATTAAATCTAAAACCCCTAAGTGATACTAGATGGTCAAGTAGGGTAGATGCTATAAAGCCATTAAAATTTCATTTAATTAAAATTTGTGAGAGTCTTCTAGAAATAGCGGATAACGATACATTTAACATAGAAAGTAGACATAAAGCAAGTTGTTTACTATTAAATATCCAATCATTTAAATTTATTTGTAGTGTATTTATTTGGTATGATGTTTTATTTCAGATTAATATTGTAGGCAAAATGATGCAAAGTGTAATAATTGACATTAAAGTATGTCAAAACTATTTAAAGAATTTAGTCGATCATTTCAAAAATTATAGAAATGATAATTTCTTTGAGGAAATAATTGCTCAAGCGGCAAAACTAGCCGCCGATCTTGAGATAGAGCAAGATTTTCCCGCAATCAATACTACTAGACGAAAATATAAACCAGTTTTTTGATTATGAACATAGGGATGAAGCACCTCAAAATGCCAAAACCGCGTTTAAAGTTAATTTTTTTTTAAGAATAATTGATCAAGTACTAAGTTCTTTAAATAGTAGATTTGATATGATCTCTAATTATGACAATGTTTTTGGTTTTTTTAGTAATATTTTTACATTATGTGACGATGACCTCCTAAAGAACTGCCAAGCTCTACAACAGAAGCTTACTGATGCGGTAAAGATGGAATCTGATATTGAGGCAGATGTTTTGTTTAATGAGATTAAAGCTTTAAAGTTATTTTCAATTCCTCATTCTTCAAATCCTCTGGATATATTGCAATATATATTTGAACACAATTTAACCTCATCTCTGCCAAATGTTACAATTTCCTTAAGAATACTCTTAACTTTACCAGCATCTGTGGCTTCTGGGGAGAGGTCATTTTCGAAATTAAAAATAATTTATGATACCAACCCCAATCTATAAATGTTTATATGTGGACGACCTAATCATTTTCTGCGAAAACACATCTATGGAAAATATAGAAACTCATCTAAATAAAGCAATTCCAGACATAGCTACTAAAGTGGAAAGTATGGGATTACAGCTAGCAGAGAATAAAACTGCAGCCATACACTTCTGTCGGAAAAGAAAACCACATAACAAACCTAACCTACTTATTGGGAGAAAAGTAGTTCCCATTGTAGAGTAACTAAAAATATTAGGAGTCATTTTCGACAAAAAAATTACATTTTAAAGAACACATAAGTCATCTTGTCGCTAAATGTAAAAAAAGAATCAATTTCATTAGGTGCATGAGTAATATATTATGGGGTTTGGATAGGCGGGTACTTATCCAGCTATATGCAGCTTTTGTTTTGACTGTAATAGAATATGGTAGTGTAGTGTACTCATCTGCGAGACCGACACCATTAAAACATCTAGACAGAATACATACACAGGGAATAAGGCTAGCAACCGGGGCATTCCGAACTAGCCCATTACTGTCAATATATGAAGATTCGGGTATCCCCCCACTAAATACTAGAAGGGATATTCTGCTATGTAACTATATAATAAAAATATTAGGAAGACCAAACAATCTAAATAACCAAATATTGCATGACATAGAGACAATAAATGAATATCAAAGGCGAGCAACCGTAAGTAAACCAGCCATCATAAGAGGTCTACAACTAATCAATAAATTAGAAATTTGTCTGCCTACAGTCATCAATTACACTGACTGTGAATATCCACCTTGATCAGAAATAAAGACACATTTTGAACTAGACCTTGCAAGAATAAAGAAATATAACACCATACCGATACAGTATCGATTGCGCGTGCGAAGAAAAATGTTCAAATACCCACATGCGTAACAAATATATACTGACGGTTCTAAAACTCAAAACGGAACTGGGAGCGCAATATTTTTCGACAAAGAAAGCCATAATTGGTCTCATAGCTGTATCACCAGTATATCACAGCTGAATTATACGCCATTTGGCAATCATTGCTGCTCTGCAGACTTCAAGAACAGGGGAATATATAATATGTAGTGATTCGCTAATTCCCTAATTTGCTATTCGAAATCAAAAAGATACACATCCATTATTAAACAAAATAAACGATCAATTGCACTACCTGGAAAACAATGATTCAAAACATATAACTTTAATGTGGGTACCGGGACATGTAGGAATTCATGGAAACGTGACGGCTGACTTATCAGCAAAGCAAGCGTCAAATGAACATATCAAAGATTTAAAGCAACATCTCAAAGAAGGATTAATGAAACAATGGCAAATTAGATGGTGTCAAACAAATTTGGCAATAAACCAAGAAAGATCCTATTTGAAGACCTTGCATAATAAACACAGCCTTTCACGAAGGGAAGAAGTAGTCATAACAAGAGTTAGGATCGGAGACACCAATATAACACACATGGATCTACTAGGCAAAAGTGAACAAAACAAATGCTCTAATTGTAATGAAAACATAACATTAAAACATATATTCATAGAATGCCCACTACATAATGCTACAAGAGAACGCTTAAAACTAAAGAACCGAGTAGACGAGATAACAGCAGACAATCTCGAGGATATAACTAAAGCCCTAACTTACATAAAAGAAACTGGTTTTACAGTAGGATATAATTAAATAGTATAAATGGTAATAAGACCGTGTAAAGAACCAGCGTCCCTTACGTATGCTTTTTAGAATAAATTATTTGCGGACCATTCTATATCTAAGATTTCAAAAGTTTACGCGATATTGCACAACGAATAATTTATTAATCACCGCTGACGTGTATTTCTAAAAACCAGTAAGTTTTTGTACGTCAGAACAATTGCAACCAATCGCAGAAAGGCATCCTCCGCACGGTAGCCGCGAAGCCGCCCATAGATGCACCTCTATAAACCCGCGACGCGCGTGAATAAAGATCAAGAAAGGAATCGAAGTAGATTCAAGTCAAGCCGATATCTAGCCGCCGCCACCGTACCGTTTGCTTAGTGTAAGCACCGACCTGTTATTCACCGTCGAAGAGTCCATCGCGATCGTGTGATAACGCGCACCACCTCGCACCGGGCAACCTAAAGTTTAATCCTGTACTGCCATTGATAGACACGTAAGTTGTAAAGTTATAAAATCTGACAATTTTCAATCAAACACTACAGAACGTAAATAACGCCGGGCTGAGTCTCCAGGAGTTATACCAAGTACACTAACACCTAGAGTGCCACGAAGGGTAGATCCCGACGTCACTCCCAAATACAAAGTACACTAACACCTAGAGTGCCACGAAGGTAGATCCCGACGTCACTCGCAAATACAAAGTACACTAACACCTAGAGTGCTACGCAGGGCAACCCCGACGTCACCTCGCAAACACTTGAGGGTGAAGGGTTGTTACAGGGCTGTAAAGACCTGCGACCTTTCTCTTAGTCTATCTGGTTAAGACAGGCCGTCGCCTACGTCTTCTGAGTATTACTGAGATCCCGCTCGAAACTCATACAGACAATACATACAGACAAACACAATAACCGTACACGGTGTCTTTAATCGCAGGAGAGTACACCCGAAATCGGTTGTATAAATTGGTAGTCAATATAACCATCGCAAACACCTAGTGTGAGATCGTTTGTAAATAAATTAGATAGTTCGTAAATTATCCAATATTTACCTTAAACCTATTAAAGTCGTTTTAGACTAGTTTTAATATCAAGTATTTTGTTCCTTGATTGATTGTAGATGATTAGACTTAGTATAGAAATCCGTAATTAAATCCGTTAAATAAATAATCTAATTGCCTAATCAAACCGGTTAGAATTAAAGAAAGATAGTCCCGAGATCTCGCATTTGCATACGCGCATTTCGCGTGTATTATTTCCTGGGAGTACGACATACTCGCTTCAGCGCTCCAGAGTTACTGAAGAATAAATGATTATGCCATGCGTATAGGCCGAGAACGATATCGATTTTCTCCGTCCGAGGTCGTTACACTGGCGCCGTTGAACGAAACTACTTAAAGCAACGGTACCAGCTTCTGTAAATACAGGACCGTAACATAAATTTTACCTATTAGGTAAGGAATAGATTAAAATAATATCTCTGTTCACAGAAGCGACTACACACACAGTAAATAGCCGCCCACCAGGAGAACGAGTGTGAGGAGCCGCTAGGACCAAGAAGCACAAATACATTTTGAGTTGTTATTAATACCAGTTTTTTTATTGTTAAATTTATTTAATATACGTTTTAAAACGCTTTAAGATATTTATTTAAGGTGATAGTGTCAGCCCACTAGTTAAGACGAACCCCGTTTATAATAAATTATAAACACGATTGAGCAAAGCCGAGGCAAAATAAAACCGCGTTGGGTTACCAAACCAGAAGGCGCGTAAATAATAATCATTTAATTAAAACCGTAGTAGGGGGCAATACAACCGTAGCAGTTAAATGCGATTAAACACAAAAAAATAAATAAAAAAAATAAAAAATTTTCTTCGATCAACTATGCATTAAGAGAGACTATCTGGGGTTCCAATATTAGATATAGAGCAGGAAATGGTTGACAAAATCGATTTTGATGAGTAATAAAAGAATTTGCTGCCGTTAAATCAAGAAAAACACCTATTTAACCTAATAAAAGTTGTAGTATTAAGTGACGGATTAAAGATGTTTTTTTTTGTTATTAATTAATAATTTATTAATTATTATTTCCAATAAAAATTAAATTAAAAAAAATTTCTGTTGTTTTATTATAAAATAAAATTTTTTTTTTTTATAACTGGATTTCGTACATTAATAAAGAGCGCCAAAATAATGTCCCGCACGCGGGCACCGCTCAGCCTTGCGGGGGCCCTGGTACGTTGGCGTAAATGTGTCGCTGTTATCGGCGATTATGTGGAAAAGGGATTATATTGGTGAATAGGGGACAGTTTAATCTATCATTCCACACTAATATGTAAACAATATATCCATTACCAATAAATTATAGCGATGGAGGCATTACTTTTCAATATACCCTTCTCGTATCATCTGTCCTAATGTACGGGATAAGAATTCGGGCTTTATGCCCATAAAAGTGGCAGTTATTCTGTTGTAGTTCCTCAGTAGTAATTGTTTCATTGCAGTAAAATGATTTTTTCAAGAATCCCCATAAAAAATAATTAAAAAATGAAGGCACGAAGGACGAGGCTACAAATAGATCTTGAAATATTTAATAAATTCCATATTGCCACTTTTTATAAATGTCCTTGTATTTAAAAAAAATATAGAAATTCGGCAGCAATAAAAATATCTTTTTTATAAGAATCAGAAATCGCTACCTTCCTCTCATTTAACCGACTTTGTAACTTTAACTGTTTCCAAGATAGCAATACTGCCTCGTTGGAATAGTAGCAGCCCTGTATATGATGTAATGTAATAATGTTGAATTTAATAAGCTTTGCAATAAACAGTGCACAAACTATTTTTGAGCATAATTATTGGATATAAAACAAAGACTTTTAATGACAAAAAGGTACGATGAAAAGTGAATAAATGCTGCGGTATCATAAACCACTAGTCATTGTATTAATAACTAAATTATCGTATTGTAACTTCGCAATTTCGACACGTGAGAATTGAATTGTGGCATGTCTTGTTAGTGGTAATAATATGATTACCTTGACTTGACACAAAACGGCGATTATGCAGAATTTAATATCGACAGATTCGGATGTACTCGTATATAAATAGATTTCGCGATCATTAGCTAAAGGATAATTGACACATTTTTAACAGAAAATGTATTTCTAATGCACAATAATGTGTTTAATTCTCGGTAAAAGTAAGACGTCGAAACAAAATAAATTAAGCTTAATTGTATTTATATTCCTAAAGGCAACCGTTAGTTGTGTAGGATAATGGGCATAACAGTTACTTATGTCTTATGGGGATTAAAATAATAGTTTACGGTTGAGTTGTGGATATTGCCTACAAAACAAAGTCAAACACGTTATCACAGTGAGACTATCGTTACTTTACTCCCTTGTGACTTTCAATATTTTTTGCTCATTCATCAAATAATAAATAGTTATAATACGTATCATTAAGAGGGATCCACCACTTATTTAGAGTGTTCCCAAATAAGGTGCCATTTCGTAAGTGTTCAACTTAAGGAATAGAGATTTGATTATTTGATAGACGATACAATAATCTAAATCGGTAAAGGATTATATCCTCATTTATTTTATTTAATTTACCAAAACGACCCCTCAAATTTTGCGTTTTTTAAGAAACTTTCAACATAATTATTTACAAATGCAACAGAGTTAAAGAAAAAATGACTATTTACCGAAGTAAATTATAGATTCGTGAAGATATACAATTTTTTGCGTAATTTTCAGTTCGTTAGTTTATTAATGGCATCTTATTTCCGAGACCCCTGTTTTCAACACAATCACTACTGATTAGTACCGCAACATGCGGCAGACTGTAAAATTAGCGCGAGACGTGACGATTATAATAAAAATATCGTCGTCTTACAGAATAAAAAATACACGTATAGTATTACCACAACAGAACATTTATGTAGTGTAAAAGGAAACATAGGTAAATACCTTGTTTGTCTAACGTACGTATGTACCTAGTTTTGACTCAACCTGTTCTATAGTGCAATGTGTGCGAGGCATTCAGCGGTACTTTATATAATAATTGAGAACGGCAATGTTTATATGAAGTACCATATACGAACAATAAATTGACCACATTTTCTGTACAAGCGTGAAATTCACAATTCATCCGTTTCTGCTGATTTTGGCAATATTAGAACTATATTTTGTTATCAAACTCTTAGCAACAAGTTCTTTCCGAGTAATTTTGAGCTAATTTTGAAACAATAGCAGTTTAGCAACAATAAAGCTTTGTTGAAAATGGCATAACTTTCCGAATAGATTGAAAACAGGATCCTACTGTTTTTTTTTTCATTATAAATTTCCAATTTCCAAATAACATGCATTTTAATCGAGCTACGTTCTGGTTACAACATATCAATTGGCTAGCCTAGTTTTATATGTCGTTTAAAGGCATTCGTATGTACATCTCTTAAAGTTCTATAAGTATGCATCTACACCCATGGCTGCAAATTTTAGCTACTTAACAGTTTGGGTAATAACTAGAAGATTTTGTGCCTTATACTTAGTCGTAGATTAAAGTGGGCCAGGTTCATAAAATTATCGATTTGCCTTGTTAACCAAAAAATATTTACATGCACCTAGGTATGTTTGCTTTAAAATCGGGGTTGCTTCTTCCTCAAACTAATTGTTAAATACTCAGACGCCAACTTGTTTTTTAAATATGTAATAAACAAATAAACCATTATACAATAAAGTTAAAATGTCTACAATAACAAATTTTATTACACAACCTATATTTAATTATAAACGGAAATACTTTAATGCTAATGTTAGTATCGTTATAACCTAATGATAGAATACCTTACTCTTGGTCACACTGTAGATAATGAAATGGCTACATACTGGCTCAGCGTTTTTGGAAATTGTTGCGTATTATTACTTCAGGGTTGAAATAAATCTGGATTTGTATGCTTTATAACTCCCAAATGAATAAATTTGCAGGATTAAGGGGTTTTAGAATTCCACTTCCCATTAACGAAGGTGATTACCTCACTCTTGATTGATCGTACTAATACCGTAAATTGGATTAACCGTAAAATACTTAATTGCGTAGATGTGCATAAACGTGTGAACAGTAACAGTAAAGGTGAGGGTAAAGTAAAAAATAAAAAGTGTCCGAAAAGCAAGCGTTTCAAATACTGTAAAATAACTTTAAATAACTCACCGTAAAATTAACAACACTTTTAATAAAAAATATTTAGCAGAACAAAAATGGATGCTCTTCTACCTTTCAGTATCGCACAAAGAACGACGCTCCTAAAAGGTCTTTGCGCATGAACATCTCTGAAACTGAATGTGCAAACGATATGCGTGGAAGGCTTCACTTTAAATAAGTAAATTATGTTTTATGCAGCTATGATATTCAGCACACATGGCACTAAATGCACGTTAGTTGAAGTGGGTAATCAATCTGATGTTAAAATAACTTGATATTTAAAAAATGAAACGTCAGAATTATTATTGTAATAAAATAAATTAAAAATGTATTCAACTGAAGACAAACACAAATAATGCATTTACACCATGCCAATCAGAGCATAAGAAATGTGCGCGACGCTTTTTCGGTAATGTATCCCAATAGACCAATTCCATCGATTTTCAATATTATTTCGCAATTTATTAACCACAGATTCGTCCACCACAAAATGAATAGAACAAATTACGTCTTAACAGAAGAAAATAAATCTTATGCTATGCAGAAGAGAACCCGACGTCTTCGTTAAGAATGACCAGCAGCTATTTTGGCATTTCTTGTTATCCAATCCGAAGACCTGTAACAGGATTTAAATGTAAAGCTTACAAATTTACAAATCATCAGCAACTCAGTAATGAAAACAGAATGAACATAACTGATTTTCGCGAAAATGCGTTTAATTTAATAAATAACAATGAAAAAATGTTACAAAAAATTTATACTTGATGGTGAAGTAAAGTCTCAAAATTATCGGTTAGTTCCCTTGATTCACGTATCTTTCATGCTCTATTGCCCTGTTATTCCTTTCCTTACAGATATTGGTCAAGGACTAATCCACACCTACAAGATTCAACAAGAACATAGTACAATCGTAGCGTTAATGTGTGGGAAGGAATTATCAATAACATATTGGTTCATTTTTCATAGAAGGAAATTTAAATTCAAATTCTTCTTTGGAACTACTTCGTACACAAATAATACCAAAAATCCAACATTTAGATGTCAATAATATCTGGTTCCAAATGGATGGAGCCCCTTCCCACATTCCACTGCTGTGCTGACACGTTTTTGAGGAGCGTTGGATTGGAAAGTTTGGACCAACAACTTGGCCACCTCAATCGCCAGGTTTGTCCCCAAATTACTTCTACCTTTGGGGGCATCTAAAAAATAAAATTTACAATAATGTTATAATTAATGATATTGAAGAACCCAAAGATCGGATAAGGTATGCTTGTAATGCCCTTGATCCAAATTTTATTAGACATGCTGTTCAAGGTTTTCATAATAGGCTGGCATATTGTCTAGAACGTGAAGGTGGTCGTTTCGAATATTTACTGAAGTAACATCATGCCTTACCTGTTCTTGTTCTTAATAAATTTCACAAACATTAAAGCTACATTTACATTTAATTTGAATTTTGCTTAGCACTGAAATCGGTATGCTTGCATATAAGAAATATATGATACCATATATTGATGAATTGAATGTAAATGCAGCTTTATAACTTATTTTGCTTGGATCACTTGAATCGTCTTGACATTTGATTTCGGCCACTTTTTATAGTTTCCGTTAAGTATAATTAGCTGCATAGCAAAGATACGCAATGCATTGACCTATATTTTTTTTAAAATTGAACATAGGGACTAAGTGTGAACTATGTTCAGAGTTAAAAAAGTGCCCTTGTATGTATATAAACAGGTTAGTATTTAATTTTGATATAACGAATAATTCCAAAAGTAAAATAAATTATAAGTATTATTAATTTTTTAAATCAAATATTACCTCGAGATGATAAATCCTTACGAAATTTACCCACTGTGTAAAAAAAAAAAATAATGTGTTAAAATAGCCCAAATATTAAATTTTATATTTGAATGAATCTACAAAACATTTTATTTAACTGGGAATTTAAATTAAATTTTAATGATTTACTTAAAATAAATAGTAATTAGATCTTTCCAACATTGATGTAGCCTCAGCCTGTAAATAAATGTTTAAAAGTCTCAGACGCCAACTTATTTTATGGAAAACAAGTAAACCTTAAATGTAATAAATTTAAAAGTGAAAACAATAACAACGTTTATTATATATATATATATATATATATATATATATATATATATATAAATATATATATATAAAGTTCATTTTTCTTGTTAACTGGCGAATAGCGACATCTCCTTTTCCCCATTTGATTGTACTCCCAGGAGTGGCAAAAACATATTGATTGTCATCAGAAATATATTTTTGTCGATATTTGATTAGAGTGTCTATAAAATGTTGTAACATTTTTGGCATTAAAATTACAACAGCTCGCGAACCCTTGCCGGAACATACAATTCTTCTATATTCTCTTGTAAGTGCTTTTTCTCCTTCGGTTAACGCATTTTCAAAATCGCTGAAGTCACTTTTCCTGTTATTGGCATATTCTGTCAATTTTAAATATTGGACTACATATCATATCATATCACATCATCAGTTGTTGTCTCCACAATTAAAGAATCTGTGTCTGTATAGAGCAATGTTACATTATTACCGTAATGACTGCGCAAGATATCGTAAAAAAAACGATACATTATAATTTTCGAAAGATCCAAAATACTAAATTCGACATATACGGATTTGTCATACGTAACAACCTGTTTCGACAATTCCACCGCAAATAAGTTGTTCGTGAATTGAATGAAATTTTTAAATTGTGGTTTTGCGACGTACCGTGCTAGACCCACATGACGACCGTTATTTTCCCAATGCGTTAATAACTTGATAACTCTTATTTTGTCAACATTCTCCATTATATTACCAAATGCACAATTTAAAGAAATCCTTTTCGAATTTGTTCTTTGCTTGATTTCGGAGAGCTGTGTTAAGGTATACGTATGGTACTAGCCATGGGCTTTGACGAAAGCGTAAAACCCTATGAATATGAGTAACAATTAAACCATGTTCTATACATTGTTTTAAATATCGGTAATGTATAACATAATTGGTCTTATCACACAGGTGACAAATTTTGAGATAGCGCGTCTAACGATGCGGCCATAAACTTACAACTGTCGACGAATCGCAAATTTATGTACTTCTTTTCCCTATGGCCGCGACTGTTTACAAATTCATCTACAAATATATGCTTACCGAACGTTATATATTTTTCACTATTAACAGGAAGTACGTTATTTTCTTCAGTTTCACTCGCTAAGTGTTTGATAAACAGGTGAACATAATAACCACTGAGATTATGGAAAAAAACTGGGATAAATGTTGGTAACTGATAGTTTAATTGCAATTTGAATGTGCCGCACTACGATATATACCAGTGACATGACAATGATCTCGTACCTTAGGATTTGTAAGATCGTCCATAAAAATCTTGTCGCATATATAACAATTTCGACTTTGTTCATGTATCACCTGTTGTTCATCAGTTAGTGGTAACATTGGAAAAATAGTTTTGAAATGTTCATTATATATCCATATACAGTTTTAATTTGGACCACAAATCGTTTACACCACACTTAATATAACTGAAAGAGTATGGCTCATGTTTTCACGTCTTTATCGTAAACGGTTGTTCAGGATCGGGTTAAGCGGTATCTACCGGTACTAATAGCGCTTCAAAGTGTGCATATATTACGAATGGCAGAAACATCTGCTTTTGATAGTTTCGAAACGCAAGTATGTTTTCCGCGTAGAACCTCCCGGTTCTGTCTTTTCTTTGCATTACGCCAGGTAATTTTGTGTATACGAAATTAGTCATGAGACACGTGTCGAGTTAATTGCTTCTTCGTTCTAAAATAATAAAAACATGAATCACAAAAATATTTTTCCCCATTCCGCCGGGTTATTTGGCTGCTAAGTAAACGAGAAAAATTGTTGATCCATACATAATGCTGATTATCCGTTTGGTTACTGGCTAATAGTAGTAAATTAACATGAACTGACTGGTTGACTTTAGTATAGTAGAGAGGACCCACTACATCGGGAATACGATGACCGTCACGATACGTATCCTCTAGTCCATAAACATTGATCGAGATATTATTGTTAGACTCGAACGTTGCAATGTTAGTCAACTTAACAGGAAATTCTACACCATTCCAGTTGAATAACGTTCTGAAATCAGGGAAGAAGTTGTCCGCTAGGGTAGACCCTTCGGTGTCACTAAAGCTGATACAATAGCCCATACAAAGCAGCAATTATCACTATTCTTCACATTCACTATGACATGTTTCTGCGAAATTTCAGGCGGGACATTCATATAGGATGAACCCGTAGTGGGAGAAAATTTCAACATGTTTACCTCTAAATATGCGAAATTCACCAGCGACAACCCTACATAACAGCATATATTAATAATGCACTACCCTACTACTCATGACTCACCCTTACCAGAACCTTTATGCTGAAATTCAGATTGTTTGGCATCCAATATTTCCATTATGCTTTGGAAATAATCTTCCACCACCATCCCAACACTTAGAATATCATATTTAAGTTGTTCCTAAAAACAAAAATTTTAGATTAATTTTTAAATTTCCCATTTGGGTAAATTTAAGTCAATACCCAGTTCGTCTGAAAGGATTTAGGTTTCGTAAGCTTCCTCGTACTGTTCAAAAAGTACAAACCAAATAACTAAACATTACATTTTAAGGAGAAGTGTTTATGCAACTGAATTTGTATTAGTTTCAAAACATTCACTTTCACGTCCCCCATGAACGTTTGCACATCAGTGTGACTATCGCTTGGGGATATTCTATACGAAACAATCTGTTGTTTAAAGGCATTCCGAATAACTTCAACCCCAGTAGCAACGAGTATACATGCATGTGATTTATGCATGTTGCTTCTAAGGTGTCTTTGAAAAGCATACCGCGGTAGATCTATCGAACAATCAGAGCAGTGTACAATATCAACACTTGTGGGTGTGTGTTGTTTTGTACAGTCATTGAGTTGATCTAACTTACGCTTTCTTGAGTTGTTCAAACCTAATGGCCCTGGTTTCGCAAAGGAATCACTATCACGTTTGTGTTCCACATTGTTGCAGTTTAACCCTGATGGCCCGGGTTGTGCAAAGGAATCTGCTCTGTTGTTGTCGACAGTACCGGCTTTCACCGTGTTGCTACCTGTTGTATGATTTTGCGACACAACCTCCTGCGCTCCAAAAGGTCAGTTACTGGTATCCTTATCCAACATGAAGTTCTTTGGCGACGAAGTAGATAATCCTTTCTAGAAAATTTTTTCAGACATTCACATTCAAACGCTTTGTTACGATCTGTAACAAAAAGTATATACATAAGTAAGGGTTGTGTTACGTGTTTTGTTATGGTTCCTTTGGTAACAGTTTTTTTACACCTTTGCTTTATTTACTTAACTTGATTAACTACAACTGTTATCAAAAGAATCGTATCCAGCGATGCGAACGAGGACGCAACGTAACATATCGCCAGGAATTATGGCATGTGGATATCTCACGTTGAGGGGTATAGTTGTGTACGAGTTGGATAGGAAGGGTAATCGGGATCGAGTGTTGCTGCTCACACATATTCTACCCAGCATTGTAGATTCCCCTACTATGCACTTTGGACTGGAAACAATGGATTATAACCAATTGTTTTCCAGAAACCCCGCGGCGCAAGTAGGGCTCAATACACTCTGGGGAGAAGATACTGCTTTTTTCACTATATCCCTCACCGGTGATGGCGCAGGTAACTGTAACATCGGTGCTGCAGGACTCCTAGATAATAATAAGTCATTTATCGACCATTAATTATCCAAAAAGTCTGCAGCAGCCGCAGGACTGGGGATACTTGTTGATGATGTTTCCATTTGCTCTAATTGTATCGAATAGTTCATCGGACTCTACTCCCGATCAAACTCGTAGATACAAGTGGGGCCCAAGACGCTCTCAGAAATATGTTCCCTGACGTCTACTTCTACCGTAGAACTCTGGTACGACCACTCTTCCATACATACAACACCCTCAGAGGTCTGAGTAGTCGGAGATACAGCAATCCCCAGCACTGGTTGCATAACAGGACGTGAAAAGGAATGGTGATCCGCAATTGGAGTCTCCTAATTCAATCAACAGGTAACAGATGTCACGTCAAGTGCATACCAGGATCACTTACAGGTTGTAGGATGAGCAGTATTTCGTCCAGGGCTGCCTGCTCATAGTTGCATGATAAAACCACATCCAAGTCGTCCGCTGGAGGTGATGTATCTAAAAATCGCAAAGCTATTTCACAGTCATCCTTGTCGAAATACTGCTCATAGTCCTCCAGGCCGCCCTCAGCACCACCTTCATGGAGTAGCTCCATCACCTCCTGCACGTGATCCGTATGAGGTCTCGTTGTCAGCAACCCCCGTAGGATGGGGGTATTATCACGGGGTACTATGAGAATATTACTATGGATAGTAATACGACCACCTAGGAAATCAAAGAACATAAATTACTTATCTGGTACAATAATAGGTGAAAGCGCATTCTTGCCGCTGTTCATTGCAGGTGCAGTATTGCCCTCTACGGCGCTAGCTGCATTTTGGCTTGTAGATTCTAAAAGCAAATATTTTTCGTGTAAATACGTATGTACATACATCAAGTAGTATATAAGATTTTGAAAAGTTTTTAAATCCTAACAAGAATTTAGTGAAATTATTCTAAGTGCAAAAAATACTTTTATGAAAATATTACATGCCCAAAAATATTTTAGAAAAATTTTCTAAATACCAACAAGAATTTCTTGAAATTTTAGTAGCAACAAGAATTTATTGAAATTATTCTAAGTGCACAAAATACTTTTATGAAAATGTTACATGTCCAAAAACATTTTTGAAAAATGTTCTAAGTACCAACAAGAATTTCTTGAAATTATTCTAAGTGCACAAAATACTTTTATGAAAATATTACATGTCCAAAAAGATTTTTTGAAAATTTTTCTAAGTTTCAACAAGAAATTAATGAAATTATGAAAATATGTCCAAGAAGATTTTTCTAAGTCCCAAAAAGAACTCGAAGGACTCGAAGTCTAATTTTTTCATGATCGCAGTACCTCACTATACTTCGTATAGTATACGGGAATGTAAAAAAGTGGCATCTACAATTTTTCTCTATTCAAGCAGTCGATGATGTGATGAATTAGATAGGGTTTCAACGACATCCTTATTGGGAATAAACGAACATTGACATTTTGATATATGTTCATTTATTATCAATTGTTTATTTATTTGATGAATTAGATAAATACTATTTTGATCAATATTAGTAATAAATAAAATAATTATAAAGTTACGAAAGCCAAACGAAACAACTACAAATGGACATTCGCCACGAAATTAAAACATTCTCTTACAAATTTGCTATATATAACACGAGATTTTCCAGTAATCACAAAAACCACAAACAAATCTATTTCAATGTGTAAAGATACCATCATAAACATAGTAACCAGTACTAATTGCAACCCAACGTAGGGTAAATACCATTATGGATTGCACTCATTAGAGAGCTGTACAAGCTTTATTATTTTACCTTTTTTGCAATACAAACAGAACCGTTTTGTGAATAAACAGAGGAAAAACCACTTAAACGAACGACTAGAAATTTTTATAAGTAAAGTATGTGCCACTTATTGATAAACCGGCATAAAGCTTAATCCAAATATGTTCAAAGATAATACGCTTAGATATCGAAATTTCTATTGGTAGTAAAACAAAGACATTGTGCAATTCGAAAAAATAAAATACTAATCTTAACCATTTTATAGAGCTTTATGTTACAACTTCGATACTAATTTAAAGCACATTTTTATATCTTTCATATCACATTAATGTCTATCGTTCGTTGAATATTAGCTGGTCTTTTTATTAAAAATGGTTTATAGTGACAGTTTTACACTTTTACAAAATTGCATGTCATTTTATATGCAATACATTTTTTATTTTTATCATGTAATCTATTACATTTATTACTGTCAAATGCAAACGTGAGCACGCTTTTTTACTTAATATGCAATTCGCTGTGCAAAATCGATAAAATATGATCAATTTCCTTAAAATTTGCGCGTAAAAACAGCTCCACTCTGAAATTTTTCAGAAATACTGTTCAATTAACCACAGCATAATCAAGTATTTAACTTAATACGGAATCCCTTCTGCTCCTTTTAAACAGTGTACCATTATAAGTAGACGCAGGATTAACCAATAATATTTTTAACTTTTCCACAGTTCACTTGGTGCTTCCTAACAGTCATCATTGAATGCTACCATCAATATTTAATTTAAGTTGGTAACATTACCGATTAGAGGGTAACTTAGTTTCATTCTCTGTGGGTTCGTTGCTTGACACGGATCATTGTCGGACGCATTTTTATTTTTTGGAGTGATAAGGGGCACATCTTCGCATGAATGCTACCATCAATATTTAATTTAAGTTTGTATCATTACCGATTAGAGGGTAACTTAGTTTCATTCTTTGTGGGTTCGTTGCTTGACACGGATCATTGTCAGATGCATGTTTATTTTCCGAGTAATAAGGGGCAAATCTTGGCCAATAATTATTAACCAATAATATTTTTAACTTTTCCACAGTTCACTTGGTGCTTCCTAACAGTCATCATTGAATGCTACCATCAATATTTAATTTAAGTTGGTAACATTACCGATTAGAGGGTAACTTAGTTTCATTCTCTGTGGGTTCGTTGCTTGACACGGATCATTGTCGGACGCATTTTTATTTTTTGGAGTGATAAGGGGCACATCTTCGCATGAATGCTACCATCAATATTTAATTTAAGTTTGTATCATTACCGATTAGAGGGTAACTTAGTTTCATTCTTTGTGGGTTCGTTGCTTGACACGGATCATTGTCAGATGCATGTTTATTTTCCGAGTAATAAGGGGCAAATCTTGGCCAATAATTATTTAAAAGAATGTAATAAATTGATGTTCGTTTTGTATCATTAAGAATCATAGTTTACTTTTGAATTTTTTTTTCATTTTCTGTTACATTTCTGTGCTTAACATCTGTTAGTACTCATTTTTTATGTAGCGCAGGTATCACAATTACCTTCTCAGAGATTAATAACTATTAACCTATCCTTTTTAGGCTGCCTTAATTACAAGTGTTAGTTACAATATTTAATTAAAATACCCTGGTAGGATATTTACAAGTTTACTGGAAATCTTACTAAGAACCTTTTAGAATATCTTGAATACATTCATCACTCTATCTAATTGAAGTATGTTAAAGAAGATATTTTAATCGAAAGGCTTTGAAGTTTCAAAACATTTAATTACCCTAGATGAATTATCACACTTATCGCTTGTGTGTGTTTTAATTTCGAACCGAAATATCAGCGGCATCTCATGTATTGATTTATGTACTCATTTTTTAAATATAAGGTACCTTGTTATGAATCCAAAGCAAGCGATGTTCATTCATATTTTATGAAATTACGAGTAAATTAATTTTAGTGGATTGCCAATACATTTTTTCATTATTGAATACATTCGAAACCATTAGAGTTGTACGGCCACTTATGCAGGTTGCACTTGAACCTTGGATTTTTATAATTGAAATTGCTTGGTCAATTTAAATTTTAACAAATGAAACCTTATGTGTTTTTTTATATATAACTTTTGAAAATTTCTTATGTATATAATATTTGTATAACTTAAACGATTGAATGTTACTTTTTGTGTATATGCTTTGTTAATGATTAGTATTAATTTCAGTTTTCACACATCAGGGATATTAAATACATGTATTTTGTGGAGTTTTGTGGTAGTGCTTGGTTTTTTTATTCACTCACAGGACTATCACAGTCAGTCTACCAATATAAGCCAATTTTTATTGTCCAACTTATTCCACACCCACCGTGAAGAATCTGTGCTGGTACTAAGACCGTAACAATCATATATTTAAAGGTAGCGCCACTCGGTATTCATCTTACTCCAGTCTGTGAAAACACAACAAGGGTTGTTACATTTGAGTGAGACTGAAATTATCAGCGAACATTTAATTTATTTATTATCTTCAGGGACTGGGTTTGCCACAAAGGTTTGGAAGAGAGGATCTGATCTTATATGTTTCTTGTGCAAATCCTTACCCATCTATACCTGTACATAGATCCGCCATTATCATCATACGCTTGTGTACGCTTATTTTGCGTGAATATAGCTATACATTGTGATTAAGTATAAGATAATTTATTATTAGCATTGGTTGGTATTTTTACAAAAATGAGTATGATAATATGAACTTTCACGATTATCACACATAATCAAAATACATATTTTTTGAGTATTAAACCGTGTATTTTCTATTTATTATATATCGAGGTATATTAAAAATTAAACTTATTTTGGGCTTAATTCGTGTTGATTATAGTCTAACCGACGTTTTAAAAGCTTCTTCGCTTTCTTTTTCAAGAAGGTAGGTAAATGTTTAACTAATTTAAATGAATTTATGACACTTAACAACTACTATTCATCTAAGGCTGCGTGTTACTGGGCTCTGGTGGGATTAATGTGGGTTGAACTTGCGGTTGTTAATTTCATATTATTCGTACTTTCTTCATTTATAAGTATTATTGGGGTATATTGTTTCTTTAAAATCGTTCTCCAAACTGGTGGAATACGAGAACTATCATCACGTTTATTCAAAGCGTTGGGACGTTTTTCAATTACTATAGATTCACGTATGATTCGTTCTTATAGATTATACAGTGGAGCTATCAATTTTATTTCCTCAGTATTAACCCCTTATCGCTGGGAGTATTTTCGGCGCGGAAGAGTCATTTTAGGTCAATAAGCATTGTAATTTTAACAATCACAGGTGGTAGGCATGTATACTCCATGTCAGCCGGGGAGGTACCACCACCCTTACCATGTGGGCTCCTTAATATTGGGTCTCCGATTTTCTGAGCTCTGTAAGGGCTGCCGGTTACCTTTTCCATCATCCTTAATCTATTCTCATCCTTATTCTTCCTTCTCGCCCTCACTGTCTTCCTACCGGATTAAAAGTCCCAAATTAAAAAATAAGATGGCTGTGGTTTCTAGGGTAATAAATTTCGGACGTAAAATCCTGCCCCATTCGGATGTCTGGGAGGGCAGGGCCCAAGCGACCTCGGTCACCGAGAGTATCAACTTTCTGATTCACTACTGCTACATCCGCGGTATCAGGTCTAATCTTAATGCTATTCACCAACATCTTGAACAATTACAACCTGATATTTTGTTTCTATCTGAAACAAAAGTCTCCTCTGAAACCTCCGAGTCACCCGACTTGTAATTTCCCCAATACCACCTTCACTCTAACTTTAGATGTAAAGGAGTCGTATGTGCCTACAGCAAGGACAGAATTGCTTGCAAGAGGGATTCTTCCTTAGAAAATAAAAATTTTGACTTGATTTGGTTTAAACATACTGGTCCTAATTTTGTGAAATTCTACTGTTGCATTTATAGGTCTCCTAACCACAGTAACTTTTAAGACGTCTTTGATTACCTTAGTATGTCTCAGTTTCCATCTTGAGATATCTCAATTGTAGGCGATTTCAATGTTCATAACTCTAACTGGCTTCAGTTTTCATCTACTACAAATTCCGCTGGTCGTAGTGCAGGAACATTTACTATTTCATGTGATCTCACACAAATGATTTCTGAACCCACAAGAGTCCCTGATAACCCTAACCATACTCCACATCTTCTAGATATCTTTCTTACATCAAATCCTCTTGTTTATAAAACTTTCTATGAAACCAATTCATTTTCGGTACAAGCTTTTGGAATATATCATCACTAGGCTTGATCTCAATAAGACGACTGGCCCAGACGGTATCCCAGCTATTGTCTTAAAGAAATGTTCCCCCGAACTAGTACCAGACCTATCTAAGCTCTATACGATCTCTATATCTTCTGGGGAATTCCCTTCATCATGGAAGTTAGCAAATGTTCAACATATTCCCAAAAAAGGCGATAAGACCGATCCCTCAAACTACCGACCAATTGCCATCACTTCAATTTGTCTAAAATCATGTAAAAAGCCATCAATCAGCAACTGCTTATGTTCCTTGAAACTAACAAACTCCTTAGTGGCCACCAATATGGGTTTAGGCAAAGTCGTTCAACAAGTGATCTTCTTTCATATGTGACCCAAGTTTGGAACAATATAGTAGAGCAGTCTGGTGACACAGTTGTAGTCGCTTTAGATATCTCAAAAGCATTTGACCAAGTTTGGCATAAGTATTTACTTGCCAAACTCACCTCGTTTGGGTTAAATGATACGCTCATCAACTGGGTTTCTAGTTTTCTTGATAAAAGACGAATACGTGTCGTAGTTGATGGCTTCTTTTCAAAAGAAGTTAGCATTAACGTGGGCGTACCACAGGGATCCGTTATAGCGCCTACACTTTTTCTGCTGTACCTAAATGACCTTATTTCTTCAACAACTAACTCCTTCCACTGCTTTGCTGACGATAGCACTCTTCACTGTAGTTCATCTCAGTTTACTCATAGTGATAATCCACCTTCTATGTCAAATCAAGAAATTAAAGCTAAAATGGCAAATTCAATCAACGAAGACTTTCAACGTATTCTCGAATGGGGAAGCAATAATCTAGTTAAATTTAATGCTAACAAAACTCAGTGTTGCCTTGTGTCCGCCAAAAAAGATCGATCATTTCCTATTGTAAGTATAAATGGCTCAGTTCTTAAGTTTTCAGACTCTATTACTCTGTTGTGTATGACTGTGTCTTCAAATCTCTCATGGGTTGACCATCTTCTGTCAGGTACCAAAACAGCTGCTCGTAAAATAGGCTTTTAGTACAGATCTAAGCAGTATTTTACCTCTCGACAACTCCTTCTGGTGTATAAGGCCCAAATTCGGCCTCATCTGGAATATAATTCTCACCTCTGGGATAGTGCTCCCCAGTACGTTCTCGATATCGTTGATCGTATTCAAAAGAGAGCGATTAGGCTTATAAATGACCCGTCCTTAACTTCTCACATACAGTCCCTTGAGCATAGAAGGATGGTTTCAGTTCTTTCTTTGTATTATCGTTATTACAACGGCTATTGTGCTGCTGAATTATATTCTTTGATACCAGCTCGCGCTATCTTTGCGAGAAACACTCGGTTCGCTCATTCACATCATCAGTATGCAGTACAAATCTCCACTTTTCGTACCAAACGGGCGCAATCCACATTTTTCTACGCGGCTTCTAAACTCTGGAATGATCTCCCTAGTTCCTGTTTTCCTCTCACTTATGATATGAGAAAATTTAAGGTAGCTGTTCATAGGCATCTATTGGCAATTCATTATCCCTCTATTCATCCTCCTAAGTGTTCCTGAGTGCTTTAGCACGATAGGCCAAATTTAGCCTGTTCAGGTCCACAATCATAAAAAAAAGATCACGAAATAAAACATAGGAACATAAAACCAATATTACTTTTTAAACTGTTATTTATTGAACCAAACATAAATTATTGTAAACAGAAACCAAGCAAATTAAAAAAAAACAACAAAATATTGAACATACTCTAACTAATATAAACATTGTGCTTATGACCACTAAACGAGTGTTTACTTTTGATGATAATCAAATTGTTCTTTGGAACAAAGAGGTTTATCACAGGCAGAGCAAAATAGGTAGGTAAATTTGTTTTTCTTATGCGTAATACAAAACATTTTCTCCGTCTTTGTTCCTCTTTTGGAAGACAAACTCAAGCTGTGTAGTATTGATGATTTTTTGATGTCTGTTTTTTGTTTTTAGAATTGTATTTGTACCGTAGTTCTGTGTAGTTTGGTTTGTATTTTGTCAATAGTTCGTTACATAATTTAGGGTTGTATTTCAACCTCATTGTACTATCCAACAATGGTTATGTAACGCTAAAAATAAAATACGTGGCAAAAGTCAGGGAGTTGACGTCTGAAAATTGATCTATTGGATTGGACCTTTTCAGGATGCTTATTAATGTGCATTTGCTCAGCAACTACGTAGTTCTTATGAGACAAGATATAACGTGACAACATCTTAAATTTTTTGTTAGAAAATTTATCTTCCGGCGTATGAATATTCTTTGAAATAAACAATTATTGTACACATGTGTAAACAATCCGCATTCTTTTTGAAATGTCAACCGCTTTTTGTTCAGTCTAATGATAAGAAACTAACGAAATTGAAAAAAACTTTTGTTTGATAAAAACAGTCACAAAGTGTTATACTTTATTGAAATGGTTATGAAAAGTACTATCTAACATTTATATTTATTTATCTATTATGTTTTCGCGCCATATAAAATAATTAAGTTCATGCTACTTACTCGTACGTAACGTTGGATTAATAATTTTTAACCATCATCTTGTATAGCTCAAAAAGTGGCAATGAGAAAGTCCTTTTTGTTTCTTGATATCACTTGAAATAACTTCAAAAATAAACGAAAACGAAAATAAAAAAATCATACTTGTTAAACATTACAAAAAGGAAAAACATAATTGACTTTTGTGAACGCTGTTTATAAGGTCTCCCCCTTGCGTTCAACTTTTTCCTAATTTAACCGACTCTATATCTAGCATGGTTTCTGAGATCCCCATGCAGTGCATCCTTATTTTAGACACTGTATGAACTGACGCACACGCACGCACACACACACACACACACACATATATATATATATATATATATATATATATATATATATATATATATATACAGGGTGTCCCTGGAATTGACGCACATCCGAAGACAGGAGTAGAGGACTACAATTGAAGATGTCTTGACATAATTTTTTTCTACGGCGTTTCGTTTGAGTGCTGCAGTGTGGAAAATGTTGACACTTTTACTACTAATATCATGGCGACCAATTCAGTGGTGTTAGTTTTCTTTCGAAAGTCTAACACAATGGATAGTTCAAGATGGCGGAGGAAATTTTTTCCACAATTCAGTGACGTTTTGGGAATGGAGTTTCATTTACAGTTAAACCAAAATATAAAAAAAGAAATTAAATTTTTTTCATTTTAAGAAAAACCGTATGTCTTGTGGCGCCCAAAAATTGGTAGCATTTAGCTGAAATTTTGTGGATAATTAATCCTAATCACCGTTAGCAATAAGACCGAATTTCAGCTTAAAATAATTAAAACTGTAGATGGCAGAATTTTAATATTTAATTCGGTAAAAAAAATTAATCGAGTCGTTTGTTTTTTGATTACTTTATGGACATATTTTTCTATTCGGTTCAATTTCCAGTCGCCACATTAATCTGTAGTATTGTAATGAACAAAACTATCAATGTTTATGTGTGTAATATCTATGACTAACAAAATTTGACAAAAATCACCGCAAGTTCTCAAAGTACCCACCTCCTTGAGCAAGACAAACCTGACACTTTCTTGCAACTGAGTTGGTTTCGGCCCTGATGACTTCAGGTTTATCATGGATCTCTCCCCCTGCAGCTACTATCCTGGCAACCAGGTCTTGTTCGATTGCAATGTCGGTCCCGTAATAGACCAGACCCTTCATATGGCCCTAGAGAAAGAAGTCCAGTAGCGTCAAGTCAGGAGAACGTGGTGGTGATTGGACTGGTCCACCTCTCCCAATCTACCTGAAAAAATTGAAATGTATCGCCTTATTGTTAATTAGTTTCCAGAAAACGGGTTAAAACTAAATTTTCTTGAGTCATTGAAATATTGCTCACCGATTTGGGAAAGTCGCATTTAAGTAGGTTCTGATAGGGATAACAAATTGTGACGGCGCTCCATCGTGCTGGAACCACAAGTGGCCCCGCAGAGGCAAAGGCAAATATTCTAAATACTCTGGAAGCTGCTGCTGCAGAATGAAATAAGACTGCCCATGCAGTCTAGGTGGAGTATGCTGGCCCAGCAGGTATCGTCCACTACACATCCAACGGTTACCGAAAAGCGCTGTTGAACGCCGTGATGGATAATTGATTGGGGATTTTGTAACTCTCTTCTTTTCAAAGTACATCCAATCATGATAATTCGTTCCAGAAATTTTATATTCTCCCCAGTAGTTGCCATAAAAAAAGACCAAAAGTCCCGATTCTCCAAATCCTGACATTTATTTTGAATAACCGAATGGTGATTTTCTTTTAAAAATTTCAAATTGTTTTACAAATTATTCGTGAATATTCGTCGGTAAATATATCGATATAAAATTTTCGTTCGCATTTAACTGTTGTTGAACCCAGGCCTGCAACTTAATTCGATTTTGAAAATCTTGTTCTTTCAGTTCTTGATGTAATTGTACATGATGGGGTGAAATTTATTTTTCTTTAACATTCGTCTTGGAAGTTTGACTGATTTAAATTGTCACTTAATTTCGGAATACTAACGTGGGTTTTCACGTAAAACAATAAATTCAATTTTCTAAATTTGTAACAACTTTAGCTCTTTAAATTTTAGGATTTCAACACTTCCAGTATTTCAAATCTTTCTATAAGATTGCGAAACGATTCTTCTCTTGGTTGTCTTCGATCAGATAACGCTGCTCGAGATTTACGGGCCAATAAACAATTTTGTTTGATTCTCCAATTTCAAATATCATGAAAACTAATTCATTTTTTATAATTTACTCATTGTAATTCTTAAATAAGACGTATTACGTAATGATGTTCGTAAAGTTAATGTCAAACATTTACACTTAATAAAGTAATTAACTCAGTTACGTTTGAACATACAGCGAAATGACAAAAGATACTATCTGAATTATATCTAATATTAATTTTTCATAGCTTGATGTGATTTAAACAATTATACATATTATGTAAACCTACGAAAATCGACAAATTCAGTAAAAAGCTGGATTATCAAAAACGGCAAAAATAAATACCAACAATGTTATATCAAAAAATTGTAATTAAATTTCCTATCTATCAATGTAACACAATGTATACCTTTCCATTTAAATAAATCAAGTTATCTATGATTAAAACTCTTAAACTTTGCAAATTCAGTAAAACAGCTGGATTATCAAAAACGGCAAAACATAAATACCAACAATGTTATATCAAAAAAATGTAATTAAATTTCCTATCTAATAATGTAAAACAATGTATACCTTTCCATTTAAAAAATCAATTTATCTATGATTGAAAATCTTAAACTTTGCATTACGATATCTCGAAAATTAAAAAAGATATATATTACTGTTTTACGATTTTATTTAGCACAGTCTATGACTAATCAACCATTACAATTTTAGTGTTAACATTTGTCCATACGGTTGTTACAATTTTCTTTTCAACCTCTAAATTTTCAAAAATTGAATGCAGCGCCTAAATTGCGCGTTTAAGATACCTCATATAGTGAATAAAGTGCCTTTAAAATTAACCAGGAATCCAAATTTATAATAATATACGGTATGTTCCATTTAAAAAATATAACTTTGTGTTGTAATACCCTGTATACGAGTAGTAATTTTTGAAAATATTTTCTAATTGTAACCGAAAGATCCCACCCATCCTGCAATAAATAATTTTGAAAACGATATTGTATAAACTCATAAAGCTTCGTCCACGCAGTAACGGACCCTGTACTATATATATATATATATATATATATATATATATATATATATATATATATATATCTTCAAATAAAGTTATAAAGCAGAAAATCTAAATACTAATGTTAGTAAGTCTGGATTAACTTAAAATTAATTATGAATTAATGCTTAGAAACGAAATACCTGCAGTACGTTCACATTTTGGTTGTCACTTGTTATACTATTACTGATAACTAAATGCTGCTGAATACACGCTTTAAAATTTGGTTGTGCAATAATTCTTGAAATGGGAATATAACAGGGTTTTGATACTTGTTTTATCCCAACTATGAAAATTCCTTTAAGGTTAAGGTACCATTTGTTTATAATTCTTCTCCATAGTAACATACTCTTACTGCGTCATCCTCGATCAATTGAAACGTATAGCGTACAATTAACGGCAAACTCAGTAGTTCAATGAAAATACGCCAAAGGAAAAGTTACCGTAAAAATTAAAGTGCCTAAAATGGTAAACATCTCAAACAATGTAAAATAGGTTCAAATAGCTCTTACTGTACAAACTATACAGCACTTTTTAACAAAATATTTAAGAGATCAAAGTGGATGCTCTTCTGCTTTTAATCATCTACCAAAACGATACTAATGAAATCATTGCGCATGACCTGCTCGAATCGTAAGTGGAAACAGTACGAAAATAATACATATTTTCAGCCAATCAAGTATGCAATTTACATGACACGAAAATGAACTTAGTTGCCTACATTATTGAAAATTTCAACATAGCATAAAAAGTTTGTTACATACTATGGTAGAGTGCCGCGCTAACCAGCTGCGCTATCAGAACCAAGCCCCAGTCGATGTAAATTTGTCTTTATGTATGTAGAACTGTAAATTATAAATATAATGAGATTACAATCAAATTACTTATATTAATAAAATGTGAGCCTGTAATGTCGCAAGGATTTACACATTCCAAAGCAACTTGGTTAATACTAAATTATTGTTTTGTTATGAACAAAGTTCAGAAGTAAATACATATGTAATTAAAAATTATTATTAATTTTATTAAATACATAAATAAAAGTTTACCTTGAGTAGGTAAAACAAAATTCACGTCGATAGCAGAGTTGGTTAGCGCGGTACTCTAGCAAATACAGGTCGTAGGTTCAAATTCTACTGAGGTAAACTTTTTAATTATAACTGTATAATGTTCACAAATTATCAAGTTCTGGTAGGGTTTCTTATTATATTGTTTGGAGACTCTCGTTATAACGTGGATCCACCATCTGTGGCAAAACACAATTAAAATAACATTTCTGCAATTTCTTCTTGCAAAAGAGTTCACCTTTTTATTTTTTGAAACATCATGTCTTTTTGACAAAAAATGAAATAAAAATGTCCGCTGCGTTATAGCCAATTGCCCTTGAATTTGGTACATATAGTTGTGCGACTTTTTAATTGTAATTGTCCAGCTTCTATTGTAATATATGTACTTATATTTTATTTTATCGCATCTGCTATAGTAGAATCTCTGACAGAATCTGGACATTTAATTTTAATTATTGTGTCATTGCCTATCAATCCATCTGAGGTAGCACCTAAATAATATAATTCTCTACTTATAAAGAAACCGTAATCTTTCACTGTTACATAAATGTTTAGCAAAGATTTTGCAATCGGTTCATGAGTAATTCCATAATCGGTGGATCTTGACGACATAAAGACGAATACTGCAATACATGAAGTGGTAGGCCGCATTTTACATATTTTTGCAAAGTTTGTAACCGTCAACCTCATCGACCTTTCCTGTTTCCACACATCATTGGAACTTTGCCCACAGTACGAAATTCAATACGCTTACTCCAGTTTCTGTTTTTAATTTCTGCAGGAATAATTCCTACTGAGATGTATATAATTCTGGCTTCCTGTCGGAATTTTGGGATTTGCTATTTCTCCAGCTAACTGACCGAAATTTATATCTTCAAATAAGAATGTGCTACTCCGTTGATATGGGACTTAAAACTGCACTAGAGTTTGTCTAAGAATGAACACACTAAAGTCTGCTGGTTATTATACAGCACACTTGACATTTATATAAAATCACTTTTAAGTCCATTTCGTCTTTCTTGTGTAATTTCCATTTTCACGAGTGAGCAACTAAACAGTTTGTGTACTCCGTTGTTTAGAATTTGCTTAAAGAAATGCGCTATGTTAACGACTTTTCTAGCTTCAACGATTTCTTGTAATACTGGTGTTATATCAGATCTGTTATATTCTTTTCTATTATTACACTTCCGTCCTCTTGCTCGATAATAATTTCTGGTATTGACGCAAATGATGTTGACGCACATGAAATAGATAGACTTTCTGATGCAAATGAAGTTGATGGGATTGGGTACCTTTACTGAAGTGGTGAATTTCAATAAATGATGAAACTGATAGATTCAGATGTGACGGTTGTGTTCCTGAGGGGCATTTTTCTGCAACTTGTCCTTTCCGTCCTAATTGGGCTTTTCGTATTCTAGGAATTATGAAATACAAGAAAGTGAAGACGAACACCTCACCTTTAACTTTTTGACCTTGAGAATTGCCAAGATCGCCCACGTGGGGACGTATTTTGACCTTGACGTTGACCTCAAGCCCGGTGTTGGAGTTGACCTTGGGCTCGGCCTTATAAATTTTTGTATTCTGACAAGGGGCCCTAATGTTATCTTGTAAGACAACTATACGAACTTGTGTTACGGTCTGCATCCACTTGTCGTGGCTCCCTGGCTGGAAATAGTATTCTAATAAGGGCGCTAGTCTCGTAAGACAGGTATAGGTAACGTAAAGTAAGACTAATAATTAAATATTAATGAAAATGATTAAACCGTATTATTGATATCTTATAGAAACAGATGGCCTTGATATATTTTTTAAAGTTAACATACGTTTATGTCTACTTCTATCTATCTAACATGAAGTTCAAATGTCATTCTCACAAGGATAACTGTTTTTGCTTTATACTGTGATTTTATTTCAGTATATAATTAGCCTAAAAACGTTATTAAAATTATTACAGATAGCATAAGCTAAATCTAAAAATTAAATGTGAATGAATGAAATGATTAAATCGTATTATTGATATATTATAGAAGCAGATGACCTTGGTATTTTTAAAGTTAAGAAAGTGTTTATGTCTGTTTCTACCTATCTAACATGAAGGATAACTATTTTGCTCTACACTGTGATTTTACTTTTCGTAATGAGCTTATTATTATAAAAGGGATTGTATACTAATTTCCATAAAAATTGCAACACCTAGAATTTATTGAACGATTTTATTCAAATTTTCGTCAACGATGTCTCATTAAAACAAACAAACGATTACAATTTGAAACAAAAGAACAAAACCTAAAATATTTTTTCAATAATGAGTTGCTCCGCCACGATTTGTAATGCACTCATTTAGATGGCATGGCATGCTATCAATCAAGTGATCTATAGCTGCCTGTGGTATATCAACCCAAGCTTCTTGAATCCGTAGCCGGAGATCCTGTAAGTTATCTGGAGGTGTGGTAAATTACCCAGTCGCCTACGGACCTCATCCTATACATGTTCAATGGGTGACAAAACAGGCGACCGAGCAGGCCATGGGAGGACAGCAATGTTAGCTTTTCAAAAACGTGTTGTAGCCCTTGCCGTATGAGGGCGCGCATTATCCTGTTGGAAAATGGGATTTTCCAGCCCCTGAAGATATGGAAGAGCAACGGGTTCTAGCACATTGACAATATAACCAGCGGCGTTTAAGTTGCTATCAATGAAGATCAAGTGATCTGCTACCGTAACATATTGCACCCTTATCATCACTCCTTGTGTGAGGATTTGCTTTTACGTTCACCACGCATCCGTCTGACCCTCCAACGACCATCGTGGGCCCACAAGCAAAATCGGGACTCGTCACTAAACACAATTCGATGCCATTCTTGCGCCCAATTCGTTGTTTGGTTGCTCCATTTAGCCTGCGCAGACGGTGAAGTGGTGTAAGAGGAAGACATAAAATGGACGATAGAACGCAGCCCATAAGACCTTATCCGACGATAAACAGATGACATTGAGATTCTGGGTCCTACACCCTCATCCAATCATTCGCAATCGATTGAGTTGTTGAAAATCTGTCTCTTGTGGCCAAAAGTCTTAAGCGACATTCTTTGCGATCTGTAGTCCTGCGGGACGACCAGATCCAGGGCGACGTTGTTGCACCCTTCCTCGGACTATTTGGACCAACATCTCAATACCGTTGTAACATTTCGGTTTACACGACGCAATTTCTCTTAGCGAAAGTCCAGCCTCTCTCATGCCAATAATACAGCCACGTTCAATATCAGTCAATTGGGAAAATGTTGATCTTGACGTATTCTTGGCATTATTCCCAAGTTCAGAACGAAATTGTGAACAAAAAGTTTATAAAATTGTCAGTTAATTACACACTGATTGGTTTATTTCTTCAAATTTATTGTTACTAAGTACAAAGGAAAAACAAAAAAAACTACTAGCTATTTTTATTCAAATTTTAATCGTTTGTTCTAATGAAAGACAACGTTGACGAAAATTTCAATAAAATCGTTCAACAAATTCTAGGTGTTGCAATTTTATGTAAGTCAGTATATAATTAGCCTAAAAATGTATGCGAGATTTGAATAAATATATTAACGAGACAGTGAAGAAATTAAGAGGATGTATTACTTTACGAGCGAATAATAATACTATGAAAGCAAATATGAAAGCAACCCATGACATTAACTTTAATGTATAAAATTCGATTGGACCTATGCTGGGATTTCACAAGACTGTTTACCAAGGTAAAAGTGTATAATTCTGATAATCCTATAAGCATTATCAAAATTAAATCTAATTATCGAGTGTAAAACAAGTGGCGGTTTTATAAATGGTGAGTCATCACACATAATTCATCAATTCTTCCCCCGTGTACCAGCTGGATATAAAATAATTGAATCTCCTCAACATGTCATCTATTTACCTATCAATACATCTACCATTTCAACAATAACACTTAAAATAGTAGACGAAGACGGAGTTCTCATCAATTTTAACGAGGAAGTCATAACGATAGGACTACATTTAAAGGAAATATGGTGACGCGGTATAGTACATGTACATGTAACCAGAGCAAGGTGAACTATAAAAGTTTAAAGCGTGGAAACGCAAGAGTCAGTAAGCGTTCAGCGATCGAAGCAGTGACAGCGCAGAACAAAGCATTCTTGGAAAGTCTCGGTTTTACAGTACTACAATGAGTATATTAAACGTTAACGAAAAGTTGTCATTGATAATGCGATAGTAAATTCGAACTCCACACCCATCAGCCATATACTACAAGATTTGAAAACAATGACAAAATCAGGATACCCATTTAAGAAGACATGTCACTTTACCATCAGAAAGCTATGTCTACGCAGAGGAAGATTGTTGAAGTAGGATGATACTGTGTCTAACACCGCGCGGTTTGTTAATAATGGTATCGCATTCTTATTCAGTGAAATTCGATACGAAATGAATCTAATAGTGGTAGATTCCGTAACTAAAGTAGGAATAACGTCGACAATGAAAGGATTGGCATCATTGACGTCTCGTTATGAAAATGCGGGTTGGTTTCCTACCTCAAACAGCACACTAACAAATCCGTCAACACTTCTTGAATAACAACTTTCTTAACTCCTTTAGCTTTCTCAACGACTTCGTAGTCAGTAAGATTTAAACAATATGATTTTGATCCAGCACCATAAAAATAGTGGATCGCTTTCAATGCATACTTATCTTTCATTCTTCCGACGACGGATGTATTCGTTGTAATACCATGTAGACTGTTTTGATAGTTGGATGTGTCATGTTCATCAACATTATTCCGCATATCATATCATATACATCATCAGTTGTTATCTCCACAATTAAAGAATCGGTGTCTGTATAGAGAATGTTACATTATTACCGTAATGACTGCGCAAGATATGGTAAAAAATGATACATTATAATTTTGAAATATCCAAAATACTAAATCCGACATATACGGTTTGTCATACGTAACAACCTGTTTCGACAATTCCACCGCAAATAAGTTGTTCGTGAATTGAATAAAATTTTAAATTGTGGTTTTGCAACGTACCGTGCTAGACCCACACGACGACCGTTATTTTCCCAATGCGTTAATAACTTGATAACTCTTCTTTTGTCAACATTCTCATTATATTACCAAATGCACAATTTAAAGAAATCCTTTTCGAATTTGTTCTTTGCTGATTTCGGAGAGCTGTGTTAAGGTATACGTATGGTACTAGCCATGGGGTTTGACGAAAGCGTAAAACCCTATGAATATGAGTAACAATTAAACCATGTTCTATACATTGTTTTAAATATCGGTAATGTATAACGTAATTGGTCTTATCACACAGGTTCGGAATTAACTTCTCTCCTTGGAAGTTGGTGGCAGATCATTTCAGGGCAAAAGGGTACTCATTGTGTTCATCATGCAGGTGGTGTGAATAGTGCATATCTACCTCTAGTACATACCCAATATCAGCATCATCATTAATCTTCAGTACATCAAAGTTTTGAATTTCTTCTTCAGTGAACCACATAAACCCATCATGAGGGAGGTATTGCCGCATACTCCATCCGTATACATTCGTGGCATCTAAATACTGTAAAAGACTAGGACGATTAGGATCATAATTTGAAACAAACTCGTTGTTGGCAATACTTCTCCGCTCGATATAAGTGCTCACTCCACCACGAATACCTTTCTTAAAAAGTGGTACATATCCATATCAGTTAATAATTCTAGCTCTACTTTAGTACATTTCAACATAGCATCCCACGCCAATCCAGGTAGTAACATACTGTGCCGGTTCTAACCCATACACGCCCAGACAAAGCCGCCTAAAGTTTTCGAACACGTCAGCATAATCATCGAGTGTATTACACTTAAAGTGATCCCATACCAGTAGGACGCGACAGTATTCTTCATCGGATATATTTGCATCACGCATTTTATCATAGAATTTGTCATAGGATGTAACCTAACATAATCAATATAGTAAAACTGTCTACGTTACGCATAGGAAACTACCTTTATTTCTAACTAAGTGAAGTCATTATCATCTCTAAAATATTTTCTTTCCTCTATACATTGCTCGTCTGACAAATTTTGAGATAGCGCGTCTAACGATGCGGCCATAAACCTACAACTATCGACGAATCGCAAATTTATATACTTCTTTTCCTATGACCGCGACTGTTTACAAATTCATCTACAAAATATGCTTACCGAACGTTATATATTTTCACTATTAACAGGAAGCTACGTTAATTTCTTCAGTTTCACTCGCTAACTGTTTGATAAACAGGTGAACATCATAACCACTGAGATTATGGAAAAACTGGTATAAATGTTGGTAACTGATAGTTTAATTGCAATTTGAATGTGCCCACACGATATATACCAGTGACATGACAATGATCTCGTACCTTTGGATTTGTAAGATCGTCTATAAAAATCTTGTCGCATATATAACAATTTCGACTTTGTTCTGTATCACCTGTTGTTCATCAGTTAGTGGTAACATTGGAAAAATAGTTTTGAAATGTTCATTATATATCCATATACAGTTCTAATTTGGACCACAAATCGTTTACACCACTTAATATAATAACTGAAAGAGTATGGCTCATGTTTTCACGTCTTTATCGTGAACGGTTGTTCAGGATCGGGTTAAGCGGTATCTACCGGTACTAATAGTGCTTCAAATCTGCATATATTACGAATGGCAGAAACATCTGCTTTTGATAGTTTCGAAACGCAAGTATATTTTCTGCATAGAACTTCCCGGTTCTGTCTTTTCTTTGCATTACGCCAGGTAATTTTGTGTATACGAAATTATAGTCATGAGACACGTGTCGAGTTAATTGCTCCTGCGTTCTAAAATAATAAAGACATGAATCACAAAATATTTTCCCCATTCCGCCGGGTTATTTGGCTGCTAAGTAAACGAGAAAAATTGTTATCCATACATAATGCTGATTATCCGTTTGGTTACTGACTAATAGTAGTAGATTAATATGAACTGACTGTTTGGCTTTAGTAGTAGAGAGGACCCACTACTCAGGAATACGATGACCATCACGATACGTATCCTCTAGTCCATAAACATTGATCCAGATATTATTGTTGACTCGAACGTTGCAATGTTAGTCAACTTAACAGGAAATTCTACACCATTCCAGTTGAATAACGTTCTGAAATCAGGAAGAAGTTGTCCGCGTAGACCCTTCGGTGTCACTAAAGCTGATACAATAGCCCACAAAGCAGCAATTATCACTATTCTTCACATTCACTATGACATGTTTCTCGAAATTTCATCGGGACATTCATATAGGATGAACCCGTAGTGGAGAAAATTTCAACATGTTTACCTCTAAATATTGAAATTACCAGCCACAACCCTACATAAACAAATTAATAATGCACTACCCTACTACATGACTCACCCTTACCAGAATCTTTATGCTGAAATTCAGATTGTTTGGCATCCAAATTCGGCCTCATCTGGAATATAATTCTCACCTCTGGGATAGTGCTCCCCAGTACGTTCTCGATATCGTTGATCGTATTCAAAAGAGAGCGATTAGGCTTATAAATGACCCGTCCTTAACTTCTCACATACAGTCCCTTGAGCATAGAAGGATGGTTTCAGTTCTTTCTTTGTATTATCGTTATTACAACGGCTATTGTGCTGCTGAATTATATTCTTTGATACCAGCTCGCGCTATCTTTGCGAGAAACACTCGGTTCGCTCATTCACATCATCAGTATGCAGTACAAATCTCCACTTTTCGTACCAAACGGGCGCAATCCACATTTTTCTACGCGGCTTCTAAACTCTGGAATGATCTCCTAGTTCCTGTTTTCCTCTCACTTATGATATGAGAAAATTTAAGGTAGCTGTTCATAGGCATCTATTGGCAATTCATTATCCCTCTATTCATCCTCCTAAGTGTTCCTGAGTGCTTTAGCACGATAGGCCAAATTTAGCCTGTTCAGGTCCACAATCATAAAAAAAAGATCACGAAATAAAACATAGGAACATAAAACCAATATTACTTTTTAAACTGTTATTTATTGAACCAAACATAAATTATTGTAAACAGAAACCAAGCAAATTAAAAAAAAACAACAAAATATTGAACATACTCTAACTAATATAAACATTGTGCTTATGACCACTAAACGAGTGTTTACTTTTGATGATAATCAAATTGTTCTTTGGAACAAAGAGGTTTATCACAGGCAGAGCAAAATAGGTAGGTAAATTTGTTTTTCTTATGCGTAATACAAAACATTTTCTCCGTCTTTGTTCCTCTTTTGGAAGACAAACTCAAGCTGTGTAGTATTGATGATTTTTTGATGTCTGTTTTTTGTTTTTAGAATTGTATTTGTACCGTAGTTCTGTGTAGTTTGGTTTGTATTTTGTCAATAGTTCGTTACATAATTTAGGGTTGTATTTCAACCTCATTGTACTATCCAACAATGGTTATGTAACGCTAAAAATAAAATACGTGGCAAAAGTCAGGGAGTTGACGTCTGAAAATTGATCTATTGGATTGGACCTTTTCAGGATGCTTATTAATGTGCATTTGCTCAGCAACTACGTAGTTCTTATGAGACAAGATATAACGTGACAACATCTTAAATTTTTTGTTAGAAAATTTATCTTCCGGCGTATGAATATTCTTTGAAATAAACAATTATTGTACACATGTGTAAACAATCCGCATTCTTTTTGAAATGTCAACCGCTTTTTGTTCAGTCTAATGATAAGAAACTAACGAAATTGAAAAAAACTTTTGTTTGATAAAAACAGTCACAAAGTGTTATACTTTATTGAAATGGTTATGAAAAGTACTATCTAACATTTATATTTATATATCTATTATGTTTTCGCGCAATATAAAAAAATTAAGATCATGCTACTTACTCGTACGTAACGTTGGATTAATAATTTTTAATCATCATCTTGTATAGCTCAAAAAGTGGCAATGAGAAAGTCCTTTTTGTTTCTTGATATCACAGGAAATAACTTCAAAAATAAACGAAAACGAAAATAAAAACAAATCATACTTGTTAAACATTACAAAAAAGGAAAAACATAATTGACTTTTGTGAACGCTGTTTATAAGGTCTCCCCCTTGCGTTCAACTTTTTCCTAATTTAACCGACTCTGTATGTAGCATGGTTTCTGAGATCCCTATGCAGTGCATCCTTATTTTAGACACTGTATGAACCGACGCACACGCACGCACACACACACACACACACAGATATATATATATATATATATATATATATATATATATATATATATATAACAGGGTGTCCCTGAATTGACGCACATCCGAAGACAGGAGTAGAGGACTACAATTGAAGATGTCTTGACATAATTTTTTTCTACGGCGTTTCGTTTGAGTGCTGCAGTGTGGAAAATGTTGACACTTTTACTACTAATATCATGGCGACCAATTCAGTGGTGTTAGTTTTCTTTCGAAAGTCTAACACAATGGATAGTTCAAGATGGCGGAGGAAATTTTTTTCCACAATTCAGTGACGTTTTGGGGAATGGAGTTTCATTTATAGTTAAACCAAAATATAAAATTAAATTTTTTTTCATATTAAGAAAAACCGCATGTCTTGTGGCGCCCAAAAATTGGTAGCATTTAGCTGAAATTTTGTGGATAATTAATCCTAAGCACCGTTAGCAATAAGACCGAATTTCAGCTTAAAATAATTAAAACTGTAGATGGCAGAATTTTAATATTTAACTCGGTGAAAAAAATTAATCGAGTCGTTTGCTTTTTGATTACTTTATGGACACATTTTTCTATTCGGTTCAATTTCCAGTCGCCAAATTAGTCTGTGGTATTGTAATGCACAAAACTATCAATGTTTATGTGTGTAATATCTATGACTAACAAAATTTGGCAAAAATCACCGAAAGTTCTCAAAGTGCCCACCTTCTTGAGCAAGACAAACCCGACACTTTCTTGCAACTGAGTTGGTTTCGGCCCTGATGACTTCAGGTTTGTCATGGATCTCCCCCGCTGCAGCTACTATCCTGGCAACCAATTCTTGTTCGATTGCAATGTCGGTCCCGTAATAGACCAGACTCTTCATATGGCCCCAGAGAAAGAAGTCCAGTGGCGTCAGGTCATCAGAACGTGGTGGTGATTGGACTGGTCCACCTCTCCCAATCTACGTGAAAAAATTGAAATGTATCGCCTTATTGACAATTAGTTTCCAGAAAACGGGTTAACACTAATTTTTCTTGAGTCATTGAAATGTTGCTCACCGATTTGGGAAAGTCGAATTTAAGTAGGTTCTGATAGGCATAACAATCTGTGACGGCGCTCCATTGTGCTGAAACCACAAGCGGCCCAGCAGCAGAGGCAAAGGCAAATCATCTAAATATTCTAGAAGCTGCTGCTTCAGGAATGCCAAATATGACTGCCCATTCAGTCTAGGTGGGAGTATGTACGGGCCCAGCAGGTATTCGTCAACTACACCAGCCCATACGGTTACCGAAAAGCGCTGTTGAGCGCCGTGATGGATCATTGATTGGGGATTTTTTTACGCCCATTCTTGCTGATTTCTAAAGTTCACAGTTTCTGTGGAATATGGCCTCATCCGTCCACAGGATTCTTTGTTGATATTCCCCTTACTCCACGTCGCCGAACCCTCATGAAGTTACCAAACGTAACTCGGTGAGTTTTAAGCCCGGCATGCAGTAGTTGAGTATTTTGTAAATGAGGAGGGTACAACAATTGCTCTTTTAAAACTTTCCAAACGGCTGTTTTATTACAGTTTATTGCCTTGGCAATAGCGCGGCTACTTGTATTCGAGTTCTTTTCAATCTTGTGAAGCACGGCTTTGGTGAAAGCTAAGGGAGTGCCTGCAGCCCTATCATGCCGCTATTCTGGCATCGCCGACCCAGTTGGAAGAAGGCGTTGATGGACTCCGCTGAAAACCGTTCCACTAGGATGCCTTCGTTGTGGATATCTAATAAGTAATAAAGCAACAATGTAAAGTAACATAACGCAATGAAATCTACTACGAGTAAAACAAATAAAATTGGGAAATATGAAAGTAAACTTTCAACATTATTACACATTATAAAAATATTTAGCTTTCGGGTTTAAATGGTGTATTTTTTTATTTATATTTTATATAAATTTAAATGTTTCGATAACATTTACAGTTATCGTCCTTAGTAACTGATAAAATATTTAAGAAATTACTTGAGACGTTATAACAAATTTATGAAATATGAAAACGCGTTTTCATATTTTTCATATTTCACACCACATGTAATTTCTTAAAGATTTTACCACTTACTAAGGACGATAACTGTAATTGTTATCGAAACATTTAATTTTATATAAAAAATGTATAAAGAAAAAATACACGATTTAAACCCAAACTAAAATCTGATCCAACTGAATTATATCAAAGCTTAATCAAAAACACGTGTATTTAACGACTCGGAAAAGAAATATTTATCAGTTATGAATCCTCACGTACCTAAACTACATTTTTTAATTAAATTACACAAAGCAGATTACTCAATTAGACCTGTTGTTTCTTATATCACAGCCCCAGCGTGTAAAATATCCGATAAAATAATAAATTTAATAAAAGAACTTTGTAAATTCACACCTAAATGTAGTATTCAGAATTCACAATATTTATAATATGCAAAACATATTTATTCCTAACAATGCGAAACTTGTGTCTTTGATATCAAAAACTTATTCCCGAGTATCTCATCAAATGATGTGATTAACGTTATAGATAATGGTTTGACTGTAGGTAACACTAATTGTTACATTAAGCAAGATATACTCAATACCTTAATTACTTGCTTAAACCAAAACTATTTTGAATTGAATAACGGGATTTTTAGTGCCAATAATGGTTTTGCTATGGGTAATCTGTTAAGCCCTATTTTAGTAGAAATTTTTATGGATAATTTAGAGCAAGCGATCCACAAACAGCCGTTTAGTAAATTCTTAGTTTCGTGGTATACATATATTGACGACATAGTTTGTTGTGAAGGTTCCAATGGACAAACTTTTTGAATTACTTAAAACACATTACATACACATTACATCACATACTGACACAGTTATTCATAGTAATTCTTATAATTACAAAATGGCGGCTTTTAATAGCTATATTCATAGACTTCTAACTTTTCCTATGTCAAAAACAAATTTTGAAGTAGAATTAAACATAGTTTTAACAAATTGCCTTAAATAATGGTTACACAGAACCTGATGTCAATAAAATTTTAAAAAAGAGAAATACAAGAATGTATTAAAGTTAGGTTACCCTGCTCAACCCAAAATTTGAAAACCTTTTAACAAGTTAAATTATATAGGTAAACCTACAGAAATAATACCTAATCAACTTAAATAATTAGATTTGAATATATCGTACAAATGTAACAACACTTGTAGCAACAAAATTTAACGGCGCCAACTTATAACATTAATAAATAACGCCAAGTTGCAATAACACAACGTGGTGATGTAACTACTCAATTGTTATGATGTAATTTGAATATTCTAATAAAGTAATAATGAAATTAGGCAAAATTCTCCCTAAACACAAATCATATAACTAATTGAGATACTTACTTTTCATCACTAATTTGTGCCTTTGACTCTTATCGGTAGATTAAGGTAGGATGGGTTCTAATAAACTGATTTGCTCATATACCTAAAATTCTGCTTGATTCCAATGAATAAAAAATGCCATATAAAAAATTATAAAAATATAATTAAATGAAATCTCGAGCGCCATGTTGTCTTTAGTTATAGGAACAACAAAACCTGGTTAAAGAACAATAAAAGCTTCCTATTAATATAAAAAAAAATAACAACGTGCAAGTATGTTTATTACCATAATGATGATTAGATAAAATTAGTCTTAAAACTATGCTTATAGTAAAGAAAAAGAAACAATCATTATATAAATACCTCGTTCGCATGAATTGGAAACGGTCAAGTCAGTGATGTCATTATTGTATCAACCTGCGTAAATTATTGTAACCATTTAACCGCCACACCCAATAACTCGAAGTATTATTATAATTTCTTCTTAAAATATTTCATTATTTTGAAATTTTATATGCAAAAATTTCCAACATACAATGGGACGTATGCACTAATTGAAGTTACTTGCGTACTTAAAATGTAATTAAAGTACCATTATAAAAGAAAAAAAATGAAAAAAACGAAGTAAACTGAAGTGACTTAAGTAAACATCATAAAAGTGCCATATAAAAAGGCATTATAAAAGTGTGCAAAAAGTGCCATCTAAAAAAAAGCAAATGTTTTAATTTTAAATATAATGAATTAAAAGGGTAACTTACCACCAAAACTGATGGCACTATTACAAAAAATTTAGGGATAACCGAAAACAATGCATCCCGCTACAACATTCTGCAGGATGTGAATTAAATAAAGGCTTTCAGAATAGCTCCTGTGCTTGTTTCTCCCAAAGTTGTCACGCATTGCGCGGATACAATGATCAGAATCCAATTTTTTTTTAAGAAAGGGAACTATAACTCTTTATGAAATATTACACTTAAAAAGATATGTTCTAGGAAATGCAAATTAAATTGCCTTTCTCAATTCTACATTTTAATAATTAAAAACTTTTCTAATTTTACGCCAAATAAATGAACGATCTTAATAAATGTATTATTTAATACAACACAAAAAAAAGGGTTGTTACACACTTTAGGAAAGTACCTAAAAAACAATAAATCCAAAAATTAGAAGGAAAACAATTCTCGAGTGTACAGACTAAATTTCGGGAGTGATAAATACCACATAGAACAAACAGGTAGAAGTTTTAGTAAACGTGTTTCCGAACATGTTAGGTCATATAAAAACAATACTGGAATTTCTAACTAAGGGTCACATTTTAGATAAATATTTCGAAAATAAAGGTGAAAGATTAGACGTTTTAGAGTCATTAGAGTTTGTTATTAAACGATCAAATTGATTTGTACTATTCACCATTGTTTGACTTTCCCTCTTCATCACATAATTAATTGTTAATCTCCCACCACAATCAGTATGGGTAAAGTATTTTGTAACGTTGTAAGTTAGTTTATGATTGAATCTGAAGAAGACGCTGTGTACCAAAACAATTGTTATTCAATAAATTGGTTTGTGGAAATTAGAAACTATTACGTTTCATTTTGAGTGTTAGTATGAATCAAGTAAAAGCCAGAACAATTTAATTTCCAAACGCTAAGCATTTTTATAATAAATCTAGCAGTACAGTAGCAGTGCTTACCTTACCTACCTAATTGCATGCAATCTAGTAGCATGTCGACAACTTCCATCTGCCAACCCATCAACAAAATGTATGTCTACTCTGCTTTAGAAAAATTCATATCAAGGTAATTTTGTGATTAAATCAATATTAATCACCTGCAAATCAATATTAAACGCCTGCAAAGCTGGAGAAATTATGATTACTGTCATTTGAAACAAATGATTCAACAAACCATACGACTAGATTAATTTTTTCTTACCGAATTAAATATTAAAATTCTACCATTTCTACAGTTTTAATTATTTTAAGCTGAAATTTAGGATTATAGCTAACGATAATTAGGATTAATTATCCATAAAATTTCAGCTAAATGCGACCAATTGTTTGGTCGCCACAAGACATGCACTTTTTTCTTAAAGTTTAAAAATTTTAATTAATTTCCATTGTTAGAATTTCAAAAAAAAATTGACACCCATGATATCAGCAGCAAGGACTAGAGCAAGCTTAAATACAAAGTTTCAGATACGTAGGTTTTGTTGTTCTGGAGTTACCGTTTATACTAACATATACGACATACATACGCTTACACACACACACACGCACGCACGCACGCAGGCACGTTCGTACGCACGTACGCACGCCCCCCTCCCCCAACCAACACACACACACACACACACACACACACAGACAACACATACATACATACACACACACCCAGGTACAACGGCACGCGAATGCACATGCGCAAATGCACACACACGCACGCACGCACGCACGCATGCACCCACCCACCCACGTACGCACGCACGCACGCACGCACACACACACACGCACACACGCACGCACGCACGCACGCACGCACACACAAACACACACACACACACATAAAGTTTATTTAGCGATAGTGAAAAAATGTCTATTGCAGAACCTTCTACACCTACACATATAAATTTATATTGGGAACGTTAAGGCCGGAAACATTGTTACAGGTGGGCGCCGATAGCTCACTGGTCGTGGTGGGTATGTAGGTGTTTTGCGTGTAGGGTGAGCAGAATTACATAAGTGAAAATAGGGAAAATCAGTTGGTTTAAAACCAAAAATAGGGGTTTACGTAGCACACAAATAATCTCAATGTTCAAAACAAACAAAAACTTGCTTATCTTTTGTAGCGTTAACAAAGTAAATCAGCAAAGAGGCGTTTTCTGTAAAAGCTTAACAATATTCGCACGCAATCAAAACAAAATATCGTGCTATTAGACCAATGGTAAAGGTCATAAATCTTATTTACTCAATATTTACTTAACTTTATCATTGGAATATTAATCTTAATCTTATTAACAAAAAATATTTCGTTGAAATCATGAACCAATAATAAAGAAGTCGTCACTGCAAGGCCGTATAATTTGAAACATTACTATTAAACCATTAGCAACCCGAAGATAATCAGAGCTATTGTTGCTTACTACGAACCGTAAATAATGGTAGTGCTGTGAGAAAATCACATATAATATTACATACACTAATGAAATAATACGCTTGAAGTTCATTAACACTACATATAATAATAAAAAAAAATAATAGTCAGTGAGTACAAGAACAAATAAATTCCGAAGGAAAGTGATACGCAAACTTGCTTACTTAACATTTCACTAATAAATGTAATTAATTGGTTGAGATTTGCAAGTTCAAAATTATAAAATCAATAATATAAAACCTTAATTTTATTTACCCCATTTATCATCAATTCATCATATTGGACACGTAGAAAACATAAATTCGACAAATTTAAAAAAATGTACGTATCAGTGTACTTTCAAAAACAATAATAAACACAATAATGTGAGGATCACAAAAGGCATGGTGAACACGCTTCGGAACTCGATCGGCTAGCCTAAAGGGCTACCAGATCAGTATGCAGTACTATACAACAAAAGAAAGCGTGTTCATCTGCGTATTTAAACAGAGATCCGCAATTTTAATGACATCACAAATAACACAGAAAAGTACCTTGGATTCGCACAGATTTTCAGTGTAATCCTTGCGACAGGATGCAATTATCGTACAGTTGGCCCCTTTTAATTGATCGTAAAATAATAATTGATTCTTCAGTTATTTCTTCAAACACGAACTAACGCAGTGAACAAAAACCTTTAGTAACGTCAGGTAAACTAACTATTTATTTTAATATATACTCGCAGACGATCAGAGAAATATTTAAATTTAATACAGGAGTCCTTTTATTAACTACTTCACCTGGTTTTACGCACATAAATCAGTAATTTATTTATGCGAAGTTATCTGTTATATACAGAAAATATATTATCAAGATTATCAATATTTAAATCCGCTAACAGCGTGAACAAGTACAAATGAACGGGAAACAATAAAATAAACACTCTTCTTTCACTAAGAACCCGAGAAAGTTAATAAACTCAACAAAACATCTACGCGAACCTTGTCAGGGTACTTGACTGCTAGCTTTAAATCCACATACAACGAAAAGTTATCTTCTTTACGATATCTTCAAGATGTCGCGGGTACTTTAATTAGTATGTATATGCGTACAGTGCTTACATCCTCAGCCTCTCGCTACTACCTCTGTCAACAGCAGTTACCGACTGACTAAAGGAATCAAGGACAAAAACCCTTTACCCCGCTAAATTCACGTCATCTTTTAACCGCTACTCTAAATAACGTTCCATACTAAAAATGCAATGTGGACGCCTTTATGAGAACGTGTACTGTCCAAACCTAAAACCGAACTGATCGACAAAGAAGGAAGCAGAACTACTTAACAGAATCATCCTCTTTTTGCTGTCAGACACGATAGTCTTTCACGACAGCAACTTCAGCCCAAAACAAACCTATAACGTAATCTGAAGCAATGCTAAAATTTATTACACGAAAAAAAATCCATTTCCTTTCAACGAATTCTCGATAGCGAGGTTTTAAGATAGTATACACCGAAACCTAACGTTTAACTGAAATTCTACATATATCAAAATATATTAATGTTGGGGAAAAGTCAAACTTAACCACACGTGCCATTAGTGGTTGCAACATTGTACTATACTATTTACTTCACATTAAATCTGCCGATCTTATTGCAACCCAACGGTAGCAATTATGTTATGGTTAAAACGGTCATTCAAATAATTAACTACTAATCTGACATGAGAGTACTTAATCTCCTTGATACCAGGTACTTCTATTTTGAGCCAGTAGTGGTTCTTCTAAACAATGTTGTTTGAAACATTTCTAAATATGTTTGAGCTGTTTCTTTTTTTCCTTACTATTGGGATTGTTAGCTAATTGTCTAGTATGCCCCAAAAAACAGTCACATCAGAATGAATTGTTGTTTCGCCGTGGGCAACAATATGTGGGAGTTCTTCCGCCTAGTAGTGTTTGTTATCTGGATTAAGTGAACCACCGCACCGTTGCCAAAATATGACTCATTGACCAACGACACGACATTTTTAAAATCCAAATTTTATGGTGCTTTGGTTATGACCGGTTTGCAAACGTCTTTACGATGAATATTATAATTACAATATTCATAGTATCAGTTGTCATAATTTAAAATTAAAATCAAGTCCGAAGCATTACTGTCGTTGCGTGGTTGTAAACGTAATATTTACTGCACATGAATAAGTGTACCAACGAAGGTTATTGCTTTGTAAATCTGTCGCTATTAATTCAGCTGGTGCAGGTAAATAACAACAAATAATAATAAAATGTATTAAAATAAACGAAAACAGGTATATTAGAAATCTTTCTTTCTTAAAAAATAAATGAAACGTTTCTCCGTCTATTTCTGTAAAAAATTGTACACGATATTCAAGTTACCCTTACGAATTTTGTACTTCTTGCAGATAAATATTAACAATTGCTCGTCTTATGCTCTCTGGCGCTTATTCAATGGATCTTAATAAACTTTTTGTTTAAGATAGCCAAACCAATAAAAATCCATTACTATTAAATTTGGACATTTAGCAGCCCTGGAACTGGACCACATCGACCAATCCATCTATTATGAAACTGTTCGTTCAATATTGACAAACCATTACCGTCGAGTACGATGAGTCTTTTTGAAAAAATGCATTAACTCTATAGGGTAGTGACAGGTTCTCTAAATAATACAAAAATAAGTTGAAGGGATGAAGAAATATTAATAGATGTAAACAGTAAAAGCACAAAATTTTAATTAACTTATAAATACATCTGAAATATGAGAGCCTATTTGCACAGAATTTCTAATATAGCAAGTTTTCATTCATACGTACAGCTGTATTTTACTATTTTGGTGACCGTTGTTGAATTCCATCGTTGAAGTGTCTTGCATTTTGTCCTTTACAAGCTTGTTTCTGAGTTTATGTCTTACATAACTGAAATAACTGTTATTCATTGGAATACCATTCGATCTACTATCATTAACTTTATCGAAATCGATTAAACTATGTAAATTAGGAAAACAGATTTTGAATTAAAGGAAACTGAAAATCGATGTACCTTATGTGACAAATGAAATAAGATAGCAATTAGTATGGCTATCTTTGTTATTATTATCATCGAGAGAGAGTTGGTTTTGCAGTTTTTAATGCACTGCGCAAATAAAAAATTCAAAATTTGAAGCGCTTTAGTAGAGATTAAAAAAAGCAACAAATATTTTCTAAAAATAAAAATATTTTCTTTTCTACAAAAAAAGTTTTATATAAAAGTTAATTAAGGCACTTCTCAAATTAAGTCAAAGTAAAATTCAAAGTTACAGAGAACTTTCTTAATTTATAGCGACGACGTTTTGTTTTTTTTATATTAGTAAATTATATATTTTTCTTGATTTTCCTCGACGTATATAAGTCATATGTTAATTAACAAAGAAAATGAGCATTTTATGATTTTAATCCTTAGCAAAGCGTGTAAGTAAGAAAAGAAAAGAAATGAATAATACAAAACCAAATTTGTCATAATTTGTTAAAGTATCGGTGTACTTGGATTTGTATTTTACATTGCAAAAAGTAGAATACACAGCTTAGACGTTTAATCTAAAAATAGCTAATTATCAGATTTGTTATGGTGAAATGGTTTCAATTGCATTTTTCTCACTAAGAGAAGGATATGATATGTTTTGTACTTATAACAAATGCTATACCCCAGTTGAAGAAATAGCCATGAAATTAATCATTAAGAAGGAGAGGAATACAGAAGTAAGGTTAGATAAGTCCTAGATTCATCTATGCGAACTAAACGTAACCTCACAGACCTAGAAAGGTGAGCGGTCATTTATCTTAAGAATAACTCAGCGATCAAGGTTCTCCTGGAAGACAGAAGAAACGCAAACTTCCGCATCTGCATTACCTACCAAAGGTCCACAAGGAAGGAATCCTATGATGCCAATTGTGAACTCGAGAAATCTCCTTGTCATCCATTAGTATATTAGGCATCATCACCCCTTATCGAAATAATGGAGCCTAAGAACAAAAATATGCAGCACTTCGTAGAAACCATCACCAACTCCCAACCCAACCACGAAGAAATACTGGTAAACTTCGACATCGTGAGTCCATTTACAAATGTATCCACCCACAAGGCACTAACTCTCATAAGGAACAGGCTGAGAAAGAAAGTAACGTTAGACGAACGCATGCAACTCTCGATAAACACAATAAAGAAACTTCTGACAATATGCATTAGAACAACATACTTCCGAGTAGAAGACAAATTCTACCAACAAGAGCTTGGGTTTGCGATGGGTTCCGTACTATCGCCCATAGTTAGCAATATATACATACAAGACTTCGAAGACCGAGCGATATCCGAATTCGTGGAGAAACCAAGGGCGTGGCTTAGATACATGGATGATACCTTCACAGTTTGACAACCCAGCAAGCATAATCTGCATGAATTCTTAGATGATCTAAATAGCCGCTCACATTCCATAAAATTCACACAGGAATTGGAATCGGAACAAAATCTGCCATTCCTAGATGTACTTAGACAGAGGAAACCCACCCGCACGGGGAGATACCTACACTATAACTTACCGCTAAGACACTTAAAGAAAATGACTACCCAGATCTAACACCTAACAGGGAAAGGGTAACCGAAAAAGAAGAATCAAAATACACATCGGTAATAGCATATATACCTGGTACCTCGGACAAAATATGAAAAATACCAAAACCAAACAACACAATCAAGACCAAAATTCTAAGAATTGTGTATACACCCTACTATGCGAATGCGGCAGGTCATACATACGAGAGAGCAGTAGACCACTTAAAGTTAGACTTCAGGAACGCAAGAATAATATCAGCAACGGCGTAACAGTAAGATCAATAATCGTCGAACATGTCTGAAGCGAAGACCACCGAATCCAACGCGGTAACATACAGATGAGAATACAATTTCCTGAAAACTCAAAGAAGCCACTATATTGAATGACTCAATGACTCGACGGTTAAGATGTCCGACTAGTAAGTGAAAGGTACTAAATTCGAATGGGAGAGTAGTCAAATGCTTGAGAAAAATCAGAAGTAAATGAATTTGACTCAAGTGCGAAATCAGTCCTTTTCAGGACTAATCCCGATGACGGAAGCAGAGGCCGCTGCAAATACAAAAACTGTGGAAATATTCCGAAGAACTCAACTAGAATGCTATAGAAACTTTTGTCATGCGGCTGATCCTTAGTTTGCTAATTTTCCGAATAATAGGGTCCAGTAGATAAACCATCGAAAAGTGTGGGAATAGGAATAGAGGTTATTATTAACAAAGACACAACTTCTAAAAAAAAACATAAGTCCATACAAATTAAACGTTGGCACTGAGAAAAACACAAAATAGATATATGCGCAATATCCAAAACTACGAAAAAGGGAAAAGGAACTATGCAGTACCAAATAGAATATTAATATATAGTGGCAAAATGAAGCAAGACAATGCAACATCAGGAGTAGGGATGCTAATAAATAAAAAGTTTAAAGAGAGTATTGACGACATCAAATACATCTCGGGTAGGACACTAGTAGTAACAATTAAGAATGGAAAAGAACTAATACATACGATTTCGATATATGCACCCGACACAAATAAAACAAAATAAGAGCGAACTGAATTTTATAATCAACTACAAATGGAAATAGGCACCTTAAACAACAATAACAACGTAATCATCATGGTCGATTTTAATGGAAGAATCGGTAAAGATATACCAGGAGGCTTAAAACAAATATTTAACGCAGAAGAAAAAATGAAAACGGAGGAGAACCAATAGAATTTTGTGCACACAATCAGTTAAGAATATATAATACCTTTTATCCCCACCAACCACAACATACATATACATGGAGGTCAAACGATAGAAAATTAGTGATTGATTATATAATAACTAACATGGTAGTCAAATCAGAACAGATCATGCATGTATGAGCGCTCGCATCGCTCCATATTGGGTCATACCACAACACGATTTTGTGCAAAGAATGTCGACAAACACATCTACTATATATACAAAGAGTGAACATAGAAGCGTTACAAGATGATACGACAAAGTGGTTATATACGAAAAGAATAAATGAACAATTAAGGAACAACACAATACTAGAAATAGATACAGTAGAAGAAAGCTGGAACAAATTGAACACCAACCAAGCAAAGAAGCAATAGGAACAAGAAAAGCAAATGTCAGAGAAAACAGGACAAGATTCCATGATTCACAAAAGAGATTAAAGAACTAGAAGAAAAGAAAAGAAAAGCTCACATACAGTACCTATCGGAAAAGACCGATGCACACGGACAGCAATACTTACAAATACGAAATGAAGTAAACGCAAAGATTAAGAAAATACAACAAGATTATTGGACAAATTTCACGAAAGAAATGGAAAGCGATCTATATATATGACAAAAAAGAACATGGAATATGTTGCGAAGAAGAAAAGAAAAGAGAAGAAAAGGACAAAAAAGAAAAGAAAACAAAAGAAAAGAATAGCAGCAATATTTCAAACAATTATACGAAAATCAAACCAACGAGGAAGAAGAGATAGCGCAAATAATGAACGATGAAAGAATAAGTGAAACTTTTAAAAGAACATGTATCGAAAATAATAGAGAAACTCAAAAACAGAAAAGCGTCGGTAGATGCGCTAGTATCATGAAAATATACATACACACACGCACACACACATATATATATATATATATATATATATATATATATATATATATATATATATATATATATATATATATATATATATATATATATATATATATATATATATATATATATATATATATATATATATATATATATATATATAGAAATTGAAAACACGTACAAATAAGTGACTAACAACAAGGATTTCGGCAATAGATCAACCACAGATGCTATCTTTGCAATACGGCAACAGAGAAAAAAACTATAGAATATCAGAAACCAGCATTTATATGCTTTATCGACATGACAAAAGCTTTTGATCGTGTAAAGCTGAAAGATATTTTAGCATTAATACATAACTAAGTTAAATAGACGCAATACCACTAAAATAAGAAATAGCAATGAACTAACGAACGAAGTGGATGTAAACGTAGGAATCAGGCAAAGGGATAGCTTAAGCCCTTTATTATTCTGCGTATTAATGCATAAAATCAAAGAAGAGGTAAAACTAGTTAACGAAGGCTACATATTAGGAGACAAACTAATACAGATATTAGGATATGCAGACGTCAGTTTTGATAGCGCCATCATGAAATGGACTGCAAAGACTTTTATACAGGCAGCAGAAAGATTTGATATGGTGATCAACACGGACAAAAAAAATGCCTCGTAATCTCAAAAAACCAGTCAGGTCAATGACCTATAGACTTTTGCAAATAAGAAAAACATTTTGTGTTGTAAGCTGACGAGTCATATTTTGGTCACTGCGGTTTATTTAATGGACATAAAGAAAACTAACATATTGTTGCTCCACGATGAAATCAAATTACTTTTGGTATGAATGTATTTCGTGACACACTCGTGTCATAGGTCCCATATTATACGAAGGAACTTTAACACCTCAAATATATTTTAAAATGCTACAAATAATGTTAGAAAACCTTCTAGATGAATTTCCACTGGCTGAAACTGGAAGTAAGCGGTGTGAACGAGATGGTGCTCTTACTCAAAATTCCAGATTTGTATTTGATTATTTAAGTGATCGTTCTGACAATAAGGCAATCGCTATAAATACACCCGTTCGTTAACCAGCAAGATTTGCAGATTTAATGAGAAGTAAATAGTCTGGGACACACTGTGTAGGCAACAATTAGGTGGCCATGTTGTTTATAACTGATTTTACAGAATTTAAGTTTGACTAGTTGCATACTCACTTAGAAAATCCAAATTTTTATGCGCTAATTTTATTTTTTGTGAATATGTACTAACTAATTGTAGTTCCTTCACAAGCTTAACTTAAATTGAATAAATGCGCTTAACTTTAAAAATAAAATGACATTCGGACATAATTAAAATTATATAATATATATATATATATATATATATATATATATATATATATATATATATTGCAGTAACATAGTTAAACAATAGTAGTTTTCGCAACTAGTGCGCTGTTTACACATTTATTGGTGCGAAACTGTTCTTTATTATCCGAGGCGTAGCCGAGGGATAAAACATAAGGGCGATCACCAAAAATGTGACAGCGCACGTGTTGCGAAAAAAATTTTGTGTAATCGTTTACATAAAGTTAGAAAAAAATTACATTTTGAAATATTTGTTGACAAATGCCAGATTAAATAGATAGACAAAAAAGTTTATATATTTAGTTATATACCACTTTTTTGTAGATGTATTAAAAGAAACGACTACAAAAAAGTAGTTTAACATTTACATTTTTGAAACAATTTAATATTAAAGTAACACCTTTACCTGTAAATTAAGACATGAAATTAAAAACCAAAGTAAGTAAAGACAATCTAACCAACAAGATTTACCAAATTCCATGTAAACATTGCGATAAAGTTTACGTTGGAATCTCTCTTCAAGTTTTAAAGAATCGTATAAACCAATATAAATCTGATGTTAGTGTAAAATCAAAAAGCACAGCTTCGGCTTTACATGTTTTAGAATTAAAATAGAAACACAAGAGATTTGGAAGAGTTACCTAAAATATACAATAATTTTGAACAAAATTTGTAGTAACCTAGTGTCCAAAAATAACATTTGACAGTTTTCACACCAATAACCATTTTTCATTTTTTTTATAAAAATTATTTACTTCTTATATTTATGTAATTACTGATGAGGCTTAACCGAAGTTGAAATACATAAGGAAATAACAATATGTTGATGTAAAGACCAACAGGGTTCATTACATATTATATATATATATATAATATATATATATATATATATATATATATATATATATATATATATATATATATATATATATATATATATATATATTCACATATCTCATTTAGTGATCCCAATTGTTTCACATGAAATTGTTAGTTTGATCACACGAAAATAAGATATTGCTCCTTCCTATTCCACATACATTTGGAGGGGTTATTGTTTAAAAAAAAATAAAGGAGGCCGGTGTCAAATAATGTCATAATGGCAAATAGTTCTATTGCCTTGGTTTTCTCCGTGTTACCTTTTAAACTTTGGACAATTAAAATCAATTAAGTGAATCAAATGGTCAACTGTACAAACGTCGAAATGGCAGATATGCATTTTGTGTATGGTCGTGCTAATGGAAACGCGTTATAAGCTCAGAGACCTTACGTTGAATTATATTCAGTACAAACGTTACACCTCCATAGCATATTCGTACGTATTCATCAATGTCTTCAAAAAAAAAAGAAAACTGTCGATTGCGACCGTTCTCGAGTAGTAAGAGTAAATAGTATCTCTTATCTCATATTTTGTTTATCGATGAGGCTAACTTCACGCGAAGGTATCAAACATTTCCATAATAATCACATATGGGCCGAAGCAAACACACACGAAATCGTTGAAGAATTTTCAAAACCAATTTTCATTAAGTGTATGGCTTGGTACCGTTGAAGATAATTTTATTAGACCGTATTTTCTACCAATAAGACTAAATCTAAACGGATACAGGCATTTCCTGGAGGAATGCCCACTCTTCTTGAAGATATGAATGATTTAAGGGATCGCATCATGGGATCATGTGAGATTATTAGAAACACCCCTGGATTACTTCAAAGAATACGGAATTCAATAAGGTGAAGGCTAGAGGCCATTTTTTGAATAAATCTTATTTAGTTATTAATAATTTATTGTTGTGCAAACTGTTTTTAAGTATTTACAAGTTTTCAAAAAACCCAGGACAATAAAACTATTTGTCATTATGACATCAATTGGCACCGGCCTACTTCATTTTTTTTAACGAACAATAAATAACCCCTCTGAATTTATGTGAAAAAGGAATGAGTAATATTTTATTTCTTTGTAATCAAACCAACAAGTTTACGAGAAATAGTCAAGAAATACAAAAGTTGCAGTTTGAATTCTTCTTTCTAAATCAATTTTTTAAGTAGGAAAATATAGACCTATTTAAAAGTTGAACAAAATATTATAGGGTTGATTTTTTCACTGTAAACAACAACTGCTTACAAATCGAACAGATAAGTACCTACCTACTGTTTGCTTGTTAACTCCAATCACACATATCGTAAATAAGCAAGCTACCGGGTTGGTCAACAATGCACAAAACTAAATACCACCCAGTATCCTTTAAACTGTTCAAGATATCGATGTGCGGTTTTAGTTGATAACACTGAAGAATAGTAAAATTAGTCGGTCAAAGCAAGCTATGAATACATAATAAACTAAAAAACATATTAACTGAAATACAAACACTTAAAATTATAATAAATGATCAATGTGGCCACCATTTTGTTGCTGGCAAATATGAAGTGTTATCAACGAAAAAAAGTGAACAAACTTAAATATCTCCGAAACTCTTAGAGATAGGTATAGAACATATTTAATAGAAATGAAAGCCGATATATAGACGAAGACAAGGCATTAAAAAAATATAGGGTGTGTCATTTAAAAAAATGAAGATATAGCATTTTCAAGTTTGTTATTGAATTAATTTTTGTGATCGCGGACGCGAGCGCGGACGCGGACGCCGACGCAGACGCAGACGCAGACGCAAACGCAGACGCAGACGTAGACGCTGACGCTGACGCTGACGCAGACGCAGACGCAGACGCAGTCGCAGACGCAGACGCAGACACAGACACAGACACAGACACAGACACAGACACAGACACAGACACAGACACACACACACACACACACACACACACACACACACACACACAGAGACAGGCGCAGACGAAGACGCAGACGCAGACGCAGACGCAGGCGCAAACGCAGACGCAGACGCAGACGCAGACGCAGACACAGACACAGACACAGACACAGACACAGACACAGACACAGACACAGACACAGATACAGAAACAGACAGACACACACACGCACGCACTCACGCACGCACACGCACACACACACACAGACGCACGCACGCACGCACGCCCCCCCCCCCACACACGCACGCGCACGCACACATACACACACACACACAAAGGAAGAGGAAAGGACAGTAGATGATATACTGGGGAAAAAGGAAGGAGAGGGGACTGGATGAAAGAAATATGGGAAAGAAGAAGTCAGTTAAGGGCCGAGGAAGACAGTGTGGGTGGAGTGGGGTTAAGAAAGATATTAGAAAGTCAATTGTAAATAGCGAATAGAATTGTAGTAAATCTAAAAAGGGCATACAGTCCTTTGCAATATTGTAAATAAACAGATAAAGATATTACGTGTATAACTAAATTAAATTTTAATTGGCCTTTCTTAAAAAATACATAGATGACATAATTACTACTATTCCACACGGTTCAGAAAACATTTTTTTTAATTAATTTTTAATAACTAAACACTTAAAAATTTACTATTGGGAATGAACATTTAAATTTTGTTCCGTTTCTGCTGGATACTAAAGTTATTCGTATCTCTAGCAATAAAGTTATACTAGGTTGGAATAAAAAACTTAACCAGTTCTGGTATATACCGTAAAAAAATGAATCCAGTGTTAGCTTTAAAAAGTCGCGTTGATAAAATTTGTCATCCAAGATTTGATAAAGATAATTATCAAAAATTGTATTATCTTTTGATTGCAACTCTTTTCTATCCACATTTTTAAAAATAAATATTTCAACATCAATAATTTTGAGGCAGAATTATTTAATGGAAAACACCAAGTTTTTTTTAAAAGATGCATTTTATTGTGTGTAATGTGTAAATTAATAACAAAACAAGTCGAGCGCTTTTAGCAGCAAAGCCGTCATAAAGACAGACTTAGAAGAAACATTAAGTTAGTATATAGTAACGTAAAATAAAAACTTACATCTAGATACTATGCATAAATTGAAGAATGGTTAACTTAAAATTATGTAAGAGAACCATACGCTTACGTAAGATGAAAGAGTAACATTATAGACGTAAACTCAATTTACAATAAATAACATTAATAGCCTTCAGATAAAAGTTTAAACGTACTAGAAGTAAGTTTAAGTTTCTTTCTGAAAGTTATTAATATGAATTATTCTACATTTTAGTTTACGGCTATAATGTTACTCTATTCCTTAGCGTCAGTTTATGGTTTCCGTACGTAATTTTCAGTTAATCCTTTTTCAATTTGTGCTTCGTATCTAGATATTTATAGTTTGAAGTAAATTTATCTTTTATGTCACTATTTGACTAATTGAACAGTAAGTCTGAGAGTTGAAAGCTCTCGTCCTATTTTCTTATTAATTTTACATATCAAACACTTCAGTAAAGTACACCTTTTAAGAAAACTTGTTTTTATTAAGTTTGGCAGTAGGTACATTGAACTCTTCATGTTCTTACAAAATTATTTATTTTCTGATAATTTATGAAAGTGAATGAATCTAGTAAGTTTTAGAAATCTCTTATTTACATAAAAAAGAGAGAGACTGTTATTTCTAATCAAAATGTTTACCAATTTGGAAGATAAAACTAAAATTTTGATAAATCCTTGCAATATATATATATATATATATATATATATATATATATATATATATAAATCAAACTCCTTGAATAATTGTATAAAAATACATAGGGCAAACACAAAAGTAGAATGAGCCCAGCATGGGACGTGACGTCATAGTGGTGGCAGGTAGAGTGGGGGTATGGGTGGGGGCATCGGTGGGGCTCGGAGTTGGGTCGGCTTCTTTTCGGGGGCCTTTTCCAACCTGGCGGGGCTTTAATCCCTAATTAAGGTACTTTTGGCAATATTAAGAGCCTTTTTGGCGGTCTACTCTTCTGGTTAGGGGTGTTGGATGCCCACGTGCCCCTACGTGAGGAGTGTGAATAGTAGATTAAGGCCAATTTGGCTATGATAAGGCTAAGACTAGACCTTTATGGGTTCATTAAGGAGGGGCTAAGACTAGGTCGCACTCATCCTTTTACCTTATTGGTAGTGCCAGTGCCCGCCCCTCTGGCTTCTGATTGGTCCTTAGTCACAACACACAGCCGCTGTACTCTGATTGGAGGACTAAGTCTCGGCATTATAATTGGTTATAAGGGGGAAATTTGAATTTGTATTCGAATAAGAGGCCCTAATGCTTATAAGACAGGTATAGGGCTTCACAACTTGCTTTCGGGTCTTCGCCCCCTGGCACTCTTGGAGGGGAATTTGAATTTGTACGTATAAGACAGGCTTTATTTAATTGCTAGAGGCCTGATTTCAAGTTTGGTTATATTTGTTGTTGTATAGGCATTTTTACTGATTTTAACTGTAAAACGTATTTTTATGAAATGAATTTTATTAATGAAGAACATAATTCTCTTAACAATGCTCTATTTTATGTATGTTAAAAGCATTTACATTTTTATTGATGTTTTAGGTTTAAATTCGTTAATTTATTGCGACTAGATTTGGTTTTTTTCATTTTAACATACAAATCAGATTCTCTGTTTAACATCTTTCTAGATTTAATTTTAATGTACTACTTGTATTAGTTGTATCTTCATTTACCTTAGTTGTACCTGTGGTAACACAATTTACTTGGTGTACGGGAGGTAATGGGATCGATCTCCGTTACCGCCCATCTTGTATGAGGCATAATCACTGCGCACATCATTGCGGCTATTTAGGCGAACTGTGGGGCAATGCCTTCTCCTTCAGAACGCCAACTCCGTTTCTACCGACCCTGTTCTGCGGTTTTCAAAATATCCGCATCGTCTTTGAAATTTTAAATTTAAATTTAAATAATATTTGAGTTTGGTATTATTGTGCCTTAAATTCGATAAAAGCTCATGCAGACTCGCTTGCTAAGATGACATTTGTTATCTCTCAAAATTGACATTTTTTTAAAATGTCATTATTTGGGGTAATTTCAAGAAAACATAAAAAAACTCTTTTAATGCAATTTTATTTACGTGTACAAAATCTGAGCCATCTACGATGAATTTGATTTTTTCGCTGTTTAATAAAATAAATACTTTTCCAATTCCTCTTAATAGTTTTGTATGTCAAATCTCATCATTAAAACAATCGTTTAATCAAAAGGATGAATGTTTACAGTAACGCTTTCATTCACACTGCCATTGGCAACGTGAATAAAGTAAAATAAAATAAATTTTGTCTTCTGCGAAATTGGAAAGAATATTATATGGTACATGTGAATAAGTAAATTTTATCCACTCAAAAACATTATAAAGGACCCCGCACCATTTAAATGGCAAATGGATTTCTGTGGATTTTGCTAATTTTTTATATGTTGTCAGAAAGTCGAAAAATGGACAGAGCTATTTTTAAATATAATATGCAAGAAAGAGCTTAACGAAATTATTTATTAACACCAAACAACATAAGTAATTACAACAATATGGGCCATAGGGCACTTTTTCAAACGTAATCAGTATCCACTTCCATCGCATTGTTATTATTCGCAATGTTTGGATATTGTTGAGCTCTATTAGCTGCGTCCAATATTTTATCCAACAAGGTAGATTTTGGATAGTGAACATCATTTTCATAACTCGCATACCCCAAAAACCACAAATGACTAGCAATGTGCGCACATGTTCCAAGCGTTCTTGCACCTGATTTGCATGTACAGTAGTAACCAAGAATTAGATCCTTCACATTCTCATCGGCTTCTTGATTTTCGGTGGGGTTGTAAGCAATCCACAATTGATGCTTTCACGCATTGCAAAAGCGCGAAAAATGACATTCTTATAAAACTAGGTTCATTATTAAGAGAATCTATATGGAATTTTTCTTCATCTCGTTGCAACTTATCTTGAATATGAGATGGCGCCAGGTTAACTTGGTATACCCCTACAGTGAGTTATCGAAGATAATCCAAAGTGAGATGAGGGAAATCACCTAAATCATGCTCATTTATTTGAACCCAACGAGTGTTCTCTCTACGAAGATTTTCTACTTCCACCCGGGCTTGTATAATATTAACCTTTCTTTCTTTTCCCAGTAATTGCTGAGCCAGCTCTTCGTTAGCACCTAACATAAGAACGCGAGGGTGAAACTTGTCTATTATCGCTCCAGCAATAATTGTAATTGTTTGATCAAGAAACTTAAATGTGGATTTAAACTGACCGTTTCTAGCTTCAACTATCCACCTTGTTTTAGTTATTATGCTGCACCCATTTGGTTCACCAGTCGACATTTGGTTTTGGCCCCGTTCAAGAAAAGCTGGTATCTGGTTTGAAAAACTCAAATCGTCAAACAGAGGAAGGGAATCTCGATATCCACGATCCAGCACAAAAATATCACCTTTGTGAAACCATGCTCTTATTGCATCGCCATCCCTATTAAATTCATTAATCAACATTTTGGCATCATTATTTTTAGAGTCCGAAAATTAAGGACCTTGGATTGCTAGTATATATCCGTCTGGAGCTGCAATGAGAGCCCGTTTTATTAAGTGTTGTAAGAATGTCTTAAGACAAGAAAGTTATTACTTTTTGATGTATAGGAGTAGGCCCCGTCAATATATGCAACTACTATCGGTGTATAGGGTTAAGGATTACATAATTAGTTGGAAAATTCTGTTACATGGTTGGCGATATAATCTTCTCTTGTAATGGCTTCAAGTTCAATATAACTAGGTACGAATCTTTGCATTAGCCATTCTCTAACTGTAGCCATGGACATATTTACAGCTTGTGTACTTGAGTATTGAAAAATGATTTTCAAAAACTCTTCCAACAAACCTTGTCGAATCTTGCATAAAAACGTCAAGAGGTCCTTTTTGGTCATATACCTTTGTCCACCTTGCCGAGGTATTGAATCACAAAACGTACATTCCCGAAATTGTTCTTTCGCAACGGGGACCACGGATTAGAAATCTTCTTCGCTAAAACTATCTTCGTCCTCGTATATAACTTTTTTTGACCAATGAGTCGAATTTCTTGAAAAAATTCCTGCAATTGCTGACCTTTAATGACATATGGACTATTAACAGACAGGAACCCTGGAAGTAAATGCTCCTAAATAAAACCATCCAAGTGTTGCCCGCAACATCGTACATTTCCTGGTATGTAAATGTTTAAAAGAATAACAATATTTACTCAACACGATACGGACATCCTACGCACATTCTTATTACCGTTACAAACTAAACAAGTGCGGGTTGATGTTTGTTTCAAAAGGTTTAGTCTATAACAAGCTGGGTCATTTTTCGTTAAGGATTAGCCGAAAAAGATTAGTGCAAGCTGTCAAATCTTGACTTCTATCGGTGACCTTCCATTCTCATTTCTTCTGAAAATGGCTATTTCTCTTTTAACCATATTATTATCGCTATCAATTCTATTCATTAACCCTGGCCGTGTTAGCGTTTACAGACATAACATGATGAACGATTTCTACATGCCATTTATACGACTCTTAGAAAATCACAATCTTTACGGCAAAACTGTTCAAACGAACTTTGATTTGATTTTCGAATTAATTAAAAGACGTGACGTTTTGAATGAGAATACTTTTTTAGGTACATATGTTAAGGCACGTGTTGCTATGCTTGTTATGAATTGATAGACGTCAACGTCACAACTTTGGCGAGCTGTTTCGTAAAAACTGTCTATTTTTCGACTTTCTACCAATGGTAGTCTTTGATTAGAACCTTACAATTTACAACATATCAAAAATTTAGCCAAATCCATAGAAAGCCATTTTCCATTTAAATGGTCCTTTGTCTTTATTCACTTATACCAGAACTAGTCATACTTCCTCTATCTTTTAAGCGTTATTGCATTCGTTAGTTTGTTTTTCGAAAATATCAAAAATTAGGACTTGAAAATTTTAACATAAGTGATTCCAAGTTGAAACAACTGTTCCACTTTTACAAATAATAGATATTTATGTATTAAGGGCATAATTAGAAGATTATGGCTCGAGGGAATGTTAAAAACCCGACGCGAAGCGGAGGGCTTTTATATTCCTGAGACCCATAATCTACAATTATGCCCGTGGTACATACAATATTTTATTTTATTTTGCACCATGAAACGAACAAAATATTAAAAAGATACAGTATTTTCGGCAAGTTTTTAATTGCAAATGCAGTGAAATAAAGTCGACAGTAGGCTAATTTGTTGTTTCTAAGATACTGTGATATTGCTAAATTGTTGCTAAGGTACTGTTTGTTTGTAAATAATTTGCATTCTAAAATGGAAGGTGAAAACGCAACCTATAATGTCATGTGTTTGCTGTCAATCATGCTGCTTAGCAACAATGACATTTCCGTGCTATAAAGACCACATTACGCCCGCATTTGGGGAACAGTATGGTGGCAAAATAAAATAAACACTATTATTATAGTGTTTTAAATAGTAAACGTAATATTATGGTTTTTTTATGAACGATAAATAATAATAATAATTTTAAATTTTTAGTAAACATAATAGTTTCTTTTCAAAACAATAATCATACATACGCAATGCATTGCGATACCGGATTATGCGGTATTGATAAATAAAAATTACGTCTGATCAAAAATCTTTCATAATTACGGTATTTTGTTATAAAAACATAATCAATAATGTTTTCTCGCCAAGAAAAAATAAAAATAGTTCTCGTATGTGGATCTAATACCCTCCCCCCTCCCCTAGGAGTGTTGCCGATATTTTTAACGTATTTTTGTAAATTTACAGTATTGCGCATCATTTCAAAATTAAGCAAACTGACTCGGTGGAATAAAGTTTTAAAAATTGACACAGCAAGTGGGTATCCGAAAACGAAAATGTGTCATTAACTGTACTGTTCGATGTTCCAGAAAATAAAATAACACCCTTGTCAAAGATTCAAACCGAACCGATGTATCGACTAGTAGCATTTATCGAATTTTTAGAAATAACAATTTTCGACTTTTTAAACCAAAATTCATCTCTACACTTAAGCAACGTGACATTGACGTAAGATTCTATTTCTCAGCTTGGTTTCAAGGGCAGAAAGAGGAGAACTTCACTTTTCTCAAACAGATCCTTTGGACAGATGAGGCCACCTTCACTTCCAATGGCACTGTAAGTTCGCAAAATTGTAGATGGTGGTCCTCTGAATTTCCCAATTTTGTCGTAGAGTGTCGCGACCAGTACGCGTTTAAGACAAATATTTTGTGTGGAATCCTGAACAATAATCTTTTCGGCCTTTTTTTCGTGGGAACTTAAACTCTGAACAAATTTGTAATTTTCAAATAATGAATTGACCGATTTTTGGACGAACTACCGCTAAATATTAGGCCAAACTTATGGTTTTAATTGGACAGTGCGCCAATTCCTTCAATAGTACAAATTGAAAACTTCTTGACACAAAAGATTAATGGGATATGTATAGGACATTTTCCGATTATCCATGGCCATCGAGGTCTCAAAATATGACTCAGCTTGATTTTTAGTTTTGGCGGTACTTAAAAGAAAAAGTGTATGCTGAAAGACCTTTGAGGAATATTGGTGAATTAGAATACATTAAAAGAGAAGGCAATGCAGATACCCACTGAATTTTTAGTAATTGTGAAGGATGGTTCAAGGCGGACCATAATATGCATGGAACGGGAAGGCCAGAAATGAGAATTTCATTATTGTTATATTATTAGTTACTAGGCTTATGTTTGTTATTAAACAAATAATTAAAAAAATATTTCTTGTGACGTTTGCATGATTTTGGCAATATTAGTGAGTTTTCAGATATGTTTCGTATTTAAAACACTATAATAATGGTTTATTTGTAAAAGTGAAAAAGTTATTTCAACTTGAATCACATATTAAAATTTTCAAATGGAGTAACGAATGCAAATTTTTATGAGTTTTTTGAAATTCCCCAAATAATGACATTTTTATACATTTTTGAAAAAATGTCAATTTTGAGAGATAACAGGAATCATTTTAGCAAGTGAGTCTGCATGATTTTTTTATCGAATTTGAAGCACAAACTAATGTCATACTCAAATTTTATTTTAATTTGAAAATTACATATATATATATATATATATATATATATATATATATATATATATATATATATATATATATATATATATATATATATATATATATATATATATATATATATATATATATATATATATATATATATATATATATATATATATATTAAATAATTTAGGTAATTAATATCAGTTTGAAGCTAAAATGTCTTAAGTTTTGATATTTAAATACACGCGCGGTATGTGCAGTGTGCTCTGTGAAGGCAAGACATTTACTGTGGACACGCCGCTCTGTTGTAACAACCCTTTTTGAATTGAATTAAAATATACCTTAATTTAAGGTCTTTCATTCGTTCTGTTGTAAATATAAGAAAAAAGTTTTTAATTATTGAAATATAGGTATGAGGTAGGCAACTTAATTTGCATTTCTTTTTAGGGGTTTATAGTGTATACTTAAGGTTTATATTCCCTCTTCAAATTATTTTTCGGCTCAAATACGTTTGCGCAATACATCATCATTTTGCTTACTTCTTGATGCACATTACAGCAGGAAGCTTTGTTGTTTTGGGTTTTCCCCTAAATTTTAGTGTAAAGTGCCATTAATTTTATGGTAAGATATTTTAACGCATTATACTAAAAATTAAAACATTTGATCTTTTCAGGCACTTTTTATTTTTTACTGTTACTTTAACTTTTACTTTTACATTTAATATTACCGCTTTGGATTGTATAATTAATTTTATTGTTGCGTACGCTTTCATGTTATGATTGCATTCAAAACTTCAAAATAATTCAATAAATATTGGATTCAAAATTTCAAGAAGAAATTTATAAGAGATAATTTCCTTTCATGGGTTGGTTTACTACGTAAAGCATTATTTTAAGATATTGGGCAATAATGGTGCAAGGATGACATCACCTTGGTTGACCGTTTCGTAAACATTTAGATACCAGAGGTTATTAAAAAATTTGTATAAAATTTTACAAAGGTTTATTTATGTGATGCTTTTTTTAGTAATTTAAGGATAGTTTTAAGATATATTTTATTTAACCATATTATATTAACTGTTAATAAACATAATTGTATATTTTATTTTTTACATTTTGATAAAATTTTATTGTTAACAAACTCGGTTTAGTTATTCCGACATTATTAAAAAAAATAACTTGGCGTCCGAGATCATTTTATTAGTATTACATTGCATTTTTATTATTTATGTTAAGTGAAAATAACATAGCAGATTTAGTGGTAATTAAGCAAATCATAAGATTTGAACCTTACATTAAACTACCGACTGGGACAAAGGCATTATTAGTGGTGAATGGTTAGTATCTCCAGTAAGTTTGACGATTTGTGTTTTGGAGAACTTTTTACACTTATTTCATTATTACATTTATTTATTATTATATTTATTTAACTATACACACCACTATCATTATACGGTATCCCAAATCGCCCGTGTAAGTCCGTATGGTTAAGATAACAGTCGTTAGTCGAATTATACTCTAAATAGGTACACTTCACATCGTTCCCCGGAAGATAGTTTTGAACTCTAGCTTTGCACGTGCCTGGTGTGCGGAAGGAAACTTGGATACCATGGTTATAAAAAAACGTATCTTGGTGGTCGGGAGGACACATGGCCATGGTGCGCTTTAGTATCAGCTGCCAATGTCATCTACCATTTTCAAGTCACCTTACTTGCTTCTCTTCATTCGAATTGAACTGTTCAATTCGAACCACAATAGTCCCGATTTGCCTAGTCCAGAAGCTTGGCTGCAAGAAGATGGAGCCCCGCCCTACTATGTAACCTATGCAAAAGAACTTCGGGAATATCTCAATTTGATGTTTCCAGGACAATGGATCGGCCAATGGGGTCACATTGAATGGCCATCTAGATCACCTTATATGACCTTTTTCGACTTTTTTTGTGGGATTATTTGAAATCCAACGTTTTCAAAAGTAGACCATGAGATATTGTTAATCAGAACAGAAATACGAAAAATTTCACCACAAATATTGGGATGTTCAAGAAGAATTAGTTTCTAGACTTGAAATCATGTTTAACAGTTTGTTCTTTTTCTGACAAAACAGAAATAGTTATTCCTTTACTGGGGGGAGTAAATTCAAGATAATTTTCGGCCACCAGTGTAAAACGGCGCGACAAAATCGCACAAAAATCTAGAAACGTACTGAGTGATACAAGATCACTTGTCACATATTGTTTAAGAAAAATGTCGATGACGACATATTTTTGACACCTGTCATTAAAAAAAAACATCAGAATGTAGAAACTGAAAAACTAAATTGACGTGTTCGAGCGTTTTCCGTAAAACCTGATGACTACCAAATTATTAGGGTAGCTCATACATTTTTTCGACAGTTTATACCACAACGTTTAATTTTGAGAATTAAAACTTGAATAAACTAATACTAAAGTGAAAAAGGATGGATGATATCCCTCGAACAATGCCGCTTTTGAAGTATATCGTTATGTAATGATTCAAATGAATCTGTTGCAAGTACTTGGAGGTAACCAGAATTTCGTTTTCTTGTTTTATTTGTCTACTTTTAGATGAAAGCATACTATAAGAGTAAAAAAACCATAAAAGTCTAAAACTGCAAAAATGCAGCTTCACTAAACAAATCTTTGAAACTTAAACATTTGAAGCACTTTACAAAATTTAATTAAAAACAACCTTTTAAATATGGAATCATTTTTGTTATACATATACATGGTCATTAACTATCATCAGAAGTTCCGCTTGATCGCTCTCATCGGAAAAGGTATGTATTGATTAGTCTTAAGACGTTAGAAGAAATATCGGAATGAAAGGGGAAAATCGTGAAACGTGTTAAATTTATCAAAGAGCACATATGAAAGCAATCTCCCAAATATAAACCTGACTACTTCTTTTAAAAGGATATGCGATCACTACACTTTATGCTACAAGAAATTCTGCTATTTGTATGTATCTTAAGTAAAATTTGTTTTATTTAAATAAAGTGTAAGTTAGAATTTACTTGTTATTAAACGAAGTATTGCTTTCCGCTTTTAGCTTAAAAGAAAAAGTTAAAAATAGTTTTTCATTTGAATCATGTTACCAAATTTTTTTACTTGATTTATTCTATTTACTTTTGATTCATTGTTCAATTGTGCTTTTATGAATTAATTTTATGCATCTAATCGGTTGCTAAGTTTAGGAAAAAAGGTTCACGTTCATACGATCGGTTCTTTGTCAAGATCGAAGTTTTTGTTCTTATCGAGGTCTTGTTGTTTTCTCTATTTCTAGGGTTCAGAATTGGTATGAATGTTATGGGACATATTTTCTTCCAATTTTTATTTCTGCTACGACTCGAGCTAAAGTTATTGCGAATACCTAACGATCATCTGCTTGTATTATTTTGTTCTTACGTATACCGTGTGTTAACATGTCGCACTGCCATAGCTTACTTCCCAGAAATCTCGTAGTAGTCTTGTAGTAATTACTTTTCGATGTAATAGCTTTTGTTCATCTAATTTAATTTTACATCACTACAGAGTGCAGTATCTAGTTTGTTTATCAGGTTCTACGTAACATATTCATGTAATTTCATTAGTGTGATTCGACATGTCCATAAAAGAAAGGGTTAAATTTCCTTCAGATTCGTTTTCTCCAATTGATAGCATATTAATTATTAAATAGATTATACATCCTATTTTAACCTGGATGGGTGACTCTTACGGGGTTTAAGATGAAGGTTAATAAAATTTACAATGGATACCTTTCATGAAGGTTTCAAACGTGAGATTCATTCCCATGAACATATGACATACTTCTTTCTAAGACCAATGCCTATGTCCCCGATTACAGGGTACGTCTTAAATCGGATTTCAATAAATGATAGCATACCAATTAAAGATGTGTCTCCTGAGTTTTACCTCGATCAACGGATTCAAATGCTAGTAAGACTTACGTAACGGATAAGGGTAATTGCTGGTAGCTTAGTAGAAGAGGGTGGGAGATTGATATTTCCCTGAGTGTAGAGTGAATAAGATTGTAATCAATCAATACCGGAAGTACATTAACCCAAGGGCGCCAGTTAGTTTAGAATCAAAATATTGGTAAAATCAGCACCCAAACAAACGTAATTCCACAGAAGATTTTGAAAACAAACACTTTCGTATCATTCAACTGAACTGATGCTATATAAAAAAACTTTAAATGAATCGCACCCGATATTAAGATAACGTAAGCGTGCTGTGAGATAAGTAAAGGTTATCAAACTTTATTACTAAAACATAATTTTTATTGACGTTGAATTCATCGAAATACATCTATATTCATTACTTTTAAAGTCCACAATCCCAATTTTAATGCTCAAAATAGATCATAGCTGTTTCTGGTTACCTTAATTTACTGAATCGTTAAATCATTTGTCCACTGTAAGTTGGGCGGAAATCAAATAAAATTTCATTTAATATCCAAACAATACGGCTATAAGTTTTAATAAGACTAATATATTAATAGAATAGTATAATAATCTTGAACATGAACTTCCTCAATACTTACTTAATAATTTATGTTCAGAATTTACAGAAGTTCTGCATTCATACAGACAAAATTTACATTGATTGGGGCTTGTATCTCGATAGCTGTGTTGGTTAGAGCGCTACGCTAGCAAAGTAGATGTCGTGGGTTCAAATGCTACTCGAGGTAAACTTTTTATTTATGTATCTAAGAAAATTAATAATAATTTTTAATTACATATATACTTTGAACTTATTCGTTCATAACAAAAACTGATAATAACCACAGTATTTGTTTTCGTAAGTCTACTTCTATAATGTCAGACAGAGGTTAATAGACATCATGATGGTAACTTCATGTTAGATAGAGATTAATAGACATAAATATCAAAGCTTCTATAAGATATCAATAATACAGTTCAACAATTTTCATTCATATTTAATTAATTTTCAGACTTACCCTATATTATATTAAGAAACTTAATACAGAAAATTAAATTTTCTTAAAAAATATGTCTACCCTTTTTCTTATAAAATTAATCGTTATTCAGATAATTAAAGTGTATCTTAGTAATTTTGCCGTTAAATTATGCGTCGTATCAAAAAATTGCATAGAACACAAATAATCGATGTGTATAAGGTCTACATCGAGGTACCTTTGAAATATGCAGTTGTTTTAAAAATAGTTGATAATAACAAAAAACTGATCCTAATAAACCACGTTCTTTGCTGCTGGATTTCTCCCAAAATCTAATAATCTCCAAGCGGAATGAAAAAAATATTAAACACAAAATTTTAAGTACGTAGATATATTCGTACTGGAATTATCTTGGATACTAACATACATCTACACACACACAGACACATACACACACACACACACACACACACACACACATACACACACACACACACACACACACACACACACACACACACACACACACACACACACACACACACACACACACACACACACACACACACACACACACACACACACACACAAAACACATAACACACACAGACACACAACACACACACTACACACACACACACAACACACACACACACACACACACACACACACACACACACACAAACGGTCAAAAATTGTAGAATAAGCCAATAAGTCGATTTAGCCATAGTAAAAAAAGTCGATTGTATACCCTTCTATACCTACATATGCATATGTAGGTTGGAAGGTAAAAATCGCAATTAAACCATAAAGTGTGATACATGCTTGAATGATGATGATTATTCGAAAACGAAACGTCGGAGATTCCAATTTGCTGCATACCATGTTAAAGAACCTTAAAAAGTACCCGTGGAAGGTTCTCTTACTTTTTATTTAACATCAACCACAACGTAACTATTTGTCAAAAACGAAATCGTGAAAATTCGTTTTTCGTCGCATAGCTTCGGAACAGTTCGGAATTTCGTCAGTTTAAAAAATGTCATTTTACTAACCTCCCAGATGCTCAACTTTTTCATATTTAACCGAAACTCTATGTCTTAGCGTTTCCAAAATCCTCCTTATCTTGGATAAGTATAATATATATATATATATATATATATATATATATATATATATATATATATATATATATATATATATATATATATAATTTCTTTAGTTCGTCCCAGTCGACCGTTGATGATGATAACTTATCTATTGAAACGTGTTTGGTGTTTTTTAATTTTTGTGTGGTATGTGGGTGTATTTTGTTTGTTACAGGTCCTGACACAGTTCTTCATTAAATGTCATGAAATTACAATAAATCTCGAAATGATACGCTTTTTTTTAAATAAAAAAATTATACATGAAGTTGTGCGTAGAATTCTTACTTAATTTTTAATGTAAATTTCACTGAATCTTGCAAGATCAAAATAATTTTACTTAGTACGACTGACCACAGTATTGCTAAGTTTATAAAACTTTAATTAAGGATTCTTTGAAATCCGTTATAGAGAAAACGGTTGTAGAATTTTTTGCTCAGTTTTTGATACAGAATTAAGTGGTATTCCTACTAACCGTGAATAAAGGATTGTTATGGGTGAATATATCAGTAAGATTTGCGTAACAGATAAGGGTGATTGCCGTTAACTTAGTATACGTGGGTGGGGTAGATCTGCGTGTGCAGCAGTTTGTTTCAATAAAAAATACTGATAAATTTTAGCACCCAAATAAACGTTAGTACTTCACAGTAAAGTTTAAAACAATCAAAGACTTTCTTATCTTTCGTAACATTCAACCAGGTAGACCAGCAAGAGTGTTCCTAGACTGGAGCTATATAAAAAAAAACTTCAAAATGGTTACACGCAGTAATAAGTTAACGGAAGCGTGGGGTGAGATCGATTTTCTCCGATATATAGAGGTCATCAAGCCTAATTTACCAAATATTACTTTTCTTTACGTTAAATCTATAAATTTTGATATCTTATTAGGTAATTATACAATTTCCAACATTGTATGCGTGTGCATTTGCCTAATCTCCAGGGTTACTGCTCTTAATACAACCAAAAGGACCTTAATTAAGGTTAAAGCTGTCCATCAAAAATAACCCTAAGACCAACTCCAGGTCCAAGACCAACGCCCAAGTCCAAGACCAAACCCAAGACCTGTATATGCCCCTCACGTGAGAAAGTACAAAATTGCTGTCAAAAGACTAATTAGGGATGAAAATTCCATCTAGGGTTGAAAGAGGTCTCCGAAAAGAAACCATAGGGTAGAAAACACGTCCTACACGTGGACGAGTAAAACAAAATAGTTAGGGTTGAAAAGACCTTCGAAAAGAAATCGCTAATAATAGGGTAAAAACACGGTCTCACATGTAGGCGAGTAAAAACAAAAAGGCCGTAATTAGGGATGAAAATTCCATCAAGGGTTGAAGAAGGCCTGAAAAGAAACCAATTTAAATTTAAATTTAAATTTTAAGTATTAGTTTTCAATCTCTGCAATAAATGCACGATCTCAAGAATATCATAAAATATAAAAAAAATACTTAGTGCTTTGTCTAAATCGTAAACAAAGCAAAACGTCGTCACTGCAGGGGTTGTGCAATTCCGAAATTACAAAGAAAACAAACAATGTCAAAAAATTGCCAGACTCGCTAAACAACTTTATCACTGTGAGTTGGGAGGAAATCACATAGAATTATAAGCAATTTCAAAATAATACGCCTAAAACTTCTATTAACACACCTCCATTACAATTGAAATATTGTGAACAATTGGCTTAAGTTCATACATGGATGTTGTACGTAACCACTTACTTCAAATTTCTAATTTTCGTATTCATTAAATCTTGCAAGATCAAAATAAAAATTTGGCAAATCACTGAAACTCAAACCTAAAATAATCATATATCTTAATTCTTGTCGCAATTCGACCCAAACACTAGACATAAATCCTCTTCAAGGTGTAGACTAATTAACGATATAGGGAAGCACTCAAGATAAGCACTTTCCTTCTTCGATGGTACTGAGAACGTTAATAATGATGATGAAACACACCAAAATTCTCCCGGGGCAATTAAACTCTATCTATAAATTCAGATTTAGTGGAAAGATAACCTCCTTAACGATATCTTCAGGAAACCACCGGATAACTAGCAGGTATTCCTACGCGTACCGCGCTGCTACTCCCACAAGCATATAAGTAAACTAACAAAAAAACCCTCTTACCACACTATAGCTACTTTGTAATGACATGTTTAACGACCTACCATTAAAATTTTCCATATCAAAATGAAACTCAACATTTTACTCAAGAAGCAACACGCGTACAATTTGAAATCACTGATGGCTGTGGTTTCTAAAGCAATAAATACTGGGCGTAAAATCCTGCTTCTTTCGGATGTTCCAGAGGGCACGGCCCAGCCTCAACCGACGTCGGTCACCAAAAATACTCAAGTTCTGATTCATTATTGCAACAACCGCGGTGTCATGTTTAATCTTAATGTTCTTCACCAACATCTTGAACAATAACAACCTGGCATTTTGTTCCTATCTGAAACATGTCTCCTTTGAAAGCTTGAATCCACCAGACTTGTAATTTTCCCAATACAATCTTTACTCTGACTTTTGATACAAATGAGGAGTGTGTGCCTATCTCAAGGACAACATCGCTTGCAAGAGGATTTCTTCTTTAGAGAATAAAAAAATTGGCTTGATTTGGTTTAAACATTTTGATCCTAATTTTGTGAAATTTTATTGTTGCGTTTATAGGTCTCTAATGACAGTAACTTTCAAGAATTCTTTGATTAGCTTAGTTTGAAAGTTGACTACTATAATGTTCCCCTACTTTTGGGTGCTATACTTATATTGCGCCCTTCTGGTTTGGTAACCCAACGCGGTTTTACTTTGCCTCGGCTTTGCTCAATCGGGTATATTTTATAAACGGGGTGTGGTTCGTAGTAAGTACTGGATGGGCTTAACACTGTAACCTTAAATAAAAACCGTGAAGCATTTTTAAAATGTATATTAAAGAAATATCAACAATAAATAAAATAAAAGGTAATTAACAAAATGTATGGGGAACTTCTTTGTCCGGGTCTGGCGGCTGGTTCTCCTGGTTGGCGGCCCGTCACTGTGTGCGAAGTCGCTTCTGTGAACAAAGATAGTCTTTTAATCTATTCCTTACCTAAGAGGTAAAATTTAGATTACGGTCCTGCATGTACAGTAGCGAGAGCGTTACCCTTGATACCGTTGTTGGTCGGGGCGCCAGCGCAATGAACTCGAGTCGGTGTGGGGATTGAGAAAATCGATATCGTACTTAGACTTTAGTAACTCTGGAGCGCTGAAGCAAGGATGTCCTCCTCTCGGGAAATAATACACGCGAAAGGCGCGTAGGCAAACGCGAGATCTCGGGCCGGTCTTTCTCTAATTATAACCGGTTTAATGTAGGTAATTAGATTATTTATCTAACTAAATTAATTACTGATCTCTATACTAAGTTTAATTATTTATAATTAATCAAGGGATCAAAACTACTTAATATTAAAACTACTCTAATCGGTTTACGTAAAGATAGAAAAATCTACGTACTCTCTAATTTATTTACAAACGTTCGTGCACCAGGTATTTACGATGGTTCGGTGGACGACAAATTTATTATACTATAGGTTATGGAGGTACTCTTCTGCGATTCACAGACACTGTGTATGGTTATTGTGTTTGTCTGTAGGTAGTGTATGAGTTTCGAGCGGGATTTCAGTAATGCCCAGAAGACGTAGGCGACGGCCTGTCTTTACTGGATATACTAAGAGAAAGGTCGTAGGTCTTCACAGCCCTGTAACAACCCTTCACCCTCAAGTCTTTGCGAGATACGGCGGGGGCTACCCCTGCGTGACTCTAGGTGTACTTTGTAGTGGCGAGTGACGACGGGGATCTACCCTTCGTGGCACTCCAGGTGCTAGTGTATTTTGTATCTGCGAGTTACGTCGGGATCTACCCTGCGTGACTCTAGGTGTATTTGGTATAACTCCTGGAGGCTCAGCCCGGAATTATTTACGGTCTGTAGTGTTTGAGTGTAAATTGTTAGATTGTATAACTTTACAACTTACGTGTCTATCAATAGCAGTACAGAATTGAACTTTAGGTTGCCCGGTGCGTCGTGGTGCGCGTTATCGCCAGATCGCGAAGGACTCTTCGTCGGTGAACAACAGGTCGGTGCTTACACTAAGCAAACGGAGCGGCTGCGGCTACTGGTTTCTGGAACGGCTTGACTTGAATCTACGGAGATTCATCCATTCTTATGCGCGTCGTGAGTTTATAAAGGTGCATCTGTGGGCGGCTTCGCGGCTACCGTGCGGGGAAGGCCGTTATGTGATTGGTTAAAATCGTTCTGACGTGCAGAAACTTACGGTTACTTAGAAATACACGTCAGCGGTGATGAATAAATTATTCGTTGTGCAATATCGCGTAAACTTATGAAATCTTACATACAGGATGGTCCGCACCTAATTTATTCTAAAACACATACGTACAGGACGCTGGTTCTTTACACTACCTTATGTTTCAGTCTCCATCGTGCTTCACTTTTCATCTACAATTAATCTTGCTGGCCATAGTGCAAAAGCATTTGCTATTTCATGTGTTCTCAGTCAAATTATTTCTGAACCCACAAGAATCTATGATAATCATAACCATACTCTACATCTAGACCTCTTTCTTTCATTAAACCCATTTGTTTATAAAACTTCACTAAGTCTCTCTGACTATTGTCTAATAGAAATAACATTTACTGACCCTAATTGCTCTGTTGTCCGTGACACTGATAGAACCTTATGGTGTAACAACTCAGGTAAATGGAATGATTTACGGGATTTCTTTGCAACCTTTACATAGCATGAATATTTCAGTATCTCAAGTCATCTTAATGGACACGGAGTTATACGTTACGAAAAAACAAAATCGCGTAGGGCATTCTCGTGCCCAACCCTCAATAATGCTTGTGCTGATGCAATACCTTTAAAAAAAAATCTTATACTAGATGGAAATCTAATGATCTTCTTTCCTATGTGACCCAAGTTTAGAACAATAATTAGAACAATTCGATGAAACAGTTGTAGTCGGTTTAGAGATGTCTAAACCATTTGACTAAGTGAGTCATAAGTGTTTACTTGCCAAACTCACCTCGTTTAGGTTAAACGATACGCTCATCAATTAGGTTTCTATTCCTTGATAAAACACAAATACGTGTTGTAGCAGATGGCTTGCTTTCAATCTAAGTTGAAATTAACGGGGGCGTGCCACAGGGATCAGCTATAGCACCTACACTTTTCCTACTACATATAAATGATCTTATTTTTTCCAGGACTAACCCGGTCCATTGCTTTGCTGACTACAGCACTTTTACTTATAATATACAATAGGAGTATCTATTTTCAATTTTTCTTAGACAACGTGGCAACAGTGCACCTATTTGCGTTTAATTTATAATAAATTTAAATCGTGACAGGGTCGAGTTTTGTTATTTATTAAAAGAAACATGTGACTTCTTCTTTTCTAGTCTCTGGTGTAACGAACGCCATTTTAAGAAAAACGAACATTTTTGCGTTATAAGAAATTTTAGATGGTCAATATTTTACTGTAACGTCTATAAAATTAAGATGTCATGGAAATTAAATACTGTGGATACTGGTTTTACATTCTTTTCCATATTTAAATTTGATACAGCGTATTTGTAGTACTCGTTTAGATGGATTTAAAAAATTTTTTAACAACCGTTTTCATTGGATCAAGAGGTGAGTTTAATTATTTCTTTCTTTCTCTGATTAAACCTTTACATTAATAAAATACATGTGTTCCAATCCTACATAAATTAAAATAACAATTTAGCATGCAACGCGAAAGCTAAAACAAAATGGTTTCTCTAGGTTTCTTTCTCTGGTTGTGATTGTGGTCCTTTCGTCGCTTTTCAGTTCAATCAACGTTGTAACAGATTGTCCCACCGGTACAACTCCTTTACACATGGATAAGAACATGTAATTAACAGTTCTACGTGACGACTATCGAGCAGGTTCTACACCAGCCCGCAGGAAGGTAACTCAGTTCTCGCTAAACGAACGTTAAGCTTAAGTCTGTTAGACATTGCTTTGTGGTTGTATCTAGCGAGTGTGTTTGTAAAATTATAAAATGTTTACTTAAGATTTAAATAAGATTTACCCTCATTCGTACTTACTGAAGTGTTAACTTTTCCTTATTACTTTGGTTTCTTGAGTACTTTACTGATAACTATTTACTAATTAAAACTTGGGAATGTTAATTGTATTGGAAAAGGCTGTAGTCAGTTATATCCTGTATTGAAGATGTCAATTATATAGGGAGATCGGCCTTCTAACCAAAGACTGGAATGCTTGCAAATTAAAACGCTTTATACTGGGTGATTCAAATAATGAGTAAATACTGCTAAAAATAAAGTTGTTGAATTTACGCTTTTTATTCTTTCATTTGCTATGGATTAATATCTAAACTTCAATTGTTTCGTTCTAACAAACATTATCATAAACAGGGGAGCTATTAGTAATTCATGAATGTGAATATTTTAGCTTTCAGCTGGAATTTTCTTTTTTTTTTTTGTTTCCTGGGTAAAGTTTTAGCGTTTGTGAACATTAAAGCAAATTCCAATTAATTCTTTTAGTTTTGTGGTTAATAGTAGCAGACTATCATTTTTATGTGCGTTGTTTGCAAATTTTGCTATACTTTATTTTATTTTGTGCATTGCTCATTAATTATTTGCAAATTTCAACCTTCTTATGCAATGCTAGACATCTGGCTGATAATTATGGTTATTTATATGTCAGTCAGGTTATGATCCGAGACTACTGTTGTAAGGAGAGCTCTTCCTAGTTTGCATTTATTTTGGGTTATGTATTTTGTTTCTAGGTTCAACGCTGGATGTTACACTGTGCATAAAAAGCACAATGTGCTTTCTCTATTTTATGTAGCTGAAGCACTAGAAAAAGGTGAGTGTGCTACTAATCACAATTTTTTTTTACAAATTGCGAGGGGTCAATTTTAAATATTTTCGGGTTGTTTTGCTGATTAACGGTACCCGTTATTCGAATGTTTATTTACTATACCCACTACCTTGGGATATTCACACTAGTATGCCTTCGGCGAGTTTATGTTAACCATTTGTAATAGATTTCAGTTTTGGGGTTTATTAGTATCAATACTGATTATATTTACAAGGATTAAACCGATTTGTGTTACTTTACTAATGATTGTCTTCTTTTCTATTGCGGTTTAGGAGCGATATCCTAACTTAACCTATTCCCTTGTTGGACTATGTCCAACCGTATTTTGTAACTGTAGCGTCCTTCTTACTGTGTCGTAGCCATTTTCTTGATCAATTGGTGCCCTTTTTAGTTTTTCTGTGTACCTACCACAACCTCACGCCCACGCATCCAAGTGGCTAACCGACAGATTGAGCTTCCGGCCTGATTTTCTTTCTAGCTGTTACGGCACACCTTTTACTTTTGCTACGACCGTGCCCTTGTGCATGTAACAGCTTAAATCTTGGCGCCCAACGTGGGGCGAGTTGTCTGGCGAATATTCTTTTGTGTCCTGTTACATTCGATAACTATCAAATACTGTAAAAATTAATTTACTCATTTACTCCTTTACTCACTACCCCGTAGGGAGGGTGTGACAATTTAATTTCGGAATTATTTAATCATTGTATAGCAGTAAATCTGATTGGATTTACTCAAAATAAAACTGGACTCGCGTTTTATGGATTAATTTTTAAAATGACTATCGTGTGGAAAATAGATGTAAATCGTTTACTTAAAGCTGAACTTCAATACGAGTTATCTTCGAGAGGGTTTTCGGGCGACGTGCCTGTAGAACAATTACGCAAATCAGATCGTAGCGCATTATTACTGGAAGGGGATCAAACTCTTTCGACTGTAGAATACAGTATAAGACATTAAACCTGAAATGGTAATTTCAATCAATAAGTATATTCAACGTATCCTTCAGTGAGGAAGTAGTAATCCAGTTACAAAAACCGAACTATAATTCATTTTCCTTTATATAACATACAACTACAGAATCTTTATCAAATCTAATTTATACAGTAGCACTTCTAAAGTTAATCTACAATAGAAAGAAGATGTGGCAATATTCATAATACATATATCAATCATTGAGAATTAGCGTTTAACAGCTTCCCGGGAAGTTTTACATGTTTAGATACTATTATTATTATTATTTACTAATGTTCAGTGGAATTTCGATATGTGTACCTAATATGTTTAAAATACCATAAATAAGCGTCAAATGTAAAAAAAAGTGGAATCTGTTAGAAATGTGGGAGGTACTGCAAATTGCTCAACTCTCTCATTGTATACTTAAGAAAGGTAGGTAACGAGATGTGCAATCCCCATAAGCTACACTAAAAAAAGCTCATTTATCTGTATGAATTAATGACTTGGAGATTGCATAAATAACAGTGTTATCAGTGTTCTTAAATTAAATCTAAGATAAAATTGATATAGAGCATACAAAATAAATGTAAAATAATTAATAGTCTGCAAGGAATTTCTGCGAAAGAACAAATTTAATCTCTATAGCATGAGCTTATATAGATTGTAAAAGATGTCCGCAATGAGTAATTTCTATCATTAATAAATTATGAAGCATAACTAGAACTCTATACAAATTTAAACATTTATGCGGAAATTAGAGTTGAAAAACCACAACGTTTTTTTGTGTTTATTTCTTTTCAACTATACCTAGTTATTCTAGCGTTTTAACTCGTTTTTGTGTGTAAAACCGGAATATGTATATGTTTAGTGTATAAAGCGTTTCTGACATGTAACTAACCTACATTACACTAACATTTAGAAAACAAATATGAAAAGTAAAAATATCTGCATAAAAATCAATACTGTGTAATATTTAACTTTAATCCAAAAAATAGATGACACAATAAAAATTCAATTCAATTCATATGCAATGAACCGTACTAAATTCGACATACTAGTGTTAACCCGATTTCACATTGAAACGTTTTGCAGTAAAATAATATACGCATAATTAACTTTGTGTGATGGACATAGAGCCTACCGCAATGAAAAACACTATTACAGAGTTTTGTATTCCAATTTTAGGTGTAATATAAAGCTTTGAAAGTGTACATTCAAAGTAATGCTTTTATTCAACATAACTTTGAGCAAAGGTAACATTATTTAAGATACTATTACAATATAAACGGTCTAAATAATATAAAAAGGTTCCTTTGAAAACTAGCTGAAATTTTGACCTCAATTAGGAAGTTTCCATTGTCACAAACTGTCAGTGAGAATAGCATCATTTCACTGTATGAAAATTAATACATAAATGATAGTGAAAGTACCATTTTAATATCTTTAAACACAACAAAGTTATTCAAACATTAATGAAAGGGATTTTAAAATGTTTCGACGGGATTGCGGTTATGACGTTACGTGGCACAAGTAGGTAAAAATAGAAAATGCAACGTGTTTTATTCCCTCCTTCAGGGGAAGGGCGGGCTGCTTGACCTTTCCAAGCTTCGTCAGCAACAGTCATGCATTCCCAACAAACATACATTAAGTATGTATGGATGGTGGGATTAGGGATAGGTGTGCTCAGGTTAGGATCGGAAGGAACGGAGTTGGGTTCTGATGGGGAGCTTACTACCCCTGCATTCGGCCAAATAGTTGCCACGTATCTAACCACTACACTGCATAAAACAGGAGAAATGAGCGAGCTCGGCTAAAACTCAATCAAACGGTCGGACGACCGCAGAGCACTCGGAGGCATAGGTGTTTTGGAGGTATCGATAAAATAGTTTAAGTTAGAATCTGGTTAGTGAGGAAATAACCGAAATAGGCGCCACAAGCTTTAAAGAAAGAAGGAAAAGAAAATAGGTTCTTATTCCTTGAAAGAGCGAGAGAGCCTGTAAAGCTTGAAACGGGAAGTAATAGGAATAGTAATTAAGTGACAATTTCCTCAACAAACGTAAATTTATTTTCTTTTTTAACTTCCCAACAAAGGAGGCAATAAGACAAACGTTATGGTATAGCTATATAAATACATGAATAATAAATGAAATAAATTATACACAGTATGTATGTTATCCCCAAAACCACAAAAATATAAGTTAAAATGAGATTGACGAGGGCAAGTCGTGAGCGTGTACTTACGCCCTCAGTAATTTGATAATTTATAATTATAATACCCAAAAATAACAATACTCCTTCCGGCCGACGCAAGATCTTACGTACCTTAGCCTAAAAAGGCCAACTTAATACACCTATTAAATCAGTTACTTACAAGAAAGAGAAATTAAATAATTCAGCTTGCATTTCGTTTAACAAAACTGAATACAAACCCCTTTTTGATTAAATTACGTAAATACAATTGGAAAAGCTTGTTTAGTCCACTCAATTTATCTCAAATAAAAAACATATTAGTAATTAAGTAATTTCAATTAGCAAAAGAAATTGATCCGAACAACCTTATTCACAAAACGATTGTGTATATTATATATTTGAGCTACCGAGTAGCATTTAAACTAGCACGAAATCTCGCGCCAATAATTGACATGATGCAATATCACGATACACAAAAAGTTAGATCTGGTATAAGCATAAAAGTTGCAGCAAAACTACTACGCACAACCACGTATACAGTAGTACAAAATTAATTAACTCCATACTAGGTGTGTTAAAATTAGCTAAAGTCGGGTATCAAGCTTAGACCGAACATACACTACTGGTAACGTGTTTAGCAAATACTCGCTAACAGAATTAAGGTAAATGTATTTAATTTCGTTGTAGGCGATCGTAATCTGCTGAAGATAATTTATACATGCGATAAAAGGAAAAAGTTGATCTGTGGTTAACCTCAAATATCACGCAATCCCACGTACGTGAGACACAGCTCACCACAGTTTATCCCAAACAATAAGCCGAAGAGATACAGAACGGGTAACCTTGTTACATCAATAACGACAAAACCAAATGTAAACATGTACTTTGATGTAATCGTAACGGTAAAGGATTAAAACGGTGCTTATTCAGTGAGACTGTGTTACCTCTAAGGTCGAATGCGAGATTAGTGTAAATGTCTTAACCAATTGGTTGCATCAATTCCTTTGAAGAAGTAATATGAAATTCTTTTGTGTTTCAAACCTGAAAGAGAAGTTCTAATTACAACGAGGTTAACGAGATCTGATACGGCTTACCGAAAATGTGTGGATGGAGGGAATTATTTCTATTACATCCGCCTTTAATAGCGATTATATCACATCTATATATTTTGAAAGTTTTAAAAAAATGATACTTAACATCTACGAAATAGAAAAAGGAAAATTTTCTAGAAATTTCAAATATTCCACAGCAATGGCGATTTCGAAAAGAAAGCCAACGCGTCAAGAAATAATTTTACTACTTGAAAAATATTTCTATCAAATCATTGTTACCACAATAGAATTTTATGTATTGTTAACAGAATAAACCGTTTTTTAAACAGTGTATTTATCAAGAAATAGCTTCATCTATATTTTGAAACAACAAAATAACAGATCCCTGTTCAGAGTTAAGTATACCAATCACCAAAACTACGTACATCTCAGAGATGGCGCTATAGGTATTAACTGAAATAAATATTTTTAAATGGTAAATAACTACAGAAAGCTTTAATACGTTAAACCAGCGGGACTAAAAACGAGTAAACTTTTAAAGTACAAAGGTGGATACGGAGAGAAATAATTTTCGTATAACGTAAAAACGTACACGCCATAAAAGAAAATCATATTTGAAGTGGAAATTAGCTACAGTAAAGGAATAGTTTTGTATAAAGTAGAAAAGTAAGTGTGCTAAAAGAAATCATTTAATCCATCATACTCATTAGTAAATCCCGTAAATGCAGAGATTTTAAATCATTATAGTAAACAAACATATACGAGTAAGCTTAAAACACATTACTAAATGTTTAAGTCACAGATACTAATTTAAGGTAGCTTTTAGAAACAGTAACCAGATAAAATGATATAATCGATTCTATATCGATTTTTGCACGTTACATAGTCTTACATGATGTCCGTTTACGCAGTGATCATGCCGTTATATATGTATAAGGACAATCTCCTGAAAAAGCCTGTAACAGAGAAGGAATCCTTTATCTTTACCTGTCGAGCATTTTTTTGAAATACCAAAAGATATTGTTCCTGCAGGTTCAAATAACTTACCTAAAGTTGATATAGTAATGATAAGGAAGTTAGCACCATAACACAAACATTTTGCAGTTCTGATTAGTTTATCTTTTGAAGAGTTTAGTAGTTCTCCATTAAAGGTTTAGAGTTCCGGCGATTAACGGTTCCAAAATTGATCGTGAGATCGAATAGTTGTGAATAGTTCATTTTCCTTACTTTTGTGAGTTCTAGGGTTCCTGAAAATTTTTGGTTTCGCAACAGTTTGCAGAGGATTTTAAAGATTCCATTCTGAGATCGAATGGTTTTGTCAATTAATTATTATTACTATTATTTCATACATAAAAAGAGTTCCTGATATTTTTTTTCAATGCAAACTGGGAAAAGTAGTTTTATTGTTATTTATGCTGTCCTGCAACCATTCAATGAGCGCTGAAGTATCGGTAAATTTTGCGTTTCTTAATTACCCCAGGCATATTGATATATGATATATGATATATGATAGTTGGGAAATTAGTTGAGAATCTTTCAAGATTGTTTGACAGTCTACAACAGATTAGGAATAATTTGGATCGAATTCATTTTACTGTGAAAACTTCATAGAATCTAAAAAGGTCGTGAACTTTTTAAATTCTATGTAGTTTTCATAGTAAAATAGGTAGCTTCGATCCACGCCCCATCTAGTCAAAATTGGGCGTAGGCTCTTAATCCATTAAGTACCAAACACATTTTTTTGGAATATCAACATTTTATTTTTTGAAACCGTTTGTAAAAAATAATTACCCTAAAATGTTCCTTATAAGTTTTTGATTTTATCGTTCCTTTACTGAGATAAAGGTCGTCGTCACATGACGACATTGGGATAATATGAGTGTGTTCCTATATGTACAGTTGTACATATTTACTTGCTTAGTGATAAAGATTTTAAACAAAACCAAATTCTATTATTTACTAACATTTAATTTTAAAAAGATTATAAAATATTGAGCGTTATAAAAAGGGAAAATCAATAATTATTATATTATGTATACTTTATTTTGTATGATAATTTTCAAAACATTCTATATATAACGTTGTGTCATATTTTCGACAATAAGTTCTGGGTGTTGCCTTACATAATTGCGCTTGACATCTTCTCTGTTTATCTCTTTTTGCAATATACTGAGCTTTTCCATCGTACCTAGCTTTTGAAACAATTCGTGAAGGACAAGCTGATCTAGATACCTCAGGATGCGATTTCAAATAAGTCATTGCTATATTTCTTCTAAATTCTAACAAAGGTAAACCTGATTTTCTGTGTATGGCTGGATATAAAATCCACGAGTTGACAACCGCCATGTCAATCTTGTAAAAAGAGGCCAATACCAATTTTTACCTCTCAAAGTTGTAGAATATTTGCCGTTAAACCAATCCTGTTAATTAACACCCCCATGAACTTGTTGTATTTACTAATAACGAGGGGTTGCTTCACGGAATTTTTTTTTCTTTTCGACAGAACCTCTGAGCTGCTGCTAATGGGACAACAGAATTAGACTTTGTTCCCATTGTTACACATTTGTTGTCAATCCATTTCACAACAAACACCTATTTCTTTTATCAAAACAAAATTCGTAATGAGCTCTTGATTTCTTTTTCATTTGTTTACTAGTAGGAAGTGGACATTTCTGTAATCTATCTTCTCTCATCGTTCCTGAAGCACGAAAACCCAATGTACTAAAAGGTCTAAACTTGTAAAAAATGTCAAAATAAACGATATGACTTACTGGTTTAATCATATCGAACACCACTCGGCTTCCTAAAGCAAGATCTTGCACCTCAGGATTATTTGAAGCTCAAGTATATAATTGAAAATCGTAGCAAAAGCCAGATAAACCACATAGAGCCCAAAACTTGTACCCAACCTAATGGGCTTTCCCTTGATACATTGCTTAAGGTCGTGTCTTCCGTAGTATTTGACAATCGTCGACTGACAAATTTTGTTCAAAAATGCCTGTTTGTTGAAAATAATCCCTTGTCATGTTTTGAAGAGGTCTGATTTTAAAAGCACGATCTTCATTATTAACGTTAGTTGTGTCGTTATCCACAAAATGGATTAAAGATAAAATTTTTAGAAATCCTCATCATTTGATCATACAATTTTTCAGAAGGTAGATTATTGTAGCTGGATAATAGCAAAACACTCTGAACAATTTTTAATTCTTCCAGATTAAAAGTAAAATTTTTCTGGTTTTTGGAAGAAGCATAGCGAGTAGTTTATCTAGCAATATGTAAGTCTCTTTCATATTTTTAACTGTTTCTTCTGCTTCATTTGTCTGGTCACGTAACGGTTTATACTTTGGTGTTTCACTAGTTCATTCTGCTACTTCATCTGCCAGTTTTCGTTTTTTCTGACTCTTCTCCCATTATATGGCCATGAATTTCAAAAGTACCTGCAACGTCAGATACTTCCGGTGCATCACTCAACGTCATATCATCCACTTCTTCTTCATCGTTATTTTCATCAACATTTGGTGGAATCAAAGTAATATCTACATTCTCTTCATCATCAGATTGATAAAAATTACCATCGCTTAGCATTGCTTCCATTTCAGCCATGAATAATGCTCCTTTGGTGTTGTACGCTATGTCTTTATCAAAAAAATGTCAATACTTTTACGAGTAAAATACTGTAAAGAGAAACACTTACAGATAAAAACAGATCAGGTGTAAGTATTTCAGTATGTAAAACTCGCGAATAGCATTGTCGCAAAAGCAACCACTTTCTTCGAGCTCGAAGCCTCAAATGCGTAACATGTGGAAAAAAACGTCTAGTGAAAATACCATTTTTATAACAGGGCTGTAAAACAAATGAAATTTATAAAAACAGAGCGGCATTAGAACATTTTTTCAACACTACACGTATTGTTACCACAAGCTCCCAATGTCATCTAACGACACCCTAATTTCAACCATATTTACTAACAAATCTGTCGTTATTTATGAGCCACATTTTATTACCGAAAGCTTAGTTGTACACAGAGTGGTTAGTACTATTTGTTTTATTACCAAGTTGCTTATAAGGGTGTAAAAAAAACAAATCGTAGTATGTAATTTTATTCAAAATACACCGTCTAATGCGTGTTTATTAAAATACCTAAAATATGAAATCAAAGATAACAGTTATTAAAATGCAAGCGATAATGTTTAATAATGCCGACATACCGGTGATCTTCAGGGTAAACTTCAATTCTTGTGTTGATTTTTTATATATATTTCGGTGAAACCATTCTGTAGCATAGCTGTTCTAAGGTTCCTCTTGGTGTACGTTGTTCGCGCCTGCTAGATGTCTGGATCTTGTTATTAACGTTTTTACTCCCCCATGAAGAGGGAGTGAAACACTTTTGCCCTACTTTTTCGACGGTCTAACAACATTGTTTGTAGCTATTAGATGGATAGACAAAAATAAATAAATACGTATATCTAATATGTTAATTAACATCGATTAAAGCCACTAGTTCCTTTTGCAAAAGGTGTTGAAAAAATTAGACATCCCTAGTATTCAGAATAAAATGATTCTGTTTAGTGTTAAAGTAAAAATTAGTTTTTATACGAGGTCAATGAACTAGTAAATGGAACCGTATTTTTAAACCACCCACGCTTAGTTTTAAGTCTCTCCTTGAATAAATTGTTCTTATCTTATTGTAAATATATTAAAAAAACTTAATTGTTAAAAAAAATGAAATATCCTCGACATTGTATGGGTGGGTGTGTGAGTGGGCTGCCTGGAGACGGGTGGGCTGGTGGTTTGGTGGGCGGGTGATTGATTGAGTGGGTGGTTAGGTTGGTTGGGTGGGTGGGTATATGCATGTGTGTGTTGTTGTGTTCATATGTGTGTGTGTGTGTGTGTGTGTGTGTGTGTGTGTGTGTGTGTGTGTGTGTGGTGTGTGTGTGGTGTGTGTGTGTCGTGTGTGTGTGTGTGTGTGTTGTGTATGTGTGCGCGTGCGTGTGTGTGTCACGTGTGTGTGTCGTGTGCGTGCATGCGTGCGTGCATTCTTGCGTACTCTTCTATGCAATTTTTTGATACGACGCGCAAACTGGCGGAAAAAATTCCTAATGTAGATTGCAAGTGTTTTTCTAGTTTTTTCGATATGTTAAAACGACCAACGTTATTGGAAAAGCGTGTAAACAAATTTTTGAATATAATTTAATTTTGCACAACTTTTCTATTCACACAACGCCAAATTAATCGAAAAATTAATTAAATGCGATTGAAAATGCTTAAACTGTATTATCGATATTTTCAGAAGCATCTAGATGTCTGTTGACCTCTATCGGACATGCAGTTTTAAATGTCCATCTGACAAAATTGTTGTTTTTATACTGTTGCCTATTTTCGTTCTGAATATATTACAAAAGAGGATGCATAACTATCCTAAAAAAATATTATTATTATTATTGTCATTGTCATTTTTTATTTCCACTTTATGGGTTGGAAGGTCATATGTTGTTCCACACTAGGTATATTTAATTATTGAGATATTCCGACTAAAGAAAATATATGTGAATATAATTGGAGCACCGATGCTATGGTTAAAATCAACAATACTGAATCCATAGCATCGACGCTTCATTTAACAATCACTGTGCCAACGGTCCCCAAAAATTTTGTTTTGCAACTTTGTATTTAATATTGTCTTAATATATGTTGAAATAGGCTGCCGTTGTGTTGGATACACAGATCGATCCGTTTTTGAATCCGGATTCTCACTTTTGGCAACATAAGGGGTTGAACTTTTTAGCAAGGTTTTGTAATTCTATTCCTCATGTCTTCTCCCGTGGTCGGTTTATTCACGCGTATCTGTTCTTTATGAATTACTAGAAGAAAATGTGTATTATTTAGCATCTCTGGTCTAAGAACTTCCTTACGTCCTAATAGAAGTATAGAGGTGCGCCATTTTTTTCAAATAAAAGTCCATCATACACATCCGAACTTTAACTTTTTGTAAAAAAAAATATCTGAAAGATTCTATATACAGAGGGTTGACAGAAAGTTACATTTTGTTAAATGGTCCCTCCTGTATACTATTGCATATTTAAGTAGCACTTAACAAGACAATTTCAAAAACATAAGCAAGAATATGCGATTTTTTGTTTCTGACTTATAAGCGTTTATCTGTCAAAAGGTGTCAAAGGTGTCCAAGTTCAAAGGTTTGTAACATGGATTCTATTGGACCTAGAAACTTTTACGTGGCACAAAAAAAAATTGTAATTTAGAAGGCAATCATTGCCACACCTCACTTTCTCGGATCTTTTCGCTTGCTGTTTGGTTTCTTTTATTCCGTGTTCACTTCCATCATTCCAATAACAGGTATTCTTTCGCTTGCGGAAGCTGTAAATATTTTCAAAAATACGATCTCTAAACTGCCGATACATCAATAATAGACAGACAATCATCCGATTATTTAAACCATTTGGTTATAGTTCTAAGTTTGGTTGAAAATGAAAACTTTTATATTTGTTAATCTTGAGGCAGGTAGATCTCGGAATGTATAGATGAAGAGGCGCCTTCCGTCTTGAGGTTACTGGATTTTCGTTAAAGTGGAGTAATATTGCTCAGTAATAACATGTTTCTCCAAATTGCTTTGCGAGTTGGAATCGTTCAATCGGGAAAGTTTTCATGGAAGTGACGGCTCGCCAATACAGCAGACAAAGAGTTCGACCATACATATTTATTGCTCTAAAGTCCACGAGTTATACATTATTTGGGCGAACTAAGCAAGATTAGTAATCTACTTTGACTAGAGTTCTACTGTTGATTAATACAAGCTATTTTGTTACTATGGAAATGTTATTTTCTATGCATCTCAATATTTCAGATTTACCAAAATAAATTACTTGCTATATCATCGTAAAGCTCTTGAAATGCTGTATTCGAGGATGTGTACGTCTGTAGGGTGTTTTGGCGCCACTTAAAAGTTTCTAGGTCAAATAGAATCCATTTTACAGGCCTTCAAGCTTATAAATCAGAAACGAAAAATCGCAGATACTTTGTGCCCTACATTTTTGAAATGGTGTTTTGATGCGCTATTTAAATATGCAATAGTGTACAGGGTGTTCCGTTTAACAAAATGTAACTTTTTTCAGATAATTTTTTTGCAAAAAGGTAAAGTTCCGATGAGTATGAGGAATCCTTAATTGAAAAATTTTGTTGTACCTATTTTACTTTCTCATGTAAGGGGATATGTTATATTAAACGAGACACCCGGTACCAATGGTATTAAAATGTCACTGTACGTTATCTTATGTTAAAATCCCCAAATTTGGTCACAAATATCACAAGGAAGCGTACGTGGTCAAACTGGGACGACGATGTTAAGGACTTCTGAACATTTACAATCCTTTCAAGCTACGAAGAATCATACAAGAAGTATGATTTTGGCATATATTTTACCTTATGAAATGTATGGAAAGTTTCCCTTAAATAAATGTATGTGATAATCAGAAATATTTGTTCAAGTTGTTAAAATAACTTTTTAACGTATTTCTAGCTACGAAATAAGTTTTTTCTATTTATTTCTCTGAAAATTTTTATACAGGAGTTACTTAAAAAATGTAGTTTAACTAAAATATTTTTAGTTATATGCAGCTTCCGGTTATACCGGAAGTGGACCCGAACTCTATTATCCTAAATGGAATGTACCCATTTTTATTAGATTTTTTAAATTTAAATGTTAATTTGTAAAATGCATCCTATGTCTAAAATACACCCTCTTTGAGTTATTTTATTTTTTGAGATGGAACTCCGTCATGTTGTTACCACCGCTGGTTCCAATTCAAATTTAGCGGTCGTAAATGATCGTTTAAAATTTCAAGGTATCTTTGGCCTAAAATAAAAAGTTTAATGCAAAAATTGATTCACAATCGCTAACCATTTTCATTATAAAAATGTATCAATTTTTGTTGCGGCAAAAACCTTTAAACTCCAATGAGTTTCGTATTGCCTTTCACAAATTAGAGGTAGATTTACATCACTCCAGTAATGAGAGCTATGTCGGTAAAACACACCACTTTTATGAAATTTTGCCTCATCAGTCCAAATTATTTTGTTTTACACTATCACTTGGCCTTTCATTTTGAGTTAATTTATATGAAAACGGACTACATTTGTGTTTTTTTCAAAATTCGATGTATGTACTCTCAGATCTTTTTCGGTATCAACTAATGAATTTTCAGGATGTGCCCTAAAATATGCCAAAACAGTAATTTCAATAGTTTCATTTATTTTTTTTTTTCAACAAATTGGCCGTGAGTTTTACAATTGTAAATAAGCCGCGTCAGGGTATCGTGAGTTGGAATTGGCCGGTTCGGATATCGCGCACAAAACGTGTCGCAAGATTTTTGAATAAATTTTCCACAGTCTCCATATTCTAATAAATTAAAATAATTTTCAGTATTAAAACATAAACGCGACATAACGAGTAACACTTTTTAATGTGGGAAACGTCAAATAATTTGTTTGTTGACACGATAGTATTTGTTTATTATTAAGTCTTTTCAAGTAAAGCTAACCCAAAATTAATCTTTAGTTTAATTACCAAAAATGTCGATTTTTCAAGATTGCACAACACACGTTTTATTTTTTAGCGCAGAATCTATTAATGCAGTAAAAAAATAGGGTTGCTATTAAAAACATACATTTTTTGAATTTTTGAAATTGCAAAACTTTAAGTTATTTTTGGAACACCCTGGATAATGTTTTAATTTATTTTTGTAAAAATCTGTAAGCTGTGAGTTCTGTGTGTGTAAGAATTGAAAAATATTAGACCTAGCTCGTACCTTGAGAAATTATATTTTTTGTAAACAGGTGGATCTGATAAAAATTTTGAAAAATAAGAAAACTAAAAAACGGGGCATTTTATACATAGGATGGTTTTTACAAATTAACATTTCAAGTTAACGTAGATTTAAAAAAATATAATAAAAATGGGTACGTTCCATTTAAAATAACAGAGTTAGGGTCTACTTCCGCTATAACCGGAAACTGCATAAAACTGAAAATATGTTAGTTAAACTAGATTTTTTAAATAACCTCTGTATACAAATTTTCAAAAAAATATTTTTTGTAGTTTTCTAAATACATATAGATTCAACTCGTCGTGAAAGACCCTGTATATAACAGAAAAACAAATTTTTCGGACACTCAAAGGAAATGGACCATATTTTCTTATTACAAATCGTAAAGAAAAGTACGTCTTTTCTTTATAACAACCATTTCTTTATAGTAACTATTTCTTCACAAAGAATTATTAATTATTCATTGGATAAATAGTAAATGTACAACTATTAATGTTAGAAAAACTTATGCTTGTACAATATTTTAACTGTAAATCAATAAATGATAGTGATGGACTTCTCCATGTGACGTAGAAAATGACGAATCGCTACTTTCAGGAGCCAACTGTAATTCAGTAAGTTCTAGAACAACATATGATGGATTCTGGCATCCACTATTTGACGATGATGGCTGATTAAAAATCATTTTCGAAATCGCCATTTTATTGCTAATGCTTTGTTCTATGTATTTCTCTAGAGTCGTGTTTGATCGCCCTTCCCCATATAATTTTTGAGCCTCCTGACATCCGCTCCACCCTCAGCAACAAAAGTAGTTGACGTTCGACGTAGACAGTGTCCAGCGTAACCGTCTGGGTTTGGTAATTTCAAATAATGCGCGATTTTCTTCGGTATCTTATAGAAACTGTGTATCCCCGCAGGTTGCACCGTACATTTATTGTTCATATAAAATTTGAACAATCTTGAGTGATTGATGTGTTTTGGATGCAAGCGTACATATATATCTCCTGTACAACTCAATCTCATGAATTCCTCTCCGCCATAAAGGTGAATATACGCTTCTTTCTTGTCATAGAGGGTGACAACCAAAATAGAGCCGGTATCCTCGATATCCTTTTCTTGGCTCCTCACTACGACATGCCCCATCAGACTGAAAATTAACGCCACTTTAATCATAAGAAAATTATCACCAGGCGTCAAAAATTTTGACACATCATCCTGCGAAAGAATTTTTTTTACTTCATATCCCTCACTTTGGCGCTTTAAATATAACTGTAACTTACCGATAATTCGACATATCGACGTTTTCTTTCACTCTCAACGTATTTTTCAAGACGAAATATGTCAACCACCAAGATTTCAGTCTTTCAGTCTGTGATCTATATCTATAAAACACAAAAATTGTTTCTATCTACGTCCGTTATACACTTTGAAACCATCCAACCGATGTGCTCAAAAAAGGTTTCATTAGAAAAGCAATAATGCGAAGATGGTTTTAGACCAATAAAATAGGCACATTCGATTCATTAATGATTTTGATTTTCCCGAATTTTGAAATTTTTAAAATTTATATTTTTAAATAGGGTATCCGTTATTATATGTTTTATAAGAAAAATTTTACCTTTAACCTCCTCAATGAGCAATTGTTGCTTTCTTAAAGCAACATCTCCCAAGTATTGTACAGTATACTGTACACTGATTTTCAAATTGGTTCTTTTTCTGTAAAAGGTAATGATTTGATATTTTGAACTTTCAATATACTGTACATATCTTTCTTACGTATTCACATTACCGACATCTATAGCAGATTTATCGAACTATTACAGCCTTGTTAAAAACGCCTGTAATATAAGGCTTTGGAATCAGCTGCAAAAGCCCAATACAAAAGTGAACAATATATAATTCTCGCAAAACTTTTGTTATTTTAATAAGTATATTCATTTAAAAAATATTCAATTCGGAACTTAATATATATATATATATATATATATATATATATATATATATATATATATATATATACATTTATCGATTAAACATTTTTAAATAAATTTATACTATAGTTAAAAATTGATGTCCAGTACGACCTGGCGCCACTCGACTTTTATTTTTGGGGATCTATCAAAAATGAAGTCTATAAAACCCGAAGTAATACTGTAGAAGAACTCAGAGCAAATTTTATTAATTGCATTGGAAGAGTGCCAAATATTCAAATCTATAACGCCACTCGTTCAGTTACAAGCAGAGCCCAAAAATGCATCGAGCAGAATGGAAGACAATTTGAGCACCTATTGTGATTAACCACCTATGCTAATTGTTATATATAAGTATTTGAAATAATTACTGTTGAGTTGTTATAAATCTTTTCTTGTTTTTTGTAATTGTTGTTTTAGTTTATTAATGTTTTATTATTGTTATTATCTGCAATTTTATTATGCCTATTATAAAATAAAGAATTGATTAAATCCATGGCCAACTAAAAAAAAATGTTTTTTTAGTATTTTAGCTATTTAGGACAATGCAAAATATGAAGTGTTATATATTGTTGCAATCTCAAGAAAAAATCCAATTTTTTGAGATTATCAGATACAGGGTGTCCCATTTAAGAAAATGCTACGTTTGATAATATTTCAAAAAAATCAAACATCTATATTTTTTTTAAGAACGCCACTGGATTCAACGTAAAAAGTCATAAAACTTTCGTATCCAAAGCTTTTTTTTATCTCCATAAATAACCGAGTCATAAGAGATAATAAAAACCGGCAGATTTTGAGAATCACTCTGTATCTTCGAAACCAATTTAGTTAGCGTAGATCCGATTGCACCATTAAACTAAACATTAAAAAAGAGAACGGGACACGTATCTTAGTTTTTTTGTATCTCTTACCGTTTAGCCTATACCCTATAATATTAACGAAAAAAAACCACCCTGTACAGGGTGGCCAACTAAGGATGCGAGGTACTGTATCTGAAAAACTATCCATCGTAGAGGCTTGCGCAAAAAAAAGTTATACCTAAACGGCCAATACAATAACCTGGAAAATATTTTCAAGTTTCTGAAATGGCCGCTAGGGGGCGCAACTGCAATCGTGAATCTAAGAAAGTGATGTTTCTGTGAATTCTGCAATATTAACCTAATAAAAAAATAACTGATCTTTAAAGCCGAGGACAATCTGAACTTTTTGACGTATGTCTAAAAATAAAGTGGTGGGGGGTATTCAAAGGTTTCCTTAAATAACCCCCTGTATCTTCGAAACGGCTAAGCCGATTTTAACAAACTTGGGCTCGTTGAAATGAGCTGTTCTTGGGCGACAAATTTTATAATATTTGAAGGTTTGTTAGTTTCGCATGTCGTCGCTAGAGGGCTTTGTTCGACATTCCGACAGAAACGGTTAATTTTCGCAAAAAAATTAAATGCATTGGTATGACTTTTTTTTCATGAACAAGTAGCTAAATGATGCCTAAACAAGCTCGCGAAAATCGCATCTCAATATCTTGTTCCTAACCTAAAATATCGGCCAAAGAAAACTTTATACGAAAATCCCTTAAATTTTTTTTTTAACTATTTTTCTGGAATTGTTTCTATTATGTAAGTTGTGGCCCTAAAAAGGATCGATTTAAAGGAGGAAGGTTTTTAATGCCCCCGTAAATGCTCGAAATGCTGACCATCACTCTGTGCATTGCTGAGGCCTCTTATGGGTAGACAAAACTGCAGCTTCAATTTCGGCTCTGAATAGGTTACCTAGAAATTGCGATTTTAAATGTCTGTAAATTTATTCACCAGCATAAAATCACTCTTTTTGAAATTATTATGGGCACGTAAGCAATGCTAAAAGTTATACGAAAGGCCTATTTTATGTTTGTTTAAATGCATATTCACTATGGATATATACGAAAAATACAATTAATAGAAGCAGGCAATGGAGACAGATACCTAAACAAAACATACATAATCCTCAAATTGTCAATAGTTGTCAATGCTTTCGCGTTACTTTGAGCAATTTTTGTTTTACGAATAATGAAGCTGTTGATATGCTTGCGGTTTATTTTGAATGTCTCCAGAATGCCGCAGTAGCTAAAAGAGTTTACGCGGCTCGATATCCAAATCGGCGACCTTGCGATGTAAGAGTTTTTCCCCGATTAGTGGCGAGCTTACGAGTCAATGATAGTTTTCGGCCTACGTATTAACGGCAAAGAATTGGAAGAACACAAGAAAATATTAATCATGTACTGAGCTATATTGAAGGAAATCCTCATGTTAGCACAAGAGCATTATCCACTGAGTTGGACAACGGTTCAAAATATTTTGAAGGACTATAGGTAAGTTCTAATGGCCATCAAAATATATATGTATTCGTTTAAACTTTTTTTAATTACTTTAAGAATGCGACCATATCATGTTGTTTTGCATCAGGCCTTGAAAGAGGAAGATTTTGATCGAAGGTTAGACTATTGCCATTAGATGTCAGGCATGAGACGCGAAAATAGAGAATTTTTATTTTAAATTCTTTGGGCCGATGAAGCCACCTTCAGTAGTGACGGGAGAGTCAATCTGCACAATACGCATTATTGGTCTGCAGAGAATCCCCATTGGTTGCGTGAAGTTCAGCGCCAAGGATGTTGGAGTTTAAATGTATGGTGTGGCATATTGGGAGGCATAATTATTGGGCCATATTTTTTCAAGCAACCCCTAAATGGCAATGTATTTCTTGACTTTTTGGCCAATCAATTACCGTTGTTGTTGGAAGATGTGCCTCTGCAAACAAGGCAAAAATTGTTTCTTTCAGTTGGATGGTTGCCCAGCACATTTTGCTATTAATGTGCGAGAGCATATGAATGCAGCGGTGGATTGGATTGGAAGAGGAAGTCTGTTTCCATGGCTTCCGCGATCGCCAGACTTGTCTCGATTTTTATTTATGGGGGCTCTTAAAGGACATCGTGTTTCGGACTCAACCTACTACTTACATAATAGAAACAATTCCAGAAAAATATAGTTAAAAAAAAATAAAAATTTAAGGGATTTTCGTATAAAGTTTTCTTCGGCCGATATCTTGTTCATGAAAAAAAAGTTATACCAATGCATTTAATTTTTTTGCTAAAATTAACCGTTTCTGTCGGAATGTCGAACAAAGCCCTCTAGCGACGACATGTGAAACTAACAAACCTTCAAATATTATAACATTTGTAGCCCAAGAACAGCTCATTTCAACGCGCCCAAGTTTGTTAAAATCGGCTTAGCCGTTTCGAAGATACAGGGGGTTATTTAAGGAAACCTTTGAATACCCCCACCACTTTATTTTTAGACATACGTCAAAAAGTTCCAAACAAAAAAAATTCAGATTGTCCTCGGCTTTAAAGATCAGTTATTTTTTTATTAGGTTAATATTGCAGAATTCACAGAAACAACACTTTCTTAGATTCAAGATTGCAGTTGCGCCCCCTAGCGGCCATTTCAGAAACTTGAAAATATTTTCCAGGTTATTGTATTGGCCGTTTTAGTATAAATTTTTTTGCGCAAGCCTCTACGATGGATAGTTTCCCAGATACACTACCTTGAATTCTTAGTTGGCCACCCTGTACAGTATAATGTACAAATTCACTGAGGAGGTTAAATAAATATCGTAAACGGTTATTGATGTGTGTTGTGACCATAGCGCGGAGCGTAGCTCCACGCTAGTCAAATATAAAGATAAAACTTAAAATAAATAAATAAATGTATTCAGGAAAACTAACATTTACATGAAAAGCAGAAAGAATAGCTTCTTGGTCGATATCCCTTACGTTCTTTGAAGTCCACTAAGAATCGAAAATATTGTAGATCTTCTCATATTTATCTCATGATTTCAAGGGCAATAAACTACCAACAGCTTCAAGCGCTAATGCCGATATTTTAGGATGATTTTCATTATTTATTTCCATTTTCACGTCATAATACTTGACAAAATTTTGTTTATCTATTTTTGTTTAGTTGCTGCAGTGATGGAAACGGAAGTTTGACTCTCGCGCTTGTCATGTATTTTTTAAACAATTTCCTATAAAATGTAATCCATTTCCATTTAGTGTCCGAAAAAATGTTATGTTTTATTTTCTTAAAGAAAAGTAGGTTCTTCTTTACTCATCGCGAAAAGTGAAAAATAATACTTTTTTCACTTATAATACAAATAACTATTTCTTCTTACACAATTACAAACTTAAAACAAATTAAAAAGGTAGTTATGCGTAAAACTGTTTGATTTTAGCTGTATAAATTCTTAAGTATAAAAATGCGGAAGCGGAGATAAAAACAAATAAACATGCATTTAATTTAGTGAGAACGTCATAAAAACGAAATCCAAGCACGGAATTTATAAATGGAATGGTGTTTACGCCAGCAGAAAAAAGAGGAATCTTTAAAAGTTCTACTCCCTTATTATCACGAAATTCTTTAGCATATTTTTATTTTAATATAAAGGTTTATATTTAAGGAAAATTTTGTGACATTTAGATTAAAAAACTAATTTGGTATTTACATTACACAACTGTGTTGTAATTATGAATTTGTACAACGAATTTTATGCGGCATATGCATAGATGTTAAACATATTTCAGAACACAATTGCAAATGTATAATATTTTCATTTTTGACCACGGTACACTAATTTAATTTAAAGTCTTGGTAGCAAGCATTCGCACTAAAGTACCGATAATTTAGCGTTGAATTTGCACATCTATTCTCTTCGAGACCATTGGTGCCTAAATGGGGAACAGATTTTTTTCCGAAAATCAATCAATTCCAAGCACTACCTAAAAGGGGGATTAAAACAGGGCTAGACGTAGACGTGCGCCGATATACAAATCAGCACTATGAGATTTGGAAAAGTCAGGGATAATAACTTCGTAAGATTGACACCGAACATAGTACATCTGTTTTTATTAGACTAAACTGTCAAATAAGGGTATAGTCAAGAAAGATAATAAGCTTAGTATGCCCTGGTAAATTACACTTACTAGTACCAATTATTTAATAATAACCAAGTTTGACTAAATTAAAATGCTTATCATTAGGTTTTGGAATCGTGCATTTTTTTCTTACGTTTTATATACAATTATTATCTCAAACTACTTCATAACGATATTACCATTTACTGAGGACGATAACTGAAATTGTTATCGAAACATTTAGATTTATATAAACTACAAATAGAATTACTTTTAATTCAAATAAACATAATGTTCAAGATTAAGCCTAACTAAGGGGAAACACAACCTGAAAATTTAAAATGCACAGTACCCTGGGTCCTCCAATCAAACAAAAATCACTTTTAATAGGAACTATCAAAATCAGTTAAAAGATGTATAATTCTACACATCTTTAATAACACGTTGTCTTCTAAGAGAGGCAATATATGTTTTACGCATAGTATCAATTCAATTAAATTCAATTCAACAAAGTTTATCGTAATCAAAACATTATCCACTTACAACATGAACCACCAAGGTAGTTCTTGATGAGGTCCAATTCAGTGGCTACCGAGGTTAACAAACCGAAACCAGTCAATTGAAGATCTTGTACACCGAATTGCATATGAATGTAGCAGAGTAACTCTAGATATGCTGGTAAACGCTCGCAATAGGTTGGACCAGAATCTTTACTACTGTATGGAGGAAAACGGACCCCATTTTCAACACTAATTACGACATTGAAGCTTATTTCTTTTTTTAATGCATTAATTTTTTTGTTTACTATTCGAGTTATTTTAAGACAATTATTAAAAGTTGCATTTTCTTTAGGAATTGTCCTGTAACAAAGAAATACTGATAGTAGAGATTATTGCAAAGAATTAGTAGTTCAATGGTATCCGTAGAAGAATAGTGTACAAAATTTCCTAAAGCCTCAACCTATCGATAATATAACGACATTTGAGCTATAAAAACTCAAATAAAATTAAAACGGTTGAAGATAGGTATAGGACATGTTATACCCAATTAACCACAAACTTCAGGAAAGATTAAAAAATTACATAAAGCTAGTAGGTTTCAATTTCAAAATCAAAAGTGTGCCGTAGTATCTTCTTCATGAATCATCATGGATAATAAAGTTTTAGTGGAAATTATTTCGCCTTAGAAATTAAAGTTGACGTGTTCGAGCGTTTTTTTTTTCTAAATCTAACGGAAGAATCATACAGAGAGTTGCGACCTTCTCGTTGGGCCCTCTGTATATGGTTTTCTACACAGTATATGTAACATATAATTAAATAGCATAATACATAGTATGGTGTTGTCTCCTCACCGTGTGTGTCGTCGCTTTGGTGTAACTAACGCGGAATCAAATTGAAAGGAGTGTCGCTGCTGGCGGTGCCATTTTCAATCGCTGTGAAGCTTCCAATTCTTCCTTGACGGGGGTCAACGGAACTTAGGGCATTCCCTGTAGCTCGCGAGGTGGACGTCATCGCAGTTAACGCACTTTGCCCGGCCAGTGCGGAGTTTCGTGCATTCACTGCTATAGCACTTGACACAGCGTGCTGCAACTCTACAGCCTTGATGTACGTGGCGGAACACTGACATCGGTGACATTGTGCGATACCAGTTTTCCGCCTCTAGACGGTGTTGCGTAGGAAGGCGGATCTTCTCAACTTCCTCTGGGGAAGATAGCTATACATGTACCAGAGGAATCGGGCGTCCTCATTACTTCATCCTAGAAGAATGAAAGATTAATAAAACTTTGGTGGTGTACCTCGCTGATGACCTTGGTTCGAGTGAAAGTAATCTCACGTCTGTCTAGTTCTTGGGAGAAGTTAACCCAGTTCTCCTCCTGACCAAGAATCACCGGGGTGGGGGCGGTAACGGTTTCCATAGCTTTTGGGCGACTTCCAGGCGCTCGAACTTAGTGGTTGGCGTCGGAGTTGACGGCTGGTCTTTTGGCGTGGTCTGCCGGCGTCTTGTTCTGTCTTCCCTTTTTCTGCTGTCATACTGGTGAAATAATAATACATTATTTCAGCTTTAGAACAATTACGTTGGCACAAAATGTAACACGTCAGTACCTATATCGAATTTTTCATTATTTGAAAAATGTACTCCTAGCATATTGCTTTTAGGTAAACACAAAATGTAATTAACCCAAAGACCGCCAAACGAACGTAATATGAACAACAATCAATTATGACAGGTAGGTAAACAAAATGCAAAGCCAACTTATTTTTATCAAATGCATCAGTACGACGGAAGATGTATTTTAACTGTTTTATTAATAGTATTTTCACTAAATACATACTTGTGAATTATTTTATTCGCAACAGGCATTAGAAAATGATAAAACATTATTTTATAATAATTTTACAGTTTTCTAATGTTTCTAGTATTAGTTTTAACTGTACGTTTGGATGTTTTACATTGAATATGAATTTTCACATCCGAAACGTATCAAAAACATAAAGTGTGATATATCGTTGAATTCAGAATCAAGGAGAGAATTTAAATATGGCAAAAATAATTTTTTCGTGTGTTTAAAAAGACAAAGTTCATGATGGTTGCTAACAAACGAAACGTTGTATCAAAAATTGAATAACAGCATTAAGTAGAGCTAGAAAAGTGTCAATGAAAATGTGTTCTTCTTTTCTTGATGGTCTTCTAATAAGGCCAGAAAAATAAAATCAGAAAATCAGAAAAAACGGTATATATATATATATATATATATATATATATATATATATATATATATATATATATATATATATTTATTTTTATGATTTTCTGATTTTTTCTGACCTTATTTGAAAAACCATCAAGACTATTTAAAATAAGGAAAAGATCCTGTGTTCAAAGGGAAGCTTTCGTTAAATTTATTACCTTTGTCAACCAATCTACAAGAAGTTATGCGATAATTATACATATAAATTAAAATTAGATACTAACTTACGTTCGTAGATGCAGTTAAAAACTTTTAAGCACCATTGAAAGAAGATATATCAAATTAAACTTGAATTAGACGTCAAAATCAATTTTTGCAATTTGACAAAAAAAAATCATTGTCATATCTATAAGAAAAACAAAGAAAATGGTTATGAAAACAATGTATAAGTAGATTAATATGTTGAATGTGACTGTGTGTTAAGTGTAAAAGTGTTATGAATGAATTGTTTTTGATTATTTGAATGTTTATTATTACATAGGACTCTCACTTCTATGTGGGACATGCTGGAGATTAAAACTAAATGAAAACAAAATATAGTAAGTCCGGTAGTAGTACAGGGGCACTATCCCCTCCACTTTTTTTACGTTACAAGCCCCGCACCCTTTCACTCTTTTATATGCCCACGTGGGAGACCGCATTTTCAACCCCTATGGTTTCTTTTCGGAGGCCTTGTTTCACTATTATTTTTTATGGTTTCTTTTCGGAGGCCTTTTTTTAACCCCTAATTATTTTTTGTTGTATTAAGAGCCTTTTTGACAGTAATTTTTTACATGCTCACGTGAGGGGCTGGAGTTGGTCTTGGAGGTTGTGTCTGAAGCTGGTCTTGGACTTGGGCTAGGGCTTGGACCTGGACTTGATCTTAGGGTTGAGCTAGGTCTAGGGGATTGTGGGTTGGTCTAGGGGTTGGTCTTGGACCTGGACTTGATCTTAGGGTTGAGCTAGGTCTAGGGGATTGTGGGTTGGTCTAGGGGTTGGTCTTGGACCTGGAGTTGGGGTTTATAAATAAAAGCATTTTTTATTGTTTATCTGTTCCTTATATCCAAATGGAAGAGTATCAAAGTTTTCTATTCTACGTCGTTTAGAGTAACTTATTCTATATTGTTTAGATTCAGGCATACTTAACACATTGTAACAACTATCTCTAACTATTTTTCTGTCATTATACACAAAAAGAGAGTCTTTACTATTACTAATCACCATATATTTCATCGATTCAAAGTTTATAACGCGTGAGTTTTTATAGTTTAAGGTAATGCCCTTCACTTTACACACGGTTTTAATTGTTTGATCACTGGTTGAAAACACATTATCACTATAGTTTTTCGGTCCGGTACTAACAAATTCGGCTATATAACTTTCTTGAAAAAGTCCTTTGGTTCAGATACAATGCTGCACTGGGTTAAATTTTCGCGCTGACCAAACTTACCCCAAAAAGAATTCAGCATAAATTTAGCCAGGTACCTTAAACCGGGATTTTTCTTAATGTTATCTGCCGCTAGTTCAACCCCCTCTTTATCATAATACTCCGTTACGTAACTCAATTTCGTGGCTTCTGACGTGCAATGGCTAGGCCATCCTGAACATTCCTGCAAGTTTCAGGAAATTATCGATGTAACCGCTCAATAACCCACCCTGTTTCGTCGCTTTATTATAAGTGGTTACCTCATACTCTCAAACTTCAAAAACATCCATGACTTTATAATTTTTGGAGATAGCCTTACGCAGCTCGTCAGCTACAAACGTTCCAACGAAACTGCGCTCGGTCTCATTATGCTCACACTCCCTTTCATTTAACTCAACACCGCACGTCCTACATAATAAAAACATCAACTTGCCATGCATTTTTAAGGGTAAAACAGGGTGGTAGAGATTAGAAGGCGGTAGTACTCGATATTTAATTAAACCCTCCACCGTGTCCAATGAAATGCTCTTACAATCTAACCCTACATGAATTTTCGGATGACCTACAGGATATTTACAGTATTTATTTACATAAGGATATAATTCGCACACGTCATAATACATCATTTTCTCGCTAACACCGTCAGATTCATGATAAAGCTTGCTAGCATTAGTGCGGCCGCTGTAAAATGCGTCACGTGGGTTTAAGGGTTCGTCATCTTGATTACCTGGACTCTGAATAAACGCTCTCAATTCGTTGTTAGCAAGTATTTGTTTTTTAAAATCACATTCACGCATCTCAACTAGATTATACCCACGCTCGCGTAGAAACTGGGACCGTGCTGCCGTGTTTTCGTTCCGGGCAAGCAAGGAAGTACTTACACCCTGTTTAGGGTCAATATTTGCCTGGTTAGGGAAACATTCCTCGCAACCGTGCCAGTAACAACCAAGAAATTAAAAAACGGTATTTGACTCAGCACAATATCCGTCGACCTTAACACCTTCAGGTGTTCTAAACTCGCGAGCTTTCCCTGCGTGTTGTATGGTCACTTGTTGTGAATGTTCCACCCAACGTAACCATTGTATTGCAACCTTTGACTGATTGTCGGCACGTCTATAACCACCCTTAGGAATGAGCCCTATTGTGTTTTCTTCGAGGAAAAGCCTGCGAAACACTTGATTGCACCCACTAGCAATAGTAGTAGCCTCCTCAAACGGATCGACTTTATTTTGGGTCGTGAAGGTAGACCAGAAACTAATACAACCTTTAACGCGAGGCAATATTTCTCAATCTCGTCTCTCATCTTAAAAACATAATTACTCTGGTCCGTGTGCCATTCTAAAAGGGCTTGTCGATCACCTGCCGACATCTGATCTGCACAATAATATTCAAGTGGTGGCAATGGACCCTCGTAATTCTGATTCTCGGATGTGTTGAAGAGATATGGGAAATAACCTTTGGACTCGGGGAAATTGAAAGTTTTCGGAAATGCCGAGAGTGGTGACGGAATGAAATTAAGGGAGTCAATAAATCTAATATCGTCACACTGAATAGAAATTAGTTGTAAACCGTTGGAGATGACTTTAGGTCTCCACTGATTATTATTAGCTAGCATGCACCTGAGCACAAAACACCCGTCGTACCCCTTCATGTTATGTGCGATGCACGTAACTTTAAACTTTCGTGCTGTCTCGGCAACATATGACAGAAACGATTCAACAGGATTTTCCCTGAAAATGTGCACTCTCTACACGTTGAGCATCGCTCATTCAAATCGTCGATGTGTTGAATACAAGTGGAACAAACATTCGCGGTCACGCATAGATTGGGCTCATGCAGAAATCTATCATTCGTTCCCTCACACACCTTCTCTTGCATACACTCGAAATCGTAAAAGATAAACATAGATGGTTTACCATTACTGCTGTCACGTCGAGCCTTGTTAACGGCCATGTAACAAAGATGACCGAAAAGCTTTTCGCTCATGCATGTAGGACAACGACTGTAACCGCATCTATGTTTACCCTTTACTTCATGGGTTTTAAGACATTTTAAACACCTACGCAGTTTTTTACATAGTTCACTGTCCTTGTGGCTTTTAAGACATTCTACACCGTAAAAAATCTCCTGCAATCATTACAAACAATTTTAGGATTTTCAATAGAACAAGGTGGTTTCTGATGACACGCAGGGCACTGGTACATACATTTCATATGCCGTTTTTTGTCGTTAATGGTTAATTTTACAGCTGTCACAATGTGAGATTATTCGGACAATTTTTTAAGACGAATAAGATGGCGATGTCACAATCGGCTTTTGTTATCCCACAATCTGCCTCAACTTTAATTTTTATTATGGCCGCCATATTGGATTTTTCGATTTTTGGAAAGAGCACAATATTTCCAGTTTAGTGATGTCTCACAAGTGCATAAAAGATTAGAGTTTCATCGAAATATCACACTTTCTAAAGTTAGGTCTTATTTATGATTTATTTGTCAGTAAAATTGGGTTTCATTTTTTCCTTATAAGGTGGCTCTGACTTTGACGTTAAATAATTCAAAGTTCAAATGTTTTCATAAGTAGTACGCTTTTCTGTCATTAAAATCATAAACGTGACACACAAATTGTAAAAGCCTGTTGAAAATGGCCGGTATTCCCTATTCAAATGAAGAAAAGTTTGGCATGTTAGCGCTTTACTTGCAGGCAAACAGAAACGCCGACATTACCTCAGCGAGGTATTTGGAGATGTACCCCGAACGACAGCAGCCTCATAAAACCCACTTCAGAAAAATTGTAATTAATTTAATTAACTATGGGGCGTTCGAACAACCTAAAAGCGGATGCAATATTGATAATGAAAATCGTGACAGCAACATTTTACAAGGTCAACGAAAACCCCAGTGCATCGGTAAGAACGGTAGAACGGGAAATTCGTGTGTCAAAATCAACGGTACAAAGAGTGTTAAAAAAGAATGACAACTATCCATACAAACCCACAATAGTTCAAAGACTTAAGGAAACTGATTTTCCAAGACGAATGCGCTTCTGCGAGTGGTATACTAGAATGTGTAATGAAAATCCCGATTTTGTTAATCATGTCTTGTGGTCTGATGAGAGTAGGTTTACGAATTGCGGAGTTTTTAATAAGCACAACATTCATCATTGGGCGGTAGAAAACCCTCACGAAATGGCAGAGAGACGTCTACAGACCAGATTTGGAAGTAACGTTTGGTGTGGGATTATTGGTAATTTAATCTAATTTACCTATTTTAATTGGGCACCTATGTATTATAAATTATTAATCATTGCAGGAAATCGACTTATAGGACCATTCTTGTTTAACTATAACTTAAACGGACAGAGGCACCTAGAGCTTTTGCGAAACCAGGTTGTGCCGGTTTTACGAGCTACTCTCACGGAAGATGAGTTCAGGAGAACCTGGTTTCAACAGGATGGATGTCCGGCATACACCATTCAAGTCAGGAACTTCTTAAGGGAGTAGTTTGATGAAAGAATTATTGCATTAAATGGTCCAATATCTTAGTCTCCTAGATCCCCTGATCTTTCGCCCTTGGATTTCTACCTCTGGGGTCACACAAAGAATGAGGTCTACGAGTTTGATCCTCCTGCGACCATAGAAAAATGTCTCGATGTAAATGGAGGTCGTTTTGCAAATCTGTAAATTAATTGTAATTGTAATTTTATTGTAGGTTGTTCAAAGGTTCAAGTATTAATTAAATTAATGACGATTTTTCTGACTTTATTTTTAACACACTCATGGCTGGGAATTTGTCCTAAAACATCTGTCTTGTTGAGAGGTCGTTATTTAATTTCATGTTTTATTGAAAATTCAAAGAATTTTATACATTATTTATTAATGTTACTTTGCGACAAATAAATCATGGCCTACTAATAATAAATAAGACCTAATTTTAGAAAGTGTGATATTTCGATGAAACTCTAATCTTTTATGCACTAAACTGTAAATATTGCGCTCTTTCAAAAAATCGAAAAATCCAATATGGCGGCAATAAGAAATATGAAAGTTCAGGCAGATTGTGGGATAACAAAAGACGATTGTGACATGTCATAGACGCCATCTTATTCGTCTTAAAAATGTGTCCGAATAATTTCACATTGTGATAGCTGTCAAATTAACCATTTCGGATTTACTGGCGAAAAACGAAATCCGCCATTTTCGGTTTTTCGCCGATAGTTTCAAAACCAATTGACCGATCGTAAATCTGAAAACGGATATCGAATGATCTAAGCTTTCTCTAAAACTTTCCCCATTTAACCTTTGCCGTAAGTATAACACATTGTATATATATATATATATATATATATATATATATATATATATATATATATATATATACGTCTAAATAGTTATTCATAACTCTTTTACACTGAACAAAATGGAAAAATCTACACAAAATAAATCCCATTCTGTCACTAAGGGTTAATCCATTGAAAGTTAATCCTATGATTTCTGTGTTTATCTAGATAAAGTATGTTAGAATAAATTATATTCAAATTTTGAGTGTCACTTCTCTTATTCATTACATAACCGATACAACGCATATGGGCTATTTCTAAAAACTTTCTTTTGGATAAATTTAATTCAGAGGTCAAGACTTGCACTTTGTCGAAATCAGGATTGTGTCCAGTGGAATTTGCGCGTATTGACAAGGCACAAGCACCTTTTCTGACTCTTATTTCACTGCGGTGTGATGTAAGTCTACACCTAAGATTCCTTGAAGTCATGTCGATATATGATTGATTACAATCACTACAAGAGATAGTATATATAACATTTGTTTGATCTAAAGTGGCGGTCTCATCTTTAAGCTGAGTGAATAGATTGTTAACTTTCTTAAGGTTTTTAACACTTTTACACTTAACACACTATCACATTCAACATATTAATCTACTTAGAGATGATTTTATAACCATTTTTCTTATAACTATGACAACTATTTTTGTTGTCCAAGTCCAAAATTGAATTCGACGTCTAATTCAAATTTAAATTGAAATATCTTCTTGCAATGGTGCTTAAAAGTTTTTAACTGTATCCACGATCGTAAGTTACTATCTTATCTTAATTTAAATGTATAATTAAATGCATAACTTCTTGTAGATGGATGTGTAGACAAAGGTAATAAATTTACCGGAAGCTTCTCTTTGAACAACGGATCTTTGCTTTGTTTTAAACTACCCCATCAACCTTGGCTGCTACCCACTAAATGTTTCTTTTTGTTATTTAACTTAATCAGCAATAAACAAACACACACACACACAATAGACACCAACACGCACATACCACGCACGCACGAACGACGACACGCACGCACGCACCACGAACGCACGAACGCACGAACGCACGTACGCACGAACGCACGCACGCACGACGCGCACGCACGCAACGCAACGCAACATACGCACAACACGCGCGCAACACACACACACACACACATACACACACACACACACACACACACACACACACGACACACGACACACGGACACAGGACACACGGACACACGGACACACGGACACACGGACACAGGGAACACGGAACGCACGATACACTGGCAACGAACACGTGGAACACAGATCGAACACGCATATATAGCACTGCACTTTTCTCGAAAAAACTGTTTAATACACATACTTGAAAGTTAGGCTACCCACCTACAGGATTTATTATTTGAGATAGAAAAAAACTTTGAATAAAAAGATTGTAGGATTCTAATTATGTTATCGTTTAGGACTAGCAAACTTTCAAATATCTGATAAAGTGATGGAAAAATGAAACCAACTAACAATTTTTTAAACGAAATACCCTGTATTTTATTCAATAATTAAATAGATGTTTTAAAGCTGATTTCAAAAATATATAACATGTTAACATTTCGTCCTGCCAATTTCTAAATAATCGTGAAACACTTATAATAGATAAATAACCAAATGTATGGATATTTTAATGTGCTGAGTATTTGAGATAACAAGTTGGATTAAAAAACAAAAAATAATTTTTTAATTGATATTAATTAATCACTAAAAAAAAAATAACAACATAACAAAAAAATACACAACGAATATTACCTAAATTTTATCGATTCTCTGCGTTATTAAATATGTTTTTACGGATAATAGCTCTGGATTTGCTATTAATTGCATTAAAAATGATTTTATTCCCTAGAATACCACACTTGACATTTTGACAGCTTGAATTTTGTGCGGATTTTGTTTGGCCGTAGTAAAACGATTTCATTTAAAAAGTCTTATCGTTGCCTCTTATTATCTTCGCTTAAACCCTGGACGGGAAGAAATTTATAGGGATGGTGTTTGTAAAAGCGTATAGTTCTATAAATTTTGTTCAACGATTTGTTAAAATAATATACCCCAGGATTTTATAATATAATTAAAGCAGTCCTTATATTCAAATAAGGAACATGTTGAGAATACCTTCAAAATAAAGTAAAATATTAAGATCATCGTCACCATTTCGTGACACAGTTCTATTTTTTCGCTTAACACTCTTCCTTTCTCCAAAATGTTTAACAATGTTTTTCACGGTATTTACTAATGGGACTCGGTGATATTCATTTCTAACTCTCGAAACGTTATTGTCACTAGTGTAATACAACTTTATTATTTCATATTTCACTTCTTCCGAATAACCCATTTTAAGGTTTTAAAGTTCTAACTTTGATTAAAATGGAAGGTTCAATTTAATTACTAATGCTGTGACAGTCATTAACAATATCATAATGTCAAGCATTAATTTTTTCATTCTACGGTATTCTTTAAATGTTAAACTGGATTATTTAAAAATTGGCCGGACGAAACGTTAACATATTATATATGTTTGAAATCAGATTAAAAACATCTATTGAATTATTGAATAAAATACAGGGTGTTCCGTTTAAAAAAATGTAAAATTTCCATCAGTTTATGAGATATTTGAAAGTCCTAAAAGATAGTATAATTAGAATCCTACAACTTTGTATTTAAAGTTTTTTTCTATCTCAAATAATAAACTCTGTAGGTGAGTGTCAGAAATAATAGAACACCAAGTACAAAATTCATTATTTGCCAAGCCCAATAAAACACGGTACCTATGCTAAGTTAAAATGAAAAAAAAACGAAACATTATAAAAGGACCCTTATGCGTTTTTAGACCACAGTCAAATTTAATGAAATTTTAATATGTTATAGACTAAAACTATCTGAACAATATTTGTCATTGGACCAACTTAATATAATGGCTAGTTTTTGATATACAGGGCGTTAATGTAATAGTGCCTAATAAGAATAATGACTGTTCAGTGGGTTTTAACATTGATATACGCAAGTGTTAACCATTACATATTATACTTTTTTGTAATTTTTATTATTCTGTACTTTCTAACATTTTATACAGGGTGTTTCAACAAAAATTAGTATTAAATATGATTATTTACATGATAAAAAGTGGAACTTATACATAAAATAAACAACCTAATATTGACATGATTTATATACAAGAAACGGAACATTTAGACGGCAGCATGTCTGTTTAAAACATCTTGAGTAGCGTCTAGCACTTTGGTTTGCGGTAGCCTAATAACTTCTTCGTGCCTTGCATAGCCCAAAAATCAAATAACTGCTGCTATATGTGCACACATTCCTATAGTTCGCGCTCCTGTTTTGCATTGGCAATAGTAGCCAAATATAGGACCAACTTCTTGTTCAGCATCATTATCAGGAACAGGGTTATAGCTAATTATTATTTGATATTTAATTTGATTTCTATGTCTAGATCTAATTTTAAGCCGAACGAGATTTAATTCGTTGAACGCCGTATCAATTTTGAAAAAGTGGTTGCCCAGTTGGTGATTGTTATCCTGTATGTAAGAAGGTGCTAGTTTAAGTTGGAAAGTTCCGTAACTTATGCGTCTTAATTGAGCTATATTTAGAACTGGAAAATTTTCTAATTTGTTTTGTTCTAAAGGTGCCCATCTGCCGTGCCGCCTCAACAAGCCTTCATTTTCCGCTCTAGCTTATACATGATTAGGTTCGTTTACCATTTGAAGCATTTCTTGTGCTAGTTCTTCATTTGCTTCTTCCATATGTAATGGTGTATGGTAGCGGTTTATTAGGGCACAGGCGACACGGAAAAATGTCCGCAAATTGGGTATTTGGGCAATTGAAAAGCAGTTACGAAAAATTTTAAATATTGACTGAACGTGTCCGTTTCGAGCTTGTACTATTCACCTTTGCTTAGTGATAATTCTGCTAGCGTTGGCTTCTACAGTTGGAAATTGACGTCTACCTTCTAGCGCTGGCGGAATTTGCCCAGATATGCCAATATTATTTAAAATTGAGCATCTCGGTAGCCTCTATCCACAATCACAACATCGCCAGGTTGCAGCCAGTGTCTTAGTTCTTGATCCTGATTATATTGGTATCTTAATATACTCGCATCATTATTTCCTGGGTCGGAAAAGTATGGACCATGAACATCCAAAATATATCCATCTGGGGCAACAACTGGTACTGGCTTAACAAGATGGCAATGTTTGTAAACTGAATAGGACTGCCTGAGGGTCTGAAAATTTTTGCTACGCTCTATGTTAACATAAGTGGCATCGATACAAATAATGGCTTTTGGGTTTTCAGGTTCCTCATTAAATAACTCATTTGCAAATCTGGTAACGTGTTCAGCAATAAATTGGTTACGGTTTATGTGACGAGGTCCTAAATTCTGGGGCACAAAATTATCGGATAATGATTCCTTAACTTTTTGAATTGCCAATGAAACACCCTGTCTGCTACAATAAGAAAACATCGCCGCTAAAAACGTGTCTGAAAGTCCTTGACGTAATTTACATAAAAAACACAGTAAATCTTTTTTTTTAACTTCTCTCCTTCTTCCGTAAATATTAACATACGCACAAAGGTTGAACAATTCCCGAAATTGATCTCTGTTTAAGGATGACAGCGCACTTAGCTCCTCATCACTGAAATTGTTTTCATCCGAAAAAGTTTCATTTTTTGTGTTACTTTCTCGTATTGTTGTCAACAACTGATCCAACTCTGCCCCTTTTAAATTGTATGGCTTTTTAATGGACCTTGTACCATTTTCTAATGGAAAAAGTAATAAACCATTCGCATCAAGATGGACAGGACAAACCTTACACATACGAGGTATGTATACTCCCTTTCGCATAAAAATATTTTTCCTTGCCTGTCCTGATAAACGTTGAATATTTGCAGCATTATTGCATATTAAACAATGATTAGCACTATATTTTAAAGGAAGCTTCATAATTGTTGGATCTGGATCATTTTCATAGACCTGAATTTCATCTATGATACCTTGATTGCAATTTGTACATAGCCTGGTATTACCATTTATGTCCATTGGCGGAAGTGAAAGTTCCTGTCGTCTTCTCTGAGCAATATTTATCTTCTGGTCGGCATTTTGTCGTAAAATGGTCATTTGTCTGGGATTCCCCAGTATTTCACATACATAACAGTGAAAGTTTAATCGAAAAGCCATTTTAATGCAAACTTAAATAATGACTTTAAGGAAACTTAGTTACAGGTGACATTGTCATTTTAAGTAACTGGTTGTTATTAACAATCGAAAGTGTAGATATGTATCAGGCTTATGGCTATATCTGTAATTTTTAATAGTATTAACTACTAATTTTTATTAAAACACCATGTATAGAATGATAGAAAGTACAGAATAATGAAAAATTACTAAATAGTATAATATGTAATTGTAACACTTGTGTATATCCATGCTAAAACTCACTGAAAAGCCATAATGCTTATTAGGCACTACCACTTTAACGCCCTGTATATCAAAAACTAGCCATTAGATTAAGTTGGTCCAATGACAAATATTGTTCAGATAGTTTTAGTCTATAACATACTAAAATTTCATTAAATTTGACTGTGGTCTAAAAACTCATAAGAGGTGTGCAGGGTCCTTTCAAATAAAAAAAGTACTTAAATAAAATTTTAAATTATGTTTAGATCATCCTGACCACAAGAAGAACTAATTAGGCTTCAGTACTCACCGCTGTTTTGTTATATTCTCACATTATTAGAAAAGTAAATTAATGAAGTTAGTTTTAACAGAGGAAGCTCTAATTTTCAGTTGTGTTTGTGTTTGCAACTTTAATAACCTTTTGTCATCGAACTTTAGCAATTTAATGTCGACACCTATGTGTGTATAACTATAGTATAGTAAATGTAAGTTTCTTGTTTTAATAACAAAACGAGTCAATGTATAAATATCAAGGGCGTATGTATTATTTATTTTAATAACTATATTTAAAGCAAGTTAAGATGAAATGATAAAGGTTGACTTACGTAATACATGTCACATAAAAATTACAAATAAATTAAAAAAAAAATAACTCTGAGGTTGATATCCATCACCCAGTTAATAACGAGATACATGATACGAGTTAAAGTAATGGCACGTTCCTTACTATTATTCAAAAGTCCTTAACGTTAAATGTGGGGGCAATTTAATAAGGAAATAAAATAAAAAATGTAAATGGTTCACATATGTTTAGTTGACAAACTCTTTTCACAAAGAAAACTGCACATTATAGAGCTGATTTTATGTCGAATTACCTTAATACAAAAATACTACCTAAGAGAGCTGGAGCTCTTGGAAGGTGGCGCCCTAACATCGATTTAATTTACATATCTTCAAAATGGTTTCCCTTTAAACGATAGCGTTCTGTACATTTATTTAGTGGAATATGCCCAATCGTATGGCGTGAATCTGATTTTTAGTTGTGTTCATAAGCGGCTCGTTTGGATGGAGCATTGGACATTGTTATTCATAAGTTTTTTGTTTTTCAAAATTTCGTTATTTTAACATAAAATTTAAAAAATTTCGATTTTTTCATAAAAGAATGATACTCTTGTCTGAAGTCGATACGCCGCCCCGTTTTCGAAATAAATCGATTTGAACTTTTCATGTGTTAATCACAGTTTTATAAAATTAACTAACGAATTCATTAACAATTATGAAAGATGGCTATGGAAAATTTTGAAAAACAAAAACTTATGAATAACAATGTCCAATGCCCTACCCAAACGAGCCGCTTATGAGTACAACTAAAAAAATCATATTTACGCCATATGATTGGGCATATTCCACTAAATAAATGTACAGAACGCATTTAAAGGGAAACCATTTTGAAGATATTTGAATTAAACCGATGTCAGGGCGCCATCTTCCAAGAGCTCCAGCTCTCTTAGGAAGTATTTTTGTACTAAGGTAATTTACGTTAAAACGACATAAAATGTAATATTTAATTTAAATTTATACTCTTTAACCTAATGTTTTAAACATAATATAATTCCACAATTTATTTAATATAATTATTTATTTCTCTACATATTTCAATACAACATGTATAAAATGTAGAAAATATATAAGATCAGTCAATAGTGCGTGGTTGGAAGATTGTAGTTGTATTAAGGAATATTTCTAAAGTTTATTGATGGGATGTGGTGGGGTATCCTTAAGGCTACAAACCTAAAATACTTTCACTTGAATCGCAAAGTTCATACAGGGCGATTTATATCAAAGTTACATTTTTTAAATGGAATCTCCTATATACAGGGTTAGTTAAAAGTATGAAGACGGCGATTTATTGTCGTTAATATTCATTTTAGGACATTATGTTCAATACAAAAGTTGGTTATGAAATTATTATCTACATTTGAGAATACTTCAATTATTTTTTTCTTCAATTGTTTTTATGTTACGACGTCATCGATATTTTTTTGAAATGACAACCTATATTTCTGATTATTGATTTCGATAGTACATTCTATTCTCTTTTCAACGGTATACAATTTTCAATATGTTACATTTGAAAAAAATTGAGAAAAAGTGCCTTAATGTTCAAATATTAAAGATCCATTAAATTAGCAGAATTAATCTAGATAGACAAAAGCGAGGCTATAAACAAACTGGAGCGAGGTAACGTTATCAGTGGTTATTGTTTATGTCAAATAGTTGACATATTTCAATTGTGCAATTTGTTGCTGTTAATATTAGCAATGGCGAGTTTAAGTGAACATGAAAGAATTGAAATACTTATGATGCTGGGTTATGGAAATAGACGCTGAAGTTTACAAGACGCTTGTAATTTATTTAATGACACGCATCCAAACAGAAATCCAATCTCTAAATCCGTTGTTGGTAAAACCTTAAAACGCTTTGAACAAACCGGTAGTGTTAAAGATTTGCCAAGGAGTGGTAGACCTGGAAGAGCGAAAAGCGATGATAAAAAACTGAATGTTCTATTGGCCGTATCTGAAGATTCCCATTTTTCAACCAATCAATTAGCGGCCAATCACAATATTTCACAGTCATCGGTCGTTTCAATTTTAAAAAGTGAAAAGTATAAACCTTATAAGGTACAACTTCTACACGAATTGACGGAAGATGGTTTTGATAGGAGACTACAATTTTGTGAAGAAATGTCAAATATTTGCAATAATAATGCAAATTTCGTCAACAATATTCTTTTCTCTGACGAAGCTACCTTTTGTCTTACCGGTGAAGTAAACAGACATAATTGCAGACATTGGTCATTGGAAAATCCTTTTTGGTTTATGGAGCACTATACGCAGTACCCCCAAAAGGTTAATGTTTGGATTGGCACTCTAGGGGGTCATATTATCGGTCCCTTTTTCATCAATGGCTATTTAACTTCGGCTCTCTATTTGCAGTTATTGCAAAATGAAATTATACCTGCTTGTGCTATGCTGTATCCAGATGAAAACAATGAACACCTTCTCAATAACAGTATTTGGTTTCAGCAAGATGGCACCCCACCACATTATGGTGTAAATGTTCGTCAATATTTGGATAACGTCTTTCCAAACAGATAGATTGGGAGACGAGGAAGTATTGAATGGCTAGCTCGTTCGCCTGATTTAAGCCCTTTAGATTTTTTTCTTTGGGGATACGTAAAAACAGGGTTTACAAAGATAAGCCCAACGATGTCGAAGATTTAAAAATCCGAATTACCAGAATGATAGAAGAAATTCGAGAATTTTACAAAATTCTATTCAGGGTTTTGTAAATCGATTGAGTCATTGTCAAATTAGAAATGGAGAACAATTTGAACACTTACTTTAATTTAGTTAGTTATTAATTTGTTTTTAATGATAAGATTGTGACTGATAAGTTTATTGCAAATAAATGAGTCTAGTTACCGTTTTAATTAATTCTGCTAATTTAATGGATCTTTAATATTTGGACATTAAGGCACTTTTTCTCAATTTTTTTCAAATGTAACATATTGAAAATTGTATACCGTTGAAAAGAGAATAGAATGTACTATCGAAATCAATAATCTGAAATATAGGTTGTCATTTCAAAAAAATATCGATGACGTCGTAACTTAAAAAGAATTGAAGAAAAAAATAATTCAAGTATTCTCAAATGTAGATAATAATTTCATAACAAACTTTTGTATTGAACATAATTTCCTAAAATGAATATTATCGACAATAAATCGCCGTCTCCATACTTTTAACTAACCCTGTATATTATAGCAGATTTGGATTCCTTTATCGATTCTAATGCGACTTTATGTATCACACATGGTACCTACACCGAATTGTTGATGTTACTAGACCGTAGACCAGACGGTCAAATTCAAATTCTTCTTGTGTTTAGAGAAATTACTTTGTCAATTTAGAAAACTTCAATCAATGATAACTTGATTTTGTCAAATGTAACGGCCGTTTTTTTATCAAATGTGGAATTTTTTTACCTTTCTAACGATATAAACTTGTCGGTAGATTTCCTTTATTTTTACAATTTCTGATTAATTTGGTGTATTTTTAGTTTATATCATTTACTAACCCGTGGAAAATAAACAAGAAACGATTCACATTATAAAACATTGTTTATTAAGTAGAAAAACACAAACACAAAAAACAAAACTATGAGCTAAAATAAAAATAAATTTTATAAATGTTCAAAGTGTCTCTTAAATTTGAAATCTACGACGAAAAGAATTGTTAATCCTATTTCTGACCATTGTGTTGGTCCATTCCTTCCTATCCACTTTCAACAAATGCATTGTTAAGCCATTCACTTACTAAACGGACAGGGTGCGAAGATGCGCCATCTTACTGAAAATATATGTCCCTAATTTGAGCGAGCGGTACCTCTTCAGGGAGTCCACATAATTTATGATCGAGGAACTTCAAGTACAAATTCGAATTTAAAATACCGTGGAGGAAAAAGGGAACAACAACTGAAGTACCGAATATGCCTGCCCTAACATTAATCTCTTGACTATGAACTCGGAAATAATGAGGTTTTTCATTTGAGTAATAATGAAATGAAAATTGTGCTGGTTAACAAATCCATTCTGTTGCAAAAATTACTCTTGTTTTGAAAATCGGTCTACTTGACCTCTTGGATGTGAAAATAATGAAATTTGTTTTTTTATATTATTTTCACAGATGTTCTACTTACTTGAAAATCTCTTTCGAGTTGTCGTGTACTCGTATGGGGATTTTATATTACTGCGTGTTAAAATATTGAGTTGATTATCTTCGTTCGACGCAGGTTTAATGCTTTCCTAGTTTTCAAGATAATGAACTCTTTCTGTTGCAATAAATCTTTCTAACAGATTTTTTAATGCTTCTTCCTTTGGATGACGGTCCCGGTCAGGATTTCTTGCTTTGTACGCTCGACTCGTTAGGAACGGATTTTTAGAGCATCCTCCAAAAATAAAAACCATATCAATCATTTCATTTTGAGAACAACTTGCCATTTTTATCAGTGAAATTTAATGTTAATCATTAAAAAAATGGAACTTTGATATTAATCGCCTTGTATAAACTTTGGGATTCAAGTGAAAATATTTTAAGTTTGTAGCATTAAGTATACTGCACCACATCCCACCAACAAAGTTTAGAAATATTCCTTAATTAACTCATCTCCTTTCCATCCTCGTACCCTTTATAAATAAAATAAAAACAAGTAGTTATGGCAACAAATCATTAAGGTAAAACAGCAAACTTGATGTAAATTATAATTTTCGATTTAAAATGTCCATTACAGGTGAATCTATAAAATCAACCCGTTCGTTCATTAAAGGTATTTTCTGTTTATGTTTATAAATTTCGAATTCTTCTAAAACATGTAATTTGTCTTTTTTATTACAAAAATGTAAAAATGTTCTTTTGTGAAGTCACATTTGTTTGTGTGTTTATATTTGACACAACAAACGTGTACTTTGCAGCTAATATCAAAGTTCCTAAGTGTTTGTCAAACATAAATATAAACAGAATTACAGAATGAGCAGTTCAATTTATAAATACCGATTTTAAAATGTCGTTATTTGAATTTTGGCAATACATGAACATTTACGAACATTGTTATTAATTTGCGGAGGTACTTTGTATTTATTGATCTTTTATAATATGTGAGCTACTTTTTCTGATATTGTTCCAATATATGAAATTAACATGTATTTATTTTCTGTCGATTCGGTGTTAACTGTGTAAATGCTTTTGATAGATAACGTGTACTCTTTTTTTTTAACTAAAGTGTAGATTATATTTGAAATATAACCATTTACTCGAGCAATTTGTTTACAAATTGATATTTTTATTAAAATTTGTTTGGTTTCATGGAAACAAAATTTCTCTATGTATAAATAATCTAACTTATGTATTCCATGGTGACATGAATCGTTTGGAACTGTAATGTCCGTATGTGTGGGTTGTCTGACTATGGAGAACCCAAACTTGTTCTATGTATAAATTTTTTTGTTCAAAGCTAGAAAATTAATGGCACTATTTTACTTTTTCTTCATAGTCCACATTTTGTGTTAGGATGTAAATTGTTAATAATAATTAACAACTCATCAATAAAATCTGATGAACTATGCACACATGATAAAATTTCATCAACATTACGAAACCAAAATACAAGCTTATCAGAAATATTTAGTTAAAAAATGATCCTTAAAGATGGCGAAATTGGACTGTATAGTATTGGTGCTTGTGGATAAAATTTGTTGTTTGTCTAAATCTGTAAAGCAGATATTGTAGTTTTGTAAACCTTGTTGTACCGTGTGGCCAACTAAGAACTGCCGTCGGCCATATCTCAGGAATGGATTATAGTACAGGTTCGGGAAAAAAAATTTTATAACAAAAGTGGCCTTGAGAAACGCTTGGAAATTATTTTTAGAATTGTAGATCCACTGCTAGAGGGAGTACCTTGTTACGAAAAAACGCCTTTAATTCAAGTTCTGCTTGACCGATTTTAATAAACTTGATGTTGTTAGAAAGAGCTTTTGTTACACAATAGAAAATTTGATGCAATATGATTAATAACATAAATGCTAGAGGGTGCTGTTTAATATTTTTTAATATTGTGTTTTCTCTTTACAATTTTAAATGGAAGCATACAAATTTAAGTAGGTCTTTAAAAAGTAGACTAAATTAGTAAAAGAGTGAAACTGCAAGTCAATATCGTTTTCCTATCCTGAGATATCGTAAGAAACAGGTAAATGGCGGGAATTGTTCTTCCAACGTCTAGTAGGCTAGTTCGCGTTAACGGAAATTATTAAATTTAGCCTGGATGAAAAGATCATATATTGGTCTGCAGTAATTTAAACTGTTGTCATACTAATGTTATGGTTGCCGCTAGATTACCTAAATGTAATGCTGTCGCTACTAACAATGAGAACATACCGGTTTTTATTGATATTTTATGCTTGTGATTTACTAACACATCGCTTGAAAACAAATATAACATTCTTATATAATTAAAAAAATGTTAGATTTATAACATTATTATTTTATAATTTGTTCTCATTGTTAGTAGCGACAGGATTACATTTAGATAATCTAGCGGGAACCATAACATTAGTATGATAACAGTTTAAATTAGTGCAGACCAATGTAAGATCTCTTCATCCAGGCTAAATTTAATAATTTCCGTTAACGCGAACTAGCCTACTAGACGTTGGAAGAACAATTCCCGCCATTTACCTGTTTCATACGATATCTCAGGATAGGAAAAAGATATCGACTTGCAGTTTTCACTCTTTTATTACTAATTTAGTCTACTTTTTAAAGACCTACTTAAATTTTTATGCTTCCATTTAAAATTGTAAAGAGAAAGCACAATATTCAAAAATATTAAACAGCGCCCTCTAGCATTTATATTATTAATCAGATTGCTTCATATTTACAAATTATCTATTGCTTAACAAAAGCTCTTTCAAACAACATCAAGTTTATTAAAATCGGTCAAGCAGAACCTGAATTAAAGGCGTTTTTTCGTAACAATGTTCTCACTCTCCCCCACCCATTATTTGAAGAGATAGACTAAAACTTGTCAAATAAAAAATATGCAGAATTTGTTGAGGAATCTGATTATAATATTTAATATGCCCCTTAATTGAATAAATTTGAAAAATTTTGTTTTTTAAAATTTTAACTATCAAATACGCCCACTAGCGGTGGACCTACAATTCTGAAAATAATTTCCAGGAGTTTCTCGAGGCCACTTTAGTTATAAAATTTTTTTTCCCCAACCTGTGCTATAATCCATTCCTGAGATATGGCTGACGGCAGTTCCTAGTTGGCCACCCCGTACATCTTATTAAGCATTTTTTAGAACTAATTAATTAACTATAAAACATAAAATCACCACTACATAATATACTTGTGTGTTTCCTCAAGAATGTATGCGTTTATTAAATAATTGTTTATTTAATAATGTTAAATTATTTACAACGTTAATTTCCTTATTTGATTTCTGGGTTAATCAAAATCCATTTCACATCCAATAATTAATGGTTTTTCTATGGGCGGCCCAATCCCGGCCATTTTTTAGCTAATGTTTTTATGCATAAATTGGAAGTTGAAATTTTGAATTAAAAGTTTGTGGCAAGATTGTATTTTCGCTTCCTTATATGTATGATATTTTAGAATGTTTTAACATTTTTTAATTTCCATTTTGTAGGTTGGAAGATCGTGTGGTGTTCCACGCCAGGTTTTTATTGTATTCTAGCTAACTGTTTTCTTTGTTGCTTTTGTGTGTTTCTGCGCACTTGTTGAGGGCTTTAACTTATTTGTTACGTTTTTGGTTTTCTGTGGCGTTGGCTAAGTTTTGTTGATTGGTTTATTTCTGTGTTATTTTATCTAAATTTTTTTATCTGTTTGACGATGTGATTGGATGTTTTCGGGTTTTTATGCTTTTGAGGTATTGGGTGTGTTTGGTTTGGTGGTGGATTAGTTTCTTTCATTTTTGAGATTAACTATAGGTCCTTTATTTACATCGTTGCGATTCTATAGGAACTTCTTTACAAGTGCAATGTTGTTTTCAGAAACAGAAATCGACATTCTTTACCTTAAGCTTAAGCTTAGGTTTACTATTTATGATTTTGATTGCGATTAATTAACAAATCTCAATTAGTCTCGTACTCAACCCGCAAACTCTGTTTATCAATATGTATGGTAATCGCGAGATACTAATTAAACTAATTTCGTAATTATGTACACTAGGAAATTACTAAATGTTACTTGAAAATCTTCTATGGGGAGCCGAATGATGAACGTTATGGATCCTGGTGGTCGTGAGTGATGAAAAACCCTTAGTTAATGATTTTAGGGTAGCAGCTGTCTGGTGATAGTGGATTCTGACGGGGAGCGAGGTATTTACTCTTTCCAAAGAGAAAAGCTTTAAGTACATCTGCGATTTATTTCTGAACGAACCGCTGGAATTTTGATCAAACTACCGAAAATGTCACCTTTTAATCACATGTGGGATAACGAAATGTTTTTAAATAGGGCTTACTTTATTTTTGCGGAGTTTACTATCTACAGGATTAAAACTTAATTTCTATATGGATTATACTAGGAAAACTTAATTATTAATTTATAAAGGGTAATCGCGACTTGTTTAAGCTAATTACGAAATTATGTACAATTTGTATTTACTAGATTAGATACTAGTTAGAGGTGTGTTTTATTCACTTTACTTCTATTTAGTGAAATGAATTTGGAACACAAGTATATTACGCTGCCCGTGGCAGCACTCATGAATTTAACCACTTTCTCGTTTTTTAGTAGGTTAGTCACACGCGCAGCAAATCTTTTCTTTGATTTATCATTGGAGATTGAAATATCTTTTTTTCCCGAGATGTTTGGCTTTTCGCCTTCACTTACCTCATCATCATCGGATAAATGACAGATTATCTGCTCCATATCGGATTCTGAGGAAGAATTATTACTTCATTTTCGTTTTTTGTTGCATGAAATTGAGATTTCGTAACGATTCGGGCTATACACATTTTTTTGCTGCGTTCACCTGGAGCTTGTATTTTCTTTGTTGGTGCTGAGATTGTTCGCATGTCTCTTTTCCAGTGAGAGTTTCTCTGGGGTCTCTGTTAGCATAACGGAATGCTGTATCCTTCTTGACGTTTTGGAAATTTGGCTGTGTTTTCGGTAAGGGAGACTTGACAACCTTATTTACCCTGTCCAACTGGTTCTGTTTCTTTTAGGGAATGGTTTTCTAATGATTCAAGCTCAATAACTGATTCGCATCCTTCATTACCGGTATTAAATGGAAAATTTTCATCAGAAAATGTTTCGATTCACAGGAAAAATTCCAGTCGATGCAAATCTAAACGTCTCTTTTGATATGGTTGCTACAGCAGAATATACTTTATTGAATAATTCTGCAATTTTGTACACTGTAATAGGTTTATTTCTTATGTGACAGTCACACGAATATTTACGATTATAAGTCCTCTTAAGAGGACTGTAAAACATGACGTCCAGAGGCTGCATTCTGTGACGAATGGGATGGCAAAGGTAACGTTATTTTGTTGTTATTGCGGCAAAATGTGTAGGCCTCCGGTGCGATGTGACTTCCATGATTATCAAGTATAAGTAGATCTGGCTTATCTCTCGTCGGCTTTGTGTAATTTTTAAAATGCTTCAGGCACGCAATGAAACGATCTTTATTGGTCCAACCATTTACAGAGCAGCCATGCGTTGGCGAGCGTAAATGAACATTGGAGGGACATATCCCCCTGCTGCGTTCCTACAACAAATAACCGTCGTGGTTTTCATCTCTCCATATTGTATATCTTGTGTGGTTTCCTCCTCTTGTATTTTACTACGACTTTTTCAAGATTTAAAAAAAAAAAAACAGGGTCACTTTATCCTCATTGAATCGCTTAATTCTGTCTAGACTTAAAGCATCCAATTTCTTATCGATAGGGAAGTACTTTTTTTTTAAATCCTTCCAACCAATCTTTTCCAGCCAGCTTACTTTCCCTGTTAAACATGTGGTTCATCTGAACTCTCTTTGCATATTCAAAAATTAACCTCCACAGCTGTATGGGAGTGTCTCTAGTCTCTATTACACACATTAGCCAGTATTTTAATATTGACGCAAATTTCAGCCTCCTGTTCTTTTGATGACCACTTTTCTTCCCATACTAGGACTACCTATTTCTAGAGTCTTATACCTTTGTTAGAAAGTAGCGAATGGAATGTTTTGGTGCATCTGGCATCTGGCTTACTCCATTTTTAACATCATCGACGGCCTTCGAGAGAATATGTGCGATCCATTTAGCTTTCTCAATCGATCGTTTATATGCTCTAGGCACCCGACATTACACACAATTGAAGTCGCGTAATGCTGCTCAACCTAGGAGTAAAGAAGTCACTGACTGTCATTACAACAACCATTCTAAGTATGGTTAAAATTTACTAAAAATAAAACATGATGTACATGATAAGTTATTGCATAATATTCACCTCGTAGAAAAAGTATGTGAACTTGTTACCTAGAGATGGCTTGTAAAAATGTTAAAAACCACCTTTGCTTATTTACACAACACACATGGAGAATGATACACTGCTTTATGGTAACTTTGTTCACAACTTAAAATTGTATGCCACGAATAGTTCAGTTCCTATTCGCTAGACGTGTACACGATGTTTGCGGTTATTTTAAAATATTTTCGGAGATTGCGGGATGACCGTAAATTGTGTTATTATTAATGCTACCTTTCTATCTACGGGAGAAACCATGTAAAACACCTTACACCGATATTCAAACAGCTCAGTCCGGGAAAATATATCTCCAGGCGCCACCACAATCGAAACTTTGCTAAAATAATTGTCTTAAGCTGGGTGTTAATTAACCCTACTTGATTGTGGAAAGTAGAATTGTGCTTACTCAGTAAACTCTTACACGAGGGTCCTACAACAAACACTCGTCCCAAACAATTCAACTCAAACTCAAATATATTTAGTACTACCCAGGTTATTAGAAACTTTTTGAATACACCTCGTAAACCAAAACTTCCAAAACAAAATTTATCACTCAAATTTAACTGCATTCACGTAACCAACAGTTATAAAAAAAAACTGAAATACACGGGTCGTCACAAACTTCTTGATTGTACCCTGTACATCCAGAATACCAAAGTTATAACACGTTAACTTAATATTTTCTACGTATCCCTCGTATACATATAAAGTTAAATCTCTACTTATTAATGCATAAAATATTTCTTCATTCAATGATCGATAATTAATTTTTAAAATTCCTAACCAAAAGAAAATCAATGTCATCGGCTTAATAATTGTTCCTTTATGATACCTCTGAATCGTATGGGACATTCGTAAATATGTAAGTTCTCAAAACTCCATCTCTTAGTTATACTTAATAAAATTTTTAAATCAACAGCTGATCCGTCATTAGTGTACTACGTTACACGAAACTAACATGAAAATCTTCTTTTTAAAATTAACCTGGCAAATATAACCTTTCAGGTTGTTTATTAATCTTAAAACCAAAATATGCAAAGTCTACATTTAAATTGTCGAAAACTAGGTCATCAATTAAGTAAACGTCACAAATGTTTCTCATAACTGGCTAAATAAACAACAGAATAAAAGTTAACGATAAATATATATATTGTCCTGCACAAAATAATAAACAAATGTTTACATACATTACAACAGCGTGGTTGAAAAACCACTGTCAATACAAATTTGCGTTTCTGCCAAAAATTCTTAGTACTAAAACAGCCAATACAACATAACTCGAGACCGATTCCCTTTTTCCTTTAACACTAATTAATTAAATAAAAATTACACAACAATACGCAAATAAAACTACCCAAAAAGATAATCGTGCTCAACTGAATTTTCAAGGTTCTTAAATGTAATTCTTACTTAAAGACTGTCCATTCATCCTACGCTTTTCCTGCTTCTCTCTTCCCGTAAACCAATTATTTGTAGTCCATGTGTATCCTTAGATTGCCTGAAGGCACATAACAAGTACTTCACAATTCCACAAACACTTATTCCTTTCGGTACTCGCGATTAGTCCAACTATACGAGGTTATTATTCCAATAACCCGTAATAATCTGTACACATTTGGTTGCCTCTATAAAGTTTCGTGTAACCTTTAGGACAATTAAGCCCTTCCTTACACAAATAAACCTTTAATGTCATATAAAATTGCTTTAACATTGGCTCAATTTACTACGAATATTTCGTTCACTTAAGGGTGGCCCCATAAATAATTTTAACTAAGGATCATTACAAGCACACGCGCCGCACTCAACACTATAACGTAACAACTGTTATCCTCTTATAAATCTGCTTACGCACTTTTTCTTGAAGAAAAATAAACTGATTTTATCTTCAATCTCAATTTTATTAATTGTTTTATTTATGAATGTCTTATACGATTCATCCCCTTTCGGGTTACGCAGTTGTTTAAACAATGACTGCCTTCAATATTATTCACAAATATAACTCAAACTCAACCCATTCTGATTTCACACTTCACCTCGCGCGCGCGTCTTCCACCGAGCTCTCACCAAAAAGCAAAAAGCAAAAAGCCCCCGTCAATCTCTGACTTTCCTATTTATACCTCAAGCCATCCATCTTTAAACATGTGTTCCTTCCTCGCTATATTCGCCAATGGTATTCACTCAAACTTTCTTAGTGCCGACTGATGCTACCCTCTGTACAAACACGCTTGTAATTACAATACATCGCCATGTTTGTTCTTACCTGCAAATTTTACAATTATTTTATGGAGAAGCCATTTCTCGTCATCACATTCATTCAGTGGCCACTCTGGACCATTACACAACTTTCAACGTTTATCTCTCACATGCGCTAATCCTCCTTCCGCAACATTTGCAAAAATAAGTACAGTCTAAGGTCTCAAATCCCATATACGTACACGTATTCTTAAAACTGATTGCACAACATTACGAGAACTTTCTATAATCAACAATTAAACATACCAAATCTTTCTCTACATATTTCCTAAAACACTCTATACTTATACCTTCACATCTTCCGGCAAAGATTACTCCTTTATCCTCCAAAATTCCATTCCTTATCCAGTAGTCAACAGTAGCAAAACATTATCGTCCCATCGACACATTTCTCTTCACATTTACATTCATCAGAATCTATTTATTCCAACACCAATGTCTCTATAACATTCAAATACACATCTGCATACTGAATGATATTTCTCCTAAATTGCCAGTGGCGTATCATCTACCCACATACATTATGCATACACAAAAGAAAAATTTTTTTTTCGTTCAAACTCAATACACCCGTACTCAAAACACGTAATACACGTCATTATAACATCTTACATACAGGGTGCGTCAACACAACCTTACACAGTGTTATCGATATAAAATGTTTAGTATTGTGATCACATTCCTTTAACAAAAATTAAGTGCATTTGTGCTAATAGTGCATTTTAATTGTTAATCGTAGATACTTGAATTTGTTCCAGGAAATAAAGAAATTAAGAAGCTTATGGAATTTTGGATTTTATAAGTCGCACCACAGTTTTTGAGCTCGAATTATTAATGGAATTGGCTTTAATTATATTTGAACTCTTCCATTAATACCATTTATGCAATACTTTCATCCGAAATAGGTAAATTAAGTTATTATCTACAACATTGTTAATTTTCCCTCTCTTCTTAGCCACCCCTCCTTAAGAAAACTATAAATGGTAACTGAAATAAATATAAAATATCTCTAAAAAACAAGAAACCGTAAAGTTATTTCAACAAATCAATATCTTTAGATTGTTTAATCGACTACGATAACTATTTATTCTTCTTTTTGTGTTTCGTTACAAAAGAATTATTCGCAGGACTACAGTTTTACTGTGCTAATTACTGGTTATGAATACATTCTCATCCAGAGTAAGATCGTCAGACGTAATTATGTGCGCTTTCAGTTTTTATTGTGGAGGAATTGAAGTCTACATCAATATGGAGATTTCCGATTAATTCGTTGGAGGCTAATTAATGCTTTTGCTCTACACAAGTCTTTTACAGCAAACTGGATTATTAAATATACAAATATACGGAAGTGCCATTTACGTTGTTCGCAACAAAAAACACCTTGCAACTTTAATACTTGTTTACTACACCAAGATGAGAAAAATACATGTAATTAAAATTTTTTTAATTCCCGCCCCCCATTTATTGTTATATTTTATACAAAATATTTTATTTATCATCTTACGCCTACTTTTGTATACAGTTCAGTTCTGGAAACAATAAAAAGTGAAACTAATTAGTTTTTCAAAACATTTTTTTCGTGAAAAACTGCAGTAAGTATCAAATATTTTAATTAGATTAATATCTTAACTAGATACAATATGTTAATACCCTTTGAATTGCTGATTATTAATTAATGAAAGGGTGGGTTGGTTAGTTGAGTCAGTGAGTCAGTGAGTGAGTGAGTGAGTGAGGGAGTGAGTGAGGGAGTGAGTGAGTGAGTGAGTGGAGTGAGTGAGTGGTAGTGAGTGAGTGAGTGAGTGAGTGAGTGAGTAGTGAGTGAGTGAGTGAGTGAGTGAGTGGGAGTGAGTGAGTGAGTGAGTGAGTGAGTGAGTGAGTGAGTGAGTGAGTGAGTGAGTGAGTGAGTGAGTGAGTGGTGAGTGGTGAGTGAGTGAGTGAGTGAGTGAGTGAGTGGAGTGAGTGGAGTGAGTGAGTGAGTGAGTGAGTGAGTGAGGAGTGAGTGAGTGAGTGGAGTGGTGGTGAGTGAGTGAGTGAGTGAGTGAGTGGTGGTGAGTGAGTGAGTGAGTGAGTGGTGTGGTGAGTGAGTGAGTGGTGGAGTGGTGATGGTGAGTGAGTGGTGAGTGAGTGAGTGAGTAGGTAGTGAGTGGTGAGTGAGGTGAGTGAGTGAGTGAGTGAGTGGGAGTGGTGAGTGAGGTGAGTGAGTGGTGAGTGAGTGAGTGAGTGAGTGGTGGTGAGTGAGTGAGTGGTGAGTGGTGGTGGTGAGTGAGTGGTGGTGGTGGTGAGTGGTGAGTGGTGAGTGGTGAGATGAGTGAGTGGTGGTGGTGGTGATGGTGAGTGAGTGTGGTGAGTGAGTGAGTGGTGGTGGTGAGTGAGTGAGTGGTGATAGTAGTGAGTGAGTAGTGGTGAGTGGTGAGTGAGTGTGGTGAAGTATGTACAGATGGTATGTATGATGAGTGGTAATATATGAATGGTGTGAGTGCTGAGTGTGTACGTGCATGAGTGCGGCTATGTGTGTATGTACATAATCATTTTCATAGGATAAAGTATGAAATATAGAAACTTGGTAATTGACATTTATTGTTATGGTCAAATGTGTAGATCACTACAACAAATTCTGTTTTGTATTTTGCATTTTAAATAAAATTTGTATATGATTATACTCAGATATCGCCTACTACCGACGGTGTGTGGGTGAATTCATATAAGGATAATTACCTTCGGTATGGAGTTACAGTTTGTTATAAAACAGCTGCGACTGTTTTAATCAAAATTAGTATTGGAACGCCTAGTAGCATCCCGCGCAACACTGCATAAATAATTTGTTGAAGTTGCTCAATTCTCCTATTAATTTGTCTAAAATCAAATAAAAATGTGGCAAATCCATTTAAACTACATAAACTGAGGTTTATTTCATTAAAAATGTCTACTTATTAGGTCAAATACTAAATACTGAATTCCTAAATTCGATATGCTTGAGTTTTTGCAAGTGATTTCACTTAAAATATACAGTATGGTGTTGCAATTAAACCCAATCATTTAAAAAGCGTTTCTAGTTGATTAAAACATAACTCGAATTTGAACCTTTCGTTGAGTTTTATATAGGATTCATGTCATTCACCTCGTACTATTAGCCGTAGTTAAAATGTAATATAGAATTGTAACAAAAAGTTTTTAATTAGTTGCAACAGTTGTAAACTTTCTCAAAGAATAAATGAGAAAGATAATGCGAGTCAGAAAGAATTATGCAATTATGCACCAACGACTGTAAGGTTGCAGTTTTAAAATCTAATTAAGTTGCACTTGGAAAGCAAAAATTGCTCTCTTTTTTTATGAAACAGAATTCTTTGCTAAGATTCGTCATTAGTACAAAAACAGTTACAAAATAATATTAAGCAACAGTTGAGAAAACAAAAAGAAGGCTCTTCAAAGGTTTTAAGCGATAGTGGAGAGAAGTACTCGAATTAAGAGGAGGTTAGATAAAGTTTGTTGTACGTTCAAAGTTAAAGTGATAAACTTTGCGGTACGATTATGTATGACTGATAATCGCTAGAACAAGTTGCATATTAGCAACATGCACATTTCCAATTTGGAACTTTCGCATTTGATTATTCATATCGTAGAATTGTTGACCATTCTCTTCTTCATCACAGATAGTCTAAATAAGAAAGATTCAGAAATAATAAGTTACAAATTAGCACTAACCAACTCACAGTTTCCTTCTGTGTTAACGTTTTTATTGATTGCGCCCTAGAATGTAAATTAAGCTAGTAATTTGTAGTTTATAAAATGTTTGGTTATAAAACAGACCAATTGTAATTTAATGAAACATGTCTACTATTTTTACTTTCTTATAGGAAAATCACCCAATAAGTAAAGAATTGATTTCGTGAAAATATCGAGGTTGAGTTTTCAACGGATTTATACGATTTCAGTATTTTTGAAACCAACTAGACCATTTTCAATTTGATGTATGTGGCGTATACCGGGTGGTGACTCGTCAAGCGCACCTTAGGGATTTACATGTATAATGTATAATATTGGCGTCCCATTTTAATTTATATTTTCAAAATTTTGTATGTCTTGTAGAAAATAAAATTAAATGTTATTTTAAATACTTTATTTTACATTTCGAGATTTAATCATCAAAAAATTAATTAAAATAAAGTACTCGCATTTATTTAGAAAATCGCATTGCCATGTAATTTTAAAGTATCTAACAATTTCAATTACAAACGTCAAACAGTTTTCATTTTATGTTGCAAGATTTAAATAAATAATTGAAAATGAATTCACATTCCATATCGGAAAAAGTAGAAATGATTAAACTGTTTTATGCCGGTAATAGTGCTCGATAACTTAGTGCGTTATTTAGTGTTAAGTATGCAGATAGGCCAATACCTGCGCACACAACCGTAACTCGGATCGTACAGAAATTCGAAAGGACAGGAAGTATTGCATCAAATTGCAGATGCAATAGGATTAATAACGATCATGGTGTTGATATGGAATTGGATAGTGCGATCAACGTTGTAACAAGAGTTATCGAAAACCCGAATACAAGTTTACGGCAATTGGGGCAACAATTTGGCATGCACAATACAAACGCTCTAAAAATTTTACGAAAAGCAAAATTCCATTCTTTTTTTGATGTTTTCAACATCATCAAGAACTATTACCAAGAGATATGGAAAATAGAAGAGAGTTTTGCTTTGAAATGGTAGAACGAATAAATGCTGACCGAAATTTATTAAGCTGCGTATGTTTTACGGATGAATGTACGTTCACATTAAATAATGAACCTAATGTTCAAAATTGTCGAACATGGGCCACTGAAAATCCTTATAATATGGTGACGACAAGAACTCAATACCCTCGTAAAGTAAATGTGTGGATTGGAATTTTTGGTCATCAAATTATCGGTCCCTTTTTCATTGACGGTAATTTAACAGGTGAAATTTTTTGCAACTTCTCCAAAATCAGATAATACCAGCACTCATGGAGGCCGCAACGGCGAGAAATGTTCAAGCCTGGTTTCAGATGGATGGTTGTCCTGCGCACAATTGTCGCAGGGTTCGAGAATTTGTAAACAATCGATTTAATAATAGAGTGATTGGTCCAAATTGTGAAATAAAATGTGCAGCTAGATCACCAGATCTATCGCCGAATGACTTTTTCCTTTGGGGACACTTAAAATCTAAAATTTATGATGGCCATACATTTATAAATACAGAAGAATTAAAGAATCGTATCAATATCGAGTGTTATCGAATATCACCAAACCAGTTAGCAAATGTCAGACGAGAATTCTACGATCGTTTAGGATATTGCCTGGCAGTCAATGGTGGAATATTTGAACATTTAATTCGTAAATAAGTTTATTATTATTTTCATCGAATAATGTTTTTCAAAACTAATAAATTCATTTTAAAGCGTTGTTTTATTTTTGACAACGAAATAGATATTTCAAAATTGCATGGCAATGTGATTTTTGAAAATAATTTTAATTATTGATTTTGCAATAAATCTTTATGCAATAACTTGTAAAGCATAAAAATATGATATCTTATTTTACTTTCAATAGTGGGACCAATTTTCAAAAGTTTAAAATAATATGGAGAGCCAATAATTAGCAATTTAATATTTTACATGTAAATCCCTATGGTGCGCTTGACGAGTCACCACCCGGTATATGCGTGTGGGTGTGCTTGTGAGAGTGCGTATGCGTGTGCGTGTGCATGTGCGTGTGCGTGTGCGTATGCGAGTGCGTGTGCGTGTGCGTGTGCGTGGGCGTGTGTGTGTGCGTGTGCGCGTGTACGTGTGCGTGAGCGCGCGTGTTCGTATGTGATTTTGCCTGTGAGAGTGAATGTGCGTGCGAGTTAGCGTGAGCATGTCCTAGTTCGTGGGCGTGTGCGTGTGTATGTATTTGGGTGTGGGTGTGAGTGTGAGTATGGGTGTGCATATGCGTGTGAGCGTGTGTCTAACTACGCTAACTTAAAGTTATAAAGTTAAAGTTATAAAGTTATTTTTGAAATTTGTGGGTTCTATCAATTATTGATTAAGATATATTTACAAATAAAAGAACTTTGTATAAGGCGCCTAAGTACATTTTGTGAATATCTTTATGAAAGTTTTGATTAGGGTGATAAATTGACGATAAAGGATCAAAATAGTACATAAGCACTTCTTGTGAATATTTCAGAAAGTAGCGTACAGCAAAAAACGTACACAACTTTTTTAAAGATGATTCAGTAAGATACTCTTACAATGCTTTTTCATATGAAACTAAATAAGACTTAAAAATGAAATTAATTGAAAAATTTGATGTATGTATTCAAAAGTTAATTTGATATAGGGTTGAGCTTCATGTTATGATGACGTTTAATTTATAAGCCATTTGTTTAATAGGCATTATACTTGAAAGTTATTAAATTATTCGGTGCGATGTAGCCAATTTTAGACATACATCACACACACACACACACCCGCACTCGCACTCGCACTCGCACTCGCACTCACACTCACACTCATACTCACACTCACACACATACTCACACTCACACTCACACTCACACTCACACTCATACTCACACTCACACTCCCACTCGCACTCACACTCACCCTCACACTCACACTCACACTCACACTTACACTCACTCACACTCACACTCAGACTCACTCACATTCACACTCACTCACACTCACACTCACATAACACTCACACTCACACATGCGGTTACTGTCATACCATTTCCAAAGCCATTACCAAATTTTATTTCAATAAGTAAAAAGCGTTTTTTTTTCTAAAAAAAATCCCTCGTAGGAGTTTAAGATTAAGGTACCTACTACCTAAGTTAATTTATTAATTAAGTCAGATGTCACACGTATATGTTGAAAGAATCTATGTAACGTAGCCCAGTTGAGCCATTAGAAATTATTTGTTCGCAGTACGATAAATTACAAACTTCTTTAACACCAGCCCTAGTAGAAAACGGGCACCATCCCCTCCAATTTTTTTACGTCATAATCCCCCCCCTGGAACACTTTGGCCGCCATTTTTCTATATGCCTACGTGGAGATCGTATTTTTTTCACCTGAGAATAAAAAGATTTGATCTGTTATTAATTAGGATCCATTTTTATCAAAGGAGATTGCGTAATTATTATTACATTTTTTTAATCCCATCTACAGATTGTGACCTAATTTATTTATGCATTGGGGGTTGTACTCTAATAAGGGGTCTTAGTCTTGTAAGGCGGGAATCTGTGTTTATTATTATTAAACAGTTATACAACTTCATTTATATTAATTGGAAAGTAGCAACCAGCCGTCGACATTGCGCTAATTAATCTGTTTACAAACATTTTAAAATTTTTGTGACCCTGGGATACCTTTGACAGCCAGTTTTTTTATATGCCCACGTGGGGATCGTATTTTGGTCTATTTTGGAAAGCTAATAAACAATTGGATTATTTTTTGATATTAAAGGAGCTGATCAAGATAAAGGTAGCATATAAAATTGATTTTTAAATACGCTGTTAAATTCTAAATAAGGATAATAAAACAGTTAATGGGTATTGCGTAATCAGTTAATTAACTTGTTGTTATAAAAAAGTGAATGTACTATTTCGCAATTGGACGTAAACAATAATAATAATGAAATATGAAATATGAAGGCATCGCATCGCTAAATTTTGCCTATATGATTAGATTTAATGTTTGTTAAAGCATTGCCGGACACTTTTCGCGATAAAGTCCTTGCCCTTATCCGGCTATATACTTTGAGGTATATTTTCGCATCTTCGAAAAATAACCGAAAATTCGTCGATTATAGAACAAGTAGTTTTCCAGCTTCAGAGCTCGTGTCCACGCCATTTTGCTAAATACATCGATAACCGTTAATATATAATTATACCCGTCATTATATTTACTTCTCATATCGCGAAGACTCCGCCTGTCATAACTCAAAAAAAAATGTTACCCACAATGTACCTGTTTCGAGTAAATTTCTCACTACAGGTTTATATAAAGTGTACGCTACTTGTTTCTGTAACCGCGCTCTAATATCATCCCTAGGGGCCTGCTTATAAATCTAAGTTCCTTTTTGATAGGGGTTAATCTGCTAAGGCAGTTCTTGTATGTAAAATAGACTTATGCAATGGTATGACAACCCCATTTTCGGTAAATCCCGAAAATTTAAAAATAGTACTTTAATAAGCGGTCAGCATGCATGCTTAACCTGAGTATAAAATCTAAAGCCGGTTTTTTTGACAGAGGCATTTCTGATGAGACAGAACTTCTATGTATGTAAAATAATATAGAGGCGAAATCTAGCTTAAAGTAGAGGGCACAGCATACATCACAATATTAAATAACCTGTTTACGCAAATATATATTTGGTTTTGGCTGTTGACGGTTTACACGAAGAGTTTGATAGACATTTTATTCTAAGTTAGTTAGTAATTTAATTTAATTATACAGATTCGCAATTGCATTGCATCTCTCGAACTAATCTAGCATGTGATAGCTAAAAGCCCCGATATATACATGCACGTAAAATATGTACGGTGTTTATTATTATTGTTTACGTCCAATTGCGAAATCGTAAATTCACTTTTGTATAACAACAAGTTAATTAACGGATTACGCAATATCCATTAACTGTTTTATCATCATTATATAGCATTTAACAGAGTATTTAAAAATCAATTATATATGTTATCTTTACCTTGATTAGCTTCTTTAATATAAAAAAATTATCCAATTATTTATTAGCTTTACAAAATAGACCAAAATACGATCCCCACGTGGGCATATAAAGAAAAATGGCTGCCAAGGTGTCCCAGGGTCACAAAAATCCAAGATAGCAAAATGTTTTTAAACACCTTAATTAACGAGATGTCGACGGCTGATTGCTACTTTCCAATTAATATAAATGAAGTTGTATAACTGTTTAATAATAATAAACACAGATTAAGGAGCCCGCAAACAGATTCCAGTCTTACTAGACTAAGACCCTTATTAGAATACAACCCCCAATAAATTAGGTCATAATCTGTAGATGGGATTAAAAAAAATGTAACAATAATTATGCAATCTCCTTTGATAAAAACGGATCTTAATTAATAACATATTAAATTATTCTCAGGTGAAAAAATACGATCCTCACGTGGGCATATAAAAAAAAATTGGCAGCCAAGGTGTCCCAGGGGACGGGGCTTGTGAGATAAAAAAAGTGAAGGGGATGGTACCCGTGTTCTACTAGCGCTCTAATCTATAATACTGATTTTAATTCTTTGTAATCCTCAGTAAGAGTTTAATGGTGTAGGTACATTAAGAGAGACTTACTAATTTAGGATATTTGCAGTGTGACTTTCAATTTAGCTTTCGAATAATAATAAAACTTTATATAAAAAATAAATCCTTTATTGAAGGTATTAAACCTTTAGTAAAGCCTCCATATAACAAATTGCGGAGAAAACAGGTATATGTGCAAAAGTGGCACATTAAATCGCTTGAAAAAATACATGATATACAGTTATAAAGCATCTCACCCGTTAAGAAAAGACCAAACTAAGACTAAGTTACCACATTTGAAAATGAGACTATCAAAGAATGTATTACTTAAGAGGTACCGATTTTATATTATGTTACACAACTAGAACTTTCAACATTGTTTTTTGCTTTTGTTTTAAACAAAATAACCATTTTAATTAACTTTTTATGTTTAAATCGTTATAGTGAAATTTTATTACAAAGGATAAACTATAGCAAATTTCCTGCGGCTGCAAAATTAATTTTGACAAAAATAATTATTTAATTAACTTTTACCACTTGTGGAGTTATGATCTGGAGTGTATAACGTTAATATTTTAAAACGGATATGTAATACCATTTTATTTAAAATATATAATTACACCTATCTTCTGTATGAAAAACTTAATATTTTTCAGTATTTTCGGTTTATGTGAAATTGAATATGTAGCGCTATAACGTAATTAAAATTTATAACTTATTCAAAATGGATTAAATTTAATTGCCTTTGTTTGTATATAGCTAAAATAATATGAATATCGAAACATGTTATTTTTTTATTACCCTTAAGGAAATGTACAAATGCGGAGGCTTTCCAGACCGTTCAGTCGGAAATCCTAGTTTTTTTTATGTGTTTAATCGCAGACATTAGGCCAAACCAACTATCTTTATGTTTTAATTTTATTATGAATAATACAACTTTAGGAGAAGCTTTTATAAAAAAGCTTGTCTAAAAGCCAACTATCTTAAAGAAATATGAAAATGTAAACTTTCACCATTAACACTCATAATAAAATACTTACCTTTTTTGGGATATAACAGTTTGAGAAACGTATAAGCCAACTATAAAATTGTAGTAAAGAATAACTAGGTCATTAAAATTAAATATTGTTAAACTGCCTCAAAGATGACAAACCAGAACACTCTCTACGTTTCTCAAACTGTTATATTAATAGCAGGCTTATGTTTATGTTTGAATTTTTCAAATTTGACAAAATTTTTTACTACATCTTTAACAATTTTTATCAAACATTACTACTGACGAAGATAACTGTAAGTGTTATCGAAACGTTTAGATTGTATAATTTAAAGTACACCATTAAAAAATCCCAAAAAAGATAAGTATTTTATTATCTTAAAGAAAGCTCGAAAATCTGATATTAACAACAAAGTACTTTAGGATCTTGTATAAAGTAGCTATTAGGGCTTACGAAACCATTTTTTTAATGTTTAAATTCACTTTTAATGGTTATTTAGTTTTCTAAAAAATATTTGTATAATTATTTAAAAAAAAAGGCTTTACACTTTTTCCTCTAAAGTTAACGGTTTTAGACAAAAAATACTTTAGCGACCTCTATAAATAACGTTACCTTTGAACCGAGTTCGACCAATCTGATAGAAAAGCTTTACCTAAATATGAAGTTTCTATAGCATCGGTTAGTTATTTTTATAATATCGTGAAGTATCGACATCGATTTTTAATTTGTAAGAAATTAAGGTATAGTCAGTTTTTGATTAAGGGACGTATATCATGATGTTTTCACATCACACAACATGCACAAAGAAAAATAAATTTAGATGTATAAGTAATCCACTGAAGGGTATTTCTATATTAATAACGGCAGCTTCATATATTAATGTTAACTTTGACAGTTTGCTGCTGCCAAAATAGTTCTACTAATACCAACAAACAATGTAAAGTGAACAGTGCTCAAATGAAATAACTTATCGAATTTATATCTAGGTACACTGAGTAAGTGAAAAATTTAAAGTTCATAACCTACAGTGGGCTTTAGTTTCTTAACCTGTGGGTAAAGCACATCACAAGCAAAAACTAGAGTTGCATACAGCTGCTATATCATACGAATAAGCCATGCAGGAACGTGCGCAAATATTATTTTATAGTTACTTACTCTTCAACAGCTGGTTGAAAGATTTCCGCAATCAATAACAGTTCGTATCGATAGTGGGTATTAAATACTTGATTCAATTGAAGTCAATCTATATGTTCCTTATCGGATGATCAACGAGGAAGTGTACTCTTAACGTTTTCAAGAAAACCGATTTCGGAAAGTGGTTATGGTATGATGAGGATGTGAACATAAACGTACCGAAAGAATCTAAATAAATCAAAATCTTAGTTACGAAGCCAACGATATTTATGGAAATTTTAAGTATGTAATCAGTAACATAAAGGGTGTGAAAACCTTCCAATGAAACTAAAAGTCACTTTTGTGTTAAGGAAACTCGTATCCGTACTAAATGAAATAGAAATATCTATTATTAGTATTAAGTAAAGTAGGTCCGTGAAACAAAGCCGGTTTGACTGAAACGTACTACTCTGTCAAGAAAGTACCGGGAATTGATCATTTAAAAAACTCGCTTAAAGGGATTGTTGAAGTTTTTTTCTGTCGCTAGGTTGACACAACTGTTCTCTGTACTCACGCGGAGTTTGAGCATCGTCTGTCATTTAGCTTGTTTACAGTGCTCCGTTTTGTCAGTTCATCTCAAGTATCGATTAAAGCATCTGTCTTAAATTTTCATTTCATATGGAATTTCGCGTTGTAAATCTTTGAAAACGTTACATAAGGGTTACGGTAAATCGGTTTTATAAAAAATACGTGCGTATGAGTGGTATAGTGCATTCATTCCTCGCTCTGGTCGGCCATCAACGTCTTTAACTCAACTTAACATAGCTAAAGTGAAATAAATGGTGACTGAAAATCCACAAAAACGCATTGCAATTGGTAATGAGACATGGGTTTACAAGTTTGACATGCAAACCAGTCAACAAGCTTCAGAAGGGCGACTTCCATTTGAGCCGAAACCGAAAAAACCACGTCAAAGTCAATCAAAAGTGAAGTTGATGTTGACAGTTTTTTTTAGATTATGTTGTGGTGTTGTGCACTCAGAATTCTTGCCAGAAGGCGAGATAGTAAATAAAGTATATTATATGGGAATTATGCGGCGTTTGAGAGAGAAAATTCTTCGAAAAAGACCAGATTTGTGGAAGAAAAACTCATCGATTTTATGTCACTACAACGCATCATCTCACAAGGCTATCATTGTTAACAAATTTCTCGCCCAAAAATCAACAAATCTTATCGAACAACCATGGTATTCTCTTGATATGGCTCCGGCCGACTTTTCTCTCTATCCAAAACTCAAATTATCACTTCCAGGCACCCGTTTTCAGTCGATAAATGGCATAACAGATAATTAGCGGCAAAAAATGGCGTACAATACTTCACATCAAGTAGCAGGTTTACATTAACAACATACATGTTTAAATTTATAAAATATGGACATCGAACGTAAAATATAAAATTTAATGTGCATATGTATAAAAAAACATTTGTAGGTAACATATAACAACAATTATTAAATGGCGTCAATATTTAACAACAACAAATAACGCCAAATTGTAACATTATAAAAAAAGCGATGATGTAATAACCAATTTGTAAATGATCGAATAATTTTAATTAATATAAAAAATTACCAAATAACAATCGCTACTGCTGTCGGCTCATCGGTAGATTGAGATAGGGAGAGTTCTGATTTAGAGTTTAATTAACATACCTGAAATACTGCCTGCTTCTCATAAGCTTAATTATTTTCACTTCTACTTAATTCATAAAAAAAATGTTATTTGAAAATTATGAAAAAATGATAAAATCTCGAGCGCCATGTTGTTTATATATATATATATATATATATATATGTATATATATAAATTTATTTATAAAAGTATGTAGAACTTGCGTTGTAAAGTGTAATTCAAGTAAAAATTGCCATTTAAATTAGAAAATACTGACATACGTGCCATTAAAAATAATTATTATAAAAATGCCATATAAAAGTATGCATTAAAAAATATGAGTAAAATAATTGCAAACTAAATGCAAAATAAGTGCAAAGTAATTAAAAGTAAAAAAGATAAAAGTGGGTACTTAAAAGTGAGTACTTAAAAGTGAGTACTTAAAAGGTGCCTAAAAAAAAAGCAAAGGCTATAGTTTTAAATATAATGAATTAGAAAATAACTTACCATCACAATCTGATGGTACAAAATATAAAATTAGGTAAAAACCATGCTTACTGCTGTAACATTCAGCATTAAGTGAATTAAAAAAAAAAACTTTCAGAATAACTCAAATGAGTATTTCCCCCTAAAAGTTTTCACGCTTGCGCGGATACAATAATATAAATCCAATTTTTTAAGAAAGGGAACTATAACTATTTATGTACTATTACACCCAAAAGATATGTTCTAGGAAATGCAAATTAAGTTGCCATTCTCAATTCTACATATTAATAATTAAAAACTTTTCTAATATTACGCCAAATAAATGAACGATTCTTAAATTAATGTACTTTTTAATACAACCACAAAAAAAGGTTGTTACAAACATTATTAATATAAATAGAACAAGTAAAATAATAAAATAAGATTGTTGTGTATAAGTACCCAGAGACTAAAATTCAATGGTGATACGTGTCAATTCTCAAGATACTCAATCGTTGAATAGTAGCAAGTACGTGTTACATGTTGTGCTTTTTAAATTTTTTTCTTTGTTAGTATATTATGAATGACTGGCGGTAGCTTATTGTATATTTTGAGAGAGTTTCTTACGTAGGATCTCTGATATATTGAATTCTTGCTGAAATCTATTCTAAGTAAGTTGTTTCTTGTGTTGTGCTTGTGAAAATCGGATTTTTGAAAAAATTATTATTATGTGAGTATATAAGCAAATTATAGACCGTCATAATGTCGTGTTGCAAAAAAAGTGGTCTGCAACTGTCATGTTTCGTTAAGTCAAATATAGTTCTTATCGCTCTTTATTGAATCTTCAGAATATCTATAAGGTGTTGTATATGACCCCAATAAATTAAGCAATAACGAAGTATGGATTGGAAGTATACACAATAAATTTTTAACAGGGTATTACGGTCGCAAATTGGTTTTAACATACGTAAATAGAAAAGCGCTCTGTTTAATTTGTTTCCTACTTCTCTAGTTTGGTCAATCCACTGCAACTGGTTATCAATGATTACACTCAAATGTTTTGTTGAAGTAACAAAATTTATTTTACTATTATCCTTAAAATTTTGAAGAAGCTTTATTTGGTATGTACTATTTAGAAAGGAAATAATATTAGAATTATTCATGAATGATAGAAATAGAAGCGGGCCAAGAATAGAATCCTGTGGTACTCCACGACTAACCTCAACTTTTGTTGCAAACCATAATAATAATATTTATGCAACAATCATTCACGATCGATAAGGTCGAATGCTTTGGACAAATCCAGATTTATATTAACAATGAGTTGTTTTTTATTTAAGGCATCTAGCACAACATGAAGTGTATTGTGTAAAGCCACAAAACCATGTTAATTATTGTTAAATAGTTGGTACGTTTCAAATATGTTGAAATTCGGTGTTTTAATGCAGTTTCGAAAATCTTACTGAATACTATTGGAATTGATGTAGGTCTAAAGTTACTAATATCTTTATTATTATTATTTTTGTTTTTATGCAGCGGAATTAGTTTTGCTTTTTTTAGTTCTCTCGGAAAGTATCCAGCTTCAAAACAGGAGTTTACAATGTATGATTATACACATGAAATAATCTTTGAGCACTATTTTATCAGTGACACTGGGATATCATCGACACCATTGGATGATGTGTTTTTTAAGTTACTTATTATATTTTCAATATCACATTCTGTTTTTCATTGACCAATTCCCGATACTTTTTTGGCAGAATGTGTATACAATATCAATTTATTGCAGAAACTTAGAAATTTTTTTAACACATCTCGTTTCCTTAAAAATAATTGGTTAACAAACGCAAACATGACAAAATGGCGTCAACCTAAAAGAATCAAACAAACTATACATTTTCTGTTCAACCAATCCAAATTCTTTATTTATCAGAAATTCTGAACTAACATAAGTCCAGAGTCAATCTGTAAGCGATGTTGCCACGTATACTTTTACAGAAATAAATACGTGCTGTGTAGTTTTCACTTAATCCTTTAAACTAAAAACAAGCACCTAACTACCTTTGGTTGGTTGAAGAGAAAGAAACTAGTTAATCGTCACTTTTCGACAAAGCTGAGAAAAGTATTTCAAAATGACAACTTCCATAAGACTGCGTATGTTGTAGCCGTAAGAATCAAACGCTGCCTATTAGCTAGTAAACCGGTAGAACAAAGTAAATGATGACTCACAATTAATTAACAATCTCGGGATATAGGTATAATAAATAACACAACCGTTTATATTTAAATTGATAAATGTAACTTAATATCAATTGCCGCTATTAATATCTGTTCATTCTAATTTTCCATACCCAACACTGTGATAGGAAGCACCAGGTTTATTGGAACTGTACTCTAAAAAACAAAGTTAAATTCAGTTATGAGACCAACATGATAACATAAAGAATGGAACAGAAAAAGAATCTTTGAGAAAGGATCCTCTTTAATCTAAATTTTTATTCAAATTCAGCGAAGCAGAGCTTAGAATTTAAAAAAAGTATGTTTTCATTGTTATTAATAAAGGAAAACTGCGTGTTTAACTTGATGTATAAAATAATCTTTGAGAAAGGAATGAAATGTGTTTTCCAACCCAAGTAAAGCATCCGCCGACTAATACACACTTTTTTAATATAAATCAATTAACGTACATTAATCAACGTTACTTAATTTCTCACATGAACAAACAAAACAAATAAACAAAAAACAATATTACACCAATGGCGTTTCAAATTATATCAAACAATTAAAATTTAAAATTTACAAGGAAAGGTTTTGTCCCTGTTACACGATTATTGAGTTTACGTTAATTTGGAAAAACAAACCAAAGATAAATAATTCGAAAATATTTTAGATTGCAGCAAGCAGTCGCACATCAAAAAGTAAATCACTATCCGAATAATATATTTACCTATAACGCGGTAGTTTAATTAATAATACCAACGTAAACTGCTGAGCGCAAGGGTAAATGAACTAACAGCCCTACAAACTAGCATCCGAACCTTAAAAAAGTGTCCAATTTAGTACGCAACCATCTGAAATTTAACTTCAAACACAAAATTAATAAATTAATATAAAAATTGTTGCATGGGTGCAAGTCCTATTAAACCATCGTTGGGAACGGGCATGACCAACGCGATTATGGTTTTTGGGAATCTATAACTCCATACCCATCAAGAGAACTTCAGTTATTGACAGAGCAATGTTTGAAGATGAGGACCGTTTAAACCAATACTAACGCCAGGGGGAGGTTGCAAAAAAGTTTCGCAGTTCGCGCCAGTTAGCTGATTTAAAACACCACATAGTTCTATCTGTTTTTCCAGTAACAGTGGGATTAGGTACAGAGAAAGTTATTTCGATTAGGCAGTGGTCTGTTTGGCCAAGTGGGGAAATGGGTCTTGTTTTATGGACAAGTGGGTTAGTTGTAAGGAATAGGTCCAAGACGTGTGGAATATGGTTGGGGTTGTCAGGGATTCTGGTTGGTTCGGAAATGATTTCTGTGAGATCACAGGATACAGCAAATGCTTCTGTACTATGACCTGCGGGATTAATGGTAGATGAAAACTGAAGCCAACTAGAGTTGTGAACATTAAAATCTCCCGAATTGAGATATCGCAAGATGGAAACTGTGATAAGAGGTAGTCTATTTTCAGACTAAGGTAACCAAAAAGATCTTGGAAGTTATTATCATTGGGAAACCTATACAAACAACAGTAGAATTTCACAAACTGGGGCCCAGAATGTTTGAACCAAATCACGTCGAACATGTTCTTTTCCAAAGGGGACATCCTCTTACAACCTACGTTGTTCTTGGTATACGCATTTAAGGCGAAAGTTAGAGTGGATGTTCTATCTGGGATACTGCAGGTCAGGCGAATCAGTGCTTCCGGGGGAGACTTGTGTTTCTGATAGAAACAGAATGTCCGGTTGCACTTGTTCAAGGTGTAGGGTAACAGCATTAGTATTCGACCTGATACCATCTATGTTGCAGTAATGTATCCGAATGTTGGTGCTTTCGATGACTGAGGTTGCCTGAGTCCTGCCCTCCCGGGCATTCGAATGGGACAGGATTGTATTCCCGGCAGATTTTGTTCCTCTTAGCCTTGATTATGGGGTTGGCGAATCCCCCAAAGTTCTTGGGACGGATCGACGAATCGATGTGAGAGTGTGGGCGTCTCGCCCTACTCACCTAGGGTATACCGTCTGTTATAGAACTCGTCATTTTAAGGGTTTAGCTGTTAAAACGCCACGCTTGGCTAGTGCGTGTTGGCGAGTACATAAGAAATACAGGAGATAGTGCCCGGCAGCCGTTACCGAACTCAGAAAATTGGAGCACCAATATTAAGGAGTCCACGGTAAAGGTGGTGGTGTTTCACCTGGCAGCATGGGATATACATGCCTTCCACCTATGAAGTTATAAAATATTACAGCTGAAAAGGAAACATTAATTAATTTAAACTGCATCATGCAAACAAAATTTTTGTACGATTGTAGAGTAAAGTAACTGCGTTGAAAACAAAACTGAATATTGATTAACCTAATTAAAAAAAAGATCGTGCAAAGGCTATATAGTAGCCTAATCTGTTTATGATTAGTTTCGTGGCTGTTGACAACATTAAGATTGAAATAATTTGTTTACTTGGTTCATAATTTAGGTTCCGACTTGCATATTATTTTCATTTTAAATTAATCAAATCTGTTTTATTATTGTGAATTAACTTACCGTTTCTATTTCTTAAATTTCACTTTCATTTAACTGAAGGCTCTGTCATGTATTGTCATATCTTTTGTCCTTTACATTTATGTTAATATGCTGACAGAAAATAAGGTTCTTTATCGATATCCGCTACAGGGAATTAAGCTTAACATGTAAAATGTTCCGACTTCCCGCATCTTTCGGAATTTATGATCTAACCACCCTAAAGTATTGTCATTTTGTCGCCAATTTTTAATAAGATGCATCTTTATTAGTACGGTTTTTTATTGTATCGTGTTGCCGTGATAATCTGCTTGCTTGATTACTTACGATTTTTATTAACATACTAGTGGTTCCCTCATTTAGATGCTCAATTTACGACACGTCTCCGTGCACTACTTAATTGGTTTAGATTTCGAATTTTCCGGGTTCGACACGCACATGTTTCACTTCCAAGATCGACTAACAAAACAAATACACTAACACAAAATTTGTTAATATTTAAGTGATTGATTACACTTATTGCACTGCATTTTTAATTTCGAAAAGTATAAGATTATAATAATGTATCTATATATAGTTGGTTATGTCACTTATTTAAACTAAGTTAGCACTTTAAATTATTTAAAAATTATTCACTCTTCAGAACGTAGCGTATACACGTCTGTACTCAACGAGCGCACATATCTGTCTTGTATCTGGCCTAAACGTCTTATGCAGAGTTTGACTTATATGAGCCTCTTTAATGTTGATTATTTATTGCTTTAGTTATATGTTTGTTAGTAAACTATATATTGTATATAACGTGCTTTGATTTTGTTGTATTGCTAGGATGCACAACCCCGAGTAAACCAGTATTAGCTACTGTGTTACTGTGCAGGTAATGTTTTTGATTGTTTCATGCTTTTTGATTGTTTTGGTGTTGTATGCATTCGAAACTCGTACGTGCTTTTGTTTAACATTAAAGTGGTGGTTGTTAAATTAGTAATATGAGTAAGTACATTTAGGGTCATTTGATTTAATATTCGATCATTCAAACAGACACACACGCACCCACACACACACACACACACACACACACACACACACACACACACACACACACACACACACACACACACACACACACACACACACACACACACACACACCGACACCCACACTCACACTCACACTCACACTCACACTCACACTCACACTCACACCTACTCCCACACCCACACAAAAAAAACACACACACACACACAAATACACGCACACGCACATGCACGCACGCACGCACGCACGCACGCACGCACACACATACACACACACACACACACACACACACACAAACACACAAACACACAAACACACAAACACACACACACACACAACACACACACACACACACACACACACACACACACACACACACACGCCCCCTCTCTGCAACGCACAACATGAACGCATCCACCAGAAAGCACACTTACAAAAATCTTCACGCACGTGCGCATGCGTCTAAAAATTGAGTATGTGGGAACACTAAATTACAAAACTAATTTTTCTGATCATTTTTCCCAAATTTTTTTTGTGTTTTGACGTTCTAACTGTTTTTATTACTTTCTTAATGTAATACACAGTGTGACGTTACTTCACAAAGAACCCCATTATATCAGCGAACTTAATTTCTTGTCATTAGGCGAGTGTGGTCGAAAAAACAGAAATGGCTTAGGAACCTTCCTACTGCCCAAAGAACGAAAACAGTGTACGCTCACGTTACTGAAATAGAGACAAGTTAAATACATATACAGCATTAAGGTCAAACAAAATAATTCCTAGTTACAGGGTCTGACACGTGCGTATTTTAGTTTATAATATTTTACTTCGCGTTCTTCACCTTATTGTAGAGTTTGTGTAAATTTACATAAGAATTTAGCTTTAGGTAAACACGTATGTTACATGATCGAACCTATTACCTCTCGAGTGTTAATTAAATAGGTCGTATAATCACTGACCCTCCAGCTCGGTCTTCAAGCGAAAATTTCCAAATGGATAGCCTTCAGTTTGGTTGTTAAAAAAAAGTTTTGAGTATAACAAATGTTTGCTCCTGTATTCTTATTATGATTATCCACTCTCCGCTATAGTACAAATCGCTATCGATTACCGCCTACGCATTTACTAGAACGACTTGCATTAAAATTGCTTTGTGATTGTTAGATTTCTTTAATTACCTTCCAATCCACATATACATATGTAGGTATAGAAGGTTATCCAATCGACTTTTATATACTATCGCTAAGTCGACTTATTAGCTCGTTTTACAACTTTTCGCCAAGATCGGATTCTGGATGTATGTATGTGTGGATGCAGGTTACTACCCATGATAACTTTAGAACCAAAGTACTTAATTACTAAAAAAAATTTTTCATTAGGATTGGAGCTGATTACATTTTGGGAGAAATCCAGTGGCGGAGAGGGAGGGTGGTGGTTTATTAGGGTCGGTTTTTGGTTTTTACCAAATATTTCCAAAACAGCTGCATATTTCAAAGATATAAAAATACCTAGATATAGAACTTAAACATATTGATTAATTATATTCTATTCAATTTTTTCATACAACGCGTAATTTCGCGGCAAAAAATTCCTAAAGTAGAGTTTTTTCAATATCTGACTAACGATTCATTTTACAAGAAAAAGTGTAGACATATTTTTTAACGAAAATTTAATTTTACACAACTTTTGTTTATGAAATGTCTTAATATAACGGAAGGTAAGTCCAAAATTAATTAAATATGAATGAAAATGGTTAAACTGTATTATTGATGTCTTATAGATACTGGAGGCTTTGGAATTTTTTGTTAAGTTAACATGTATTTATGTCTATTAATCTCTATCTGACACGAAGTTTTAATTATGGGGTCCGCTTGAAACCCTCAAGGAAATAAAGTATCCTATAGTATGTAAGGCATAATGTTTATTAATAATTAATGTTCATCCTGTATGTAACAATTTGAGAAAGAGAATTCGAAAATTTTTGTTAATTCCACCAAAGTGTTGGAAACCGAGGTTAGTGTTACGCTTGTGACGTAATAGTTAAACACAGAAGTGCTCGATAGGATTTAGGTTTGGTATGAGACAGGTCTAGAGACTCCGTAATATTTTCTTGGTCAGACGTGCAGCTTCAAAATTTATCTCCATTCCATACATGTTTAAACATGAAATGCTCATTACACGTAAATCATTATTTCAAAAGATATACGAGTAAAACTAGAGTCTTCATAATTTGTTTGCCTTAGTCCCTAAGTCTGACAGATCAAAGTAAACTGGCGTATTCTTTGTCACATTGCTATTAGATTTGTAACGGGTCTTCGAGAAATGATAATGTACTAGATATGTAAACTATAGAACTTTAACAACTAGCTTGATGGATTACTTTACGCACCAAAACAGAGTATGGTATCAGCCCCTGGAGACCAATAACTCAATAAATAAATATTTAAAAAAAAGCAAATGATAGTTGCAGAAGATGCATACACTCGAATATCAAAAGAAGGTATAAATTTCATTCTCTAAACTCTAGGTGTCTTTCGGAACCGAAAACAAGTGCTGATGCTCGGTATTTCAATTGTTATGTAACCTGTTTGCACCCGGTAGGACAAATTGAAACTTAAAAATGTATGGTTTTCAAGCAAAAAGTTTTGATGTGTTTTGTAATCTCAGACGATTTGAAAAGCTGAAAAGTTTATATGAACGATTAATAATCTTTATCCATGTTTCCAGTTGGTGGATTTAATTGCTTGGACAATCTTTTCTCTCCCACCTTTGTAACGTTCTTGTTTGTCTATGGTTTACTAACGATACGAAGTGTGTATATACGAGATGCACCAAAGTCCGTACAAGTAGCACGTTTGTATGTTTTTTCTTTTCACCAACACACAATTCATGTTTTTAATTATCGTTGACTTGGTCTATTTTTCGTAGAATATATTCGCTTAAAGTTGGAAAATGTTACTCAATTTTATCTAAATTCTTCTCTAAATAATCCGCATTAAGATCATTATTATTATCGCCTAAACTTTAATCATATCAATGGAAAACTTTAATGTAAATTATCGAACTGCATTTATTTATTGCAAAATTGCGCAGATGATAATGTATTGAATCCGATGTTTTGGTGTAATTTATAATTACGTTATCTCAAAATAAAGCGTATGTGGTAAAATTTTAGTTAAATGTCTTGATAATTTGCATTGACCTAATTATTATCATCTAAAATCGAAGGCGATTCAGTTTACCGAAATAAGCGTATCTAAACTAGTCCTCAGTAAACAGTAAAACAACACTGAACTTAAATACTATTAAAATTACTAGTAAATCTGTTCTGTTTATTTCATCTCCTAATTTAATTTATTGTTATATCAAAAGGTTAAAGAAACCCTTCATAGGAAGACACTCAGTTAAAAATTGGTCAAGAAACTTAAAACTCACCAAACATTAAGTATAAAATCCAGTAGGTACGGCCAAATGAAAAAAAATTACAACACCTCATTATAATATAAAAAATACTAGAAACTTTTGAAGTAACGCTAGTAAACATGAGAAACGAGAAGCGGTTAATTCATTTTATTTACATCAAAAATTTGAATACAAAAACTCAAATTACATAACAAAGGTTATTTTCCTTAAGTTTCATTCAATGCGTTCAGTGGTCCACATATATAACTATTTAATGTAAATTATTGAATTCTATTTACCGTCTCTTAATCCAAAATATTAATAAAATTTGCTACTTAATTTGATAACTAATTAACTTTACCGTATTATTTAATTTGTTGTAATCAAAAAGGATAGATAAATCCTTCATTAGACGTACTCAATTTAGAATTAATCAGAAAGGTTAGAACACACTAAACGCTAATTAATGTTTAATGAATACGGCTAAATGAAAAAAAGTCATCTAAATGTGATAAAAAGTTCTAGAAATTGTTGAAGTAACTCTAGTGAACAAGATGAACCAGAAGCAGTTAATTCAACACATTTACATCGAACACAAACATGCACACTGTTATAAATACAAACAGCTCATTTAAATTAATATGCGTCGCTCGTATATTTGTTTTACAAGGTGGGCTAATTCTATATTAAAGTAAACCCCTTAAAATCTTAAAAAAATACAAAATTTTAGGGTAATTTTTGATTTACTGTGTCATTAAACACAAAAAAGGTATTTTTCTTAAATTTATTTTAAAATTGCCGATAATCAAACACTTAAGATTTCGGCTTCAAATTCGGGTTGTCTGATGGACGTGTACGTTACCACTTAAAATGTTTTATCCGCCTGTGGTCTGAATACAGATATGATCGCTGCCGCAAATTGCAAGAAACATTTTTTTGAACGTGGATTTGTGTAGAGCATGCGAAGCGGAATAGAAAAATAGAGTCAAAATAGTAATCAAAGTTATAAAAAAATTTCATTTTTGCCTTGTTTTATCAATAAATGCAAGTTTATTCGGGATTTCCTGTTCGCATTTTGTTTATTCCAAATGTTTAGTATTTATATATGAAGTATACTAGCAGTGTTGTAAGATAACTTAAAAGAAGAAATACGTGCTAAATGATAAGATACAGAAGCATCTTGATATTATATATATATATATATATATATATAAATATATATATATATATATATATATATATATATATATATATATATATATATTTCAATTTCTGTAATTGTCAAAATAAATTCTTGACACAAAGGGAACAAAGGACGTTCCCGAAACATTGAATTAATTTGCACGTTCAAGCTTTGGTGGGTTATATTAGTGCCAGTTTGGGATTTTTTACATAAAAGAAAAATATATTCGATTCCGGTTTCACCGGAAATGACGCAAAAGCTGAAAATTTAAATAGAACATCCTGTATATTTTTATCTATTTGGATTCTAGGGCTTCAAATACATGCAGTTCATCTATCAAATGTCAACTGAATGAAGGCGCCATTTTAATTTAATTTTTTTAAAATTTTTTTTCAATATTAGATCATTATGACGTCATCTTAATTATAGATAATTGACGTACAATTATCCCCACAATATTATTTTTCCTAATAATTAATGTTTGTTTGCTTTTTAACGATCAAATTTAAAAATTACGGTTTTTTAACTAAAACTCACTGTTCCCAATAGAAACATAAATGGACCATCCTGTATATTACATAGCTCTTTCAAGTACTAGTAAAACGGTATGAATAGTAATTTCCTTAGTTCCTAAATAAAGCAGTAATTTTTAATTTTCTAATTTTCAAAGTAAAATGGCGTTTGAGTTGACATTTGGCAATAAACTGTCTGTATTTGAAGCCGTAGAATCCAACCATGTAAAAATATACAGGTTGTTCCATTAACATTTTCAGCTTTTGTGTCATTTTCGGCGAAACCGGAATTCGGCCATATTGTTTTTTTATGCAAAATAATCCCAAACTGGCTCTAATATAACCCATCAAAACTTGAATAAAATTTAACGACCCTTTCAAAAGTTACAGAGGGGGTCCGCTATTTGATTTACACCCGGTACCTATACCTATAGATTTTACTTTTTGTTCTTCTTTCTCATTTTTTTGGTTTTCTTCTATGTTTTATTACTTGTTTGGCCTTCCTCTATGTTTTGTTACCTTTTTTGTTATTATTGATTATATTTTATTTAGATCCTTCAGTGTTTCAAAATGCCCGAAAAATCTTCTTTGTTTTCTTTATAATTTTTCCCATATTTAGTGCACTTTTCAATATCATATAGACTTTTTTGTTTGTACATTGCAACATTCTCACATCTTTATTTTTTAATAAATATTTTGTTCTTCTCGAGTAGTTGTTTGGTGTTTTGAATACAATATCTTTTATTCTGCGCCAGAAGTAAATGTCGAGGACGGGCAGGTCACGGGATCTGGGTAACGATGGGAATAAATTTTGTGTTACAATCCTTTTATAAGTTGAATCCAAAAACGTCCTAACATTTTGAGAATAATGAGTCGGACAACCGTCGTACTGAAACTAAATTCTGGTGCTTGCTTCTAGGGAAACGTTTTCAATTAATGTCCGTAAATCGTACTACAAAAACAGTATATACCTTTCGCTAATGAGGTTTCGCTCGAAAACGTGAGGTACCAAAATCTTTCCATCAACAATATCACACCAAACGTGAAGACTCCACCCATCTTGATTTTGGACTTCTCGTATCCAGTACGGATTACTCACTGTCCAATAATGCAGATTGACTCCTTCATTGCTGCTAAATGTGGCTTTATCTGTTTATAACACCTGTAACATGAAATTTGGGTTCTCTTGAATTATATGCTGCATCTAGTGGCAATCCATCAATCTGCGATCGTAATCAGATTCTCTCAAATGTTGATGAAGTGATAGGTAGCATGGGCGAAACGTATGCTCTTTTAATATCTTCTGGATACTTCATGTACTTATACTAATGTTTCTGGACACTCTCGTATTCTAACATCTGGGTCAACTTCAATACCATTCAAAACACACTGCTTTCATTCCGTGCCCTGCAAAGGCGTCCAGAAGCATTCATGGAATGATGATGTCTTACAGGATACCTCATAACATATTCTCTGGACGCAAGAACATTATTTCAAAACATTGAATATACACACGCAGCATATCGAATGCTTCTGCATTTGAGTATGACATCTTTAACTAATTAAAGCGCAAGATTAACGCAGCAGTAAGCAGATGATAGCAAGATGACAGATATCATCATTCAGACATAGCCGACTATCTGGACGGATATAATTATCCTTATTTTAAGGGGTATTCCGACGGAATTTCAGATTTTGCGTTTATTGCTATATCTTCAGAATAGAAAGAGCTGGAAACTCCTAGTTTTTAAAGAAACGTTTCTTATTGAATACAATTTTAAAGTGGCTCACTAAGGTCTCATGCTTCAATTTAAAATATTGAAGAAAAATTGTAAAAAGCTTACGTGGTCGTAATACAACGCCACCTATATTCAAAGAAATGGAACTAAAATAGAGTTTGAAGCTGTCACTTTATAGAGATACACAAACACTTTCGATCCAGATCAAATTCGTTGTAATCGGTTTAGCAAAATAAAAGTTATTTGCAGTTTTCTCTGACATTTTTGTTATGGCAACCAGAAGAAAAAGTTTCAAACAAAAGTATTTCTAATGTATGCGAGCATCATGTTGGTGGTATTTTAAACCTACATGATTGTGGCCATTTCAGCAGAAAATCACTTTTTCTGGATTGGTTCCCTCATTGCGCCATCTTGTAGCCATTTTAGGCACCTAAAAATATTTTCAAAAAACTTTTGAAGTTTACTTTTGTTGAAACAAAATAAATCCAGTCGACTGGTTTAACCATTGCAACGGGCGTAATACCCTTGGATATTACTTTTGTTTGTTTAACCCGCTCCAAAGAATAAGATTTGAGTTCTCTTAATCTTTTTTATATTTTTAAAATTATTGAATAAAATTTGATATTGTTATTGTGAAACTGAAATGATTATTTTTTATTACGTTTTATTAAAACTGAGTGAGTTCAATTTATAAAGGTATCCTTTATAAGTTAAATTCTACTTAGCTTGCTAATTAATTTCGGTTTGCGTGAACGAGTTTTAAACTTTCGTTTAAAACGTTCGCAAATCCCTTTCTTAATCAGTTGCGGCGGCTAATTCAAAATTAAAATAAAGGAATGATCACTGTTATCATTGACCAAAGTTATGCTCATTTCGATTTATTTATTTATCTGGATTCCTATTGAGTTGACCTCATTTTACATTTATATATTCAATATTTGTATAACATTTTAATATTAATAATCTTTAGCAATAAAAGTAAGTCACACGTTATACGCATTTAATTAAATTCCAAATCTCAACGAAATTGTACCAATACGCTGTTTACAAATATATACAAAAATCAATATTCCTAAAACTAGCGCGTAAAATCTTTATCAGAATTAAACTATTGTTTTTCGTTTAATTGTGATAGTCAAATGTAGAGTTTCGAGAAAACGTTTTATTTATTAATACAAACAAAAACGGTTCTTACTTATTTTTGTTGAAAAACTGAAGATGTAATGCTTGCGTTCTTTTGACCGCTGAAGAGGCCTCATTAGGTTATAGACTGCTCTTCGATGATGTCACTTTACGGGCACTCTGGAACCATTCTCCTTTGTTGTCTTTCTTTTTTCTTATACTTCTGTTGTAGCTAACCATTCTTCCAATTTTATTCCATCAGTTAATGATTTTAGTAAATAACTGTTCGATACATTTACACCATACAGTTTTCAATTAGTTGTTCAGTTTTAATCACAAACGGCGTGCTCAACAAACTGCAAGCGAGCTACGGAAGACCATACTTTCATTATCAAGGTTTTTTAGTTATTATACTTTATATATCGATCTATTAATTGGGTCGATTGTCTTATTGTACATTTATCACTCTCTATCACAACATGAACTTGGAACACTTTCAACGCGCACTTAAAACGCTATTGTAAACTATTACGCAATCTTTTTATTATCGCCAAATTGACAACCTTTGCACTTTTAATTATTTTTAGTTTTTTTCTCGCATTAGTAAGGAAAATATCACTTACATTTCTTAACACAATACTAACTGAATTTTTATTATAATTTCACAATATTAATTGCAGCATAAATCAAGCTGCAGCAATCGCTTTTCAACCAACTCCGATTGTTATTGTCTTAGCACGACTATTTTAAAAACTGCACATCATTATTATGACAGCGTCTCATCCCTTCCAACACATCAGTGCACTTGCAAATGCCGTCTATTTAAATATTTTCAAATTGAACATATAGATAACTTATTGATGTAAATTCAAGCTTTTCATCTTAATATTAATTTTTTTTTATGATTGTGGACCTGAACAAGTTAAATTAGGCCTATCCTGCTAAAGCACTCAGGAACACTTAGGAGGATGGATAGAGGGATAATGAATTGCCAATAGATGCCTATGAACAGCTACCTTAAATTTTCTCACATCATAAGTGAGAGGAAAGCAGGAACTATGGAGATCATTCCAGAGTTTAGAAGCCGTGTAGAAAAATGTGGATTGCGCCCGTTTGGTACAAGTGAAGATTTTTACTGCATACTGATGATGTGAATGAGCGAACCGAGTGTTTCTCGCAAAAATAGCCGCTCTCTTTTGAATACGATCAACGATATGGAGAGCGTATTGGGGAGCACTAACCCAAAGGTGAGAATTATATTCCAGATGAGGCCGAATTTGGGCCTTATACAGCAGAGGAGTTGTCGAGAGGTAAAGTACTGCTTAGATCTGTACAAAAGCCTATTTTACGAGCAGCTGTTTTGGTAGCTGACAGAAGATGGTCAACCCATGAGAGATTTGAAGATACAGTCATACCCAAGAGTAATAGAGTCTGAAAACTTAAGAACTGAGCCATTCATACTTACAACAGGAAATGATCGATCTTTTTTGGCGGACATAAGGCAACACTGAATTTTGTTAGCATTAAATTTAACTAGATTATTGCTTCCCCATTCGAGAATACGTTGAATGTCTTTGTTGGTTGAATTTGCCATTTCAGCTTTAATTTCTTGATTTGACATAGAAGGTGGATTATCACTATGAGTAGACTGAGATGAACTACAGTGAAGAGTGCTATCGTCAGCAAAGAATGGATGGGGTTAGTTGTTGAAGAAATAAGGTCATTTATGTACAGTAGAAAAAGTGTAGGCGCTATAACGGATCCCTGTGGTGCGCCAGCGTTAATGCTAACTTCTTTTGAAAAAAAGCCATAAACTACCACACGTATTCGCCTTTTATCAAGGAAACTAGAAACCCAGTTGATGAGCGTAGTAAACACTTATGCCAAACTTTGTCAAATGCCTTTGAGATATCTAAAGCGACTACAACTGTTTCACCGGACTGCTCTACTGTATTGTTCCAAACTTGGGTCACATATGAAAGAAGATCGCCTGTTGAACGACTTTGCCTAAACCCATATTGGTGGTCACTAAGGAGTTTGTTAGTTTCAAGGAACGTGAGCAGTTGCTGATTGATGGCTTTTTCCATGATTTTAGACAAAATGGAAGTGATGGCAATTGGTCGGTAATTTGAGGGATCGGTCTTATCACCTTTTTTGGGAATAGGTTGAACATTTGCTAACTTCCATGATGAAGGGAATTCCCCAGAAGACATAGAGATCGTATAGAGCTTAGATAGGACTGGTACTAGTTCGGGGGAACATTTCTTTAAGACAATAGCTGGGATACCGTCTGGGCCAGTCGCCTTATTGAGATCAAGCCTACTGATGATCGATTCCAAGAGCTTGTACCGAAAATGAATTGGTTTCATAGCGTATGAAGAAGAGTTGACTAGGGGCACATCTTTTCCAGAATCATTGAGACACGAGTTTGATGCAAACAAATCCACAAAAACGTTGGCTTTGTCTACAGAATCAGCAACTACCGATCCGTCAATAGATGTCAGGAAATGAAGATGTTCCAAAGTTTTTACTAATGGCTTTTAACTAAAGACCAAAATTTACGACTGCCTAAAGGAGATGTAGCTAGTTCATTGCATTTTCGTTGTTCGAACAACTTTTTAGTTTTAGTGATGACACTTTTGCAGATATTTCTAGCACCAACGTATTCTACATGACTGTCAACCGATTTATTAGATTTCCATTTAATGTAACATTTATTTTTAAAGATATTGCATCAGCACAAGCCTTATTGAACCAGGGTTGGGAACGTGAATGACCTACGGTACTGTTTTTTGGAATGTATAACTCCATTCCCATGAGGATGACTTCAGATACTGAAGAGCGATGTCCGAAGAAGAGGACGACTTAAAACAATATTCACGCCATGGAAAGGTTGCAAAGAAATCCTGTAAATCACTCCATCGAGCTGACTTAAAACACCACAAGGTTCTATCGGTTTTGCGAACAACAGTGGAATTAGGTACAGTAGAAATGATTTTTATTAGACAATGGTCGGAAAGACCTAAAGGCGAAAGAACGGAAGTTTTATAAACAAGAGGGTTTGATGTAAGAAAGAGATCTAGAAGATGTGGAGTATGGTTAGGGTTATCAGGATTCTTGTGGGTTCAGAAATCATTTGTGTGAGATCACATGAAATAGCAAATGTTTCTGTACTATGACCAGCGGGATTTGTAGTAGATGAAAATTGAAGCCAATTAGAGTTATGAACATTGAAATCACCTACAAATGAGATATCGCAAGATGGAAACTGAGACAGGAGATAATCAACTTTCATACTAAGGTAATCGAAGAAGTCTTGAAAGTTACTGTCATTAGGAGACCTATAAATGCAGTAGTATAATTTCACAAAGTTAGGACCAGAATGTTTAAACCAAATCACGTCAAAATTTTTATTTTCTAAGGAAGAAACCCTCTGTCGTTGATGTAGGCACATACGCCTCCTTTATATCGAAAGTTAGAGTGAAGGTGGTGTTGAAGAAACTGCAAGTCGGGTGACTCGGAGCTTTCAGAGGAGACTTGTGTTTCAGATAGAAACAAAATATCAGGTTGTAATTGTTCAAGATGTTGGTGAATAGCATTAAGATTAGACCTGATACCGCGGATGTTGCAGTAATGAACCAGAAAGTTAATACATTCGATGACCGAGGTCGCTTGGGCCTGCCCTCCGGACATCCGAATGGGGCAGGATTTTACGTCCAGAATTTATAACCCTAGAAACCACAGCCATCTTATTTTTAAGTTTTGGGACTTTTAATCCGATAGGAAGACAGTGAGGGCGAGAAGGAAGAATAAGGATGAGAATAGATTAAGAATGATGGAAAAGTAACCGGCAGCCCTTACCGAGCTCAGAAAATCGGAAACCCAATATTAAGGAGAACATCGTAAGGGTGGTACCTCCCGGCTGGCATGGAGTATACATGCCTACCACCTTACATTCAAATACAAATAAACAATAACTATTTCTTTATCCAGAAGAATAATATATAAATATATAACATCCGGTACATTATAACATTAATGCGCTTTCTGCATTTAGCTATAGGTTGCTTTGATGCAGGTTTGTTTGCAGAAACGTACTTTATGCATGTATCCAATAAAATATTTTTTCCATTCCTCTAAAGCCTCCTGTTTGGTGCCACCCTCAATGCTTTATCCATTCACTTTCTGAAGTTTCGGCAGCTACGTCGTGAATAATATTCTGATGGTCCCGTTGTTAACTTGTTGTCTCATTAGTGTATTGATTCGCTTGTAAACTTTATCTGAAACAATTCAAATATCGTTGTATGGGTCAATGACTAGTTGAAAACCTATTAACTCAACACCCAGTTTACCCAGTCATTCATCATTGACACGATTTAAATACGGCCTGTAATAAACTCAAATATTTGACAATTTATAGATCTTGTAATATTAATTACTCACGTAAGCTTCCCTTAAACTTCAAGTAATAACGTCTAACAACTCAAAATCTGTCGTGTTCATCAACGGCATAGCATAATATATAATAATTTAGAAAAGAAGGAAGTTAATTTACTACAAACTTGACTTTGTACTGATTTTCCATTAACCGATTTTACTACAACAAAAGTTTTACAAGGTTAATCTATCAAAGAGAGAAGGAAAACAAATATGATCTTTTTTGGAAAGTTAATTATATATTTGATAACAGAAATTACAGAATTTGAATGAAACCTTGCAAATAAGGTTATGAAATTAACCAATTAAGTTAAAGTTATGTATGGATGTGATCTTTTTTATCTGTCTGTATTACTAAACTACCACTTTTTATTTCAATTTTTAGAAAATAATTTGATTTGTTTAATTCTGTTACTTGGTGTAGGTTGTGTATACATTCATTAATATAATAGTAACCACGTGAACGATTCAGTCCAATATACAAGACAACGATTCGAAAACGAGCAATGGTGAAAACCTATGACAGAAAATCTGCAAAAGCCAAGAGCGCTTTGCTCTTAATCGTGTTTTCAACCTTAACAAAGGTTTATGAACCTTGCTTATGTTTAATCTTCATCTTGAAATGTTATTTACTAAAAATGTTATTTCATAATTCTCCAGACTTTACCCAGATAACCTGTAGTAAACCACAGAAAATTGGACGCCTGATTCTTTACACAATAATACAGCGTATTATAATTCTATAAACTTACATTTATTAAACCAGAAATACTGAATAAGGTATCGTTTAAAGCATGTATGCATTTTTTGTTATAATAGGGTGGTTAACAAACACTTTTTTATTACCTAAACTGCAAATTTTAAATTATGTTAGAACGCTCAGAATTTACAATCTAAATCTCATTTTCATTTTGATACCGGGCAGATGCCCCCTATACCTTCATCGGACCTTGCTTTATTCAGGGCATAGTATATACATGTCATTTCGTTCCTACCTAACTTAAACTAACTTAAGATATGTAACAACAAATAGGCATATAACTATATGGTATAAATATTTCATATAACTCAACACAGCACGATCTTCGGCCTCTTGTGCCTTGTCTCGTCGTTGGCGTCGTAGTTCCATAATCCCGTGATGACGGAATTGGATGGGCCGCTAGTACCATCTCCTGGTTGGCTGCGGCGGTTTTCATGAAGTCCATTAGAGTGGCCATCTTGAGGTCCTTGTGGAGTCGGTCGCTCCTGATGTACCAGGGAGCGTCGGTGATGATCCGGAGACACTTGTTCTGGATGGTCTGAAGGCGCTTGATGTACGAGGGAGCGGCGTATTCCCATGATTCGCAGGCGTAAGTCAGCATCGGGCGGATGATCGACTTGTAGATTAACATCTTGTTGTCAATGGTTAGGACGCTGTTCCGCCCCATGAGCGGATACATTTTCTTGATGATGCTGTAGGCCTTGGCTCTTGTGTCTGTGACGTGCTGGTTCCATCCGAGCTTCCTGTCCATGAGGAGTCCCAGGTACTTCACGGAATCCCTCCATGGGATGTCCTGGCCGAACATGGAGATATTCCTCGTGGGCCTCATGTATCTTCGGGTGAACAGGACCGCGGTGCTTTTTTCGAGGTTGATTCCGATGCGCCATTTGGAGTACCATCCTTCCAGGTCGTCCGCTGCTCGTTGTAGGATCTTGCCCGCCTGGTGGTTGCTGTGTGACTGAGCTAGGACTGCGGTGTCGTCCGCGTAGGCGGCTAGGGTGGTTCCGTCAGTCTTCGGCAAATCTGAAGCAATCTAAATCTACTATAAAATTCTAAATTGTTAAACACCCTGTATAGCATTATCCAGATGGAAAGACCTTTTTCTTCTGATTACAAAAATGTACGGTTTGTCTATATTATCTCTAGTAGTCTTTCTTCAATTCACGTCGAAAGTTTGCAATTTTAAAGCATTTAATTAAAAATTTTGAAAATCGTCACATCCTTGAAATACACATCGGTGTTCAGTGATCATCAGTTGGAGTAACAATGAGAATCTAGGTTGCCATGAACTGCCTGGAATGCTTCTTTTGTTACTTAAGGGCAGCTGTATAAAAATGGTATATCTAGATGAAGAAAAGGCCAACATAATTAGACTTTATTATACCGATTTAAATAGAATTCGGTTAGTTCAACAACAATTCCATGTATTATATCCAGGGAAAAGAATACCATCGCCGAATACTATAAGATATATTGTTAGAAAATTTGAGGGTACCCAAAATTTAAAAGGAAAACGGGACATCTCGTAAGAAACCAGAAGAACTAGAAATTTTATTGTATTTTCATGGTAAAAGTCTTGATCCTTATCCTAATATTTAATATATTTTGTAAAATTATAAAATATAGTTAATTTTATATTATAGATACTTATTCTTTATTAATTTTTTTTTAAAATCCACAATGCTCTATTCCCGATGCATCAAGATATTTTAATTTATCGAAAGATACGATTCAAAAAGCACTAAAAAGACATAAATATCTCCCATATAAATTTTTGGCGGTACAAAGTTTAACCGAGGAACACAAAATATTAAGAACCGAAATCTTAAATAACATTCAACAAGACCCGGAGTTTGTGCCAAAAATTTCATTTACCGATAAGGCGAGTTTTACAACAGCCGGCATGTTTAATAGAAAAAATTAAAACATTACTATGCGACTGAAAATCCAAGAAAATACCAGGCAGTAAAAATCCAGGGTAGAAGATCCCTGCATGTTTGGTGTGAAATGCTAAGGGGCAAGATTGTTGAACCCATTTTCTTCGACGGAAACCTCAACGGTCAACGATATTTAAATTTCCTTCAAAATGAAATCAGAAACTTATTAGAAGAGCTTTCTTTGCTTATTTATAATGAAATAATATGACATCAAGGTGGCGCTCCTCTACACAACGTAAATTAGGTAACAGATTTTTTGAACCAAAGATATCCAATTTGGATTGGTAGAAATGGGGTTATACGATAGCCAACTAACAGCCCTGACTTGAACCCATTAGATATCTTTTTATAGGGATATTTAAAAAATAAGGTTTATTATGAGAGGACTGTACGTTTAGTGGAATTACGTCAAAAAATTTAAACCCTAATAATTGATTTAAATAACAACCATAGGAACTCTCTTAGGCAAACAATAGGCAGAAAATCTACAAGAAACGTTTAAAATTGTTTTAATAATAATGTAGAATATACATATTGAAAATTTAGACAAAGAATATTATATTTTTTTTAAAATTTGAATTTTTATTTATTTGTTACTTCATTACCTAATTATTTAAAAATTATTGTTATTGTTACAAATGTTACTATTGATACGTCGTTAATTAATTAATTAAAAATAAATAAAATATTTAAATAAGGTATTTTTTATTTGATGCAAGTAATATTGATACTTGACAGAAGCCAACAAAAGAAACATTCCAAGCAGTTAATGGCAACCTAGATTCTTATTGTTATCCTAACCGATGATCAATGAACACCGTTGTAAATTTCAAGGTTGTGCTGATTTTCAAATTTTTTTATTAAATTGTTTAAAATTTCAAACTTTCTACCTGAATTGAAGAATAATTACTAAAGATAAAACCGTACATTTTGTAATCAGGAGAAAAAAGTCTTTTCGTCTAGATAATAATATACAGGGCGTTCCATTTAAAACATTAACGTTGTGTCAATTTGACACAATAGAGGTTAAACGATAAAAACTTTGTATTTACGGTTTCTTGCTATCTCTTATGGGCAAAGCTGTAGGTAGGGTGCAAAATATAATCGGGCACCCTGTACATAGAAAATTAAAAAACTAAGTTTAGTGACATCGAGATGCCCGCACTTCAACTAAAACAGAAATAAAGGCTCTGTTCAGATTACTTTATCACGCTGGTTTTTTGAAATAGGCACGACTAAATACGATGGATTTATGGGCTAGGGATCGCAGTGATATTGACTCATTTATTACAACAATGCCGAGAAAACGATTTTTATTTCCGTCACGTTGTATACGATTCGACGATTTACAACGTCTGAAAGGCGACAGCTTGATAAATTGGCGCCTACACGAGAATTTGCAGAGATGTACGAGAAAAACATCAGTCAATCATATACAATAGGAGAGTTTGCTACTATTGATGAAAAATTGGAGCTCTTTGCGGGACGGTGTGGATTTCGCCAATACATAAAAATCAAGCCGGCAAGATACGGTACAAAAATATTTTACATGCTGATGTAAAAACATTTTATACATGCAATTTTACATTTAGGCGGGTAGGCACCCTGAAGGAAATTTTAAATGCGACAATTCTACAAGTGCAGTTGTTCTGCGATTGATTGAACCCATTGATGGAACTGGAAGAAATCTTACTATGGAAAATTGGTTTTAAGTATTCCCCTTGCAGAAAAACTGATTCGTGACCACAAGACAACATGCGTTGCTACCTTGCGGAAGAACAAGCGGACGTACTCGAATTTATTAACTCCAAAAACAGGAAGAGGTACTCTACAATCTTTGGATTTACATCTGAATATAATTCTCACCTTGTTAGTGCTCCAATACGCTCTCGATATCGTTGATCGTATTCAAAGAGACGATTAGGCTTATAAATGACCGTCCTTAACTTCTCACATACAGTCCCTTGAGCATAGAAGGATGGTTTCAGTTCTTTCTTTGTATTATCGTTATTACAACGGCTATTGTGCTGGTGAATTACATTCTTTGATACCATCTGCCGCTATCTTTGCGAGAAACACTGGTTCGCTCATTCACATGATGAGTATGCAGTACAAATTCCACTTGTCGTACCAAACGGGCGCAATCCACATTTTCTAACAGTTCTAAACTCTGGAATGATCTCTAGTTTGTTTTCCTCTCACTTATGATATGAGAAAATTTAAGGTAGCTGTTCATAGGCATCTATTGGCAATTCATTATCCCTCTATCCATCCTCCTAATGTTCCTGAGTGCTTTAGCACGATAGGTATTTACCTGTTCAGGTCCACAATCATAAAAAAAATGACTATTGTCATAATACCAAAACCAAAACTGTTTTGATTATTTCCACTCTACACCGATATAAAAACATTGATGAAAGGTCTGGTGAACAGAAAACCTGAGTGTATTAGCTTTAAACTACCAAATGTCATATATACCAAAACCTGGCAAAACTGTTTTGATTATTTCCACTCTACACCGATATAAAACATTGATGAAAGGTCTGGTGAACAGAAAAACCTGAGTGTATTAGCTTTTACAACACTACCAAAGGTTTGATACCGTTGATGAATTTGTGGTATATTCGGTTTCTAGAAAAGCCTTTCGTATGCACAATAGTGTTTTTGGTTTTCTAAATATTGCTGGAATAAATCCATACGTTATTTACAAAGCTAATAATTCATCTCAAAGTTTGTATCGTCGCCAATTTCTGAAACAATTAGCTTTGGAATTGACAAAGGAGCAAATAGTAGCGCGTTTTCAAATTCAAACATTACCGATTGATGTTAAGACCAGAATAAATTTGCTTGTACCCACCAATGTAATAAATGAGCCAATTCCTAAAAAACAGCGAAGAGCAACAGGAAGATGCAAAGATTGTGGCTACAAGTAAAATAGAAAAATTCAGAAGTCTTGCAGTGAGGGACAGAAAAGTTAAATTACATATATTCGCCATAATTGGAATTTGGGGACTTTTACCGCTATGGGTAAAATTTTCGAAATAAAATGTTAACTGGTAAGGCTTAATTTTAGTAAAAAACTTCAAATACAATAATGCAGCAACAATCAAAATAAACCTTCTAAATAGTAATAATTTACTGTTTAATACATTTCTATTATCAAATAAATTAATTGTATAACAGTGCATATTCCACAATTTAAATCACTTTTATAACACGAATATAAGAAATAGTTAAAAGGGTTAATTACCTTTTCGACAAGGGACTGAATCTCCAGGAGTTCGCAGCAATCCTTTAGGTTAATACTGCCATTGAATTACCCACCGTTATGAATGCCCAAACTTCACAGATCAAAAACACTTTTTAAATTTAGTCCACAAAGAAATTCTTCGGTAATTTTACCTGACTAATAAGCTTCTCTTAAAGTTCATTTTAAATAATAAAATTAGGTAAATTTCGAAGTTTCTTTAAGCACTAAATTTCTAGTCAATATTCCCTTACACCATTTTGATAGGGGTCTACCACCACTCTACAGTAACTTATAGTTCCAACCTGTTTAATAACCGCACTAGTAAAATGGGTAAACAACCTCTTAACACTAATACTTAATTTTGGCATATACTCAATTGGAATAGCTGTATAGAATAAAGCTTCGGAGGAATGTAAAGTAGGAATACAACTTGTTTGATCAAACGCTGAACGTAAGCTGCCCTTCACTACCAAAAATGAAAAAGTCTGAAAACAAACTGGGATGGGTTATATCCAATCACACCTTCGCTTTTAGACGAAATTTGAAGATTAACCAAATGTAACAAAATTACGCAGTAACATAAGCTAACAGGATTCTTCACTAACATCAAAACATTTAGACTGCCAAACTGCAAGATTGAGCATTTACCCATCACAACTATATAGCCATTTTTTTGTATGGAAATCCGTCCTTAAATAAATATTTCAGTGGTCTACAATAACATAATAGTCTATTACGCAACGATCATATAATGATGGCTATATTAGTACACGAGTCTGTTGTAGGATACGAAACGAGCCGCAGGCGAGTTTCGTAGATATGTGAGTGTATTAATGGCCATTACATGAAAGTTGCATACGTTATTTTTTCTACGACCTTTAATAAACTAATAACCGAAACAAATATTTATTTTAAGAATATTACATATTATCATGAATGAAAATGCAATTTTTTATAACAATGAAAAGGAACTTTTTTTAACATATTAATTATGTAGTAACCATTTTAATAACACATTGATTTTTTAATCTTTTTTGTACATATACATATTATTTACAGTGCTATTTGTAAAATTTATTTGAGGGGCTGTTCCTGTACGAATGGTTGTCGAATTTGAATTGGAGGCCATTCTAATGTTAATTTCATCACTCATATTTTCGATAGAGTTCAAAATTTGATTTGAAACGTTTATTCTATTCTGCACACTGTTTTCAATGTAGATCTCAGCCACCGTCGTGAACTTCCAACCACCATGTCTTTTTAAAGTAGTATCACCGCCGCCATCCACTAATACGGTTGCAGATGTTCTGCGAAAACAGTGTCCTGTGTACAAATTTGCATCTTGGAGTCCTAAATAGGTCGCAATTTGCTTGCCCAAGGTTCCAAATTTATTGATGCCAATGTTTTGAACTGTACATTTCCAGTTGTTGTAGTTTACGAAAAAGATGGAGTAGGACAGATGGCCGCTGGAAGATTAATACAGGGTGTGGCGCGAAAGTTTTGATTAAAAGTAATGGCGGATACAGTTATGTTAAAAATCTGAAATTACGCAGCTGTGGGTTTTGGATGAAGCTGAGTTCAAATATAATATTGTCTGAAGTGGCACTTCCGGTTATACCGGAAGTAGACGTCAACTTTTGTTATTTTAGATAGAACCTGATATTTTTATTTTATTTTCGAATTCTACATGAAATTCTAGATAAAATTTGTGCACAATGTCCTATACCAAAAATGAAATATTTTCGAGATATTTCGATTTTTTTAAAATTTTGAAAAATCCTAGTCCACATTAAATAACGATATCTCCATTAATAACGAAACTAGTGACGTGAAATTGTAACCAATAACAACAAGCGCTGCCCGTTAACTCCATATATCCATCTCATTGATATTTCATACTGGGTGTTTTAAACTTAGCCGCCAACATGTAAAATTTAAATAATTTATAAGTTGCTTGCTTTAAATAGAACACCCTGTATTTTATTAAATTTCCGCTGTATTTTTTAAGCCAATTCGTTTGGTGTCAATATTCCCTATACCTAAATCCAACAACTTTTGAGATATTTCATTATCTTAGTTAAAACATAACATTAATTATTTCAACATTAGTAAAGGGTAGGCCATGATTTCCATTATTTAAGGTGATATTTTGTTATTTTTTCATAAGTTATTAATTCTGAAAAGGAACCAATGGCCTGAAAGGATTATTAATTGTGGATATCATTAAAAACGTTGACTAAGTATTTTATATTAATTTAATTAGATAACTTACAAACAAAAATAACTAAATGTAATATTAAACAAGTAATGCTTTATAATAAGTGTTCAAAATTAGCACCATCTACTTCTAAACATTTATGAATCCTTTTCATTAAGTTATGTCTTGTAATTCTGGAAATATGGTCGGTGTAAAGAATTAAAAGCAAGTAAGACTCTGCATCATATATTCCTTTGTAGTAACATTTTCCGCTGTATTTAAGCCAATTCGTTTGGTATCGTATTCTATACCTAAATCCAACCACTTTTGAGATATTTCATTATCTTAGTTAAAACATAATTAATAATCCTTTCAGGCAATTGGTTACTTTTCAGAATTAATAACTTATGAAAAATAACAAAATATCATCTTAAATAATGGAAATCATGGCCTACCCTTTACTAATGTTGAAATAATTAAGTGTTGTTATGTTTTAACTAAGATAATGAAATATCTCAAAAGTGGTTGGATTTAGGTATAGGAATACTAATACCAAACGAATTGGCTTAAAAAATGCAGGAAATGTAATAAAATACAGGGTGTTCTATTTAAAGTAAGCAACTTATAAATGATTTAAATTGTGCATGTTGGCGGCTAAGTTTAAAACACCCTGTATGAAATATCAATGAGATGGATATATGAGTTAACGGAAAGAGTTTGTTGTTTATTGGTTACAATTTCACGTCAATAGCTTCGTTATTACTGGAGATATCGGTATTCAATGTGGACTAGGATTTAAAAAAATCTCGAAAATACTTAATTTTTGGTATAGGACATTGTGCACAAATTTTATCTATAATTTAATGTAGAATTCGAAAATAAAATAAAAATATTAGGTTCCATTTAAAATAACAAAGTTGACGTTACTTCCGGTATAATCGGAAGTGGCACATTCAGGACAATATTATATTCGAACTCAGCGTCATCCAAAACCTACAACTTGGTAATTTCAGATTTTAACATAACTGTATCCGCCATTACTTTTAATAAAAGCTCTTCGCCACACCATGTATATTGTTTGCAAATTTCGCAATATTTCCTTTGTATCTTGAACATTTTCGACTTTTAAATCGTGGAGTTCATGTCTACGGCATGCCCCATGATTCTGAATATATTGCTACCTAAAATAATAATAAAGTATAAAATAAATAAATAATGTTGTGGGATCGAATCCAGACGGCGCACGTATCAGTTTGTTTTTTTATGGCCTTCAACGGTTGGCCGAATATCACTGAAAAAATAACTAAATAAGGTTTGAACTTACTTTTGAAAAAGGAACTGATTATCAGGTACTTCATCCAAAACCTCTTAATTTCATCAGGTGAGAAGGTTTTTGATTTTTGCTAATAAATCCTTTGGAGTTACGTTTTAACAGAGCATATAACTTACAATATTTAGATATGTCAACATTATGCTTAATGTTTTAACACTGATTTTATAATTGAGTAATGCGTCCATGCAGTTGAAGGTTTCATTTTGTGTTGTAATTCTTCAAAATACACTATTAACACATTTTCTAGAAGGATGATATGTTTTGCGGTTTCTCCAATCCATAAATTGTCTATATAATTTTTCCTAGGTGTTTTGGACTTGTCCGGCAGTATATTACTAACTGCATTTGTCGCTCTTTCTCTAATTTATTTTATTTTCTCATTATTTTTATAATAATTCGATCAAAACGTAGATGGAGAGGTATTACCTCTTAAACGATTCAAAATATTTGACAATTGTCAAAATAACAAAGCATTGCAGCCAACTTCGCTAAATTAATATTTTTAGTATAGGATAATTCCATTCTATTGGCTGAAAATTTGTATCATAATGAAGCTCATTATGAAACAGATTTTAATCTTTTAATTAGTGTATTATAAAATGGGAGTAGAAAAGTATAATTTCTTAATTCTTTCCTAAATAAACATTTTAGAACGGTGGATACAAAATTGTATGGTCTTCTTTGACCACCATAAGAATATAAAATTAGCAACAAAATCAGATTATAAATAAAAATTTAAACATATCGCGACCAAGGTGGTGTCCATAGCATACAACTATAAGATTTAGTTTTTCATATAACCACTCTTTTCTTAACGAAAATGGACTAGGAATAAAAGTATTCAACATAATCGGCATCAGATGTTGTCCAATAACGTAAAATTAATATTTATTGTTTGCCCATCATTACCATAGAACCACACTTACTTTCAACGAAGTTGGTCTAAAAATTAGTGGTATCCCATAACGAAAATGTTGCCAGATTTAACGTACGCTCATCCGAAAATGTTGCCAGATTTTACATACGCTCATCTTAACAATATTATCGCTCTAACTGTTAAATAACTATCTTATAAAAAAGTATTGTCATTGAGACAATATTAGCACCGTTTTTCATGAAGTTGGTTTATGAACAAACGTTTTCAAAACTTGTTCAATAACCCAAAGTTAGAATATTTTATGTTTGTTCTACGCAGTATATGACCGATCTTTTTCTCAATAAATGACAACAATCTATTTGGCCACACCATATACGTGAAACCGACACACTCGGATCTATACCTTCAAGCAGGCTCACACATCATCCAGCACAAGCACAGCCTGTATTGAACACGCTAATACACCGCTCTAAAACTCTAACTGACGAGGACCACATACAAGCAGAGATAAACCAAGTAAGCGGATCATTACGCCAAAATGTGTTCAAGGAACGGGACATACAAAGAGCAATAAATCCGAGAAAACACAGGTCAACCAGAAGACGAAGAACCTACAACAATAGCACATCTAACGTACATAAAAGGAACAACCGATAAAATAAGCAAGATACTACAGAAATACAAAATCAAAACAATATTTAAACCTGCAAGGAAGATCAACACGATGCTGAAAATTTCCAAGGAACAAATAAACCCAGAAGGTTAAGGAGTATACCCAATTCCATGTGGAGGATGTGCTTCGATATATATCGGACACAAACAGGAAGATCAGTGCAAGAAGAGAACATATTAGTGCTGTTAAAAAGGGCCAAACTATCTCATCTTTGGCACATGCAGAAACATCTGGCCGTAAAATTAGAATATAGAACATTACAAATCTCGCATCATCAGAGAGGCTATAGCACATAGACAACCTCCATGCCAGGGATGATGGATCAAGATTACCCACAACATGCAAATCAATTCTAATGGATAAACACATTCAAACACGGTGACAAACGAAAGCGAAAGTAGAGAAAGTGAAAGTGCAACGAAAGAAAACAACAGAAAATAAAGTAGAGAAAGAGAAAACGCAACAAATGGACCAAAAACACACAATCAAGCACGTAACCAGCGACTCGGAACACTATATAATACGGAACCTTAACCAAAAGGTGTCAGTTTAATACGAGTAACACGAAGCATCAGCCAAAAGTTAAACGTATCCTGAAGACGGGACGTGGGAGCTTGCCTAAACGTCGGGTAAACAGTATTTTGGCGCTCATTTGCACAATAACAAACGATTACACCTTTCTCGTTAAACAAATTGGTATACAAGTAAAGATTTTTAATATGGAGGAAATAGAAATCTGACTAATAACATACATTCATAATAGTAAGCTTTTGCGTTTCACAACTACCGTCAAACGACTAAACATGGAAATCCATTACTGAGGTTGAAGAAGCTTGGTAAGCTTAAATAACTCGTACTCACCAATAGGGAGGGAATAAAACAGGTTGCATTTTCCTTTTTTATGTCTCGGGTGGTCCTTTCGGTATGATTGGGTTTAGGGTAGAATGCCAGGGAGTTTGTTGTGCTGGCCTATACAATGTTAGAGTAGACGTTTTATTTCATGGAGAGGGGGGGGGGGGGTCACGCTATTATTCCATAAGGCGAAACGTCAGTAGCAAATGTCTAGGATGTTAAGGTGCGGCCAATACGACGACGGCGATATGGCGGAACGAAAAGACGCAATGCGCATGGGGAAAAGAGCGAGGTGATACTGAGGCGCGAGCCGCAAAACAGCGCAAGCCAAATAGGTACCGATCAAAAAGGGTGCGAATATACTTTTCGTTCATACTGATATAGTGTTTTATTGAGGCATCTCCATTCGATTGTTCCAACCATAGGTGACGCGATTTGTGTTTGTAATAATGAAAACTTGTTTTGTTATTTTCTTCTCAACCGCCCGGTGAACTGCTCGTCACTGTAATTACTCCTAAAGGACCTAACATAATAAAATATAGAATAAAACTGAATTACATTAAGTGTGCTACACATTAAGCCAGAAAGGCAAATATAACATTTTTTAGTATCTTCACGTAATTAAATTAAACTCCTACTTCTATCAGAAAACAACGTATGTCCAAATTTAGTATCCTAGAACGTTCGTTCTAAAATAAAAAAAAAACCGTATAGTACACACCTTGAATATAATGCCATACACCGAGCGGTGCATGTACTTTGCTGCACAGTTACAACTTTTCTTCTTCACTATGTGTTCTCCAAAATACAGAATATTTCTTTCTAGTTTCTCACCCAGACTAGTAAAGCATTTTGTAAAGCAAAACGTGAATAATAACTTGAACCTAAGGCTGTGTGGTGCATGCACAATTGCAAAATTACACAATTCAACTTGACCCCTTGACGACCTAACAATTTTTAGCTTTAAATATACAATAGCTTATATACTTGACTTGCACAAAGTACAACTTTTCCAAAATTAGGAAAGGGGAGCAGTATATACGAATGGTGCCCAAAATCTATAATTATGCACTAAGCTAGAATTCCTAGATAACCGAAATCTGTTAAGTGCACCTTGAGTATTTAATATTTTTAGACGCCACCTTGGCTTAACTCGGGTAAAAATACGCTAACAGAAGATGGTGTACCTGTAAAAAATACGTGAACCTACCTTTTGCAGCCTTCTGAATGTCACACACTTCGGTTGCTATCTCACGATTTTACCAGAAATTACTAAACTATTAAACACACAAACAAATGTTGTTACTAATCAAAAATTTAAATACTAGCATTTACGTTTACTCAAACTAAAGTGAGATCGTCAATACAATTGAATTATGGAACATAAAATTGAGTAACACCATTTTAGCAGCTTTTACAAATAATCAAACGGACAAGAAAACTCAAAATCAACATTAACGATTTTCTATTAAACAAATAGCCCATGTACACTCTAGTTAATTTTAAATCTAACATTAAATGTTCTCGGTCAACAAATACGAACGTCAAATTCACCTCTTTCAATTTAAATTTACAAATAATGGCTATTTTCTATCTTTATACTGCATCAAAATGCTTTCGGGAGACAAAATGGCGGCACACGGCTTTTGCAATTAATAAAAATCTTAAATATAGTGTACTAAATATAGCATGTTGTCACTAGCGGCCAACGTAGAAAATTCATCAAAAATTTAAATAAAACAAAATATTACCAATTAAGTACCTAAATAATTATGTAAATGTGACGGGTCTGAACATTTCAGTAAACAAATAATAATTTAAGCAACTACTATTGCAGTCCCCAGAGCTTTACAGTTTCTTTGTAGCTTACTAAACCAACCTTTTGTTTATTTAAAACCCCGTGTAAAATCGTTGACGATTATTTTTTCCCAAATGGTACTAAACGATACCAGTGCATCGAAAATCTATACAAAAAATTTAATAGCAGGCCGTGAAGTCTTCTTAAAAACACGCAACACGAAGCGTAGTAGCAACCCCTCGTTCTACAATATCACAACACTTTTTATAGGCACACACAGTCTCAAAAGTGATTGAAACTACTCTTTTTCGCGCTCTCAACACGGTGCGTGTTACACACGTCTGACGCAGCTTAAGGTCCGTTGCTTAATTCACTTTTGCGACTTTTTGAAAATTCGCCAATTTTATCTTACGAATACTAACCAATCCCTTTACTAAAAATTCATTCACGTTCGCGCGGCAAGAACGAAAAAATTAACGTGCAGCCGAAATATAAAATACTAGTCATACATATAACAAAGTATTTTGGGCCATATCCACTTAAGTGAAAAATAAAACCTAGCCAACTCGCTGTAAGGTGTTATTAACCCTTACTTGTAGAAAAGATTTTGAATATTGTGCCGCCACATTAACGTTTTCCCTATATACAATTTCGCGCAATTAAATGTTACAAAGATTAATCCTTTATGACGCATTTTTTTTAACTAATACTCTAACAAATTTAAAATCAACTAACATTAGTATTACCCGATACTATAAAATACAAAAAAAAGACTTTCCTTAATCCTTTTACTTACGTTTAAATACAAATGAGCGTAAACCAATATTAGTCAACATACCTACTCATTAACTAGTATAGCTGACGATTTATAGTATCTTCCAATAAATCTAGTAACGTCAGCTTTACCCTTTTTTCGAAACTAAAAACCCGTACGTCCCAAACTTTGCATGAATTTTCTATTAAAGATTCTACACACAGTAACACGCCAATTTTGTTGGGGTGGCGGCCTTGTTAAATCACTGGATTAATGAGAACAAAATTCTGTAGATGTTGGATGTTTGTCAGCGTATGGACTAAATTTATAGTTGTTTATTAATATCGTTGGGGTAGCGGCGAAACGAATTGCTTTGATGGCCAAGAGCGAAAATCTGTGGCCTATGGGTGTTGGCTAATATATGAGCCGAATATGCGGTCCAGTAGTATTGCTTATCATTTGGACAAAAGTTTGTCCACGGCAAAATTGACTGCCTGAAGGACTAAGAGCAAAATTTTGTGGTCCATAAGTGTTGGTCAGCACTTGGATCGAATTTTGCTCAGAATTTGTATTTATACACCAATGTAATTGAGATGGCAGCAAAATGGATTGTCTTGGTGACTAAAAGCGAAATTCTCGCCCCTTATATTGCCCAGAATCTACATTTATACATCAGTTTCGTTGGGACCGCGGCAATATAAATTCGGTTTCTGGCTAAGAGTTAAATCTTGTGGCCTATGAGTGTTGTTCAATAGTTGGGTCGAATGTTGTCCAAAATCTATATTTGTATAATCTGGTTGGAACCGCGACAAAATCACTATCTGGATAACCAAAAGCTGAATTATGTCACTTAAAAGCACTGATCAGCGTTTGGGCTTACCTTTGTCCAATCTTTTATGGATTTATTTGCATCAAATTCATGTCTTAATGATTCTGGAAAATGCTACTACCCAAATGTTCTTTATACGCTATGAAAATGATTCATTTCCGATACAAGCTACTATAATCGATCATCAGGAGGCTTGATTCCAATAAGGCGACTAGTCTCGACGATATTTCAGCTATCTATTCTCTATTCGACCCCAATGTCTTCTGATGGTATACGGAACAGTTCTACCTTATAGTTATTTTATAGATATAACCCAGGTGTATCTCCACAGGAGGTGAAGGAACTATCCCTATTCTCGTTAAATCTTCTATTTTTTATTATAAGTTTTTGTTATGAACGAATAAGTTCAAAGGTAAATATGTAATTAAAAATTATTATTAATTTTATTAAATATATAAATAAAAAGTTTACCTCGAGTAGGATTTGAACCTACGACCTTTACTTTGCTAGAATACCGCGCTAACCAAACTGCGCCATCAAGGTTCAAGCCCCAATCGACATAAATTTTTTCTTTATGTATGTAGAACTGATGCAAATTATAAATATAATGAGATTACAATCAAATTACTTATATTAATGGAATGTGAGTCTGCAATACCGCAAGGAATCACACATACCAATGCAATTTGACTAATTTTAAATTATTATAAGTTTTGGTTATCAACGAATAAGTTCAAAGGTAAATATGTAATTAAAAATTATTATTAATTTTATTAAATACATTTGATTGTAATCTCATTATATTTAGAATTTAAATCAGTTCTACATACATAAAGACAAAATTTAGATCGATTGGGGCTTGAACCTTGATGGTGCAGTTGGTTAGTGCGGTACTCTAGCAAAGTACAGGTCGTAGGTTCAAATCCTACTCGAAGTAAACTTTTTATTTATGTATTTAATAAAATTAATAATAATTTTTAATTACTTTTATTTTTTGTTGGAATTTTCATGGATAAAATCCTTTTGTAAACAAAAGAGAAAATCCCGCTTCCTTACATTGTAAACTTTATTAAACTAAACAAACAGCTTATGCAGCTTTACCTAATGTGTAAAGTTTTCGGTTGCTCGTTAAATTGATAATAATTTTACTAACGCAACTGCAGTTAATATATCTTTTAGTTAGTGAAATGTTATTTTATTTGTGAGAGGTAATTTATTAATTATTATGTAAAACAAATATTTAAACTTGGATCACTATTTCAGGAACAGTATGTTTGGGTTACCTTCAATATTTTAATTCCCTTTACTGGAGTTCACCATTATAAGTACGCTTTCCTCAAAATTTTGTTCAAAACTGCTAAAGGCGACAGAACTCTTTATGAACGAACAAAGTCACTACACCAGAAATCCTCCACAGAACAAAAAACCACAGTAAAACGATATTGCATTAAATCGCACACGATAAGGATTGACGAATGAATTGTTGTACGTAAACGTATGTGTGTATGTTGTTACGGTATAAATGTCACTAGGACAAGGTGACAGATAAACCTGGTTTTTGCAAGGCTAGCTCGGCGTGCGGGTGAGGGTGTATCGGGAAGAGCAGTCTCGTCTCCGTAGGTTACGCTATCTACCAAAGTCGAAATCGGGAAAATGTCACAATAGGTTCCGGTAGGCGCCAGGATATTCCAAAAGAACACACCAGGGTGTTTTAAAACGCGAAATAAACGACGGTACGTAGTGGTCCGAATACCCAACTTACCACACTTACCAAATTGTAACGCTCGTCGATCCAGGTTTCCGCAATACTGCTTCACCTGAAAGGCTTCAAATTCTGCACCTTAATCGGATCAACTTACCACCGTACAGCAATAGTCAAATTCAATACTCAATACAAATCTCTAAGTCCCCTCTACGTTAAATTACTGATCTCCCTTAAACAAATCAACATAACACATACTAAACTGACTTCAATTCGTTTATAACGCTTTTCCTAAACTGGTCAATTACGTTACGTTATCTTAATCTTGTAACAAAACAAAACAAAACAAAAAAAAAACTGCAAACTTCTCTCATTAGAACTCGGCGACGCTTCCTATTTGAGGAATATATCAACCCCCTTTGTTAAAGCTCAATATTAAAATAATTACTCCAAAATAGTAACTAAGATAAACATCTATTAACTCAAAATGAAACAATTTAAAATTTAAATTTAAACAGCATGTCAATTTGTATAAAATGGTAATCGTCTATTCTTAATGTTTTTTTACCTCATTGAATTCAGGCCAGTAGCAAAACTATCTTGAGCTAAATTGTATTCAAAGAAATTCTATAAACTTGAATTACGTTCGTACGCAAATCTTACATAAAAAAAAACAAATAAAAAATGAAGGTAAGATTTTATTTTCTTTCATCATGCGTAAAATATTAATGGTATCAAAATCACCTTAAATAGCTTCTAAATAGACAAAGGAAACTGTCCGAGAACGTTAGCAAAATGATACAATAAATTCAAAAATAACAGGTTTCTTCGTTAACACACATTACATAAAATATTCCATATAAAACACAACTAAATCTTATTCTCAAAGGTCGCAAGACCAACGAACAGAATATAAATTGAATTACCTAGGTCACACAGGCAAATAGGATATGATCCTTGCTCCGTGAAAGCGTCGTGCAAGACTCGAGCGGGCCCACGGTCCTCGATGTTACTGCTTGATGACGACAAAGCTGACTTGCATCAGGTAGCTACCACGTATTCAACTTACTTTTTAAATTAATTTACAATAATGTCTCGTAACTTATTGAAGCAGCATTAGCTAGTTTAATTATAAACAGAACAATCTTAAATCGTGTGTGTGATTGGGTGTTCGTTCACTACGTTCACTTAGTTCTTCGGAAAGGGATTCTCTAATTATATCTCGTTGATCACGAAATTCAATAGTCCACGGGTTCGCACTATAAAAAACACGAACCAAACTTCTATCATAAACGTACTCGAAGATGCCGTTACTCTCCAATAAACTAAATTAATGAGCGAGCCCGGTTGAAATGTTACTTCCCAAAAATATCCCAAACTTGGTTATATTCGACTAATCTTGCAAGTCTTCAACGCTACTTAAATAAACTTCACTAGGAGCTCGCACAATGATGAAACCCCAAATTCCGCTAATTCTAACGACTTACCCCACACGCACACACAACTTCACGCGTCAAAAGCTTAGGACCGAGTACTCTTCCTTTTAGAATCACTTTTTCGCCATATTAAAAAAACGTTCCCCTCCATACAAATTCAATTACACAAACCAATCAACCATTTTAATTTTAAAATTTCCACCCCCAGACGTACCCCTCCATACAAATTCAATTACACAAACCAATCAACCATTTTAATTTTAAAATTTCCACCCCCCCTAAATATGCGATGATATCTCGACTGAAGGCGAAGGAACTGTTACGTTCACCTTGATGTGACCCAGAAATGTTATGGTATAGGTGCAACCAATCGCCCACCCATATTACTTATATGGATGAAAATCAATATTCCGACTCTCCAGTTGTTCCTCTGCACGAATGCGACAGTACGGCACCAACGCGATAATAACACTTCTTTGTAATGAAATTATGTAACAAAATTAAACGAGTTTATCTTAATAAAACCCCAAAAACTTCACTGACTTTTCTTAATGAAATTACGTAACACCAAAAAAAATACGTAATTCCTATCTTCAATGACTAAAGATAATGCACCATAGCACATTCCTAAAATTCCTTTACATACAGCGTGACCCATTCAAGCAAAACACTCATTATCTACAGTAAGTTCCTAAACTAAAAAAAAGATTCGGAATCTAACTAAATAATTAAAAATAATAACAAAAATTACCCAATACGTATACAGGGTGTTCAAAATACCCTGACACTGTGTGTGTATGTGTGTGTGTATGTGTGCGTGTGTGTGTGCGGGTGGGTGGTTTGGGTGGGTGCGTGTGTGGGTGGGTTTGTTTGGGTGGGTGTGTGGGTAGGTTGTGTGGGTGGATTGGTTGGGTGGCATGGTTGGTGGGTGGGTAAGTTTGGTTCGTTGGGGGGTGGGTGGGTAGGGTGGTTGCATAATTATCCTTAAACAAATGTAATTACAATTATTCCATTTTCTTTAATTTTCATGTTGTAGGTTGGAAGGTCGTGTGGTGTTCCACACCAGATATTTAAATTAAGTAGACACTCACTTCTGTGCCTACAGTAGACGAAATATGTTCATATCCTTAACCTGAATAACACCTCAATGTTACACCATACGTGAACCAAATGGATAACGGATAGATAAAGAAGTTTTATGAACGGAAACGCCTATTGTTCTGAGAAGAAAGTAAAAAACAACTAGACCCAATTTTAAAAATTCCGAATAATTAACACATTCTCATTATTTCGGCAGTACTTTTGCTTTCTCAGTTAATTAACAAGCTTCTCAAGTTCGCATTTTTTATACCAAAATATCTTTAATAGCTATTTATCCTTAACAGGTAAAAGAAACCACACGGATTTAACATATGGTATAATAGTTACCTGTCAGTGTATGTAGGTTTTCTATAAACTTAAAGTAAAGAGCAAAATGATTAGTTTTAGACATTAAATCGTTTAAAAATGGTAGACTCGTATTAGTTTCCTTCTTTACAGCAAACTGCTTGGATGAATACCATTTATCTAATAAAAAAATTACTTCTCCATATCTCCAAATGAACATGTAATCAAACTGAAGGTTTCTTTTAGAGCAAATTTGTTAAGTATGTCCAAAGTGAAAGTGTGGGCCCTCACCATTAGTACACATATTTAAAATACTTACCTTTTCTGGATTTTTTAGGGTGTATTTTTGTGGTTAGGTTGTACAAATCTATACTTACAGTTATCTTCGTCAGTAGTAATGCTAGCTTTTAAAAGTGCTTAAGACGTTGAAATTATGTTGTGAAATTTGAACGCAGACGTAAGCTTACTATAAATATAACAGTTTGATAAACGTATAAAGCTAACTCTGGAATTCAAATTTAGTGAAGAATAACTGGATCATTAATAAATTACATATTTTTAAAATGCCTTGAAGATGACAAACCAGAACACCCTCTAACGATCGAAGGTTAACAGTAAAAAATGTCATACCCAAACAACAAATTAAAAAAAAATTAATCAAGTAATAATGTAAGTGTAAAGTTGTGAAAAAATTTAATTTGAAATTGACAAAACCATTGACAAATAGAAGCTTGACATCAATTAAAATAATCCAGTGAAATCTAACAAAGAAATAGCTTTGTCAATAAATGCAAGTGTTATTTAACAATGAAAAACAATATAATGTGTTTTAGGTAATTTTTAATTTTAATTGCAATTTCAACTAATGTTGAATTATGGTGCTGCAGTAATTTAACATATAATTGGTAAAGATTTTTCTTCAAGGTCTAGGAAAAAACGGTAAAAAACCTAGATATTTGGACAGTTGGAATTAAAATTAAGATTAAGACGTACCATTACGTCTTTTTTAAATTATAAGACGCCCAAACCTGTTTAAACGGATATTTTCTTCTTGTATATTGAAATTATAGGATGTTTGTATATCACAATAGCTTCTCGTTGAAGAAAATCTCCGTTTAAATAGGTCTTGGCGCCCTACAATTAAAAAAGGTATAATGGTATGTCTTAATTTTAATTTTAGCTTTTGATATGTGTATTTATGAAACGTACTACATTATGTTTTCACTGTTAAATAACGATTATATTTATTAACTAAGCTTTTCTTTGTTAGATTTGACTAGATTACTTTAATTGAGGTCAAGTGTTTATTTGCGAATGCTTTTATTAATTTCAAATTAAAGTTTTTCACAACTTTAGACTTACATTATTACTTGATCACATTTTTCTGAATTTGTTCTTTGGTATTACTACTGACGAGGATAACTGTATGTGTTATCGAAACGTATAACTTAAACACAAAAATACACTGTTATAATCCCATAAAGATAAGAATTTTAAATATGTCCAAGAATTCCGTCTTGTACACAAAATTAAAACTGACTATAATATTTCCATCTTACGTATTAAAATTAAGTATTTTTCAATAAAAGAGGAAGAATTTTTGACATAATGGAGTACTGGAACTATATGAGGCTATAATAAAGTTTCTTACATATATCCTTGCAAAACTTCTTTCATTTTTTTACAACTTCATATAGGTAAAGCACCCCATTATAATAAGGACTCTTCACGTCTTATGGAAAAATGCTTAATTTAAATATGCGTGGTGACATTATGACCTGTTTCACAATTTATAAAAGTTGCTTTAAAAAAATTATTAAACGTGTTGATTAAATTTTTCCGAAAGATATAGCATTTATTTTTTACAACAGTTTTACTACCTTTTTTCAGTAAAATCATAAATATGATTGACGTAATGGTGTAGCAGTGGGAAACCCCCTTTATCCGGTAGTAACTAATTTTAACGAAGAAAAATTTTAATCCTACAAAAGCGATTAGGTTGGTACAGATACATTGACGATATTTTTGTTATTTGGAGGCAAGGAGAAGGAACGTCGAAATGAATTTTTAGATTTTGTAAATAATATTCGGTCAAGAATTCACTTCACTGAGGAGAATGAAACTAATGAAAGTTTACAATCTTTAGACGTATTAATATCTAAAACTAATAATTCCTCCCTTTTTACATACATAGAAAGTTATCCAATCGACCTTTTTTTCACTATTTCACTAATGGATTTATAACATTCTATAAAATTTCGAAAAGATCGGCTATGTGTGTGCATGTATGCGTATGTACGCTTGTGCGTGCGTGTGTGTGCGTGTGTGTGCGTGTGTGCGTGTGTGCGTGTGTGCGTGTGTGCTGTGTGCGTGTGTGCGTGTGCGTGTGTCGTGTGTGTGTGTGTGTGCGTGTGTCGTGTGTCGTGTGTGCGTGTGTGCGTGTGTGCGTATGTGCGTGTGTCGTGTGTGTGTGTGTGTGTGCGTGCGTGTGTGTGTGCGTGTCGTGTATGCGTATGTGCGTGTATGCGTATGTGCGTGTGTGCGTATGTGCGTGTGTGCGTATGTGCGTGTGTGCTTGTGTACGTGTGTGCGTGTGTGCGTGTGTGCGTGTGTGCGTTTGTGAGTGTGTGCGTGTGTGAGTGTGTCTGCGTGTGCGTGTATGCGTGCGTGCCTGTGTGTGTGTACGTGTCTGCGTGTGTGCGTGTGTGCGTGTGTGCATGTGTGCGTGTGTGCGTGTATGCGTGTGTGTGCGTGTGTGCGTGTGTGCGCGTGTGTGTTATTATTATTATTATTATTATTATTATTATTATTATTATTATTATTATTATTATTATTTATTATACCTTTTATGTACATCTTATTTTATTTATTTATTTTTTTTTAAATATTACAACACAAATATATCACAGAGCAATGAGAAATGACACTACAAAAAAATTATGTATATATATATATATATATATATATATATATATATATACATACATACACACCTATATACATATACGTATATACATACATATACATACATATAATATATATATATATATATATATATATATATATATATATATATATATATATATATATATATATATATATATATACATCTGTACATAAGCACTTATATCTGTATTTGGATTATACGTTATTACGTTCGTTATTCCACTTTAGCTCATTATTGTTAATAGTACATAGAACTTTGTTTACGCACCACTTCCTTTTGAAGTTTTCTACAGAATTTTTCCCTGTGTACCAAGCAAACTCGTAATATTCTGCTTTTTAGATTTAACAAAAAGGTTTTCCGGAAGGATTGAGTGTTTGTCCCATTCTTTGTTTCGCTTATGGTCGCATTGTATATTGTAAACTTACTTAAACTTATTATATAGTTACATAGCTCGTGTTCTGCAGTACTCTCCCGGATGCCGCACACAATGTCTGTACTGGTTACATTATTTACTTTAAGTATTTCTTTTAACATTGACGTTACCATAGTCCACACTGGTGTCGTTTTCTCACAATTTAGAATCATGTGAGCAGCGTCTGCCTTCTCAGTTAAACAGTACACGCATCTGTCGGTATTTCTTATGTTTGCACGATGTAAGAAAACGAAATCCGCCAATCGGTTTTTAGCAAATCGCCAAGGTATTTCGGCGATTGACCCTGATGTGCGCTTGTTAAAAAAGGATTTCCAATGCGTCGTATTTGAATTCCAATAATTATTTAGAATATTACTTTCATCCGTGTTGAAGTGAATTGTGGTTAATTTTTGAAGGAGCTTTTTCCGAGACTGAGTGTTTAATACATACCACTTATTATTATACTTAAAGGTTAAGCAATTTTTCCCAGGAGGGTTATTTCTATCTAATTCTGGATACTGATTTATAAAAAACTCCTTAATTTTTCGATAATGCATTATTAATTGGCGTTTTAAAAACTCTGAAGATGTTTGTGATTGTGATATTAGAAGGCTTTCGTCTATCCACGCCCCATTTTTTCTAAAATCACTTAATACTGTAAATCCGATTTTCTCCCAAGCATTAATAAATATTGGTGGAGTTGTCTTTTTTATTAACGTTGACGTGATGGTTGGTATTGCTGCTATGTCTATGTTTTGTGTGGCTAGCTGTGCGTTTTGGATAATCTTTATCAAGTCTAGCATTAGTGTGGATAAGTTGTGTTGTTTCGGTATTCTGTCTTGTAAAAAAAACCATTGCCAAGTAAAGTCTAAGGAATCTGCGGTTGCTAGTTTGTGATAAATTAAACATTTCCATTTTTGTTTTTCGGTCTCCGAAAGAAGCTTGTTCGCTAACCATATTCGTAACATTTTTATTTTTGTTGTGATGTGTAGTAGACCTATTCCACCTTGTCTGATTGGCAAGCATAAATTCTGCTGTGATGTCCAATGCTTTCCTTTCCAGATGAAATTTACGATTTTTGCTTGTAGACTTTCTTGCTGCCGAGAGCTAATTGATATACCATGGGATAAATGTAAAATTTTTGGTGTTACAAAATGGTTTATAACAGTTCGTCGACCCACAATAGATAATGATGGTGTTATTCGAGCCCACTTATTTAAAGACTCATCAATAGTACGGGACAACGTGGAAAAGGCAAGATCGGTATCACTGTTTTCATCATTGCTGAAGGTAATTCCCAGGACCTTTATGTTTGATGACCATTTAATATTTATTGGATGTTCTGTTTCGTTTTTCCAGCTACCTGTCAAAAGACCTTTTGATTTTTCGAGATTTAATTTTGCACCGGATTCACTGGCATACGCGTGATAGCATTTGTCGAGGTTGTTGAAATCGTCTTTGCTGGTTATAAAAACTGACACATCATCCGCGTAAGCACTTACGGTAAAGCGGGTAACGGGAGTAGTAGGTAGTGAAAGACCTTTTAGAAGTTTTCGGGATAGGGACAAGAAAGGTTCGAAAGCAATTGAAAAAAGAGGTCCTGATAAGGGGCACCCTTGACGAATTCCATTTTGAAATCCAAAAGCTTTGGTCAGATTGGATCCAATTCTTACTTGGCTAGTCGCATTGAATGTAATAATTTAATGCTGTTCACAAAAAAGTTTCCAAAATTCATTTTTTTCATAAAACAAAACAGATATTTATGAGAAATGTTATCGAAGGCTGCTTTTTGGTCCAAGTTAATGATGGCTAGAGGAGTGTTATTTTTATTGGCGTACGAAATTAGTTCCCTATGTAAGTGTATACTATCGTACATGGATCGATTTGGCACAGAATAACTTTGGTCTGGGTCTATAATTTTATTTGTGACAGTGGATAATCTAGTCGATAGAGCCTTGGCGAGGATTTTATAATCCGTTGACAGAAGTGATATAGGTCGCCAGTTGTTTATGTCTAATAAATCTCCTTTTTTCGGAAGGAGGGTTATAATAGCTTTTGTCATTGATTTTGGTAAATTCTTACTTCTTACTGCCAAAGTTATCATTTGGAGAAATATCGATCCTAAAATATCCCAAAAACAGATGTAAAATTGAGTAGTTAAACCATCCAGTCCTGGTGCACTTTTTTTGTTGAGGGAATGCAGTGCTGTAGATAATTCTAAATGTGAGAAAGGTTGTTCCAGAAACGTTTTGTCAGTCTCCGATAAAGCAATAATGTCATCGTATAACATATTTGACATGTTCGGTTGAATCGGAGTTTCTTTGTGCTTGTTTTGGAAATGATTAAATACTACAGAGCAAAGTTCCAACGGATTTTTGAATATTTGATTATTATGTTTAAGTGACGAGAGGGGTCGAAAAGTGTTTCCTATTTTTTTGTTGACTGTTGGTCGGTCTGAATGTACCATACTATCGTATCTTGCCTTCATTAGTCGCTTTTCGCTTATCCTAAGGTAAGCATCTCTTGTTTTTGCTAGTAAGCTCGATAATTTTTCTTTTCCGGTTCTATCTTTATCTAAATCTAATTGAAGTATTTGTTTTTGCAAATATTTTAGCTCACTATGTCTCAATTGTCTATTTTGTCGTTGAAATAAAACCACTACAGCTTCTATTTTTTTCTTTAGTCGATCCCATTGGGTTATTATATTTGCAGAATTGTCTAATTCGAGAAGCTCCGATTTTAGAAAAGTTGTCATTTGCTGTTTAAAACCCTCATCTTGCAAGAGTAAATCATTGAATTTCCAATAAGGTGGAGAGGGTTCTGATTTACTTGTTGTGATTGCTATGGCCACTGAAAGGTGATCCGAAAATGTCGGATGAAGTGTCACCTTGTTTAATAATGACGTGATATCGTTTGATATATAAAAACGATCTAGTCGCGATGCAGAGGTTGGGTTGGATGTTGAAAAATACGTGAAACCTTTTCGGTCTTTGTTAATTAATGGCCAACAATCAGACAAGTTGTGTTTGCAGATAACATTTCTTAGATGATCAAAAATCTGTAGACTTCTTTCTATTGATCCATCTCGGTCTAATCTGGGGTTAAGTGTGCAATTGAAATCTCCCCCAATAATTATATTTTCTTTGTCATCCGCAGTTGATAGAAATGATTCTAGACTGGATATTACGCTGTTTGCGATGTTGACATTATTTGGTACGTAAATGCATAACACTTGGATTTGCAGTTTACCATTAGATAATAAAATTCTTTGCAAATATGATTCCATTAAAACTTCGTGTTCAATTATCTTTAAGTTGGAGCTTTTTTTTATTGCTACCAATGTACCACTGTATTCAACAGTTCGAGGATTAACTAAAAGAGTATGTGTGTCACAGCTAAAGTTAGATGGTATGTTAGTTATGTTGGCTTCTTGTACCAAAAGGACATCGGGTGACTTAAAATTTAAGAAGGTTAATAATTCGTTCCATTTGTGTTCTGTTTTTAAGCTTTTGGCGTTGAGAGTGAAAAATGTTAATAATTTTTTTTCCATATTGATAAATATGGTTAGAAACTACTTAATATACTTTCAACTGAAGATGTTCTTTCCATTGATGAGCTTTTATAGGATTCGGGGGGTGTTGACAAATTATTCTCTTTGCAAAATTCTCTGTTTAATGTATTAACAAGCCGCTTACACCTTTCTTTCACTGCTCTTTGTGGGAAGACGGTTATTACTTTTTTAATAAGATCTATTAGGTTTTGAATGTTGTCGGTATAGTTCTTTGCTACTTCTAGACTGTTATTGCTTCCTTTGACCTTATTTAAAAAATCTGAGAATGTCAAGAAGTCTAAAACGTAGTTATTGTCCTCTGTCCATACATTTATTATTTCTTCATAATTTTCATACGAAGTTAACTGATCCACTTTACGTTTTTTAGTTTTGGAAGTGCTACCAGAATGCTTTTTTGGTTTAGTAAAGGTATTGTCAATTTCATCAGCCTCTTCCATCGCCTTACCTTCTTCTGTGGCAACAGATTTATTGCTTTCAGTGTTAGGGAGCACATGGTTTGATTCGGTAACGGTTTCTATGGAACTACAGTTTGTGACACTATTTGTAGGGGGATGAGGTCTTTTATTTGCTTCATTTGTTGCTATTTCTACAACGCAATCCGGGTACAAAGAGTTTGTGCACTTAGAAGCAATGTGGCCAACATTATTGCACCGAAAACATTTGATTTTTTCATCTGAAATGAAAATCCGATATTCTTCTTCTTCAAATTCAATCACGATTGAAGGGGGGATGTTGGCTTCTTGTTCTGAATTGGCTGCAATAAACACTTGTTGTACGTGTGTGCGTATGTGCATGTGTGCGTGTGTGATTGCGTGCGTGAGTGCGTGTTTGCGTGCGTGAGTGAGGTCTGGGTACGTGTACGTGTGTACATATGTGCGTGTGCGTGTTTGTGCGTGTATGTCTGTGTGTGCATGTGTGTTTGTGTGTGTGTGTGTGTGTGTGTGTGTGTGTGTGTGTGGGTGTGTGTGTGTCTGCCTGTCTGTCTGTCTGTCCTTGCCCATGTCCTCGTCCGTGTCCGTGTCCGTGTATGCGTCCATGTTGTGTCTCTGTCTGTGTGCGCGGATTAGATTTTGGAAACATCTCAGTCACGGAGAGGAGGGTTTATCAGGCACAGTTTTTGATTTTTATCAAATATTTCTGAAAAAACTACATGTTTCTGAGATATAAAAATACCTACGTATAAACCTATACGCTAGTTACGTTATATGTAATTTTTTGGTACAACGTGTAATTTGGCGGCAAAAACTCCAAACTCCAATTATGGAATTTATGTCGCAACAACTCCTTCTACTGTATAAGGCTCAAATTGGCCCTCATCTGTAATACAATTCTCACCTCTGGGCAATGCTCTCCAACCTCTTAAGCATAGAAGAATAGTTTCGGTTATTTCCTTGTTCTATCGCTATTACCATGGCCAGTGTGCCTCCGAAATACACTCCTTAATACCTTCGCAGTTCTTGTTTTCCTCCAAACTTTGACTTAAGTCAATTTAAGCTAGCCATTCATAAACATTTCTCGGCACACTAACAATATCCCTAAACCATCCCAGTGTTCCTGAGTGCTTTAGAACGTTAGGCAAATCTTAGCCTGTTCGGGAATACTATAAGTAAAAAAAAATGTAAGTGTCTGTTCATAGTTTTTTCAATACCTGAATAACAATTATAGGATAATTTGTAAACACATTTTTAAAGGTAATTTAATCATGCATAACTTTAGTAAAAAACGAAATAAGTCTAAAGTTAGTTATAATTAGCATCTAATAGGTGTACTGACTCCACATCTCACATGAAGGTTTAAACGCCATCTGGCGTAGATTATTGTTGTTGTTTTTACAGTGTGACCTATTTTCGTTATGAACGTATTACAACAGATGTATATTAACCTAAAAAAATATAGTTCATTTCTTTTAAGTTCCAATTTATAGGTAGGAAAGTCGTGTGTTGCTCTACACCAGGTACTTTAAAAAAACCTACGAACATCGACATGTATCTTGATAAATTATTGGTGTTATAAAATCTTTAAGGTATCGAGCTAAATGAATTTGTCATTCTGCATTTTTGGAATATGAACGTTACGATTCGATGAAATCACTATAAGCTAATGATTATTTTTTTAAAGATATTATTAAGGTTACTAAACCTGCTTTTATTTCTTTGGTAGTTAACATTACGGTATTAGGACTATTTCTAAACCTACAAGAAAAATTAAAGAACACTTAGGATCCCCCAAAAATCGTCCAAATACACTGTCGACTTCCGCACTGTATAAGTTGTGAAAAAGTATAATATTGAGCTACAAAACTTGGCTTTGATAAATGACACAACGAGTATATGGGATTTTCTAGATTAGGCTAACCAGAAAGAAATGCAATAACTGAACACTTAGGGTGATAACATACAGCTTGGTAATAAGGAAATTATGTTAAAGCGGTTCAGTATTACGTTCGTGAAAGGGCACCGTTGGTACTTCACGATAAGTTTTGTTACAAATTCCAATATTATATTTCTTATTGTACGAAAACGTTGCAAAAAATGGTATCGAATGGTCCACTTCAAGAAAACACGTTTTTGTGGCCACTTTTGAATAGACAGTGCGATGCGAAGTCAAAAGGATTATAATTGCATTATTGCCACTACTTTGAATAAGATTAGTTATAAAATTAGATCATTATGCTGCAGATGTGAATAATCTTTAGTTTAGGATGAGCGGCGCGAAAAGTATAAAATTAACCAGTGCGGAGTCAAAATGTCCTCTCACAGAAGAAGGACTGTAAAATGAAATAAAGAAGATTGAAGGAAGTTCTGAATCTGATCAGTTTCATAGGTCCAGTGAGCCTGAATCATCATTTTCAGATACAAAGTCGATTGAAGATAGGATAAATATAACTAAGAATGAAGATACGAGTTTTCCAGAGGACGAAAATCTATCACTTTCAATTACTTTTTGATGACATAATTGACACGATTGTGATCGATACTAATAGAAAGGCAAAAGAAACATTAGAAAACCTTCCACGCCCTAGGAGTGAAATCCAGCAAAGATCTGTATGGAAGAATAGTTATTTTTATAAAGGATAGAATCATTTTTTTAGCACTACCTTACAACGAGTAATTTTCAGTGGAATTATTCATGTTCTGAACGGCTAGAGGGTGTAACAATGAGTAGCCCTCTTAGTCCTGTTATAGCTAATTTTTACACGAAAAAATTTGAAACATTAGCGTTACAAGATGCATGTAAAGAACCTTTAGCTTGGTATAGATTAGTAGATGTAGTTGTTATTTGGAGACATGGGGAAGAAGCACTACATGAATTTTTAATTTTTGTAAATGATATTCATACAAGCAACCAGTTTACTATGGAGAAGGAAACTAATGGACGTTTACAATTTCATGACATCCTATTATCTAAAATAGCTTTTAAGGTATACCGGAAGCCGACACACAAAAATTATCATAGTACCATCCACGTCAAAAATTGGTTTAACTTAACCTATAATGAATCGAACTAAACACATTTGTGATTCTGAATTTTGAAAGGTAAATATAAATATTTAACAAAATCGCTACAAGCTAATGGATATTCACGTAAATATAATAAGATTACTACTCCTGCTAGACATAACTATAAAGAAAAACCAGTGTTTGGTGATGGTACCGTGTTTCTTTCTTTTATAACTAATGTTACGCATAGAATTGAAAAAATCCTAATTAATAATGTCATTTGAACTGTTTTGAAACCTACAGGAAAAATTAAAGAACATTTAAGGCCACCTAAAAACGTTTCAAACCCACTGTCATCTTCCGGACAGTATAAGTTACATTGTTATTGTGGAAAAGTATTAATTGAAACCATAAAACTAAGCTTTGGTGCAAGACAAAACGGTATTTTGTGGATTAGGTCAACCACGGAAATCTGCGATAGCTGAGCATGCTTCAAAGAATTTGGTAATTCAGAAATATTGTCAAGACACACTCATTATTATATTTTTTTACAACGAGAAGCTATTGAGATATATAAACATCTTGATAACTTTAATAGGCAAGAAAAATCTTCGCTTAAACAAGTTTTAGCAACTTACAATTAAAAAAGGCATAATGGTACATCTTAATTTTGTATAAGTTACATTGTTATTGTGGAATAGTATTAATTGAAACCATAAAACTAAGCTTTGGTACAAGACAAAACGGTATTTTGTGGATTAGGTCAGCCACGGAAATCTGCGGTAGCTGAGCATGCTTCAAAGAATTTGGTAATTCGGAAATATTATCAAGACACACTCATTATTATATTTTTTTACAAAGAGAAGCTATTGAGATATATAAACATCTTGATAACTTTAATAGGCAAGAAAGATCTTCGCTTAAACAAGTTTTAGCAACTTACAATTAAAAAAGGCATAATGGTACATCTTAATTTTGTCTAGGTTTTTTCCTAGACCTTGAAGTAAATGCTTTGTCGTTATATGTTGTTACCATACCACTATAATAATATAACATACGTAGGGCGCGGTGGGGTAAAAATGAGACATTTTACATATATTTTCATTTTATGCCTACTAAACAAACTCCAAAGTGAATATACAAATGCACAAAGTGTGTAGAATTTTGTGGGGAATTACACTAAGTTCACTAAATCTAATGAAACCAGTTATTTTCGTATTAAAAAATATATATCTCTGCCTCATTTTTTCCTGCCATTGGGGCAAAAATAAGACATGCTTGGGAAAAAATGAGACACGCTTGGGGTAATACTGAAACAGGTTAGTATAAAAATAAGACACAAAAGATTTTGAAAACTGTATAATTTTTTATTTTTATCAAAAAAATGGAATAATTTTTGAAATGCTGATATAGTTGTAATAAAAATATTTACCTAATTAACACAAAACTTTTGAAAGTCTATAGGAAACGCAAGTTTTTGGGACATTCTAGCTGTTCCTCCTTGGCAACTAGGGGCAGGTAATTTCATCACAATATCATCTTTGTCTACATTATACTTCTCAGGCACTTCCGGAAATACAAATTTGTCCACTTTTCGACGTAAATATGACACGAAATACTCACTTCCTTTGATATTTTCTACTATCGCAACGTAATATACCAGTTTCTTTTTTGTTGCAAACTTTATCAGAACATAGTCCCCAGTATGTATGTCATTTGAATAGGTGTCAAATTCGTCATCTGGATTGGATTCAATTAGATCAGGTTGCGTCATATTTTCGTCATCACTTTCGTCTTGAAGAAAAATGCTTTCAGGTTCACTTTCAGAGGAAAAACTTGGAACGCAATCTATCTTTTGAACCTTTTTATTTTGTACCCTTTTCAGTTAAACCGCAGAGTTAGAATCAATCTTGCGCCTTGGCTTAGTCGCAGGATTTGATTTATTAATCTTAGCAAGCAAAATTTCTTCAAACGTCGTCGATGTTGAAGCTTTGCCCTCGGCTGAATCATTTGAAGTGGATTCTAGATTCATTCGGACCTTGTTATCTCCTCTTCCCCGTCTTTGTGTTCGTCTTCTGTGGGTCCACCATCTATATCCATTTTTGTCTCTTGAGCATTTACATTATACATATTCAGGAAAGTATCTGGTTGTGCACATTCGTTATATTTTTTTAACTTCACTTCATTAAGTCTTTCTTTTGGGTATTTTTCCTTAGAACAGGGTATAAACCAATAGTTTCAAACGATCTTTTTATGACATCTCGTGAAATTCCCTCATTCCATAGTTCACAAATCATATTTTCAAACTCACATTTTGTGAGCTTCCTTTGATTTAATCGTTGCCACGTAATGAGTTTTTGATTCCATTTTAATTTTAACGGTCCAAAACAGCATTTGTCTAATGGTTGCAAAAGATCAGTCGCATGTGGAGGTAGCTTAAATAAGGTAATGTTGTTCTCGATGGCAAGCTCTATGGTCCCTCTATCCAGATGGGAAACATGTCCGTCCATTATGACAAGAAGCGGTCTTTGTTTGATCATTTTACAAAACTTTTACAGCGAAGAATTAAAAACCGCTGTTGTTATCCATCCTTTGTCGGATACGGCGTAGCACGTATTTTCAATGTCTTGCGTCCCTTTCCAAGTACTCCATAAATTCTGTCCTTAATATATAATTAAAGGGGCCAGGAGTTCTCCATTTGCCGAGATGCAGGCCATTGTTGTCACATTTTCTTTTCCGGAACCTTCGATGCTCCTGTGGATCCTTTGTCCTACAAAAATCAAACAGGAGATACAAATTAAAAAATAGTTATTACAATCCTAACTTACCTATCGCTGCGACAACTTTTAATATACCAGGATCTAAATTGAAGCTTATTTCGTCTAGATTAAATATATGAGAAGGTTTGTCCTGTAATCCCAGTGCATTAATTGTTTCCTCTAGTTTATTATAAAATGAATATATGATAAACGGATCACTAGTGGCAGTTCTTCGGCACTTTTCTAATTGTTTCATCTTTTTTTGACCATTCCTTTCACAAAACGTCCGAAACCAGTCATCTCCTGGTTTTCCATTTTTAAAAACGGTTAAGAAATTATTTTCATTGACGTATGTTTGAACAACACGTTTAATTTCCTCTTTGACCATTACGGTGATCTTTTGGGTTAGATCAGTTTCTTGATCCACTGTTAGTGCTTGCTTTCTACCTTGTTTAGATTTATTTTTGTTGTTGAGTAACCTACTAAGCTTGGACTTGTCGATTTTAAATTGTCGTGCTGCCTCTCTCACCCCAAGTCTTCCTTGTTTAACCAGATTTATAGCTTCTTCTAAGTCCCTTACTGTATAATTTTTGGGTTTAGGAACATACGTTCTAGGCATTTTGAAAACTAGGTATTCTAGAAGAATACCTAATAAGGTTAGTAAAAAACCCAACAGGTGTCTCAAATTTACCCCTTCACACGCCTCAGTTTTACCCCAGAACAACTTTACTTGCGCTTCGATGAAGTACTAGAGAAAGACTGTCGCAAATGATTCCAACGGTTCACGAAAATAAAACGATCCTATTCCGATTTTAAGCGAGTCGCTCCGATCGTTAAGGTTGAAGTTGCAACAAAAGTTAGCGCTTTTTATTTGAAAGTTTTATGGGTGTTTGTTCTGATTTGTTTAAATAAATGGTATTTTGATACTTTTTTGCTATAATTGATTAAAATTTATATATGCGTGTACATCTAAGAAGAGTGGTTAACGTTTTCACTTACTAATAGTTTGGAAAAACACGTTTACTAATAGAAAAAAATGACTGTCTCATTTTTACCTCAAATTTTTACTGTCTCATTTTTACACCACCGCGCCCTAGTTACAATTAAAAAGCATATAACGTACTGCAATGTATTTTTACTGTGCAATAGCAATTAACCGAAATCTATTCCTTTGATAGATTTGACTAGATCTTTAATTGGTATGACAAGTTTCTATTCGCGAGTAGAAATAATTTGATTAAACTTTGTCGAGCGTTGGAGGGTGTTCTGATTTGTCACCCTCAAGGCAGTCAATGATGTTTAATTTACTAAGGATCTAGTTATTCTCTACTAAAATTAGACTCCATATTTGGGTTTATACGTTATATTAATAGTAGGCTTGTGTTTTCATCTTTGTCATATTTCATCAATTCGTTCTAACATCAAGCAATTCTTATAGAAATGCCATTTACTGAAGACCATGTCTGCAATTGTTATAGAGACGTACAGATTTATATAAAATATAAATAGAAAATAATACACCATTTAAAAAACCCAAAAGCTAAGTATTTTGATTATGTATAGTAACGGTGAAAGTTTACATTTAAGTAGGTATAGTCATCAAAGAATTGCAAAAATTTAATATATACAGGGTGGCCCACTTAAGCGGCATTGCTCCATAACTCCCTTACTATTACTAATACGAAAAAATGTCTTATATAAAAGTTGTCCACAGTCATAAACTACACGTTTTAAAATTATTTTCAGAAATGGCGGACTTCCGGTTATACCGGAAACTCATGCCAACTTCGTTATTTTAAATAGAATAACCTATATATTATTGCATTTTTGAATTCCTCGTTGCATTTAAAGGTCACTTTAATGACCATACTATGGGTCTACGTCGCATTGCTTCTGAGTTATTTGACATTTTGTACAAAAAATGACGTTTGCAGTGCCTCCGAAAACTTTCAATATCTCGAAGACGGATACCGGTAGAGAGATGTGGCTTTCGTTTTTTACTTCCGAAAAGGGTACCGCATCATTCTCATTTATTGCCAAAAATCTTGCTTTTAAAATTCAATAATATCTATCGTTCCGAAAATAATTTTTTTCAAACATGGGTAACTTGATTTTTTTAAATGGAACCACCCATATTTTCTTACATCAGCGGATAGGAAATTAAATTTCCTTTCCATTGATGTAAAATTATCGATATTTTAAAGTGATAGTTTTCGAGATATTCACATTTTTATCTAATTTCAATTTTTATCGCGCATTGCCGCGGTGCTTTGGAAAACGTTTGTCAATTGTTTTAAACAACTGACAAGAAACGTCAGTTTCTCGAGCTTCTGTTATGCTTAGCTGTCTTGTGTATCAGTTTAAGTGTTTCTACAAGACATATCCATTAAAATGTTGTTGTCCGATGCAGAGTTGATCGACATGATTTTAATTCTTGGAGAATGCCAAAGAAATGCGTTATTGGCGTCAAGGATTTATGCGGTACGGTATCCTGAACGAAGACTTCTCCGAGAAACAGCCTTTCAAAAGTTGTTGCAACGTCTTGCTTTTACAATTCAATCATTTCTATCGCTACGAAAATAACTTTTTTCAAACATGGATAGCTTGATTTTTTTAATGCACACGAAATAAACAATAAATACTCAAGAATTAAGAACGCAAAACTCAAAAGAAATACATAAGTAATGAACAATAACTGCATAAGGATTGCACAAGTAATACAAAATAATTACTTAAGGCTTACACAAGAAATAGAGAAGAAATGCACAAGAAATACACAATAAATACATAAGGAACGATCAATAAATACATAAGGACAATTACTTAACGATTACAGAAGATATACAAAAGGAGTGCACAAGAAATACATAATATTACTCAAGGATTACGCAAGAAATCCACACCAATTACACACGAATTACACAAGATTCAAGAATGACAAGAATAACGCAGGATGACAAACAAATCATACAAGTATTACTGATAACACACCTCTTCCAGATCTCAGTGCTGCAACACTATTTACCCGTAGGAATGGACACAGGCTTTTGTTTTGATGTTCATAATAAATGTTCAAAATGTCCCCCGTTTTGTTGAAGACATAACTGCATACGTTTCCTTAACTCCAGATCAACTCTGTCCAGAATATCAGGTGTAACATATCGGAACACCAGAGTAATTCTGTTCAGCCGTAGTTGCAGAAGTATGGTATACTTTATTTTTTACAAAACCCCACCAAAATAATCCAGCTTGGTCAAATGTGGAGATCGCGGTGGCTAAGGTACCGGTCCTCCTTCACCAATCCATCGATTTGGAAACTGTTTGTCTAAAATTAGGCGAACTTGTCTAGTGTTATGAGGGGGAGCATCTCATGCTGCATCCACATATTCTGAAGTCTCCCCAGCGGAACGTCAAATAACATCTTATCCAGGTCATTTTGAAGGAATTGGGCATACATTTCCCCAGATAAATGGCCATTAAAGAAGAAGGGTCCAATAATAGTTTCCTAAAATGCCCGCCCAAACATTTAGAGACCAACGATGCTAAGAATTTGTTGTCCTGAAGTGATGTGGATTTTCTGTGTCATAATTATGAAAATTATGTCGATTTACGTCTCCATTTCGGTGGAATGTCGACTCATCGGAGAACAGAACCTTCTTAAAAACGACTCATCTTCCTCTACTCTATCAAGCACCCACTGACAAAACACACGTCTTCTCTCTAAATCACCACCTAGCAACTCTTGATGCACCTGTACTCGAAAGGAATGGTACTTATGACGACGTAAAATTCTTTGTACCGATGTCTTACTGATGTTAGCTGCACTGCTAATATCCCTCGAACTTACGCGAGGATTTTCCTGAACAGAACCCAATACTAAAAATTCATTTTCTTCAGTGGTTATCCTGTTGACACGTTCGCTCGTTTGATACTGTACACGTCCGCTGTTTGTAAAACGGTGTAACAACTTTTGAAAGGCTGTTTCTCGGGGAAGTCTTCGTTCAGGATACCGTACCGCATAAATTCTTGACGCCAATAACGCATTTCTTTGACATTCTCCAAGAATGAAAGTCATGTCGATCAACTCTGCGTCGGACAACAACATTTTAATGGAAATGTCTTGTAGAAGCACTTAAACTGATACACAAGACAGCAAAGCACAACAGAAGCTCGAGAAACTGACGTTTCTTGTCAGTTGTTTAAAACAATTGACAAACGTTTTCCAAAGCACCGCGACATTGCGCAATAAAACTGAAATTAGATAAAAATGTGAATATCTCGAAAACTATGACTCCAAAATATCGATAATGTTACATTATTGGAAAGGAAATTTAATTCCCTATCCGCTGATGTAAGAAAATATGGGTGGTTCCATTTAAAAAAATCAAGTTATCCATGTTTGAAAAAAATTATTTTCGGAGCGATAGAAATTATTGAATTCTAAAAGCAAGATTTTTGGCAATGAATGAGAATGATGCGGTACCCTTTTCGGAAGTAAAAAACGAAAGCCTAATCTCTCTACCGGTATCCGTCTTCGAGATATTGAAAGTTTTCGGAGGCACTGCAAACGTCATTTTTTCTACAAAATGTCAAATATCTCAGAAGCAATGCGACGTAGACCCATAGTATGGTCATTAAAGTGACCTTTAAATGCAACGAGGAATTCAAAAATGCAATAATATATAGGTTGTTCTATTTAAAATAACGAAGTTTCCGGTATAACCGAAAGTCCGCCATTTCTGAAAATAATTTTAAAACGTGTAGTTTATGACTGTGGACAACTTTTATATAAGACATTTTTTCGTATTAGTAATAGTAAGGGAGTTATGGAGCAATCCCTCTCAAGTGGGCCACCCTGTATAGTTAAAATTAAAATTAATATAAACATTCTGTTTTCTAAGTATTTTAATGTAATTGCAGTATTTACTACAAATTATTAGTAAATATTTAATTGGTATATCTAGGTTTTTACTTGCTAATGCTTTTACCTTCGTATTGGGTTACACAGCTTTGCGTGGGTGGGTACACAGTGTAAGTAAATTTTGTCAAATTTGTTTTTTGATTATGGCACTTATCTTTAGTTTCCGTCTATAGAGAGAGTTCTGGAATGTGCTTTTGTAATGGTTTAATAAAATTTAATCTATTCAAGATTTAGTTATTAATCATTTCTGTCAATAATGTAATTTTCAGTAATAGGCTTTTAAATTATACTATAAAAGTAAGCTTGTTCTTGCGTTTTCATATTTTATCAATTTTGACATTAGTATTTCAAATTTCAAATGTCGGTAAACACTTTCTTTTTTTCTGAGGAGGGTATCTGCAATAGTTACTGAAACGTTTAAAGCTTATAAAATTTGCTTTTAAATACACAACTTATACGTAGAACAGGTAAGTATTCTAATTACGAGCCTTAGTCGTGAGAGCTTAATTTTCAGCATTAAGTTTGGTTTCTAATGGAAAACTTATAACCGTAATTCTGGATAATCCCGTAATCTTAATATCATATTATATAGCATATTTTCAAGTTAATTTAAAATTCTTTTTTCTCATTTATAAGTACGGATATCTTGGTTTATTTTTGTTCTAATACTTCTTTTTTTTTTAGGTGGACTACGATTTTAAGGATACGTGGTAAGTTATTCAAGTAAATAATATTAAATCGACAGATTCAATTTTTCCAAATTGTAATTACTACACGCACGACCCTTGTCAAAGGGACGGCCAAATATATAAGTTAATACGAAATACCTCGGTTGACACAAACTTTAATAGAATTATAGGGAAAATTGAGTTATAACAACACATATTCAAAACTGTAAATTTGGACCATCTGGACTATGTCTGAAACCGTAAACTTTTCGTGTTTTCCATTATTGTTGTGTATTGTAACGCACTTCAAGCTTTAATCCATGTATTTGCATGAAAATCCTATTGTAGAAACATACATTCAAAATATGATAAATGTTTTCTTTACTCTTCAAGAAGTTTATATACAGGATTGCTTTACGGTTTATATTAAAGAGAAATATTTTCATGTTGTTTTATTATTATGTAAACATAAATTAGGCATAAATACACGTTTTCCGTTACAACGTAAATGACTTACAGTGAAGTTAGTTCTTAGCTTCCTTCTTGTGAATGAACACGGCATGATATAAAATACAATTTCCGCTTCATTTGAAATGCACTTCCTTGCAATAAACTTGGGAAAAATATGGTCTTATTACAAACTGTAGGAAGTAATCCATCAATTGAAATGTATTTCTCTTTTTCTAGTACCAGCAAGAGACATTTATGTTGTTTTCTTTACATTTTTATATTCGAATATTTATCAAAACATGCTACTCGGTTGGTTTACCATTATCATTCAATGTGTTTGTGTTGTTACAAATATTAGAATATAATATTTTGCTGTCGAGTGTTTCTATTTGTACGAGCGTATTATGTAACTAAGGGTTATAGAAATCTTAAAAAGGTTATTGGCCGTTTTAAACAAGAATATTTACAGTACTCGTCCTGGGCGTGAGTGTGAGTGAGTGTGAGTGAGTGTGAGTGTGAGTGTGAGTGGGAGTGCGAGTACGAGTGCGAATCCAAAGGTAAACTACTGTCCAGGGGGTTTTTGGGTCCAGTCCTGAACGTGTACGGTTTCCAAGCGGCTGCGTCGGGTTTCCCAGTGGAGGATAAAATTCAGGGTCTAATCCTTATGATAGAAGATGTACCTAAAACTCAATTAATACGGACGTACGGCGGATACGCTAGACAAGATCACAGGTTCCCTAGACAAACAAAATTCCTTCGCCAATGATGGATGAAAATGACTGATTCTTAATAAATAGGCACTCTATTAATTGTTCAAATTTCAATGATTACGGTACAAGCAAAACGGTGGTCCCTAGCAAAGTAGTTTCTTTGCTACTTATTGAAATAAATTTAACTAACTTTTGATACTCGTTTACAGAGCAAGTATTTACTAAGTTAAATTATATCAATTAATTTTTACTAACTACCTTTTACCTCAAGATAATTCACAATTGCAATTTCCGACTGTACTTGATACAGTGAGAACAAAACGTAATCATTTTGGTAAAAGCATTTACCTGTATAGAGTGCGACATTTAAAAGGAGGGAACGGCTGGAAATTCCTTAATTTTAACGATGAGGCGACAGCGTAACAATTTCTTTTAATTGATATTAAATCATTTACTGAATTAGTATTTCTTTCATCGTGCTAAGATTATTATTTATGAAATAACAGAACGATTGATATAAAGTTCAACTACTTTCCATTAACAAAAAATACTTATTCTATCTAACGGTTTAATTAGTAATTAATAACACCTATATCAACTCGAAATCACGCAATTCCAGAAGCTGGTTACTGTTTGACGCATCTGTCGGTGTTCGCGTTATTTAAATATGCAAAATTTTATACAATAGTAAGAAGATTACATTATTTTCGTTGTAGTTGGAGTTCATAGAAAGTATTTAAGGTTTAACTTTAATTATTTATATAGAAAGTGTGATTTAACAATGCAATTTTCTACGAAGTGAATTAATCAATATTATAAAGATGGTGTCAACTATTACTTATTATCTTAATTTATTTTGTTAATTATATTGATCGGATTTTAAACTCTATTTAAATTCTTTGGTTTCTTATCTCTAATATTGATATAAAAGGTTTTGAATGTAATTTTCCATGTAACATGTGCGTTTGAATATAAACTGAATTACTACTTATCAAGGTTCAATTTCGAAATAACAAAAAGAAAACTTGCAATTTATATTAACGGTTATTTATAGTATTTGATAAGGTTTAACTTTGAAATAAAGAAAAATCTCTATTTACAGTTAACGGCAATCCCTTAGATGTTTTTAATTTCTGTTCCACATAAATTAATTTATTTTCAATAACTAACTTTTGCACTATAATTATTTGACCTTTATTATGAGTAAATAAATAACTTATTCTTACTCTTATCAATATTCAACGGTGAGTACTTAATTAATTTACGGACTTAATTACGGATTTTTGTTGGTGGAGTAAAAAGGAAAAAAACAGTGTGCGTGTGCGTATATACAGGGTTAGTCACGCTCAACGGGACGAAACCTAGCGGTAGAACGGTAAATGATATCAAAAAATCGTTTGACACAAGTATGTAGGTCTATTTGGTCTACAAATTAAAATTACTGTGGAACATACAGGGTTACTCAAAAAAAAGTTACATATCAAAGTTATATTTTTTAAATGGATCACCCTGTATTTTGTTACTTTTTTGAGTGCCACTTTAAAAAATAATATGTATTTATTCACGTAACCTTATATCTAAGTTTGATAGTTTTCGAGTTATTCAATTGTTTCCAAAAATGTAGAGTAATTGAAAAAAATTAATTACAACTTAACAGAAATTTTTTAACTAATTTGCTTTTAGATTTCGGTTCTACACTTCTTGGACTGTCTATCAGAATAATTACAATAGTAAAATAATGTGCAAGATGTTCCTAACTTCAACTTTGATTTTCTCCAAGTAGTTGGTGCTATTACTTTGTTATTTTAAATGGAACACCCTGTATTTTATTCCTTCCTGAGAAGGGAAATTTAATACTGTTTTAAACTGATATAAAGTTCCCTATCCCAATTTTCAGCATTTTCCGAGATATTTCCATTATTTTACCAGTATGCATAAATATTGATAGTTTTATAGCAAATACTGACAAGATAGCCTTGGAACACAAAAGAAAATAAATAAAAAATTTATAATTTAAAAATTTACATATTAAAGAAGTATTTTTTTTAAATGAATCACCCTGAACTTTGTTACATTTTTTAATTGTCCTTAAAAAATTAACGTATTTATTTAGGTCACCGTATGCTCAAATTTGATACTTTCCGAATTATTCAATTTTTTCTAAAAGTGTAGTGTAACAAAAAAAAATTAACTGCAACTTAATACAGACTTTTTGATCAATTCGCTCCTTGGACTTTCTAATAAAATAAGTAAAATTGTATGTTCCAAACTTTAACTTTGATGTGCATCAAGTTTTTGATGTTATTATTAAATGGAACACCCTGTATTATATCCCTGCATGAAAACGAAAATTTAATACTATTTTCCCTATCCGAATTTTCTTTATTTCCGAATTATTTGCATTATTTTATCAGTATGCGTAAATGTTGAAGATTTTATGATAAACTCTAAGTAGGCTTTGAGAAAATTAACAAATAAAACATTTTCTTATGTCAGATAGTAAAAACTTATTTAGTGTTGATTTCACTATTTAACATAATTAATACAATGAAAGAATATCCAATTGAAGATCGAGTAAATATAATTTTTATATCAAGTGAATGTTTTCAAAATTGCTTATTAGCATCACGTGTTTATGCTGAAAGATATCCTCAAAAAGACCATCCTCGCATAGAAGTGTTCGAGAGACTTTTAAATCGATTTATTGCAACTGGCAGTGTTGAGTATAAAACACGAGAAATAGCAAAGCCCGTAACGGAAAATGAAGATTTACAACTAGCAGTTTTGCAATCTGTAATTGAAAATCGCAATAACACTTCGACAATTATTTCTAGAGAACTGGATATAAGTCAATCCAGCGTAAGTAGAATAATAAGAAAACATAACTATCATCAGTATCATATACAAATGCATCCGCATTTGTATGAAGTGGATTTTCATCGTAGACTGGAATTTTGTCTATGGTTTCTCGACTATACGGCAGAAGATCAATATTTTTATGATAATTTGTTATTCACTGACGAAGCTACATTTTACAATAATGGACTGGTTAATAGACATAATTTTCACTATTACGCCACTGAGAATTCTCATCAATTTAGAACAATAGATCGACAAAATCGTTGGTCCCTAAACGTATACGGGGGACTAATAAGGGGCCATATTTTTTTAATGGCCATTTGAATGGAAGAGAATTTTTAAGGTTTTTGGAAAACGTATTTTGGACTCTCCTAGAAGATATTCCTTTAGATGTGAGGCAAAAAATGTGGCTACAATTTGATGGTGCGCCAGCACATTTTTCAAGGAATGTGAGGGAATATTTAGACTGGACATTTGAAGGTAAGTGGTCGAGGAGATCCTAGTAATTGGCCTGCTAGGTCCCCCGACTTAACAACAATGGACTGTTTTTTCTGGGGATACATCAAAACCCTTGTGTACCACACTGATCCAACTACCTCTGAAAACATGAAAATACGCATTAGAGAAGCATTCGCGACAATCACACCCCAAATGCTAAATAATGTGAAACGCTCGTTTGAAAAGAGGATAATGCTGTGTATTCAACAAAATGGACATCACATTGAACATTTATTATAAAATGAGTTTAGTAGAGTGATTTTTAATGATGTAATTATGTTGATTGTTATTCGTTTTATTGTTTAATTTGTAAAATTATAATATTTTCAATTTATTTGTTTTATATTTCAAGGCCATCTTGCCAGTATTTACTATAAAACCATCAATTTATGCATACTGGTAAAATAATGGAAATATCTCGGAAAATACTGAAAATTGGGAACCCTATATCAGTTTAAAAGAGTATTAAATTTCCCTTCTCATGAAGGAATAAAATACAGGGTGTTCTATTTAAAATAACAAAGTAATAGCACCAAATACCTGGAGCAAATCAAAGTTGAAGTTAGGAACACCCTGCATATTATTTTACTATTGTAATTATTCTGATAGACAGTCCAAGAAGTGTAGAACCGAAATCTAAAAGCAAATTAGTTAAAAAATTTCTGTTAAGTTGTAATTAATTTTTTTCAATTACTCTACATTTTCAGAAACAATTGAATAACTCGAAAACTATCAAACTTAGATATAGGGTTACTTGAATAAATACATATCATTTTTTAAAGTGGGATTCAAAAAAGTAATAAAATACAGGGTGATCTATTTAAAAAACATAACCTTGATATGTAACTTTTGTTTGAGTAACCCTGTATATATATATATATATATATATATATATATATATATATATATATATATATATATATATATATATATAATATATATATATATATATATATATATATATATATATATATATATATATATATATATATGTATATTTAATCTTAAGTGCGTCCGTACCAAATAGCGTAATTATTGCATCTCCCAAAAGGATAAGGGTTTTCTTTGATATTGTGACGAATACTGTTTAAAAAGTGCATTTTTTGATCGGAATCCAACTTAGCGTTGAAAAATTCCTATTTTCAAGATATATGGATTTTTATTTATTTTGAACAAATGTTGCGTCCGTAAAAAAACGATACTGACAGCTCCGTATATTGCTCACGCCATATCTGGTTGCTTCCATGCCATGTTGCCAAATTGTAGGGCACAATAATGTGTACATTGTCTATTTAATAGAAAGTGAATATTTTATTTCGGTATTCTCAGAATGAAGTTATAAGAGTGACTTCTTTATTGATCAATTAATTCATGATTCTTTTATTAAATATCTGCTTCGTGCTAAAGAGTAGCTGGATAAGTAATATTGGCAGTTTATCCTTTAACCCTATTATGTATAATTTGGAAAAAGAAGATTATCAACAGAAAGATCTACTTAGAAATTGTGGCAAATCGGTAATTTAGTCAACCACATGTTTTCAAAGTATGTGATTTCATTTCAGTAGGAGTCAAGACGAAATTTAAACTTCTTTGTAAGTCATCTCCATTGATTTACATTTTTTTTTTTTTTAGATCGTTTATTAGCTTTTAGACTCTTTGCTTATATGTTGTTATTTGATGTCTTCTTCTGCGGGCAGTTTAGGGGTCTTCTCCCTCTTCAGTCCTGGGTCTTCTTCTTTTTGGAGTGGTGTTATTTTGGAATTGTTTGGTTTCAATTTTGTTGTGTGTTTTATGTGGCAACAAAAAAAAATCTCATTTTATTAGCTTTATTCCTATTTGCTTGCTTATTGCTTGTATTGTTACTGGTGTGTTGTGTTTTGTGGTTAGTGTATGTGGTGTGTTGAGGGTTTTTAGAATTGGACATTTCCATGTGCATTGGTCGTCATCATGATAGCATGGGGGACTTGGGTATGGTTTTATCGGAGGTTGAGAGGGGTTTCGTCGAGGATTGCGTTAAAGTCTTGTGGTAGGTCGTCTAGCTGTTGGGTTAGGAGTGCTGGTAGGTGTTTTAGTTTTCTTTTCGGTTTTCTTGGGTGGAAGCGTCGTCTGTTGGTTGTATAGTAGGTTTTGAGTATGTTTTTAGTGGCGTCTGTGTTTCCGTGTACTCTGCGGTTTGTGTATTTTGTCTGTAATGTTTTTAGTCTGTTTGTGATAGGTTCTATGTTTGCTGTTTGTATTGTCAGGTCGTTGGGGAATCTGTAATGTAGTCTACGGATGTGTCGTAGTATACTTCGTTCGCAGGAGGCAATGGTTTTGAGCTTGTTGGTTTTCAGGGAGGCGTACAATGGCGCGCGGTAGTCGATTATTGGTCTTATGTATGTTTTGTATGTATGTTGTAATGTTTTGGGGTGGCAGCCTCTGTCGTGCCCTCTTAGTGCTTTGAGCATGTTTGCTCGGTTTCGTATTTTGTTTAGGGCTGTTTTGAGGTCTTGTTCCCAGTTGAGGGTTGTCGAGAAGGTCAATCCTAGGTAAATTATCGTGTCTTGTAGTTGTAGTTGGACGTTCCTTATTCGTAAGTTGATGTTGTCCGTGGATTGCCGTGGTTGTCTTGTGAGGTTGGGGTGTCTAAAGAGTATGGTTTGTGTTTTGTTGGGGTTGATGGTGATTCTCCACTGGTTGGCCCAGTTTGAGAATTGCTGTATTTGTTGGTTCATTAGTCTGTTGGCGGTCTGACTTTTTCTGTCGGTCACCCATATCGCTGTATCGTCTGCGAATTGGGTTATTGTTGTGTCTTGGTTATTGGGTTGAGGAATGTCGTGTGCATATGTGAGGTAGAGAAGAGGTGCTAATGCTGATCCTTGGGGTATGCCTGCTGTTGGTGAGAAAGGTTGAGAGTTGATTGAGCCTGTGCTGACTGTCACTGTCCTGTCTGACAGGTATGAAAGTAGGAGTTGGATGAAGTGGTGTGGGATATTGAGGACTTGGGCTTTGTGAATTAGTCCGGCGTGCCAGACTTTATCAAAAGCCTGCTTTATGTCAAGAAATACTGCTAGGCAGCAGGATTGTTGGTTGAGGGATCTGGATATTTCAGTATAGAGTTTAACTAGGGGGTCGTGGCATGATCTGTTGGCTCTTAAGCCGAATTGGCTGTTCGGGATGGAATTGTTGTCCTCAAGGAAGTCTTTGAGTCTTCTTGATATAATTGTTTCAAGGCACTTGCCTAAGCAGCTTAGAAGTGATATCGGTCTATATGAGGAAGGTTGTGTGGGGTCCGAATTTGGTTTGGCTTTCATGACTGTGTGGGCTGATTTCCATTGTGTTGGGAAATATGCGAGGGATAGGCATTTATTGAATATTTGTGTGAGTTGTGTGATGGCGTTTCGTGGTAGGTGTCGTAGAATGAGTCTGTTGAGGCCATCTTGCCCGGGGGCTAAGTTTCGGCCTTTTCGTAGTATGTCTATTACTGTGTCAGGAGATATTGGTTCTAGGAATAGGTCATCTTGTGTTAGGATGTGAGTGGCGTCGTTTCTTAGTCTTAGTCTTTCGAGGTTTTGTTCGAGCTGGGTTTTGAGGTCATTGTCGAATAGTGGATCGTCGGGGGTGGTGATTCTGTCCTGTAGGTGTATGCTGAATAGGTCGGCATTTTCTTCGTCTGAGGTGATCATGTTTCCTTGGGGGTCTAGTAGATATGATCATGGCGTTGTTTTTTGTTTGGTGAGGACCTTAAACTTGTGCCAAAAGTTTGGGCCGTCTCGGAAGTCGAGGTTGGAGGTAATTTGTATCCAGTTCTCTTGTGTGTAGCGGTTTGTTTCTAGTCGTATGTGTGCATTTAGTCTGTTGTATTCTGTTTTGAGAACTGGGTCTCTACGTTTAAGGAATTGTCTGTATACTCATCTTTTTTGTTTGATCATGGTTACTATGTGTGGTAGGAGTGGTTTTTTTGTATGTCTATAGTTTTTGTCGGGATGGCTGTGTTTGTTGCATCTGTTATTAAATGTGTAAGTTCACGTATGGCGTCGTCTATGTTTTGTGGGGTGTCAATGTTGGTTTCGGGTAGGTTGTTCGTGATTTGTTCGTAAAATAGGTCCCAGTTTGCGTTTTTAAAGTCTCGTCTTGTGATTGTAGTTGGAGTAGGTGGAGGGGCTGGTCCTAGTGTGGTATTGATGAGCAGGGGTAGGTGGTCTGAAGTAATGGTGGTACCTAAGTGGCATTGATTATTGAAGTATTGGATGAGGGGTTCGGAGCAAATAATATGGTCTACTATGGAGGTTCCGTGGTGCCCGAAAAATGTGGGCATTGTGTTAATAGCTCGCCAGAGGGGCAGGCGGAGAAGGTTGTTAGCTAGGAGGATTGCATTGTGGTTGGTAGTTGTATCGCCGAATTGGGTGTGTCTTGCGTTGAGGTCCCCTAATAGTACAGCGTTTAGGAGGTTAGAAATATATTTGAGGAGTTCTTCTGATAGGGTGTTTATTCCTGGTGGATTGTAGTATGATATTGCGATGATTGAAGTGGATGGAAGGTGTATCGTTGCTGCTACGCATTCTAGGTGTTGCAATTGTGGTGGAAGAATGTGGATGGTTGAGGTATATCGGTTGTGAATTAGTAGCGCTGTACATCGGGTTTCTCGGATTTGGTTGTTATTAAGGAATGTGTTGTATTGGGAAATATTAAGTGTGCCTCGGGGGTGGAGTTTGGTTTCTGTTATGGCTATTATTTGTATCTTGTCGTTGGTCAATAGGTTTTTCAGTAAGGGCGCTTCCGTCGAATGCCCCTTGCGTTGACGGTTCCGATTGTGAGAGCCATTGTACTAAGGGTTAGGTTAGGGGTAGGATAGGTTGGTTAGGGGGTATTTATGGACTTCGGATGGGTGTGGAGAACATAACCCGTGTACCCATCCAGGTGGAATACACGCGTCGGTTAAGGTAAACCATTGCTGCCCGGTCGATCATTTTCAAGACAAGCTCGCGCTTGTCAGGAAAGACGGACACGAGAATAATGGCAAACGCTCGGAGGAATTGGTTAATTCTCAGGAAGTGTTCGACCGTGGGGTCGTCTGGTTGTGAAGTGGAGTCGGTGGTGGAAGCGGTTTCGAGGGCGGAGATGCTGGCTGCTTTGGATGGGGAGGAGGGGATCTCTCGGCGCTTCTCGCAGTCGAAACTGAAGGTATCGTGAGAGCCGCTGCAGTTGTTACACCTTGGCGTGGATAGGGTTGTGCAGGATTGGGACTTGTGGCTGCCGCCACAGGAAGGACATTTGAAGGTTCGGGGAGGTGGGACACTCTTCTGCTTGGTGGCCCAACTGCGTGCAGATGGAGCAGTATTTAGGGATAGGTTTCGGGATGTGTGGAGGCTCACAGAGGTAGTGCCTGGAGAACATCCAGACACCGCGTGCGAGCAGGCAGTCAAGGGTGGATTTGGATTGGGTGAGGATTCTGACTAGGGATGTAGGACGGTTAGTAGCTTTGGAGATGATGCAGACGGCGTGGGTGACATGGGAAAGGTCTATGGATTGGATGATCTCGGGAATGGTGATGTCTTGGTCGACACCTCGGATGACGCATGAAAGGGAAGTGGATTTAAGATTGGTGGTAAGGGATGTTCGGGGACCGGTAAGTGGTTGGAGTGAAACGGAAGGGGTTCCAAAAAGGTGTTGGATGCGGGTTTGGGTTTCTGAAACGGGAATGGGCGTGCTGGTAATTAGGAGAGCGGCGTGGTTATGATTGAACTTAAGTTCAATCAACGGAAGGTTTAAAGGTAATAGGGATTGGAAAAGTTGTTTCTGGGATTTCACTGTGGTGGGAGTATTGCGAATGCAATATTTAGGATTGGGTGAGGTGGTTGAGTTGGATGAGGAGGTGCTTGAGGATGCGGAAGTAGAGGTAGAGGAGGTAGTAGAAGTGGTAGGTGATCGGATGGTAGCGGACGTCTGCGTAGGCGTCGCTGGACTAGCGGTTACCGTGGCATAGGTCCGTGGTGGAGAAGGTAAGAGGTAAGGATGTGGTCGGAAGTCTAGAAGGGCGGGTAGGTTAGGTTCGGGTGATGGGGGTTCGGGTCTGCCATGTTTGACCATGGCTTGTTAGTTGGTTGTGAGGTTGGGGATTGAAAAAAAAAGTTATGAAGGAAAGAGTGGACTCTCACCGGAGTGCAGCCTCACACCCCGCCGGGTTAAGGCTTGGGAGTTGAGAGTCCGTGTACGATAGGAGGGCGGTTTTGTTGGTTAGGTCAATAAACAATAACAAATTTTTAAATATTTTTTATTAATTGAATGTACCTTTCCTTATCGGCTGCCTGTCCTCGCTATGCTGAATAGATGACGATTATGTAGGTTGATTGGTCGGTGCTGTCTACGTTGTCGGTCCCCGGCTTCTTTGAATACCGCTTCTTAATTTCCTTTCTGTGTGCCTTAGCAGTGACAACTACCTTTTAAGAAGTGGCGAAGTTCTCGAAGACCTCTCGACGGGTTGACGGCGTAGGTAGAACTAAAGTTGATCCCTGATGTTCACAGATGTAGAGAGAGAGTTGGCTTGCTCGCGCTGGCGCTAGGTAGAGGCTCACGTTTGGAAGTTCGAACTTGATGTACATACGTATCTGGTCTTTTTATATTACTAATCCATGGATATTTCTAAAAAAACTTGCCACTAAAAGTTTCACAATAACTCCTAGTTTCAGATAATACCCAACTTTTTTTTCTAATATTCACACAATATGCAGCGTGAGACAAAAAGTTTAATTACTTCATTTTTTTCAAATGGAACATTATTTATTTTTTCACCATTCGATGGCATTTTCGATAAGCTTTCCGTTGATGTAAGGTTTATCTGGCAAATTCTGGACGTTTCTCAAGGTTTTAACAATGAACGTCCGAATTATGACGGGTTCAGAGTTGTAATAATTTTGGTAAAATCAAGTACCATGATTAATTTTTTATTCAGTATAATGGCAAAATTGTTAAAAAATGAACACTTTATGAGATTAATGGATACAATAGAGCACTTTTTTTATAACAGATGTTCGAATAGACCACCATTCTCATCGATACACGTCCTCAATCGCTGTTCGACTGACAGGTTGACCTTATCTAGTAGTTCGACTTGTACTGTACCAAAATGCTTCGCAAATACGAGCTTTCATGTCTTCTGGTGTTGTTTCGTACTAATAGATTTGTTCATTATAATAATTCGTTACTTATTTAATTTACTGTCACCTAGTATTTCCACAAAGTTATATGTTAGAAATTATGGTAAATGTTCAATATGTTTCGACCTAAGGTAGGTCATCTTCAAATGCATACTAGAATATACGCATGTAGAAATTGTAAAACCTGTACACGTGTAGCATAATTTCTAATAAATGATTCTTGAGAATGCTAGGCGACTGACATTAAAATAAATAAATACCAAACCCACTACTATATAGATATAAACAATTGTAGTGAATCATATAATGATGTTTCCTCATTTACTCTCTATTTACTATCAAATTGATTAACTTCTGGACATACTTGGAATATAATTTTTTTTTTCAATATGCTTAATTTTCACGTTTTGTACGTAAATTTTTTTATCACTATCCTCCTTTCGTTTTTCTAATTTCCTCATTATGTTTTGTAATTATTTTCTCATGACTGCTTTTTAAATTACCTTCTAATTGGTTTTTCTCTATTTATCATGTTTGTTTTAGTAGAGTTCTAAATCCGTTTTGGTCAGCTTTTAATTGGCTTGAACTACACTCCCTAACAATTACGTGATCGTTGTGATATTTGGATTTTTCAGGGGGACTCGAACATTCCCCAGAATTTCTAAAACTTTATATTTTAATGGTCCAAAACGGCGAACTTGATCAAAACGTTGCCGATTATTTCGCAGACTGCGCCCATTCCGGCGAAATTAAGTATTGGGCCATTAAGAAGAAAGTGACCAAAAGGCCATTCCGTTGAATGCGCATATTATGCCAAATTTTTATGTTGGACCATGACGGCGACAATGATCAAAGCGCCGAATATCTAAAGCGCCGAAACTTAATATTGCATGACTAGATGCACTCACTCACAGTTTTTATAGTAACATATAAATGTTAATGAAGATCAAAATTATAATTGTGCTTTAAGTAGGTGATTTCATTAAATTATGTACATTTCATTTGGTGTAATATACTTTAGATTCTTATGTCCAAGTGTTTGATTGCATAATGATGTTAATTATATAGGAGTGCGAGTAGGGAATGTAATAAGAAACAGTAGATACTATTCAACATCAAAATATTCAAATTCGGCTGATTGGGTGCAATCTGTGAAAATATAATGTCGGCGTTTTGAGTCTAAATTTCGTCCGTTATTTCGATCTTTGATTTCGTAATAATCCAACTCTAAAATTGAGCAGAATGGTCGCAGTCGGCGAAATTGTCGTATGTGTTTTGGTCACTTTCGGCGTTTTGGACTTTTGAAATATAATTTCGGCGTTTTAGACATTCACCGAAATGTCCTAAATCCCGTTCGGTGTTTTGATCTTTGACGTACTAATAACCCAGCTGTAAAATTTGGGAGAATGGTCGCAGTCGGCGAAACTGTCGTTTGTGGTTTGGTCACTTTCGGCGTTTTGGACTTTTGAAATATCACGTGACCGTGTACTATTCAACCGAAAAATATTAGTTTTTTTAAGAAAAGTAAAAGTTACGTTTTGTACATTTTTTAGTTAATAACCTCTTAATTATGATGTTTATATTTTATAATTAGGACAATTTAAACAAAAAAAAACATTTATTTAATTGTGAAAGGTGAAATATAAGGTTATGTTACTTGTTCATAAATAATTCGTGTCTAAACAGTTTTATACTGCGATGGTTGTAAATAGGTGTAATAGAGGGGGAAGAGTTTTATCGAATCCAAATGTTAGATAGTATGCAAGTTCAAATAAAGTTGAAGAAGTTATACAATTTGTTATGAGGAAAATATAGTATACGAACAGATGGTTTTTATACAACAAAACAGGTTTTATGGGGTTTGCACAAAGATGTTGTATTCATAAAAGCATTGAGCTATGACAGTAGCATGTTAAAAAGGTCAGCACGATACATATTAGTGTGTTAAAGATAAATAAATTTCACATATAAATCAATATAATTAAGCAATTAAACACATAACAGATATTGATTACATGAAGTACAATAATCCTAATGTGTAGAACATGTATTGGTACAATGCATAAAAACTCTGCGAACTATAAAAAGGGTTATACTGACAGATGTTAGTCGTACAATAATGACATACCTTCATTCATATTTTTATGAAACTGATAAACATTCCAAATAATTTCGCGGGACGGAACATAATATCTACTTCTCACTCATATCATTATTCCATTTCTTTTTAATGCAATATTCGGTTTCTGGGCAGGTGTCTTCGTATTTGGCGTTTGCTCTAAAAAAGTATAGACGTGAAAGTACAAACACCACTCCTTTGGTCTAGGTTTTAACTCAAACACGTAATTATTTATAATTACAATAAATAAATAATAATAATAAATCAAGTTCTAAATTTTAATTAATAATAAATAAATAATAATCGAACCAGTAGAATGTTAGTACGTGTAAAATGGCTTATAGGCACGCTAGTAGTATTTAGGATTACTTGAAGTTTTTTACATTGAAGTTCTACGAAAAAAAATACGGCTTCTTTTAACGTATGTTAAAACTCATATCACAATATAACCTAAAGCACAAATACTCAAACACGTAGACATTTTGCAATAACAAACAATATATAGAACAAATGAAGTCGCATATTCTATCCCACGGTACAGCGGGGTATATAAAACAATCACAAATACGTTGTAACAGTAGTATAACAATTCAAAATATGCTGGACGTGATTAAAAAACTAAAAAATGTGCAGCTTAAGATCGAAGTAAGCGGTCAGTTCTTACTCAATGTTATATAACTGCTATAAGTCCTCTTTCCATAACCATACACAAACATAACCATTGTCACAAACATTTGTTTTATTAGCTGTAATGATAAAAATAAATAACCAGACCAAATCCGTAAAAAAAAATAAATAAATAAATAAATAAATATTAAATTAAATAAACAAATAACTAACAGCGAGTCCGGTAAGTAGCGCGGGAACCAAGAATCGCGTAGGGAACAATCTAATTGAAACATAATCTGATTGAAAATTATATAAGTAAAACAACGAAATGCATACACCCCACCCCCCCATCACACACACGCCCACACACACACACACACGCACACACACACGTACACGCACACGCACACGTACACGCAAACCCACACACACACACACACACACACACACACTATATATATATATATATATATATATATATATATATATATATATATATAATAGGTATATTATTTATATCCTTCTTGACTCAGTCTATACTACTACTTCTCTAAAGGGGTGATCGTTGTAATAAAGGAAAGGATATGTTAAACAGTACTAATTGGTATCTCTTCGGGTAATGTGAGTTAGAATGAAAGTGGAGTTTCGAAAAAATTTTGTTATTGTATGGTATGTACCGGTGAATGGAGAAAGAGACCAAGAGTGTCAGAAATTCTGTGATTAAGTGAAGAAAGTGTCATTTTATGTGCAATTACAAAAATTAATTGGAGATGGAACGGATGGGTGGGTGTGCAGAGAGAACATCCTGAACGCGTTTTAGGAAAATTCGGAGACCAAAGAGTCAATGAGAATGGTGAACGCCTGGTGAGCATCTGTGTGGAAAGAAGCCTGTTTGTACGGAATACGTGGTTTAAACATAAAAAGGCACATATGTTTACATGGCAAAGAGGTGAATCTAAAAGTATGATTGACTTGATAGTGTATGATGAACGACTTAGAAACCTGGCGAGAGACACAAATTAATGCGCGGATCGGAGTGTGGATCGGACCACTTTTTGGTTGTATCGAGACCGTGTTTGGGGCAAAAGTGAGCCTGTAGAAGGACAGCAAGCGTCATGCAAACCTCCAGAATTAGGGTAGACAAGCTAGTAGGTAATAGTGCGAGAATGAAATACGCAGGTGCTGTGAGTGAAGAGTTGAATGTGAGTGAAACAGTGTGAAACAAACAAATAAAAGATACTGACGTTGAAAGTACATGGATTGAAAAACTATGTTGTCGATTATGCCGTGCGGATATGTGGAAGAGCGACTGTGGGTAGACGGAAAAAATGTGCTTCAGGTGGAATGAATCTGTAAAAAAGGCAGTATGTAAGGAAAAAGATGCGTACATGGCAATGATTGCTGCAAAAAGTGATACTGAGGCAAAGCGATTCGAAATAAGTATAGATTAAAAAAAGAATGCAGAAGGCAGTGAGAATAAGTAAAGAGGAAGTGATGGCTGTGAAAGCGAAAAATGCAGAATAATTTTCAGAAACAAAAACTCTTCTGAAATGGGTCAAAATTACAAAACGTGGCTCAAAACAGAATTTGGGGTATGAACATAGCAACGAAATAGTATGGGATGATTGTGAAGTGATGGCAAGAATTTCGATGTTCAGTATGAGAAGTAAAACTTGAAGTAACAAAATATGGAAGAATAGTGAAAGAAACTGAAAAGGAAATTTGACAAATGAGGCAGAAAACGGTAGGAAGGTAACGACAAGGATAAATCACTTGAAATGCTAAAATGGAAGTGCAAAAAGTTCTAAATTTTGTTAATTATTAACCTATCTTAATATGGAATAGTGTCGAGTGATTAGCGCGATTATTGTACCAATGTATAAGGGTAATGGGAACAAAAGCGATTGCAAGAATTAGAGATAGGTTTGCTCAGTACACCTGGTAAAGTACCGATATGTATATATATATATATATATATATATATATATATATATATATATATATATATATATATATATATATTACCACATTCGCCTCGGTTTTTCTACGAGAAATGAAAAGGGTTGGGAAATAATTTTTAGCGCAGTCATATGTGGGTTCTTGAGGAGCATATTCCAAAATTATTTTTGAACACCCTATAATTTTTTATATTTTTAGATGGTATAGACCAAATAAAGGTAAGTTTCTGTTACACTTCCTATACCTAAAACTGATCGTTTCTGAGAAATTTTGAGAAATATAAAAATACATATTGCAATTTAAAAATTGCTTACACCCTATAACATAGAACGAGCTGCTCAAAATTAAATCTACTGGTTAGCTAGTATACTACCATATAAAAGTTTTATTTCAAAATTACACAGAGTGGTGAAAAAAGTTGTTCCAAAGTTTAGGCACACATTTTATTGAATAACTTCTTAAGGTTAAATGGAACACCCCGTATTTAGTGGCTTATTTCGACGCAGAATTAGATTCCCTTTAAAACTATATTAGGGTTCCCTATGCCTATCTCTTATGCTTTTTACGTAAACGGCGTTTTTATATTTTACTTATGAATAATTTCTTTATCGTAAATGTATTGTAATGAAAATCTAAAAAGCATTTTATTGAACGGTTAACAAACTTAAATACTAAAAGAATTATTATTTTAATAAATGTTGAAAGTTGTGTCCATTATTCTCAATACATAAGCGAACTCCTTTCGAAATGATTGCTGAACCCTGGATAACATATTTGGCGTTATGGAACGAAATGCTTCTCTTATTCGTACTTTCGTATCGTTAGGTGTCGTTGGCGGTGTATTGTAAACAATATTTTTAATATATCCCCATACAAAACAGTCGAGACTTGTTAGGTCCAGAGACCTGGCTGGCCAGTCCTGTGGACCTACTCGTCATATCTATCTATTGTGATACTGCCCATCTAATTCATTCCTAACACGTCTATCAAAGTGTGCAGGAGCACCATCTTGCTGCATCCACATTCGTTGACGAATATTAAGCGGAATAGTTTCCAATAGTATAGGCAAATTGTTGCTAATAAATCTAAGAAACATGCGCCGTTTAAGTGGCCATCAAAAAAGTATGGACCTACCATTTGCGTTCCGATTACTCCACCCCACACGTTAACACAACATCTGTGCTGGTGATCAAGGGTTCTAAAAATATTAGGATTTTCGTCACTGTAGTAGTGAAAGTTATGTCTATTAACTAATCGTTGTTATGAAAACTTGACTCATCGGAAAAAAGCCCGTATTCAAAATATTTTTCATCATCACCAAACTTTTCTAGAACCCATAAACAAAAATTCAGTCGTCGATCATAATCTTCTTCAGAAAGTTGTTGATGTAGTTGTATGTGATACGGGTAAAATTTGTGTTTTTTAATAATTCTTTGGATGCTCTGCCTGCTTATTCCAGTTGCTTCATGTATTTTTCGGTGACTTGTTTGAGGGTCTCCTACCACAGATTCCATCAATAAATATTCATTTTCCTCATTTCCGGTAACCGATTTTTGTCGTTCGGGCTTAGTATAAGACACACTGCCTGATCTTCGGAAAAGCTGCAACAACTTTTCCAATGACGCTTATTAGGATGATGTCTGTTAGGATACCTTTGGGCATATACTCTTGACGCTAATAAACAGTTTTCTTTACACTGACCGATTACCAAGATCATATCAATTCGTTCTTCCTGGGGGTAAGTTCTCATTTTAACTAATGAAATGTAACAATCTCGAAAAACAATTTTAAACTACTTTAAACAAGGATAATGGTTTCACTAGCGTCACTGTCAAATCATTTTTTTCGAAATAATTAACGCCATCTTGGCCAAAGCCTACTATTATTAAAAAGATAGTAGGATAGGTAGGTATAGCAGATAAAAAGTAAAATATAAAAACGCCGTTTGCGTAAAAAGCATAAGAGATAGGCATAGGGAACCCTAATATAGTTTTAAAGGGAATCTAATTCTGCGTCGAAATAAGCCACTAAATACGGGGTGTTCCATTTAACCTTAAGAAGTTATTCAATAAAATGTGTGCTTAAACTTTGGAACAACTTTTTTCACCACTCTGTGTAATTTTGAAATAAAACTTTTATATGGTAGTATACCTTAACCTTTCAGCTAACCAGTAGATTTAATTTTGAGCAGCTCGTTCTATGTTATAGGGTGTAAGCAATTTTTAAATTGCAATATGTATTTTTATATTTCTCAAAATTTCTCAGAAACGATCAGTTTTAGGTATAGGAAGTGTAACAGAAACTTATCTTTATTTGGCCTATACTATCTAAAAATATAAAAAATTATAGGGTGTTCAAAAATAATTTTGGAATATGCTCCTCAAGAACCCACATATGACTGCGCTAAAAATTATTTCCCAACCCTTTTCATTTCTCGCAGAAAATCCGAGGCGAATGTGGTGCCACGGTATATATATATATATATATATATATATATATATATATATATATATATATATATATATATATATATATATATATTTTACACGTCCAAACCGCACTAGGCGTCGTGTAGGCTTACTAATGTAAGCGGGTTGCCAAGCCAGCTAACAGGGAGATGGGCGTGGTCGAAATAATAAGTAAAATGAATGTTTACTAAGCTCAAACACCTTATACTTATACTCAAATAGCTCAAATCGGGAAAATATGTCTCTAGGCGCCACCACAATCGATACTTCTAAAATAATTGTCTTAAGCTGGATGTTAATTAACCCTACTTGATTGTGGAAAGTAGGATTGTGCTTACTCGGTAAACTCATATACGAAGGTTCTAAAACAAACACTCGTCCAAAACAATTCAACTCAAATAAATTTTGCACTACCCAGGTCATTAACAACTTTTAGAACACACCTCGTAAACTAAAATATCCAAAACAAAAGTTATAATACGGTAACTGAATATTTTCTGCGTATCCCTCGTATACACATATAACGTTAAGTTCCTATTTATTAATGAATAAAATATCTTGTCATTCAATATTCGATAATTAATTTTGAAAACTTCTAAATAAAATTTATCACTCAAATTCATTCAATGAACGCTATCTTTTAAAGTTACTTTACTTCTTATAATATTTGACATTCGTAAACATTTACGGTTTCAAAACTCAAACTTTTATTATACTCAATGACGTTTTTAAACTAACAGCTGATCTATTAATATTGCAGTGCTCTAATGAAACTGACATAAAAATTTTGTAATCAACCTGGCTAATAAGACTTATCAGGTTGTTCCTTAAATTTGAAAAATTAAAATGAAAATATGCAAAGCTTACTTTTAAAATTATCAAAACAAGATCACCAATTAAGTGAATGTTACATCTGTGTTTCATACCTGTTTAAATAAACAGCAAAATAAAACATTTAACGATAAATATATATATTGTCCTGCATAAAATAATCAAACACACAAATATATTTACATATATTACACTCAACAACGTGGTTGAAAATCAAAACCACACGTCACTATCAATTTCTGCGAAATTCTTAATACTAAACAAGCCATACAATAAGTGTGATTCAAGAACGATTATCTTTTCGTTTCAAAACTAATGAATATTTGAACACATTACACAAATGAACTAAACCAAAGAGATAATCGTGCTTTACTAAATTTTAAAATGCTTAAATATAAACCTTACTTAAGATCGTCCATTACTCCTTGGCTTTTCTTTCTTCTTTCTTCCGTAAATTAATTATATGTAGTCCATTGGTACTGCATAAAATTGCCTGAAGCACATTACACAAGGCTTAACAAAACTTAATCCTCTGTGCACTCGCGATTAGTTCACTTACGCGAGGTTATTACTCCCACAAATAGTCTAATAACACGTAATAACGGTAAACCTTTGGTTGCCTATTAAAATTTCTTGCAACCTTTACACCAATTTAGTTCCTTATATAAATGAAACTTTCAATGTCATATAACGTTACTTAAACTTTGGCTTAATATACAATGAACCCTTCGTTCACTTAACAGGTGGTCTCATAAATACTTTTAACTAAATCTGGTTATCAAAACGCGCTAAACTTGATACTACTATTACGTAACAACTGTTAACTTTATTTAAATCTGCTTTCGCACTTTTATTATTTTCTTTGAAGATAAACAAACTAATTTTTACCTTCAACGTCAATTTTTAACTATGGTATTGTTTATGAATGTCTTTCAATTTATCCCGGTTCGGGTAACGCAGTTAATTAAACAATTACTGCTTCATTAAAATTTCACAAACATACTCCACTCCGTCACAGTCTATCCCCCACACTAACTCGCACGCGCCTTCCGCCAACCTTCACAAGCAACAGCCAAAACCGAAAGCTTCACTTCCTACCTCTAACTTCAACTAACTCCCTACTAACTGACAACTCCAATCTCTCACTTCCCTATTTATAACTTCAGTCATCCATCTTTAAACATGTCTTCCTTCCGCGTTATATTCTCCAATAATATTCATTCAAAACTACATACGTCCAACAACTGCTTCCTCTACACAAGCACGCGTGTAATTACAATACATCGCCATATTTGTTTTCACTTACAAATTTTCACTTACTTCCGAAGAAACCATCTTCCGTCATTACATTCATTCAGTGGCCCTCTGGACCATTACACAACTTTTAACCGTTATCTCCAATCTGCGCTCGATCTCCTTCCGCAACATTTGCAAAAATCAGTACAGTCTAATGTCTCAAATTCCATATACACATTTATTCTCAACACAATTGCACAACATTACAAAACTTTCTGAAATTATCACTTAAACATACCCAATCTTTCTCTACATATTTTCTAAAACATTCTACCTTTATTCTTCACATTTTCTAATCAAGATTCCCCATCTTATCCTCCAACAACATTCCTTTCTTTATCAGCAAACAGAAGCAATCCAGTGGAAAGCATTATCGTCCCATGGACAAATTTCTCTTCACATTTACATTCATCAGAATTTATTTCTTTCAACACTAAAGTCTTTATAACATTCAAATACACGTCTCTACATACTAAATAATATCTTTCCTAAAATTCCAGTGGCGTATCATACACCCACACATTATATACATATACACAAAATTTTTTTTCGTTCAAACTCAATACACTCGTGCTTAAAACACGTAATATACGTCATTAAAACATTCTATATATAGGGTGCGTCATCGCAACCTGACAATATATATATATATATATATATATATATATATATATATATATATATATATATATATATAGTACGAGAAACTACACAAACTAAGATTTGGGATTTGCAAAGTAGCTTCATGTCAAGGAGAGGTGATTTAAAAGTGTGTAAATATAAAAAGGAAGCTGCGCTTTGCGTTTGTACATCTGGAGAAAGCATACGACAGAGTGAAGTGAAGCTGTGGGAAATATTAAATGAATATGGAGTAAATAAAGGTCTAATAAACGGAATAAGGGCAGTATACAACGGTAACCGGGCATGTGTTAAGGTGAGAGGAGGTGTGAGTGAATACTTTAATATTGAGCACGGATTGCGACAAGGCTGTGTGATGTGACCGTAGTTGTTCAACGTATACATGGATAAATGTGTTAGGCAAGCATGTACCGATGCAAATAATGTAATGATTGGTGGCGAAAATGCACGAGTTTTGATGTATGCATATGGCACTGTCTTACTAAGTGCGGATGAGCTACAAACTGCTCTTAGGAATTTTGATAAGGTCTATGAGAGAATGGACCTAAATGCAAACGTGAACAAAACTAAGATTGTGGTGTTCAATCGGGAAGGTGGAAAGGAGAGTAGGATATTTACTGTGTAAGATGAAATTGTGGAACAAGTAGACGAGTTGGTATATCTGGGTATACTGTAGATGGTACAATGAATGGCGCGATTGGACGAAGGGTCAAAAAAGCACGAAAGAAAATAAATGCCGGGGGTATGAGAGTCCCGAGAAGCGCATTTGGAAAAACGAGAAGGGATAAGATAAATAATGAGTGTGCCGAGGAAAAGACGGTGATGGCTAGATATTTAAGTAATACATTACGTTGGTTTGATCACATTGAGAGAATGAACAACGGAAGATTAAAGAAGCAAATGTGTGTAGGTGATGTTAGACGTAAGGCCGGTGGTAGGCTGCGTAAAACTTGGCTGAATATAGTAGAATGTATGATAAAAGAAATAAAGATAAGGAGTTTTAAAAATAAATAGACATGTCAGAAACATTGTATGAATCTTGCGGAAGCTAGGAAAGTATGCAGAGATAGGTAAGCATGGAGTAAGATTGTGAATGAAAAATAAATAAGAGGCAGGAATTGTTTTACTTACCCCGCTGGGAAATGGCGTGAATGGTAAGTTATGTTATGTTATGTTAAGCATATACCTTTCTGAAGGTTATTCTATTTCGTTAGCCTTTTCAATAAATCGTTTTAGTAGAAAAAAAAGAAAAGCCCTAAAAATTACGTTATACGAGCTCCCAAAAAAGAAAGTAGGTAAGTGAATATCGTTAAAACAATTAACCTTAGAGCAAAAGGTGTAAAAACATTTTAACAATAATCCAACTTTATACACGTTTTATTTCTAAAAAATTTTAGCAGGCAATTATTTGAGCATTAAAGATTAATTCAGCTCATTAGAAAATCCTGTATAGGTAACGCATGTGTGACATTTATCAGTACATGAGTATACGAGTCAAATACGGCGATGTCTCTAGTTTTTTATATTTAATAAACAATAAAGAAACGCTATTTTGTTAGTAATTGTAACATTTAGATTATTTGACACTTTAAATGGAATTTAGTGTTTAGTATTTAGATCATTGTATTGTCCGTTAGACTAAGTTAAACCAGAGAATACATAACCTAAAGACAGAAAATCGTTAACTACGTTTCTTGCGAGGTTCGATGTCTATGTAATATTTTCTTTTATGCGTCTTCATATGCATAAATGTAGTTTTTAAACTAATGAGGTGGATGTAAGTAAAAAATAAGACTATACTACTTAAATAAAAATAAATTAAAATAACGGTTTTCCGATTGACATCACGTATATATTTCTTGTATTGTAGTTTTTCATTTTCTTTATATAGCCTAGGTTAATATACCACCATAACCACCATCATAAGAAAGTAAAATTTTACGAATTTTTTACAGCAGAGGTAAAACATGACCAAGTTTACATTAAAATAGATATACTTGTATAAATCCAATAGCAAAAGGGATACATACCGATAACTTTAATAAAACCGAGAGAAATCATGACATTTGCAAAAAATAAAGAACATTTTCGGAAAACAAAATTGCTCGGTACCGTTCATTTCTGATAAAATTTTACGTTTGAAATTTAACGAGGCTCCATTTCCGAGATATTAGGCTTAATTTAGAAATATAACTAAAATGAACATAAATGCAAGTTTTAAAAATGCATCAAATTGTTCGTAATAACCTCTTCAAAATCCATTTATCAAAATATTACGTACGCAGTATAATCCATAACCACGATATGGGAATATTGCATAGTTAAATATAAAATAACGACCTAAATAGCTGACAACGTATCGCTTATCGATTGAAATTTTTGCAAAAAGTGTAATCTTTTAATCCTTATAGCTCTGTTTCGTATTTTAGGTTTAGTGGAGAAAACGTACGGAAATTGTATGCTTGTTGAGGGTTTAGCACGACGTTGTCACTTTTCTTTTGTCCTTTGCTATTTCTTAAACGGGATTAATGTAAATCTATTAATCTAAGGTTTTTCAAACAGTAACAGTTACAAAAACAAACCGTATTAAGTTCACATGATTTTAGTGACAAAAGGTTAACACTGCTCCAGAACCCAACAAAAGTATTCAAACAATATCGATTAGCAAACAATGGTAAAGAGAAATTACAGTAAATATAGTCTATACAACTAAGTTTAATATACGTACTCTAACTACCTCCTTATAATTAATTAATTTTCTTACACTTTTGAACAGGATTCTGAGCTCACTATGCTAATTAGATTGAGAAAATTAATCAACTACAACATGAATAAGGTTAGAGATCTTAATAGTAAAGGTCAATCAATTAAATTTATACTAAACATATGTTCTGTTTCAAACCATTTACCTGACTCTAATTTATCAGAATCACACTCATGCCTCCTTGAATAAATAATTTAGCAAGTTTCTAATACGTATTACGTATTCCATTTGAGTAACCAAAGCTAATAAAACAACTGGCCATGTTAGTCCAGGTTCTAAAGCAATTGAGCATGCACTGAAAGTCTAACGAAGTTTGACTTTTGATTATTGTTGGGAACATATTAAGGTAGATTGAAAAAATTGATGTCGTACATATAATCCAGCTTATGGGCATTTAGTAGGGAGGAATCGCGCGTTGGGAACGATATCACGTTAAATCGCTTCTCACTCGAAGACGGTAAAAGATAGAGCAATATTTTAAGCCAAGTAACATATTTACAAGCTAAATATATTTCCTACCAAAAAAGTCCTAAGGGCAAAAGTCGTATCTCTATCAGTTTTTGGGCAAACATGATATTTAAGGTAAATCTTTAAATATAATTAAATTTAACTAATAATAAAATACTTATCTTTTTTGGGATTTTTTAATTAGTATAACAGTTTGGGAAACAAAGCCAACTATAAAATTTTTTAGTAAAGAATAACTAGGTCATAAAATTAAATATTATTAAACTGCCTCAAAGATGACAAACCAGAACACTCTCTACGACGAAAGCTAACAATGAAATTTGCCAGCCAAAAACACATTTAACAAAATTTAATCGAGTTATGATGTAAGTGTAAAGTTGTGAAAACTTCAATTTTAAAATGATAGAAGCATTCACAAATCCAAACATTACATCAAATAAAATAACCCAGTTAAATCTAACAAAGAGATATCTTTATCAATAATTGGAAGTGTTATTAAAAATGAAAAGCACAATGCATAACGTTCTTTATAATGTTTAATTTTAATTTAATTTCAACTACTTATGTTAAATTATAGTGCTGTGGTAATTTAACATATAATTGGTAAAGCATTTGCTTCAAGGTCTAGGAAAACACAGCAAAAACCTAGACATACCAAAAGTTGAAAACAAATTAAAATCAAGGCGTATCATTATGCTCTTTTTTTAATTATAAGATGCCAAAACCTATTTAAACGGAGATTTTCTTCTTGTCTATTAAAATTATTTGGGTGTTTATATATTTCAATAGCTTCACGTTGCAAACGAACATAATAATGGGTTTGTCTTGACAATATTTCCATATTGTCAAATTGAATGTCATGATTTAGATTATTCAGGGCATGGTCAGCCACAGCAGACCTCTCTGGTTGACCCAATCTACAAAATCTCATATGTTCTTTGCGTCTTGTATCAAAGCTACGTTTTGTGGTCCCGATGTATACTTTTCCACATGAACAAGATAACTTATACACTCCGGAAGATGATAAAGGGTTTGACACATCTTTAGGTGATCTTAAATGTTCTTTAATTTTTCTTGTAGGTTTAAAAATAGTCCTAATGCCATATTTGATTAGGATTTTTCAATTCTATTTGTAACATTAGCTATAAAAGGAAGAAAAGCAGTACCAACATTAAGAACTGGTTTTTCTTTAAGGTTGCGCCTAGAAGGTGTAATAACATTATTAATATCTGTAAGTGAATATCCATTATCTTGTAAGGATTTTCTTAAATATTTATATTCATCATTCAAAAATTCAGGGTCACAAATTCGTTTTGCTCGATCTACTAAAGATTTAATTACACTAATTTTTGACGTGGATGGTGGTTGGATAATTTATGAAGGTATCTATCAGTGTGTGTCGGCTTTCTGTAAACCTTAAAAGATAGTGAATTATTATTTTAGATATTAATATGTCAAGAAATGGTAAACTTCCATTAGTTTCTTTTTCCATGGTAAACTGAATACTAGGATGTATACCATTTATAAAACCAAAAACTCATGCAGTGCTTCTCCATGTCTCCAAATAACAAATGTGTCATCTACATATCTATACCAAACTGAAGGTTTTTTAGGTGTATTTTGTAACGTTAATGTTTCAAATTTTTCCATATAAAAATTAGCTATAACAGGACTAAGGGGACTACCCATTGCTACACCTTCAATCTGTTCATAAAATTTACTATTCCACTGAAAATAAGTTGTAGTAAGACAGTGCTGAAAAAGAATTTTAATAATATTTAATTTTATGTCCTAGTTATTCTTTACTAAAAAATTTTATAGTTGGCTTTATGTTTCCCAAACTGTTATACTAATAGCAGGCTTATGTTTATGTTTTAATTTTTCAAATTTGACAAAATTGTTTACTACATCTTTAACAATTTTTAACAAACATTACTACTGACGAAGATAACTGTAAGTGTTATCGAAACGTTTAGGTTGTATAATTTAAAGTACACCATTAAAAAATCCCAAAAAAATAAGTATTTTATTATGAGTATTAATGGTGAAAGTTTACATTTTCAAATTTAACTAAATTTAACAAATGGTACACGTTTGTTATATCTATGTGGCAATTTTAAGCATATTTGTTATCTTATAACAATTAAAAATCCTAAAGTACCATACTATTATACATACTAAACACATTTTTTTTTAATATGTTACTTTCAATTGGTGTATCTAGGTGGCACATCAGTAGTAGCTGTTATCCTTATTCTCCATCACACCACTCGATGTAGCTTTATCCAGTCAAATACTTTTTATATACACTATTTACAATTTTCTAGAAGTAAGTAGAAATGTTCTACTCGATTTTGGCATCCAGCCAAAAGTCTTCTTCGTCTTGGCTTTCTTCGTCAGTCTCTTTAGTTTGTAGTGGGTTTTTGCATCCATCACCGCATTTACAATAGGAACAGCAAGAAGAATTATTTGTTAAGCAGCTGCATGTTTTTTTGGAACAGTTTTTGCACTTGCAGGGCTGAACCAATGAAGCTGGAGTAGCAGGCAGTGTCATCAGCAGCGGCCGAAATTTGTCGTTTTCATCTTTGTAGTATCCGTAATTTTGTAAATCCAAAGGTTCAATAAACGCTTGCAATGAGTTTTCCCAGAAATGCAATTGTGCAGCACACCTGAGGATATGAAGCCTGTAGCTATCTGATGTGCATGATAATTTGTTGAGGTTTGTTACAGCGGATTGAGTTGTTGAGAAGTCTAAAAACGGCTTTCATCACATGTTGTACCTTTTTTGTTAATGACTTGAAGATAGAGCAACTGCAGTTTGTTGAAGAAATCCTCAGTGATTGGCCACACAGTTAACGATAGTAGTACTGTGTAACAATTACTGTAGTTTTTTATGTACTTAAAGGCTGTCTTTTTAGTACTTATTTTGCTGGTAGCGTCACATCCGGTGAATGCATATAATCCAGGTAACACTTTGGACAGATCTTTCCCTAAATTTTCTGCGGCTACATGACACCCCAAGCCTCTTTTTTTGTCTCCTGTACCAATTCTAATCCATAACCCTTGACAGCCAAGTTTTTCAAATTCTACCCAAAATCTAATTCCAAGGACAAATACATCTGTATCTGGGCTGTGTACGATCACATGATCGACATTTAGGCCTGAAACAAGGCAATTTTTAACGTGAAGAAACATTCTGGTGTCTGCCTCGACATGGGCATTTTTGAGATCAGTTGTGTATCTGTATTTGAAAAACATAAATTTCCCTCTGAAAAGCAGCCATATAAAAATAAGATTTTTCCCTCTGGAATATGGATGTTGTTCATTATGAATGATGAAATGTATTGAATGTTTTCTGAAAACAACAAATGACGAGACCACTGATAAGGTATTTTGTGAATTTTAACGACTAAGGAAGTTTCACCAGCTCTTAGCTCATGCTCGACACTCTTCATTGAAGAAGAATTATCATAGCAATCGTAAACAACATCGACTCTGCTTGTATATCTTTGGTTGAGAGCTTTTTCTATTTGAGTCATTGGATGCTTTGCTAATTCTTTGAAATTTTTGAAATTACAGCATTAGGGATGCTGTGATTACCATGCCATCGAAAATTTGTACTTGATTTTGAAGTTGTTCTAGGTTTGCAAAGGTTCATTACATTGGGATTCACTTTCTATCACATTGAGTAATTCCGACTTAATACTTTTCTTAGGTGACCGTTTTCAAGAGCCAAGCTTGGAGGATATGGATCAACTCGTATCTCAGTAGTTCCTCTAAGTTGAAGTTTTCTTAGAGGCCAACAAAATAATTTGAGTTACGCTCTTTCATCTGAAGATTTCTTACTCCTGTGTTTTCTTCTTTAGGTAGTGAATTGAAGGACAAAATTTTATTACGTTGTATTGGGGTAAACAAACCTTTAACCTTTTAACCATTCTGACAGTTTTGAATCTATCTATAGTTGTTGTCCTAGTTTTCAACATTAAGAAGGAAAGAGGCAGCCTTCTCTGAAGAAGCTAATGTTCCACTTACAATGTTTCTCAGTGGGTGATTGAATCTGCAAAGGGATTGTCATGCTGTAAAAAGAAGTTTATCACAGTTTGTGCATCTTGTTCGTCTTTTTCAACCCGATTTTTACTCCATTCCTTGTGAGTGGGCTGGACGTCCCCTGTTGGGTCTTGGTTTAAGTCACAGAAGTTTAAAAGGGTCAGTGAAACATCTGCTTTATGGTGGTACAGGATACACCATATCTGCACTGCATGATATTCCAATCAACCCCCCTTTAATTTTAGATGAACGAATGAGTGACTGCTCTAGTGCATGGTCTGCTGCAACACAATTAAACTTCCCCGATTGTTTCTTCACTGTAAAATGGCCCTGTTAAAATGTATTTTCTATTTCTGGTGGAAGGTTAGACATGTCTTCCAAATACATAACACACCCTCGAGCGTAGTGGTAGTGGTTAAAGAGCAAGCTGTAAGGAAACATTATTTGGACTACGTTTATATGGAGATTCCAGTTTCCATCTCTATCAGATTTACGCAATCCAGTAAAAGCTCGACCATTTGATAATACTGGTTCCAGAACTTAAATGCTTCGTTGTTTGCAGCTTTTTCGTTCAAAAAAGTTGTGAAACTGTTAAACAAAGTTCTATGTTCTCCCCTTATAAGTTCAAAAACTGCAGAAGCTTCTTCTTCAAAGTCAATTACGGTTGTTTGCAACCTTTTCACAAGTCCTTTTGTAATTTCATACTCTTCAGTCTCAACATTTTTCTCTAAAAACTGCTTGAATTGTAATCTTCTGCATGCTTCATAAACAAGCTTGTATATACGGATACCCCTATTATAATGAATACCATGAAAAACAGACTTAATTGTATTTTCACCATAGATCCCATACTCTATAACAATGTCTGCAAAGCCTGAATCCAAAACATATTGGCCTATTACGGATAAGAAGTTTTTGGCCAAATGAAAGGTTCCAATTCTAAGAAAAAGCCTTTCAACCCCAGTAGTTTGCAGTTGAACTAATTTGGCCAGTAAATAAACTGCCATATCACAGCTTAGAATCGCATATCATTCATTTTCAAAAAGTTAATCATGACAGTGTATACAGAATCATTTGTAGTTGGTAGTGCTGTAAATATAGTACAAAACCCAATTTTTGTTACTGATATCACAGATACTGAAACGACTTAGTTGAAAGGAGTCCAACCCAGAGTCAAAGCATGGTTGGGCAGTATGAGACCATTGCCCTGGGAGTCCAAGTTAAGCCTTGAGAGAACCCATGTCAAATCCCCACAATTAGTTTGTGTGTTTGTTGAATCAAAGTGCTGGTCAAAAGGTTTCGGAAAATGTTCCGGTTTCCTATTTATTGGTGGGCTTTTTCAATACTTATTGTGTAGTCTGCACATTTAAGCCAGTTTCAGGTACAGTAATCTTTTATATTTCAAGTTGTTACATATCTTCTATCCCCGAAGGTTGATAAAGTACCATAGCTGTGATATACGTGGTTGCTTTTCCATCAAAAGTATCCTCTTTAAAATCGTCGTTATCTATAGCACCATGAAAAAATACACTAGGATCACGAGTAATGTTTGATGGCACAGGTATATCAACATCATTACTACTATTAACGATATGTGTTAGTACCTGGTTGTCAAGTTTAGATAGTGTTCTGTAGCTTATGGAGTGTCCTAATCTATTCAATAAACTTATAATGAACTTTGATTTTGTGTAGTGATGAATATAGTGGGCTAAAGCCACATGTTTTGGAGTTATGTCACGTTCATTAATTAAATTGTGTAAATCTATATACACTGAAACACATTTTCGTTTTATATCATCTTTTATCATTCTTTCTTTTCCCACCAATAAACTAAAAAACGATTCCCAGGCCGGTGAGAACTTAAACTCATCGAAAGCACTACTGATTGAGTAGTTATTACATAAAAACCCTTTTAAGTTAAACGACTTACTTTTTGCCTCATTTCTTAAGGTTTCAGTGTGCACACATTTTTGTGACATATACCTAATGCGCTCAACTAACTCATTGGGCTTAAAACATGTTTTAAAGACGGCAGATGACTTTGATTGATCTGCGGAATGTGAAAAAAGAAGAGATTCTCCGTAATGCGAAACTAACAAGTTGTTGGTAACTCTATTATTAATAATCAATTCATCACAGTCACTTAGTTGGCGTAACCGCTCAGTAAGAAAAGTTACTTCAAAACACTTTTCATTTAAATCTTCAGCTATTGCTAAGATTAGCTTAGTGAAAGCATCGTTCAACATTATTTTTTGTTTTTTGTCAGATATACTATTTTCTTTCTCATAACCATACTCTAGAAAACATTTTCTGTGGTACAACACATCAGCCGCAAAAATATCGTTTTCATCCGAGCACGTGCTCAATCTAACCAAAACTTTGTGCTTTCTCTCTTTACAAAGTGCTAATAACCTTTTAGCCGCTTCTATTTCACTAACTCTAAACGTTTGCCTATCACCTTTCTTTTTTGTTTGTTGACAAAATATACACTTCTTAAAGTCACATTTGGTATCACACTTCGAGTAACTAATGTATTGGAAGTACAGGAAGGCTTTGGTCTTTTCCATCAAGGGTTAGGGTTTCTCGTTTTGCTTAGTCAACAATCGTTTTCGCACCTTTCCAGATTCTGTTTACTTACATAGGCAGAGTAACAATTTCTATGCCATTTACACAAATGTTTAGTTTCTTCATCTATTAAGTGTTTATACTATCTTAAGCTGTTTATACTATCTTGCCGACAAATACTAGCTTGTTAACATTATCTAAAGAGGACTCCTTAAAATTCTTAACAAATGAACCGTCATTTTTTTCCTGGCAAAGGAGGTAGAAATCATAATCGAACATCTTTGTTCTTCTTTTGTGCATTTAAATCAAATGCCATTTTATGAAATTATCATTAAATTTCAGTAAACGAATTAACTGTTTGCCAATGCAAAAACAAACACGTGTAATCAATTTTACTAATTAATAAGTTAAAATGTACGTATACTATTTTTAGAATAACTTTATGAAAGGTTTAATAATAATCATAAGTCTACTTGCTTGGTTTCTGAGCAAAACCTTCCATTCATCTGTACACGTTCATATCCACAAGTCCAGTTAAATGACACAAAATATTTAGTCACCACAATTCAGAAATATGCACTTCTGTCTGTTAACTAAGTGATACACATCAAATACAAAACACTTCCGATCGTGACCGAAAACCGCCACTGACTGACCATTCAACACTAGACAACACAGTAAAGATGATTTCATGTTAGTACTTGATCGCCTAGTTTCCAGCAAACACAGACACGCATCTCAGTTGTCGCAATAGGTCGGTACGGTGCGCGACACGGGTCAACATTGGTTCATCACGGTTAATACATTATACCACTTACAATAATAGTATGGTACTTTAGGATTTTTAATTGTTATAAGATAACAGTTATGCTTAAAATTGCCACATAGATACAACAAACGTGTACCATTTGTTAAATTTAGTTAAATTTAATTATATTCAAAGATTTTCCCTTAAATATCAAGTTTGCCCCAAAACTGACAGAGATACGACTTTTACCCTTAGGACCTTTTTGGTAGGAAATATAATTAGCTGTAGATAGACTATTGCTCTATCTTTTACCGTCTTCGAGTTAGAAGCGATAACGTGAATCGTCTACGCGCGAATTCCCCCTCCCCACCATGTTATCAATTTTTTTCATCTACTAGATGCCCCCAACAATAATCCAACTTCGTTAGACTTCTAGTGCATACTCAAACCATTTAGCACCCGGCCTATGTGGGAAACATATGTAAAATGGAGCTTAACAGTGTTGTCAGGTCAAAAAATTAAAAATCACCAGATGCTTGTTTGAAAAGTTGCCAGATTTTGCAAGAAATCGCCAAATTATATTTTTCTCTTATTGTTTAGGTATACACCGTGTCCTACATAAAAATGTTTTGTATGGGGATCTCGAAAACGGTAAGAGGTAGAAAGTCGATTAAATGGGACAAAAGTTGTGCATTAGAGGGAACGTATTTATGGTGTTTGTAAAACTCAGATATCTTTTTTTATTTTTGAGATACTTGAAAAAAACTGAAATTTTCGTTTTTCGTTTTTATTTTTTTTCTTTACTTTATCTGAAGAGCTATCAAAAACACCAAAGCACATTTTCATGGCCACTTTTTCGACTCTATTAAATCGTACCATCCAATTTTTGATTCAACGTTTTGTATCATAGCAACCATTATCAACTTTATTTTTTAAACACAAGAAAAAATTGTTTTTAACCTATTTAAATTCTCTCTTGGATTCTGAATTCAACGATATATCACACTTTATATCTTTGATGCGTTTCGAACGATAGAATTCATTTTCAATGTCAAAATCGAGAACACACGGTTTTTAAGGATAAAAGTAACATTAGGTAACTTTAAATTACTACAAAAAAATTAAAGTATAAACAAAATAAAACAGGATTAGATAACTATCGTACAAACGCAGCAATATCGCACAATTTCGTGCATTACATTTTCCAGCATGTTTGGTGTAATTTTCCTGAATGCTGCATTCACCTCTGCTCTCAATTCTGCAATGTTGTCAAACTTTTTCCAGAATACGTGTTCTTTGATAAACCCCCCTAAGAAAAAATCCAAAGGGGTGCTATCCGATGACCTTCAGGCCAACGCACAATACCTTTGTAGCAATCACACTATTGTTAAAGTTTTCTGCTAAATAATTCGTAACTTCATGGGAATTGTGGGGAGGTGCACCATCTTGCTGGTACCAAATGTTTCTACGTTCCGCTAATGGAATATCATCCAGTAAATTTTCGATTTCATGCGTAAATAGCATTGTGACGTCAAGGTACCTTCATAAAATATCGGTCCAATAACTCGTCCCTCTAGAAATCTACACCAAACATTAAGACCGAATCGATTCTGATTTCATAATGATCGTACACGAAACTTATGGGTCGACCAATAATGCTGATTTTTTCTATTAAATACGCTATTGTTGCTAAAATATGTTTCATCAGATCATAGGATATTAGAAGGAAAATATTCGTTGTCCTCGCATTTTCTAGTTAGCCATTCACAAAAATCATTCGCCGGATGGTATCGCTGGGCAATAAAGTTTGACACACCTTGTATTTGTGAGGATGGTATTTTTCCTTAAGAGTATCTTTGTTGATCTCGGAATGTTATGTTCTTTTTCAATAACTTTAGTTGAAATTGTATCTTCCTCGGAAATCGCCAACAAAAGATTTAACTGATTATCTTCATTCACATGCATATTGCAATGGTTCACAGGTTTTTTAAAGCGTCCATGTTCTCTCAGTCTATTCAGTCTATTAAATATCGCTTTGTTTGGTTGTCGACGTTCAGTAAATTGCAGTAAACATCGCTTTTCTGCGTCATCTTTATTTTTGCGATTTTCAATAAAACAACACAGCATATTGAAACTTTTGCCATTAGTGTTTTAAAATAAACTAATTCCTTTTCAATAAAACCAAGATTTACTTCTGGCAACTTTTTGCACAAGTTTATTATGTATTCAACCACAGAATTATTCTGTTATTTAACGGTTCATTAGTTGACATGACAATAAACAAAAAGAAAAGCAAGGTCTACTCAAGGGCCGAATGATATTAGTGACGTAAATAATACATTTTAATATTTTTATATCCTGAAGACCTATGAGTATAGAACTGTTAATTTAAAATTAATCGTAACAGATTCAATAGTTTGTTTTTATTAAAAATTACGAAACATATTTTTTGCAGTAATTTAAAGTTACCTAATGTTTCTAATAATACTTTTATTCTTAAAAACCGTGTCTTCTCGATTTTGACATTGAAAAATTCGAAACGCATAAAAAATATAAAGTGTGGTATATCGTTGAATTCAGAATGAAAGAGAGAATTTAAATAGGTTAAGAAAATTTTCTCTTGTGTTTAAAAAATTAAAGTTGATGATGGTTGTTATGATACGAAACGTTGAATCAAAAATTGGAAGATACGATTTAACAGAGTAGAAAAAGTGGCCACGAAAATGTACTTTCGTTTTTTTTTTAAAGCTCTTCAAACAATGTCAGAAAAAAGATATCTGTGTTCTACAAACACCATAAATATGTTCCCTCGAATGTGCAACTTTTGTCCTATTTAAACTACTTTCTATCTCTTACCGTTTCCGAGATCCCCATACAAAACGTTTTTATATGGAACACGGTGTATACGATAATTTAAATTAAAGGCTAATGTTGATGTTTTAAGCGAGTTTTATTTGTTTAATTCTTAATGTAAAAAACGAATAAGTATACATAATTTAATATAAATTCCTAAACATAAACCTAACATATAATTATATGATACATGCAGTGCTCGTCTAAAGCACCCCCCCACCCCCCAGCTAATATGTAAACCGAATGTAATAGGAAACCGAAGTAAGGCACATATGCAACGTGATGGTATTCAGTGATGTAATCATTAAACATGGCGGCCAGCCGCCATCTTGTAGCATATGTTTAAATGAGATCATATGCCAAGTAATAGGTCATTTGAAATCCCGTTCCTTTTCAACGACATCAACAACATTAATATATTACTACTGGTTCATGAGTTTCAACCCAAAAACGCGAATTAAGGTTTTGAGGTTTTGGGTTGAAACTCATAAATCAGTAATAATATTTTAATGTTCTTGATGTCGTTGAAAAAAAATTTCAAATGAGGTATTTCTTTCCATATGATCCCATTAAAAATTATTTTATTGAAATAGCCGCCATTTTGTAAAATAATCTGAAATGGGATCATATGGCAAATAATACCTCATTTAAAAGCTCGCTCCCAATCCTTTTCAACAACATAAAAATATTACTACTGATTCATGAGTTTCAACCCAATATCACAATTAGTGTTTTGAGGTTTTTGGGTTGAAACTCATAAATAGATATGGGCAGATATGCTGCAAAGATAGTGCATATATGCAATAAAAAAATGAAGAAATATGCACTCAATATGCAGTAATATAGCCATATATGCACTAACATATGCGCTAAAAAATTTAACTTTTATCAGGATTTTAAGAAAATTCAATTTTTTCAGTTCTTGTTTATTACAATTATTACTAATTGTTACAACTATTTATGTATTCCTAAAAACTATATAATGAAATTAACAATAATTATTTATCATATTTTATTGGTTGTACATTACATACATTAAACCCATAACATAATACAGCACAACAAGAAAAATAATCAAATTTTTCTCAATTGTTTCTATAAGTAAATTATGGCGCTTATCTTCTAATATGTGCTTATAATGTGAAAAGCTTCTTTCTACACCACAAGATGTAATAGGACAATATTTAAATAAGTGAGCATTTTGAACAGAAAAATTTGTTTCGCCATTGTCATTTGGAAATTGGCCATTTAAAATGTCTCTAACAGATTTTATAGTTGAAAAACCAGCATTTTTCTTTATTAAATTGTCTAATTTGTCATATATTTTTCTACAAACTTTATTTTGGTCTTGACTTAAACTAAATTTGAAATCTTCTATTAATTTTGAAGATTCGGTAAGAAGCAAATTTTGAGATTCGAGCTTGGTAATAATCGCAGGGATATCTTGAAAGAAACAGTGCTGAGACTGTAACTCTGGAGCTTGCAAAACACTTTGACAGTCTTCTACACTTTGAGCCGAATCTTTTGGAAAGAATCAATTAAATCTTTAAAAGCATCAAAATGTTCACAATAAAACAGAGCCGCTTTTATCCAAGTTGCCCATTTAGTAAGAACTGGTTGGGGTGCCAACGCAAGCTCTTTTAGTTGTTCCTTGTAAATTTGGATGCGAAGCGGTGCTTTAAGAAATACTTTTTTTCCATTGTTTATTAATTTATTTACTAAAGAAACTCCACCCGAACTGCTTCAGCAACTCGATTAAGTAGATGTGCCAAACAAGTATTGTGAATTAAATTTGGAAAAAATATGTTTAGATTTTGACCTGCTTTTACCATATACGCTGCACCATCGGTCACCAAATACAAAATGCGATCTTTTGATATTTGATTAGGCAAATATAAAAATGCTAGGGTGTGATTTATAAAACGTGAAATTGTTACTTGATTTACTTACCTTTTTTGGGATTTTTTAATGGTGTACTTTAAATTATACAATCTAAATGTTTCGATAACACTTACAGTTATCTTCGTCAGTAGTAATGTTTGTTAAAAATTGTTAAAGATGTAGTAAACAATTTTGTCAAATTTGAAAAATTCAAACATAAACATAAGCCTGCTATTAATATAACAGTTTGAGAAACGTATAAGCCAACTATAAAATTGTAGTAAAGAATAACTATGTCATTAAAATTAAATATTGTTAAACTGCCTCAAAGATGACAAACCAGAACACTCTCTACGACGAAAGCCGACACACACTGATAGATATATTATCCAACCACCATCCACGTCAAAAAATTAGTGTAATTAAATCTTTAGTAGATCGAAGCAAAACGAATTTGTGACCCTGAATTTTTGAATGATGAATATAAATATTTAAGAAAATCCTTACAAGATAATGGATATTCACTTACAGATATTAATAATGTTATTACACCTTCTAGGCGTAACCTTAAAGAAAAACCAGTTCTTAATGTTGGTACTGCTTTTCTTCCTTTTATAGCTAATGTTACAAATAGAATTGAAAAAATCCTAATCAAATATGGCATTAGGACTATTTTTAAACCTACAAGTAAATTAAAGAACATTTAAGATCACCTAAAGATGTATCAAACCCTTTATCATCTTCCGGAGTGTATAAGTTATCTTGTTCATGTGGAAAAGTATACATCGGGACCACAAAACGTAGCTTTGATACAAGACGCAAAGAACATATGAGATTTTGTAGATTGGGTCAACCAGAGAGGTCTGCTGTGGCTGACCATGCCCTGAATAATCTAAATCATGACATTCAATTTGACAATATGAAAATATTGTCAAGACAAACCCATTATTATGTTCGTTTGCAACGTGAAGCTATTGAAATATATAAACACCCGAATAATTTTAATAGACAAGAAGAAAATCTCCGTTTAAATAGGTTTTGGCATCTTATAATTAAAAAAGAGCATAATGATACGCCTTGATTTTAATTTGTTTTCAACTTTTGGTATGTCCAGGTTTTTTGCTGTGTTTTTCCTAGACCTTGAAGCAAATGCTTTACCAATTATATATTAAATTTCCACAGCACTATAATTTAACATAAGTAGTTGAGATTAAATTGAAATTAAAAATTACAAAGAACGTTCTGCATTGTGCTTTTCATTGTTAATAACACTTCCAATTATTGATAAAGATATCTCTTTGTTAGATTTAACTGGGTTATTTTTGATGTAATGTTTGGATTTGTGAATGCTTCTATCATTTTAAAATTGAAGTTTTTCACAACTTTACACTTACATCATAACTCGATTAAATTTTGTTAAATGTGTTTTTTGGCTGGCAAATTTCATTGTTAGCTTTCGTCGTAGAGAGTGTTCTGGTTTGTCATCTTTGAGGCAGTTTAACAATATTTAATTTTAATGACCTAGTTATTCTTTACTACAATTTTATAGTTGGCTTATACGTTTCTCAAACTGTTATATTAATAAGGCTTATGTTTATGTTTGAATTTTTCAAATTTGACAAAATTGTTTACTACATCTTTAACAATTTTTAACAAACATTACTACTGACGAAGATAACTGTAAGTGTTATCGAAACGTTTAGATTGTATAATTTAAAGTACACCATTAAAAAATCCCAAAAAAGATAAGTATTTTATTATGAGTGTTAATGGTGAAAGTTTACATTTTCATGTTACTTGATTTGTCTTTCCTAATTGTTTGACGGCAACTAAATTACTAAAAGAAGGGTTACCATTTAGAATGCCAACGACAAAGTTTGCTATATATCTTGCTTTAGCATCGGTCGTTTCGTCGACACTAAACCAGATATAATAATCTGAAATAACATCCCTTATGTTTTTAATAGTATCTTCGTATAGTTGTGGAAGACATGACCTGGTAGCTGTACGTCTAGAAAGTACCTTTTCTTTAGTATCTTTTTAAAAAACCTGTGAATTCAGATTTTTCTAAATTGTGGAATGGAATATTGCACGAAACCATCATTTTACACAGACCTTTCTTAAAGTTATTGACATTTTCGGTTTGGCTCACATAAGTAGGTAATAGTTGTTGTGTTGGTCGATTTTCATTTTTTGTTTTCTGATGTGGACCCGTATTGATATTCTGATCTAATTGAAGCTTTTTGTTGACTTTTACCTACAAAAATATTAATTTTAAAATATTTCTAATATTAGTTATTTAGTAGTTGTATACTAAGTCAAAAATGTGTTTGCCTACTGAACTTGAAGTTGAATGTTAGAAAAGACACATTAATCAATTCAATTTATTATTTCTGACCTAATATTTCAAAACTATCTATAAATTTTAATTTATCTTTAGACTAAACGCTGCTGTAAACATTAAATTAATGTTTTGTTGTTTATTTAAAGCATTATCCAAAATCTCCAGTTATTTTATTAATTGATACAACAAAATAAATATGTGAATTTTATTTCACAATTGTAAATCCAAAATTATATGTACAAAACGAAAAAATTATCAAAAGACGACTATTGGTAAGAGTACTTAATTAACTAATTAAATTATTGCAGGGCAGCGAAGAACATATTTTAACAAACACGTGTTTAATTAATGTATTTGCAACTCATTTTTCAATTAAATAAAACCTTTACAAAATTTTGTTTAGAATAATAAATGAGAATTACCATAAAGAACACAAAAACAGCTTTAAACTATTTAGCAAGATTTAGGTTTATTTTAATATGAGTAAATATTACTAGAACAAAGCGTGCATGTCATACATACCTTCTTCTCGCAAATAACACAAAACACTACACTTCCATCATATTTAAACCACGAATACGATTTCAACCACCTTCTAATTAGATCGTTCCTAGAGCTGTCCACTTTTGGCATGTTGACTTCAAACGGCTACAAGTGAATGAAATTTTTGCAACTACAACCCCACCAGTCTTAAACAAAAAAAAGATTTTCAACATCAAAAATACCGACGTACCTTCGTCAATAACTGCAATGTAGTTATTGTGCATATTACTAAAGTACTAATTAACGTAGTTCCCAAATACCTAAGTTTCTAAAAAGTTTTAAAGCGGCTTAAAGTATAAAAGCAGGTATAAGATTTGAGTAAACAAATCTTTGTGTCTGTTAAAAATAACTTTCAGAGAGTTGACGAAGTAACAAGCTTAAAGTTTTAAAAATCTCGGTACAAATATTGGTAAATTTATTTTCTAACATAAGAAAGAACGGAAAAAAGACGCAAATATGCACTTTCATGCTCTTACCACCTCGTATAAGCTCTAATAACGTAAAACGCCTTATATATGCAGTATATGCAAAATAAAATTTGTGATTTTGGGGCCTAAATGTTAAAAAACGTACATATTCTTAAGAAAAAGTTTTGTATGCCCAATAACAAAAGATATGCAAATATGCATTTGCCCGTCGTTGAATGGGACTGGAAACGAGCTTTCAAGTGAGGTATTACTTGCCATATGATCCCATTTGAAATTATCTTACAAAATGGCGGCTGTCCGCTACTGATTACTTTCAAAAACGTTGTGTATGTGCCTTAGTTCGTTTTCCCAAAATTTTACTAATTTCACTTTTATGGTTCACATAATAGGTTGTTGAAGGGGGGGGGGGAGACTTTAGACGGACACTATATATTTTATTTATACACGCTATGATTCTGTTTATTAGGAATGGCTGTGTCTGCGGGAAAGTTAGAACAACTGTTATAATTAAGTGATATTAACCTTTTGGTGTGCAAAATTCCACTTGTTGTTTTGGAGCATAATCGATTTCTTGCTTTTGTTTTATTTAAATTAATGTTATAAAAAGTATTTCTATACTTGCACTGCTGTGTGGAAGTGTAAATAAACCATTTACAAAATTTCCAAGCTCTGGAAAAACAAAACTATTGTTACCCTTTTTCGCATTATATACCTATATCCAAAAATCAATTTCGTTTAAAAAAAAAGTCTAAGTTTGAGTATTTCTCAAACTCTTGGTCTAAAATATTGCAGAACGTTAGGCCTAAATAAGCGATGCTTTCCGTTTATCAAATGTGTTGAGGGCTCAACGCAGTTAACAACTTCAGAATTTTTATTTCACATCAATTAAAGGGAAACTGTCTGTGTGTTTGATTAACCGCCTCAAACATTTTGTTTTAACATTATTTACTACGACTTCTGGTAAACGGTACTTAGTCAATTCTTCAGCTACCTTAGGACCTAAATAAATTTGTTCAATTGAAAGGAATTGAATTGAAAAAAAAAATTGTGGATCACAGTACTATCTTTTTAAGGTAGTCTGGCTTTTCGAATCAACTTAACAAAATTTTTGTAGCATTTAACATTCGGGGGGAAAGATTGTACATTTTTGGGTTCTCAGATTGAAATTCTACATTGAGGATGGTAAATGTTGGTAATATGTACTCAAGAAAGAGAAGATATATTTTATTTAATGGATTATTCAGCATATCGTTGATTTCAGCTGCTTCCGACGCATTATCAAAGGCTTCGATCCTAAAGTAATGCTGAAGAGTATAATATTGTTTAATTATTGTAGAAACAGCAGAAATTAATGAGAGCCACCTAGTCTATGAAGCATGTAACAGTTTGTGGAGTTTTGTACTAAACAAGACTTTTTGCAATTCCAATTGCCTTATATACGTCTGCATCATATGGTAATTTTAAACATGCGTAAGAGGCACATAACGCCAAAGAATGACAAATACGTTTCATGGTATATATGTAAATCAGGGCCGTCATTAGTTAAAAGAGCATTTGCCCTATCTGATGTAAATCCAACTAAGATATTCTCGAAAAGAATTTCATTTTCTGTAAAAAAAGTTTCTCTAATATTATAAAGATTTTGGTCTGTAGCACTTTCAACTAAAATAAGTCCAAGAAATTCATCTTTGATTTCATTATTATATTGCACTGTTATTGCCAAATGTTTTTACACAAGAAATATCTGTGGATTCATCAACTATTAATGAAAATTTATGAACCTTTACGATAGAAATTAGGCGATAAAAACTTGTTTTTCCTAAAACATTGTTAATAAGTGCAGTGCTTTTGGTTCAATCACAAGACAGTGGGAAGTTTGACTAGGCTTCCTACCAGATAAGCAAATAGACTTAATAAGTTCTGTTAAATGATATGACACACTAATAGCTAGATTATACTCTGCAATAAAAGATGCAATTCTAATTTCATTTTATTTATTCATCTGACAGAACAGAAAATAACTTCGTTGGTAACATTGGCTGCTTACGCATTGAATTCACGTTGTGAATATATACTTGATAAATTATTCTTTTTTACAGCAGCTACTTCACCTATATAACCTTTAACACATATTCTGCACATAAAATGATGTATACCATAAGATGTAGCTTTCCCACTCGGCTTTATATTTATGCTCACAAACGTTCTTTTTCTTTATGCAAGTTGAAATTGAAGGCGTCTGACCATCTTCTTATCTTATACCTCTATATCAGACTTTGATGTTTCATTTAAGCACGTAGTTTTTATGGCATCCAGACAGCTTTAACAACAATCAAAACAAAAAAAAAATATTTACACCTACCTTTCACTTAAAAAGCAGTTTATAAAAAGATAAATCCCAGGCGAATTAAAAAACTATAATGACATACTGTTAATTAGTTATACAGTGCGTTCGTAAACTAGCGGATAAATTCAATTGAAATTCGAATGATCGAATGTATGTTATGGTAATGCCGATTTTGGAAAAAATAATTTTTTTCGACGTAGCGCCATTTGCTTTGAACGGCCATGTGAACAAACAAAATTGGCGTTATTGGGCAACTGAAAATCCTCATTGGTTCACGGAATATCATAACCAAAACCCTTAAAAATTGAACGTTTGGTGCGTGAGTTGTAGGTGCTTACTTCTTTAAGGATACGCTCACTGGTGCGAGATATTTAAACATTCTTAAAAATGACGTCACCCCCGCTCTAATAACGTATCTGGATTTAGAAGAACCCGATATGTACCACCGTGACCTTTTTTTTCAACAAGAGCGCCGCCACACCACATTTTACCTGTTCACGCGTATTTGGATGAAGTTTTTCCAAATAGTTGGATAGGTAGAAAATGGGTAATTGAGTGGCCAGCCAGATCGCCAGATTTAAATCCTCTAGATTACTCCTTCTAAGGATACTTAAAGATTAAAGTGTATGTGACGCGACCGCCCAATTTATATAAACACGAATTCGCCAAGAAATTAAAAACATTACCGCAGATGTCACCGACAACGTTCAAAAATCATTTGTTGATCGTCTTGGCTAATATCAGATTGTTAACGGTACTCAATTCGAAAATTTAATTTAATTTAGTGGAATCATTTTACAATTAAATTAGGCCTAACCCCATAAAATTGCCTGTTATTCAAAATATATTTTGTTATAAAAATCATTTGAATATTTATTATTAGAAATGATACATGGTATCCATTTAGTTACGATTTTTCTTCAAAATGACCACATCTTCTACACTACCCTGTATAACATAATTAAACTTTATATTGAAAGAATGGGCGAAGTGAGCTAAATCCAAATTTGAAATAACCTATGGAATGTCGCATTTATAAAAATTCATGTTTGGTTTACGCTCTATAAAGGAAACACCTTGTATAACCTAAAATAATGTTAAAATGTACGCCTCATTTCGTTCCATAACACATCAAAGTTTTGTTCTCCTATTCCATCAAATAAGGGAGGTATCGCCCGCGGACGCATGCTTGGAACACCCTGTATTAACATCATCCAAATGTACCTTGTCGTACATAAAAAGATGTATCCTTTCCAATCCCGCAATAAAAAATGGGCGTTGACGTTTAAAATAATATCGATGACGTCATCTCTTTTTCTTGACAACCCTGTATATTTCAATTTTACGTAAAAAAATTCTAAATTGGAAATAAAAATCGACGGGTCCGAGCGTTTTCTTCCTAAACTCCCATTCGAATTTTAATTGCATTTATTAGCTACTTTACGAACGCACTGTATATATTATAATGTATGTAAACTCTGTATTTAATATAAAATTTGCTTGTGCGGCATTTCGCAAGCTGTCTTTATCCGCTAATGTAATTATGTGGGTTCTTCTCCCTATAATCTGGTTATACCTCTGCGCGAATAAACAGGCGTGTTGTTGACGGCCGCAGAAAATAAGACTATATTCCAGTAGCGTAGGTACCTCAATAAATAACAATTAAGGATATTTTTGTATTATCTTTTTCCAGAATTTATAATAATAAAGAAATAATTTAATTAAAATGGGTCATTGTCAAGAAAATCACCAGATGTAAGGCATTTTAAAAAAGTTTTCGCCATATCACTAAATTGATTAAAAATTACTTAACCTGGTGATTTTTCACCAGACCTGGCAACATTGGAGCTTAAAACCAATACATATTTTCATGTTGTCGCAAGTAATGCAAAACTGCATAAATTACAGAAACACAACAATACTATAAGGTAAGTGTAATATGCGATAATAGTAGAAATTTTTTTGCCGAAACAGAAATCCAATGAAATGAGTTAATTTGTCGTCATGTGATTAAAATAGGCCAATAACATTAAGATTACACTGAAAACACTCAATGGAAACTTATCAGTTTTGGTCAATCGGTCGCTAGGGAAATTCCTAACAGTTTCAAACTTAATTACATAAAATATCACGTCTAATAAATAAATTTAAACATATTGTACGAATCAAGTGTTAATGAAGATTAATTCCCTCCCAGACAATTCGCCCCCGTACTAAACCATTTGTAAAGAGAATAAGGTAGGTCAAAAAATGCACAATCAAAATAATAATTTAATGTACAACATTATGTATTAGAGAACAGTACAGAAAATAAAAAGTAAATCAGAAATTTAAAAGGCAAGATTGCGCACGATTCTTCTCAGAAAATCCATTCTCATAATCTAAGTTTCATGTTTTCTGGCTACAGCCCGGCTATAAATTGGTTTAATTGTTAATATTTTCTCCTTCCTTAGTGCACTAATAAATTCAAAAATGTTTAGTGAATCATCACTTGTTCCACGAAAGTGTCGATGCCAACCTTCTACAGTATTATTTGTTCGGTACATGTTCTGTATAGTGCGGTCAAACATACAATACGTTTGGTACTAGTGCAGGCGGTCAAAGGTAAGAGCTGTAATCATTTGTACCCATAAAGCAAAGGTGTGGTGTCTTCGAATATTTGGACCTAAGTAAAATTAACATTCAGAAACTTCAATTTCCGGAAACACTTCCTTGAACGGTTTATTACATCCATTTCAAAATCCACTAACAATTGTGTTCATTGTAAACCAAGGGAAATATGTTCTAATACTTCTAAAAGTTTTTGCATGTACTTCACCTTTGGTTGGGTAACAAGGCATATACAAATGGCATTATGATTCCGTAATACTGTACATATAAGATATATAATCGATAGAACAAATTTGGGGCACTTCTCATCAAAAGATTCAAATTTTCCGCAGTTGCAAAAATTAGCATGCTTCCAGGTAACATACTTTGATCGCAATAATATTAGAGGAATCGATGTTCTTTACCATTAATGGTTATCATTTGGTATTCGCGTGAGATTACCAAATGCTCTACTGGAATCTGGGGAACTTTATCTTCTTCTGCTTAGCTATGAAAACCAGTAGTTGGGTAATTTTGCAAAATACGACTCTCCAATGCTTTTGAAGTCGTCATTCGATAAAAACGACGCCCTCTCAAGTATTTTTTGAGTTTTAATAAGAGATAATAGTCACAGGGGGCTAGGTCTGAACTGTAAGGTAAGGTAATTCGTTAAAGCAGCATTCATTGATTACTTTTTGAACAATTCGTGCTTTATGCACCCTGCAGTTGTCGGGCAGAAGCAAAGTTTTCTGAAAATAATTGTGGGTCCCTTTTTTCGTGTATAGCCGCTTTCAAGTTCTTAATTGTGCCTTTGTAGATATTTCCCGTTATATTGGCATATACTCAATTTACAGAATCCCCTCAGGGTCCCAAAATACTGTGACCATAACTTTCTCCCATAAAATTGCGTCTTTGCCTTCTTGGGCGGTGGAGAGCCCTTATAAACCCATTCCATGGGGTGGGGGTGTCCTAGTGGTGTATTTAAGTCTCATCGCCTGTACAATTATATAGAAGTCTCTATCTTGTGAGAAAGCAGTCAGATTCCCCTCGGAAATTTGTCGTCTACACAGTTTTTGTTCTGGATTGGGAATCCACCATGCCGACACATTGGTCATTCCCAAACCTTCATATAAAACTTAAAAAACACTAATTTCTGATATTCCTATTTCTCTAGAAATAATCGAAACTTTTACTCGGCGGTCAATCAACACCGAATCTTTAACTTTCTGGATGATTTCGTCAGTTCGTGTTTCCAGAGATCCTCCACACTTTGGACCAATAACTTAGAAATAGGACCGGCTATTTTCTCCATATACTACCACTACTCTCTCATGGGTATTCTTCGGACCATCAAACACCATTATAAAGGCAGGTATTCAGGAAGTATTTCAACAATCAGAATCTATGCATTTACAAGAATAAGATTAATGTGATACCTTCATTACACGTTACATAGGTAATCTGTCAGAGGAGAAATGGAAAATACACGAAGATAAATTCCATGCTGTGGAAGGTGTCTGTATTACTATCCCAATGGATCTACAAGCAGTAAAAGTTTGTCCCAACTTTAACACCGCGCACAACATGCTTCAAAGCTGAACTGTGTTGTCATAACACGTCATTTTATGATTTATCTTCACATCAAGACGTATGTTATGGGTTCACAGAAATAGATTCGCGCATCAATTGTCCTAGATTATCTAGAAATGTACTGCATGGATTAACAACTACCTATTGTTATATGGGCAGACGAATACACATACCAGAACAGGAATAATATTCTCTCGAATGCTCTGTTGGACTTTGCAATAAAAAATAAAGCAGAAGTACATCAAAACCTCTTAGTCCGTGTACACGCACACAAATGGAATGCGATAATGTTCACGCTTTTATAGTGAAAAGTTGAAAGGAAGAGTAACTTATCTGCCTAGTTACTATGTCAGAGCCACTAGAGAAGCACGAACCAAAACCTTATGAAGTTAGAACTATACATCACAGATTCTTCAAATAGTGTAATGATCCAAAAAAGATGCAGTATCCATCTATTCTACTATAATAGAAACGGTAAATTGACCTACAAAATTAATTTTGATGATTGCTGATTCGACAAAAAAATTACGAGTCCTCATGAATCCACGTTGAAACTGGCTGAATCGAAATGGCATCATTTGCAGCAGATGAAGCTGTGATAACACGAGACGGTCATTCTTTCTATGACCAACTTCCGAAGTAACTGGTTGATGCACTGCAGTTCATGTATTGTGATAGCACTTGTCACAAAATGTGTTTATTTTCGTCTTCAACTTAGTATGTTTTTCATTTATTTACTTTCATTTTACCTATTGTTACTGAAATGATAAGTATTATAGTATCAACTTGGAAAATTTACTTAAGTATGTAGTGAATTACCTCCTAGCTCTAATGAAATAAATGATGATGACTTCTATCTAACTTCACTGAGAGTCTGGGATGAGGAGAACGAAAATTATGGCAATAAGTCAAAGAGAAACTAATTTCGATTATTTATACAATAACGAGTTCAAATCTGATCGGAAATGATAGTTTTGAAAAAAAGTTTGCTTTGGATTTGAATGTCTGATCTAATTGCTTCGCGATCGGTAAACAAATCATGTTTTTTGCTTTTCACAAAAGTCAAGTTTATTCAATCACGGCGTTAAGAATGTCATACAAACTTGAAATTCGCAAGAGTCTCTATAGCTTAATTGCAAGGTTACCCAAAAGTGAAATTGTAAATTTGATGAGAGATCAAAACGTTAGTCAGGCAACAATTTAATGGGCAATAAGAGAATTCGAAGAGGGTATACCTTGCTTTAATTAGCCTAAAACTGGCAGACCTCATGTTTTGAGTCAAAACACGACTAATAGATTGGTACAATCTGCTCAACACAATTGGAATTTCTTGTCGAAAGCTGGGTCGCCGTTTTGGGGTCTCATATAAGACCATCCAGAGAACATTGTCGAGAAATTGTGTAGTTTAGAGACAGAGAAAGAAGTGTACTAAATACACCCAGGCACAGTACGAAAGAATACCTATGTGTTGCAGAGCTTTGAGACGCAGGCATTTTGTGAATAACCGTGTGATCATTCACATTCTGAAAAGAAAGGTAACGATTGGTTTTATATCTCTGATATTGAAAATTGTCCAAACGAAGTAAAATTCAAAGCAAATACAAAATTTGCTGACAACGTTTTAGTCTGGTGGTGATTTCAGTGCTGGGTAAAAATGCAGAATCGCGGCGCAGCTGCGATTCTGCATTTTTACCTTTTTTTACACTAATTCGTGTATGCTGAATCCAAATCTGCAAGAATTTTTCTCCGGAAATGACGGGAAATTTTTTTTTTAGAATTTTGAAGAAAAAATTTCTGCACCATACATACAATATTTAGGTTAGGGTTAGGTTAGGGTTATAGGTTAGGGTTAGGTTAGTTTACTTTAGTTAATTAGGGTTAGGTTAGTTAGGTTTAGGTTAGGTTAGTTAGGTTAGGTTTCATTTTTTTAATTTTCAAAATTCAAAAAAAAATTCTTCCCGTCATTTCCGGAGAAAAATTCTTGCAGATTTGGATTCAGCATACACGAATTAGCATAGGAAAAAAATGACGCCGAAATCTGTGTTGCGCCGTGATACTGCAATTTTTCCCAGTGCTGGTGTTACAACACCCTATGTTGGCAGAGTTCTGGGAGAAGGTGTGGATGCTGAGCTTTATACTCAAAGATGCTTACCAAAACTGCATAATTTTATTACTACCCATCATCAGAACTATGAATTAATGTTTTGGCCCGATCTCGCTTCGTGCCATTGCACCAGAAGGACTCGAGACTGACGAGCAGAATAACTCAATTATGTGCCAACAGAAGAAAACCTCCCCAAATGTTCCTCAAGCTCGACCAATAGAAGAATTTTGGTCATTATTGTGTCGAAAGGTTTATCAAAACGGTTGGGAGTACCAAAATGAACATCAGCTGCGGGCAAGTATTTTTAGAAAACTTTGGGAAGTGAACCGATATATTGCTCAAAGGAAGATGAGACAAGTGTTTACCAAATTGCGTGCTATTGAAGAGCATGGTCCGCTATCAGTTTTGTAGATTAGTTTTCATGTTGTCAAAAGGCGTAATATTAACCATTAATAGTTTAGTTTAAATAACATTTCATTATTTTGGTAATTGTGCCTGTTTTTTCTCAAACGTTATGTAATTTTTTCTCAAAACTTACATCTCATACGTTATACTTGTGATGCTTGAATCAAACGCCATGTTGCAATACTAAACTCGAAGTACAGGAAGGCCATACCTCAATTAAAATTAAAGCCAATGACGAACATATCTTGGCGATTATTTCTACAGCGTTACAAATTCTTGTAAACTTCCTGCATCTGCCATTGATTTATTGACTTACCTTAATAACAACAACTCTTGCCAGCAAACTAACTTTCCAGAGTTTTTATTCCTTCCTGTTATCCAGAAAGATATTAGGGAAGTCGTTGGAACATTAAACATTAGTAAATGTGATGATTTTGGCCTTGATGTACAATTAGTTAAACCGCAACATTGGTCGAAAATTCTGTGTTGTTACTACTTTAACTAACCACTGACCACCGTAGTGGACAACACTTCTGTAATGTATTGAAATTGTAAAAAAAATATTTTCTCAAGCTAACCATTTAATATGTGATTGGAATGTAATTATAATTTACATTTACCATGAAGTGTTTCAAATTTGACAAAAAAAATCAGAAAAATAAATTAACACCAAGCTCAAAATTTTTTTCCAGTGTCTAGTATTGATATAACTATATGCGAATTTTAATATAGTAGCGCCGGGGAGAGGTGTTTCATGGCGGACTCCAGAATGGGAATATAACTATTATTGTGAAACGCATCTGTTTCCCTTTATCTTAGTGCGAAGTTCACACTTAAATAAAGACGGGTTATAATTTATACGTCCGCTATATATTTTAAATGCAGGACTTAAAAACGTATGTCGATTCTAAAGTCAAAGCGCATTACGCTGTCAGATGTCTTCTAAGTTATTTAACCTCAAATTATTCTTCGTATTTCGTTTCGTATAATCGCATCGTGTTTTGTAGTTATAATAATTTATCTTTCGCTTCGTAATTTATTAGTTTCCATTGCATTTGTAAACAACGGTTTTTTTCAAAACTATTCTTATTAATATTCACTATTACGAGGTAAGCTAGTAATGCAAAACGTATTTCCAATTGATTGAATGCATTTATTTATTTTGCAGCAAATAATGTCATTAAAAGGCAAACCTTTGAAAAGCTAAACTCAATCAATGTTAATGAATATACTGCATTATTTCGAGATGGAACGCGATAACGGGGGGGCCAAGTTTACCTTTAACTTCCATTATCCAGGTACACTAATAATTTTCACTATTTGTATTTATGTAATATTATGTTGCTGCGAACTGCTCTCGCATGCGGCATTTCCGAGAAAACTGTAACTCGAACAAAGGCAAGAATGGCTCTCGCTTTAAAATCTGGGAAATCGGCGCCGGATTCACCGCAAAAACATAGGCTGCGTTTGATGTCGAAGTCAGAGGATGTCGACGAATACGTGAAAGACGTTTTGAAGTTCCAAAAATATATGCAATTGATGAAATCGCTCATCAATGGGGACCTCAAATTTTATGTTTACCCCCGTATCACTGCCAATTCAACCCAATCGAGTTAATATGGGCGAATTGTAAACAGTATTACAACAAAAACCTTGGAAGACAGGTCTTCAAGGACGAGAATGTTTTATCGCTATGGAAGGATTCATTAAACCAAGTAACTGGAGAACTGTGGCACAAGTGTATTCTACACGCTGAAAAGGAAATGAGCCATTGGTGGGGTGGTGGGGGGGACGTTCAAAAAAGAGCTTAGGAAATGGTAAAACCTCTAGTAATCAATGTCGGAGAGTCGAGTGAAGATAATAGTGAAAATGAAGGTGATGACTTTTAATTATAAGATGTCCAATATTTGAATTTAAAGCAAAAATTAGAATCTTAGTTACTTTATAACATTGTAAAGAATTGTTATATTTAACATATACCTCTGTAGCTGTACTTAGGTTTACATTCGTTTTTATATATATATATATATATATATATATATATATATATATATATATATATATATATATATATATATATATACAGGGTTGGCAAATGTGTGAAACCCCTTATTTCTAGCTAAAATATTGATTGTATCAAAAAAAGACCTTCACAAAAGTTAATGTATATTTTATGATCTATTCAGTGGCGTACTAGGATTTGCAGCAGCTACACCAATGTGCGAGATATAACGTCATCGATGGGTTTTTTAAATGGGCGACCCTGTATATTTTGGCATTTTCAGATATACCGTTTTTCTCCAATTATAATATATGGTTTGGTAGGTATGCGACTTGTCGTTTTTTAAATATTAACTAAAATAATACAATGAAGAAGATACATATTGTTTAGTAATTTTAATGAACTTTTGATTTACAACAAAAATTGAGCGCTTCACATTGAGAAAATATTCATAGTAAATGCTCAAATTGGAGACTTTCAGCACCTTGACAGTATCTTATTCGGTCAGCAAAGGCTCTTACGGAGTTTTGAATGGCTTGCTGTGAGATTTCTTGCACAGCCACCCTAATCCGGTCTTCCAGTTCTTCTAACGACTGAGGTTTGGTCTTATACACAATAGATTTTAAATGACCCCATAGAAAATAGTCTAGAGGACTTAAATCTGGCGAACGCGGTGGCCACTCAATATGTCCTCTTCGACCTATCAATCTCCCCGGAAATATTTCATTAAGATATTAACGCACGTCAACTCTATAATGAGGCGGAGCTCCATCCTGTTGGTACCAAATTTCATTTGAGGGTCGTTCAGGATTCTCCTGGTTCGGAAATAAACGAACTAATGCTGGAACGATTTGCTCCTGCAACAATTGTAAATACCGATTAGCATTTAAATTGTCTCTCAAAAAGAAAGGTCCAATTATGTGTCCTCTGATTATACCCGCCCATATATTTAATTTTTGAGGATATTGGGTGTGACCTTCTTCCATCCAGTGAGGATTGTGGTCATACCAATAGCGACAGTTATGTCGATTGACAAAACCATTCAGTTGGAATGTTGCTTCATCTGTCTTCATTTGTAGCCGATTTACTTCGACCTGATTTTGGACGATTTCTAACACTTCCAGTTTCGTGAAATTTCCGCACAATCTTCGAAACCGGTGATTTGGAAATGTGAGGATTTCTCTCCGGAAATGTTGCATTAAAAATAGCACATGCATCTTTTAAAGATGTTTGTCTCCAAATCCAACCATCATTAACAACGAAATATGCTCACGTTCACTTAATTCAGCCATGATTAGAAAACAATACTAATAGTTTACAACGAAATTATCTGACGGAATTAACAGTAACTGACAATAATACAAAATATTTGAGCTATGTTACAGAAATAACCATGGCAACAACAAAAAAAAACAATATTTTTTATTAGATAGTACAGCGACAGCTATCTCTTATTTTATTATTTTATTTAATATTTAAAAAACGACAAGTCGCATACCTACCAAACCATATATCATTATAATTGGAGAAAAACGGTATATCTGAAAATGCGAAAATATACAGGGTCACCCATTTAAAAACCATCTGACGTCATATCTCGCACATTGGCGTAGCTGCTGCAAATCCTAGTACGCCACTGAATAGGTCATAAAATTTACATTAAGTTTTGTGAAGGTCTTTTTTTGATACAATCAATATTTTAGCCAGAAATAAGGGGTTTCCACACATTTGCCCAACCCTGTATATATATATATATATATATATATATATCTATATATATATATATATATATATATATATATCTATCTATATATATATCTATATATATATATATATATATATATATTGACAAACTGTAAACTGAGATTTTTAAAATCGGTTACATTATTAAGTAATAATAAATCTAATTTTTAACATCCAATACCGTATATTTATTTACGACAAAATCAATGATTTATAAGTGGCTTCGATAACCAAATTACAGTCTTGACTCTTTTGACGCAGTAAGATCTGTGGGCTAAAAACGATTCTCCGCAATTAACCAAACTTTTCGCACTTCATTCGGGCACTGCCTACTGCTAGCTAATTCGTTTCTTATTGAAAATTATCGATATAATTAATTTGTAAAACAGATCCAAAACGAAATTTTGTTGATCCGGTCTCAGTTCTCATAATCGTTTACAGTTGCACAATATATTTTTATCATATGACTACCCACACTCGGTGGACTTTACATGCCAGAATTTAAATTTGACAGAGCGTCTTAAATTTGAAAATAACCTAGAAACATTGACGATGTTTTGTTGGTATTCAAAATTACTAACTATATGAACCAATAACGACATAGGTACGTTTTTAAAATCTTAAACCATGCTTTACTAAAAGATGAGTTATAAGACACCTCTCGCCGGCCCGAATATAGAAACTAAACCTTGTTAACTTTAGCTAAGAGTTAGCATCTAGATGTTTACTAAACTCTGTCTGTCATAGATTATTGTTTTTGCGTTTACAATGTCGCCTGTTTTTGTATTGAGGTTTTTATAAATGACGTTGCATAGTTATCCTAAACAAATGTTATTAAAATTATTTCATTTCTTTTAATTTCCATTTTGTAGGTTAGTAGGTCGTGTGGTGTTCCACCAGATATTAACTTAAATATATAGTTTTGAACTTATAATAATCTATAGTTCGTTAACATTATTTATCAGTTTTTATGTTCATTCGTATACTTACGTATTTTGAACTTAAATATATGATTGATGTTATATTTACGTAAAATGTTTTAATACATTAGAAATTTATTTTCAACCCTTTCTAGTGACGTAGCCTCACTTTTAATTTTGTAAATTTTTGTTACGAGATTTATGTTTACATATGAATAACAATGTTTACTGTTTTATTGTATACTACATTTGTAAAGAACCAACGTCCTTTACGTATGCTTTTTAGCATAAATTATTTGCGGACCATCCTATATCTAAAATTTCAAAAGTTTACGCGATATTGCACAACGAATAATTTATTAATCACCGCTGACGTGTATTTCTAAAAACCCGTAACTCTTTTTGCACGTCAGAACGATTACAACCAATCGCAGAACGGCATCCCCCGCACGGTAGCCGCGAAGCCGCCCACAGATGCACATTTATAAACCCGCGACGCGCGTGATAAGAGGTTAATGAATCGAAGTAAATTCAAGTCAAGCCGATATCCAGCCGCCACCGTACAAAAGAATCGGAGTAGATTCAAGTCAAGCCGATATCCAGCAGCCGCCACCGTACCGTTTGCTTCGTGTAAGCACCGACCTGTTATTCACCGTCGAAGAGTCCATCGCGATCGTGTGATAACGCGCACCACCTCGCGCCGGGCAACCTAAAGTTTAATCCTGTACTGCCATTGATAGACACGTAAGTTGTAAAGTTATAAAATCTGACAATTTACAATCAAACACTACCGAACGTAAATAACGCCGGGCTGAGTCTCCAGGAGTTATACCAAGTACACTAACACCTAGAGTGCCACGCAGGGTAGATCCCGACGTCACTCGCAAATACAAAGTACACTACCACCTAGAGTGCCACGCAGGGTAGATCCCGACGTCACTCGCAAACACTTGAGGGTGAAGGGTTGTTACAGGGCTGTAAAGACCTGCGACCTTTCTCTTAGTCTATCCAGTTAAGACAGGCCGTCACCTACGTCTTCTGAGTATTACTGAGATCCCGCTCGAAACTCGTACATACAGACAAACACAATAACCATACACGGTGTCTTTAATCGCAGGAGAGTACACCCGAAATCGGTTGTATAAATTGGTAGTCAATATAACCATCGCAAACACCTAGTGTGATATCGTTTGTAAATAAATTAGATAGTACGTAAATTATCCAATATTTACCTTAAACCTATTAAAGTCGTTTTAGAGTAGTTTTATTATCAAGTATTTTGTTCCCTTGATTGATTGTAGATAATTAGACTTAGTATCGAAATCCGTAATTAATTCCGTTAAATAAATAATCTAATTGCCTAATCAAACCGGTTATAATTAAAGAAAGACAGTCCCGAGATCTCGCATTTGCATACGCGCATTTCGCGTGTATTATTTCCTGGGAGTACGACATACTCGCTTCAGCGCTCCAGAGTTACTGAAGGATAAGCACGATATTGATTTTCTCAGTCCCGAAACGATTCGAATTCATTGCGCTGGCGCCTCCGACCAAAAACGGTATCGAGACTACCACTCCCGCTTCTGTAAATACAGGACCGTAACATAAATTTTACGTATTAGGTAAGGAATAGATTAAAATAATATCTCTGTTCACAGAAGCGACTACGCACACAGTAACTAGCCGCCCACAAGGAGAACGAGAGTGAGGAGCCGCCAGGACCAAGAAGCCCCAATACATTTTGAGTTGATGTTAATTCCAGTTTTTATTATATTGTTAACTTTATTTAATATACGTTATAAACCGCTTTAAGAGATTTATTTAAGGTGACAGTGTTAAGCCTATCCAGTAATTAATACGAACCACGCCCCGTTTATAAAATAAATTATAAACACGATTGAGCAAAGCCGAGGCAAAATAAAACCGCGTTGGGTTACCAAACCAGAGGGCGCAATACATGTAGCACCTAAACGTAAAACTTGAATGTAGGGAAAAGCACAGTTTACACATTTTTGATAAAAAATAAATATACAACTTCCTGTTGTTCAAAATAAACTAAATACTCCATCACAAATAAAATAGTTTCCAATTCAGAATAAAACTTAAAAGTGCAACTCCAAAAACTTCAGTGTACTCGAACTTAGTAATTTCCGTAAAGTAACCATTTGATTAATTAAAAGCTATTTATCTAATTTTAGGGAATCTGAGGAAATTCGTTCAGATACCAGAAAAATAAAAAATGGATCAGTTTTGGGTTAACTCCTGTATCTCCTACATAGGATGGGTGCCTACTGCGCGGACGGAGAATTGCCCCTTAACTATTAGAGATATCAAAACCAATTTTTGTGTGGTTATACACGATCAATGGACCTACATTCTAAAAATATTTAGGTATACACAGGTTGATTGACAAAAACATACCAAACCAAACCTGTGTTTCTTTAAATGGAACACCTAGTATATTTTTGCATTTTTGGATTCACTGTTACATTTAGAATAAATGTATAGTATATTTGTATCTGTGTCACTAACCCTTCTGCAGATATCGTCACTTTAGTACCAAAATAGAGTTAACTTTGGAACCACGATCCGAGAGTTGTCACCACGATTTTCTTTATACCACCGACTATTAATAATAATAGCCTACTAACAAACAAACTGGGAAATTTTCGGGAAACATCTAAAACTCTACAGAATGATTAACTTACGCGAAATGTAATTTTTTTCAGTTTTTTCAAATACAACGCTCTGTATATTTATTCACATTTAGATTCCCCGTGAAAAGTGGATACTAATTGATAATAGGTTTCATAGTCATAAGACGGACCCTTCTTGAGATATTGACGCTTTTACGTAAAAATATTCTAAAATACAAATTTACGATGACAATAGAATTCACAAAACAAATCAGGTAGGCTAGCCGCGCGTAATAAAGAGGAACAATTGCATCTATTGTTTTGATGTTCGTATAATCATTAAAATATTGTTCCATTAGTTTGTGTGTTTTTGGATTGTCGTTTTGTCAATTTTTATATAAAATGAATTTTTCCAAAGAAGAAATTGTCGATATGATCTTTATTTACGGCGAAGCTCAAAGAAATCTGCAAATTAGTACCAGAGAGCTTATACACTTAGACCTAAATAGAAATACAGTTCGCAGCTTTATTAAAAAAAAACAAATTGCATCCTTATCGTATCGAGCAGCATCAAGCTTTAAATGAAACGGATTTTGAAAATCGTGAAACTTTCTGCCAGTAGGTAACTACTAAAGTCAATGAGGAACCCAATTTTGCTAATATCATTCTATTTACGGATGAGGCAACTTTTCACAACAATGGCAATATTAATACACATAACTATCATCACTATTTAGATACTAAACGACTCATCTTAAGAGTTGTTGATCACCAGTGTCGATGGTCAGTTAATGTGTGGGGTGATATAATCAATTTTAATCAGGCTGGTCCTTTTTTTCTATGATGGAAGTCTTACTGGAGAAAGATATTTACAGTTTTTGGAAAATGGTTTACCCGAGGTTTTTGTAAATATCAAGGCAGATAATATTCGTATGATGTGGTTTCAACTGGATGGCGCCCTTCCACACTATACGATCAGCGTTAGGCAATATCTCGATAGAAATTATCCGATAAAGTGAATAGGATGAGGTGGTGTTCAAAACTGGCCAGCCAGATCACCATATCTTACGCCCCTTGATTTCTTTCATTGGGGCTACGTTAAAGAGAAAGTTTACCAATAACCTTCCACAACAAGCGAACATATGAAAAATAGAATTATAGCTGCGTTTCAATGCATTTCGCCTCTAATGTTGTTGCGAGCGAATCTTTCGTCCGTCTTATGGCTATGAAACCTATTACCAATTAGTATCTGCTTTTCACGGGGAATCCAAATGTGAAAATATATACAGGGTGTTGCATTTGAAAGAAATGAGAAAAATTACATTTCGCGTAAGTTAATCATTCTGTATACTTTTACATGTTTTCGAAAAAATTCCCAGTTCATTTGTTAGTAGACTACCTATTATTAATAATCGCTGGTATAAACAGATTTACAAAATCGTGGTGACACGTTAACAAAGTTAACTCTATTTTGGTACTAAAGTGACGATATCTGCAGAACGGTTAGTAATACAGATTTCTATACTTTTATTCTAAATGTAACAGTGAATCCAAAAATGCAAAAATATATAGGGTGTTCTATTAAAAAGAGCACAGGTTTGGGTTGGGATATTTTTGTCAATCACCCTATATATACCTAAATATTTTTGGAATATAGGTCAATGATCGTGTCTTATCACTCCAAAATTGGTATTGATATCTCTAATAGTTAAGGTACAATCCTCCGTCTCCGCAGTAGACACCCACCTTATACATCAATGATTTCTCTACACACCTCAGATAAAATTCTCTTTGCCGACGACACAACGATACCTATTTCTTCTGAAAGCATCTTGGCGTTTATCCATACCACTGAAATAGGTTTTAAAGAAGTGAACAATTGCCAATCAGTTATCTGTAAATAACAATAAAACAACTATATTCTCTATGAGCGAAATTGGGTGTACTAGTCTCATTATTTTGGGACTCATTATTGATTCTAAATTAACTTGGTCTGATCATTTGTGGCAAGATATGAAATTTCCCTTACGTATTGGGATCATTGTCTAACCATGTCGAATGTTTTAAAAATCGTTTATTATAGCCACATTCAATCCACCTTGGCTTATGGTTTACTCGTTTTTATTTAATAGACTAAATTTCTGAAGTGTTGTTCGTGCACAAACATATCGCTCTGCTAAAAGTAAAAGGTGGACAGTAACAGCAGATAAGGATTAACCCCTAAGCTCGGTCGGTTAGTTAGGCACTTGGATGCGTGAGAGTGTGAATGGCGCAGGAACACAGAAAGGGCATTACTTGAATTAAATTTATATCGCCCTAAACCAAGAAAAGGTTTACGACACAATATAAGAGGTACGTTCCAGTTAAATATCAAAGATGTTGGAAACAGTCCAGGAAGACAATAGGTCTGGTTAGGAATTTAATCCTATACAGTAATATAAAGAACTGGTAGTTTAACACAAGTCGGTTTATTTCTCGAAATAACTTAATCCCTTTTTAAAGGTATACAAAATACAAAATTTAAATAACTCAATCTTTTTACAGATTCACTAAATAATAATAAGTACTAGCACAATCGATATGGTAAGTTTGGATAGCTATACTGTTTGTGACCAAACCGAGAAATTTCCTTTTCGAAATTATTTATATAATCAAACGTTTTAATAGTAACACTTACCATTCTTGATACCCCCTAAGAAATAAATCGAGTCAAGAATCAAATTTTGCTAGATTTTTATTTCTTTACTAATGATTTTCCTTCATAATGCAAATGCAGCTTTAATTTAAATTTTAACGGCATCCAAACAATGCATTAACATATAATGAACACTTTAGTAGGAAACCTAGAGTACAAATTATCTATCAAAAATATTTTCATACAGAGTTGATAGAAAGTTAATTCATACTTTCGAAAAAGTAGCTTACATATTACAAAAGAACAAGAAGTACAAGTAGCTTTTGAAACTAATACCAATGTTCTTAAACGTTTATTTAACGGCAAAGGTTCGAGTAAATAATTTCGAATTATTCGATTTATAAATTAAATTGCTTATTCTATTCTATAAATCAAAATTTGTAAACAAAAAGAGAAAGCACATTTAATGAAAGAACAGGTTAATTTTACCTCTAACTTTTAACAGACAGTTTAAGTACAGAGTTATAATTCACATCGTTTGTTGTTTTATCTGAATGAATTGTTACCATAACTAATTGTTATTATTTTACTTATGTAATGGTCTCTTGATAGTGATACATGTATTGAAACGCGTAGAGCAATAAATAGTTATATAGGGTTGTCATTAATACGTCAAAGTGAATTTGCGGCTAAACTGTCACAACAGAAAAAAACGTTTTATACAAAATTTGGTTGAATTCAAGTACGCTATAACCCAAAAATATTTTCGCATATATAGAGTGTTCCGTAACAGCCGTACATAACCCATCTTTCTTATTTTAAATGGAATCGTATCGTTTCTACTCTGATAAACAACCACTTACTATTAAACATGCCCTATAGCTTAACTTAACCGTTTTGGAAATACTTGTAGATAAAAAATTGTCCTTTATCGTCGTAGTTCAAAAATTTATTTTGAGTTAGTTACTACCAAATCTATGAATTCGTAATTCCGCATGTAATTAGTGCAGACATTGATCTTTTAAGAAATATTATGAATTATTTAATTTATATACAGGGTGTACCAGAAATATGAGTTTATAGTTTTTTGTTCTAAATGTAGATAACTATCTTATCTTAAATACAACACCCTGTATATTATTACATTACTCGAAAGAATACATTTTTTGTAATTCATCGTGGTATAATCAATGAGCTGTTGAATGTAGCACTATAATTCTCTATTTTAGTACACTCTATAGGTTATACGTTTTATTTTGTATGACTATAGTTGTATGAATTTTGTTTTTTGTTCTTTTAATTTTGACGTATAAAATATACTTATCACATAACATCCTATGTTATTTCTGCTATTTCAAAAGGTTATGGGCCCAGGAGAACGCAGTTAATTATAATACGAGTGATATTTAAAGTATAAAGAACATCAGAATTGCTGAAAGGTAATATCATGGATAAATTTCAAAATTTGATAAGCTTCAAGGTTTATCAAACTTTCATTCATCGAACAATGGTTTTGCATATTTGGACTTACAAAACTTATATAACATTGTCATTGGCAAGAGGAGGATCCACGTCTCAGTCCACGAACATTCTTTCATCAGATGAAAATTATGCCGAAGTTATGCGGAGATATGAAGCGAAATGCGAAGATTGGCGTTATAGGCATTCACTATCTAGAGCATTTATTCCGTTCAACGTTGAGTCAAGTGTTACTTCACAAATTACCTGCTATTCTAATTCATGGGACATGTGGAAAGCGTTAAATGATACGTATATTGCCCCCTATTATTTTTAAGTGCTATGGGTTCTATACTTTTACTTATAGTTATATTGCGCCCTTCTGGTTTGGTAACCCAGCGCGGTTTTATCTTGCCTCGGCTTTGCTCAATCGGGTTTATTTTTATAAACGGGGTGTGGTTCGTAGTAATACTGGATGTGCTTAACACTGTAACCTTAAATAAAATTCGTAAAGCATTTTTAACACGTATATTCAACAAATATTTACAATACTAAAATAAATGGTAATTAACAAAGTATTTATAGAATTCCCTTTACCGGCGTCTTGCGTCACTGGGTGCAAGTCGCTTCTGTAAACAAAAGAGAGTTGTGTTCAATCTATTCCTTACCAAAAGGCCAAGTGTAGGTTACGGTCCTGTATGCACGGTAGCGCGAGTGTTATGCTCGACGCAGTGGTTGATCGAAGCGCCAGTGCAATGAACTTGAATCGTTTGAGAAAATCGATATCGTGTTTGTATGTCAGTAACTCTGAAGCGCTGAAGCAGGGATGTCCTACTCCTCGGGAAATAATACACGCGAAAGCGCGTCTGTAAACGCGAGCTCTCTCGACGGTTTTTCTCTGTTTATAAACGGTTTAATGTAGGCAATTAGATACTTTATCTAACTAAATTAATTACCGATCTCTATACTAAGTTTAATTATTTATAATTAATCTAGGAAACAAAAATACTTAATATAAAAGACTACTCTAAGGTTTACGTAAAGATAGCAAAATCTACGTACTCTAATTTATTTACAAACGTTCGTGCACCAGGTATTTACGATGGTTCGGTGGACGACAAATTGATACTACAGGTTATGGAGGTATTCCTCTGCAATTCACAGACACCGTGTATGGTTATTACGTGTTGTCTGTAGATAGCGTGTAAGTTTCGAGCGGGTCTCAGTAATTTCCAGAAAACGAAGGCGACGGCCTGTCTTTACTATATACTAAGAGAAAGGTCGTAGGTCTTTACAGCCCTGTAACAACCCTTCACCCTCAAGTGGTGGCGAGATACGGCGGGGTTACCCTGCGTTCCTCTAGGTATACTTTGTGGTGGCAGTGACGATGGGATCTACCTTCGTGCTACTCTAGGTGTTAGTAGTATAACTCCTGGAGCTCAGCCCGGAAGTATTTACGGTCTGTAGTGTTTGAGTGTAAAATGGTCAGAATGTATAACTTTACAACTTACGTGTCTATTAAATAGCAGTACAGAATTGAACTTTAGGTTGCCCGATCGCGACGGACTCTTCGTCGACGAACAACAAGTCGGTGCTTACGCTAAGCAAACGGAACGGTGGCGGCTGCTGGATATCGGCTTAACGATTTACGGAGATTCAAATTTCTTTCGTCGGTGACTAACAGGTCGGTGCTTGCTCAACGGAACGGTGGCGGCTGCTGGATATCGGCTTAACTTGAATCTACTGAGATTCATCTCCCCTTTACTATGCGCGTCGCGAGTTTATAAAGGTGCATCTGTGGGCGGTTTCGTGGCAACCGTGCGGGGGATGCCATTATGCGATTGGTTAAAATCGTTCTGACGTGCAGAAACTTACGGTTTCTTAGAATACACGTCAGCGGTGATGAATAAATTATTCGTTGTGCAATATCGCGTAAACTTATGAAATCTTACATACAGGATGGTCCGCACCTAATTTATTCTAAAACACATACGTACAGAACGCTGGTTCTTTACATACCACCCTTTCCTCTTCTTGCGGAAGATCCGTCCGCTTCACCTTTATTCTTGCGCCGTCGGGCGTGATTACGCTGACGCGGCGGCGATTGCGTCGCTGTCGGCGGTTAAGGTACACCGGGGTGGCGGCATAAGGTGGGCCGGTTCGAGACCTCTTGGATCCGTAGGTCCTAATTCTTTCTGTGACCTCGGCCGCCCGGCGTAGATGTTCCGGGGTGTCCGGGGTCTTGGTCTACCATCCGTGTGGAGCCGGTGTTGACCAATACCATTCCGCACCTCCGGATGGTCCTGGAGACGGTGTGCGGGGCGTAGGCGGCGGGTTGGTCCCGGACCGGAGCACTGCGACGCGTCAGGAACGCTGCGTCAAGTCTTCGGTCCCTGGTTTGCGGTAGTGGTGGCTGCCATGGCGATATTCTTACCGGAGTCTTTCGGCGGAGGCATTGTTTAAAGGGGCCATGTTGTGGAGATAGCATTTCTGGTTTTATCCTTTGCTTTTATATGATTTCGTATACGCGGGTTTTTAATAGCCGTTAAATTTTCAACGTTACCATTGGTCGTTGTTCTAGTCTGATCGGTGACGTCAGTCGCATTTCTCAAATCTTTTACATGCGCTTCTCCCTGCCTTTCCTACTACCGGGTTCTCGAGCTCGACAATTACGGGCGATTTGATTTTATACACAAGGTAAGGACCGGCATATTTTTCGCTAATTTCGCGGAAAATTCTTTCGCTTTGCTTGACAGGTAATGGGTTTTACGATATACGAGATCTCCTTTGCGGGGCGGTAGGCTCGGTGACGCAGGTTGTAATGATACCGTTGTACTTCAAAGGTCTTTGCTAATGAATCTCTAGCAAGTTCTTGTAGATCTTTTAAATACTTCATGTGTTGCGCTTGATCAGCTGCGGTTACGGCGGTTGCTTCTGTTGTCGGCGGTTGTTTCTGGGTTGACCATGCCTAGGTGGTTCTAATTCTCTCCGAGATTAAGTAAGGCAGGGAGAAACCAGTTGATCCATGCTGTACGGTATTGATAGCGAAGGCTATTTCAGGCAGGTGAGCGTCCCACTCTCGCTGGTTGTTTCGCGTAAATTGTGCGATCATCGTCCCGATCACTTTATTGGTTCTTTCCACCGGGTTGGCATGCGGGAGTATGGTGGAGTAGAACGATGGTTGATTCCATGCTCCTTCAAGAACGTGCGGAATAATTTGCTGGTATATTGTGGGCCGTTATCAGAGATCAGGTGTCGGGAGTTCCAAAGCGGTATATTATTTGTTCTTTTAACGCTTGGATAATCGGTGGACTGGTAGCGTTACGGAGGGTTTAAGTTCGACCCACTTAGTTAACCGGTCTTGAAAAACTAACAGGAATTTATATCCTTTCTTGGAACGCGGCAGCCCGATAAGGTCGGTTTACATTATTCCACGGATGCCCAGGTCGCGAAAAGTACATTTCTCCTTGCGGCTTTTGCGTACTACCTTTATAAGTCTGACAACTTATACACGTTTTCACGTATTTTATCACGTCGGATTTTATGGTGGGCCAGTAAATTGCGGTATATGCGGCATAGCGTTTTCGCAATTTGTGTCCTGGGTGGGGACATCGTGACATTCTTCCAGGATATCTTGTTACGTGCAAAAAGGATATTGGTAGAAATTTGTGACCAAGGTGCAGTAAAAGGAAAAGAGGAATTAGCCGGAAGCTCAGTCGGTCGGTTCAGCACTTGGATGCATGGGCGTTTTGGCAGGAGAAAGGAAATACATAAAGTTTAAAAAGGGCACCACTTGATTGACTTCTTTATCGCCCCTCTATCAAGAAAAGGGCTACCCACATAGGACAAAAGAGACAGTTAAAGAAAATGGTGAACTAAGTCCACCGGATGAGGAACTGGTTAGGAATTTGATCGTAGATCACAGGATTAATGAAAGAACTTACAATTGTTTAACACCACTTTTAATATACCCACTATGAAATAGTACAACTGGTATAAATAATAATTTAAATCCAAACCTTTACCAAAACAAAACTTGATGAAGCGACAACTCGCTGACATAAATACCACTTCGTAAGGAAATATTACCCATACAATAAATAATACTATACTTAATAATATAACTACAACATGAATCCGCAGTAATCAACTTACCTTTCAGCAAACTATTAATTACTTAAAATGTACCTACACAGACCCCATACGGTTCGGCATCTAGGTTAAAAAAGAAAAGAATACCCAAACATATATATATTATTTATCCGAAATTTAAATCTTTTAACCCGATATTCCACGAAGAGCTCTACGTCGGATTAGTTTATCGGTTTCCAATCAACCGGACGCAATTAAACCCCGAATATAAAGCGAAAATTAGCACTAGATGTCTACCCAGTTGTTTACTTATGCAAGCACAAAATATTATTAAATTTAGTTAACATGAGCATTATAAACAAAATAGTAAGCATGAAGCGTTTAAAAATATGGAAAGGCGAAGCTCATTACCGATTCGGCAATTGCAATACAAGAAGTTAGCAAAGGCGCAGCACAAATTGATACAGTTATTGGTAAGCATAGGGCTACCAACCAACAAAAAATCAACTTAGTAAATCCTATTTCAAACAGTTTTATACTAACAATTATTAAACTTGTATGAAATAAATAAAATAACAAGTGTTATACATCCCAATGATAACAGTTAAATAAGCAATTTGCTTTACACAGTAATTGAAACCCCAGCAGTTTGCATAAATTTTATGACATATTGGTATATTTAAACTCGACTAGCAGCATTCAGTCAACAAAGCTGAATGTAGGTGCAGTAAACACAAGTAGTTCTAACCATTGAACAACTATGGTTATTTATCCGAGTAAAACTAGCAAAGAAACGTTAGAGATTGACAGATAAAGTACAAATTGGATTGTAATGTCAAAAAGTATAAGCGAAACTTTGAAATAACCCAACTTATCTTTTACAGGTAAAAGTATGATGTTACTCTCGATTACTAAAAAGGTTTAACCATAAAGTATAAGCATTAGTTTCAGGCTTAAAATAATTGTGATAACACACTAATACAAGTAGCAAACACAGTAATGTAATGGTTATAAAACTTTCAGTAAAGTACAGATAACGAGAGCCTCTTGATACAGAAAACTAGCAAAAGTCACTCACCAGGTAAAATTTTGGTAACAATAATACTTATCAGAACCGAGTCGTAAAATACATTTCTTCTGTTAATGCGGAAGATATTAGGAGAAGGAGTAATCGTACACTGTTTTCATTCAGGTTCGAAGACCCATAACCAACATTTCACACCTCTAACGAATGATATCCAAATGTTTGCCAAACGATTTAACTACCTCTTATGGAGAAAGGATGTTAATCCAGTAAATGTTATGAACCAGGAAAAAACCTATAAAAATAAGTGTTAGAATTTAAATCAATAACCAAATTTTATAAAAATATGATCTTTATGATGTAAAAATTTCAAAACATGACCATTAACAATGTTAAGTTTAGTAACTAAGAAAAGTGAATAGCTTACCTCTTGATCAACCTGAAGGGAAACCCAAAAAATTAAAGCCGAACTAAATTAAGTCCCCAACAGGACTTATTTATGTGGAAAAAGAATAAAACCAGCAACAGGCGCTGAGTTAAAATTTTCTTGAACAATTCAATCCAATTTTAGGAACACCTTTTCCAAATTTTACACTTCCAGCATTTTACCCAAAATGGCGTTTTACTTTTATCTCGAAGTACCAGAAAACCAAAAAACCCATAGCCTGATTATTTTCAAATAAATTTTGTATCACGTGTTTGAAATATTTTAAATTGAAAATATTTAGTGACAATGTTGGTTTTCCAACAACATACCGAGGAGTCGCAAATTAAAGACCATAAATTCATCAACCGAGTTTTACATTCAAATTAGCAAAATTAAAACCCCACCCAGAATTTCGAAACCCCGTACAAAATTAAAAAAACCCAAGAATCCAACCCAGCACAAAGAGACAGACGTGCTAAGAAACCCACCGAAAGAAATAAAGAAGGAAGTGAAGGGCTCTGATGTTCGAGCAGGAGACACTCGAAGAACGAAAAGACAGAAGTGAGTGTAATAAATATAGCCACCCTATGAAGATAACCCAACCAACCCCCGAAAGGTAGCGTAGCGACTCTGCCGCTTGCGGCGTTTAGGACTTACAAAGTACCTTTGGTCCTCGAACCCAAGTATCAATCGCATCCTCGTCCGATGACGAAATAGAAGGCGCAGAGAGCAAAGGTGCGGGGTTTAAGATCTTTAGCGTGATAGACGCCCAAAGACTTCCCTTGCATCGTCTAACGCGTACGTCCACGGAGAAACTACTTGTTTTATACGGCACGGACCCACGAATTTCGGTGCGAGCTTGGCATTGAAATACCGAGACGCATCGGAGAGAACGAAATTTCTTTTCCAAACCAGATCGCCTATTTTGTAGCGCGTGACGGCGACGAAAGTTATACCGCTGTTGGACTCGTTTAGTAGAACGTTTCATACGTTGAAGAATGTCCAAGCGAAGTGAGTTGTAGAACTGGTCGGATCGTATCGGAGGGTATTTTCACTAGGGTTCAGGATAGGAGAGTCAGAGTCAAGAGGTTCAGGAAAAGATCACCATAAAGTACGTGTTCGCGTCCACAGAAAGCAAAATACGGAGAGTAACCGGTAATTTCATGTTTAGCTGAGCGAATAGCGCATCCGATCTTGGGTAAATTTACATCCCAGGTACGCTGATTAGAGCTAATATAAGAAGAGAGATTGTTTTTGAACTCTGTTAATTCGTTCAGCCGGATTCGATCTAGGGTGATATTTTGGAGTATATAGAATATTTGTACGATAGCGAGAACACAGGTTTGTAAATTCCTTGCTGCGAAATTGTACCCCATTATCAGTGATTATGTATTGTGGAGTACCAAACATTAAAAGATTTGTTCTTCTAGAATTCAGTAACCATAGTAGCTGTTGCAGTACGTAAAGGAAAGAAGCATGGAAATTTAGTGAAATAATCTGCTACCACAAGTATAAAACAATGACCTTTTGAGGATCGTGGCAGAGGTCCTACGAGATCTGCGCAAAGTACTTGCCATGGCCTGGTAGGCACAATAGCAGGAGCAAAGAATCCTGGCGGTGTCTGTTGTTCCACCTTATGAGCAGCACAGGTATTGCAGCGTCGAATGTAACGCGAGACGTCGGCCCGTAAGGCCCAATAATAATGAAGTGAGATACGAGCTACAGTTTTGTTACCCCACAATGTCCTGCAGTAGGAGAGTCATGTAATTGCGAAGAATTTCTGAACGTTGGTTCTTTGGAACAACCATTTTCCAATCACCTAAGTCATCAGAAGTTGAAGTAGCTTTAGTACGCTTGAAGAGCAATTCATTTTTAACAAACCAGGAAGGAAATTTCCTTGGAGAAGAATTTACGCGTTCGCGCATAGAAATATACCATTGATCAGTAATAGGTAGTGAGATACGTGAAGTTTGGTTCAGTGACGAGGTATCAAGTTTTGGTACAGAACGAGAAAGAGCATCAACTACATGTTCTTTACCTTTTCGGTGTATGATGTCGAAGTCGTATTGGAAGCCTAATAGCCCCGAGCTAATCTTCCCGAAGGATTTTGAAGTTTATTTAGCCATACTAAAGAATGATGATCAGTAATTACCGAAAAGTGTGCAGCCTCGACATAAGGACGAAATTTTCAATGGCCCATAAGACCGCTAAACATTCTTTCTCGGTCGTTGAGTAATGACGTTCCGTTTTAGTTAAGGGCGACTGATGTAACTAATGACTTGTTCACCAGCCGTAGTAGTCTGACTTAAAACAGCACCTAAGCCAAAATCTGAAGCATCTGTTTGTATAGTAAGAGGACAAGAAAAATCAGGACATGAAAGAATGGAGCAGATACGAGACATTTTTTAGAGCGTTAAAAGAATCTTGACATAGAGTTGACCAAACGAAAAAGTGTTTTTCCGAGTAAGCGCACTCAAAGGGCAAAGCGTAGCAAAATTTGGAACAAAACGTCGATACCAACTACACATTCCGAGTAATCTACGAATTTCCGTTACTGAGGTAGGAACAGGTATAGAAGTAATTGCAGCGATCTTATCCGGATCAACCAATAAGCCATCTTTGTTGACCACATAACCGAGATATTTCAATTCGGGACGACAAAATTGACATTTGTCGCGTCTTAAAGTTAACCCTGCTTCCCGTAAACGATTGAAAATTTGCGTCAGCACCTCTAAATGTTTCTCGAAAGTAGGAGTAGCAATGACAATATCATCCAGATAAGCGAAACAGTAGGTTCGAGATCAGCACCGAGAACACGATCAATTAATCTTTGAAAAGTAGCAGGAGAATTATGTAATCCGAAAGGCATTCTAGTAAATTGAAATAAGCCTCTATGAGGTACAGTAAAAGCAGTGAGCGGTTTAGAATTTTGAGAAAGAGGTAAATAAGCAGAACGAATATCCAAACTGGATAAAAGCGAGCGTCACGTAACCGATCCAAAATCGAAGTTATATAAGGCAAAGGGTAAGCATCCTTTGTGTCACAGCGTTGACTTTGCGAAAATCGATACAAAATCTGTAGGAGTTGTCTTTTTCCGTACCATAACTACTGGACTAGACCATGGACTATTTGAAGGTTCTACAACACCCATAGCCAACATGTCATCAAGCTCTTTATCCACAATAATTTGTAAGTAGGAGATAACGGATAATATCTTTGCTTAATAGGTTTGCTCTTAATAAATTAAGAAGGGAAAAGTGTATCGGAAGCCAAAGGAAAAGCTGTGTTCAAAGAAGTGAGTTTTGTTCAAAAGAAGATAATTCGGAGAAAGAGTTTAAATGTTCGGTATTTATAGCGTCAAGTAATGGAGTAGGTCCAAAAGACCAATGACCCTGTCGGAAATCTGGGACGAAATCAATCGCCCTCCAAAATCTATACCCAAAATAAGTGGTTGAGAAACTTCTGGTACTACTAACACATCAATAACTACAGTTTTATCTTCCACCGTGATCGGAAAGGAACATGACCAAGAATCTGACATTTGCCACCATTAGCCACTGAACAAAATAAAGGAGATTTGTCTGTCAAAAGTGAAATATGTAAACGTCGTAAAGAATTCCATCCATCCATGCCAAGTATGGTCCGTGAGGATCCACTATCCAGAAGACCTTTAAACATTTGTCCAAGAATTGAGACATTAAGGTAAGATCGTTCGTCGTTAGAACACTAGAAAAAAGTCAAGAAGAAAACGTTGTTGGTCAGTAAGACCCGAAAAAGTATCCGAGATTTAGGTATAAGAGAGTCTTCTACTCGGTCAGAAGCCTCTAATATTAGTTTCCTGACGAGAATTACATTTAGGACAATTTGGTCTGGTAACCCTGGTTTACCGCAACCATAACAATGCTTATTCTGTGGTTCTGAACATTTAAGAAGTATGTCCTCGTTTTTGACAATTCAGCAACGTAAATTAGAAGGGAAAGGAAAGGTATGGACAACGTAAGGAGTAGGTTTACGAATATTAGACGAAGTTGATGCCCACTAGCAGAATCTACATATGCTAAATTAGGTTCTAATAATTTGGAAGTACGACGAGAAGGAGGAGGTTTAAATGTTTCAATAGAATATTTATTATGTTCGAGCTTTTTGCCCAAAGTGATAAGTTGTGGAGGTTATATCGGTTAAAGCTAAAGAAGTTTGATAGAACGGAGAAATATTACGTCGGACAATCTCAAGTTGTCGTTCCGGAGAAAGAGGTAGAAGTAAGCGTTGAAATAAACTTTGCATAGTAGCTACATATATACCAATCGATTCTAAAGGACCCATAGTACGAGCTTTAATTTCTTCCAACAGTCGTTCATCATAGTTAATTGGAATAAATTCTGATTTTAAAAGTGCTACCACATCTTCCCAAGAGGTTAAGGATTCCTTATGTGCCCTGTATAGTAATAATTTGCCCGTCAAAGTTCTGGACAAGCAGCGTAAAGGTATGAATTAGTAAGTCCCCTAGCAGAAGCGAGTTCTTCCACCCATGTCAAAAATTCAAGAAGTGACGAAGAAGTTTCCCCAGAAAAGTTAAGTTTAATTTCGCAACCGCATAGTATTTCCAAGCTACTGGGTAGACGTATTAACCCCTGGAATAGGTAACGCATCCAAGTCATCCGAATCAGAAGAAATAAAATCAGGTTCACCTTCCGAACTACTAATTGGTGTAACCTTTGGACTAGAAGAAGGTACTTTGTGAAACTAACCGTAGCAGGATGTTTCCACCTGCGATACATAGCCTCTACCTCAGCGCGATAATTTTGGAGTGAGAGAAGGAGTTCATTATTCACCGTTACTTCATCCGGAGTATCTACTTTCATCGTCAGAGTACAACTACGGTGTATATGTACCCAAAGTGAAATCAAGCGTCGATCAACCAGTGTAGACATGTCACCCGTAAAAGAGGTTGGAATAGTAGAAAGCTTCTCATTCGCTTTACCTATAGCCGATAGATCAACATCACACGCAATAGTATACTCTACAGTCAAAAAAATTTGATTCCCTTCCAGCAATAGTGCACTACGAACTGGTTTGCGTAACTGTTCTACAGAAACGTCGCATGAAAACCCCCTTGAAGATAATTCGTATTGAAGCTCCGCTTTTAGTAATCGATTAACATCTATTTTCCAAATAATAGCCATATTAAAGTCTAACTTATATGAACGTAAGTCTAAATTTATTAAAGTAAAATACCAATTAAAGCTACAGCGTTAAATTGATCAATTAAATTTTAAACTAAGTTGTGTTAAATTATTGTAAGAAAAGGAGTAAAGGATACAAAAAAATTAAAGTATAGGACAAAATCTTAAAGTATAAGGTACTGATTAAAAGTATGTGTACTGGTACACATAAAGAATATTCACCAAAACAAATCGCCCCAAAGTTGGGTGCCAATCTTTCTTTGTTACGTGCACAAAAGGATATTGGTAGAAATTTGTGACCAAGGTGCAGTAACAAGGAAAAGAGGAATTAAAGCTCAGTCGGTCGGTTCAGCACTTGGATGCATGGGCGTTTTGGCAGGGAAAGGAAATACATAAAGTTTAAAAAGGGCACCACTTGATTGACTTCTTTATCGCCCCTCTATCAAGAAAAGGGCTGGCCACCTAGGACAAAAGAGACAGCTAAAGAAAATAGTGAACTAAGTCCACACTGAGGAGGAACTGGTTAGGAATTTGATCGTAGATCACAGGATTAATGAAAGAGCTTACAATTGTTTAACACCACTTTTAATATACCCACTATGAAATAGTACAACTGGTATAAATAATAATTTAAATCCGTAAACCTTTACCAAAACAAAACTTGATGAAGCGACAACTGTACAAAATAATTTTAAAAAACACAATAAATAATACTTACTTAATAATATAACTACAACATGAATCCGCAGTAATCAACTTACCTTTCAGCAAACTATTAATTACTTAAAATGTACCTACACAGACCCCATACGGTTCGGCATCTAGCGTTGACCCTAAAAGAAAAGAATACCCAAACAAATATATAGTATTTATCCGAAATTTAAATATTTTAACCCGATATTCCACGAAGAGCTCTACGTCGGATTAGTTTATCGGTTTCCAATCAACCGGACGCAATTAAACCCCGAATATAAAGCGAAAATTAGCACTAGATGTCTACCCAGTTGTTTACTTATGCAAGCACAAAATATTATTAAATTTAGTTAACATGAGCATTATAAACAAAATAGTAAGCATGAAGCGTTTAAAAATATGTGAAAGGCGAAGCTCATTACCGATTCGGCAATTGCAATACAAGAAGTTAGCAAAGGCGCAGCACAAATTGATACAGTTATTGGTAAGCATAGGGCTACCAACCAACAAAAAATCAACTTAGTAAATCCTATTTCAAACAGTTTTATACTAACAATTATTAAACTTGTACTCAGAAATAAATAAAATAACAAGTGTTATACATCCCAATGATAACAGTTAAATAAGCAATTTGCTTTACACAGTAATTGAAACCCCAGCAGTTTGCATAAATTTTATGACATATATGGTATATTTAAACTCGACTAGCAGCATTCAGTCAACAACAGCTGAATGTAGGTGCAGTAAACACAAGTAGTTCTAACCATTGAACAACTATGGTTATTTATCCGAGTAAAACTAGTACATAAGAAACGTTAGAGATTGACAGATAAAGTACAAATTGGATTGTAATGTCAAATGTAAGTATAAGCGAAACTTTGAAATAAAACTTATCTTTTACAGGTAAAAGTGTATGATGTTTCTCGATTACTAAGCAAAGGTTTAACCATAAAGTATAAGCATTAGTTTCAGGCTTAAAATAATTGTGATAACACACTAATACAAGTAGCAAACACAGTAATGTAATGGTTATAAAACTTTCAGTAAAGTACAGATAACGAGAGCCTCTTGATACAGAAAACTAGCAAAAGTCACTCACCAGGTAAAATTTTGTATGCGTGCAACAATAATACTTATCAGAACCGAGTCGTAGGTGTAACATACATTTCTTCTTTTGCGGAAGATATTAGGAGAAGGAGTAATCGTTGTTTTCATTCAGGTTCGAAGACCCATAACCAACATTTCACACCTCTAACGAATGATATCCAAATGTGTTGCCCAACGATTTAACTACCTCTTATGGAGCACGAAGGATGTTAATCCAGTAAATGTGTTGAACCAGGAAAAAACCTATATAAAATAACCGTGTTAGAATTTAAATCAATAACCAAATTTTATAAAAATATGATCTTTATGATGTATGTAAAATTTCAAAACATGTACACCTGTATTAACAATGTTAAGTTTAGTAACTAAGAAAAGTGAATAGCTTACCTCTTGATCGAAGCCAATGTGTAGCAGAAGCACCCAAAAATTAAAGCCGAACTAAATTCGAAGTCCCCAACAGGACTTATTTATGTGGAAAAGAATAAAAAGCAACAGGCGCTGAGTTAAAAATTTTCTTGAACAATTCAATCCAATTTTAGGAACACCTTTTCCAAATTTTACATGTGCTTCTCGCTACGCATTTTACCCAAAATGGCGTTTTACTTCTTATCTCGAAGTACCAGAAAACCAAAAAAAACCCATAGCCTGATTATTTTCACCAATCCAGAATTTTAAAGTATCACGTGTTTGAAATATTTTAAATTGAAACGATATTTAGTGACAATGTTGCCGTTTTCCAACAACATACACGAGGAGTCGCAAATTAAAGACCATAAATTCATCAACCGAGTTTTACACGTATCAATCTCGGCGTTTTTCTAGCGGTATACAAATTTTCCAACTAGGATGGCTTCCCATCTCTTTTTCGGGTGTCGGATCAGGGAATGATTTAAATAGTTGACCTTCCTCTATTTTATATCGTGGGTGTTGATCAGGGTGTTCTCGGACTTGTTGTATCAAGTATTTATACCACGGACAGGTTATTTCTTCGGTTTCCTCCACCTCTAATGGAGACAGGTCGGCTTTTACTTTATAATCCTCGTATAAGCGAGATAGCGCGTCGGCCACATTGTTCAGTGCCCCTTTACGGTACTCCACCTGGAAGTCGAACTGTTGTAGTTCCATTATCCAGCGGGCTATACGGGATGTCGGTTTCTCTAGCGTGCGAAGCCACTTGAGACTTCTATGATCGGTTAACACAGTGAATTTATAACCCTCTAGGTAACTTTTTAGTTTTGTATGGACCATACTACGGCCAAACACTCTTGTTCAATCGTCGAGTAATTCCTTTCCGCGGGGTTCAATGCCCTGCTGATGTACGCTATCACTCGTTCATTCGGTGCTTGTCCTTGTGTTAGCACGGCTCCAATTCCAGTGGTACTGGCGTCGGTTTGTAATACAAAAGGTTGATTAAAATCCGGACAGGCTAATACCGGGGGCGGTCAATGCTTGTTTAATGGCTTCAAAGGCGTGATTTTTGTGTCGGTCCACTGATATCTGGTGTTCTTCTTCAAGAGTTCGGTGAGCGGTTGACTTAGTTTCGCAAAGCCGCTAACATATTTGCGGTACCACGATGCCAGGCCCAAAAATTGACGGAGTTGCTTAACGGTACGGGGAGCGGGTATTTGGATAATTGCGTCGATTTTGTCTGGATCGGGTAAAATTCCTTTTGCGGTGACGACGTGTCCCAAGTATTTGAGTTGGGTCTGACAGAAGTAGCATTTGTCCGGTTGTAGTTGAAGTCCGTTATCACGTAGTCTCTTGAATACTTCCCGTAGGTTATGCAGGTGTTCTTGAAATGTTTTTCCCAGGACTATGATATCATCTAGATATACAAAAGCGCGTCCAATCAGTTCTGGACCAATAATAGAATCTAGGAATCTTTGGAATGTAGCAGGGGCGGAATGAAGTCCAAACGGTAGAACTTTGAACTGGTATAGTCCACGGCCGGGCACTGTAAAAGCGGTGATGGATTTACTTCCATCTTCTAGCGGAATTTGCCAGTATCCTTGTTTCAGGTCTAAGGTACTGATATAGCTTGCTTCTCGCAACTGGTCTAAGATGCCTTGAATATATGGTAACGGGTATGCATCTTTGATGGTGACCTGGTTAACTTTTCGAAAGTCGACGCAGAATCGATATGAACCAGTTGGTTTCTTAACCAACACTACGGGAGAACTCCACGGGCTGTGGGACGGTTCTATTATGTCCTCTGCGAGCATATTATCAACCTCTTGATTGATAAGTTCTTGCATTGCTGGATTGCGGGGATAATATCGCTGTTTGATCGGTTTAGCATCGGGCACGAGTGTGATCTTATGTATAACATCTTTGGCTTTTCCTGTTACCTTTGTGAATTTCCTCATCTCGGTTTCCAGGAATTCGTTTAACTCGGGTAGCTGGTCTTCGTCTGGTCCATGTATTCCACTCAGGCCTCCTTGTACGGAACTTTGCAAGGGGATACGTATTCCGGCGATTTCTAGTTGTTTCTGGTGTATGTGTAGAGTGGCCTGAAGATGTTCCAGCGCGTCTAATCCAATCACAATGTCGGTGGACAGTTGGGGTATGTAATAGCCCGGTAACTGGAGAGTTTTCGTGCCTATCTTGGCAGGGAAAATGTATAAGCCGCGGGTTTCAGTCATGGAACTGTCGGCAAGACGTACAGTTGCAGCTTTTAGCGTGCTCGGATATATACGATTATTAATTAGTAAATTCTTTACTTTCTCGCCTATATATGTTCAGGCTCCGGTATCAATTAAAGCATTGATGGTTTTGTTAAAGACCATAATCTCTAGGAAGAGTCTATCATCGTAGGAACGATCTAATCTTTTATCGGGTTTCCTTCGTGTAAACTGTGCTACGGTTTGTAGCCAAGTGGTCCACTCGCTGTCGGTTGTTTTGTTTCCAGGTGTAAGAGCCGGGGTAGTAAAAAGTTCCTGGTGTCCCTTTACCGGCGTCTGGAGTTTTCCGACCGCGGACAGGGGCAGTCGCGTGATAATACACCTTCTTTGCTGCATCTCGAGCAAAAAGCTTTAAACGGTTCTCTACACCTTTCTTTGAAGTGTCCGGTTTTCCCACATCTCCAGCAGACGGTGGAGCGGTCATACGGGGTGGTGATAAGTGTTGGAACGGTTTTAGTGGTGTTGATTTCACGGGGACGGTGTGCTGGTGTTCAGGTGCTGGTGTTAGACCACTAAAGTGTAACTTCTGGCGGTTTGGACTGGGAGACGGCGAGTGTGTCCTCAGGTAGCATTTCGAATTGGGTGGCCAACTCGAGAAGTTCGGTCAGGTCTTTGAAATCTCTCTGGCGGATGTAATATTTATATTCCACCCTCAGGTTGTCATACATACGTTGTAGTTGTTCTTCTCTCGACATGTTTCCATGGCGTCGCATTAGGGTCAGGACGGGGTTACGTATTCCGTAGCTTTTTCTCGGGGTTTTGCAATCTATTTCGGATTTCCTCCTTTGAAATTGATGTCTCGGTGGTAAAATTGTATTTTAAAACTGACCAAGAAATCTTTCCAAGTCATCCAGGATTGTTGATGGTTTCTGTACCATAACAGGGTGCTTTCCTTTAATAATTCCGGAAGGGCGAGTAATAAATCACGGTCGGTGATGTTGTAGCAGGTTTGTAATTCTTTACTCTTTCCAAAAAGAAATCGGATCGCTGATACCTCGTATTTCACCCCCATTTGCGTATTCTATCGCAAATATCGGCGCGTCTGGTTCCGGTAATGTCTAGGTGTTCCCCAGCTGGTGGTGGCGTTATCGGAGTGGCTAATGTTAGTATTTCTGGTGTTAGTGGGTTACTTGTCCTTCTCCGGTGCGTAAGTATTTTATTATCCTGGCCCAAGTGCATCTACATTTCCTCCTGTCTCTAGTTTATATTTCCTAGCTTCGGTTGCTAATTCATCCTTCTTGAGATGGTAAATCCATCCCACTCTGGTGTCGGTATCTTCAGAGTCCCTCGGTATACTCATCCTGTAACAGACAGATTAGTGTCCCTAGAAAACAAAAATACGTGATTACTGGTACTTCTGCGGTCCTTTTGGAATCTGTAAACGGAAAATTATTTAAGGTGTTCAGTGTTTTTCGGGCCCCACGTTTAGGTGCAACTTGTATATTGCCCCCTATTATTTTTAAGTGCTATGGGTTCTATACTTTTACTTATAGTTATATTGCGCCCTTCTGGTTTGGTAACCCAGCGCAGTTTTATCTTGCCTCGGCTTTGCTCAATCGGGTTTATTTTTATAAACGGGGTGTGGTTCGTAGTAATACTGGATGTGCTTAACACTGTAACCTTAAATAAAATTCGTAAAGCATTTTTAACACGTATATTCAACAAATATTTACAATACTAAAATAAATGGTAATTAACAAAGTATTTATGGGAGAATTCCCTTTACCGGCGTCTTGGCGTCACTGGGCGAAGTCGCTTCTGTAAACAAAAGAGGTGTTCAATCTATTCCTTACCAAAAAGGCCAAGTGTAGGTTACGGTCCTGTATGCAGGTAGCGCAGTGTTATGCTCGACGCAGTGGTTGATCGAAGCGCCAGTGCAATGAACTTGAATCGTTTGAGAAAATCGATATCGTGTTTGTATGTCAGTAACTCTGAAGCGCTGAAGCAGGGATGTCCTACTCCTCGGAAATAATACACGCGAAAGCGCGTCTGTAAACGCGAGCTCTCGACGGTTTTTCTCTGTTTATAAACGGTTTAATGTAGGCAATTAGATACTTTATCTAACTAAATTAATTACCGATCTCTATACTAAGTTTAATTATTTATAATTAATCTAGGAAACAAAAATACTTAATATAAAAAGACTACTCTAAGGTTTACGTAAAGATAGCAAAATCTACGTACGCTCTAATTTATTTACAAACGTTCGTGCACCAGGTATTTACGATGGTTCGGTGGACGACAAATTGATACTACAGGTTATGGAGGTATTCCTCTGCAATTCACAGACACCGTGTATGGTTATTACGTGTTGTCTGTAGATAGCGTGTAAGTTTCGAGCGGGGTCTCAGTAATTTCCAGAAAACGAAGGCGACGGCCTGTCTTTACTGTATATACTAAGAGAAAGGTCGTAGGTCTTTACAGCCCTGTAACAACCCTTCACCCTCAAGTGGTGGCGAGATACGGCGGGGGTTACCCCTGCGTTCCTCTAGGTATACTTTGTGGTGGCGAGTGACGATGGGATCTACCCTTCGTGCTACTCTAGGTGTTAGTGTAGTATAACTCCTGGAGCTCAGCCCGGAAGTATTTACGGTCTGTAGTGTTTGAGTGTAAAATGGTCAGAATGTATAACTTTACAACTTACGTGTCTATTAAATAGCAGTACAGAATTGAACTTTAGGTTGCCCGATCGCGACGGACTCTTCGTCGACGAACAACAAGTCGGTGCTTACGCTAAGCAAACGGAACGGTGGCGGCTGCTGGATATCGGCTTAACTTGAATTTACGGAGATTCAAATTTCTTTCGTCGGTGACTAACAGGTCGGTGCTTGCTCAACGGAACGGTCCTGCTGGATATCGGCTTAACTTGAATCTACTGAGATTCATCTCCCCTTTACTATGCGCGTCGCGAGTTTATAAAGGTGCATCTGTGGGCGGTTTCGTGGCTACCGTGCGGGGGATGCCATTATGCGATTGGTTAAAATCGTTCTGACGTGCAGAAACTTACGGTTTCTTAGAACTACACGTCAGCGGTGATGAATAAATTATTCGTTGTGCAATATCGCGTAAACTTATGAAATCTTACATACAGGATGGTCCGCACCTAATTTATTCTAAAACACATACGTACAGAACGCTGGTTCTTTACATACGTTTGATCGAAAAAATGAATATTCCTTACATGCTCTTGTTAAATCTGTTGTTGGTATAAAATGTGAATCTAAAGAACACATTTCCGAACATATAGCAAAATATAACGAACTGTGGTCGAGACTAATTGAAAGAACAACTCGTACTAATGACGAAGAGACTGATTCTTTAGAAGAGGCTTTACGACCATTAGCTAATTCGTTAAAAGCAAAGGGGTCTTTGTTTCTTACTACTCTGCCAGCAGAATTAGATAATATAGTTGATAATCTGAAGACAAAACAAAACCTAACATATGATGATGTTTGTTCAAGATTAATGGAATTATTCTGTCAATACTTCATATCAAGACAGTCTTGCCTTTAGTGTGAAACATAAATTTAACCAAAAACTTAATAAGGAATGTAGTTTTGCAAGAAGAATAAGAAGTGGTACAAAGGTCACAAGAACAAAACTGTAGAAATAAAAAACTCAGTAGAGCTAATATACATATGATATTGATGAAGATGGTGCCTAACTTATCCTGCTTCAACTAATACCACCAGTCAATGGAAATGGATTTTTGACACCGGAGCCACTTCTCACATGACGGGAAATGAAAAATCGTTTGTCAATCTACGGCCGTATAATACATGTATTCGATTGGGGAACGACAAAAGAGTAAAATTACCCATATAGGTAATTGAAACTGAAAGCTCTCTTAAAGATAATTCCACATTGAACGTAACAATGTATGATGTCCTATATGCTCCTGACCTGAAATGTTCATTAATGTCTTGGGAAATGATGAAATCTAAAGGAATAACAATGAAAGGTGAAGAAGATATAACTTTCTGGAAGGATAGACGTATGGTTGGTTGGGTTGTGGCACAAAATAAAACAAATATTTCAAGAAGTTAATTTAGAATACGTTAACTTTAGTTCAACTGTTTGGCACAGAAGGTTATGCCATCTGCCTATAAGATCTTTTGCAGGACTTAAAAATTCAGTAAAGGACCCAGAAAATATCCCTAGAATCAATAGTTCTATATTTTGCGAAGCTTGTGAAATTTCAAAATGACCAGAAATATCAACAAGGAACCTGAAATTCATGCACTGAAATTTTAGAAAAGTTCATTCTGATGTGTGCGGACCATTTTCAACAAAATCTTTAGGTGGCAGTTACTACTATGTTTCGTTTATCGATGAATATTCTAGATATATCGAAGTAAAGTTTATAACTCACAAAAGTGACGTTGAAAACGCTGTAAAAGAAATATTTACACAGTAGAACGACAAACTGAAAAAAGGTTAAAATATTTAAATCAGATAATGGAGGTGAATATAAATCTAATTCATTGCAACAATTTTTAAGTCAATGGGAATTCTACATGAAAACTCAATTCCAAGGATACATGAAACCAATGGTTTAGCTGAAAGACTGAACAGGACTTTAACAACAATGTCAAGAACAAGTTTAATCGATTCTGATTTGCCAAAATCTTTTTGGGCAGAAGCCATTGCACACGCAGCTTATACAAAAAATCGGATTCTTCACTCGTTCACCGAAAAAACTCCTTTTGAATTATTCTTTGAACAAAAACCATCTATAGGGCATTTACAATATTTTGGACAAAAGGCCTACATTCATATTCCTCTGGAAGCTCAAGGACCAGGAAATAAGATGAAACCTAGAGCTGTAAGTTCAATTCTAGTTGGTTATGCTAAAAAAAATGGATGGTACCGTTTTTGGAATGGTCAGAAAATAGTTGTTAAATTTTAAACTTTTTAAAAAACATTTTACAACCTCTCAGTAAACCAGAAGGAAGACATGAATCTATAAAGCCATTGAACAAGAGGACACGGAAGAAAATAAGGAGGAAGGAATTACTTCAAATACAAATGAAAACAGTGTAAATTTACCTTCCACTTCTGAGTTGAGTGTGAATTTTCCTAGACGCAGCACAAAGGAAAAGACCAGAACCTTTTCGCTGAAGAAGAATTTTGCAAATTAGCAATAGACGAACCAATGACATACATAGAAGCAATTACATCTGAAGAATCAGAAAAGTGGATAGAAGCCATTGAGGATGAATTAAAGTCCATGAAACAAAATGAAGTATGGGACATTGTTGACGCACCTTCTAATGCAAGAGTTATAGGATGCAAATGGATCTTCAAACGAAAATTGTCAGATGAGGGTAAAGTTTCTAAGTACAAAGCGAGACTTGTTGCCAAAGGTTTTAATCAGATACCAGGCATCGATTTTAATGAAACATTTTCACCTGTTATAAGAATGAAACCATATGAATGCTACTTGCACATGCAGTTAATAATCGTATGATTGCACGACAACTGGACATAAAAACAGCTTTTCTGAATGGCGACATTGACTGTGACATTTTATGAAAATACCTGAAGGTTTAGTCACTGAACGAGGTAAAGTTTGTCATTTGAAAAGAAGTATTTATGGGCTGAAACAGTCTCCTCGACAATGGAACCACAAAATTAATATCTGTTCTTAAAAATTAACCTTAAGCAGTCATCTGCAGATCCCTGCCTATTTGTTTCCTCTGATTATAAGCTAATCGTTGCTATATATGTCGACGACATCCTGCTGTTAGGAAGTACAGAAGAACAAATAAAATTAGTGGAAGATACTCTTTGCAGTACTTTTGAAGTTACCTTCCTAGGTATTCCAACAAATCTTTTGTCCCTGCAATTCGAATGGAGTCGAACTAAAGATTGTTTATTTTTGTCACAAGAACAGTACGCTTTCAAATTACTTGAAAAATATAAAATGTTAAACTGTAAACCGGCAGCTAACCAATGGATACTGGAGCTATGCCTAACAAGGCAAAGCCAGAAGATACTAGAGTGGATAAAAAAATACCAATCTAAAATAGGAAGTCTTTTATACCTTTCTATAGGTACCAGGCCAGATATAGCATTTGCCGTTAATGTATTGTCTCAGTTTTGTCAAGATCCAACTTCTGTCCATGATAATATGGTTCAACATCTGTTTCGTTACATAAAATACACAGAAAACTGGTGTATAAATATACAGGTTCTCCGAATATAATTATGTATAGTGATGCTTCTTATGCAACTTGTGTGGATGATCGAAAATCACATAGTGGATATGTAGGACTTTATGCAAACGCAGTTGTATCCTGGTCAACTAAAAAACAGCAATCGGTTGCAGTTTCTACTACTGAGTCAGAATACATGGCTTTATCCGGTGCCTGCAGGCAAGCAATATGGATGCAGTATATTGTGAAAGACCTAGTAGGATCAGTCAAGACAATGTTACTGTGCGATAATCAAGCAGCTATTAACATATCTGAAAACCCTGTTCTTCATCAAAGAAGTAAACATGTTGACATTCATTACCATTTTGTTAGGGAGAAAGTAATGAATCAGGAAGTTTCCATTCAGTATGTTCAATCCAAAGAGAATATCGCAGATACGCTGACAAAAGCTTTATCAAGAAATTCGTTAGATTACTCTTGTACTAAAATAATGGAGAATATACAATGAGGGAGGGTGTTGAATGTAGCACTATAATTCTCTATTTTAGTACACTCTATAGGTTATACGTTTAGTAATAAAAAAACTTATTTAAATTTTTTTAGGATATGAAACATTCAAAAAGTGGTTCTGAACGTTAGGTATAGATTCTGATAACTTATATTTCAAAATGACTATGTTAAAACGTTGATCTTATAAATGAGAATGAAGATGTAGATGTTTGCAAGTGTATTATTAATAATGATATATTCTGGTGACACATAATTTATTACGCTTGTTTTCACATTTAATAATGTACACTTGCTTAAGCATGAGAAAGGGAATTACTAAACGCATACAATAAACCTATAAAAATGGTTTATAATTGTGCTAACAATGCTTAACGTTTATTAAAGCAAACTTACACAGAATTTCACTTTATAAGCATAAAATTAAACAGATCCTGCGAATTCCAAAGTTTGTTAATTATTTTGTTATTACTTCGGATATTCAAAAATAACGCTAAGCTCATATGGCGCTCTGCAATGTAAGTTTACAAATTATTAAAATAAGGGAAAAGAGAAAATTGTAGATTACACAGTTTATATACTATTAATTCCTTTATTGGATTAAAATCTCACTTTTGAAATTGTGAATTATATTAACTGAATCAATATTTATTCTGATGAACTTTTGTAATATTGTCGCGACTTTATTATGAAAATTATTATGCTTTCAAAGTTTTAAGCAAAAGTCACAGTTTTCCGCGAATTTGTTGACATTTTTGTTAGAGAGTAACTGTAATAAATGTAGTGTAACTATACAGGGTTATTCACGCTATTCGACACGAAGTATTATAGCTAAAGTATTTGATTTTAAAAAAGCTTTATTTTATGAATGGATGGGGATCTATTGGTGAAACACTTTAAAATTATTTTTATGTTATACAGGCTGTGCTAAAAACACGAGAAGTATCAAAGTTGCTATTTTTTAAATGGAACATCCTGTATATTATTTTATTTTCAGTTTCTATGATGACAATAAATGCGAGTTTTATTAAGGCTTAATCTACCTAAACCTTATGGTTCTTGAAATATTTAATATTTTGTGAAACTGTAGTAACAAATTTAATGCTTAATATCTCAACTTGTTTTTTTTTATTTTCAACCAAATTAAGACTGGAGTCTACTAATTAATCAAGTTTTATGTCGCCCGTGTGAAACATTTACTAACTTATACAAGGTGTCTTAAAATTAAGGGTCAATAATTACAACGTAACGGTTAAACGGTAGTAATTTGTTCAATTTAAATAGGACAATATGTGTTTTATGGCAACAGCAGATGTTAATTTTAATTGTCTATCGAATAGTATTATATATTCCTATGGCTAACTCTTCATATTTTCAAGCGGTTTTTTTTATGATTGTGGACCTGAACAGGCTAAATTTGGCCTATCGTGCTAAAGCACTCTGGAACACTTAGGAGGATGTATAGAGGGATAATGAATTGCCAATAGATGCCTATGAACAGCTACCTTAAATTTTCTCATGTCATAAGTGAGAGGAAAACAGGAACTAGGGAGATCATTGCAGAGTTTAGAAGCCGTGTAGAAAAATGTGGATTGCGCCCGTTTGGTACGACAAGTGGAGATTTGTACTGCATACTGATGATGTGAATGAGCGAACCGTGTGTTTCTCGCAAAGATAGCCCGAGATGGTATCAATGAATATAATTCAGCAGTACAATAGCCGTTGTAATAACGATAATGCAAAGAAAGAACTGAAACCATCCTTCTATGCTCAAGGGACTTTATGTGAGAAGTTAAGGACGGGTCATTTATAAGCCTAATCGCTCTCTTTCGAATACGATCAACGATATCGAGAGTGTATTGGGGAGCACTATCCCAGAGGTGAGAATTATATTCCAGATGAGGCCGAATTTGGACCTTATACAGCAGAAGGAGTTGTCGAGTGGTAAAGTACTGCTTAGATCTGTACAAAAAAGCCTATTTTACGAGCAGCTGTTTTGGTAGCTGACAGAAGATGGTCAACCCATGAGAGATTTGAAGATACTGTCCATACCCAACAGAGTAATAGAGTCTGAAAACTTAAGAACTGGGCCATGCATACTTACAACAGGAAATGATCGATCTTTTTTGGTGGAACAAGGCAACACTGAGTTTTGTTAGCATTAAATTTAACTAGATAATTGCTTCCTCATTCGAGAATACGTTGAATCTCTTTGTTGATTGAATTTGTCATTTCAGCTTTAATTTCTTGATTTGACATAGAAGGTGGATTATCACTATGAGTAGACTGAGATGAACTACAGTGAAGAGTGCTATCGTCAGCAAAGCAATGGATGGGGTTAGTTGTTGAAGAAATAAGGTTATTTATGTACAGCAGAAAAAGTGTAGGCGCTATAACGGATCCCTGTGGTACGCCCGCGTTAATGCTAACTTCTTTTGAAAAAAAGCCATCAACTACGACACGTATTCGTCTTTTATGAAGGAAACTAGAAACCCAGTTGATCAGCGTATCATTTAACCCAAACGGGGCGAGCTTGGCAAGTAAACATTATGCCAAACTTGGCCAAATGCCTTTGAGATATCTAAAGCGACTACAACTGCTTCACCTGACTGCTCTACTGTATTGTTCCAAACTTGGGTCACATATGAAAGAAGATCACCTGTTGAACGACTTTGCCTAAACCCATATTGGTGGTCACTAAAGAGTTTGTTAGTTTCAAGGAACCTGAGCAGTTGCTGAATTGATGGTTTTTTTCATGATTTCAGACAAAATGGAAGTGATAGCAATTGGTCGGTAGTTAGAGGGATCGGTCTTATCGCCTTTTTTGGAAATAGGTTGAACATTTGCTAACTTCCATGATGAAGGGAATTCCCCAGAAGACATAGAGATCGTATAGAGCTTAGATAGGACTGGTTCGGGAAACTTTTCTTTAAGACAATAGCTGGGATACCGTCTGGGCCAGTCGCCTTATTGAGATCAAGCCTACTGATGATCGATTACAAAAGCTTGTACCGAAAATGAATTGGTTTCATAGCGTATGAAGAAGAGTTGACTAGAGGCCCATCTTTTCCAGAATAATTGAGACACGAGTTTATGCAAACAAATTCACAAAAACATTGACTTTGTCTACAGAATCAGCAACTACCGATCCGTCAATAGATGTCAGGAGGGAAATGAAGATGTTCCAAAGTTTTTACTAATCGCTTTAGCTAAAGACCAAAATTTACGACTGCCTAAAGGAGATGTAGCTAGTTCATTGCGTTTTCGTTGTTCGAACAACTTTTTAGTTTTAGTGATGACACTCTTGCAGATATTTCTAGCACCAACGTATTCTACATGACTGTCGACCGATTTATTAGATTTCCATTTAATCTAATATTTATTTTTTAAAGATATTGCATCAGCACAAGCCTTATTGAACCAGGGTTGCGAACGTGAATGACCTATACGGTACTGTTTTTTGGGAATGTATAACTCCATTCCCATAAGAATGGCTTCAGATACTGAAAGAGCGATGTCCGAAGAAGACGACGACTTAAAATAATATTCACGCCATGGCAAGGTTTCAAAGAAATCCCGTAAATTACTCCATCGAGCTGACTTAAAACACCACAAGGTACTATCGGTTTTGCGAACAACAGTGGAATTAGGTACAGTATAAATGATTTCTATTAGACAATGGTCGGAAAGAACGGAAGTTTTATAAACAAGGGGGTTTGATGTAAGAAAGAGATCTAGAAGATGTGGAGTATGGTTAGGGTTATCAGGGATTCTTGTGGGTTCAGAAATCATTTGTGTGAGATCGCATGAAATAGCAAATGTTTCTACACTATGACCAGCAGGATTTGTAGTTGATGAAAACTGAAGCCAATTAGAGTTATGAACATTGAAATCGCTTAAAATTGAGATATCGCAAGATGGAAACTGAGACAGGAGATAGTCAACTTTCATACTAAGGTAATCGAAGAAGTCTGGAAAGTTACTGTCATTAGGAGACTTATAGATGCAACAGTAGAGTTTCACAAAATTAAGACCAGAATGTTTAAACCAAATCACGTCAAAATTTTTATTTTCTAAGGAAGAAACCCTCTTGCAAGCAATTCTCTCCTTGATATAGGCACATACGCCTCGTTTATATCGAAAGTGAAGGTGGTATTGAGGAAATTGGAAGTCGGGTGACTCGGAGCTTTCAGAGGAGACTTGTGTTTCAGATAGAAACAAAATATCAGGTTGTAATTGTTTCAGATGTTAGAGAATAGCATTAAGATTAGACCTGATACCGCGGATGTTGCAGTAGTGAATCAGAAAGTTGATACTTTCGATGACCGTGGTCGCTTGGGCCCTGATCTCCCGGACATCCGAATGGGGCAGAATTTTGCGTCCGGAATTTATTACCCTAGAAACCACATCTTATTTTTTAATTTGGGACTTTTTTTAGATTAGGGATGAAGGAAAAGGTAACCGGCATCCCTTACCGAGCTCAGAAAATCGGAGACCCAATATTAAGGAGCCCATGATAAGGGTGGTGGTACCTCCCCGGCTGGCATGGAGTATACATGCCTACCACCCTGAAAAGGTATTTGCAAAAGTCTGTAATTGTAATAATTTCATCTAGTAGTGGTAGCAGTATTTTTTATATTTCTATGATTAGTCTATTTTTAAGAATGCTAGTTTATTCGAAAGAAGAACGCATCGACATGATTTTTATTCTCGGAGAATCTATGCAAAACTGCCTCCTGGCATCACGAATTTACCCTGAGAGATTTCCCAACAGAAATGATCCAAATAAAGCAGCATTCGAGAGCCCATTGAAATATTTTAGATAAACTAGAAGTGTCCTGTATGACAAACCCACTTTCAGCAAACCTGTGACAGAAAACGAAGAGACTCAGTCTGCAGTGCTTGCCTTTGTAACCCCATATTAGTCAAAACCAAATTGCCCAAAATATCATCATTAGCCAAGCAAGTGTGTCAAGAATTTTTAAAAGATATAATTATCATCCTTATAGAATCCAGCTTCATCAAGAACTCTCTGAAAACGATTATGAGAAATGAGTTGAATTTTGTATGTGGGTATTAGATAAAGAGGCAGAAAATGAACACTTTTTAGTTCTGTTCTGTTTACTGATTAATGTACCGGATGGCCAACTAAGTAGTTGGTAGCGACAGCATTACATTTAGGTTATCTAGCGACAACCATAACATTAGTATGATAACAGTTTAAATTAGTGCAGACCAATGTAAGATCTTTTCATCCAGGCTAAATTTAATAATTTCCGTTAACGCGAACTAGACGTTAGAAGAAAAATTCCCGCCATTTACCTGTTTCCTACGATATCTCAGGATAGGAAAAAAATATCGACTTGCAGTTTTCACTCTTTTATTACTAGTTTAGTCTGCTTTTTAAAGACCTACTTAAATTTTTATGCTTCCATTTAAAATTGTAAAGAAAAAACACAATATTAAAAAGATATTAAACAGCGTCCTCTAGCATTTATGTTATTAATCAGATTGGTTCAAATTTACAAATTTTCTATTGTTTAACAAAAGCTCTTTCAAACAACATCAAGTTTATTAAAATCGGTCAAGCAGAACCTGAATTAAAGACGTTTTTTCGTAACAAGGTTCCCACTCTCCCCCGCCCCTTATTTGAAGAGAGACTAAAACTTGTCAAATAAAAAATATGCATAATTTGTCGAGGAATCTGATTATAATATTTAATATGCAAAATTTTGAAAAATTTTGCTTTTTAAAATTTTAACTGTCAAATACGCCCTCTAACGGTGGACCTACAATTCTGAAAATAATTTCCAGGCGTTTCTCGAGGCCACTTTCCTTATAAAAAATTTTTTCCCGAACCTGTGCTATAATCCATTTCTGAGATATGGCCGACGGCCGTTCTTAGTTGGCCACCCAGTACATTTCAAACAACGGAACCGTTAACAGACATAACTTCCACTATTATTCTGATTCCAATCCGCATCAATTTAGGATTAATTCATAATCAACACTGATGGTCAGTGAATTTGTGGGGCGGAATAATGGGTCAATACTTAATTGGTCCGTATTTTTTCCAAGAACATTTAAATGTAATGTTTTTACAATTTTTAAGAAATCAGTGTCCAATCTTATTACAAGACATTCACTTAGATATAAGAAGAACGATGTGGCTTCAAATGGATGGAGCTCCCGCACATTTTCATCGCGGGGTTGGAGAACATTTAAATCAAAAATCAAAATCGATGGATTGGAAGAAATGTATCTCAACATTGGCCCCTAAGGTCACCCGACTTAAGGGCAATGAATTTTTTTTATGGGGATACGTGAAAGGAATGGTTTATAACACACCTCCAACAACACCAGATGATCTAAAACAGCGCATAAAAGAAGCTTTCCAAACTGTAAGCCCACGTATGTTGGACAGAAAATTTTAAAAAGAGAATCCGTTTGTGTTTAGGGACCGACGGTCGTCATTTTGAACATTTGATTAAGTGATTTTTATGTACTACTTACTATTCTTTTATTTTAAACTATTAAATTATTATTACCTACATAATAATTTAGATCAGGTTGCAGAATTTGATGGCTGCTTCAATTAATTCTGTTTGTCAAAACGCCTTCAATTATAAATTTCTTGAACTCAGTTTGCACAAACAAAATGTGCATTTTACTAGAAAATATGAAGAGTTAACCATAGGAATATGTAATACTATTCGATAGACAATTAAACTTTACAGGTTGTCCTGTTTAAATTAAATAAGTTACTACCGTTTAAAGATTGTAAATATTGACACCTTGTATAAGTTAGTAAATGTTTCACACGGACGACATAAAACTTGATGCAGGTTAAGCCTGAATAAAACTCGCGTTTATTTTCATCACAGAAACTAAAAATAAAATAATATACAGGATGTTCCTTTTAAAAAATAGCAACTTTGATACTTTTCGTGTTTTTTGTACACCCTGTATAACATGAAAATAATTTTAAAATGTAGAGCATAGGTTCTTATCCATTCACAAATTTTTCATTTTTTTTTATTTTTAAATTTAATCAGCAATCAGAATACAATAATTCTGTAAGCTAATCTTATGAATGTTGAGAGATGGCATGATGAGGTTTTGTCCAGCGGCGACACCCCAGATTCTTACAGCAAGTCAATTGGCCGTTTTTTTTTTGAGTTGTTTGTTGTATCTTCTTTGTAGTAGGGGTTCTATGAGTGGATTGTTGTGGAATTCGAGCCGAGCATAATGGGTAGAGCTTTTCTGGGGAATGACTTCATTAACATATTTGATTTGGAGGTCATTATGTATCGTGTTATCGAAAACGAACCATGGGGCATCTAGTATTGATCTCAACAGTTTGGACTGGCATCTTTGGATTATGGAAACATTGGTGTTGCTGGCGCATCCCCATAGTTCTATACCATAAGTCCATATTGGTATGATTATGGTTTTATGTATCAGGATTTTGTTTTCTATAGTTAGCTTCGATTTTCTACCTAGTAGCCAATTTAATTTAATTGTTGGTTAGATCTATTTGCTTCCGTTTCTTTAGTAAATGGGGTTTCCAAGTTAGTTTGGTGTCCATGGTCATTCCTAAATATTTTACTTCGACTTGTTTGGGTATTATAACGTTGTTAAGATATACATCAGGAGTTGGGGTTTTTCGTAAGGTGAATGTGATATGGCTCGATTTGGATTCATTTATTTTTATCCTCCATTTGTTGACCCAGTTTTGTAGTATGTTGAGGTGACCATGTAGGTCCAGTACTGCTTGTAGAGGGTCAGGATTTACTGATAAAATGGTGGTGTCATTAGCAAATGTGCCAATTGTTGTGTTTCTAGAGGTTGGTATGTCTGACGTGAAGAGAATATAGAACACTGGACCTAGGACACTGCCCTGTGGCACCCCTGCTTTGATTGGATGCAATTTTGATCTTTCATTTCCCACTTTGACTTGAAACTGTCGGTTGCTAAAATAGGATTGGAGAAGGGTAAAGTAAGAAGGAAGGATTTGCTTGATTCTAGAGAGGAGACCAGTATGCCAGACTCGGTCGAAAGCCTGGGCTACGTCAAGGAATATCGCTGAGCTGTAGCATCCGTCATCAAAGGCTTTTTGAATGAGGTCAATTAATCGATGGATCTGTTGTACTGTAGAATGTCCTGGCCGAAAACCAAATTGATGGTGTGGTATCAAGTCTGCTGGCAAGTCGATTTTGATTCTATGTAACAGAAGCTTTTCGAATATTTTAGAAATCACCGGGAGAAGACTTATTGGACGGTAGGAATTAGCGTCTGAAGGTTCTTTCCCTGGTTTGATTATAGTTATTATTTCTGACAATTTCAATTGCTTTGGCCAATGTTGCAGCCTTCCATTGAATATGTATGTTAGTAGCATTAGTGCTTTTTTAGGAAGTTCTTTTAACATTTTTGGTGTGATTTTATCTATACCAGGAGCTTTTTGAGTCCTGAAAGTTTGATCTCTTCTTGTATTTCTCTTGGAGTAGTAAATGTTATTTGTTGCCGTGTTTCCGTAATTCGTGCGAGGTCTTGTTCCATTTCGTGATCTATATCGTTGGTGTGCGGAGTAAAGATGTTACAAAGATGTTGTGCAAATAATTCGGATTTTTCTGCGTCACTTTTTGCCCATGGTTCTAATCGTGGTATTGTTTGTCTAATAGGCGGTATGGATGCTTTGGGTTTTCTTGTATTTTTAAAAGGTTTCCATATTGATTGATCATATCTGTTTAGACCGTTCAAGTATTCTTTAAAAGTGTCTTCTCTCATTTGTTTGAGTTTAGCTTTCAGTTTATTTGTTGGATGGTTAAATTTCGTTTTGTCAGCTGGGTTTCGTGTACGGTGCCAAATTCCTCTAGCTTTCCTTTTTTTTAGAAGTTGTTTAATTTCTAACGGAAGATTATTGACGTACTCTTGTGGATGTTGAGGTCGGGTGGATTGTAGTGCAGCTTCTTGTAGTAGGTGTATCAGATTGTCCATTGCTGAATCCAGATCATCTGGTGTTTGTAATTTTACTTTTAGGTTTATTCTATCTGTAAGTATGCCCCTGAACTCATTCCAGTTAGTTTTATGACTATGGAGTTTAATATCTTTTTGTTTTGGAAGAATTGCTGAGCAAATAGTTGCTATCATTGGGGAATGGTCAGACGATAGGTCATAGTTAGGACTTACATTCGTATAAGCTGGTGAGAGCCCTTCTGTTACAAAAGAGACTAAAAGGTCTGGTATTTTTAATGGATCAGTTGGCCAGTACGTTGGCTTGCCTGTAGATAAGAATGAGTAGTTACAATCCTGCGTCAGTTTAGCCAGTTCTCTTCCTTTTGCTGGTGAGCCGCGAGCCCCATAGGGTATTTTGGCTATTATAATCACCTCCTGTGAGAAATTTTGAACCAAGAGTTTGGAAGAACAGGTTGAAATCTTCTTTTTTTATTTTATGCCTGGGTGAACAATATACCGCTGAAACTGTGAGTTCGTAGGGGAATGTTTGGACTTTAACTGAAGTGCTTAGTATTTAATTTTTCTCATAGTTAGGTAATTGATAATGATTTATTGATTGTCTAATAAGGATAGCACTTCCTCCATGTGCGGTTCCATCTGGATGGTTCGTGTGGTACAGTTTGTAGTTAGGAATATTTAGATAGCTTTCTGCTGTAAATTGAGTTTCGCTTATAAGTAGGATATCAAGATGTTGTTCTTTGAGGAAGAGTATTTATTAGCTCGTCTTTGTGCTGGATTAGTCCATTTTCGTTCCAGAGTGCTATTCTTAAAAAGTTGGCCATTACTTTAGTTTGCTGACAAGCATGGATAGCATGGATAGTACTGAGCTGTTTTGCTGCATGAGTTGATTAAACATTTGTCTGAATTCTTCTAGGAATTTAAGAAGTGTGATGTCTTGTATCGCATTATTATCTCTATTAACTGCGTTACCATAGCTTGTGGTGTTATCCTAAGGGCCTATAGGAGGTGATTGTATGTGAAGTGCATTACTGTTGATGTTTTGGGTGTATTGAGGTCTTTGTGTGATGCTTCTATTTTTAGTAAGATTATGATAGTAGCTGCAGCCTTTGTAATTTGCGGGATGTGGTCCGCCACATAGCGCGAGTATTTTTACTCTTTTTGCAAGCTGTTGTGTTGTGTTGACCCCCACATTTTACGCAGAGATAGTTTCTGTTGCAGCAGCTCTTTCAATGGCCATGTAGTTGGCATCTCGTGCGTTGCATTATGGTTTTGGGTTTGTTGGGGATTTTATTACTACTATTTTGTTTTGTAAAGCTTTTATGTTGTACGTGTCCTTGTTGTCTGAAGGCTCTAGATCAACGAAGAACAGATTTAGAGGTTCTTTGGTTTGATACTTTTTTGCATTAATTATGTTTCTGACTACGTGTCCTTTGGCGTTAATTCATCCTTTATGTCTTGTAACTCTACGGTATGGTGGAGATGTTTTATGACAAGTCTGTAGGCACGGTCATTTTTTAATTGGTAGGAGTGATTGTCGACATTCTTGTCTTTTAGGTATTTTATCATTTTTCTGTATGTGTCTATTGAGTTGCAATTTATTTTTATAATGTTGTTTGCCATTGATCTGGTGGTGTATTCATTTTTAGTAACCGTTTTGGTTACAAGTTTTTCAGTGTTATCTTTATTACAGACTTCAGCGTTGTATTTATCACTGTCTTCATTTGTAAGTCCTGAGTATATGTTATGACTTGTTATTTCGGATTCATCGTTGTTTTTTGGTATATCTTTAGTACGTTTCCTTCGTTTTGTGCCTCTAACTAATTGCCAGGGTACTGATCTGACTTGAGTGGAATCATCGTCCATTTCTGTATCTTCATCTGATGTGGAGATAATTTTGTAAGATTGTTGGTCCGTATTTGATAGAGAATTTGATGTTTGTTGACTGTTGTGCGGTATATTAGATAATTGTTGTTTGCATGCAGGATTTGGGGGAAGGGAATGTTATTGAGGGGGGTATATTGGTGTTTGTAGTGGTTGTGGATAGCACACTTGCATTTGGGTCGTTTGAGTGTTAGTATATGGATAATTCTGTGTAAAGTTATTTTGTGGTGAAGTCATTTGTAGCTGTGAGATTTGATTATTTGGTATTGGTTGGCCTTGTACATATACTGGTTTCCCATTGATGTCAAAACCTGCTAAGTTCCCCGAAGGGAACATTTAAATTTTTAATACAATAAAACTTTTTTAAAATTAAATACTTTAACTATAATACTTCATGTCGAATAGCGTGAATAACCCTGTATAAATAACGAATTTAACTTAATGAAATCGGTTCGAATATTTTTCAGTAATGCCGTTTATCACGTTAGAAATGGTGTTACGTGAAATTTCTTTCCAGGTTAAATTTTCTCACCAGGATATTGTGAAATTTTAACGAAGTTTGATTAGCGCTTTTTTAATAAAACTGTATAACTGTTATGAAGAAAGCATAAGTTACATCTTTAGTTTGGAAATTGGCAAAAGAAATTTGTATGCAATTTTGAGTACCCCAAATTATAATACCGGGTTTTCGTAAATGCTTGACCATCATTTTAAATTTCGCGCTTTAAATATGTTTGCTCTAGGTTGGTAATTGTTAGCAGGTCGAAAAAAAATTACTAAGTCGTAATATTTAGTTTTATAACCTCATATTTGCGTTACTTCTGTTTGCTCTCTTTTCGAATTTCCTCTACATTTAATCAACGTTTAAAAAAGTTCTTTTCAGATCTGTTAACGTTACGAAGATATTGCGATGTAAGTTAGTATGTTTTAAGGTGAATTGTCATTTAGCTTAATTTGAATTTGGATAGTGTACAACAATGGTGTTCTCATCAGAACAAGATGGCTTTATTTTAATGGCACATTTCCGCAGTGGCACCCGAAACCCTGTTGGAACTTGAAGCTTTTCGTTGCAGTCCTGCATTGAACAGTTTTCAGAGGATTTTTCTGATGTTAATATCGAATATGATGTATCTAAAAAACGTAAGTCATGTCTTATTACACGGTATGAAAACAACCATTGTATTTGCGAAGGCGCCAGGTTATTTAGCACCCTAGGCAAAACTTATTAAAACGCCCCCTTTTACCCAAATTAATTAAAAAATAAATATGTATAAGAAAACAATAAATTTAAACTGACATACTAATTTATTATCAATTGAATAAACATCACAAGTATTCTACAAAATCAAAATTTTTCGTGTTTTCTTCCACGCAAAAGTTTCTACTAATTCCTTCAATTCCGGTGTCGAAGCGTAATCACAGTCTATTGAAATTGTTGCTTTGCGATATAGTTGTATGCAAGTAAGTTTTAATTAATTTCAATTTTGAAAAACTGCATTCTCCTCTAGCCACGAACACACACAATCTTCCAATTTTTGTTGTACTATATAGAAAAGCACATCTGACTGTGACAGGTTTTGGAAGCCTTCAAGCTCCTACTTGAAGCTCATTGCAAATATCATATGCATCAATATCCTTATTAGCGTTATGGGTCAAAGACGTTATTTGCAGTCAGTAAGTATACCCGCAGGTGTCTTCTTGTTGATATTGGATATATCATAAAGGAAGCCAAATAGAATATTATGTTGTTCTAATTGTTGGAACTTCTCTTCAATAGACTGTATAGCTATGTCCAAGATAGTGTAGTAGAATTATACTTTGAATTTCCGTTTAGGATCTTGTGATGCCTCGTCTTGAGCTTCATATTCAAACTACCGTTTAAGTATCCTTCTTCTACATTCATCGGGCTCAAATTTCACTTCTGTTTCTAATTCCTTTGCAATCTCGGCAGCATCAATTAAAACTTGTTCAAAACCATCATCACTTATACATTTTGGTCACTTGAAGTTGTTTTGTAACTGAATTTATAGCAGAATCCTCTTTTTGTAGTATTTTACTTGTAACATTCACTTCATTGAGAAAGTTGTACCATGGGACGAATTTACAAATTGCATCAGCCTTTGCGTCCGTTCGGGAAGTATTACCAGATGAATTATTTAGCCTTGGGTCATCAAAAATCTCCATCAAAGCATCATATATTGCACTAAGCTGATACCTTATAGGCTTTAAAGCATCAATTCCACTTTCCCATCTTGTTTCGCTCAATGATTTAACTGTTAAATCCACGACATGGCTAGTAAACACATGCCAACGTTGAGTTGATGCAGAGAGGTAACTATAAATCGGATGAATTAAACTGAAGAAATTAATTGCTTCTAGGCAACATTTAGAACCATCATTGACAACTAAGTTTAAAGAATGTGCATTGCAGGGAATACAAAAGTCTTGCGGGTTTATGCTTAGAATTCTGTTTTGTACACTTTTTATTTTCCTTTCATATTACTTCCATTATCATACTCTTGCTCACGGAGAATTTTAATTTGTATTTCCATTTAGTCAAGCTTTTCAATCAAAGTTTCTGTTATGAACGCTCCAGTAGTTTCGTCTAATGGAACAAATCCTAGGAAATGTTCTCTTATTATTAGTGCAGCCTCGAACATCTCACTACCTAATGGTTTGATAATATCAACAAAACGTATGATCATAGTCATCTGTTTAATATGACTAACTTCTGGTGTGCAGTCCAAAATATTTTGCTGATTTCACAAGTGACAAAATTTTGTTTTTTATGGCTCCTGCTAGGATTTGCATAAGTTCATTTTGAATAGCTTTTCCCAGGTAATGAACCATTATTTCTTAATTTTTGACTCTGCTCAAATGTTCGTTCATTACAGGGTCAAAGAGGGCTAGATATTCTACAAACTTCAAAAAATTACAGTTGTTGTTATTGTACAACTTTTCATTTGTTCCATGAAATCCTAAGTTTTGAGTGGCAAGTACTCTGATCAAAGCGATCAAACGTTCCAAAATTTGACGCCAATATTGTTCTTCTTCTCTGATACTTTGCTGGTTAATATTATCAATTGTTTTTTCTTTGGATATACGCACATCAAGTTATTTCCAGCTCTGAAAGTTGTCTAAATGGAAAGTATTTTCACGTGAAGATAGAATTGCTCTAATATTTTCCAGTCTTTTTATCCTGATTTTTCTAGGATCGACGATCTGTTTTTGTTAAATAACTTGCAGCAAAACAAAAACCGCATCTTTTGTAATTGAATATATCAACCATGAACGGTATACTTCTTCACCATTGGCTAGTTTTTTCTTATAGTGAATTGGAGAAAATCTTCGATTTGTGGAATCTTTGGGAAAATTATATGTAATAATTTGATGTGGTGGATATTGTAATAAAATCTGACGAAATTTATCATTACAATAGCCAAGCCAGTTTCCCGGGTCATTGTAATCTACATAATTAATCGTGGTACTGGTAATAGATTCAATTTCATGAGAGCATTCGCTTGCATCATAATATCAGCCTCCGAAACACCTTTTTCTCTTACATTTTCTCCTTTTTTTCAAATACCTTCATCCGCGTGATCTGATTGTCTACACAAGTCGCTGGTGGCGGAAACATCATGACTTAACAGTCGACCACTTTGGTTCTCACGCTCTTGAGCTCTGAGAGTTTTGTGCTTACGATTTTGAAATCCCTATGGATTTTTTGATGACATTTGAAAAGTAATAATATACCAGTATAAATAATATTTAAATATTTGAATACAACATAGTGATATTTGTTATTAAACTTACCAGCAAAGAAGTGGTTAATGTTTAGTCATATGAAGGATAACAAAACAAAATTTCTTGCACGTAACTTCACTGAATCAATTATTTTTCTAATAATGCACAATATTAGACTTATCAATAAAAGTAAAACACTTGCTTTTCAGTGAAATAGCAAAACAATACTAGACCCAGACGTGTTTATTTTGCTTGTGACGCGTTGGTATTGGGGGTTCACGCATCGTTGGGCATTTATAACTTTTGCGCCGTTGTTTTGAAGGTGGAGGCTGCAGAGAATAGTATTTGTGTACATGCATTTTCATAAATTCAATTTTGATGTGCTGCTCCATCGCTACCGTTATGAGCGCTAGTATGTTTACAAACATTGAGTCTGTTATTATTTGGTATCTGGATAGCGCAAATAGGGTATAGCTGTTGTGTCTTTACTGCGAGACTTTTTTTTTTCGTTGTGTGCGATAAAAATGGTGATACACAAACAATAACATCGAAAAGTGCGTTCTCGGCAGAATTAAATATCAAAATTGCACATGTTTTTGAAAGACGCGTCATGCGCTGGAGCGATCTCTAAATCAACATTAACATTAGATAACCATCTGAAATGTTCGAAATTAAAAGATTTATATTAAAAATTAAATACAATAATTATCTTATTATATTAACCTGTCTATAGTTTATATAATATAATCAAAGTTATTAATTATTACTTATTTTTTAATAATGGCGATTACACATTTTTGCGCCCTCCTATGGATAGCGCCCTAGGCGACCGCCCAGTTCGCCTTCATGGCAGCGCCGGCAATGGTTAAGAGCTCTGAAAAGAACTTTTTAAAATGTAGAGGTAATTCCAAAAGACAGCGAACAGAAGTAACGCAAATATGAGGTTATAAGACTAAATATTACGACTTAGTAATTTTTTCTTCGATCACGTGGGGGTCAAGCATTTACAAAAATCCAGTATATGGAACGTTAATTTAAGTGAAACCGTATTAAAATACAAATAGACAACCAAAAACTAAAGTCACTAAGGCTAAACGTCTTTAATGTACTATAGATACCGCTTCTATCTGTATGAACCGGATGTTACGTTATGTAGGATATGCGTAAACCAAAGCTGTAACTAAGATATCGGATATGCGTATTACCGGATCTTATACTTCATACTGAATGTTGCGCCATGTCCATACAGCACATGCGTTATACTTTAAAAATATATGAAATCCAACCGCAATACCGGAAATGTAAGGAAAATGCAACCGCAATGTGGGGTATTGCACCGGAAGTGTAACTTATATACTTTAATATTTTTAAGAATCATGTAAATGTTTTCACTGTACAATAACAATTACCATTATTAATCAAAAAAATTTTCTTTGCTAGACCCTTAATTGGTATTTCAAGTTCCAATTTGTGAATACCCTCATCAACTTCAAATTAAAGTTTTTCACAACTTTACGTTTACGTCATAACTTGATTATATTTTTGTTAAATTTGTTCCTTGATTATGACCTTTTCCACTGTTAGCCTTTGTCCGTTAGAGGGTATTATGATTTGTCATCTTGAAGACAGTTTAATAATATTTAATTTATTAAGGATCTAGCTATTATTTGCTAAAATAAAATAAAATAGAATAGAATTACATTCAATAGTTAGCTCTATCCGTTTATCAAACTGATTTATTATTAACAGTCTTATATTTGAGTTTTTAATTTTCGTATTTCCTATATTTATTTTTACATCTTAAATATTTCTTAAAGATATTAACATTTACTGAGGACGATAAATGTAATTGTTATCGAAACTTATAAATTTATGTAAAGATAAATGAAAAACTCCCAATTTGATACCTAAAGGATAAGTATTTTGATTAACAGGATTAACAGGACCCGTATGTTACTAAGGTTGCATACATACACATAACAAGTACAAGTATAATTGATATTAGCAAATGTTAAATAGTAATCCTTGGATGATTTCTGAATAAGCATTAATGATTCTTATACATATAACATTTTACATACATAAAAAGATGCCTCCGAATAAGATTCGAACCCATGTTCTTTCATTGTCTATACGAGCACTCACCAACTGAGCTATAGAGACCATAAATTGCACACACAACAAGAACGTAACGGATCTTATAATAATTTAATGAATGAACATTAATTAAATATTCAATTGTATTTTTTCAAAATAAATAATGTTATACCTATTTAGCTGTTTGGAATAAAATAAACGAATTAAGTAAACTATTTTTTTGGATACTCAATGGAAATGGACCATATTTCCTTATTACAAATCGTAAAGAAAAGTGTATATTTTCTTTATAGCAACCGTTTCTTCCTAAAGAATTATTAATTATTTATTGAAATAAATATTAAACGTACAACTATTAACGTTAGAAAAACTTATGCTTGTACCGGGTGGCCAGATAAGAATGCAAAGTGCTGTTTCTCGGAAACTATTCGTCGTAGAGAGTTGCGGTAAAAAATTTATCACTAAAGTAGTCAAAAAAAGACAAATTTGCAAGATGTCCGCCAGGGGGCGTAACCGCCATCCTAAACTCTTAAAGTGATTTTTTACTGAAATCCACCTAGTAAATGTACCAAAAAGTATATGCTTTTTAAAGTTCAGCTTTATTCCAGTAATTTTTGATTGATGTATCTATTAAAATAAAGTGGTGGGGGTGATTCAGTGATGTTTTAAATTAACAGCTGTAACTTCTAAACGACTGTACTGATTTTAATAAACTTAGTCTCGTTGGAAAAAGCATTTATTGTTCCATCAAATCCAGCTTACCTGTAATATGTCTAATTTTTAGTGATACCGCTAGAGCGCGTTTTTGATATAATATCCGAAAATTGCAAAATTCTCTAAAAGATTAAATGCAACACTAGGAATTTTTTCATAAAAATTAGATTAAGTCATCCCTAAATAGGTTAGTGAAAACCGCACCTCGATATCTTATTCATACCTTAAAATATCGAAGAAAGAAGATTTACTTATTATAAAATATGAAAAAGTCGATATTACACCGGTAGTTATTCTTATTTATTTGTCTTTTTTCAAGATTCAGTGAAAAATTTCATCATTTTATAATTTTTAAATAATAAAAGTTTTATATTTTAAAATTAAATGCAATAATATGATAATATTTATTTTTGAAAGGTATTATTCCAAATTTGTGGAATTCTTTTTATTAATGTTATTTAAAAAGGATCGATTGTGCAATAATGCCTACTTTGCATTCTTATCTGGCCACCCGGTACAATGTTTTAACTGTAAATCATCAAATGATAGTGACGATGTTGATAAACCTCCTGGTGAACTCCTCTATTTGAAGTAGAAAATGATGAATCGCTACATGCAGGACGCAACTGTAATTCAGTGCGTTCTAGGACAACATCTGATGGATTCTGGCATTCACTGTTTGACGAGAATGGCTGATTAAAATAAGTCGCCATTTTATTGTTAATAATTTCTTCTATATATTCTTCTGGAGTCGTGTTTGATTGCCATCCTTCATGATTTTTGAGCCTGCTGATATCCTTTCCATACTCAGCAAGAAAAGTGGACAGTGTCCAGTGTAACCGCCTGGGTTGGTTAATTTCAAATAATGGGCAATTTTCTTCGGCATCTTGTAGAACTTGTGGATCCCCACAGGTTGCACTGTACATTTATTGTTCATATAAAATATGAACAATCTTGAGTGATTGATATGTTTTGGACGCAAGCTTACATATGTCCTGTACAACTCAATCTCACTAATTCCTCTCATTTCCGTCATAACGGTGAATATACGCTTCTTCCTTGTCTTAGTGTCATAGAGGATGACAACCAAAATAGAGCCGGTATCCTCGATATCCTTCAAATTCTTAGCTCCTCACTATGACATGCCCCATACAGACCGAAAATTAACGCCACTTTAATCATAATAAAAGTATCGTCAGGCGCTTCTCTAAAAAATTTTGACACATCATCATTGATTTTCTTGCTTTATATCCCTCACTTTGGCGTTTAGTCATAACTGTAACTTCCCATAATTCGATATATCGACGTTTTCTTTCACTCTTAACGTACTTTCAAAATGGAATACGTCGACCACAGCGTGGAAGGTTTCAGTCTTTCAGTCTGTAATCAAATATAAAGATAAATAAATACATGTATTCAGGAAAACTAATCTTTTCATGAAAAAAAGCAAACATAACTTCTTCGTCGATATCCCTTACATTCTTTGAAGTTCTCCAAAATTTGAAAATGTTGTAGGTCTTCTCATATTTATCTCGTGATTTCAAGAGTATTAAACTGGCAACAGCTTCAAGCGCTGATGACGATATTTTAGGATGATTTTCATTATTTATTTCCATTTTCACGCGATAATACTTGACAAAATTTTTGTTTGCCTACCTTTGTTTAGTTGTTGCAGTGATGGAAACGACAATTTCTTCTTTACTCGTCGCGTTTCTAATCTCGGTTGCCCCTTTTACTTTTCTTTACTTGTAATAAAAATAACTATTATTATTAAAAATATATTTACTTATTTTTCAAATGTGTTTCAAAAACTCATTTCCGTGCTAATGGAATAATGGCTAGAGGATTAACTCGAACAGGTAAGAAAACAAAGTATTATCTGGGAAGCAGTCGTAGTGTACTGGGTGGCCCAATAAGCCGATCCTCCGGTTATGTCGATGGAACTGTTGATCGTACAGCTTTGGGAAGAAAATCCCTTAGTAAAAACGGTCAAGTGAAATCGCTGGAAATAACTTTCAAGTTTCTAGCTTTACCGCTAGAGGGCATAATCTTTATAGAAAAATTTAAAAATATTTTTTATAGAATAAATCCAATCATAGTACGTATTAAATAAGTAAATTAGAATGATCATAATTTCTGCACAAATTTAGTTAAGTACTTTTTTCTCTATTTTTTCAAATAAATGGTGGTGGAGAGTGGGAATGTTTGTATGTATAAATGCCTATAACTTTGGTTTGTATCAACCTATTTTAACGAAATTATTCTCATTCAAAAAGGGCGTAGCTGAGCCAATTATATCTACTGTAAAACAATTGTATTTAGTTTTAATTGTCGTAGATAGATGGCACTTTCGAATAAAAAAAATTAAAATTTGTCTATGTTACAATTTTTAAATGGGAACACTTAAGTAGTGTAAATTACAACGGAAAGTGATTAAATTCGTAACAAAATGGTGCAAATCGCATGTCGATATCTTTTGTCTAACTCAAGATATAAGTAAAAACGCGTAAACATACGTAACTAGCTCACTCTGTATTATAACTTAAAATAACAAAATATATGAAGAGAAGATCACACACATTAAAACTTAATATCCAATTAAATGTTCAAAATGTTTACTATCATTGTTCACACAAAGACGTAATCTATCGCGGGTAGGCATAACAGCTGCTTCAATCTCAGCTATGGATATACTATTTATTGCGTTCTAATGCATTATTTCATGTCTTGTCGCGTGGCTGGTCGAGTTTGGCGTTAAATCTTCCCCAGAGATTAAAGTCTAGACATGTTAACTCTGGAGATCTAACTGGCCATGGAAATATACTTCCCATTTATATGGATATCTTAAATTCAAATAATCTCTAACTCGCCTGAAAAAATGCTCAGGACACCCATCATGCTTTAATATCAGATCTCTTCCTGTTTGTAAGGAAATTTCTTCTAATAAAATAGGCAATTCATTTTCCAAAAAATTTAAATATGTATCGCCATTTAAAGTTTCTTCAAAGAAATATGGTCCTAAGGTTTGTCTATCAACTATACCACACCAAACATTAAGACTCCACCTTCCTTGAAGCTGCGCTTTGTCCATCCACTTTGGATTTTCTTCAGCTCAATAATGCATATGCAGATTAACACCACCCGCATTACTAGAGGTGGCTTCGTCTGTCCACAAAATATTTGATATGATATGCGTTTGTTCTTCCAACACACCTAACATCCAATTGCAGTATCCAGCCTTGCATCGAAATCCCTTTCGTGTAAAGTTTGGTGGAGAACTACATTATAAGGATGCAGTATAAAAAACATAGAAAAACAAATATTTTTAAGGAATGAATGAAATGATTAAAGTGCCATGTTGCCGTTTTTAACGCAATATGAAAATAAAAACAGAAACCTACCTGTTATGGTTTAAAATCCTTAGAACGGTAGTTTTTGGTATGTTTAATTCTGTAGAGATTTGCCGACTACTTAAATGTGGATTCTGTTTAACTAAAGCAAGAATATTGATTACATTATCTTCGGTCACACCATGTTGTTTATAACAAGGAAGATGAAAGCTACCAGTTTCTCATAATCTTCTTGCCCTTCTTTTAAATACTTCTTTGCCTTGATGCCTCCTGTCAGGATATCTTATGGCATATATACGTGAGGCAATAGCGGCATTTTGATGGCATTCGAAATAAACTCCAATCATATCATACAATTCGGCATTTGATATACTCAATATAAATTAATGCTGATTATTTACTGATACTAGTAATATACAGAGTGTCCCACGATATTGTGACACATTTGAAGGGCTTATTACTTTTAAACAAATTGAGATAGAAACGAGAAGTTTTCTCAGGTATGCTTTATTTATCAAAAAGTTTTATTATGACTTACAATCAATTTTTTTCATTTATACAGAGGGTTGAAAAAAATTGTCAGTTTTCAATTTAAATTGCTGGATGTGTCCCCATTTTTATCAATGCATTTTGAAATCTAAATTGCATACTTTTGAAAGCATTTTCCAGCATTTCCTGAGTAATGCTTTCAAAAACATTCTATCTACACATTCTCTGGCTATCTGACAAAAATGGGCAGGGGCACCGTCTTGCTGAAAGTATACTTCTTTTATTATCTCATCTTGTTCCAACTGTGGTCAAAAGAAGTTTTCGAGCTTATCCGTATAAATTCCAGTAATAGTTTTTTCGGAAAAAAAGAATGGTCCATACAATTTTTCTTTTGAAACAGCACACCATACATTCACTTTTAGTGTATCCCTCTCAAACTCATTGAATCGCCTAGGATTTTCGCTTCTCCAAATTCTATAATTATATTTATTAATTTTTCCATCTATATGGAAAGCGGCTTCATCTGACATTATAACAGTAATACCAGGTTGGTGGTTAAACAAGTCCATAAGGTCTCATACAAAAATAATCTTGGAAGGTTTGGATTTTGTAAGGAGTAAGGTTTAGAATTTTTAAACATCTCTGAACTTCACTTTTAGAAAAGTTTACATTAGCAGATATTTTTCTGATAGAAATCATGTAATTATTTTGAATTAACACATCACTTACTTGCAACGGGCGATTCAAATAATTTGGATGTAAATCTGCATTTTCTTTTAATTGAGGTAGTGTCTTTAAACTTCCTGATCCAATTTATGATGGCATTTCTGCATGGAGGCGCTTTTTCAAACTTCAAACGAAACCTTCTTCTGGTTATTGTTATAGAATTAGTTTTATTGTACAGAAGTACAGCTACTGCTTTTTCTTGATCTGTGTATATCATTTTAATTAAAAGTGCGCGATAAAGACAACGAGAAAATAATGCCAATAAATGATTTGACAGAACGTAGCATATAAAATAGTAATTCAATTGTCATTTTGACTTTTGACTTGCCTACTTGATCGTTGTTACTCGCCCGTTCCACACACTATGGACCAACTCAAAAATAACATAATCAATATTTTTTAAAGCATTACTCAGGAAATGCTTTAAAAAATTTAGTTATTTTCAAAATGCGACCGGCTACTGCCGGCAGATTGAAAACCATCTAGTACTAAGATATTGAAAGTTAAGCAGCGGCTTGCTTGGTCGCAACTGGGATGGGTCCCCTCAACACTGTAAAAGTTTTAAGGGGGTAAAAGAAAAAGGAAGAAAGAAGATTTCAAAAATGCATTGATAATAATAATGGGGGACACATCCAGCAATTTAGTTTGAAAAGATAATAACGTATTTTGGTAATTAAAAATGTTTTCTGTTTTGTTGAATTTTTATTTGTATCGAACATGTTGCCATAAAAATTTAAATAATTGTGTTAGTTTTTTTTATAAGCACAGCAAACTATACATTTTTAGAAAGTGGAAGAACACCTCTATCGAAAGACGTCACAACACACAGGGCGTTCCATTAAAAAAAGAATCAAAAATTTAAACTGAAAACTGACAATTTTGTTTCAACCCTCTGTATAAATGAAAAAAAATTGATGTAAGTCAGAATAAAACTGTTTGATAAATAAAGCATACCTGAGAAAACTTCTGTTCCTATCTCAATTGGTTTAAAAGTTATAAGCGCTTCAAATGTGTCACAATATCCTGGGATACCCTGTATATTAATATCTAATTAAGAAAACTTATGTTCGAGTTATATGCCAACACTTCTTAAAAAGATCGCAATATTTTGACTACTGTCAATAAATAAACAATTTAAAGCCCCTGTCAACTTTATTTCGCAGCCATCTTAGTTTAAGAAATTCTGAAAATACTGACATATTTTGTTACTTTAAATTATAATACGCAGTGAGCCAATACTAGTTACGGATGTTTACACGTTTTTACTTATATCTCGAGTTAGAAAAAAGATATCGCCATTCGGTTTGCGCCATTTTATTGAAAATTTAATCAGTTTCCGTTGTAATTTATAATACTTAGGTATTTCCATTTAAAAATTTTCACATAGACAAATTTTTATTTTTTTTTATTAGAAAGTGCCCTATATCTACAATAATTAAAACTAAATGCAATTGTTTTATAGTAGATGTAATTGGTTCATCTACGCCCTTTCGAATGAGGATAATTTCGTTAAAACAGGTTGATCCAAACCAAAGTTATAGGCATTTATTCATACAAAATTTCCTCTCTCCCTTTTTTTGGTTGTATTAAAAAATTAATTTAAATCGTTCATTTTTTGGCGTAATATTAAAAAGTTTTAATTATTAATATGTAGAATTGAGAATGGCAATTTAATTATTTCTAGAACAAATCTTTTGGGTGTAATATTAAAAAGTTTTAGTTCCTTTCTTAAAAATTGGAAATTGTTTCCCAAAAAGACAAATACACTTGTTATTCTAAAGTTTTTTAATTTAATGCTGAATTTAAAAATAAATGATTTTAAATTTTTTATATTTTGGTGCCATCAAATTTTGGTGGAGTTATTTTTCTATTATATTTAAAACTTTTTTTTGGCACTTTTAATTTTTAAGTACTTATTTTTAAATATAATTTTTAAGTACTCACTTTTTAATACTTACTTTTAATAATTTAATCATAATTTGTTAATTTACTTATTTGCACTCATTTTTAAATAATCTTTAATCATATAATCAATATTTTACTGTACATTATTTTAAATGGCAAGTTCTATATATTTTACAAATAAATTTGGATTAAATTAAATTCCATATTTAAATAACTAAACAAGACATTTCCCATATGAACCATTTGCTTCATAAAGTATGTAAGAACTTAAAGGTTTTTATAATTTAGTATAGTTTGACTTCATTTTTTTTCGTTTTCAAACATATATTAAATAAACATGTTAACTTGTTATTTTTTTTCATTTGTTTTTTGTTTTGTATTCAATAACATTTTTTTGTTTAGATAAAATATATAAAAAAGACAACATGTCGAATTTATCAATAATTTTTTGATAACATTTGTTTAATTAAATAATGAAAAAATTAAATAAAACAGTATTTATTTAATTGAATTCTTTAACAAATACGGGAAAATAATCATTTAATTTTTTTATTAATTAAAATTATTTGATCAAATTAAATTAAAAACTGCTAAAGTTATAAAACTAAACTGGGAAATAATTTAAAAAAAGCGATGATTAATAAATTATAAATAATTTTAATTAATAAAAAATAATTAAAATGATTATCGCTCTGCTTATTTGATTAAATTATTAAGCAAAATCCAAAAATTTTTTAAAATTTTTTTTAATTAAAAAAAACATTTAAAAAAAACTTTTTTTTTTTTAAAAAAAATTTTTTAAAAATTTTTTAAATACAAAATAAAATTTTATTTTATTTGAAAAAATTTTAAAAAATTTTAAAAATTTTTTTAAAATTTAAAATTCAATTTAAAAAATTATATTTTTTTGATTTTCCAAAAAATTTTTTTTAAAAATTTTTTAAGTTTTTCTTGCCCTTTAACTAAAAGAAAGTTTAAAGATTTAAATTGGCCTTTTTTAAAAATTTTTTAAAATAGAAAAATAAATTTGAAAAACAAAGGTTATTTTTATTTAAAAAAAATAAATAACAAAATTTTCTTAATTTAATTTATTTATTTTAAAAATTATATTGGACATGTTTTTAAACAAAAAATTTTTAAAATTTTAAAAAAACCCAAAAGGGTAAAATAAAACTTGAAATAAAATTTGGGTTTCAAAAATTTTTTAAAATTTAAACATAAATTAAATTTTTTTTAAAACTTTTTAGTTTTTTTAAAAGAATTGTTTAAACCAATTTTTTCTTATATTATTTTTCTTTCCCTTTAAATGGAAAATTGAAAAAATTTTAAATTTTAAAATTATTTCCCAATTTAAATAAACAAATTATAAATTTCTTAATTTACAGTTTTTCAAAATTTAAATTAGTTTAAAATTGGGTTCTTTGAATAATGAAAAACATTTAATTTAATTTTTAAAACAAAAAAAATATTATAAATTTTATTTATTTAAATTATAAAATTGTTTTTAAAAGGGTTAAATTTCAAGACAGCAAAAATTTTTTAAATTATACCTTTACGTTTTTTTTAAAAGAATGTTTCAAATTGCTTATTTGGGGTTTGCATTTTTTTTAAAATTCGTTTTTTGAAAAAAAGATATTACTTATATAATAATTTTAAAAAAATTTTAATTGGTTTGTTCTAATTTCAAGAATTATTTTTGGAAAAAAAATTTTCTTTCATACTATACAATGTAAAATAAAATATTTAGTTTCAAATAATTTAAAATGTTTGAAACAAAATTTTCTTTTGTTTCTTTTTTAAAAAATTGAAATTATTGAAATTTAAATTTTTTTAAAAATTCTTTTGAAAAATTCTAATATTAAATGGAAATTTTATTTTTTGTTCCTATAAATGGGTTAAATAAAAAAAAACCAAAACCATTTTTTATGGAAATTAAATATTTTACCCATAATGTTTTTAAAAATTTTTATTTTCTTTTTTAGTACCTTTCTTTATTAATTAAATTTTTTTTCATTATTTTTAGGTTTCGTGTTTAAATTTTAATTACTTTTTCTTCCCTGACTTGCATTAACAAAACAGATTGTACAAAATTTAAGTTTTAACTTTTTCAAAGTAATTTTTTTTTTAAATTTTAAAATTTTTTTTTTTTTGAAAGTCAGGTCTATAATGTTTTGGGAATTTTCTTAAATTTTTTTATTTTTGCAAAAATTATGGAGTTATATTTTTTTAATAACAGTTCCTTAAAGTTTCATTGCGTTTTTAAATTTATGGCTTTAAACCGCAAATAAAAATTTAAAAATCTTTTTAAAAAATGGCGAATCAAAAATTAAATAATAAAAATGTCAAACCATATATATATATATTAACATGTCGCTACCATCTGTAACGTGGTTTGTCGGTGAGCGTTTTTTTATCATCTGAAGCATTTTAAAGGTAAACTACGGGTAAATAAGGAATCTTTGTAAGGTAAATTGTTTATTTTCTAACAGATTAAGTTTAAGTATAATATCTTATGGATTATATGTATAGATAAATCAATATCAAGTATAGTTTATTTTCGACACTTATTCTTTATCGAGTCGTGTCAAGCATTGTTCGCATATAGCTATCGCATGTTCGTTGCACAGGTACTTAGGACATTTGCAACATTCTTTTTCGTTTTCCTGTTTTTACGGTGGGGAGATACGGAGCATATACCAGAACTCCTAGCACTTGTACAGGGTGTCCCAACGATAGAGTAAAGTAAGTTTATGCTAACTAGAATTATTTGTGTAAATATTGTATGGACCATGGGGTAGAGGTAAGAAGTGTGCATTTTTAAAATATTGGAAGTTATACAGGGTCGCCAGAAAAGCAGAACGTGAAAAGTATGATTTTTAAATAGAACACCCGTATTTGATTTTAGTTTTAATTCTACGTGTCCATACAAACATATTTTGTCATACAAAAGATTGGCTGAAAGTTTTTAGTTCTTGAGATATTCGCGTTTAAAGATTATTATGGTCATTTTCGTGGGGTTGATGAATGGGCAATTGTTCCGTTATTTCACAATAAAAAAAATTGATATTTCGTGTGAAAAATGAGTGATATTATACTAACGTTTAGACCGAGTAGTATTTCTAATTTTCTCAACAGGGTGTTTGTTATAACCATTCAAATTTGAAATTCTCAAATTAAAAAAATCAGTTTTTTTTAATTGCACACCCTATATATTTTTATTTCATTTTATTCGGGATTAAAAAATCTATCATTTTGTCAAATATATCCTATATCTATCTTTGATAGTTTTCGAGGAATTTCGATTTTTCTCACTAGCTACGTTACATACGATACTGTAACATTATTGTGGATCGTGGTAGCCATGGAAAACAATTGCGACTAAATAAAACAAACCACCTAAGCGAGAATATTAACAGTTTTTATTAATGAGAAACAGTAATTCAATAATTATTCAACATTGCGTCTTAGTAAATGCTCAAATAGACGGCCTTCTTGCTGAATACACATATTGAGCCTTTTTCTCATGTTCTGTCTCACTTCGGATAACATAAGAGGGTCACTGTGCGACAAGCTTCGCGAATTCTATTTGTAGGTTTAATAATATACCCGATCTTTTATGTATCCCCATAGGAAAAATCCAGTGGAGATAAATCGCATGACCTGGGTGGCCATAATATAAAGCCATTACGTCCTATCCATTTCTCCGGGTATTGCTGGTTCAAGAATTCCCTTACGTCCCGATAAAAATGTGGAGGTGCACCATCCTGTTGCAACCACATATTTAGTCGTCCTTCTAAATTGATATCCTCAAGTAACACAGGCAATTCTTCACGTAAGAAATGCAAATAGCTGCGGCCCGTTAATGGATCATCAAAAATAGGGACCGATAATTTGGTCATTAAGTATACCACACACACATTTAGTAACCAATGATTTTGGTTTTGAACTTCTCGTAACCAAAATGGATTATCAATGGCGTAATAGTGCATATTATGCCGATTTACAGCCCCATTACTTTTAAACGTCGCCTCATCGGAAAACATTATGGAGCATAAAAAGTTGTTATTTAATTGCAGCCGTTGATTAATGATATTGCAGAATTCAATTCGTCTTGCAAAATCCTCTTCTCGCAATTCTTGATGAAGCTCAATGTGATAGGGATGGTACTTATACTTCAGCGTTGTTCGATTCACGTTTGATTTGGAGGTATCACATATCGTCGCTAATGTTCTAGAACTCACTTGGGGATTTTCTTGAATATTTAATATTTCAAGTTCTTTTTCTTCATTAGCTGCCCTTTTATTAACAACTTTACGTTTGAAGTATTTAACACTACCGCTAGACTCAAATCTATCCATCAAATTTTCCAAGCCAACAGTAGTAGGTATTCGACGTTCAGGATATTTCATTTTGTAGATTCGTTGTGCCAATAAAGGGTTTTTCAGCCTCGTCCAACACGTATATCATATCAATTAATTCATTTGTCGAATAATCCATAATTGATACAAGAATTGATAACAAGTTAAATGGGAAAACGACAAATTTAATATGTGTTTATTTTGACAAGTAGGAAACCATTGTATCGTAGTAACGCAATTATTATTTTCCATGGCTACCAAGATCCATGCAATGCAATGTTATCGAAAATAAAGTAGCTAGTGTGAAAAATCGAAATTCCTCGAAAACTATCAAAAATAGATATAGGAAAATTAGAAATACTACTCGGTCTAAACGTTAGTATAATATCACTCATTTTTCACACGAAATATCAATTTTTTTATTGTGAAATAACGGAACAATTGCCCATTCATCAACCCCACGAAAATGACCATAATAATCTTTAAACGCGAATATCTCAAGAACTAAAACTTTCAGCCAATCTTTTGTATGACAAAATATGTTTGTATGGACACGTAGAATTAAAACTAAAATCAAATACGGGTGTTCTATTTAAAAATCATACTTTTCACGTCCTGCTTTTCTGGCGCACCCTGTATAACTTCCAATATTTTAAAAAATGCACACTTCTTACCTCTACCCCATGGTCCATACAATATTTACACAAATAATTCTAGTTAAGCATAAACTTACTTTACTCTATCGTTGGGACACCCTGTACTTGGCTGGTCCTCTTCTTTATCTCCTACTAGCATTCTAACAGAATGCTTTAGTTGAAAGGTAAATTTGTAATTGATAATCTTTATTGCGCGTGCGGTTTATTAGCTCTAAAGCTAAACTGCTTAAATAGCTCCGTCTTTCTAGCTTATCGCCCGTTTTGGTTGTATAAATTATCTGAGATTTATCCTCAACATTCAACAAAGAGAAGAATATGGGCAGCGGCCATCTACAACTGATCCTTGCTACAGAATACTGCGATACAAGTTGATCCACCTTGTCTACCCACCTTTAGTTGAATTATAAAGGTTATTACTTCCGGTTTATTTTGATTTGACTTATCGATTTCGTCGTCGTTATTCATCATGGAAAATAGCATTACGTTTTTATTTTTTTTTAGGGACATACGGAACTAACAGCCCTGTTTTCAAAAATCCAAACATACTGCTATTTACTGGTCATACTTTGGTGTTTAGGAATATTAGAGGAATCTCTCTATTGTTTTTGAATGGTACCAACAACCGTCGTTTTGCATTTTACTAAATCAAGTGCTAATGGAACAGACGTAAAGTAGTTATCCATTGTAATATTTCTATCACTATTTATAATATGTGTAGTTAGTCTTTTTACACTAGCAGCTTTGTTGTCAAAGCGGTATATACCCTCTGGTTGTTTCCTGGATAAATTTCCAAGTTTGAAGTGTAGTATATGACGAATCCATCAGTGCATAAATCTTTATGCCGTACTTCGAAGGTTTATTTGCTATATACTGCCTAAATCTACATCTGCCCCGAAACGCAGGTAACATTTCGTCTACCGTTGTGTTTTAACCTCGTAGTTCTCTAAACACGCTGACACAAATTCTTGAAAGACATGTCTAATTGAAGCGAGATTGTCTTGTTGTTGTCGTTCTCCGACTTGACATCTTTGACGAAAACACACCAGAGACGTAACATCATCTGCCCATAATTCTTTTACATTTAGATGGGATGTCTTCTTTACGCCTGCCATATAAAGTAGACCCAAGAGACTTTCAATTCCTGAACTGTTGTATCTAAGCAATCTTTCGCGATAGTAGTTCTGTCGCGCCTTCTTCAAGTACAAATTAGTATACTGTGTAATACTTCTAGCATATCTTCAGAAAAAACAACTGCTAAGAATCCATTATTGTCGATACATTTCTGGCAGCTCCTTTTATACGGGCTTTATCACGATTCATTTTATGGATAACACACAATTCTACACACAATAATTATAAAAAAATTTAAATTACAGCACACAAACGTAACGAGATAAGAAAACATAAAACGAGATTTAATGTAACGCGGTTTGTCGCACAATGAGCAAATGCTAACGCTGCAAACTCCCGGTAAATAAACACTTCATATAAACCATACTAAACAAACAATAACAAATAACCGTAATAAATTCTTTCCAGGAAGGTTATAAACTCAGGTAGCGAAAAGGGCGCGACTTGAAACTGCCTTGTAAACAAAATAATGATAAATTTCTTCAAGTGTGAGCAAAATGCTCATATAGCGACAAAAAAGTATGCAAACTAAAGAAGATCCGTAATATTTGCAAAGAAGTCATTCAAAGTGTATAACACCGTTTTTGTTAGTATTTTATTTACTTGTGTTTTGAATTGCTTATAGTTTGATACGCATTTTATTTTTTCGGGGAGAGCGTTATAAAATCTTATTCCCATCTGCAGATAAGAGGTGTCGTGTACTTTGCTTTTTGATTTTATGACAGAAAAATTATTTCTAGTTCTTGTATTATAAGAGTGATGATCTGAGTTTAATGACAATTTGAATTTATATTTAAAAACGAAAAATAGACATTCTGAGGCGTATATACAGGGTGAATCTTATCTAATCCGCCAAAATTAAAGAAGTACTAGAACTCATCATTATAAGCAAAAAATTCATATGTACATGGGTCCGGAAATGCTTCGTTTCGAGATACAGGGTGTCAAAGTTGAAAAAAGAAATCGCGTTTTCTTCAATATCTTTCGACTCTTTCGAAATAATTTCATGAAATTTCTTATACGATGGTTTTTGAAATGAAATATTCAAATTTGTGGCCATTTAGTTGTGGTCTCTAGAGGCGCCAGCGAACCATTTCGACCCCTTTAAATCGTTGAAATTTTTTGTAATACACTGTATACCATTTTGGACTAGAAAATCGATTCTCATACCTTTTCTGCTAAAAAGGTATATTTTAATGATGTCGCTAGGAGCAACCGTTTCTGAGAAAAACGCATTTAAAACTCACAATGTTTATTTATTTAAAACTTGTAAGAGCACTAAAATATCCAATATTAAAAAACAAGAAAAGAAATTAATATTAAAAGTAAACATGTTCTTTTGATAACAACTGTTCAAACAACTGTCCCAAAAACCCTGTATACGAAATTTCATGAAATTATTTCGAAACAGTCAAAAATATTGAAGAAATCGCGATTTCTTTTTCAACTTTGACACCCTGTATCTCGGAAACGAAGCATTTCCGGACCCATGTACATATGAACTTTTTGCTTATAATGATGAGTTCTAGTGCTCTTTAATTTTGGCGGATTAGATAAGATTCACCCTGTAGAGTAAATAGTTTTTATTCCATGCTTCTCAAAATATGGCTTGCATGAATCTCTTAATCTAAAAATTATCCCCAAAAATTGCAAGAGTGACAGGTTTCTACACAGTTGATTCAATAGATAGTTTTGTAACATTTGAAGTTAAATTCTTCCTATAGATTAAAATTTTAGTTTTGTTTACATTAAATTAAAGTTCATTGGCATTAAACCAATTTACGAGTATAGGCATTGTTGTAGTTATGTTGTTTTCGAGATCCTCATTTTTGCATGCAGTGCTTACACTTGCGTAATCTGCATATGATAAAACATTACATGGAGTAACAAAATTATTAATTAGGTCATTAAGAAATATTATAAACAGAACTGGGCCAAGGACGGAACCTTGGGGTACTCCATAGCTGACTAATCTTAATTCTGAGGTTGTTTCCGCTGGTTGTCCCGAGCTTAACAGATCATCTATTGCAACATATTGAAACCGTTCACTTAAAAAGGATTTCATCAGGTTCAGTGGTATACCCCTGATTCCGTACGAGTAAAGTTTAGATATCAACAAACTGTGATCAATCAAGTCAAAAGCATTAGACAAGTCACTTTTTATTGATACCACCACCCTTCTAATATTATGTGACTCAAGTACATAGTTGAACAAGCTTTGTAAAGCGGTGGCTGTTGGCTTGTTAGGTCTGTATCCGTGTTGTGAACTACTAAATAAATGTAGTGATTCAGAATAATCCATCAATCTGTTTTTTAAAACTGCTTCAACTATTTTTGATATTAAATTTAAAATCGATATTGGTCTATAGTTCTTGACTTCGCTTTTTGTCTTAGGTTTAATTTTTGCAATTTTACCCTGTTTTGGAAAAACCCCAGAAGTGAAAATGAAGTTTAATAAAAAAACCAAAGTCTCGTAAAGATGATCAAATCCTGCTTTATAAATTTTTACTGGAATATTCTCATGACCGCAGGTATTCGTATTGTTTAAATTATTTATCACAGTAAACAATTCATTTTTAGTCACAGGAGCTAAAATAAATGAGTTTTGTGGTGATGTAATTGATTTTATCCGTATATTTGTTTAAGTTACCGTTTATTAATTGCCCCGTTGTTTTGGCTTCGTTGGATGAACACGTGATAATTCTTGCGGAATGTAGTTTTTTGCGTTAATAATAGTTTTTTTTAATATTTTCTTGTATTTTTTGTAATGTGCAATTAAGTTGGGTCGAGGGTTTTTCCTTATTTTAGGTACAGTCCTCTTTTTGTTCGGCTATATAAACGTATCCGTTTGGTTACCCAGCTCTTTTCCTACTTTTAACCCAGATATGCCTAAAAGTTTTGGTGCGATTTTTACTACAATTTCGGTAACAATCTGTTTTTCGTGAGATTAAGAAACAAGAAATTTAAGTTGCAAAATTTTTATTTGTCCCTAAGTGCAAAATTCTTGGTGTCCTATATATAGTACATTAGGCATATATGCTACTATCAATGACCATTTATTTTAGTGTGTGGTATTCAACGAAACATTTAGTATGTAGTCCTACATTACACTTGGAGCATCGTGTTGTTGCCTTGTCATGGCAATTTCCGCATCTTGTTTGTTTTTTGAGTAACCACCAGATGATCCAGTCTGTCATAACGTAGGCCTATGTCCAAGTAATCTGTTGATTGGTGACCTTTTGATATATATTCTTTCTTTTGTTTTGTACTAGAAGTGATACAGCAATTCTTCGTCTGAACGAAAGCTGATCAAAATTTCGACCATTTTTCCGATGTAACTGCCAAGCATTTTGGACAGCCATATCGATACAGTGTGCAATAAGAGGAAAATACCATTTTTTCCTCTTATTGATACACGGTACAGGCTAATATTTTGGTCTGATCTATCTACTCCTCCCATGTTTACATTGTATAAATTTACAACATGAGGCTGCGGAATCTGAAAATTCAAGTTTGTTAGAAATAATATCTAAATGATAATTTTATTTGAAAATACCTGAATATTTTTGTGCTCTTTTCTTGAGTACCTCTTTACAAAGCGAATAGGTTTTATTCCAACAGCATTAGAACAAAGAAACACAACATTATTATCGTGCCACTTTACAGCGATGATATCTTTCTCCTGAAGTTTTTATAATCGTATGATCCTCGGTTCTGTTTTTTATTATTTTTGAATCGATCAGTGAACTTCCGAATAATCGATTTTCTCTTACAGTACCTGTACCATAAAGTTTCTTGTCAGTTAGCTTTTCGATCAGTGGTAACGATGTAAAAATTGTCGAAGACGAGGTGAAACCTTTTGTTTGGCCATTTCTTCTGCAGTGCATCGGCATAATTCAAAATTACTCCTGCACCGACCCCCAAATCAGAATATGTTCCGTTTGTGGTGGTAGATGCACCTTGGTAAGGTTCAAACCAATTGATATGTGCCGACCCAAAATTTGTAACCAAACCTGATTGGTTTGTTATGAATGAACTGTTTGCACCCATGGCGCCCATAATAGGGTACCATAGCTTCATCTATGGAATGCATTTCATTCAGTGGAGCGTATTCCATCATATTTTTGCCAAATGGTTAAATAGCGGTCTTACTTTGGAAAATTTGTCGTTTGGTGTGTGGGGAGGGTGGGAACCTTGTTACGAAAAGAACGCCTTTAATTCAGGTTCTACTTGATCGATTTTAATAAACTTGATGTTGTTTGAAAGAGCTTCCAGAGGGCGCTGTTTAATATTTTTTAATATTGTGTTTCTCTTTACAATTTTAAATGGAAGCATAAAAATTTAAGTAGGTCTTTAAAAGTAGACTAAATTAGTAATAACACAGTGAAAACTGCAAGTCGATATCCTTTTCCTATCCTGCGATATCGTAAGAAACAGGTAACTGGCGGGAATTGTTCTTCCAACGTCTAGGAGGCTAGTTCGTGTTAACGGAAATTATTAAATTTAGCCTGGATGAAAAGATATTACATTGGTCTGCAGTAATTTGAACTATTATCATACTAATGTTATGGTTGCCGCTAGATTACCTATATGTAATGCTGTCGCTACTAACAATGAGAACAAATTATAAAATAATAATGTGATAAATCTAACAATTAGAACCTTAAATAAATAACTACGTAATTAGTGTCGCCCTAGATGTTCGAAATGTCGTCCATCATTTTCAATGCATGAAATCAATCGCTGACGGGTGGAGAGAACAGCAGTTTCAATTTTGCCCATGAAGTACTTCGTATTGTCTGTCGTATTTTTCAATCATGTTAGCTCTTGTTGTGGGTCTATCGGCATAAACGAGATCTTTTATTTACCCCCACAAATAAAAATCTAAACAAGTTAGGTCCGGAGACCTTGGTGGCCAAATAAATAAACTTCCACGTCCTATTCACCTTTCAGTGTATGATTGATCTAAGAAATTCCGAACATCCTTAGAATAATGTGCCGGGCACCCATCATGTTGCAAGAACATGTCACAACGAATAGCCAAGGGTACGTCTTCTAAAAGAAGTGGCAATTCGTTGCTTAAAAATCTAAATATCTTTCTCCATTAACAGTCTCATTAAAAAGGCCCAATTATTTCTCCACCTAGAATCCCGGACCACACATTACAGACCAACGACCCTGATGTTGGACCTCCTGCATCCAGTGGGGATTTGTTTCAGACCAGTAGTACTTATTATGTCGATTTACACTACCATCACTATGAAAAGTAGCTTCATCTGTCCACATAATTCGTGAAAGTATTTCAGGATCGTCGTGTACCATATTTGAGAGCCATTTGCAAAAATCCAATTTGGTATCGAAATCTTGAGCATTCAAACTATGGTGTAGGACCATGTGATATGGGTGCAATTTAAAATAGTATATATAATAAAGTAATCAGATCAATAAGACACATTGAAATCCTTCGTTGTTAGTAAACGAAAAGGACTTTAAATGCATTAACTCCCGTAATGTTATTACGAATTTTTTCCTGACCTCTCATTATTTTTATTATTGGTACCTTTTTACTTTACTTTGCCTCACTTAATTATCATGTTGTTAGTTAAAATCTATTTACATAGCATTAGATAATTTCATTTAATAATTTGGTGATTTATTGAAACTGGACATAAAATGGCGGCAAATACATTAGTCATGTTGTCACAAGTTAACTTTGATGTAATGACATTTTCGGTACGATAAAATGAGAAACATATAACGACAAACGAAAAAATTAAAATATTTTTATCATTATAATACCGAATAAAACATGCATCAATAAATAAGTAGTCACCTGTGTTCTCTTAAAATATTTTGGACGGTGGTTCGACATGTACCCAAGTCTCTAGCTATAGCTCTGAAGCTTGAATGAGGGTTAATATTTACATAAGCTAAAACACCAATAACATTTTCCTCTTTTCTACCTCTGCGTTGTCTTCGGTACACAGGAAGATTCACATTTCCAGTAGTACGCACACGGTGTGCGAGTCGGAGAAAAACTCTTCTGCTGTGATGCCGTCTGTTTGGGTACTGCAGTGCATACATTCTAGCAGCAACGGTTGCATTTCTCATACATTCAAAATAAACTGCCAACATATCAAATGCTTCTTCATTTGTAAGAATCATTTAGAAAAGATAAAGAAAGTCTGTTAAATGCAACATGATGAATAATTTTTGACATATGCGTGAAAATCATAGCTTGCTTCTTTTCAACAGGAAATTTATTTTATATCTTACATGGCCCTCTTTACTAATTTTGTTGTCATTAGTAAATCGTAATTCATATTTTAAACTGTATTTGTTGTTGCTGGGCAAGTATCGGTTTTTGATTTACTAACACATCGCTTGAAAACAAATATAAGATTCTTATATAATTAAAAAATTTTAGATTTATCACATTATTATTTTATAATTTGTTCTCATTGTTAGTAGCGACGGCATTACATTTAGGTAATCTAGCGGCAACCATAACATTAGTATGATAACAGTTTAAATTACTGCAGACCAATGTAAGATCTTTCCATCCAGGCTAAATTTAATAATTTCCGTTAACGCGAACTAGCCTACTAGACGTTGGAAGAACAATTCCCGCCATTTACCTGTTTCTTAGGATATCTCAGGATATGAAAAAGATATCGACTTGCAGTTTTCACTGTTTTATTACTAATTTAGTCTACTTTTTAAAGACCTACTTAAATTTTGTATTAAACAGCGCCCTCTAGCATTTATGTTATTAATCCGATTGCTTCAAATTTACAAATTTTCTATTGTTCAACAAAATTAAAGGTGTTTTTCGTAACAAGGTTCTCACTCTCCCCATCCCTTATTTGAAGAGATGGACTAAAATTTGGCAAATAAAAATATACAGAATTTGTCGAGGAATCTGATTATAATATTTAATATGCCCTTAATTGAGTAAATTTTGAAAAATTTTGCTTTTTAAAATTTTAACTGTCAAATACGCCCTCTAGCGGTGGACCTACAATTCTGAAAATAATTTCCAGGCGTTTCTCGAGGCTACTTTTGTTATAAAATTTTTTCCCGAACCTGTGCTATAATCCATTCCTGAGATATATATGGTCGACGGTCGTTCTCACTTGGCCACCCGGTATATTGTGCGTTTTTGATTAACATTAATGTCTAATAATGCTACTGAACTCGTTGAGCATCTATTGATAACATGGTGCAATTTTTTATTTAACTAATGAATATTATAATTTAATGAAACAGCATCATACCTATATGGTATCGTACAGAAAAGGAGGTTTACATGTTGACATTGATTAATGATATTAAACATACAACTAGCAGTAGTAATTCATTTGATCCAGCTAGTAATATTACCAAATAATTTTTCGAGTATGTTTTTGTTAATGAATATTTTGTGTGACTTGGTATAACGTTGCATTAGGCTTACAAAATTGACTCTATACTAAAATGTTTACTAAGGGACTATCTATCAACGTATTCGCAAGGTGTCTTCCATAACTGTCGGCTAGAAGTAAAATTTTATTTTTTGGATTGTTGCCTATACTATGATTTATGTAATCACTAGTTACAGATTTACATTCTGAATGTGTCTCGTTAGCCAATAAATTAGACGTGCATACTGACTTAGTATTAACATTGATTTTACTTTCATTAATTTCTAGTAACTCGTCAAGTAGAGATTTGTCGGTAGAAGTTTCAACTTTTTCTATTACAGTTTCAGTGGCAGCACACCTCAGGACCACTTTCTTGGTGCCTTTTCGTTTGTTTGTTTTTGATCTAGGTAACTGATTACATGTTTGGATATGGATTTCGTTAGTACGCACAGTTGTTTGAGTTTGCTTATCAATATAAACACTTAAAGGTTCCATCCATGTTTGTGTAAAAGATTCCATGGTCGATTTGGTCAAAGTTTGCGTAGACTCCGTAGTTTGACAAACTTTGGTGATATTTTGTTCACGCGTGAGATCGTAGATTTCCTTACTTAAATTCTTATTATACATTTTTAATTGATAAACGAGAGCCACCAGCGTGGAATTTTCTTCATTCAATGAGCTGTTACGTGCAAACTTCGACTTTGTACACAATCTTACCCTAACTGAGGAGATACCTTTGTAGGACTTGCCGGTAGCTCGGTCACGGTAGAGGCGGAGGGGTGCTACAGTAATGCAGATGGTATCTGTAGCTGAAAGAGAAGAGAGGGCGCCAGCTAGAACGATAAATCAGCCAGCCCTAGATTAATAGATAATTTGCCACTTTTCTAGCCAAGCAACGAATATGTGAAAGGATCTGAGCGCTAGGAAAATAGTTATAAAGCAGAAAGTCCCCAAAACAAAAGCGGTATATTAATTAGAAGTTATGGCTGTATATAATTTGCATTTGTATGTACACACACATAATTTAATTTATATTCCCAAAATGTAAAAAGGAGATAATTCCCTAAATAAATAATTAATTCAATTGTGTTACACAAATCGTTAACCACAGAGATAATACATAGAATATTTGTGTTCTTAAATACACAATATAGCAAGCCACCCAAAGAGTCTAGTACTTGAATTTAGATAATGAAATCAAGTTAAATTTACATCCAAAATGATAAAGTAATATACAGAACTTCAAAGCTAAGTTATGCTAAAACATAGGTTTATAGTCTTTAATAAAATACAGTAAACAGGTAATTTAAGCATTCCCTAAGTTGTAAAGGCACATTGAATAAAAGATTATAGTAATAATACAATTGCTATGAATAACTTGCAGTAAACAAATATAACAGGAATGATCAGGTGGTTTATAAAATCTGTAACCAGAATCTGTTGAGCTGAATGCAGCCAGTTGCACAGTTTCTCACAAAACAGTGTTTAAATACATAGATTACGAATAGGCATGGTCATTTTATACTCAAAATTTTACCCAAAGCAATTTCATGTAAAAGCGCAAAAAATGTGCAATAACACTTAAAGTTTTATCACAAACATGTACATAGGTCTATACAACTTATATGATTGGTCACAGATTAATCAAAGAATTAAGGTATCCAAAAGACCCTGAATATGAGTGATTTATAACTTATCTTTTATATCCCAGCTTGCCGGAAAGTTATAATTTCAAATATTTCACCGTTGGAAGTCAAATCTCTTGCTAATTATGTAATAAGTAACACATTTCATCAGCGAAATTCCAGTATGTACAACTAAGTACGAATTATATACAAATGTACATATATTTACATAGCATACATGTATATTTAGATGGTGTACGAAAAGTATATTATATGGCGTACAAAAAGTACCTCTAAAATTAAAAACGTACAGCCAAACGAAAGCATGAATATCAATCTTACCTTCAATGAGGTAGAGAATCAGAAAAATATTAATGGTAACGTTCAGAAATGGATTCAGTCAAGTACGAGCATGAGAACAGCTTATAACTGTCTCGAACAGCTAAATAGTAATTGCTTTCCCCTAAAATAAAAATAAAGCTAGCAACCGTTAAAGTAGGTTGTTACATTCTTACCAGCGAATCTAAAGTGTAAAACAACTTCGTGGTTAGAGAAATTTGTAGGTTAAGTCTAACCCTTTATCTAATTGCTTTAATGATTTTCTTAATGGATTTAGTTCTTCAATCGAACCAGATCGATTGTCTGAAAGTAAAACGTGGCAGAAGAGCAAAAAAACCAAGCGTGACAGAAGCTCACCTGCTTTCAGTATTTCCTATATATATATCCGATATAAATAGTTGGTACCCACTAATTATAGTGATTCGGCACAAAATTTAGAAAAATGTTATAAAACCGATAACCATCGATGGGCTAAATAAAGTTCAGAAATTTACATTTTTCTTTCAGGAAACAACAAAATGGCCTTTCTTTCGTCAAACAACAGACAGGAAGGAAGTGAAATTAAAAATCAAATATTCGGATGTCAAACCAGTATATACCAGTGACACCCAACACATGAAGTTGAAATATAACTTGTAAGTGACCATCAAAAAGTTTACCTAAGCACTACAGAAATGTGTTTAATTGTGAAGCGTAATATATTCAAGAAACTACAGAGATAAGCTTAGAGAAATGTCATTATTTTTAGAAAAATAGAAAGTTATGAGTATGAGTAATCCATAAATTTTAATAGATCGCAAAAATTTACTTAATCGTACAGCAAAAGTAACGAATGTAACAGAGCATTCCATCTAGGTACTTTCGTTCAAGTTCTCCTCAATTTGCTTCTTTAAAGAGGAATTTTGTTTACCTTTCTAATACCGTGTATTACAGAGCACACAATTTGTTATTATCTATTCATTGAGTACTCAATATTTTTATTCCGTACTTCGTTACATTGTGTTTACTTTCTAATACCTATATACATAAGAACTAACATGTAAAAAGTATTTAATACTGTCATATCATTTATTACCTTATTACTGCATGAAAGTGTTTTAAAACCTGGTATTATTCGTTACTAATCTACTTGAAGTTGTTCATCAAACAATTATTTAGTGATTATTAATCATGAGTAGTTCTCAAAATCATTAGAATTACTAGATGTATTTCAATCTTAATTTTTATTGTCCTACGTTTGATCAACAAGATTTTCTAAAATGTTATTGGCATGAGATATTTTCCACCTGGTATTATTCGTTACTAATCTACTTGAACTTTTTCATCACCGTCACAATTATTTAAGTGATTATTAATAGCTTGAGTAGTTGTCAATAATCATTACAATTACGTGTAGATCTATTTCTAATTTAATTTACATTGTCTATGTTTGAATCAACAAGATTTTCTAAAATGTTATTGGCCATGAGATATTTCCTTACATATCGAAAATCCGAACGCCCACGATCGACGATCGTGTGGTTTTAGATTCAAACTCAACGTTTAGTTGTGTCTGAATATTTGTAGTTAGTACTACAACTGTGGGTTATTGCGTGAGTTGATACTATAGATACATTATCATGGAAGCTTCATCACGAACAAGAAGGATTTTCGAAATGGGTAGATAGAAACGTTCATAATTCTGGTGAGTTTACGTATTACATACGATAATGATTATAACATGTCTCATTTCTTTGTTTTCTAGACGAAGAATATGAGAATTGCGTAGATCCAAGGTTGGACTTAGGTAGCGATCTTTCTGAAGCAGAAGATAATATAGAGCAAGTAATTGAAGTCGATGACGAAATAAATTATTCCTCCGATTTAGAAGAAATGATGGAAATGAACTGGCATGACATGTGGTTCACCAAAGATGATACATTTTGGCTAAAAGAACCTCTCACTAGAAAACGACGTCGTTCTAAGAATGCAAAATATCAAAATTCCTGGGTGTTCCTTCAAAATATCACGTTCCAGTAGTTTTACAGATTTATTCAAATTTTTATTTCTCCGGAAATTGTGAATTTTCTAGTTAAATTTACAAATCAAAAAGGTTTTTGGCAATTGAATCAGAGCACTCATGAAAACGTGCAATGAAAACCAGTAAATGAAAAGGAAATTTACGCTTACATAGGTTTGTTGCTAACAGCCGGGGCGCTAAAAGTAGCAGAGAACCAGTGCGGATGCTATGGCAAAATGATTTCTGCTTCAAAGGCCTATATTTCCTGCCACCATACCTAGAACGCGATTTTCTCAAATTTCATGTTTGTTGAGATATGATGATTACACCACAAGAACAGAACGACGGCAACATGATAAATGGCACCACTTGAGACGTTACAGAGATTTTTATCAAAACTGCCAGGAACACTGTAATCCAGGGTCACATTTAACGATTGACTAACAACTTGTAGCATTTCGTGGTAAATGCCCGTTTAGGTGTACATGAAAAGCAAACCCGCCAAGTACGGAATTAAAATTTGGATGCTTTGTGATGATGAAACGTCATATTGTAAAACTTCCAAGTTTATTTTGGGAAGGAGGTCACTTTCCAGAACGAAACCAAGGCAAAAGAGTTGTCTCAGATCTAGTTTCATGTTTGGGCTCTGGATACGGAATTAGCACGGACAACTTTTTCACTTCTCTAGATTTAGCTGAGGTTACTAGAAGCTAACCTTATGTGGAACATTGAGGAAAAACAAACCATATATCCCTATGGAGTTTCTTCCTTCCACAGAGACAAGTTTATTCGTTAGTCTTCATTTCAATGAGGTGACACTATCGTATGCCCAAAAAAATAATAAAAGCGTTACACTGTTATCATCAGAGCACAGGGATAAAAGTGTTGAGAACGATGAAACCTCAAATAATCAATCACTACAACGCAACCAAAGGGCCGTAGACACTTTGGATAAGATGGTGGCGGAATACACCTGTAACAGGCAATCCAAACGATGGCCTGCTTGTTGTTCATAAACTTTATAGACATAGCAGCGATAAATGCTTTTGTACTTTTAGGCAATTGTATCCAGAGATGGAATGCTCAGTATCTGGACCGAAGAAGAATGTTCCTCTTAGAATTAGGAAAGGAACTAGTGAAACCTCAAATTGAAAGCAGAATTTCCAACGCTGATATAAAAAATCGTCTTACAAGAGAAACCGTCAGCATTATAAATAAGGTATTAGAAGAAATTACCCCCATGCAACAAGAACATGTAACATCAAATGAAAAACAAGTACCGTATGGTAGATGCCACTTATGCAGCAGGAAAAAAGACCGAAAAGTCAAAAGTGTTTGTTCTATTTGCAAAAAATCCGTATGCCCCGAGCATAGTTGTACAACAAAAACTTGTAATACATGTAAAACATAACATTTTCTTAATTATTGACTTTTTTATATTTTTAAATTAATGCTAACAAGTTTCTGTAATATATTGTCTCTTTTATTCATTTACTAAATCATGACACCTTACCTTTAGGTAGATAATTGAAATACTAAAACTTACAGCAAAAAAGATGGGGTGTCAAAACACCCCACCTGGTGCTTTGTGTTTCGAAATTCACCCAGTATTAGGAAGGTTTTAAGAAACTTAACTTCCATTTGTAGTTCATTTACCATATATTGTAGTCGTACATTTTCATCTTTAGCTTTATGAAGCTCAAAGTCAGTAGAGCAGGTAGTAAATAAATCCAAAGTCGTTTTACTACTATTACGACTATTCAAATCTAACAACCTTCTAGACATTGTATAGATATTTGTAGTATGAAGCTGTTTACGGATAATTAACTGCTAACTACATGAATTGTACAAGCAACAGAAGCGTGTGAAACGGAGAATATCTATAACGTTTGCATAGATGGCCTTGTTAAGTTCGAAAGAAGTAATGGAAGAGGTTGTGGTCAGTATTAAAGACCTACAAAATAGTAATGAGTAAAGACCAGGGTAATACAGGTTAGTATTGAGTCAAATACATGCACTTTAATTTAAAATAAGCAGTACCAGTGTAAATATACAACGATTTCGACATTTTACAAGAAGATTCTCATGTGAAGCTTAAACAGTGATTTCGAACTAAAATTTTACTAGCATAAACTTTAAATATGTGCAAACGAGTGAAAAACGAGACAAAGTAGTAAGGATAGCTTGCAAGCACGTAAATGTTATAATTAGTTATAAGATGAATTTAAGTGCGAAAAGGGTAGAGTTCTTATAAATTAACGTAAAAAAACAATTCAGAAAATGATACTTAACCTGAAAATAAAATTCGTTTTACTGTAAAATGGGCAATTTTGATTATGTTGGAATCAATGAAATTTATTTAAGTTGGATAATTAACATCTCGCATATAAAAACAAATTTCCTTACCTTATGAAAGTAGTATGATGCTGGAATTGTATTTCAACCAACTAGAGAATGTTATAAATTTTGTACATTGTTGTGAAAATGTATAATCAAATAATTTATAATTAACCCTAGGATGGTTAACCAATAAAAATTCGGAATTTACATAAGCCGGGTTTCTGAGACCCGTTATATAAAATCACGTATAGCCAGAATAGAAACAAAGTCATTGAAGTAAAATTTTATTTATTTATCATATACATTACAAACGTCAGATTAAATATGAAAGTGAACATTATTGTTTAAAATTGTTTAGGGATCAGAGAAACACTCAGTGCACATTCTAATACTATATTCATTACATGTATTATTTTTACAACTAATACATATCGTTGTGCTTTTACGATCAATATTTGCGGAGCACACTGAGCATCTCTTTCTCTTAATTGTTGCACTTGTTTGATCGGCTGGATATCAATAAATCTGCTGAGACACTCCCGTACACTACGCCGTAGGTTAGGGTTAGTAGCATATATGGTACCACTAGTTCCTTCACTAAATTTTTTAAAAACAATCTGCGTTTGTGAGTCGCTCCTATATTGTAGTTTGGATGTTTCTTCGTAAAAAGACTATACAGTGTGTGGCGCGAAACCTTGCATTAGACTTATTTGTGAAACTACTGATATTTGAAAATTGAAAATTTGCTCTTTAATATTTTTGGCCATGCTGAATTAAATGAAAACATTTGTAACTTTATAGCACTTCCGGTTATACCGGAAGTAACCATCAACTTGTTTATTTTAAATAGAATGTGGTATATTTTGGCTGAAATTCGTATCTAAAGTTCATTCGTTTAATTTATCCCGATGACGTCATGTATGCATTAAATCACGAAATGACCGTCGTCTGTAATTTAAAACAAAAATATGAGCACTGATACCAACCTTTCCACAGAACAACTTTCCTTTATTTGCTTATACGTTGATTGAGGTTACGTACGCTCGCCGGTTGGTTTGTTTCTTCGTTTATTCATTCCTTCTTGAGTTAATATTGTAAAAGATCGGTTCTTTTCAGAACCACATTACTTTCTAGTGTTCATTTAAGGTAAAGATTAATTCGTTTTACAGAAAGAGATAACATTAATGTTTTCATTTGTAGCACATCAACATGCCTCGTAGGTCAATTACCGTAGACGAATTGATCCATAACTTAGTCGAATACTCTAATAAAGAAAAACAGAACAACGGGCCCTTATCACCATTAACAGCAGTGCATGCAAGGGTTAGCGATGCTTTGAAAATTGACACGAAAACTATTTCTAATGCTTTACGACGACATCAAAATCAAGAAGAAAACAAGGAAAATGAACCTCAACGAAAAAGTCTAAAAACAAAAGACATGGATCAACGACAAAAAAGTGAAATCTGTACTACAATTTACAACATGTATATTAACCATGAACATGTTACATTAGATACGCTCTTAACTAAAATTAAAAAAAAGAGGTATCGTTGAGTGTAAATGGACTAGCCTCTATCACGTTTTGTTGGACATTGGATTTCATTTCAAGCAAACTAACAATAGAAAAGCTCTTTGCGAAAAAACTGCAATAGCATCGATGAGGTTAAAATTTTTGAGAAGTTTCATCACTGATATGAAACAAGATATCTACAAACAGTTCGTTTATCTCGACGAAACATGGATATTTGCAAAAGGAAGCAACAAAAGAATATGGCAAGATTCCAGTTCAAAATGCTTTAAGAATCTTAGTGGGGAAGGCAAACATTATATAGTTCTACATGCTGGAACAGAAGATGGCTTTGTGGAAGGAGCAGAACTTATACTCTCTACCACAAATAAAAGCAGCGATTATCACGATTGTATGAATTCGGAAAACTTTGTTAAATGGTTAACAAATCAACTTTTGCCAAACTTAACAAAGCCATCTATAATCATTATGGATAACGCTCGTACCATCAAAATTGTCAATTGCCAACCAACTACAAATTGGAAAAAGAAGAAATTACAGAGTGGCTTAGGGAAAAAATTACTCATGAAAAGAAGCATTTAAAACGGAATTACTACATTAGCAAAGCTACATAAGGAAGAGAAACAATATTTGGTCGATAATATTATTAGAGAACATGGACACGAAATTTTACGCTTGCCTCCTTACCACTGTCAATTTAACCCAATAGAAATGGTATGGGGAATAAGCAAAACTTATTATGATAAAAACATTGGAAGAGATGGTTATGGGGATGATAATGTCAAACAGATGAGGAAAGAAGCGTTAGAAACAGTTTCACCTTCAGTTTGGTTAAAACGATTAAACATGCAGAAGCTGAAATTCTAAAGTCTTGGGAACAAGAAAAAGTTTATGATGTCCAAGTAAATCCAATTATTATAAATACAAACGATAACACAGATACATAATGATGAAGTGTAGTGAACATTTAATTTCTTGTTTTAATTGAATTCTTAACGCAAACAATTTTCTCCAAACTTAATAATAATCTATAATAATTATAATAATAACTATAATGTATGTTATTGTACACTAAAACATTATAATTTATAACAATAAATTATTTTCAACACAGTCATGCTTTATTATTACATGAACAAATTTACGTTTTATTACATTATGGTGTATTTTTTTATGTACTCAATAAGTAAGAAACACTTGGTTATAATGTATTTGACACGATACTTTGAATAAGTTTAAAAAAGTGCTATAATTCAATTACATTAAATACACCAATAATTTTGAATTGCAGTATAATAATCTTTTACACAAACAAGTGTATAAACACCGATGATTGAAATTATCATTCCGTATTTTGCAATTCGAATATTTTCTCAAAGCATAATGATTAGTAGCATTCCTAAAAATTCAATCTTTATGAATAAATCAAATAAATAACCATTAACTCACAAATTTGCAAATAGAATATATTGCAGAAGCTGAAATTCTAAAGTCTTGGGAACAAGAAAAAGTTTATGGTGTCCAAGTCAATCCAATTATACATCCAAACGATAACACAGATACAGAAAATGAAGTGTAGTGAACATTTAATTTCTTGTTTTTAATTGAATTCTTAACGCAAACAGTTTTCTCCAAAAACTTAATAATAATCTATAATAATTATAATAATAACATATAATGTATGTTATTGTACATTAACATTATAATTTATAACAATAAATTATTTTCAACACAGTCATGTTTAAATATGAATGGACAAATTTACGTTTTATTACATTATTCGTTATATTGTGTTTGAAACGATACTTTGAATAAGTTTAAAAAAGTACTATAATTCAATTACATTAAATACACCAATAATTTTGAATTGCAGTATAATGATCTTCTACACAAACAGGTGTATAAATAAACACCGATGACTGAAATTATCATTACATATTTTGCAATTCGAATGTTTTCTCAAAGCATAATGATTAGTAGCGTTCCTAAAAAAGTCAATCTTTATGAATAAATCAAATAAATAACCATTAACTCACAAATGTATTGCCACTTTTATGTAGAAAAGTATTGGAACAATTACTTCCTTTCTTTGGAAGAGTTCATTGGTCTTAACCTACAAATACCTATTTACAAAATTTTTGCAACATTTTAGAATATATAATAACTTACCAAAATTCATCTGCTACGTTTTAAGTTTTATTGAAAATAATATGCTTTTATGTGCGTACATCTACGATACGTAAATAAAACTTTTGTCTTTTATTTGCAAACATTATGACATTTATATTTATGTGAAGTAGTTAAGTTAAAGTTGATAATGTTGGCATCAAAACTGTTCGTATAAAGAAAACTTAATTTGTTGTTAACGTTATCCTTGTTAATTAATTGAGTTAATAAGAGCCATACAAAACGAGGCTCTTGGAATAATATGTTAGCTAATAGTGTACATTGTATTCAATATGTAGAAAAGGATAGTCATACACAAGTGCGCGTTTGATTCATCGATCAATCGGGATAAGCTAAACGAATGTCCTATACATAAAATTCTGAACAAATTTTTATGAGGATAATATATCTCAAAAATGAACGGTTTTTGAGTTATTTTAAATTTTGTGAATGTTTTTCAAAAATCATATAGTCATGTTATTTACGATATCTTATCTACTTGATAATCGTTTACTTTCATATTTTAATCAAACAATATCAATGTATGACGAAACGTTGTGGATAGGAAATGACTTTGTTAATTTATACAGGGTGTTGAAAATCGAGCGACCAATTGTAATCAATTCAAACATTAAAAACTTGCTTAATTTAAATGGAACACCCTGTATTTTATGGTGCTATGAGATTTATTATTTTATTTCTTTTCGATTTGTATTTACATTCCATATACTTAAATCTAGCCATTTTCAAGATAAGGATAACAATAGAAAACAATAACGTAATAACATAATTACAGAGGGCAATAATAATAATAACATAATAACAATAATAAGAACAACAATTTCAAAAATATTAATTGCAACAAATATTTCTGGTGGTAATTATTAAACGCCTGTATCATATGTTCCTTTGTTGTAATTGTTTCCAAGTATACTTCATTATTAATATGTCCCCAAATACTGCTGTCTAGGGGCGTGAGATCAGGGGATCTCTCCGGCCCTTTTTGGCTATCCACCTATCCTCAAAATGTTGGTACAGAAAATGAGTATTGATTTGTAAGTTGTGTGGCGGTACCCGTCCTGCTGATACCATACAAGACTTTTTCTTCGACTTTAAAATTGTTTAACGATGACAAAATAGTGTCCTGAAGGATGTTGTAATATCTGACAGCGGTGAGATTTTCATCATAAATTTTAAGTCCGAACATTATGCCATCTTTTAATGGTGCAAAAATCATTAAACGATCTGCTCGTTTGAAAACAACGCTCTCTTGTTATGTGAGGGTTTTTGTCAGACCAAAAATGCTGTTGGTTCGATTGAACATTCCATTGTTGCAAAATTTTGCCTCTCCATTCTTTGAGTAAAATTCTCATATTCCTGGATTTTCAACAAGAACCATTCACAAAATTCAATGCGCTTAGCGAGCTCTTCTGGCAGCAAGTGATGCACAACATGATAACAGAAAAGTTTCCACTTATACTGTTTATGAATCCTATGAATTGTTTTTGTCGTTAATCGTAAGCTTATTTCGCAATCTCTAATAGAAGCATCTCGATATGCAGAAAAGAATCCCAGTACATTTGTCACGTTAACTTCATCATCAGCTCATAGTTTAGTTTTTCCAATTTTTGGACGCATGCTCCAAATTGCGACATGTTCTTTAAAAGTCTTGTGATGGTATCTCGAGTTGGCATCGGTTTTTCCGGAAATCTTTCTGTAAATATACGACGTGTTCGGCTAGCAACTTATTAGTACTTTGATAGTTCAAAATAGCTTGTCACAATAATTACACTGCTTTGACAGTACTAAAAAATGAATAAGGGTAACAATGAATTTCGACAGCCTACTTTTGACTTTATGACAATGTCATTAGATTTGAATATAAGGTTTATGTATTTATTCAAAAAGACCGAAATATCTTGAAAATGGCTCGATTTAGGTATAAGGAATGTAAATATAAATCGAAAGGAAATAAAATAATAAATCTTACAGCACCATAAAATAGAGGGTGTTCTATTTAAATTAAGCAAGTTTTGCATGTTTGAATTTATTACAATTGGTCGTTCGATTTTCAACACCCTGCATAAATTCACAAAGTCATTTCCTATCCACAATGTTTCGTCATACATTGATATTGTTTGGTCAAAATACTAAAGTAAACTATTATCAACTATATTGATAATCGTTTGCTATATGACAAATCATATGACAACATAAATCGTAAATAAGATGAGAATATGATTTTTTTTAAAATTCACAAAATTTAAAATAACTCAAAAACCGCTCATTTTTGAGATATATTATCCTTATAAAAATTTGTGCAGAATTTTATGTAGAATACGAATTTCAACCAAAATATACCACATTCTATTTAAAATAAGTAAGTTGATGGTCATTTCCGGTATAACCAGAAGTGCTATAAAGTTACAATTATTTTCAATGAATTCAGCATGGTCAAAAATATTAAAGTACAAATAGTAAATTTTCAAATTTCAGTAGTTTCACCAATAAATCTAATGCAAGGTCTTCTCGCCACACCTTGTATATGCATTGAGTGCTGCAACATCAATCAAGGTTGATGAACAAAGTCATGGGCCACCGTTTACTTTGCCTCTTGCACGTGTACGTCAATACCATTTGGACCATGACGTCAACATCACCCTTTGTTTTATTATAATGAGTGATAATTTCTGGTTTCCATTGATAGATGTGTCGTGGTGCATGGGGCTTAGTAAAATTACGCATTTGTTCTTTTTAGGTGCGTAACTTACCATGGATACGTTATTTCGAAATCAAAACAATGAAGAGCAGACTACGCGATCTTTTGAGGCTTACATTTCTTTCGGAATGTCAAGCTTATTCTGACGTAGTGTACCCACAACAGTAATATTTTTAACCAACAGATAATTTGCTAGCGGAACACTAGTGAAGAAGTTGTCCATTGTGAGATTGAGACCAGAATTATGAATGCCACGTAGAAGAGGTTGATCTACTTCAAACCACAGGTTTTGATGTGGAGGTTGTTACACGTCCAATCCGCACTAGGCATCGCGTATGCCTACATTAGTAAGCGGGTTGTCAAGCCAGCTACAGTGGAAATAGATGAGGTCGAGATAAGGAGTAAAATTATTGAATAACAAGCTCAGACACCTTACACTTACCGTAAATTCATAACTTATACAGCTCAGTCCGGGAAGGATGCCTCTTGGCGCCACCATAACATTAAATTTTGTTAGAATAAATCGTCTTAGGTGAGATGGTAAATTAATACTTGACTGTGGAAGACAGGATTGATGCCTACTCAGTAAATTCATACACTAACTTCTCAGAGTCAAACACACTCCTAAACAAATCAACTCAAAACTTCAGAGAATTTAGTGATACACGGGTCATTATTACTGTATAAATTGTATAAATAGAAACTCCAATTCATAAAAATAAAAAGTTAACTTATGTAGTTTTTAAAATTTCCCTGGTATATCTATAAATTTATACTCCTAATTGTTATAAAACTTTGAACTAATAAATGTTCCCAACTTAGAAAATTCTAAATAAAATAGACGGGTTAACAATGAATCGTTAGTTGCTGGGTAATTCAGCACTAGAATGATTAGTGCTTGTATCATCAACAAAATTGTTGTATTTTATTAATACTTTATCTTTAAGATCGTATTTAGACATTCAGTAATATGTTTAAACTTTAATACTTCAAAATAGTAATGTAGGCTGAATAGTGAAAGAAAATTAAGTACTTTGTGTTCTGCTTTAATATTTCAAAGCTAAAATGAAATTTTGTGATTGATCTGGCTCATTACACAATTTCCAATTGATCCTTAAGTTCAAAAACATGCAAAGACTTATTTCGCTTATCAGAAGGTGTAACCAGTTAGGCACACGATTGACACAAATAAACGAAAAATAAAATAAACAGTGGATGTATATTGACAAATTCTGCATATAAATTATATAGAACGGCGTGGATAACAAAAGCCACTCATAAATACGTTACGAGTAAAATTTCCCTTTTATAAAACTAAACACAACAAAATAATTAAAGTTCGATTACCTTTTGAGTGAATTAACCGTAACTAATGCAACAATAACAGTAAAAGAAAAGAAATGTACAATTAAAAGATAATCGTACTTGTTTTGGTTCAATAAAATCTTTGATTCTAATCCTTACTTATCAATCGCATTCATTAATCCTTTTTCGGTGCTGTAATTGAAGTCCATATGGTCTGCTTCAGGTAATCCTTAAAAAATTCTTAGATGCACTATGCACAAACGCGAGAGGTTGCCGTATTCGCCCAAGCACTCGGCCATAGTACTCACTAACGCAATGTCTATGGTTTGTTCACTCGCGTCCGGGTATAGTGGATCTTTAACCTAACAACAAATCACTTTATACTGTGATGTTTGCCCTTCAAAACGTTTACCACAATAAAATAATGGTTACTTCCATATATATATATATATATATATATATATATATATATATATATATATATATATATACATATATACACATTAATGTTCTTATCTGCCTTCATACAATCACCTTGGTATTGCAAATGATTGTACACATCCAATATTGGTGATCACCCGTATTTAAAATCAATTTCGCAAACTTTTATTTCGGTAATATAAATGGTTACCTCCAGGTCTCTTAATAATAACCTTAGGTCACGCGTCTCACAATCGATCACCAATAACAAAATATTCGCTGTATTAACTTCTAATCTGCCTAAACACTTTTTATTCCTTGAAGAAAATCACTAATGTTTTCCTTCTACTCACAATGTATTACACTAGTTATTTGTGAATGTCTATACAATTTCTCCCCTAAAGGGTTAATGCAGTGACTAAACAGGCCCTGTTAAACTATAATTTTCACAAAGAGACTCCAACTCTGATCATTCTGATGGTTATCACGCGCGCAACCCGTACTCAAAAACCTCTAACCATCTAGCTAACTTAAAGCTTTTAACTCTTAGCCCTCCAATTTGGGCACTTGCTTATATTCGTTCTTCGCGCCATATTGCCAACACGTCACAATAAATTCGCGCTAAAATCAAAATTCACCTATCACAACTGAGCATTTCACTGCGTTTCTACCTCGAGTGACAATGTCCAACATGGACAATCACGCTACCCTTATAAAACGCTCGCCGCCATCTTTATTTTACGTGAAAATTTATAGAATCCCCTCGAAAAAACTGTCAATCCTCAACATAGTCATTCAGTATATTTACCAGATTATATCTCAACTTCCCATGCATATCTTACATGTGCGCGGATTTTACTTCGCGAAATCTAACAAACACCCTCACGCCTTCATTCATGAACATGCATTTATTTACCAGTATTGCTCAATATTACAAAAATTTCTACAAACAAAAATATGCATCCATATTCCTTACTGCACGTTAACAAAATATCAATATATCATAACTCACTCACTCATACGTTTACAACCACTTCTTTTAGTCCACATTCCTCCATACACAGTAGCAAAAGACCAGTAGGTTTACCAGTGCCGTATCAATAAAAATTTACTCAAAACATTATTTCTCAACCAAATTTAACACTTTCAACACGAAAATTCTTCTATAACGTTCAAGTATTCGTTCATACGATAACTAAGGCTTCGTAAAAATCCAGTTGCGTATAATTTACACAACTGACATTACGCATACGCAAAAAAAATTCTTTTCACGCAAACTCACTTCAGCTGCACTCAAAACACGCTACATACGTTATCAAAATCCTGCACATACACGGTGCGTCAAAATAATGTTACATGGTTCTCCGGGCTGGCGAGCAACTTAAACTAAATCATCTAAAGCATACCCCGATGTAGATCCACACATCCAAAATATTTATATATTTTGCCGATTTACTTGGAATATATTGAACGAATCTGCATCTACCTTTAAACCCAACGAGTTGTTCATCAATAGTTACATTAGTATCCGGTATGACGCAGGTTTTCCATTGCTGAATGAATAAATCCCAAATGTAGGACACCATTCCTAACTTGTTGGTTTTCATGCGCGCATTCCGGGTTCCCTTGTTGTCAAATCTGACCGATCTTCGTATTATTCTTCAAAGCGAGATATGGACGTTATGGTATAGAGGATTGACAAATTCATTACAAAATAGTTCTCTCGCAGGGACATCCCAGCTTCTGTCAACTCCGCATGAATGAGTAAACCACAGAATGCAAGAAATTCATAAACAGTTACATATTTCCACGGTTTTCCTTTTGCCTCTGCTCTAAGTTAGTACAGTTCACAATTTAGTGTGCAATAACTTGAGTTACAAATAACTGAAACGATTCGTTTGCTGCCATATGTTTTCTTGCCAGTCCTGGCACTTACCGAATAATGTTGTGTGGTTGAATTTTATTATTTATGGGAGGTTAAAAACTCCAATCCAGATCACTTGGAGCAATGTAACCACTCGTTGAAGAATTACCAATATCGTCAACATCATCCTCTGAATTATCATGATCGGAACTGGATCCGGAATACTTGTCAGAAACCAATTTGAAATTTGTGCCTTCTGTGTCATATTCTGCTTCTGTCACATTACTTTCTTCAAAAGGCAGATCACCACCTTCAGCCTGCCAGTGCGACATTGTTTATTCATAGACACGGTCACAAAATCTCACGCTTTTCACTTTTTTTTTTTAACTTCACCCAAGCAACTTCGATTACAACTGAATGAAGATCAGCTGCGCCTACTTTTATTCATCCTGCAGTAATGCAAGTTGCAATTTGAATTGGCACGTACAATTCAGCGCAGCAGTGCTTGACAAATTATAATAACTATCAGCCTTGAAACTGATTTTATAGGAACTAGTTATACGTGAGCTTCGGAGGCCCCGTTTATGTTTCAATCTCTAAATACTCTTGAATGTTTTTTTAATCAAGTGTGTGTTGAATGAAGACGGGTTTAGAATAATATCTCAATTATCTTTATTCTTATTGAAATTATTTTAAGGCAACTATGAGTAACTAAAATCTCTCTGGGCTTGAGAGACCCGGTTTATGCATCCTAGGAAATATATAGTTGCTAAAAGATTCTCGTGCAAATAGCATGTATACAAATACTTTTCATAAGCGTTTCATATATTTAAAGTGGTAATCAAAAGTTTAGTTATTTTTCAAATTTCACAAAATTGTTTCAACATCATAAACAATTTGGAAAGATAACATTACTACTGACGAAGATAAGTGTAAATGTTATGGAAACGTATAAATTTGTATAACTCAAATACAAACATACACCATAAAAATCCCAAGAAAATAAGTATTTTAAACTTTATTTAAAGCTGCAATCGTAAAAAGTAAACTAACCATACATTTTACGCATTCCGAAATAGTAAACGTTAGGAGATCCGGAAGTGTCAACTGTTTTCTAGTATACTTATATGGTAATCTAGAAAGAACAAGTTCGTACGGCGTGTAACGTGTTTCAGAATGCACGGTAGTATTGACCGCAAAACACCAAAAAGGCACCCAAGTACCCCAAGAGCCGGGATACTTGGATATTTGAATGCGAAGGTAAGGACCCAAAGTTTTATGTGAATTTTCTAATGCACCTAAAGTTTCATGGTGTTACGCGGTTGAATTTAGTTGTCGGATGTGCAATAAATTACAAATTTCTTTAAAAGTATTCGCCATAAATTCAGTACCCTGGTCAGTGACCAATTCGTGAGGGACACCATACCGAAGAATGTAATTGGTAACAAAGGCAGAAGCGACCGTAGGCGCCTCTTTGTTTGGCAAAGGATACGCCTCAACAAATTTACTTAATTCGTATTGTAAGGTTAAAATATATTTATTATTTTGATTATCTGGAGGAAGCGGACCTACCAAATCAACAAATATCTTCCGAAATGCAGAGACAGCAGTGGTTGTAATAGTCAAAGGTTCTTTACACGGTATCGAATGCTTATATCGCTGATAATATTCACAACGGCGAACGTAAGCTTCTACATCTTGCCTAAGTCTTGGCAAAAAATGAGTTTGTTTGATATTATTATACATACGGTTCATACCAGCATGACCTCCGGTAGCTAACGTGTGAAAATCATTAAGTATCAACTTTTGACTTTGCGGATCCGTAATGAGGATTAAATTTGGTACTATCGAGATTTGTATACCCGTCGCTACGATTTCATTTTTATCTTTAATTATTTCTTGAATAGCTGCGCGGTTTAAATCTCTGTTCATTATAGGTATCATTGTCATGCTATTCATTTTACAACATTTGACTAAATCCCTCAACGTTGCAACGTATGCAGACGCCGATAGAGAAGTGTCGCGAACATAAATTATGTGCGTGCTGGGTATATACACCACATGTTTAAACAAATTATCATTGTTTTGATTATGCATATTAGAGTAGTCGTCTTTTAAGGGTTGTACTAGTACAGAATTAGTTGGGGGTTTAAACAACTCTACGACGCCAGGGTGATCAATCCTATTGTCTGTAAACTCGTCAGTTTCATCCGCTAAAGTGCGTTGCTGCTTAAGTTGCGCACGCATCATAATATTGATATGATGAACCACATTACTAGAAAGGTATTTAAGTTCGTGAGAATCAGAGACAAATTCGAGAAAGAGCATCAGCTGGAGCATTATTTTCTTTAACATACTGCACCATAAAGTCGTATTCTTCTAACGTGAGTCGGAATTTTGTAAGTCGGCTAGAAGGATTCGTCATTCCAAATAAATACACTAAGGGACGGTGATCAGTATAAATGTCAAACTGTCTTCCGTACAGATATGGCCTAAAGTGTTCAACAGTCCACACAATTGCTAAAAGCTCTTTTTCAATGACTGGATAATTACGTTCAGCAAGATTTAAAGTCCGGATAGCATAAGCAACAGGACGATCATTACCACTTAATAATACGACTCCAAGAGCATGATTGGTAGCATCAGTACGGAGAACGAAACGGTTATTGCTATCGAAATTTGGATATTGTAAAATTGATGGATGCGCCAATAAGTTTTTCAAAGCTTCGAAAGACTTTTGACATTCTGAAGTCCAATTAAAAATAGAATCTTTTCGCGTTAAGCGATTTAAAGGTTCTACTAAATCAGCAAAATTTTTAACAAATTTTCGATAGTAGTCAAACGCGATAAAACGTTTAGTAACATTTGCATCTGCTAGAACTGGATAATTTTGAATAACAGCAATTTTGTCTGGATCGGGCAACACATCCGCAGATGAAATGGCATGGCCTAAATACAAAAGTTCCTTTTGAAGGGAGACACACTTACTAGGATTTAAATTAAAATATACATTGCGTATTCGTTGTAATACTTTTACTAAATTTTGATTATGATGCAATAAATTTCGACCAAAAACAATAATATCATCCAAATAAATAAAACATGACTCATAATTTAATCCTGACATAGCAACCGTCATTACTCTTGAAAATACACTAGGACCAATTTTTAATCCCATTGGTAACCTCGTCATTTGATATTGACCACTAGGTGTAGTAAATGCTGTGCACGATCGACTGTCCGGATGCAAAGCTACTTGATGATAACCTTGCGCTAAATACAAATGTGAAAAATTAACTGCACCGGATAATGAATCTAAAATTTCGGGTATGCACGGTAAGGGAAATTTATCTTTTTCAATACGTCGATATAATAACCGATAGTTTATGACCATTCGCCATTTTTTCTCACCTGACCCATCTAATTTTTTAAGAACGATTAGTAACGGAGATGACCAGTCCGATCTAGTTTCTTCAATTATTCCGTCTTTAAGCAATTTGTCTATTTGTCTGCTGATCCCGTCTTTTTGTGCATGAGGTAAGCGGTAAGGCTTAACATACACTGTAACCGCGCCCTTTTGCAATTGAATCTTTTGTGCTGATATATTCGTTGAACCAAGTACGTTGTCATATAACTGAAATACGTCCGCATATTTAGCACAAATTTTCTCTAAAGCGGAGTGCTCTTGTTGATTTAACGATTTGAAGTCGATTAATTTTAAAACTCTGTCTACTCGGTTAACGGTCGTTGGTTTGTGTTGAAAAGTACATAAATGAAAGTTATCTAATGCCTCGATTCTTGGTTTGTAGTTTTTTATTTTGATATCTCTCTCCTTCGTGTTGAGTATTCTAACCGGGATAAAATTTTCTATTGGTCAAGCGATTGTAGATGCTACGTACACACCTTCACACATTTCATCTTTCATAACAACGCAATAATTGACCCATTGAACAAAAAAAAAAATACTTAATAACTTCGCAACGAGGGGGTATCAAAATGCAACATTCTTGCCCGGATTGCATAGGTAAAACAATATGACGAGATTGCACGTAAAGTGAAAGTAAAAATTTTTTGTAATCTAAGTGAGTAGAAAATTTTGTGAAGAAATCGCGTCCTAGAATCCCATGAATATGGTCTATAAACTGATCTAATGTATAAAATTCATGCTGTAAGCAAAACTTTTGAATGGTTAAGGCTGAATTTACGGAACAATTTATAGATTCGTCACCATGAACGTAATTTTTGAATAAAACGCTAATTGTTGCCCCGTATCGAGAAAAAATGTAAGTCATTCTCTCGATATTTCATTTGTACATAATTTAATCCATTCATACTTAAAATTTCAGCGTCGGAACTAAGTTTACAATTCGCTGACTCGAAAAACTGATTGTTAGCGGAATTGTGGTTGTTGTTTTTCGCTTTCACGGTCATCGTTATGGCGATCATCGGTATTTGCAAAATAAGCACTTTGATAGTTATCATTTCTGGGTGGATTACGGGGCATGAACCCTAGGCCTAGTTCAAACGTACGACCACTACCCCGACTGCGTCCTCTCCAATCGGTAAAGCCTTGACGATTACCGGTATTGTTATTTCTGTTACTCTGCGAATTATGCGAGTTAACAAAAGAACGCTGTGGCAAGTTATGTGAATTGAAATAGTTATGAGAGGCAAAATTGTTATCAGGATGTTGATAACTCCGAGAGGGTCCATTTTGAAACCGTTGTGGTTGGACACGACCGCGAGAATTTTTGAAACCGGCCGCGTTGATGTTGCTCTATATTATTGCTGTAGTTATTACCTCAGCTAAATTATTTTGACCACGAGCTCGAACAATTGTCCGTAAATCATTACTTTGTAGACCTCTAGTAAAAGCACTAATAGCCAACTTTTCGTTGACTTCTTTAAGGGTTGCGCGTTTACCATTGTAGCCTGCGGCTTCAGTAATAGTCAAATCCGACATGAGATGGCAAATAACCTTACCGAATTCCTATATGGATCTCCCGTTTTGCTTAGAATTATGCAATTTAGCGGAAAGTGTTGTCACAGATTTTGGCGCGAACAATTTATTTTGCATATCGCTTATCAAATCATCTTTAGACTGGTATGCATCGAGGAGCTTTGCCTGTGCACTTTCCGGTAACCGAGTTGTCATATTTGATTAATAAAGGCTTATCGGTTTCTGTTAACATGTTTAATATATAATTTGATGGCGTTTATTAACTTTTTAGTGGTGCTATCTGTATCATCCGCAGCAGGCAGTAACGTTGCTGCAGTTCTTAAATCTAATCTTTCGGCACCCATTCTAACAGTTTGGGTAATACTAACAAGGTCTATCTACTAAAATATTTTGAGACTCTTGCAATAATTTAGCTATAACTGCTGAAATTTCTTTAATTTGTTCCACCCCTTGAGGATCTTTATTTACTTTTTGATTAGTTTCAGTTATTGCCCTATTATAGTCATTTTTGATGCGTTCCAATTCAGCAAGTTTACTAGTTATAATATTGTGATTTTCCCTACTTTGTTGATTGTCCTTTACTAAATTAGTCTTAAATAACTTAATTTCTATTTGCAACTTTGAAAGCTCTGAAGCATTTGAGTAATTAAATAAATTTTATTACTAACCTTGTGTTCCTATTTTCCCACATACACTACACATTCACTTGTGGGGCTAGTGCTGAGGTCTATTGACTGCTAAACGGTGTTGAGGGCGTCTGTGCTGGCTCCCCGGATGCGTTGGTCCACTTGCTTCAGCACACTTTGTTTACACTTGCTATAAGCGATGTGTCCCACTGCTACGATGCACAGAAGGGTTATTAAAACGGCATATATGAATAAGGGTGACGACGTCGGTTGTGAAACCGCATTCGTTTGTCCCCCACTCTTACCCGCTTGATTAATGAACACTTCTTCTTTACTCGATTCACTCCCCATATTACGAGAATTCTTCACTCACTTCGTAATTATGCATTAAAATACCTGCCCATAGCAGGAACTGGCTGGATCGCCATCTAATATCTTCCTAATAAATGGAGATATATAGGTTCGGGTTGGTTTCGACACATACATATCAAACTAGGGAAGAGATTTGTTAATTGCACTTAAGAACTGACATCGATCATTTTCTTCTACGTTCTCTCACAATAATGCTAATTTTATATTATAGAAATAGCATGTGTTGTCATGCTCTACTTTAAAGAGCTGACGCTTTTGCAATATTATTTTGATACAATTTCTAAATGGCTATTCAGCAAACAATTATATGTAATAGTCATTACACACTGACCTAAAACTAATTTTAGATCATAAATAGCACAGTAATAATTATTAGTAAATTTGGAAAATAAGTAAAACAGTAGATCTACACTACTATATATATATATATATATATATATATATATATATATATATATATATATACTCGATATTTCAAAAACGTTCCGCTAATTTCTAGAGTAAATAGAATATTAAAAAATAATGTTAGTTTGGTTAATAAATATGTATCCGAAAATGTCTCCTTAAGAAGACCCTGTAAAAGTGGCCCCAAAAATCCTTTTTTTTTATTATCTCTGAAATGGTTTAAGATACCTAAATGAAATTTCGATCGAAAATACTTTTGATTAGGTCATAAAAGATAGTGTTGACAAATTTTTAATATTTTGTACAGGAGCGTCGCCACGTATTTGGCCCCCTAAACTTTTTTATGAGGATATTTTTAATTTTTTGGGCAAAAATAATATTTTTTAAACAATTTTCCACAAAAAAGGTTCTCTTGTTGAAAGTCAAAAAAATTACTGGTTTTGGAGTTATTTGAGGTTTTAACATGTTTTACCTAAAATAAGAAAATAAAAGAAATATTGAGTTAATTTGATTTACTTGAACTAAGTAAGCTTAGACTGCAGACTCACGATTTATTTTGTTTGACAGATTCGTTTAACACATTAATAGTTTTGGTTTGTTTAACAAGTAATAACGCTTTTACTAACTTTGAAAATGAATATGTACACTAATAGTGACTATACCGATATGTTATTAACATTAGGGGATTTAAAAGAAGATATGCGGAAAATTTACAAGAAGTGTTATTGCCTGAGGTAGTTTGGTTTCATTTTAAAATAATGTATTCATTCGGTCATCATTACTTGCTAAAACCTCAAATATCCAAAACCAGTAATTTTTTTGACTTTTAACAAGAATATCTTTTTTGTGGAAAATTGTTTAAAAGACACTATTTTTGCCCAATTTTATTTTATTCCCATAAAAAAAAGTTTGGGGGCAAAATATGGGGCGCCACTCTTTAGCGACGCTCCTATACAAAATATTAAAAATTTGTCAACACTATCTATTATGACCTAATAAAAGGTATTTGTAGTCTAAATTTCATTTATGTATCTTAAACTGTTCCAGAGATAATAAAAAAAAAGTATTTTTGGGACCACTTTTACAGGGTCGTATCTTCTTAAGGAAGCATTTTCGGACACATGATTGTTAACCTAACTAACGTTATATTTTAATAGTCTATTTACCCTAGAAATTAACGGAACGTTTTTGAAACACCATATATATATATATATATATATATATATATATATATATATATATATATAGGGTGTCTCTAAACATAAACGAGATCCCCATGCAGGTGATCTCGTTTATGTTTAGAGATAAACAATGGGTTAAATAGGACAGCGTTGAGTATTTTTATGTTCAACTTATGTTCAATTGTCTGAAAGACAATTACCGCTGTCATCTTTTGTTCTTGAATTATTGGAAGAAAAATGAAAATATTGGTTTTCGTTTTTATTTTTTTAAAGCAAAAACCATTAAAGCTAGACGTTTTTAACCAAACATTGTGAAGGCACAAGGAATCTGAATCTGTCATTGTAATTTCCATGGCACCCTAGAGGCAAAAGATACATTTAACTTTGGTTTTTTATGGGTGCCATTTTTATATAATTTTTTTTCTGAATACAATGATGTATCATATATAATAATTCTGCCTTAAAGAAAACAGCGTTTGATTGTTTGATAGTTCCACCATTATTTTGACACAACAAAACACAATTTCCAAAGAAAATGATTGTTAATGAAAGAAAAATATTAAACAAATGATGAAAAAGTGCTAAAAAATTATACCAACTGTTAAAATTGGCCACTTTTCACTTCAAGGCACAACGCCGCTCGTGTGACATCCTTTCTCCTGATGTCATGTTTAAGAGTGGTAATAATTCTTCCGCGAAATACATTCAGATCAGCTGGTAACGTTTTATCATTTTTTTTCATTGTCTCCCATAAATAGTAGTATAGAGGAACATTTCCGACAATTGTTCCCTAACCCTCCCAACATTATGCGGCGGCACGTGATCTTGCTGGAACCAACTTGCATTTAAACGCTGAAGAGCTATATTGTACACGAAGGCCGTTAAAACACTCCTTAAAATTTGAGGTAACGTTCGGCATTTAAATTTTCTTCATAGATGAATGGACCTATTACTGTATCGCCCAAAAAGCCAACCCACACATTAAGACCAAAGCGGATTTGTAGCCGCCGTTCTTGAAACTGATCTGTGTTCTCAACTGACCAGTAATGCTCATTGTACCGATTAAGTATTCCTACATTAGTAAACTAGCACTCATCAGACCGTATCACATAATCAAGGAAATTTTGATTGTTCTGTAGCTGATTTCTCAGAAACGTGCAAATAGCTACACGTTGACCACTATCTCCTGGATGAAACATGGATTTTCTACTTATGTTTGTGTGAGTGATCTCCGAACGACTTAGTGTGATAAGTCTAGCTGATCTGCAACTTCCCTCGTTGAGACACAAGGATTGTCTTGTACCTAATGAAAAAATTTATGTTTAGTATTTAGGTGTTCGTTATAAAAATCTTCACCGCGTGTATGATTTCTTGTTCGTCTTATTTGGGCCTACCGCCATAATTTTGTCTAGGTTTATTAAACGAACCATATTCAGCCAAACTTCTATCCATAGATTTTAAAAACCTCAAACGTAGTTGTTGTTGCTCTGGGTGACGCTGCAAAACTGTTTCCGCAGCGACTACTGCATTTCGATGCGATACTTAATAAATTCACAACATCTCTTTTCTACGGAAAAAGGCATTTTTACAGCAAGAACAACACAAACGGGAATTATACACAAGAAATGGTGGAACTGTCAAATTGAAATGAAAATAAAAAATGTTGGCGTAAATGTAAGACAGAACTGTTATGTGTGATACATCATTGTGCTCAGAAAAAAAACTTGAAGAAAAAACAAAGTTGGGTGTTGTATCTATTACATCCAGGGTGCCATGAAAATTACGATGACAGATTTAAATTTCTTGTGAAAAAATGCATTCACAATGTTTTAGTTAAAAACATCTAGCTTTAATGGTTGTTGCTTTAAAAAATAAAAACGAAAACAATAATTTTTTTTTTAATAATTCAAAATCAAAAGATGACAACTTTAATTGTTTTTTCAGATTATTGTTCAACATAAAAATGCCCAACTTAAGGGTTAACCCTTTAACGCCGGAGGATTTTTTACTTTCGCGAATATTATGAAAACTTTTGTACAAATTGCATCCTTGACACCTTGTGTTTATAGGAAAAATATAGAAAAAAATATGCCCCCCTCCCCACTAAGCATAAAAAAAAATGCTATGGCCATATGGTCACGCCAGGCGTTTATACCTCATAAACGCCTGGCGTGAAAGAGTATATTTATTATGAAAGATATAAAATGTGATTCATTCGTAGAACAGATTTTAAAGTTTAGTTTATATCAGAATTTATTATGCTACTTGCGTAATATAATACATTTCAATTTTTCAGTGTGGTATTTCACAAAACATGAGGTACACAAACCCTCTAGGCACTTGGTGCACTGAGTCTTCATAACACTTGAACATGAACTTCCTGCACACCTTCTGCGTTTTCAGAGCATTCTATAAGATGATCACACCATCTAGACGAACTCATCTCCCACCCTTGCAAACATTTTAGTACCACCCAGGGATGGACGTCCGCCTGCCAGGGTTTTTTTACCATGTGAAAAATAGTTTGCACTATTTGTCTTCTATAAACGTCAATCAACCATGTAAAAACGGCCCACCACCACCTTTTCTTGCGTGTCGTCGTCTTCATCATATATAAGTACAATAACTAACTTAAAATATATAGTTAGTGACATACGAAAACTGAAAACAAATTCTTCGTTTATGATTTCTAGAGATGCTCTACATAAAGGCGAAAAAAGCAGATTATCCGCAAAATGTATCCTATAAGCGCCGAACGTGACCGTACGGTTACGGTGACGTATACGAACCGAAACCAAATAAACAAAATAAAATAGTGATTATATTTCTATCTACACGAGCAATAACACTACTAGGGTATACATTACTATGCAATTAATGCCTTTAAAACTATGAAAAAGTTATAAGTAAACATTTACTCGAAACGGATGTCCGTCACAGCAAGGCTTGCTTACATCCATGGTTTTATACGGTCCTGAAACACAACACGAATCACTCGTCACACATTCAGACGCGATACCCACTTCAAGATGACTAACCAAAAGACGATTCGACTGGACGAAAGAGAATATTTCACTGATATTGGTACATTGAGATCAAAACAATAAGCTGTGTATGCTGTGGCCGTACGATCAGGCCAGGCATTAATGGGTTAACCGACTGTTTGTCTGCAGATAAGCGCGTTCCCCATGTAGGCATATATACATAATATATATATATATATATATATATATATATATATATATATATATATATATATATATTATATATATGTGTATAGACTTTAGGAAGCGTTGCTTTTCCAGTTCTGAGCATTGGCGGTTTCTAAATTATGGTTAATCATCCTGTTGGCTTCAATGAAGGTTATTAAGCTTAATTAGAAGATTTTTTCAGAATTATCGGAATCAAGAAGCGTATTTACAAAAGTGTATGGAATTTTATGAATTTAAGGTATAATTCAAGTCTCCGTTAAATATTAATCAGATTTTGTGTTATTATCTGCAATTTTTAAATAGCCTGATATTTTTTATAAATAAATTTAGATCACAATGGCCTCTCGACATCTATTGCTGGTTTTTATTTAATGGTAAGTTTAGTGTTATTCAAGTATTGTTTCAGCTCTTTTCCAACTTGCTACGGACCAACAACCGTCTTAGGCGAGTTACCCCCTTATTCTAATAAGCCTACGCGACACCTAGTGCGGAATTAGCGTGTAAAAATCAGCTCTTGTTTAGGTCTAGATTTTGAATTTTACGAAATACAGAAGTTGCTTTTTACCACTGTTCAGTTGGTAGTGTACTTATGTACATTGAATTAGTAGTTATTTCGTCTCGTTGTGGTATCATCTCTAATATAATATTGGTCTGCTGTTACTCTCACTGATTTAGTATTATTCTAATAAAATTATACTGTACTGATTTGTTTTTTTTTTATTTTTGAAAAGGCAAGGTTGATGAGTTCGGCAATTTTAAGGAAACTTGGTCTAGAGAGGTTTTTCGTATTGGGAGTGCTTTAGTGTTTTTTATGAGAATGTGTATAAGGTCTTTTTGCGTACTCGAAATGTTTTTGTGTTACTGAAAAAGATGGTAGCGAAAAAGAAATTATGAAGGGACATAGCAAAGCGTGCCGTGTGGCTAGTACAGCGAATTCAAAAATTTGTTAATCGTAAATTCGGTTATATTTGTTATTTGTCTACTTTACAATACCCATCAAAAATATTTCTATCAATGTCATTAAATTTATACCAACTTGTACCAAAAACTGATTGCGTCCATGCTTAGACGATTAACATCCCTGATAGAGAAGAAGGGAGCTATGGTTAAATATTAAGTTGTTAAATTTGTTACTAAATTCTAAAATATAATTTGTTCAAATTTATTTATTTTTAACGTACCGTCAAAATATTTTAACCTATCTTTAATAAACCATGTTCACACTATGGTAAAATTGAAAAACCTGCCAATTTTTTTTTTATATTTCCCCAATTTTTTTAATTCAGCTGTAATTTATGTCTTTATCATAATAAAACCGCTAGTGAAATAAGCGGTAATTTATAGTTATTTATTATAGCTCGAGCGTTTTCGAGTGTTTTATATGCCAAATAAGACCCGAATGTAATACAAAACTTTATCTTATGAATATAAAACCCTAGTGTTTTATGAATATAAAACACTAGGGTTTTATAGTGTTTATAATGCGTTTGTAAGCAGTTGAATTATGACATGATAATGTGTCGGTTGTGGATAAAAGTAAAAATACGTTTAAAATATCCTAGGTAACAAGAACTGATGTAACGAAAAATCACACAAAAGTAATAACACTGACGTGCAACGAATAAACGCAGAAATTGATACGGTGACACAATTAACAAGTGCACACATTATATTATCTTATATATATATATATATATATATATATATATATAGTAGTAAGGCTATGTTCATCCTAGCGCAGGAAGTGACGTCACACCAATCAGCGACGTGAGCGAGCACTTAATCCCCGCCCCCACCGGAAGTTTGTGGTTGAAGGACCAATGGGAGAAGAGGGCGTGGCTCCTACCATGGGAAGGAGAAATGACGTCAAGCCAATGGGATGCGTGGATGGGCCCCGCCCCCTGTTGAGTTCAGGAAGGGGATTGGCCGAGTAAGTGTCCAACGAGAGACGTGGCGTGGTCTTCGGTGGCTTCCGGTAGGTTCCTCAACGGCTTCTGATGGTTTCTTTAGAGGTCTTCTGCAGCTTATGGTGTGTTGGTTGCAGCCTCTGTTGTTTTCGGCGGCTTCCGGTAAGTTATTCGCCGGTTTCTGAGGGCTTCTTTAGAGACCTTCAGCGGCTTCTGTTGGTTTCTGGCGTTGCGTTGTTGCGATGTCTGCGGGGCCTTGCAGACATTTTGTTTGTTGCTGTTGAAGAGGAACTTCCGGTTGGCCTATAAAGCCTGAAAAAATTGTTTGCACTGGGATTCGAACTCGAGCAAGTCAGGTTATGAATCTATGCATATAAATATAACCAACAGAGTTAACAGGGTTTTAGACATGAAACGTAAAAAGCGTAAATATTTAAGTTGACGTCATAGTGAATCCATGAGAATAGAATGTGCACTATACTATGTAATTACATTTTTACAATTAAAATACAAATTTTATTTTTTTTAAAGTAATAAAGTAGCTGAAAATAATAATGTTTGATTAAAGCGTTTAGTAATAAATAGAAAATAATGTTGTTGTTGATAAATATGCGATACTAATAAGGTAATAAATTATAAAAAATTCTTTGATGTTATGAATTAAAACCTAATTAATACCTAAAACATTAAATAAAAATTCCATTTACATTGAAAAATTTCAATATAAAGTTTATCTAGAAATAACATCCTGTAAATATTTAAGCTTACGTCAAAGTGAGTGAATGAGTAGCTTTTCAGGATGAAAGGGGAGACGGTATTAGAAAGTGAAGGTATGCGATAAGTTGAAAGGGAAACATTTCGCGCGCCTAACACCATAATTACAATTAAATTTAATACAAGGAGCGGTACATTTACTGAAATATGTTAAAGCTAATTACAACATTCAGTTAAATTTAGAAATCATCATCATATGCTTTAATTGAATTTAATAATAAATATAATTCTAAAGAAGCAAATTTTATAATTTAATAACATCCTGCAACTGCTCCAGTTATAATTTACACGCAAATCTTGGAAACATTTCGCGCGCATAACACCATCTGTAATAATTATAATTAAATATGAAGTAATAGAAATAGGGTTTGCATTTTCAAATAAATTCTAAAATAATTGCATTCAGTAATAAATGGAAAATAATGTTGTTGATAAATATGTAATTACTGCATCTGATAATAAAAAATATGCAATTACATATTTAACTTGATTCTAAAAACAAAGCAATAAAGGAAATTTGTATTTTCAAAGAAACATTAAATTTCAATAAAGGTTTATCTACACATAACATCCTGAGTGATTTACATAAATAGTTAAGGTGACGTCACGAGAATGAGTGAAAGAGCAGCTTTTCATTTGGTGAATGATAGAGTGAGACCGCGTTCGGAGTAACAAGGAAAGCAATTTGCGCGCGTCTAAAATAATAATTAAACGTTGCTTAAAGTATAATGAATGTACTCTATAAATATATAATTACATCTTATAATTAAAATAGAGATTTTATTTTTGTTTTAAAGTAATAAAAATAGAAAATAAATTCTAAAATAATTAATACAAAAAGCATAATCGTTTGTTAACATTGAATATATAATTAAGACATTTAGTAATAAAAATTATAAATTTAGAATTCGCAGGTTATTGGCTGCATTTCCTCCTCAAAGTTTTAGTAAAGCTAATATATACGTATTTTGTTTAATAAAATCCTAAAGAACTTATTTATTCCAATATTAACAGATATTACAATGTATGAAAATAGGGTTATCTGACCGCAGACATCCGGTTTGTTATCAGCGCTATTCAAAATGTATATGTAAACTATATCATTTCTATAGGAAGATAATGATTTCAATTGAATAATTGCGCAAAATTTCTACATCCGGGTGACTATTTTCTTATAGAACAATGAAACCGGAAACCATATTCTCAATATATTGATAAAAATTCGATATAAATACTAGATGCATATAACTTCAGTTACTTATATTACACTCTTCAATACGTTTCTTCTACAACACCTAAACTTAGTAGGCGCAGGTAATTTTATGCCTGTATTAAAAGTTTCTAATATGGTTATTGATTATAAATATCGGGTAAAAATATAAAAATTATAAACACTAAATAAGGTAGAAAAGTAGCTGTAGAAACAGAAGAACATACTATATTTCTCCCAGAGAGGTTAAAGAAAGGGCTAACGGACGAGAAGGTGCATAGTCTTCAGCAGTGCATTGAACAAATTGCGCTAGTTTATGGAGGCGACGTAGATATTGGTAAAGGTTATTACTATCATTCTGCATTATAAAATTAATGAATTATAATTATAGGATAACCTGTCTAATTATCATCATCGTATTCTTATAATTATATTAATGTACATATTGTATATAAAAGAATGTTTATAATATATGAAATTGTTGTTTATTCCTACAACGAGTTAATATGAAAGGTAAAATACATAATCATCATAGTTTATTTATTATTTATTGAAGTCAATCAAACATTAGAGGAGGTGGTCCATCTATATGATCGATTGATTTATTCCAATGCTTCTCACGTCTTATATTAGCACGTAATAGTCTATTCTCCTGATAATAATGAGGCAACTTATTCCATATTGCAAGCAAATTTTCAGCACTTAATTGTAGCAATTCGGCGAATATTTTCAATCATCGCTTCAAACTATACGGTTCATCTAAGAATGAATAAATGATTAAAACAGGTTTACATACTTACAATATAATTTCCGCATGCACTTCTTATCGCTAGCACAGGTAATAAATGAATGGCATGCACTTCCTATCGCTAATATAGGTAATCTATGATAGCTTTGGGATGCAGCTAAGCTTCATTCTCATTTAAGGGACGTAGTTGAATAAGTAGTTAATTGAAATCAATCAAACGATATGGATACTGAACAGACAGATATGTCTGGTATAGGAAATATATGTTATATTGATGATAAAGCTGATTATTCATGGACTGATATACCTGACCCGGTGTCTAAGGGTAATTAGAATTACGGTATACATATCTCATTAATAGCTTTGTTGTAGAACGTTTATTGTTAACGTGGGCGCTATTTATCGATCATTCCACCGTACTCGAGGTAGGAAGTTCATTGAAGAATAATGACTTTAAACCTGTAGTACAGGACTACATTTACCGACATATGTTGTCTGCGTCTTGATATGGAGGAATGGCGCGAAAGCTCGAACATTAAAACTGAGCATCTATTACGTCAAATCCTAAAATCTGACGAACCCGAGAAAGCTATCTATATAGGTTATGGTATAAAAATTGAATTGCTGTTTATTACCGATGAAGAAAAGCTAAATCAGAATAAGCAGAGGAAACAATGCAGTATTATTATCCGAGAAAGCAGTCAACCTATTCTTTTTGGCTGTGGAGGTGATACATCGGAAGCTGAATTATATGAATGGTTATCGTAATTATTCAATTAATGAAGATTTTGTAAATGAAGTAGCAACGAATCTATACAATGAAGGTCTGAGCGATGAAGAAAGTATATTATCTAGAGGCAAATTTTTCTGTCAAAATCTTAGATCGCTTTCAACATCTATAGGTCATAGTTATAATGTAAAAGATGTAACATTAAAACAGTATAAACACTAAAACTGGGCCAACTTATAATGTTAATACAAAAGCGATGATGTAATAAATTGATCAAATAATTTAATTAATAAAAATAAGTACCAAATGATTTTCGCTACTGCCGTCGGCTCATTGGTTGATTAAGATGGGAGGGTTCAATTAACGCACCTGAAATACTGCATGCTTTTCATCAGCTTAATTATTTTCACTTATCCTTAATTCAAAACAAATGTTATCTAAAAATTATGAAAAATGATAAATTCTCGAGCGCCATGTTGTCTTTTTTATATATCTATCTAGGAACAACAAAACCTAGTTATTGAATACTATAAACAAATTAACACAAATGAAAATAAAATAACAGGTTATACATAAGTTTATTTAATATATGTTTGAAAACGAAAAAAATTCAGAAGTCATAAACTATACTAAATTATAAAAAACTTTACCTTTTAACGGTTCTGTACATACACTGTGACAGGTACTATGAAGCAGAATGGTTCATATGGTGAGGTCAATGTCTTGCTTAGTTATCCTTAAAATATGGAATTTCCTTGAAGTTTAATTCGCCAAATTTATTTCTAAAAGTATGTAGAACTTGCGTTGTAAAGGTAACTCAAGTAAAACTTGCCATTTAAAATAATAGTACAGTAAAATATTGACTTATACGTGCCATTAAAGATTATTAGTCAAATAGGAGTGCAAATAAGTGCAATCTAAGTGTACAAATTAAGTATACAAATTAAGTGATTGAAAGGTAATTGAAAGTGCGTACTTAAAAAGAGTGCCTAAAAAAAAGCAAAGGCTTTAGTTTTAAATATAATGAGAAAAAAAAATAACTTACCACCACAATCTGATGGCACCAATATATAAAAAATTAAGTAAAAATCATGCTTATAGCTGTAATATTCAGCATTAAGTGAATTAAAAAAAAAGCTTTCAGAATAACTCACGTGTATTTCCCCTAAAAATCTTCACGCTTGCGCGAATACAATAATATAAATCCAATTTTTTAAGAACTATTTAAGTAATATTACACCCAAAAGATTTGTTCTAGGAAATGCCAATTAAATTGCCATTCTCAATTCCACATATTAATAATTAAAAACTTTTCTAATATTACGCCAAATAAATGAACGATTCTTAAATTAATGTACTTTTTAATACAACCACAAAAAAAAGGTTGTTACAAAGATTATTCATTTTTAACTAAAATTTTACACATCTTCCCGCAAAAGTTTATAAAAGATATAGCTTTAACCATTAATAGACTATATTTCTAAAATGTATGTAAAAATAAACGTATATTATGTAAATAAGTATTTTAATAGAGACTCCACCTAGTGGTACATTGTTAAAAGCGGATAGTGTTTAATCGCTGCTCCATCCTGTGATATATTAAGTAGATCTAGGTTCCACCAATTGTTATGGCGGGAAAACTTGGAATAGGTTCTGGAGGGTTTGCATGCTATACTCTAGACGCCTAGCTTCCGGTATAAAAACAGGTGTGAAAAATAAAAAGCACATTATGTGAAACATTATTTTATTACTATGATTCAATATACAACTTTATTCAGCTTCATATGATAATTAACTTACATTTTACGTACAATGCTAGTGAATGGTTCATACTCAATTAATACATCGTGCAAAATATATGTACAAATCTCGAGTGTTACTTCTATCGGTGAATTCTTATTAATCTTCTGATAGATAGACAGCTTCATAGCATCATTCGGAATTACATACGGAGCCTTCCACGTAACCTTCGTCAAGTTGGTCTTAACATCCGTTTCAACGCTGTAGCAGTCGACATCGGTCTTGGATCGAACCAATACCAGCTCTTGACGTGTGTAGACTAGAGGCTTCGTATAACCCTCCGCAAATCCCAACACATGCTTGAGCGGTATGGATGTGCAGAGGGCGCTCTTGGTGCGGTTTAACAGTTGAAGATGATTGTTTTGCGGACTCCATCCTTCATCCGATAAACAAGTACTTTGATCTGCAGTATATGAGTAACATCCTTTAATGGCGCTGTTAATACCAGCTAAACGTACCGTTTCAATCACCTGTCACCTAACATGAATCGAATCTCATCAAAGAGGAAGAGAGGTGTATTATTCGTGAGATTATACGCTTTGTTTGCTTCCTCATGGGTTAAAGTACTTTCTAAATATATAACACTATCGTAGGTAGCTGTAATGAGATCGGATTTTTGCACAACCAGATTAATCTCATCTGAGTTGCCGTATGCGTTTGTTGTGTACGGATGATAAGTTCCACGATCGCATTCCACAATCATATCTTCGTACCTCACCCCTGTGAACAAACTTTTTAGCGCTTCTTCCATATCGCCTTAATAGTTTATAGCCGAGATATTGTAGAAACTGAACGTCGTTTCGGTTAACGATGTGTTTTCGTCTGCCAGAAGAGACCTACTGCCGAAATCTTAAGACCCATACTTCATCAGTTCAAATCTAATAGTTACTTTCTCGTTACCAAAGTCCACTAATTGACCCTCTTGATCAACAAACTTCAAGGTTATGTTATCTATACGTCGTGTAAGCACAGGTAAATAAATAACTGTAGCCGGCTCCTTGATTATTTAATAACCTGGTCCAACGTGAAGATTGTATGCGACTGCTCACTGTTCCTGTATGCGCCTCCGGTTCAGTTACACTCTACATGTACATTTGTAGCGTGAATTATTTGAACATCCGAATCAGATTCGTGGATATGGCCTGCTCTGTAAACGTTAGGTGAGAAGCCGAGCATGCGCCCAATAGAATCCCCCTTTCTAAAGTCTACGTTATGTATAGATTTAATTTCGCATTTTAGCGTATTATTTTTTGCTGTAATATAAAGTCGATAGTGTTATGCGGGTTAATCTTACGCTGCAGAAATTTGTTAATTTCCACAATTTCATATACACCGCTCGGAATCGTAATCTCTTTATGATCGCCAGTTTTCGTAATATAGTGAAACTTGTTGTTACCCTCATGAATATTTCGTATCGAATTGCAACCGTAAAATCCTAACAATCCTAATCTATACTGATAATTCGGATCAAGTTCGATTGGCGGAAAATACATTGTACTGAGCACGTTACCTTCACCCGTCATTGTGAACGTTTGAGACATGACTACAAATAAACAAATAATATTTCAAGTTATTTATTATATAGAAAATCTAGACATAAATGTCCACATATAAATGTATTATAATTTTGTTCATTGAGATAGTTATATCTAATTTTACAATCTCTTAAATATCTAATTATTTCAAGTGGTGGCGCTAAATCTCCGAAGCTATCGTAGTAGATGGCATCATCACATCGTTTCTTGAAAGCTACCCAATGAGTACCTCTTCTTCTAAAATCGTCAAGGTTCACGATATCACACTCATTAAGATGCGGTTTATGGGGTAAAGCATCACGCATAAATACGCCTCTCAAGAATGGCACATCTTTACCATACTTATTCGGATCGAAGTCGGTTAATGCTCTGCGAGGCAAGTTTGTAAGTTTTTTGGATATGGTTTCAAGTATAAAGCACATCCCTTATGAGGATGCCAAATAAAGTCATTTGCTACTCCTTAGAGCTACCGCCTCCATAGTTTGGTTATGGCGTTGAGCCTCCTCCAATCGATTCTTCGCCACCGAAGCGTCGTTGGCAGCTTTAGCTATACCGCTAGCACCACCTGCGAGAGCACCTGCACCTAAGAGACCGGCGAATAGAGGTATTAGGAATGGGAGAAAGCAGCCAGTTTTAGGTATCGGAATGGTTCTAGGTAATTGCACCTTCTTATTTCCGCCGGCAATGTTAACAGCCTTCTTAACGGCCGATAGACTGACATCAATCAGTTTCTTCAGATTACCATCTTTGAGCAGACGTTTGACAGATTTTCCAATAGGTTTTAAAACTCCACCTCTAAAGGAGCACCTTTTCGTCTTCTTCTTCTTAGCGCTCATACCTAACGTGGTTTTAAGCTTCATGGCGTTCGCTACGGCAAAGGCTACTGCTTTCTCACCAAAACTTGAATCCTTCGAGCGTACACGATTCCAAGCTTGATCTTGAAGCACCCTATGCTTGATGGCGGCTTGTTAAATCATTAGAATTATTATAGGCGATATCGTGTTGTTGGAAAGCTTCGTCTAGAGGATTTATACCTGGATCGCCGCGAACTAAACGTTTCTGTAGCTTGGTTCCTGGTCCGCAATATAGATAACTCGGAATATGCAGCTCAACAGGTAATTTGTTTATTAAGGTGTTTAATGCTCCACTCCCGAGCGGCATGTGAACTGGTCAGTATACTATCAGCAACTGAATGATGCAGTTTACGAAACAGCCTCCAGAAATACCTGTGGATGGTCACGATTTCCTGAAATCCGAAGTTGCATGGAAGCATGATCGTCTCTTTCCGACATCAATAAGAGCAATTATTTGCGGAACTTCCGGGCGCGGGAAGACTAACGTGATGGTTACCATATTGGAGGTACCGCATTGCTTAAAATTCGAAAATGTATACGTTTACTCTAAGTAGCTCGAGCAACCAAAGTATAAACACTTAGCGCATGTACTTAAACCGATCAGAGGTACTAGGTATAATGAATTCAAGGATAAGGCAGAAGTACTCATGCCGGAAGAGATCGCTAAGAATTCTATAATCATCTTCGACATCTCGTGTCTCAATCAAGACATAATTCGTGATTATTTCAGCAGAGGGCGACACTCAGGCGTGAACTTTTTCTATCTCTGTCAAACATACTCGAAGATCCCTAAGCAATTGATTCGCGATAATGTGAATATGGTTGTGTTATTTAAAGAAGACTGCATAAATTTGAAGCATGTATACGATGAGCATGTAGGTACAGATATGACCTTCGATCAATTTAAATCAATGTGCGCGCAATGTTGGCAGACTAAATACGATTTCGCTTGCATTCTGAAAGACTTTGATTACGGCGGATACCGGAGCGTATTTGATTGCTATATCACGTGCTTATAATAGTCATTCAGACGCAGTCGCTCGCAATGGATGTTCGAGATACGGTGGTTAAGCGGAAGTTAACGTAGACTCGTAATGCAATCAAACGCAAGCTGGAATTATTGAAGAGAGCAGAACTTGAAACATATCGTTTAGCGGAAACTAGATGTAAACCTATTGTGGGTCCTTTGAAGCAATTTGCTAACGCGGAAATTAAAGTAGAACCAGTGAAATCAAGTTCAAACAAGTACCTGTCGCTTCGTCAACACCTGCCCTACTCAAGTTCAGACCTCCGGTTTCACCTTTATTCGTTGAAACCGGTGTAAAACCAGCACCTGCTACGTTTAGACCCCTTCCGTCGTTCGTTGAAGCGGACATTATTGCTGAAACAGATCCTGCTGAAGAGGAGAAAGAGCAGGCGGAGCCAACTAATTTAACGCGATTACTTGATGACGCAGGCATGGCCGATGAATTCTTGGAGCAGTATGATCCTTTTCCTCGCCACTATGTAGAATTACTGATCCGCGGAAACCAAGAACAAATTGATAACACATACCGCCTTCGTTATGATCCAAATTTTGATAAATGAGCTATCGGAGATTCTCCGGTGAATATAAAAGGACCTAATCTAATTATAAAGGATGAGGTATATGAAGACACTCCCGGACTATACGAGCTGCTTATATTGAAAGAGCCGAAGAAGTTTACGTTGAGGGATGAGACAGCCTACGTTGATATTCTAGATAAAACTAACGCAGATAGGAAGAATCACGACCCTCCGGAGCTATTATGTGCACCAAGTGGTCTAAATACCGTAAGATTATTAAGCCGCAAATCAGCACGAAACGTTTCGGTCGCGGCATAATGAAAAATTTATCGAATAGAGTGAAGTAGTATGTATACTGAAATACTCCTCGCGAACTTGTTGAACGGCTCAGACTGTTGCATGCATCGAAAGCATCAGGTCATACTGGTCATGATAACGAAATCATTAGTATCGAAGAAGAGCTCCGAGAAGGAGGTATAATTGCATAATAATGCCCATCGATAAGTTTGGCAGACATTCACTAGCTCAATTAAAACATGTATCTGCTAATATCAAATTAACCGGGGATGATAATTACGATATGCAAGGTAAAAGACTTTTCAATGTCTCTGAACCCATCCTAGAAGATGGTGTTGCAACTAGAGGATACGTTGATTAGGCAAATTTAATATTGACCGAACATGGTAATTACGATGCACAAGGTAGAAGAGTCTGCAAAGTTATCGATCCAATACTAGATGCGGATGTACCCACCAAAAAATATGTTGATAAGTGTAAGGAAGTTTTAAAAGTGATATCGATTTATCGATTGCAAAATTATTATCTGAGCGCGATCGTAAACTTGAGGAGAAAATTAATCGTGTATATGGCGATATAAGCATCCTCAGCAGGGATGTTTATAACATTGAGAATAAGTTATACTAGTAGTAATGTTTTTAAAGTTGGCGGTTATTGAAGAATTGCATAATCCTGCGCGGAAGAATTTCGTGAGGAAACGAACCATTAAACATCGGGATGATTTCTGGTAGACGGATTTCGCCGAATTTATTCCGTATGCTAAAGAGAACCGCAATCATAAGTATATTTTAACAGTGATAGACTGATACTCTAAACATCTATGGACACGCCCTCTAAAGTCGAAGAATGTCGAAGAAGTTTGCCGAGCGATGACTTCTATTTTGAAGCAGGGTAGAGATTCGGAAAAATTGCAATCGGATCAGGGACGTGAATGCTATAACAAGCATTTTGAAGGGTTGATGAAGAGTTATGCAATACATCATGACAAGTTATAGTGTTAAAAAGGCAGCCATTGTTGAAAGGGTTATAGGAACGTTGAAAAATGCGTTATACAAACGATTCAGCTTTAGTGGCTAGATGTGCTGTAAGAAGTTACATCTGAACATAATAATAAAGTGCACACCACGATTAGAATGAAGCCTAAAGGTGTAACTACTTCAACATATTTACCTATGTTTCATAATCCTAAATTCATAGCAGCGGGGATATTGCAATGTCCCCAAGGCAGTGTATCGATACCATTAGGCAGCAAATACCTCTTATCATTGAGATTGTTAAGAGCGGCTTTACACTGTTCTATACTATATACGTGGTGCCTCCTTGAAGGCATTGCTTGAAATTGCAGTAATGAATGACATACTTAGTCTTAGAATGCAGCGTTGCGTTCCTATTTGTACCACCAGGTGGAGCACCGTGTTCAACGCAGATGGGGATGTACTTATGGCGATCATGCAAATTATCCGGATATAATAGATCCACCACAAGGATTAATGATTTGCATGCATCATCCGGTAAATTCAAAATTTATTCGGAGGTTAGTAAATGTAATTGCCCTTCGCTAAGCCACTTGAAATGATTCCGCAGCAAACATTGACTTTGAACCCATCCATATAAATTAACCATATCTGTGTAAAGGATATAAGAGAATAGTTTGCTGGAATCGTGTTCATTCATGTACTTATTATTCACCTTGCTGTACTTAGCACAACATTGCGTTATCCCTCCTCTTACACCCTTTTCTAACTTTAGTGTAATTTAACATACACTGCCAGGTGTATCCGGGAGCGGTGTAAAAGAGTGCCGGATCTAACTTGTGCGTTGTTATGCACATATTTCTAAAACTTGTGAATACGTCAGCAAGTAGAAGCACATCACATGTCAGATAAACATCGCTACAATGACCTAAATTTTGAATTTGAAACTCTTGCCAAACGTTCTGAGCATGCGCATATTCATTATATGTGATATGTGATTGCCTCAACTTGGTGTAAAATTTATCCTTATCACGAAGACAAGTTCCGTTAAATTTAGTCCACGTATCTACATACTCATACAGATATTTTTAGTTAATAACCAACATCATTCAAGTGACTTAGCGTGCACCATCTTTAGTTGTTTTAGTTGTTCCAAGTCTCGAAACGTCATCATCTGTTTCGCTTTCAGTTTCACAATTCTGCTGGATCATTAACAAATTAGCGTGTTGCTGCTCCTCATCATTACATAAATAAACCGGTACTGCGTTATATTTAGCTGCATCTTTTCTAATAAGGGCATACACGTTTACGGATAAATTAGGATATTGTTTTAAAAATTGAGGATTTGGTTTAATGTCATGGGAAACTGGATATCATCAAAATTTAGGATTTCGCATAATGAGGATCGGATGATACACGATCAGAGTCGCGAGAAGCGGGAAAGAGAGCCGTTGCTAAAGCTCACCCGAAGCAGTCTTCATCATTGTTTTTTACGTTAATGAAGCACTTCTTATTTTTTATTTGAGGGGGTAAAGGAATACAGAACGATGTCCTTATTAGAGTTATGCTGTTTACGTTTACAGTTACCGAAATAATTTTTGATAGCGTTCATCAAATTGAAGCAATCGCTCCATCAAGTAATCGATAACATTACTATTGATTAAATTTTTTCAATTTTCCCTTTCTAGATTGGCTCTTAAAATATTAAAATTTTTGGTTGTAAAACTAAATTCCCTATACATTAATTTATCATCATCATCATTTAAAGATGGTTTAACGAATTCAGCAGATAATTCTAAATTAACTTTTAAAATGTTATAAATGCTAAAAATTTCCCTAATCCTAACTGCAAATAACTTAAAACTATCATTAAAAAATGTCCCTGATGTCCTATGCCCTAAACTAATTATAATACCAGTGCTCACCCTGGATTTAAAGGTTGTAGTCAGACCCTCCTACAGCCGGTTTCCTTAACTGCTTGATTAGTATCCTGTACCGCTCGAATTTCCCTGCAATGCTCGATAGATGTCTTTTGCTGCCAACACTCAATGATGCGTCACCAACACATGTCCTGATCAGTTTCGAATTAGTGTCGATGACGTTGATGATTTTGGTGATTTTATTCTGATCATGAGTATTGACGTGTGTTCAATAATTTCTACGAAAGAGTTGATTTTCTCGATTAAAGTCATTTCTAAAAATGAACCATTAAAATGTATTAGTATAACTTGTAGACATTATACCTTTGATATCTAGCGAACGAATGAACTACAGTAGGAAGTATTATTTGATTTTATTTACCTAACCTGTAACTTATCGGTATAATTAATGCTTCAAATATAAATATATAACTTACCTGGAGCGATACAAACAATTACAATAGCACTTTTGTAGGCAATTTAAATCTAAAAAATTTATTTACAAAAATAAGGCTTTTAGTAAAACCAATGAAACATACCTGAAAATATCCGTTGAATTAACTGAAGCAAGTGAAAGTATAATAATAATGGTTAGGAAACCTGAAATTTATTAATACTCGGATGATTAATATTTTTAAATGATATTAAATACCTGTCGAATTGTTATACGATGAAAAGTATTTACATTTATTAATATAAAGATGTTGAAATGTACAAGTGGATTAAAATTTTTAAAACGGATATGATTGCGGCTACAGTGATAATTATCTATTTTTATTGTTTTGTGATAACCTTCTTTTCATACATCTGTTAATATTGGAATAAAAATTCTTTAGGATTTTATTAAACAAAATACGTGTATATTAGCTTTACTAATACTTTGAAGAGGAAATGCAGCCAATAACCTGCGAATTCTGTTTATAATTTTTATTACTAATTGCATTAATTATTTATTCAATTTTAACAAACGATTATGCTTCTTGTATTAATTATTTTAGAATTGATTAAAAAATGCAAATTCTCTTTTCTATTTTTATTATTTAAAACAAAAATAAAATCTCTATTTTAATTATAAGATGTAGTTATATATTTATATAGTACATTCATTATACTTTAAGCAACGTTTAATTATTATTTTACACGGGCGCGAATTGCTTTCCTTGTTACTCTGGATGCGGCTCACTCTGTCATTCACCAAATGAAAAGCTACTCTTTCAGTCATTCTCGTGACGTCACCTTAAGTATTTGCGTAAATCACTCAGGATGTTATGTGTAGATAAACCTTGTATTGAAATTTAATGTTTATTTCAAAATACAAATTTCCTTTATTGCTTTGTTTTTAGAATCAAGTTAAAAATGTAATTTCATGTTTATTATTACCAGATGCAGCCATTACATATTTATCAACAACAACATTATTTTCATTTATTACTAAATGCAATTATTTTAGAATTTATTTGAAAATGCAAACCCTATTTTTATTACTGCATATTTATTTATAATTATTACAGATGGTGTTATGCGACCGAAATGTTTCCAAGATTTGCGTGTAAATTATAACTGGAACTATTTCAGGATGTTATTAAATGATAAAATTTGCTTCTTTAGAATTTATATTTATTATTATATTCAATTAAAGCATATGATAATGATTTCTAGATTTAACTGAATGTTGTAATTAGCTTTAACATATTTATCAGTAAATGCACCGCTCCTTCTATTAAAGTTAATTGTAATTATGGTGTTATGCGCAAAATGTTTCCCTTTCCAACTTATCGAATACCTTCTCTTTCTAATACCGTCTCTCCTTTCAACCTGTAAAGCTACTCATTCACTTACTATGATGTCAGCTTAAATATTTGCAGGATGTTATTTCTAGAAAAATTTATATTGAAATTTTTCAATGTAAATTGAATTTTTATTTAATGTTTTGGCTATTAATTATTTTAGAATATAATGCAATTATATACTGCATCATATGATAACGATTGTTGTTGTAATTAGCTTTCTAACAAATGCATACAGTTTTAATTCAAAACATCAAAGCATTTTTTATAATTTATTACCTTATTAGTATCTCATATTTATCAACAACATTATTTTCTATTTATTACTAAACGCTTTAACCAAACATTGTTATTTTCAGCTACTTTATTACTTTAAAAACAATAATAAAATTTGTATTTTAATTGTAAAAATGTAATTACATAGTACAGTGTACATTAACAATTATTTTTAGATCGCGCGCCAGATGCTACAACCAAATGAAGAGCTATTCTCATGGATTCACTATGACGCCAGCTTAAATATTTACGCTTTTTACGTTTCATATCTAAAACCCTGTTAACTTAGTTGGTTATATTTATATGCATAGATTCATAACTTGACTTGCTCGAGTTTGAATCCCAGTGTAAACAATGTTTTCAGGCTTTATACTCCAACCGGAAGTTCCTCTTCAACAGCAACAAACAAAATGTCTGCAAGGCCCCGCAGATTGCGACATCCCAACAACGCGACACCGGAAACCAACAGAAGCCGCTGAAGGTCTCTAAAGAAGCCCTCAGAAACCGGCGTAGAACCTACTGGAAGCCGCCGAAAACTCCAGAGGCTGCAACCAACACACCAGAAGCCGTTGAAGATTTCTAAAGAAGCCCTCAGAAGACGGCGAAGAACCTACCGGCAGCCGCCGAAGACTCTAGAGGCTACTGAGCAATTCAAACAGCGGTCACGTCTCTCATTGGACAGCTACTGGACTAACCCCTTCCTGAACTCAGCAGGGGACGGGGTTATCCTCGCATCCCATTGGCTTAACGTCATTTCTGCCCTTCCGGTAGGAGCCATGCCCTCTTCTCCCATTGGTCCTCCAACCACAAACTTCCGGTGGGACGGGGCTTAAGTGCTCGCTCACGTCGCTGATTGGTGTGACGTCACTTCCTGTGCCAGGATGAACATAGCCTTACTACTTGCCTTTTGATGTATGAAGAAATATGGTTTTATGCATGATGGTGCTCCGCCTCATTTCAGTAGACAAGCTAGAAGAAGGCTCAACGACCATTTGCAAATCGTTGGATTGGTCGAGGTGCTGATGCTTATCTTTACTGTTGTCAGGTCCTGATTCTAATCTTGTTTTGATGTGTGCAGTTTAGTTAAGGAAAAAGTATATTCAAGCGAAATAAATTCCATTGAAGAACTTCAAGCGAAAGTTGAAAATAATTTAAGAATGTTAATTCAAGAACCACGGCCAATCCAAATGGATTATGTTTTCAGGAGAAAAACGTTTACGATTATGTATTCGTGAAAGTGGTGGGCATTTAATGTAAAAACCCGTACCTACTTATTCAAATTTTTTTTCTGTTTGTTTTGTGTTATTCGTTGTTTTTTTTATTGTTTCCTTTGTCTGTTCTGTGTGAAATTAAAACCTTTTTTAAGTTCTAAATAATTTACAATATGAGGTAGTTCCTTCTCGCGCATTTAAAAATAGTTTAATAATTCGGTCAGCATTACTTGCTAAAACCTCAATTAACTCGAAAACCAGTAATTTTTTTGACTTTCAACAAGAGTATCTTTTTTGTGGCAAATCGTTTCAGAAATATTATTTTTGTCCAAAAAATTAAAAATATCTCTAAAAAAAAGGTTTGGGGGCAAATTAAGTGGCACCTCCTATACAAGATATTAAAAATTTGCCAACACTATCTTTTGTGACCTAATCAAAGGCATTTGTGGTCGAAATTTCATTTAGGTATCTTAACCGTTTTTGGGGCTGTATCTTCAGGAGGCATTTTCGGACACATCTTTATTAACCAAACTAACGCTATTTTTTAATATTCTATTTACTCTAGAAATTAGCGGAACGTTTTTTGAAACACCCTGTACTGTATATTAAAATAATCGGGTCATTTAGTTAACGGAGATTGCGAGACAACCGCTTGATCGATTTCGATTATTTTTTTGATGTGAAGGTAATTTTGCGTAGAAGGAGATAACGGAACCATAATTTCAAACAAATGTAAAAATTAAATAAATTTTATTGAAAATGCTTAAGCGTTAACATATATTTATGTCTATTAATCTCTATCTGATATAAAGTTTTAAACATCATTCTGACATTAATAATAACAACTTTAAAGCTAATTTATTTCTGGATTAATTGCCAGGTAAGATTAACCGTTATCTAACTAAAGCAATGACATTTTCATTATTACCATGGCTTTAGCGAAATTTTAATTTAGTACATGTAATTGTCTGAACTGTTAATAAATCATTGCTGCAAAATATAAAATTTTAACAAACGCAAACACTCATTATTTTAGATATACGAAGTATGGAGAATAACGCATGTATTATTAAATTACCATCCGAATGTAATTATTCGTTTGATTGGTGCACAAGTTCCAAATTCCACTTGTTTATTGAAAGCACGTTTAAATCAAGTATTCAAATGAACGTTGGAGTGCTTTATAATAATATTCTTGGAAATAATTGTAACAAATGTGTGCGGGTTAGTAATCTGTATTGATTGCTGTTTCAATTAGTTATGTATGTCAATAATTTAAAAATGAATAATGTTTTTCACAATAATTAAGCATTCAGAATAATACTGAACAAACAAATATTGAGACCTAACTCTAATGTCCCAATTACTGATATTACGGAGACATTCATGCAACTACTGACTGGTAGTAATATTAAAATTGTAGAATTCTAAAGCAATTTAGCATTTTCAACCTTCTGTTTGATTCTTTGATTTTTTGGTGTTTGTCAGAATGGCATAACTTGTGTGAACAATCAGTCATACCCATTAGTAATGTTTCGTTAAGTGTGACTTAGGCAACCAACATACCACAAACTGCTTGATTCTAATTCGACAATGGTAGATGGCGTTTAACGAAGATTTGTAATTGAGAAACTGCTGTGTTTAACACTTTTTTTTAACTGAAAATGTTGTAATAATGGCTTGTTTGAACCATTCTCTCGATCCTATTATGTCGTTTATAACCACAAATTATTGTTGCAGTTTACGTGATTTCTAGCAACTTATCAATATTTTCGTGTGAAAAGCGAAACTAAAACAGTGCTGCCACAAAAATTCATGTATGATCCCAACTTTATATTTTTAAATTAGTGAGGTGAATGGGCATTCGATACTGCACGAGAGACAATTACCTAAATGTACTAGTTTAACTACATTGATTATGCTGTTACAATGGACGCTACTAGGCGTTCCAATTGTTATGGGCATGTTTATTTTAGACAAAACTTTGTTAAGGTCGATTATATTGGGACATTTTGAAAAGACGCTCAGTATTGTGTTAAAGCCATATAATTTAGTTATCGTAAACCCTTACCGTTTGTGTTTGGCATTTCCGGTGACGTTCGTTTAGATTTTGTTATTCTCAAGCTTACCATTTATAGACAATTTGACTATTAAAGTTATATATTGTAGCTACAAGTTGATGTGGTGTATTAAAATGTCTCGACATACATTAAAGAAGGTTTTTGCAAAATTGACATTCACCGCTGGGAGGGTTTCCTATGTAATATGACGCTTCAGCTTAGTAAAATACAATTTTTATAGGTAACGTACTTAAGAAATTTTAGAAAAATGGAGACTACCTTGAGTAAGTTAAGAAAGTGATTACTGTGTAAAGGTGTCTTGTGGCGATTTAGGCGTACCGACGCCAGGCGTCGTGTTGGTTAAAAGTTAGGTGTGTTTTTCATAGTTTGTGAAGAATGTAAAAGTGTTAAGTGATTTAGTTCATCTTACATTGCGGATACTTAAAACTTTTACGAACCAACAAAATATATGCAGTCTTACCCTTCAAGGGTTTTATGGAGTAGAGTACAGTGTACCAACTTTTGACTTACCAGTTTGTTTAGAGAAACGCCTTTTAAACGGTAAACCGACGCCGGATGTACCTTGTACTGTTGTAAGTGTGATGACTAATGTGAAAACCTTATTGTGTCGTTATGAGAATTCAGATACCGTCCAGATTAAAATTTTGAAACCTTTAATAACCGAGGTAGAACATTGTGTCAAATAATTGGATGTATAAGGTACATAGGCGTTAGTATCGTGATATACAAGATAAATGAGCTACTGTACTTAAAATTGGCGAAACGATGTAACCAGCTCTTTGAAATGTATTTCTTTATGAGTGACTAATTAAAGATAATATATAATTATGATAAAAGTGTCATCTAGCGTATGTTTTAATATCGTATTCAGTACCAGCATTGCGGATTTTTAAATAGTTTTGTTTTGTTTATATTCGCTTATCCCGTATAGTAGGGATGATAATGTTTAGTTTAAGTTTTAATTTGTAAGCCTGCATTTTAATTCTGTGATAAATTTTCTTACTTGGTTATTAATAGTTCAGTTATTTCTTTGATTGCGTTTTCTGATAAATCGTAATTTTGTGTTCTTAGTTTACAGTATTGTTGATTTTGCTTATACTTCTCCGCAAGGACGTAATAGGGTTATTTAGTCCTCCTTACGTTAAATAGCTCTTTACGAGGAAGGCGATGTAGCATTTCTTGGGTGATTAGTTTTTATTGATACAACAGGTATAAATGATAGAATTGCCAGAACAACGAGACGGAAGCTACACCCAGAACCCAACAACAGTAACACAAACACCAGAAAACATGGAAAAATCACAGACAAAAGACAGGCCTAGATTAAGAAAGGAAAAACGGATAGCGTAAGATTCCCAGATAATCAAAACTAAGCTCCGAATACCGAAGAGATGAACCGCCGAAGACCACAGACTAATAGAACAAAAAAACTAATAAAGCAAAATGCAGAGGAGAGATCGGTAACAATAAAGGGAAATAACAAGGACAACGAGCATAAGGCAAACGAAGCAAACAAATTAGGTCTATCTTATAAATCCATAGCAACTACAAAAATGAAGAAAAATAAAGAGAAGAAAAGAAGAAGAAAAAAAAAATGCAAGCGAAACAAGTCTAGATACAAGAGCTAAAACTTTTATAACCTCCTGGAATGTAAAAACAATGACAGAAATAGCAAAAACATATCAAATAGCAAATGAAATGGAAAGATACAAACTCAGTATACTAAGTATAGCTCAATCAAGATGGAACGGAATATACCAGAGCAAGCTGAGGGACAACACTTCTATAATCTATTCGGCTTACGAAGATGGCCAGGCATATAAGGAATCGTTAGAATCTACTTTAGAAAAAAAAACATATTACAAATACTTTACAAATATGTTAAACTTTTGTTATACTATATCACAATTCATATTGATGCTCAATTAATTTGGAAAATATTAAAAATATACGTTTTATATCGAATAGTGATCTCTAATATTTTGCAGTTAAGGAAGGCTTTCTTTAATTAAGAAAACGTTAGAATTTTTTAGGTGAACAACATATTACAAATACTTCCGATATAAATAAAGGATTTTATTTTACATCAGTATTTATCTTAAATATTTATTGATTTTGTACAGTCGACAAGAGAATTAATTTATTGGCAAATTCTGGACCGTTTTCGAGAAAATTGATTTTTTGTTCGAAAAGGCTGAACTTAGAAAACCTGCTTAAAAATATTTCTATCACCTACAAGGGGTAGCTTTTACATTGGGGTAGCTGCCCCAATTTGATGTGTTAGATATGTTGAAAGTCGACCACGGGAGATGGGGGGTTTTTTAAATTTATTTTTGGCAAATTCTGGCCCATTTTCGAGAAAAATTGATTTTTTTGTTTGAAAAGGCTGAACTTAGAAAAATCTGCTTACAAAATATTTCTATCACCTACTAGGGGTAGCTGTTACATTATAATCATGCACACGCAAAGAAAGCCTTTTATTATAAACTCAGAAATGTCATACGATACCCCTACAGGTCAATAATCTTGGACCTCGACCACTCTATTTTTAGACTTCTAAGGATTGTAATGATGATGACATTGCAATTTCTATTTTAGCTTTTGACCTTGACATACAAATTTAAAACGTTTGACCTGTAATATGATGAGGATGGTGACATTGCAATTCTGTTTTTAGAGCCTAAAATTTAAATTTGCAAAAGTTTGACCTTGAAGATATCCGAAAGCTTACATTTCTCACACCAGAGGGCGAGTGACCTTGAACTGGTTTAGAAGCGGCCCTTAATCACTACTGGCGTTGCATTAATGTTGAACAAACAAGCAACAAAAGCACTGATAGAATAGGAAGGTGTATCAGAGGATCATATGGGCAAGATTTAGAGCAAAATTTAGGAATATAATGAGATGTTATAATTATTATAGACGACATGAACGCGAAGGTAGGAAAGATTACAAGGGAATATAAAATATAATGGGGATACATGGAATGGGAGAGGCAAGCAATAACGGAAGGAAGCTAATAGAACCCACCAGAAACCGCAGAAGACCTCTAAAGATAGCTCTCAGAAGCGGCTGAAGACAGCCACGAAGAACCTACCGGAAGCCGCAGAAGACATCTAAAGAAACCATCAACGGAAAACTCTATAGGCCGCTGAAGAATCGAGATAGCCGCCACTTCTCTCATTGGCCAGCTAATGGGCCATCCCCCTTCCTGAACTCAACAAGGTGCGGGGCCCATCCTCGCATCCCATTGGCTTGACGTCATTGCTCTTCCGTAGGAGGAGTCTTCTATTGGTCCTAACTGCAAATTCCTGAGAGCGGAGCTTAATTGCTCGCTCACGTCGTGGATTGGTGTGACGTCACTTCCTGAGCCAGAAGTCACCTAGCCTTACTATTAATTTAATTATTGTAAGCAAAGTGGCTACAAACTAGAAGCAATTTATGAGATACCCTGTAAGTGAAAAAAATAAAATAAAAAATAAATTAATTAAAAACGGAGCAAAATTATTTAAAGAATAGACGAAGTAATAAAAGGTGTATCAGGTTAAAAAATTATAAAAATGTAAGGAATGAAAAAGGATAAGGTTAGGTTTATCGTTTTTTTTTCTCAGCAAGGGCGGAATGTAGTAAAGAGTTATAAAATAAGGAATTATGTTTCCGTAAGTAGAATAAGCGTAAAAATGCTGAGGAAGTACGAAAATGGGAGTTTACTTGTAGATTTATATAGTTAGAAACTAATGAATCGCGGCGCTTTCTTCAATTAGAAGATACATTTTAAAACATCGCGAGCAGTCGATAAGTGGAAATAACTCGGCGAATAATGTAAAAAGTTTTAATTAAACTATCGTTAATTATAAATATGGTTTTTCCTTCATTAATCCTTTCTTTCTACTCCTAACTTATTCAATCATCATGTACTTTACTTAACCCCTTCAGACCTGAAATTATTTTTCCCGGGTAAAAGCTTTTTTTCGTATTTCTAGGTTATTAGGAGTATAAATTTTGATATGAGTATTATATATTTGTCATGTATTTTCAGAAGATTTTCATAACGTATGGTACCGAGTAAAGAAAATGGAAGAAAAACTCAAAAAAAAATTATTATATTACAAACGATGAAAATTAGCAAAAGAGTTCCTATTTTTTATAAAACTCAAATGAACAACATTATATTTATCGCAGTAAACATGTGTTCTTCCTTTACATCCAATCGACTTGCACCTAGTGGCTTCTTTGTTGTCATCCATGTGGGGCACGTGATCTACATGATCGTTTGGATTTCTTAAAGAGGTCCTTTCTGAGCTCTAGATAAATTTTGATTTGGTGTAGAACGATGAAACGATGAAGGTCTACATCGTTTTTCTTTTGAGAGCGTTTTTCCTACAGATATTGGACTTTCAACCATTCTCATTCTAAAATCTAATAAATCTAATATATTTTTTATTTTGTTCGCATTATTTTCTATATTCAAACCAACTATTCACAAGTGAAAAATCTACAAAGTGCATAATTACTTTCAGGGTCCATTTTTTTGGTCTTATAAATCTATGTAAGCTTATCATCTGGTCTAATAAATCTACTCCACCCATACCAGAATTACACATTTTGACAATTTCGGGTCATTTTACTTCAATGTAATGAGAATCTTTTTTATCTATCCCATCTGCGAACATCATCTTCCACACCTTCCTACAAAATTTGGCGCTGGATAAACGGAATTATTATCATGCCATTTTACGATGACTATATTGTCTTCGCAGACAACTTCATGAGAGTAACCTCTACCCTTCTGTTTTAAATCTTTATCAGATAATAAAGGAAGTTTAGCAAATCGGTTGACTCGAATTGTACCACAAGCATGAATGTTCTTTTCTATGAGTAAGTCATAGGATGAAAAGTAAAATTAATAAGGTTGACTTATTCTTTGTGAGAGATGTAAAACTACTCAGGCACCTTGGCCATAATCTTTCAAATTATATTCATCGAGACCAGTTGTTTTTGGTTGATAAGGAATAAAATCATAAGCTATTCCACTTTTTCCGCAAAGACATATATTTTCACACCCCATGGACAAGGCTTTCCTTTTATACATTGCTTTACGGAAAGTTTGCCCGTAAAAGGTATCATCTGCTCGTCAACGTACAAAATTTCTTCTGGTTTCAATTCGAGGCAACGTTATCTAACACTTCCCAATATAGGTCGCACTTTATACAATACATCTGTACAATTTTCGGGTCTACAAATTGTTCCCTAGATGCAAGCGTGTCGCAGTTGAAAAAATCTATCTCAACTCATATTTTCTAAAAATGCATTTATTCCAAATATTCGTTCCCAATACATACGAGTTCTAGGGAATTTCTTCAAACAACTCATTATGATATGTAATGCCAATAATAGTTGTATTTCAGAAGCTGAGTTGGTCTGAAAGTAATATTGTTTTGTAAGGCATATGCGTTTGTAAATTTTGCCATTTCTTTAAAATCGTATGTAGATAAATACTTGCTAAAGTACTCGATAGGATATAATGGGTTTGAAAAATTTCTATTTTTATCATTGCAGTGCCAATCAACATTTGTAGCTTAAAACGACGTGTGACTCCACTTGTTTTTCTTTTTTCTAGGGCGGTTGTTATTTTCAACATCACTTCAATTTCTTTGTCGATTTCCTTTATAATATCATTTTCATCTTTGTTTTCTAATCTATCAATATCCTCTTCATTTCTTATTACATTTGCTCCTAGTCTCGGAGAATTGAAAATATGTAGAGCATCGTCTACATCCTCCTCATCACTCGTAACATCTATATCTTTAATTTCAGAAAGGTCACCATTGTTTACCAAATCAAGTAATGTTTGTACGGGGTGGCCAACTAAGAATGCGAGGTACTGTATCTGGGAAATTATTCATTGTAGAGGTTTGCGGAAAAAAAAGTTATTACTAAAACGGCCAATACAAAACCCTGGAAAATACATTCATGTTTCTGAAATAGCCGTTAGGGGGCGTAACTGCAATCTTGAATCTAAAAAAGTGATGTTTCTGTGAATTCTGCTATATTAACCTAATAAAAAAATAACTGATCTTTGAAGTCGATGATAATCTGAACTTCCTTGTTTGGCACTTTTGACGTATCTAAAAATAAAGTGGTGGGGTATTCAAAGGTTTCCTTAAATCACCCCGTATCTTCGAAACAGCTAATCCGATTTTAACAAACTTGGGCGCGTTGAAAAGAGCTTTTCTTGGGCTACAAATGTTAAAATAATTGAAGTAAACAACTTTTGTTAGTTTCACATGTCGTCGCTAGACAGAAACGGTTAATTTTCAAAAAATTAAATGCATTGGTATGACTTTTTTATGAACAAGTAGCTAAATGATGCCTAAACAAGCTCGCGAAAACCGCATCTCGATATCTTGTTCCTAACCTAAAATATCGGCAAAGAAAACTTGATACGAAAATCACTTAAATTTTATTTTTTAACTATATTTTTCTGGAATTGTTTCTATTATGTAAGTTGTGCTAAAGACGATTTAAAGAGGAAGGATTTTAATTCTGGAATGTTTCTACCCTAAATGGTAAGTATTTCTGAGGCCTTTTTAAACAGTTGTTGAAAATTGGCTCTGAAAGTTACTAAAATTGCATAAATGTTTTAAAATTGAGAAAACCTTGAAATTTAATGGTATTTCAACAGGGTGAAGAAGGAAGCTTTTTGTGTTTAAATGGACATATTGGATCAACCTACTACAAAATAAACATTGAACACAATACTAACATACCAGAGCCGAAATTGAAGTTGCAGTTTTGTCTAGTCATGAGAGGCTTGAATATAGAGCGTTATTGCATTTCGAGCATTTACGGCATTAAAACTTCTCCTTTAAATGTCCTTTTACCACAACTTAAATAAAAATTCCAGAAAATAGAGTTAAAAAAAAAAATTTAAGGATTTCGTAAAGTTTCTTTGGCCGATATTTTAGGTTAGAAACAAGATATCGAAATGCGGTTTTCGCGAGCTTGTTTAGGCATCATTCATGAAAAAAGTCATACCAATGCATTTAATTTTTTTGCGAAAATTCAACGTTTCTGTCGGAATGTCAAACAAAGCCCTCTAGCGACGACATGTGAAATTAACAAAACTTCAAATATTATAACATTTGTAGCCCAAGAATAGCTGATTTCAACGCGCCCAAGTTTGATAAAATCGGCTTAGCCGTTTCTAAGATACAGGGGGTTATTTAAGGAAACCTTTGAATACTCCCCACCTCTTTATCTTTAGACATACGTCAAAAAGTGCCTAACAAAAATTTTTTTTGCGCAAGCCTCTACGATGAATAGTTTCCCAGATACAGTACCTCGCATTATTAGTTGGCCACCCTGTACATCTTTTTGATTTTGGAGATAGAAATTTTTCTTTCTATCCATGTTAGTTCAGATAATTTTCCGAAACAAACACTATCACAATATATAATTTTTTAATCTTCTTTTAAAAATAAGCTGCATATTGACATGCGTACATTCTAATGTACATATATAAAGTGACACACTCCAGATATTATGAACATTCTAATGTATCGGGTGTCCAACCAAGAACGGCCGTCGGCCATATCTAAGGAGTGGATTATAGCACAGGTTCGGGAAAAAATTTATAACAAAAGTGGCCTCGAGAAACGCCTGTAAATTATTTTCAGAATTGTAGGTCCACCGCAAGAGGGCGTATTTGACAGTTAAAATTTTAAAAAGCAAAATTTTTCAAAATTTACTCAATTAAGGGGCATATTAAATATTATAATCAGATTCCTCAACAAATTCTGCATATTTTTTATTTGATAAGTTTTAGTCTATCTCTTCAAATAACGGGTGGGGGAGAGTGGGAACCTTGTTACGAAAAAACGCCCTTAATTCAGGTTCTGCTTGACCGATTTTAATAAACTGGATGTTGTTTGAAAGAGATTTTGTTAAACAATAGAAAATTTGTGAATTTGAAGCAATCTGAGATATCGTAGGAAACAGGTAAATGGCGGGAATTGTTCTTCCAACGTCTAGTAGGCTAGTTCGCGTTAACGGAAATTATTAAATTTAGCTTGGATGAAAAGATCTTACATTGGCCTGCAGTAATTTAAACTGTTATGATACTAATGTTAGGTTTGCCGCTAGATTACCTAAATGTAATGCTGTCGCTACTAACAATGAGAACAAATTATAATATAATAATGTGATAAATATAACATTTTTTTAATTATAAAAGAATGTTATTTTTGTTTTCAAGCGTTGTGTTAGTAAATCAAAAGCACAAAATATCAATAAAAACCGATATTTGCCCAGCAACAACAAATACATTTTAAAATATGAATTACAAAATTAGTAAAGAGGGCTATGTAAGATATAAAATAAATTCCCTGTTGAAAACAAGCAAGCTATGGTTTTCACACATATGTCAAAAATTATTCATCGTGTTGCATTTAATAGACTTTCTTTGTCTTTTCGTACCAAAATGATTCTTACAAATGAAGAAGCATTTGATATGTTGGCAGTTTATTTTGAATGTATAAGAAATGCAACCGTTGCTGCTAGAGTGTATGCACTGCAGTACCCAAACAGACAGTACTACTGGAAATGTGAATCTTCCTGTGTACCGAAGACAACGCAGAGGTAGAACAGAGGAAAATGTTATTGATGTTTCAGCTTATGTAAATGTTAACCCTCATTCAAGCACCAGAGCTATAGCTAGAGACTTCGGTATATGTCGAACCACCGTTCAAAATATTTTAAGAGAACACAGGTGTCTACTTATTTATTAATGCATGTTTTATTCGGTATTATAATGATAAAAATGTTTTAATTTTTTGTGTTTGTCGTTATATGTTTATGCCCAGTTTCAATAAAACAACAAATTATTTAATGAAATTATCTTATGCTATGTGAATAGATTTTAACTAAGAACATGATAATTAAGTGAGGCAAAGTAAAGTAAAAAAGTACCAATAATAAAAAATAATGAGAGGCCGGGCGAAAAAAATTCGTAATAACATTACGAGAGTTAATGCATTTAAAGTCCTTTTTCGTTTACTAACAACGACTACTATTTTAGATTGCACCCATATCACATGGTCCTACACCATAGTTTGAATGCTCAAGATTTCGATACCAGGTTGGATTTTTGCAACTGGCTCTCAAATATGACACACAACGATCCTGAAATACTTTCACGAATTATGTGGACAGATGAGGCTACTTTTCATAGTGATGGTAGTGTAGATCGGCATAATATGCACTACTGGTCTGAAACGATGTAGGAGGTCCAACATCAGGGTCGTTGGTCTGTAAATGTGTGGTGCGGGATTCTAGGTGGAGAAATAATTGGGCCTTTTTTAATGAGACTGTTAATGGAGAAAGATATTTAGATTTTTTAAGCAACGAATTGCCACTTCTTTTAGAAGACGTACCCTTGGCCATTCGTCGTGACATGTTCTTGCAACATGATGGGTGCCCGGCACATTATTCTAGAGATGTTCGGAATTTCTTAGATCAATCATACCCTGAAAGGTGGATAGGACGTGGAAGTTTATTTATTTGGCCACCAAGGTCTCCAGACCTAACTTGTTTAGATTTTTATTTGTGGGGCGAATAAAAGATCTCGTTTATGCCGATAGACCCACAACAAGAGCTGACATGATTGAAAGAATACGACAGACAATACGAAGTATTTCAAGGGCAGAAATTGAAACTGCTGTTCTCTCCACCCGTCAGCGATTGATTTCATGCATTGAAAATGATGGACGACATTTCGAACATCTAGGGCGACACTAATTACGTAGTTATTTATTTAAGGTTCTAATTGTTAGATTTATCACATTATTATTTTATAATTTGTTCTCATTGTTAGTAGCGATAGCATTACATTTAGCGGCAACCATAACATTAGTATCATAACAGTTTAAATTACTGCAGACCAATGTAAGATCTTTTCATCCAGGCTAAATTTAACAATTTCCGTTAACGCGAGCTAGCCTACTAGACGTTAGAAAAACAATTCCCGCCATTTAAAATTGTAAAGAGAAAACACAATATTAAACAGCGCCCTCTAGCATTTATGTTATTAATCAGATTGCTTCAAATTTACAAATTTTTTATTGTTTAACAGAAGCTCTTTCAGACAACATCAAGTTTATTAAAATCGGTCAAGCAGAACCTGAATTAAAGGCGTTTTTTCGTAATAATGTTCCCACTCTCCCCCACCCCTTATTTGAAGAGATAGACTAAAATTTGTCAAATAAAAAATATGCAGAATTTGTTGAGGAATCTGATTATAAAATTTAATATGCCCCCTAATTGAGTAAATTTTGAAAAATTTTGTTTTTTAAAATTTTAACTGTCAAATACGCCCTCTAGCGGTGGACCTACAATTCTGAAAATAATTTACAGGCGTTTCTCGAGGCCACTTTTGTTATAAAATTTTTTTTCCCGAACCTGTGCTATAATCCATTCCTGAGATATGGCCGACGGCCGTTCTTAGTTGGCCACCCGGTACATCATTATTACAAGATGAATTTATTCAGAAGTATATGAATTTACAAACTTTTGTAACATCTCTAAGAGTAGACTTTATTCTACATGTTCTGTATAATTTTAAACTGAAATACTTTACAGTATTATAATAAAATAAAAATACGTTCACTTTACTAAAATGTTACATTTATTTCCAATAACTCCCAACAGATGGAATAAAATGTAACGTTTCAAACAGAAAGTATTTGTGTATATATGGTTGCCGCGATATTTACAATAAATTTAAATGAGATAAAAATTTGGTAACTTAGTGTACATTGTAATGTGCATCAGGTCTGAAGGGGTTAAGAAGAAATTTAATCTAACCCTGTCCCTTATCCTTCTGATGCAGAAACCCCTAAAGCCCTTACAAAGAATACAACGGTAAATAATTTTATCAAACAGCAGTTAGCAATTTAAACGTGTTTCGATCTGCAAATAACCGTGAGAAAAACCTTTGCTTGCTCAAGACACGTGTATAACATAAGGAATTGTTTACAAAATTAAGCTTTTCAATACGAAAGGTTTCAACTTTTGGTTGAAAAATTACAAATGCGGGTTGGCGGTGCAATTGTATTTTATCACGTCATTTCGGGTTTAGTATTGGGAAATTGTTAGTATTTTAAATTACGTGTGACCTTCGTAGTATTATTACTTGGACTTAAAATTTATGAGTACCGATACGGGAACTTTGTGAAAAACTATGTGATAATATATTGTAAGGTTCTGTTATAGATAGAAACGGTACATTAATAGAAAGTGGAAAAAATAAATGTGCGAAAGTGCTATTGTTTGCACACGTTGTTTAATATTTGAATCATAATAATGTATGTTTATATTTTAGGACCCTCGTTTTAAACCTACTGCCAAACTGTACAAAATTACAGCTTGAGGCACTGTAAAAGTAGGCCAAAACAATTTGCTATTTAAATATTGATGAAAAAAAAATCGGAACCCTTATAATGTTAGTCATTAAAATTTATTAGAAGAAAGATTACCCTTAAGCATTTTCTAATTTAATCTTTTTATAAGTTTATAAAAACAGAAGTGAAAAAGCGTGTCTACTTAAATTCGTTGGTAACTTCGTTATCTTCATTACCGAATATATAGCTACTATAAAACACACTACAAAATTTGTTTTCCCAAATTTTCCATAATGTTATTAACTGTTGCAATAAAGATTCTAAAGGTTTGAAATATATCAACACGTTAATTAAAAAGTTTTGTAATTTTGTGTAAGTTAAAGAAAGTGAAAATCGACTAATTGAGTTTTCTGGGTGAAAATTGCTTATTTGGAAGTTCAGTGGTATTGCGTACTATTTCATAATGCTCATGTTTGTAATTGACGTGTGTTGGGAGTTATGTTTTTTTTAAGCTTATAATCTTGCACTCTTTTATATAATCACTCACAGCTTAAAGTTAAACAAAAAGAGATTTATTTTAACGTACCTACTGTGATAGAAAAGTTTTTAATCAGATTAATTTTGTGCTTTGTATTGTGTTCTGTAAATATAAAATTTCGTTTTAGAAAAATTTAATTCTTTAACTTTTTATAATTAGTTTGTATAGTCTCGTTCGTTGCTTTAAATACAAAATATCTTTTATTAAAAAGGATTTGAGAAAGAATTTTAATTAATTTGTTGCACATTTATTTACATGATAGTTTTTATACTAATGTTTTCAAAGATTATTGTATTGTAGAAGGTGAGAGGTCATAAACTGTACAAAAATGAAAAAATATCTGGTGTGGAACACCATACGACCTTCCAACCTACAAAATGGAAATTTAAAAAAATGAATTAATTTTAATAACATTTTTTTAAGGATATTATGCAACCTCTTTTATAAGAAGTTTATTACGAAAATAGGCAACATTGTAAATGCAAAAATAATAATCTATGTCAAACAGATGTATAAAACTTCATAACAGACAGAGGTTAACAGACATCTAGATGCTATCTTAAATTAAAAGAAATGAAATAATTTTAAAAATTATTATTAATTTCATTAAAATACATAAATAAAAAGTTTCCTCGAGTAGGATTTGAACCACCACCTGTACTTTGCTAGAGTACCGCGCTAACCAACTGCGCTATTGAGATACAAGCCCCAATCGATATAAATTTTGTCTTTATGCATGTAGAACTGATGTAAATTCTAAATATAATGAGATTACAATCTAATTACTTATATTAATGGAATGTGAGCCTGCAATATCGCAAGGATTCACACATACCAAAGCAACTTGACTAATATTAAATTTTAATTTCAATTTTTTTTAGAATAACTATGCAACCTCTTTTTTATACGTTCATAACGAAAACAGGCAACAGTGTAAAAACAAAAACAATAATCTATGTCGGAATGACGTTTAAAACTTCATGTCAGATAGAGGTTCACAGGCATAAATACATCATAAAAATCTGATACTATTGTTTCCTGTTTTGTATATTAGTTTTGCGAATAATTAAGGCTCCGTACATAGGCTAAAGTCTATTACAAAATATGTATAGAATATTTCCAAAATATTGATTATACCTTATACTTTACGTATAAAATTTTTTTTGTGTAATAATTTTGAGATATACAGTTACACGTGTACGCATTGATATAGCTAAAATATGTTATAATTGGGCTTTAAAAAATTACGAAAAAGTGGTAAAATTGCAAGTTTTAATAGGTGATTTTTTTTGTCAGTATAAACAATTATTATAATAAGAATGCGCAGACGTGTACACAGTTTAATAAGAATTTAATACAAGTTGATTCATATAAATTAGTGGAATAGTTGCTAAGATACAACGGAAATAAAAATGCAGAGAATAAGTATTTTGATTGTCTACAGATGTCAGTACTAGCAAATTCTATAACAAACGAGGATTAGCAACGCTTGTTAGAGTTGTGGGTGCACGATTTATCGTGATTTACAATAACCGGCAACGTGTTATTGCTGTGTGTTTTATTTTTTAACAATTCACAATAGTTCGAGGAGACAGGGATTTAAAGAAATATAAATTTAGAAGTAAACTTAGAATTACTGCGAATAAAGCAAAAATGAGAAACTTAGCCCAAATGAGATGGTATGTTTTATTTTCATAGATAGCTAAAATTTTCTGTAAGTTAATATTTACTACCGAAACAGGAAACGAATAAAAATTGATAAATGTAATGGTGCTTCCAATAATGACTCTGAAAATGTTGTAGATGTAGAACATCCGCTTAGGTAACGAATCATTGTATTATTAATTAATACAAATACATTATTTTCGGTTCTATTATTTTTAGTGAAATATTTCTAAAACTGATCTAAATGCCGCGAGTTGCAGTTTTGTGGGCAGAGATCCTATGTTTGAAAACAAATCTAACACAAAAAATTTCAACGTAGCTATGGAAAGGTAAGGTTTATCAAATAATAAAGATATACGGTGTCTCACGGTGACCACCTATTAGAATAAATAAACATAAACAGTATCTAGCTTGTGTATTTTGCAGGAAGAAAATAAAGGGACAATGTTCACAAGGAGCTAGCTAGACATAAAGTTATCCATACCTTCAAGTGGAATTACATACATGGTGGTGAAATTAACTAAACTCAGATTAAATTTCCACCACTGTATACAGTTAAGCCATTTTAAAATGTATTTATTTGAGGAGGGTATGTCCGAAAGCCCTAATGCCCAAATTTTTCTAATTCAGATCAAAGTAGTCTCTGAAATATTCTAATGAGTTGTCACCGTGAAACACCCTGTATGTACATGCCGCATTTTAAAAACTTCTTTGCTTACATTATTAAATTTTCAAACCAACCATGCAAAAGAGCACATCTTCAAAAGTTAGTACTGATATCAACAATAATAATTGTGTCTGATTATTCCCAGGACAGTGCCGGAGAGAAAAGCAGAGCATGTTATTTCCTCCGAGTATCATACAAGACCATCAGAAACTAATTAGAAACCAAAAGACAGTAACATTTTTGTGGTGGAAGGGCGACAATTAGTTGATTTTCAATTTCTTTTTGACCAAATAATTGAGCTAGATAAGCACGCGCCACAATTTGGATGTAGGTTTAGTAATTTGCAAATTGTCAACGAATGTCGCAACGGATTGATATCAAAGTTAACTGTGAAGTATAATATGTGTAATTTCAGCGACTGCTTGGTGAACTGTGTCAGTGATAACGAATTAGACGTCAATGAAACCGTAGTAAATGGTATGATATCAATCGGAAGCAGTTATAGTCAGTTATCTGAGCTAATGGCATCATTAAAAGTACCATGCATGACTGCAGATACTTACTCTAAAATTCAAAATAAGATCTCTGCCACAATTGAAGCTACTGCTGAAAATGAAATGAAACAAGCTGCCGAGGAAGAAAAAGCAATGGCTATTGAAAATGGGGAAGTTGGTAAAGATGGTGTACCTGAAATTACAGTAGTATGTGACGGAACGTGGGCTAAGCGTTCCTATCGTACCAACTACAACTCGCTTTCAGGAGCAGCTGTAATTATAGGCTTTAGGACTAAGAAAGTGCTTTATAAGGGCGTAAAAAACAAGTACTGCGTAACCTGTAGCAGGTCCACAAATCAAGGAAAAGATGCCAATAGTCACCAATATTTTAAAAACTGGTCAGGCTCTTCGACTGCTATGGAATCAGCGATATTGACCGAAGGATTTCTAAAAAGTGAGGAAATGTACGGAATCAGATATTCTAAATTTATTGCTGACGGGGATAGTAGTACTTACAAAAAAATTTTAGAGTCTCGTCCTTATCAAAAAACCGTTGAAAAAATTGAATGCCGAAATCATTTATTACGAAATTTTTGTAATAAATTAAAAGAATTGTCGAACAACAGCAAATGTGCTACCAAATCACTACGAAATAAGCTGGCCGCTAAAATTCTGAAGATACGAGTTGCAATTGTAAAGCAATTAAATTTAGGAAAAACGAAGAATTGCAATTTACCAAAAGTTTTGAATCTCAAGAAAGACATTATAAATGTAGCTAGCCATATTTTTAACATAAAAGTTGCTCCACTTACTTTTGCGAGAAGATAGTGCCAGATGACAACTGCATAGTGCATGAACTAACTGCATCAGGTATAACAAAAGTAGCTGACTTCTGCGCATTTAATTTACGATGTTGACATAACGTGGTGGAACAGTTCAACAGCATAATATGCAAGTATACTGAGGAAACTAAATTATTGTCGAAGACAATACCAAACCAGGTGCAGTGCCGCTAATTTCAAAATACAAAAAAAAATTTACTACAATATTAATAAATTCCTGTATAAACGCAGCCCATCCAACAAAATATTTAAAAAGTACCAAGCTAGGCAGCAAATGAGACAAAATTAACTAGTTTAAAGCAAGAAGACTATTTAAATCTACATTAGCAACTAAGGACAGAGAATACGGACCTGAATGTATTCAACCTGATTTAGCAGATGATGAATTTGTATTAGCAAAACATATTTTGTAGAATCTTTACGTCAAATGAAGAAGAAATAGTAAACATAGAACGTAGAACGATACAACAAGCAGACAATATAGAGTGGATAGACGAACGACGTAAACTTCTAACCGCATCAAGTTTGCACAATTTGAACGTAAAGCCACAACAAAATGTGCAGCGTTAGTAAAAAGTTTGTTGTATACCGAACATCAATAGTCCTGCTTTGGAATACGGAAGAATACATGAAGAAGTTGCAAAGAAACGTTTATGGAAACAGAAGGCATTGATGTTAAACAGTATGGTCTATTTCTAAGCAAAGATTTTCCATATCTTGGAGCAACTCCTGATAGTCTTATAGGTGAAGATGGGCTTCGAAATAAAAGTCCATTTTGCGAGAAACACTACACCTGAAGAAGCTATTGACAATAAAAATTACGTTTTGAAGGAAAACTAAGAATGACACATTTGAAATCAACAAAATCATAATTGGTATTATCAAATTCAGGGACAATTAGTAATCGCAAACAAGGAATTCTTCGTTTTGGTCGTATGGACCCGTTTGGTCTAAAACCGAAAAAATTTTAAAGACAAACTGTTTTGGTCAACAATATTACCCAAGTTTGAAAAGTTTTATTTGAGTGTCTACTGCCGGAAATTGTCGATCCGCGGCATACTGTAATATGTCTATCCGGAGCCGCAATACACTTTTGCGGAAATTCAACAAGCAAGACAACAAAAAAATAGAATACAAGGAACAGTAAACTTCGTTTACTGTCAATCAACTTGCGCGCGTTTCTTCGCACTCCACGGGTGCAGTTCTTTGATTGTAATTCTATATTTTATTGTCGATTTTGATTATGAAATAAAGGTAACGGGCCTTAGATTGTTTACGGTGATTGGAAAAGTTCCTGATCTAAAAAATAAAAATTGTATACTTACAAATAGATACAAATGAGTTTTTTGATTTAAAATTAAAACAAAGAATTTATTTCCTTATAATTTTTATACCTCCAATCATGAATGTTCGGAAATAAAAATAACGGCGTTCCAATTTAGATGCAATTATTTAAAACGTTCACATTCACTTACTTTAGTTTAACAAATAATTGTGGACCATGTCGATGCACCGTTTACTAATTACTTTCTCGATACTAAGAGAAAGTATTGCAATCGAAAAAACAAACAAATCTAAAATATTTCAAAGCTAATTTCTCATTCAATCCAAATATGTAAAAATATACACTGATTTGTAAAATGCAGTGAATAAAAAAAATAATTTTTGTAGGTAAGTAGTTCTTAGTAATTAGTTTCCTTATACGAGAATTATTGTGCCGACGTACATCGGCCAGATTTTATTAGTATCAATGTAATTTATTTTATTTATTAGTTTCGTAATGAAAGCAAGCTAGAACACTCTGTCAATTTAGACGTATTCAACTTAAATGCACTCTAATTGGTAATGGTTGGGGCTAATAGTTCTTACTCGATACAACCTCTTTGTTACCTCGTTTCTCACCGCCGGACCCAGCAGTGAAACTAGTGATCGACGGTACGGGCTCTTAAATATTCCCCCAATCCTATATAATCAAAATATTTTAAGCAATAGACAAAGGTCTTTTGTTTAATCATCTTACGCAGTTAGACACACATCTTTAAATCGATTGTGTGGAATTTTCAGTATTCTTATATTATTTCAGCACTGTGTAACAACCATTTTTTGAGTTGTATTAAAATATACCTTAATTTAAGGTCTTTCATTCGTTCAGTTGTAAATATAAGAACATTTTAATTATTTTTACATTATAGATATGTGGTAGACAACTTAATTTGCATATCTTCTTAAGGGTATATATTTCTTAAAGGTTTATACTCCGACTTCAAATTTTATTCTGCTCAAATACGTCATCATTGACTTAACTCCTTGCGCAAATCCACATCATCTACTTTCAAAGCATCCATTTTGCTTACTTCCTGATGAATGTTGAAGCAGGAAGCTTTGTTTTGGGTTTTCCCCTAAATTTTGTGTGAAAGTGCCATTAATTTGATGATAAGATATTTTAACGCATTATACAAAAAAATAAAACATTTGCTCTTTTCAGGCACTTTTATTTTATACTCTTACTTTAACTTTTACTTTTACATTTAATATTACCGCTTTGGATTGCACAATTAATTTTACTGTTGCGTGCGCTATCATTTTATGATTGCAATTTTTGCATTCAAAACTTCAAAATAATGCAATAAATATTGGATTCAAAATTTCAAGAATAAATTTATAAGAGATAAAATTCCTTTCATGGGTTGGTTTACTAGGTAAAACATTATTTCAAGATATTGCGCAATAATGGTGCAAGGATGACATCACCTTGGTTGACCGTTTCGTAAAAATTTAGATACCAGAGGTTATTAAAAATTTGTGTAAAAATTTTTACAAAGGTATTTATGTAATGATTTTTTAGTAATTGAAGGATAGTTTTAAGATATGTTTATTTAACCATATCATATTAACTGTCAATAAACATAGTTGTGTATTTTTATTTTGTACATTTTGATACAATTTTATTGTTAACAAATTGGGTTTAGTTGTTCCGAGCAGAATTAAAAAATAACTTGGCGTCCGAGATCATTTTATTAGTATTACATTGCATTTTACTATTTATGTTAAATGAAAATAACATAGAGATTTAGTGGTAATTAGCAAATCATAAGATTTGAATCGGCCCACTTTAAACTACCGACTTAAGTCAAAGGCACTATTTGTGGTGAATGGTTAGTATTCCAGTTAGTTATAACGATTTGTGTATTAAGAGAATTATTACCTTATTTCTGATGACTAAATATATATATATATATATATTAATAATATATATATATATATATATATATATATATATATATATATATATATATATATATATATATTACTGATATTTATAACTATAATATTATTTTTATTATATTATTTTTATTTATTTTATATAATTAAATATTATTTTATTTATTATATTATTTTAATATCGCTAAAGCTCTTAAAATAAAAAAATATATTCGTCGGTAGAACAATATTGGTAGAACATGAGACTCATCAACAGGGATAGGGATCAAAATTTAGAAGAAACTTTACTTTTAACATTATAAAATAAATGATTATTACTTTGAATTATATTGATTGTTTGAATACAATAATCATAGTTAATATGATTAAAGCACATTGAGATAATGTCCTATTATTTTATCGTATCTAAATTGATTAAGTAAATTGAATTATAATTTTAATTCGCATTGATACCTGTGTTACACCTGTACATAACAAAATTCTTTTAAAAGTATACGTGGGCATGCGCTGTGAATACGCAACATATGATTCGACTACAACAAAAAGTGAAATTGACATACAAGTACGTATAACTACGTTTGAATAAACAACAATTAATATAAAACATTTAAATTTTTTAGAACAAATAACATTCCCTTTGACATGCATACCTGTTGTTGCACATCAAGATTATTACAAAGGATAGAAATTATGAACATAACAATAAAGTGTATCAATGTCAACAATAAGTACTACATACAATGTCCTCCTTTGTGGGTTACTGCTGAAGTTGATTGAAGACAACAGCTCCTGGAACTGCAACTCTGCTCCTCGAACATCCAAATTTTCTTTTAAATGAACAGCTTATTCATTTAGGTAGTTATTAGAATATTGACGAATCTTTATTTTAGGCTCATCACTTCTTTAAATTAAATTCAAAATAAATTTTGAAAAGCATGGATCGTTGAAGGTTGTTGTAAATTAAACACACTTTTGATAAACAAGGTGTATAATGATAAAAGCACGAAGACAACACAATTAAATATCCATACCAACATTCACAAAATAAATTTAAAACGACCAAAGTTGAAACTGCGGAAATATTTTTATAACTAATCGAAAACTTCCGATTTGAAATTTTTAAAAGGTAAACTAACCTTAACTTAATTATTTTTCGACAAAAGACTATCAATTGTTTTGTTAACACTTCCGATACTAAATCGCACTTTGTTAATTTACCGAAGTGACGTTAATTTGTTTTAAAATTATTTTCAAAAATTTGCAACAGCTTACTTTGGCAAGTTGTTGCAAAAGATGAAAATCAAGAGAGTTTGTGAAGCTAAAGCACTTGTATTTATATGATTTTACTGACAACCAAATCATCGAATGTTTTTCATAGTTACGAAGAATATTCCTGAATTCTGATTGATACTGTAATTTTCATTACGATAATTCTTTAAAGCCCTATAACTTTCATCCCGTTTAACATTTCTTAAATCTAAAAACATTTCCATAATCTACATAATTTTATCTATAATTTGAAACTAAACACGGACTAATTCCTACACTTAATAACTACGTTAATTTTTACACTTATTTATGAATTTTACACTAATTCTATGAATTTTACAGACCTGAAATACCTCTACATGAATAGGGATGCTACTACACCCAAATATCCATCCTAAACATGCCTACGGCCAATTTGAGAGGAAAATTATTTAAATTCTACCAATACTCTTAAAAACTAAAATTAACAAAAATGGACATAAATATAAGGAATTATAACATAAAATTGAGGCTACCTCACTATTTTTGCCTCTACTAATTTATTTTATATAAATTGTCTCAATTTAAAATACTTTTACAAAATTTTATGAGGAGAAAACAACCTCATTTTGTTTTTATAATTTTAATGTTAAATTTCACACTTTTAAACACAATAACTGTTAATGTAAGTGTTTAAACTTAATATTCAAGTCACAAATTAATTTATTTTACCACATTCGTAGGTTCAATAGTCTTCTACGACTAGTATCGGAATGTTGTCAGTCACTAGTTTAAGGTCATAAATTGTTGAATTACACAATAATCCCAGAGCTGCTGCATGATTTATGTTTTATAGTTACTTACTAATGTGCTTGTTCTGTTTTTTCATAATTTTTGCACTAATATGAGTTAAACGCACTAATACGAATATTTTCACTAATCTTGGTTGGTACATGTGAATTGCGACATTGATACCAGCAAATCTAGTTTTAACATTATTTCTGTCAACTACAACTGTATTACATGTCGTCGGGGAATATTGTTTTAAAATAAACTTACTAAACTAAATGAAAACTTGAATTAACTCATAACGATAACAAACATATCCTATACTTCAATGTACTGTGCTGTCGATTACTTATTTTAACATTATTAAAATTATATTAAGAAATATTTAACTTTTCAAACATCTCAATGTTTATTAATCATTCTTATCTAGAATTATTTAATGAAATGTACCATTTCGTACTAACTAAAGAAATACTTTACTATGAAACTTAAATAAAGCCTGTCCGGTAGAACTGAACGGGTATCGATTAAAGGAGGATTGTCAATATATGGTTCTATTGTGCTTGAAACCGCCTTAATGCTTTCTGTCTCGTACTTATTGTACGTGACAAAGAAAGATGATATATATGAATAATGCCTCTATTTCTGCCGAACAAAAGCGTTTGCAACTTTCACATAATGACAAGGCAATAAGAATCAGATGCAGGTAGAATAGAAATTCAATAGGTATAATAAAATGCCAGTGGTTCTCAACACTGCTTTAACATTATATAATTTGTGAAGAAATGCAACTTTGTATAATAAAAATAATAATCGATTACTAATTTGTTGAACAGAAAATGTAGATAATAGTGGACCACCATTTTCTTTTCTTCTTTAAAATAATCGACTGTATTTAAAACTAATTCGAATTTCTTTACTCAACTTTTCGGCATTATATTAATGGTTAGTTTATATAAACGCTTACTCAAAGAATAATGATAATATAGATATTGCAGTTGTTTTATTTATACCTATATGTACCTACTAAATGGTATAATAATCTATTATTAATTACTTATTGTTACAGTATTGCATATTTATTTGGATTCTTTTGTAATTGAACACTAAAACGTCATTACCATACTTAGGTATACAATGAACTTTCTAAATGTAAATTGAAATACCTATACTTAATCGAATATTCATTATTATGAATGGCTTTTATAAATGTTTATTATAAAACTTGCATTCTTCCATAAATTTTAAATGTAATGTTAAAGCAGTGTTGAGAACCACTGGCATTTTATTATACCTATTGAATTTCTATTCTACCTGCATCTGATTCTTATTGCCTTGTCATTATGTGTGAAAGTTGCAAACGCTTTTGTTCGGCAGAAATAGAGGCATTATTCATAATACATCCATCTTTCTTTGTCACGTACAATAAGTACGAGACAGCAAAGCATTAAGGCGGTTTCAAGCACAATAGAACCATATATTGACAATCCTCCTTGTTAATCCGATACCGTTCAGTTCTACCGGACAGGCTTTACTCTTGCACGTAATTTGAATCATCTCTCTCTCTCTCTCTCTCTTTTTATATATATATATATATATATATATATATATATATATATATATATATATATATATATATCTCTGTGTGTGTTATAGTTGAAATTGGCTGCCAAGTATTAACCTCTAACCTGTTAATCCTTCAACAACAAATCGGAAACTATCCACCCGTTTTGTACATATATTGATATTTTAGTAGACTTAGTACATATCATTAGTGCAGTCCGCGCGGCCAAAGAATGCGTGAACGTTGTATGCGCATTCGTCCAACTTCAAGTCTTTTAAGCGCGGCATGTCAGTGGCGTCGCCACCAAAAGCGCGTTCCGTTTATTATCATGTATTACACTAATTAATTATTTATTTCTGTTATTAACTTACATACGTAGAAGTCGAAAAACTGGTGATAAATTTGGAGGACGATTTAGAAACTGAAAGTGGCTAGTCTAGTGATGAATGATTGTGTGACTTATTTGTTAGTAGTGTTTAATATTATTATAGTAAGTAATTATCGCCGTTTGAGTAACTTTGTCCAAAGTGTATGGAAATATAAAATTGATTACCTAAGAAATATCATAATTTTTTAAACCCTGAATAATACTCTTAAAATACAGCCTATTCTGTTTCTATAATTAAAAATCGATTTTCATAAACGATTAAACTGTTGTGATCATTTGTAATTCAAATATAAAATTTATTACTTGTCAACATGGTTATTTTTTATTTTATAAATGTTTAAACTATTACTGTTCATATGTAATTCAAATAAGTAAAATATTTTAAAATTTCTTGTGGTTTGATGACGAATAATTGAAAACGCGACACCGACGGCACTGGTAACGCTTTCAGTCGCTATTGCGTTAACGGGTGCGGCCGAATGCACGAACATCAATGCGCGACACGAGGCATTCTTTGGCCGCGCGGACTGTATTACAAGTTAGACATTATCGCACGGTATATTTTTATTACACGTTCTTGGAAAGTGAACCACTTCCATTTGTCATTTTGGCACAGGCAGGTTACCCCTGTATAGCCAGGTATTTTTTGCATTCTAGAACTAATTTATTATATATGTAAAGTGCAATTTCAAATCCTTTAGATTAGAAAATTTCATTTAGTTGGAAACCTAAAGACCTTTAGTTTGATTCCGCCTTGAAGGTAGCTTAAGTATAGCATGCAGTTTTATACAAAATGGTGATTCTATGGTTGGTAAGTGACACATTATTTTGCGATAGAATATTTGATAACTTTTGTTTTCGTGCATAATTTAGTGCTGAAGCAAGATACATTGCTGCTGGATTATTTATTGCCGCTCGTATTGCTAGTAGATTCAGAAACAGTTTGCTTTGGGTCGATAATACACTACGTCTACCTCTGTGTTGTTAAAGAATGTTGGTACTACCGTCCCTTATTGTTCAAGAAACGATACTGTTTGTCCTTACGGTTTATCTTATCTGTTTGTAAAAGAGCGAAGTCATTATGTAGAATTGTACACAATGTGGTTGTAAGTGAAAATCGTAACATCGTAAGTAGATACCCTTTTTTGTGCAAATTATGAGTTTAAGCGCAAAAGGAGATAAAATTGTTTTGCAAAAATTAGAGTAAATCTAACCTTAATGTCTAGTAAAGTTGAATAGAGTTTTAACAAATGGAAAACAGCAACTTCCATATTATAATATAAACTCAAACTATTTATCGCAAAGCTTTACGAAACGTTAAGTACAATTTCAATTCACTCAATCTAAAATGAAACATCTGATATTGCATTGATATCTCTACGTTAGTTATCCAGATTGATTATTAATTAATTAATTATTTTCCGTAATTAATATCGTTTACAATTAAGATAGAATCAATTTTATCACGCCGTTATTACAAAACCTTTTAAAGTCGTTTTACGTTACAATATTATTATTAACGACCGAGAGACAGACCAAAAGCGATGTTTACGTTTGCCAGTAAAATATTCATCTGTTATCTTTAAAACATACATAACGTATACATGTATGTATGTTAGAATCCACCACTGTGGCTGAAGAGCTTGGAAAAGTCAAGATGCTGTTTTAGAAGGAATTATCTTTGTTTCTGATACGTAGAAAGAAATATTTTTACGATTTAAACACGAGAAAATGCAGAATGTGAATATCTTTATATATATATATATATATATATATATATTATATATATATATATATATTATGTATATATATATATATATATATATATATATATATATATATATATATATATATATATATATATATATACCAAAATTTCTAAAGCGTATTCCGTGTGTGAAATCAAGATCATTTTGTCAAATGAACATATGGTGCGGAAGCTATCATTTTCGGGATACAGGGTGTTGAAATTTTGAAAGAAGGGACGTTTTCTTTAGATTTCGCATGAACTATACACACAGACAATCTGATATTATCTATATTACCCACGCTCTACACGAGTCATGGACTGATGCTCGCGATATTCAATTATTCGATACAGTGGCGGAGATACGACCAGGTCGAAAGGGTTTTCATATTGAACTTCTACGCCGCTGGATGTACTCGAATTTTCAATATCCATATTTCTGAACTCAATATACACGAATAAGGTCACTTTCAATTTTGAAATTTAACGGCTCGCTTCCAAGATAAACAAGAAAATTTGATTTCATGTACTGCATAGCGTACGCCACTGGTTCACTATTTTGATTAGAAAATCTGTGAAGATTTCTTTTCTTGTGGGAATCGAATTTTTTTGACCATGCTTGCGATACATGGATGAATTTCTAATTATTTTCTGCACCCTTTGGTATAAAAACTCAATATGGCGGCCATAAGAAAATCAAAAGTTACCCATGAATACCCAACTATCTAGTCTACCTAGAACATTTTTAAGGAGTGCAATGGATAGCCCTTGCTCAATTATGTAAACATTTAAGATTCCATTTTACTAGTCTCAATATCCAAAAGGTTATTACAGAAATAAAAAAACGCAACTTTTCTGTTTTTTCAGGATAATTCAAAAACTACAAAAGCTATCTGAGATTGCTCTTTAATTGTTTAAAGAGCCTAAAATGGCGCAACTTTTTCCTTATTTAACTAACCCTGTATCTCTTACCGTTTCCCAGATCCCACTGGGGTACATTATAAAAGGGACCACCCTGTATATGTATTTAGTAGGGAAGAATCAATAAAAGACCCGGTTTAATACATCATGATAGGCTTCACACCTTACCGATATGAACTATCATACAGTTTACATATAGTTGCGCTTATTACTTGTCAATTAACGTATTCTAATATTTTTTTAATCAACCCGATACATTTTCTTTGGTAAGGCAGTAATCACTCTGTTTCCTCACAAAAGGTTATAAATATCCCCTTTTGTTTTTATTTTACGATAAAAAAATTTAAATGTTAGTAATATCTAGGCAATTGTGAATGTAGCGCAAAACAAAATTATTTAATCATTAATATCAATGCAGTTGCAAGGCACTTTATGATTGTACGATTTGAGCTCTTTACATTGTACCTCTTAATAATATTTAAATAAAGAAATGTTAGTACTTAGCTTGAAATAGCTTCCGCAGGTATGAAGAACATATAGCGACGAATATTGGCTTCACTGCAGTATCAAAAAGGTAACATATTAATACATTATTGCAGCACCAAAGAGAAAGTAGACAGTCGAGCAACAGGTGGTTAAAATGTGGTTAGAGCATACCCACACGATTGTAACTATGTGGGCAGAATGTACCCCACGAAGATCTAAAAGAAATTATTGAATGTAATGTAATTAACACCGGTATCTTCTAAAACATATACTGCTCATTGGTATTCTAATAAGATAAAGTAGAAATGCAAATTGTTGGTTAAAATTCGCATGAGTACAGAACAATGCGCAAAATGTCGGTTTCCGGAGTTCCTTTGCCCATTATAATTGATTCATCATTAGGTACAATTTTTGTAGGTAGCTAAAAAATGAGCAGAATTAGTAAAGTTTTAAGATGAAGAGCATACCTAGTCCACGTGAATTTAAGATATATGTCCGTAGAAACGTATTAATAGAAGAAAATCCATAAAGCCAAAGCACACTCCATTAATATATTAAACTATGATAAAATCATGCATTAAATGATGCAGTTAGAAAACTAGGAAAATTCATCTTTCATTCACGGGAACCACCTTTTACCTCAAGCGAAACGAAAATGCAATTGAATTTGATAGAGTAAAGCTCAACATTCCTATTTCAGAAATCCGGTTGGAGAAATAACTTCGAGATATAAATGATAATGTAAAATATACGGAAAGTTAGGAACAAATTAAAAAAAATATATACGATAACATTTAACCGATAAAACAAAGTGTAACAGGATTACAAGTCTGCGTTTTGCGTTTTTGAAGCACATACTCGAAAAAGAAAAGAATCTCTTGGCATTGTAACGCATTGCTTGATTTTTATTGAATAACTCCATGGGTATAGGAAATTCTTAAGTAAATCGCACTAAAATTCAATTTTCTTCATAATAGCGTAAAAAAATAGGTAGATGCCATTTGAAGAAAGTTTTAAATAATTTTTGAATGTGACATTTGAATATCGCTTGCGTCCATATGGTATAAAATGGAACCATCGATAGACAATCGAGATTTAGTGTGGATTTCCATTCAACTACTTCACAAATTTGGTTTCCCAACTTGGGATGGTTTGTGAGGTATAATTTTATTCGAAAACTATTACGGTGATACTTTTTTACAAAAAAATCGACATATGTCAAAAACTATAACAGATAAATTTACATAACTTAAGTTCCTTCACGTCAGAACTAGAAGGCGAATTAAACTATGTGAAAAAAAAATGTAGGTTTTCATTTATAATAAACAAGTTGGTACTGGATATTGACACACCAAGTATAGCTGGCTAAATAAAAATATTGTAAGTGGAACGGACATGATAGCATACATAATTGCAAGTTTATAATCCAAATGAAAGTTGAAAATTTCTAATAGACGATCCTCGTAAATCACCCTATATGTATATATATATATATATATATATATATATATATATATATATATATGTATGTATATTGTACATTTTTGAATTGATAAATATAGTTTCTAGTTTTTCATTATTGTTAAATTGAAATGTAAACGTGAAATCATAAAAATTTATTTCACACAAGGAAATATTCCTGTGTATAATATATCAGTTCCTTACAATTATTTGTTTTAATGTGTACCCGACTTCTATGGAATAAAAAATAAAAATAAACATCAAATCCAAAATAAAAAAAATATGCACATCACCCGATGTTGAACAAAATTTCGAAATGAAACCAAACAATAGTGTCTAAAATTATAACCGGTAACCTTAGTTTTTAAAATTTTGTTATATGTTATAGCGATTATTTCTGAAATCTCAGACTCTACGTTGCTCGCGGTTCACTTCCGATAATGTCAATAAAAATTTTAACTTACATGTTTACAAATGCACTATTCGCGCTATGACTTGTTAGCCACAAAAAATGGAAGAGAAGAGCGAGAAATCAGGAGCAATTCCTTTTATACTTTCTCATAGCTACCATAACTTTCAATTTTTTAACATTACATACAAAGAAATAATTTAACTAAAACATAAATTATGCCATAACTTTTTCAATTCAATTCGGATTTTCTTTTTAAATACATTTTTGAACTCAAGACAAAATTCTGCATAAATAGACACCTCACATGCTATAATTCGTTTCATGAATTTAAATTTTGAAAATTTTATACCTAAATTTACTAATATCTAATAAATATTGTATTTTACAACTAAACTGATGACATATTCAGCTTCTACATAAAAACTGTATAAGAATACATTTATCTCTACCCATTTTACAAAGTTTTAGCAAATTTTTTACTAATACCTTAATTTTATGTACTTAACCTAACTTTTCTAAATTTATGTTTAAACTACATATTTAAAGTTAATTTCTTTATAAGAATAAGGGAAACCTATTGTTATATGCTTTTATAATTTATTCTGAACTTATTTTGCCCTAAATAAGCTATAAATTCGTAAACTTCTTAATTATTGCACTTAACCTAACTTTATATAATTTAATTTAAACTTGCGTTTTAAACATTTATACCACTTGTAATGTTTATCTAATATGTTCCTATATATGTTTCTAACACAATCACTGTTTAATCTGCACTTTATAGTTTCTAATTTTTTATTTTCACACTTTCGTATAGTTATCATATTTTGTAAGTTTTTGTACACAAATTGTATTTATATGGGAAATATCACATTGCACATGTAATGTTCAAGTTCTTAGATATATTTCTAAGGCACTTTAATTTCTTAAGCACTTTTTAAACACTTAGTCTAGGATCTATTAACATAACGTCTTCGTACCATAACCCTTTTTATAGTTTGCAGAGTTTTTATGCATTGTACCAATTATTATCGGTACATGTTCTACACATTAGAATTATTGCACTTCATGTAATCAATATCTGTTACGTGTTTATATCTTATTTATCTTTAACGAAATTGAACTTACACAGTAATATGTATCGTGTTTACCTTTTTAACATGCTACTGCTATAGCTTAATGCTTTTATGAATACAACATCACTTGCAAACCCCATAAAGCCTGTTTTGTTGTTTAAAAACCATATTTTTATATTCGTATACTATATTTTCTCATAACAAAGTGTATAACTTCTTCAATTTGAACTTTCATACGATATAATATTTGAACTCGATACAACTATACCCTCTCTATTATACCTATTTATATGTATATAATATTAAGAGAAAAAGGTACTATAATATACTTAACACAATAATGTAAATAGACATATAAATAAGATCCAGAATTTAAAATTTTGATACAATTAACGACAGCCCAATATGTCTGTACATAACCATTATTTAATGTTGTTTTTTGTTTCAGAAAGTCCGGTTGTGGTGCACTTTAAATAATATCGAAGGTAAGTGTTTTTTTGGGATACATTAAGTAAGATGGAAAAAAAGGATAATATTAACTACCTCTAAAAGGTAGGTTTTATTCTTTTTGTACTCTTTACAAACCATGATAAGCAAAGCAATAGGTAAAAAAGCTCAAAGGCGTCAAGAATAGCCTCACATTTGTAGTACTAGGTTTGCCTAATAGTAACCTTAACAAACATCGTACATTGTTTACAACCAAAACTATGTGCAATTTTACAACTATATTATGGTGTAAAAATCGACAAGAACGCTCAGGGGAATACTAACCAAAACCAAACAACACAATGAAGATAAGAATTCCAAGAATTTTGTATACAACCTACCATGCGAATGCGACAGAGCATACATAGGAGAGAGCAGCAGACCACTTAAAGTGAGGACACAGGGACATAAGAACAACGTCCACAAGGGTGAAACAGAAAAATCTGGAATCGCCGAAAATGTTTGGAACGCGTCCAATGGGATAACATACAAATAGTGGCAAAGGACGACAATACAACTCGTAGGAAACTCAAAGAAGCCACATACATCTCACTAGCAGAAAATTCAATAAGCCAAGCTAGCGTGGAAATGAAACCCACATGGGTTCCAATATACGCGAAGAGCTTAAGCTCAATAAGTTACGGTCCCATATGCGCAATAAGCTTCTGCGCAACGACGAAAAAGTTATATATATATATATATATATATATATATATATATATATATATATATATATATGCATATTTTTTTTTTTCTAAAAAATATATATTGCATTGTTCAGTGGCTTAGCGGTAAAGGTGTCAGACTTGCATGTGAAAGGTACTAAAGCTCGAATCTGAGAGTAATGAAGTGCTTGGGAAATCATAACAGATGAATTCGACTCAAGTGCAAAACAGTCCTTCTCAGGACTAAGCCTAATGACAAAACGTGGCGTTCGTCATAAAAGCAAAAACTGTGGAAATAGGCCGATCGACTCAACTAATATGAAACCACAGTTACAAAACGCTTATAATACAGAAATGGTGTAAACTGGTCTGACACGTTACATTAGTTTCCTGGCTAAAGGATTTCTAAGCAGTTGTAGTATGCGAGGAACCTATTCATTTTAGCTGTCTTAATATCTGATCTAGGCGATTTGGTTTCTTTTGAATCTAAATGCTTGTTAACATTTAATGTCTAATGTTTTGTTTAATGAATTGACACATAATCTAGCAGCTCATGAAATGCACACTCATCATCACGCTTCGTTTTTCGTTTATAAGATGATAGTCACGTAATCGTGACTTTATCGTGATGGAAATACAAGAAAATTTTTATTATCTTGGTTAAAGTACTGGGTCAAGTCTGGATGAAATATTTTCTCAAGTGATTCTTTGATACACATTTTATCGATTATATGAAATTCGCGGGCTGTTGTATAATTCGCAAATAATGGTTAGAGTCGGTTGAACGTGAGGAATGCATACAATTTCACGCGCCATAAAAATTAAAACGCACGTCTGAAGATAAATTAAGTTGATGTACGGAAAATATTAAGTTGCTGGATTTAATATTTCACGGTGGTATTTGGTTAGTTGTTACAGTTCTGGGGCGCTACTGGAAGGGATGCGTAGGGATTTACGTCTAATGGTGGCTTCTGGTTAGGCCCAAACACCTCGGCTCCTGTATGAAATAAATGTCATACTTTGCCAACGAACACGGTTATCGACGGTATAAATGAATAATGAAAAATGATAATGTATTATATGGACTCTTATTTACTAAAATAACAATTTCTATTTATGTAAAGCTGAGACACTTGCTCTGCGGCGTTTATGGAGTGTCGGAAATATTTATGATACTAATTTTATTCAACCTATTGTCAGAGGAAGTATTTACCAATCATGGCTAACTAAATGAAAAGGCAAGGTCAATTTTTAAACGCAACTACTTGAAAAAGATTCGGCGTTCAATTATGATCGTGTCTGGAAATAACGTTTGAGCTAGTAACGTCGTTTGAATTAAATTTAAGTAATTAACGACGTTTTACGAGAATACAAATATCCAAGGATTATTTGTTATCACAAGATGCAAAAAAGCCTCACTTTGCACACAAAAAAATAATTACTTTACTGAAGGTTCAGCTAACAGTTATAATTATCTCTATCCACCTAGATTTCCAAAAATAGCGAAACGAAGTGCTAATTGCCATATTACTTCATGCGAGTCCCAAATTCATTGCAAATTGATAACAATGGCTTGTGGTCTCAGTTTGTAGCAATTTATGTACTGAATTTTCTAATTTTTATTTCCATGTGCTATAGAAATTAATTTCAAGTCTTAATTAACAAGATTCAGTAGCATTTGGAAGAGCCTGGCAACAAAGGGCCCAGTTGTACAACTAAGTTTACATAAAAGGTTTTTAATCCAATGAGAGTTACGGTGTTGGTTTATATAAAATATGCCTCCAGCGCTTTATCTATTTTTACCATATTTTACCACTTTCATTACGATATTGACGACTTAAAACCATTTTAACTAAATTTTATTCTAGAATAAAGCATTCATTGCGTATATTGGATACATTAATTAATTAATAAGTAAACTTGGTTATAGTGTACCCAGAATCATAATTGTATGGCTATCAATGATCTATACTAGTGAAACACACTATTTTGTATAACAATAGAATGATTTTGCATTTATAGTGTTACGTCATTGCTGCCACTGTGATATAGATTTTTGCGAAATTTACATAGGCTTAAGATGATACAAATTCTTGGATGGTCACAGAAAACAAAACAATTGCTAAACGTTAGATTTCAATTCTGAACATTAAATTAGGACAATGCACTTTCATTTTATAAATTACGTGAAAGTATGAATTACTAAACTTAATGTGTCTAATTAGTATCAAAATTATTAATACATAATGCTGAGATAACTGTTGGAAACGTCAAAAAAAATTGGTCACACTCTGTATATTTGGGTCAACAAATAAACTAGTGAAATGTATTCCCATGAACTTTTCCAAACTCCCTCGTATATTATTATAAGTTTTTGATATGAACGAATAAGTTCAAAGGTATATTGGTTACATCGGCTCAATGTTATCAACATAAGTACTACGTTAATAACAAAGTATTACTTGATGTATTATTTTCCGAAATATATAACGTAGAGTTATTGAAACATACACCGCTTTGTATATAATTTCGTATTTAAATTGTGCACATAATTTTTAAACATTTGATTGGAAATACAGATTTTGTACTAGAATACATAAGCGACTATTAAATTCAACAACTTTATCATTAAAATTTAGTAGCGTTATGCACCTCATTTGTACTAAAAAACAAACTATACAAAATTTTGATGCCATCTGTATTTATATAAAATTTTTCTAGTGTTAATGCTTAGTGCAGCTATTTTACTCTATTATTATTATTATTATTATTATTTTCTTTCTTTAAAGGCGCCGACCGCTAGGGTCATTAGCCGTTTCTCGCGTATTACATTTAAACTATTGCTATGATACATGTGCACTCTTACATTATGATTTTGATTAGATTTTGTCATACTGCGATGTTGCTTTTGTAAATTCTACCGAGCTAGTAGCGTAGTAGTGACACGACCTACTTAGCATTCGTGAGGTAATGGGTTCGATTCCCGTTACCATCTACCTTGTATGAGGTTTTTTCAGGGGGGTTTCCTCATACACATGTAGCGGCATGGTCACTGCGTATTTGCACACCATGTGCGGCTGGTTAGGCGAATGCTGGGGTAGTATTTCCCCCCTTAGAACCCTAACTCAGTTACTTCCGATCCTATCCTGACCACACTCATCATTTATCTCACCATGCATATATACGTAATGAATGTATGTATGCTGGGAATCCACGATTGTGGCTGAAGGAGCTCGGAAAGCTCGAGCAGCCCGCCCTCCCCATCGGAGAGGGAATGGAATACGTGGCACTTTCCCTTTCCTTTCCTTAGAAATTTTAGTATTGGTTGTATAAATGCATGATTTAAGAAATTCTCTTTTATGTTTTGGTATTCTGAAGCATCGACAACCCAGGTCATTAGGCTGTGTATGAGATAGATTTATACTCTCATTTGGCTATTTCGTTTTATCAAATTTTCCCATATAGTCCAATTTGTGTTTGCAACGGGCGTAATGCCCTTTGATATTACTTTTGTTTGTTTTACCCGCTCCAAAGGATAAGATTTTAGTTCTTTAAACATTTTTATAATTTCAACATTATTGGAAAAAATTTAATATTATTATTGTGAAACTGACATGACTATTTTTTATTACGTCTTATTAAAACTGAATAGGTTGAATTCATAAAGGTATCATTTACTAGTTAAATTTTACTTCGCTTCCTAATTAATTTCGGTTTGCGTAAATGAATTTTAAGGTTTACGTTTACGAATTCCTTTCTTAATTTGTTGCTCAAAATTAAAATAAAGAAACGATCACTGTAATCATTAACCAAATTTATGCTCATTTCGATTTATTTATTTATCTGGATTCCTATTCAGTTGACTTCTTCTTACATTTATGTATTCAATATTTGTATAAGCTTTTAATATTAATAATCTTTAGCAATAAAAGTAAATCACACGCTATACTCACTTAATTAAATTCCAAATGTGAACGAAAATGCATCAATACGTTGTTTACAAATATATGCAAAAATCAAACCTATAATGTAAAACAAAATTCTTAAAACTAACATGTAATAGTATATAACATTACTAGCAAGGTAAAAAGGGTTTTATCGGCGGACCGAAGGATATAACTGGCGAGCCGAAGTTACCTTCTGGAGGCAGTAAAATCCGTTACCTTGCGTATATTGTTATATAATTTATTTGTTACTCAATACCTCATTACGTTTGAAATCATTACTCTGACAACGACGCTTATTGTTTATTTTGCTAATACAATGTGAACAAGGTACGATCGTCTCTAACTTGTAAAAAATCAACGATTTTCGTCTCTAACCTGTAAATTTTTAACTAGTAGCTAGCTTGTTAAGATTGCCTTTCTACGGCAATAAGCTGATTTGATAAATTGACATTTACAAATGACTAACAAATGAAATCTTTATCGGAAATAAACGTATTGTTTTTCGTTTAATTGTGATAGTCAAATGTAAAGTTTCGGGAAAATTCTAATTACAAACTGCAAGCGAGCTACGGAAGACCATACTTTCATTATCAATGTTTTTTAGTTATACTTTATATATCGATCTACTAATTGGGTCGATTGTCTTATTTTACATTTATCACTCGCTATCAAAACATCAACTTTCAACACGCACTTAAAACACTATTGTAAACTATTACGCAATCTTTTTATTATCGCCAAATTGACAACATTTGCACTTTTAACTCTTTTTAGTTTTTTCTCGCGTTAGTAAGGAAAATATCACTTATATTTCTTAACACAATACTAATTGAATTTTCATTATAATTTCACAATATTAATTCCAGCATAAACCAAGCTGCAGCAATCGCTTTTCAACCAACTCCGATTGCTTACTAGAGGCAACCCTTCTTGACCGCTTACTTAACGGGACTACTTTAAAAACTGCACATCATTATCATGACAGCGTCTCATCCCTTCCAACACATTAATACACTTACATATTTTCAAATTGAATATACTGTGCTAGTCAAAAGTCCCCTCCCCCCCTTGTATCTTTTGAACGGTTTTACTTATACTAATGAAATTTGGAGAGTGAATATAAACGGATATAAGCTTCTCAACTAGTCATGACAAGTGGCGTAACAGTCATATATGACGTCACAGGGCCACAGTGACCAATAATTTTAAATAGTACCTTATGGCAAGTGACATCTCGTTTGAAAGGTATTAAAATTACCTATTCAGTCATACTAATTTTGTTAGGGTTTAGGTTGATTTTGATAGAAAAATTAAATCAATACTAAAATTATAGTTTGGCATTTAATTAATCAAGATTGTAAGGTCTGCCTCTGGTTAATTGTCAAAAAAGTTGACGTTTTTTAATTCTGTCGTTGTTTTTACTTTGATAAGTTTTTATACCTTGACTATTCAGTTTAATTATTCTTTAACGCGACGTTTAAGTGTCTACATAGACAAAATGGTACGTACGGTAGCCGAAAAAGTAGCAGCTATCTTAATAATTGGTGAATGTAGAAGCAATTTCCATGCAGCGGAACGTCTTTTTAATGAGAGGTACCCCGATCGCCCTATATCGAGGACTTATTTGAGGGAACTTCTTCAGTTGCGTCTATCTGTGAAGTCAGTCAAAGGACAGTACATAGGGTGTTGGCTAAAAACAAATTTCATCCATACAAATTTAAAATGGTGCACCAACTTTCAGATGATGACCCCGACCGAAGATTAGAATTCTGTGAAAATATGTCCAATCAAATTATCCAACACCCAGACTACATAAAATCAATTTGTTCTAGTGACGAAAGTACTTTCTTCCTCAATGGAAACGTTAACACACAAAATGTGAGATATTGGACTGACACAAATCCTCAAATCTTTCGTGAAAAACATACTCAATTTCCAGTAAAAGTAAATGCTTTGGGCAGGTATTTTGGGAAACCACATAGTTGGACCTGTTTTTCTCAATGCTAACTTAACCGGTGAAGTGTATCTGGAGATATTACAAAACGCAATTGAACCGCTAATTCATGAAATTTTGGAAGATAATCTAGATGAATTCGGCAACTTGGAAATAACGTTCCAACAAGATGGTGCTCTTGCACACTATTATGGTGCAGTAAGACGTTACTTGGATGTAGAATATCGCGGCAGATGGATTGGACGACGAGGTCCGATAGAATGGCCAGCTCGGTCACCAGACCTGACACCATTAGATTTTTTTCTGTGGGGGTACTTAAAATCTAAGGTTTACGCTACAGCACCTGGCAGTATGCACATTTTGAAACAAAGAATTGTTGAAGAATGTAGACCAATTTCCGCAGACACATATGAACTAGTACCTAAACCTAAACCCCAACAAAATTAGTATTACTGAATAGATAATTTTAATACCTTACAAACGAGATGTCACTTGCCATAAGGTACTATTTAAAATTATTGGTCACTGTGGCCCTATGACGTCATATATCCTATTACGTCACTTGTCATGACTAGTTGAGAAGTTTATACCCGTTATAGCCATCCTCCAAATTTCATTAGTATAATTAAAACCGTTCAAAAGATACAAGGGGGGGGGACTTTTGACTAGCACTGTATAGGTAACTTATTGAAATAAACTCAAGCTTTTCATCTTAATATTTATGACATTCAAATACAAATAAACAATAACCATTTCTTTATCCAGAAATATATATATATATATATATATATATATATATATATATCTAATCTAGTATAATTTAGCGCGAGCTTTTAATTTTCTTTAAAGCTCCCGTTATATGTTATATATTATATCACGTCTTCTAGATTCACGGTTTGTTTAATAGCAACGAGCAACGTATTTGGGGCAATACTTTAATATATGCGTTGTTGTTAGAGTTTAGTTGTAGCCTATATACTTGGATTGTCACCGGGTGTGAACATTTTATGTAAATTACGCCAGATAACCTTTTTCTCCTCGTCTTTCCAAATTTTAGATTTAAAAGTCAAAAGATTTAAAATGTTTTGTAAGGGTTAATGTATTGAGTATTGAAGTTGTTTAAAAGTTTCTTTGGTGTTTGAGATGTTTAGAATATGGTATTTAAAATTTCAGAAAATACATTAAATTAAACGTAATTTGAGAGACGTAGGATGTGGGTATAAAGTTGTTTTGTTGTTGCTGTTTGAGGATGGCAGAGTTTTTTACAAGTTTTACAAGTTTGGAATTTCAATTCTGTAAAGGAGTATAGGTTTTTTTATTCGTTGTCACTAATAATGTTAATTCAAGATTTAATTACGTTTCATTCACAGGTGATACTTGCGTTACAATCAGATTAGAATCTTTCGCATTGAATTTAAAATGGATTTCTTTGTTAGAATTTAATTGAAATCGTAAATATCATACACATTTTTCCAAAGTTTGAAATTAAAACGCAATTTGTTATGAAGTGTAATTAAAATAGTCTGGAAAAAACAAGACAAAATTCTAAATTGTTTGTATTGTTTCTGTAAACATCCATTGTGACACATTTGAGAAATGGTTCCAGGAATCTCTCGTTGTAAAGCATACCGATTCGTGTTTAGTTAAGAATTGTCTTTATAGGAGAAGGCAATATTTATCTGAACTACCACTTCTCCTAAGCAAGTTAAGTACATGTGTACCGTAAATTGAAACCACGGGCGAGGTATCTTCGTTTTTAGCGCGGCTGAAAATTGAATTTAATAAGCCATATGATTAGTTGTTGGCGAAACTGAGGTATTTTTGGGTGTGTCTTCAGTGTTGGTTTTGATTTGGTTGACTGTAGTTTGGGGACAGAAGGTAGTGACACTGAATTTGCCGACGACGTACCTGGACCTCACGGATATATCGTGGGCAGCGTCTCTCTTTCTCCTTTGTGCGTGTTTTATTGGAGGTTCACCAGGCCGGGGAAGTACTTCTTGATTGGCAGAATTTTAGATCGCTGTTGCGGAATTAATATGTTTTTATCGCCGAGGAAGCAGGTCATGCCCAGATAGTTTTCGCTGTAGCATAGAGGAGAAAGTTCAATGAGTATTTCTCGAAGGTAATCTAACATTATATGTTTATGGTGTCTGTGTTTATTATACAATCGTCAGTGTTTTGTTAAATTTTACAGCAATACGTAGGTGAACGTAGTCGTTTTGGGTTGAATTGTTAGTCCATGGATGTTATTTTAATTAAGTTTGACGAATTACTGTCATCTGCGCTTTTAATACTTTAAGTTTGATTATTTGGTTTTACTGGAGGTTGATGTGTATAAAAATTTCACGCTGTAGAATTAATAACTTTGATTGAACAATTTGTTTTTTGTAAATGTTTTGAGTTTTAACAGTATTTCGGTAACAGTAACTTAAAAATTAATGTAAAATTATAGGGCATAACTTGCAAGTTAGAACCGATTTAAGAAATAGGGGTAGTACATGCTACCCTAACCCAAATTTTAAGAGAAGTGGTTCATAAATGGGTGCGGCTTACGTTTATTTACATGTATCACCTTTGTGTTTATTTAATACATGGTTAATTAATTGGATTTGTTAGTATTGTTTGTAATCTTCTCCCGAACAGCGAAAGCATTAATTAACTAAAGTTAGTATCTTAAAAATTTAAAGATAAGAGATTTTATTAAAGGTTAATTTTATTGATTCGATATGAAAGCGACCTGATGGAAGTTACTGATATGAGGTATTTAGTTTCGTGCAGTTTTTTATTATTAAATAGTTTTTAACATAACAAACTAGAGAATTTCGAACGACGTGTGTTTAGTTTATGTTTAACTATTTTTGAGTGGAACTGATGATAGAATTATAATCAGCATATGGATTTTGACTTCAGTAAATAGCGAAATATTTAGCGTTTGTGTTTTGTGAATTTTGTTTACAAGAGTGGGTTGTAAAATAACGCAAAATTAGGTTAATGAAAGCCACTGAACCCCAACAGTTGATTCGCTCGCATGCATTATTATTATTTGAAGGCGTGAGAATATTTTGAGATTTGTTGTAGAGCCAGAGTTCTCGGAGCTTCACTTACGTGCAGCTGGAGGTAGCTAGCGTAAATCCAAGTGAGACTCTTGCCTGTTTGAGGCTGATTTACCTACGTATGCCCAGGTGTATTCTTACCGATTTTATTTTAACAACTGTCCCCCTTTACATCACTTTATCACGATTGCAACGCAATCTTATTGATATTGATGACTTTCGACAATGAGACAAACCACCTTTAGTATTTAAAATTCAGAAACACGCCCACGGCCCTCTGTCCCACCGAGCTAGACCGGTGCACTTTTATTATCTGTTACCCTCCGTGCTAATTTAATTTTCAACTGTACTAAGATGTGTCCGTTCATGTTAGTAGATATGATGATGTGATATTACTATATCCGATGCGTAGTCTTTTTATTGCTGTTCTGGCTTGTCTAGTCAATTCATTTGGTAACTTACATTTATTTACGTGTTTTTGACTTGGACAGTTTGTGTTGGGTGTTATTCCATGGTTCCTGCCATTTTATGCATATTTTATGGGGCATACCAATATAGTTTTGTTATTTTTTAAGTTTGAGATGTCTTTTATCTTGTGAATTTTTTTGTATTACAGGATTTTGAGAGGTGTATGTATTTATCTCTAGTAGTGCTGACATCAAATCTGTGCATATTATGCAATGTCCCTTCTTACAGTATGTAGTTCTGTAGCATATATATATATATATATATATATATATATATATATATATATATATATATATATACAGGGTGTCCAGTTTAAGATGAAATGCATGGGGATATTGGAAACCGTTAGAGATACGAAGATGGTTAAATGGAGAAAAAGTTGCGTCATTATATGCCCAAGAAGTAACCATGATTACATGTCAAAAAATCCCTTCCATTTACTAGACACAGGGTGATAACTGAAAATATGCGTTTTCTAAAAATCGCTATATCTTGTTTCTTGCAAGAGATACATCCACGATTTTTGCAGGATGGGGGTAACAGGTAGCGAGGATTTCAAAAATGATTTTGAAAAAAATCTAGGCCTACTAGATTTTGAGATAATGCACGCAACTTTCGATTTTCTTATGGACGCCATATTGGATTTTTGCATTTTTGAATTCTTCATAAAAAATGCTTTTCAACCATATATCATATGTTTATAATCTGCCAATGAGAAAGTGTCAAATTACACAATTAAATTTATATCAAAGCAACCTTGACATATTATGTATTTTAATTAAATGAAAATTAATCTACAAATTAAACTAACTGTTGAGAACAATATTATTGCTTATTAACATAAATCATAATAATAAAAGTGACAAAAACAACAAAAATAAAATTTAATATTATAATGAATTTTACTATTAATTAATCAAATGCTCGAATAAACCTTCATTCTCCTGCAAACACCATCTGCATCGAGTTAGCACTGCATCACAAGAGTTCCTTATCATCTCGCATTTTGAATTCTTCATAAAAATGCTTTTCAACCATATATCAGATGTTTATAATCTGCCAATGAGAAAGTGTCAAATTACACAATTAAATTTATATCAAACTAGGCCTTTGCCAATCAACCATCTATTCAATTATTGCAAGAGAATGGAGGTTTATTCGAGCATTTGATTAATTAATAGTAAAATTCAGTATAATATTAAATTTTATTTTTTGTTGTATTTTGTCACCTTTATTATTATGATTTATGTTAATAATCAATAATATTGTTCTCAATAGTTAGTTTAATTTGTAGATTAATTTTCATTTAATTAAAATACATAATATGTCAAGGTTGCTTTGATATAAATTTAATTGTGTAATTTGACACTTTCTCATTGGCAGATTATAAACATATGATATATGGTTGAAAAGCATTTTTTATGAAGAATTCAAAAATGCAAAAATGCAATATGGCGTCTATAATAAAATCGAAATTTGCGTGCATTATCTCAAAATCTAGTAGGCCTAGATTTTTTTTAAAATCATTTTTGAAATCCTCGCTACCTGTTACCCCCATCCTGCAAAAATCGTGGATGTATCTCTTGCAAGAAACAAGTAATAGGGATTTTTAGAAAACGCATATTTTCAGTTATCACCCTGTGTCTAGTAAATGGAAGGGATTTTTTGACATGTAACCATGGTTACTTCTTGGGCATATAATGACGCAACTTTTTCTCCATTTAACCATCTTCGTATCTCTAACGGTTTCCAATATCCCCATGCATTTCATCTTAAACTGGACACCCTGTATATATATATATATATATATATATATATATATATATATATATATATATATATATATATATGTATATGTTATTGTATTTTTCTAGTTTCCATTTGAAGGATGTGCCATCTACAAAGAATGTATATCCTGTTCCAGACGAGCTTTTAGAACCGTCTGTAAATATTAATAAAGGACTTGTATATTTTTGTACTATTTGATTAAATTTGTTTTTAGTTAATTTTGGATTTGTGCTATATTTGTTAAAAAATGTTAGGTCTAGCTGTGTTACGAATTCAGATATTTGCGATGGTGGAATGTTACAGAATGCAACGTGTGCTACTTGTAAAGTTGGTATTGACGAAGAGTTTCTATACTCTTTGGTACGAACGCATAGTGGACGCTTAACTTTTATGCATATCGTTGGATGCGTTGCTCATCACTAAAAATGTCGGTGTTTGTATGTTGTGATTTAGAGCTTACATTTATTTCGTATTTTAGGACGAAGTTTTGTCTGGGGTACGATAATGGCATAATACCTGATTGTAAATGCACCAGTAATGTATCGAAGTGCATTGTATTGGATAGACTCTAACACGCTTAATCTTGATGGTCTTACCACCCCGTAAATACAACTGTAATCTATTCGAGATAGAACTAAAATTTTATACATGTTTGCAAGTGTCTCGCGGTGTAAACACCAGCTGATGTTAGATATGCATTTTATGACATTCAACGCTTTCGTGGTTTTTATAACGTTTTCATTTATTTGCGTTCTGTATGACAAATAACTGTCGAAGTGGGCCTAAAAATTTTACTATTTAATTCTGTTACTTTTCGAACATAGTTTTGGTCCTCTGTTAGGAGTACGAAGTCTACAGAAATGTACGAAGAAGGTTTTATCGTTTGAAAACTGGTACCCAGATGATTTTACGCATTAGTTTTGTTAATTGCGGGTTGAAGTTGGAGCTCGATAGACGCAATTGTTTTCCCTGCAAGTGTGTGATATTTTGACAATGAGTTTCCTATCTTTACCACAAGAGATCTGTTTTCTAACAAAGATTTAATGAATTTTGGTAATTGTCCTCAAGTCCCCAGTCATGAAATTGTCTCAAGATCCCATATTTCCAGGTTGTATCATACGCTGTTTGTAAGTCAGAGAAAACTCCGACTACGTGTGGTCTATCGGAAAAAGCATTTTGAATTGTATTTTCTAAACGTACTACATGATCAACTGTAGAGTGTCGTTTCTTGGAGCTAGCTTGATAACGTACTAGTAAACCTTTTGATTCTACGAACCATACCAGTCTGTTATTTACAATTTTCTCCATTAATTTGTCAATACAAGATGTTATAGATATCGGTCGGCAGCTATTTATGTCGTGGCGAGGTTTACTTTATTTCAGGGCAGGGATAATGGTAGTACCTTTCTTCCAAATATTATTAAGAAGGGCTAGTATTTTGACTTTCCCTGATACGGGAAGACTTTTAATAAATTCAAATGAATATTATCTTTGCCAGGAGGTGAGCTTCTTGAACATTTAAGGGCGTTATCTAATTCTTGTAGGGTAAATTTGAAGTGGACTTTGTAGCAATTGCTTTTGTTCCAAATATGATTTGTTATAATTACTATTTGCGCTAACACTTTCATAATGGTTAGCAAAAAACTTTTTCATGACAAGTCTGCCATTGATTTCTAATTTAGGAGTAAATAGTGTATATAGTGTTAAAGAGTGTTTTTATTTTACTCTATACCTCTTTAATTGGAATGTTTACAGTGATATGGTTAGTATACTCTTCCCATGACCTCCTCTATCTTTGTCTAATTACATATATACAGCTTGCTCGAGCCTTTTTAAATAATACCAAGTTTTCTCGAGTTGGATGTTTTTTAAAATTGCTCAGGATACGTTTTTTAATTCTGATTTTATCTTCAATGTCTTTGTTCCACCAAGGAACTGATCGTGAATTTATCATACCTTTCGTTTGTTGAACGGTGATTTGGGCTGCCTTTAGGATGATTTCTGTGATACCCATGTTTTCTGTTAGTTTTGGTGTAGAGTACAGTGCTTCATATGTAAAGCAGCTTGCTGTTTTTAATTACCAACGCTTTGAGATAGGTTGTTCGTGTAGAGTGCCAGTCGATATGTACATTGCGAAATGATCACTTCCATAGGGACCGTCTGATGGTTTCCATCTAGGTCGTGATGCCAACGATGGTGAACATAAAGCTAGATCTAAGCATCCCTATGCGAAGACCCCATAAAGCGTTGTGGGAGTTAAAATCTAGCAAAAAACTAGCAAAACGATTTTGGTAATTGATCTACAACCTCGTGTAATTATTTTACTGTCCAGGATCTTTTAGGAAGAGAGAAATTGCAAATGGTTAGTGGTTCTGGGATATATACTTGAATTGCAATGGCTTGGAGTGCGGTTTTAAATACTATATTTCTACAGGAAACGTTCTTGTTGTTTAAAAAAGCCCCCCCCCCTCCATGGGCACGGTAGTATCATTACGTTCGACGTTCGATTTCATATCTTCTCTAATTAAAGCACTCTTCAGACTTGAAGTGAGTTCCCTGAAGACATACGGTTAATGGGTCGAGTGTACAAAGCATTAATTGTAACTCAGGTAGGTGTTGTAATACGCCGTTGCAATTCCATTGTATAACCTTATTCACTTTATTTTGGTTTTTGTTTAGACTATAACAATACTCAATAGACATATATTTCAATGAAATACAACACTACCATATTAGACAGAGAATACTGTAAATACGTCGAAACACACAGATAGAGTAAATAATATAAATTCTGTATAATAGACTAGATCGAATATAACATTCCTAATAATGCTGTTAAGTTATCATTGTGTCTTTGAAGCTCCAGGGCTTGGGCTGCTAGGCACGTTTCTTCTCCCAACCTGGTTTAACTTTGTATTTTCTTTTCGCGCCTGTTTACAACAAGTTCTGGACTTTCGGTAATTTCCAATGGAGAAGAAGGAGGAAGATCTCTTTTTGGAATTTCTAGACGTCCTTCGATAACTTCCATTTGCACAACTGGTTGTTCATTTTCTGTTTGGTTTTCTGAATTATTGTCTCCAGCTTCCTGATCCGTCATTGTTAGTGAAACATGCCCTGTTGAAGAGATTGATGATGGCTCGAGAATATTTGATACGTGAAGCTTAATACTATTGTTTATAAGTTTATCCAGTTCTGGGACGAGGGTTTTGATTACGGCGTATACGACGTTAACGTTGAAAGTAGCCGTTATCGTAGCGTACGGGTTCTCTACAGATACATATTGGTGTTCTATTACAATTTATAGCCAAAGAATTGATATTTCAGACAACGAAAAGGCATTGGAATATATGGACGTACTTTAAGTGGATACGTTGTGGTAGATTTGGTGTCTCAATGAATATGCCGTTCGTTTAGATTTAATGCACCGGACGTCTATCATCTTACTGATCATTAATCTCTCAATCATGGAATTTAAACAATCAGGACAATATATTACTCTCTTACTGTGGTTCAGTGTACCATGAGGTGTAACCTAAACATTCATATCACATAATCGATTTACGTTCAACAATTTTTTAGAATGTAAATTTGGAACAGTTACCACTAATTAAATTTCTTTAATTTTGTTAATTGACGATCTAACGATTTTGCAATTAAGAAAGGCGACATCTTTGAAAAGTCACCTTCTACATTCTCAATAAGAAGAAACCGGATGTTACATATGTATTATATTAGTTGTTTTCTTCTTGGTATTATTATTATCATTGTTATTATTATTAATATTACTATGATTATCTCTCTTTGGGCACAGGAGAATATCCTGATCATAAGGCATAGAGCGACTATTAACCAAGCCCTATCCTGTCTCTATTATTAGTTGAGTGTTTGCCTGACTAATAATATAACTGGTGCTAATATCATTTTCTTTTGGTCCCACGCTTGTTTCTCAAGTTTCTTCGGCTAGAAGTAAGTATTTTTTAATTTTTTAGATCTGTTTGGCCTGGAGGTTATTTCTATTTGGTATGGCCACATCGATGAAATAAGTATTTTTGTTCTTGTTTGTCTATTATCGTTATGTCCGTTCTATTATGTGCTACGGTTGTAACTGTGGCAATATTGCGATCCCAATATAGTTTATAGTTATCGTTGTCTAGTACTAGTGGAGATGTATGTTTAAAGTAAAGTGTGGATTATTTTACATACATTATCGTATCCTTTCGTGTATTGTTTTTGTGTTAAGATCCTGCATCAACTAGTGATGTAATCTATGGTCTCTATTCGTTTATTATATATTCTGCAATTATCTGACGGGTTTTGCTGTTTCAGTATGTGCTTTTTATAGTACCTAGTGTTAATAATGCCTTCGGTTTCCGCATATAATTGTCCAGATGAATTGTCCAGATTTTAGCCATTGATTCGATGCTTGTTTTATCTATGTGCGTTTGTATGAGACTATATACGTTTTCCATGTAATTATTTGTTTTTCCTCATTTCTATTTTCTGTTAATTTGTTGTTATATGGTGAGTTAAATCTATATAAAATGGAGTTGATTTTTCATAGGGTCCACGAACATGCTTTATCGTTAACGACAGATGCACTACCACTTCTCATTTTTGTATCGGATCCTTCCATGAAAATAACGGTATAATTTGAAAACCGCGCAGTTGTTTGTTAAAAGTGTGCGCGATACTGTTCAGGAGACGTATCTGCTTTTTGAAATTTGTTTAGTCTTCCGGCGTGACTGGTTTGGGGGAGAGTCTAAATCCTCTATCAATTGTTTCCGGGAGATCAAAGTTCCTTTCTTTAGGGTAACTCCCATCTTCAAGTTCTGGCTGGTTTCTTGTTGAATTGTCTTCATGTCTGTGGTTATTATTAAATAATACTTTGAAGTTTCTATGACCCAGTTGGGTGCGAATGTTACATATGTATGATATTAGTTGTTTTCTTCTTGGTATTATTATTATTATCATTGTTATTATTATTAATATTATTATGATTATCTCTCTTTGGGCACAGGAAAATATACTGGTCATAAGACATAGAGCGGGTATTATCCACGCGCTATCCTGTCTCTATTATTGGTTGAGTGTTTGTCTGACTATGATAATATAACTGGTACAATTATCGTCTTCTTCTGGTCCCATGTTTGTTTTTCTAGTTTCCTCGGCTAGAGGTAAGTATTATTTAACTTTTTCAATATGTTTGGCCTGGAGGTTATTTCTATTTGGTATGGCCACATCGATGAGATAAGCATTTTTGTTCTTGTTTGCCTATTATCGTTATGTCCGGTCTATTATGTGCTACGGTTGTAACTGTGGCAACGTTGCGATCCCAATATAGTTTATAGTTATCGTTGTCTAGTACTAGTGGAAATGTATGTTTATAATAAAGTGTGTGAATGGCAATAAGTGCGTGTCCTAATGCTAGGTGTTGGTGGATTATTTTACATACATTATCGTGTCTTTTGGTGTATGGTTTTGGTGCTAAGATCCTGTGTCAACTAGTGATGTAATCTACGGTCTCTATTTGTTCATTATGTATTCTGCAATTATCTGAGGGGATTTGTTGTTTCAGTATGTGATTTCTATAGTACCTGGTGGTAATAATGCCTTCGGTTTCCATGTATAGTTGTCCAGATGAATTGTTCAGATTTTAGCCATTCATTCGATGCTTGTTTATCTATGTGTGTTTGTATGAGACTGTATATACGTTTTTATTTGTTTTTCCCTATTTCTATTTTCTGTTAATTTGTTGTTATATGGTCAGTTAAATCTATATGTCGGTTACTGAGGCAGAGAGGTGTGAGTGAATCATCTATTTGTATGACTGTTTGGGGAAGGTTGCTATAAGTTCTTGAGAGGAAGTAATCTTTAAGGTTTTTTATTTGTTCATAGTGAATGTTTTTAATATCAATGTATGCTATTCCTCCTTCTATTCGTGATAGAGTGAATCTTTCTGTAGATGACTGTATTTGACATATCTGATATTTCGTGACTGTTGTCCGTATGATTCTGTTTAGGCCATCAAGTTCAGTGTTTAACCATTTTATGATCCCCAATGAGTAGGTTAGTAGTGGTAAGGCATATGAATTTATTGCTATTGCTTTACTTTTAGCATTGAGTTGGGTATTGAGTATTTTTTTCAGTCGCATTAGCAATTTGGTTTCTATTTTATTTCTGTGTGGTTGAGAAGATGTGTTTGATGTGAACCTAAATATATATTTCATTTGTTTGTAGTCCTTCTATTATGCTATCAATAGTGTTGTAGCCTTGGTGTATTTGCATTTTGCCTTTTCGTATAGAGCTTGTCTTGCATTTAACAATACCAGAATTCATCCTTATATCATTGCTGAAGTTATTTGTAGCTTCTAAGAGCGTTTTTAATTGTTTTTCTGCACTAACGTATATGTTTAAATTGTCCATGAATAAAGATGGTTGATTGGTGTACTGTGTTGTTCATTATGCTTGGTTTTGTAGCCTAACTTTGTGTTTTTTGACATGGTTGTTAGTGGATTAAGTGCGATGCTGAACTACAGCGCACTTAATGAGTCGCCTTGAAATATTCCTCGTTTGATTTGTATTTGGTTTGATGCAATTGTATCAAGTGTGTATTATCCAGATATGAGGTACACTATCGAACGTTTTTTGATTATTATTATTATCATTGTTATCATTAATATTGTTAATGTTATTTGACTCTATATATATATATATATATATATATATATATATATATATATCAAAACGTTTCTATTCATTTTCTTACATTGCAGATATCTCTAAAAGAGTTAATAAAATTCTCATTGGTTTTAAAGTAAACAATGTAACGATTTTCAAATAATTACATTTTAACCGTCCGTAAATTGCTTTCTAAATTAAAAGACACTACTAATAATACCCTTTCCAACATTGTTTATTCAATACCTTGCCGCGATTGTGATAGTAATTATATAGGACAAACGTAAAACGTAACACAAAATCATGCATGTTGACTGAACTTGTCCGGTAAAAAAGACCATCTTTTTAACTATGATAATGTAACAATAATTGATAAAGGAAAAAAATTTTCACAACAGATTATTTGTAGAAATGGCTCACATATCTAGATAACCTAATGTTACGAGTAAAAGAATAGTTATTGATAATCTAAGTAATAGTTATACTTATCTACTACATTTTGATAAAATTCATAGAATTTTTTAAAATGTTTATAATAACTATTGATATTGCTTTATTGTCATAAAATTAATCATCCACTGAGCGGAGCAATAAAAATTACATCTGCTAAACACAACGAAAGGTGTGTAATGAAAATTACAATTAAATAAAAAATTTTTGGCACTTTTCATTGAGTTCTGTCGATTATAATTGCTAATTTTTATTGTACCTAATATCTGGAGTTTTTAGAGATATGAATATGAAATTTGGAAGGTATATATTTCAATAAATGATGCATTTGTTTTGATTACTTTTAACGAGTTTGAGCTTCCGGTTTAACCGTAATTAATGTGAACTTTAAATTTTTTAATGACACCTCGTATATTAATTTAAATTTGTATAGAGCATTTTATTCCGATTTCAAACATATGAGTATCGCTATATTTCATTTCAAAGCGGACTGAGATATTAACAAAAATAGTACGTCTGGAGACAAAATCAAATTAGATCTAGTAGTCCATGAAACAAACGCAAGAACCACATTATAACACAATTGAAAGTTATGTAAATAAAACAACAAAATTAAACCAGAGTACTACACAAAGTGGAAATAAATTTAACGTATTAAATGTTCAAACTGTGCACCGTTTACTTTTTAACAGTAAGCTATTCTGTTTGTAAATTCCCTTGTTACATTGGCTATTGCTAATAAACTTTTGATTTCAAATAACCCCATAGAAAATAGTTTAAAGGTGTCAAATTGGGGGATCGTGCAGGCCATCCAATGGTGCCTCTTCTTCCAATCCATTTTTGGGAAAATGTCTTATGTAAGTGATCTCGAACAACGCGAGCGTAATGGAGTGGTGCCCTGGCCTGTTGAAACCAGGTAGTATTTGGAAGTTATCGATTTTCCTCTAACGCCGGAATCACGTGAGTAACTAAAATTCCTAAATACCTATTGACATTTAAAGTGTCTTCTAAAAAGAAGGGTCCAATAAATCTATTTTTATAAATATCGGCCCAAACGTTCAATTTTTGGACACGTTACGTATGAGCCTCTTGCACCCAGTAAGGGTTAGTTTGTGACCAGTAGCGGCAGTTATGTCGAATAACTGTACCATTTAAACAAAACGTAGCCTCGTCTGAAAACACTATATTTCTTATACAATTATTGTCACGATTGCAAATATCCATGACTGTTTCACAAAATTCTAACCGTCTGTCGAAATCGTCGGACAGTTCTTGAACAAGACATTTTGTGTATGGATGGTATTCTTCTTTTTTTAATATTCTGCCAACTGAACGACGGCTAATTTCGTAATTATTAGCGTGTTCATTAGCAGACAAATGATGACTTTCTTCTAAAGATACCGCAATATTTTAAGCTACTTCGTCGTTTGTAGCAGTTTTTCATAGTCCACTTTTTGGTAAATTATCGACTGTGCCACTTCTATTCTATCTTTGTAAAGTTATTATAACAACTGAACGTGATATTTGTCGACCATTAAAAAGATTACAAACTTCTTGATACGTTCTTTTTCTGTCATCATCACTAATATTTCTATTCTTTCTCTTTCATTTAATTCGGGCATATTGCGTTTTAGTTAAAACAATGCTTACTTAATTTGACAACTACTGTCACTGGTACATTACGTTTTATAAACTACTAGATCTAATTTGATTTTGTCTCCAGAAGAATGCGTTTTTGTTAATATCAACCAGCTTTGAAATAAAATATAGCGAAACCCACATGTTTGAAATCGTAATAAAATACTCTATACAAATTTAAATAAATATACAGGGCGTGTCATTAAAAAATTGAAAGTCGGTTAAACCGGAAGTTCAAAATAGTTAAAAATAATCAAAACCAATGCATAATTTATTGCAATATTCTCTTCCAAATTTCATATTACTATCTCTAAAAATTCCAAAGATATTTACTTGGTTCCACACATTTGCCCATCACTGTATGTACTATATATATATATATATATATATATATATATATATATATATATATATATATATATATATATATATATATATATATATATATATATATATATATATATATCCACTGGGCTACCAGGTAGTCTAACCTACGTTTAATTGGATAAACTTTCTTTTCTGCAAACTTGAGTAAATTTTCAGACCATTCAAATTCTCATATCTTGATATAATTCGAATATGCTTTGGCCGAACCACATCTTTGCTCATTTCTCTTCCTTCTTGATACTATTTTTACCACTCAAGCATTGACAGTCATGTAAATTTCCGGTAGTTGATATCCCTCGGGGATGTAGAGGTCCAGAGTTTCCACTACTATAATTAAGCGCTTAATTAGAGTAATTATTAATTTTGCAGGCTGTCTAACGTTAATGCTCAAATTAAGCCGCCCCTCTTTAAATATACTGAAAGACATGAGATCATAATCATAATAATTCCACCTATTAAATAAATACAAATATACCCATATGTCAAACTTTGTTAAATAATAATTATATACAAAAACGTAAGCGGCCTCAAAAAGTACTTTTCATTTATTTTAAAGAATTAGTGGCGAGTTTAGTCATAATAAATTATAGCAGTAGCCTTTTAATGCAAACAAATAAAGACCACTGACCATTAATGTCAACTAGGTGTAAAAACGTATACTTCTTGAACATTAACGAATAAAATGAACAGTTGGTGAGATTTTACCTGTGAAACGTGATTAAGGAAAAGAAACACTGTTAACGATACAAAAATAAGTGTGTGGTCAAGAAAGTTACCAATAGGTAAAAAGTCAAAAAGAACAAACCTGCAGTTATATCACCACTCTAGGAAAGCTTTGTTTTTGAATTCTCGTTGCGTCGGGCTCTAGAATACATTTCGGCATGCGGAGCAAAAGTGACCAACAGCTGTGCGGTTTTTCATATTTTGCGCATTTTGGATTACGGCGTCTGGTGTATATCCATTTTACCTAAAAAGTAATACAGTACGTCACTACACTATCTAGATGCAATTAATAAAAGTAGCAATTAATTCTTCTCATTTGTTTGCAATTAACCCAAAAAGCTAGGACCACACGACCAACACAGTTTTCAAATTTGTTCAAGTAAACTAGTATCGACAAATAGAGCTATTAATTTGAAGTTTCTTACGTACATGAAAAACACTGAAGCTGATCGACGTACTAGAAATTCTATTTGAATAAAAAAAAATTCTTATATAAATTGAGACTTTTAACCAAGATTGTCGACTGGGATGCTGCAGACTAAACAAAAATCGTGAAAAACATATACACGTAGTTTCAATTTGATTATCAAACTCAAAATGAACAAAAATGGTAAAAATTAGAAATCTATAACAATTTAGGAATATGCTAGCAATGTGCGTTAAATATGAATGGAGCAAATGGCCAGATGGTCAAGTAATCGGATTGGTAATGCAAAGAATGATAGTTGTAACTCCCGACCAGAGAGCATGTATGCTTTAAAATGGCGTACTTATTCAAAATTTTGTATAAGATTTGAACATTAGAATCTACTTAGAAATGTAATTAAAAATTATTATTAATTTTATTAAATACATAAATAAAAAGTTTACCTCGAGTAGGATTTGAACCTACGACCTGTACTTTGCTAGAGTACTGCGCTAACCAACGGCGCCACCAAGGTTCAAGCACCAATCGATGTAAATTTTGTCTTATGTATGTAGAACTGATGTGAAAAAAACTTATAATAATTACTTAGAAATGTATTTTGATTTTTTGTTTTAAATACAAGACATTGTTACATTAATATTTGAAAGTGCATCTTAACAAACAGTGAAAAATCCTTAAGAAACTTATTGTATTTTTGTTTTAGACTGTTGAAGCTTTATTATGTAATTATGTAAATCCGCTAGTACCTTTGGGGTATATACAGTGTGTACATCAAGTATGGAATAAATTCAATTAAAAATCAAGTGTTTCTTTTTTGGAAAAACGCTCGAACACGTCGATTCTTATTTTTTGTTGCTGTTCTTTTCATTGTAAATGCATGTATACAGGGTGACCCAAAAAGAAGTTACAACCATCAACATCATTTTTTCAAATAGACACACGTATTTTATTTTATTTTATTTTTGAATTCTGCATCGAATTCTAAGTATATTTTATGTAGCATGTCCTATACCTAAACTCAACAGTTATCGAGAAATGATGATTTATTTGGTAGGTTTGTTTAACTATTTCCATAGAAATGGTATTTTTAACACAAAATTGCAATAATATTGACGTTCGCATGTTTGTGAATTTTGAATTGACTTAAAGAAGGTTTAATTTCAATTGAGAGTTATATTAGGTACAATGCGTTTATCCATAACACAAAGAATTGAAATTCTTATGATGATTGGATATGGTAATAGAGTGCGAACACCACAGGAGGTGTGTGATTTATTTAATAACAAATATCCGGATAGACCAATAAACCAATCGACAATTAGCAAAACTGAAAGAAAGTTTCGAGATACTGGCGCTATGGAAGATAAGCTGAAGGCTGGACGTTCTGTGATCAATGAGGATAAGAAGTAAATGTTTTACAGTCTGTACAAGAAAATTCACATAGTAGCATTCGGCAAATAAGTCGCGATTACGATATTCCTACTTCATCTGTATATAAGGTTTTAAAATCAGAAAAATGTATAAAATACATCGTGTACACGAATTAGATGAAGACCATCCAGGCCAACAAATGCAATTCTGTCAAATCCTAATGGATATGTGCCACAATTACCCTGCCACGTTGAAAATATTATATTTTCGGATGAATCAACATTTACATTAACCGGAGATGTTAATAGAGAAAACTGCCGCTATTGGTCAAAAGAAGATCCCAGATGGATGGGAGAACACCATACCCAATATCTCGAAAAAATTAATGTTTGGGCAGGAATGGTCAACAATCAAACCATTGGCCCTACTTTTTTGAACAGACTTAAAACGGTCCAAGATACCTTGAATGTTTACAACATCTAATCCCCAGTTTGGCACCTTTATTTACCAGTCTTAATAATCCATTGACGTATGAAGCAAATTTATGGTTCCAGTAAGATGGTGCACCATCGCATTATGCAGCTCACGTTAGACAATATCTCGATGATGTAGCATTTCTCAAGTGATCTTAATCCTTTAGACTATTTTCTGTGGGGCCATCTAAAAAGTGTTGTGTACAAAACTAGACCTGAAGCGATTGACGGCTTGAAACTAGAATCAGAAGAGAATGCGCTGATATTAGTCCAGAAACAATAGATATGGTTCAGAATGAATTTATCTACCGTTTGGAATACTGTCAGCTACAAGAAGGGTTTCAATTTGAACATTTAATTTAGTAAATATTTATTGTTCTTACTTATTAAATACTATGTTTCGTAAAAATATATTGATAGTTGACATCATCATAGTCTTGGTTACTAATATGTTTAGAAGTAAATTGACTAACTGTTGAGTTTAGGCATAGGACGTGCTACATAAAATATACTTAAAATTCGATGCAGGAATCAAAAATAAGTGTTGCTATGTAAAAAAAATGAAGTTTGTAAAGAGCCAGCGTCCTTTACTAAACATTCTTCGAATTAGTTATTCAATAATTATCTCGTGTTAATTTAATTTCGCAGAAATCAACATATAATTAATTTAATAATCCCCTCCGAAGTAGATTTAAAAAAACATCGCATGTTTTTACGTCAGAGATCACGCCAGTATATCAACCAATCACCGCATTAGAATCCCTGCACAGAAGCCGTCCCCGCCTACCGCGGATCCTCTATAAAACGGCGAGACGCGCTACCGTAAAAAAAGTGCTTGTGTATCGGGTCTTGGCAGCGACATCTTGCTACTCGTCCGCGATCCGGTCCATAGTCTACTTCCTGCTTGTGCGTTGGGCTGTTGCACCGGCCGCTTTCTCGTAGAACCGTTTCGCCGACGCTACCAAATCAAGTGAATCCTGACCAGAAGCCTCACCGCACGCCTCCCGCTCTTAATCGCGGTATTTAAGGAAATCCTGGATCCTGAACAGAAACCTAATAGCTTACTGTGATAAATCCTGAAAAGCCTGACGAGAATCCTGATCGCTTATTTCGATAACCTAGACTTGGAGGAGATACTCTGACCGCGCGCCAGCCGCTCTTAAACGCGTTACCTAGTTCCTCCAATCGATCGACTGCCGCGTTGGTTCATATCTGACGTCGTGCATCATTTATCGAGATACTCCGCCGCCGTTCCCTGAGATTTTTTTGCATATAACCGAGCTGTTGGTTGATATACTCTAAGGTTAACAGCACGTAAGTTTTATTGTACCACATTACATAATACAAAAATCAGCCGATGTTACGACGGGCTTAGATCCCGAAGTCATCACAAACAAACATTACATACTACACATATCGGACGGTGTAACTGCGGGTTTTGACGCCCAGTAGCCATCTTTCATTTACTCCGGTGGGAAGAAAGGTCTTCGTCTTAAACTCTACCACCTTCCGGGAGACCCCTTTATACTGCACTAGACGGGTTAGTCCCAGATTCTTATAAAGGGTCATTCACCAAACATATATTACACCTACAAACACCAATACGCCTAACATCTGGCAAAATTAGCAATAAAACAAGCAACCCCCGCAACCTGGAGATAATATCAATACCAGACGCTGCATCTTTAGAGATCAACCGAGTGATCCTCCAGCTATATAAAGACGAAACGTAATTAATTGCAATAAACGTGATCAAACGTCTGGCGAATCGATTACAATTCGTTAGATGTCCACGTAACGTGAGTCCTTCTAGAAATATTTCTTAATAAAGAAATCCGGTAAGATAATCGTACCTGTATAGCGAATAAGTTTGGACGCACCTGAAATAATAATATCAGTTACTGTTCATTTAATCGATTAGCATAAATCTCGTGGAAATAGTAAAGTTTACGTATTAAACGCTCAATCGAATTAGTACGGAAGGTGAACGCTTCCTAAATGGAGATAATTATTATTCTTTTAAGTTGATACTTTTTACGTTAGTAATTAAATAAGTCGTCAATTAATCAACGAGAATCCGGTACTCCTACAGTTTGTTCATTTAAATATCACGAAACCGTGGTAAGTTACATTTTATATTACAAATATAAGAATGCATGTAAAGCAATACACGTATTCAGTCTGAAAGCAAAACCATATATGAGAATAGTCATGTGCACCAATGTTACTTTAAATTATTGATTATTTTGAAACTGACCATCTCCCAAACGCCAGCGCGGTCATTGCCCTGTCCTCGACTTACGTAATACCGAGAATATTATACGACACCCGATAGCAGTCACAGCTCCCGTTTACAGGGCTGGCCTAAGAGTTCGTAATAAATTTGAAAAAGTCATCATTGTTAGGATTTTTTTGTTATAACGCGAGTACCCAATAGACATAAGTGTAATATTAATTTCAAATTACAACAGGAACGTCTCCGGATCCAGTGAGCCATCCACCTGCCGTCCAAGTGTGTCCATCTCGAGCGGGCGTCCTAAGGAAAGTTTATTTGTTATATTAGTGTACCTATTTCAGTTTCTTTTTCACTTTATCGTAGTCTCAAGTCATATATTTAGCGCAGTAAGAAATAGGTAAAATACGTTTCAACCATTACATTCGAATAATTTAGTGTGAACAGTGTTTAGACAAATCTATGCAAACGAACCCAACTCCGTCTTGTTAGTACAAGCTCCGAGTGAGCTAGACTGAGGCAAATTAAAATAAACAATTTTAATTATTGTAAGCAAAGGGGCTTACAAGTTGATGTAATATACGTTTAAACCATTATATTAGAATTATTTAGTGTGAACAGTGTTTAGCCAAGTCTATCCAAACGAACCCAACCCCGTCTTGTTAGTACAAGACGCGAGTGAGAAAGACTGAGGCAAATTAAAATAAACAATTTTAATTATTGTAAGTAAAGGAGCTTACAAGTTGATGGTAGCAACTTGTTTTTGTGTCACCCTGTATACATGCATTTACCATGAAAAGAACCGAAACATTAGCATTGCAGTACTTAATTTGCATTAATTAATTCTTAAAATTTAACGTGACTCAGATTGACGTGAATATTGTGTTTTCTCAAATGTATATTGCTATACTAATTCGGTAAATTCAACAAAAATTATGAAAATGGCGATTCAGGCAAAATTTGTTTAAAAAAATAAAGTGATATGATAAATTTTTTACTCCGCTAGCTTTGTACTCCTAGAACTCTGAATAGGAACGAGTTAAAATTTGTTTGCAAAATGGAGCAATAAACTTTTAATTGGGGCATTAAGTGCTTTGTCAACTTACATTCTGAAACTTTTGGTGGAGTTGAACTAAGGCTAGCAAAAAATGCTGTTAATTAAAAAAAGAGCAACAAATGATTATTTCTTGTATTAGCATTGTATTAGAACTTTTTTGCACTAATTTGCCTTTCATTTTGCTCAATTAAATCTTAATAAAAAACATTTAAAATTAAGCGAACCAAATTGCTTTATTTGGCTACTTAATTTACAGAATTACTTATTAAAAAGGATGAAAGGTTTTGCTATACATTACGTTTGTTTGATACGCACTTGAAATTAAACACAATCTGAACATGTTAGACATCTTAATGTCATGAAACAGTAAACACAGAGTTATGCAAACTATTTTGATTTGGAACATTTAGTTTGATTAAACTAATTAAGCCAAAGTTTAATGTTTAATTTCAGTATATAACGAAATACCACAAATTTATGTGACACAATGAACACTAAACGTCCACTTAATCAGTGAGTACCAATTTCGAGCCCTCGAATTGTTCTCCAAATCATACTATTTTGAAAAGTAGTACATTGTAATTGTTCAACTTTAATTAACATATTGTACGTTGACAAGGATGACAGACATTAATTGAGCATTTCATATTGGCGTGTGGCTTTAAGTACTGCATTGACCGATTATCTAAAATGTACAAACTATGTTAAATTTAACGAAGTTTGCGTTAATTGTATTGTATCAACATCACTTGAAAATACAAATCATGGAGAGAGATCTCATATATGTGAATGACCTGCTTCCTTTTGTGCATGAAAAACAATTGCTCAAAGCAAAAAGGTCGAGAAGCTTGGATGTATTATAACATACATAGTGATTACAAAGTAATACTCTAATTCTCATTTCTTGTACTATTTATACCTGACTCTATATTTCATTTGCTCATATATGGAAAACTTATAACGGTTAAGATGACTTTTAATATATAAATATAAATTTAGCTGCAAAATAATGGTAGTTGATTGTTACATGATCTGCGTCGTATAGTGCTCATGAAATAAACAGGGCGCCGACTAACTACAATGGAGATGGGCAGGGTCGGGGTAAGACGCAAAATGAGGGTAATTTCGTTTCAAACACCTTAGACTGAACTTAAGCAAAGCTCAAAACCGACGATAAAAGTCTTATGGATGCCATCACCATCTAAACTTATCTTAAACTGAAACGTTAATCTTGCGAGATCGTGGGCCGCAAGTGTTCGCTTATTCGGTACATAAAAACTTTTAACTTTCTATACAGACCTCGTATTGAATGTAATCAGTTAAGTTAACCTTCATGTACACAGTAACGTACCCGGGTACCTCCTGCATTTTCATGCTCGTTTCTTAATTAAGTTACTAAAAAGTCAATAAAAATGGGTTTCAACCTAAAAGAGGAGTTTGTATCTTAAACGCAATCAATATATTGTGGCTTTTCCATAGAGATATGCATGGATAATTATAAATAAGGTAAAAATACGTAAAACAAGAAAAATAATAATATAAAAGATGAATTGCTTTATAAAAGAACAGTTTTAATACATGTAAGACTAAGACGATTCACAAAGTGCAATAACAACATTTTGTTATTGTTACGGAATGCTCGGTTGTTTACAAATTTCTTAACATTCTTTCTTTGAAATGAGGATGTTGCTCTCCAAACAAAACAGCTACCTACATTTTTTGTACATCCAGAAGGATGCTTGGTAATTGCTGTGCCGAGGACCGTCGAGAAAGTATTACCGGATCCCCTAGTATCGCCTCTAATGTAGATTTTGTAGAGAAATGTTTCAAAAACTCACCGATCTATGATTTATTTCAATTTCAGACATGGATAATTATTCTCGTAGATCCCCAATGAAATTTCGACGGCTGTGCGATAACTTGCCTGTTGTAGAGTTGTTTTCAGAATAATGTTATATAAGCTGCTAAAGAAGATATATCTAACATATAGAAAAACAATGCTTGTGTCAAACGAAATCTTTCTTTTTGTTGAATAATGAGTAATCATTTTATCCATATTGTCTACATATCCTTTAGTTGCATTGTAATATGTGATAACTTTCAGTTTCTCTTCAGGTCTCGTATCGTTTATATCATGCATTGTTGAAAGAACAGCAACTATGCGTTCTTTCGTAGGGACATAGGAGCAAATGGTGTTTCCCATCTTCACTAAATCGAAATATGGAGTACGGTTCTTCCTTATCTTTGCTCTACTTCATCTCCTGTGGGATAGAAGGCTTTTTTTTGCATACGTGTTCCAATAGTTGAAAGTTTGCAGCTGAGCGATAGAGAAGCCAAGGATTATGCCATGAAAAAATTATTGGAAAGATTGTAATAAGTAAACTTCGTCATAACTGTAAGTGGGAAAAGCTGCCTATTTATTAACTGAATCGGTTGGCACATATTTAGATGACATTCTGCATCAACAGGAGGTCCGCTATAGCAGTTGTCGTGTCCGATTCTACTTGATCACTCGTTATCAAAGCAAATGGTCCGGCATATTTCTGGAAATCAATTGATTGCCATAGCTCGATTGTTACACGTCCAAACCGCACTAGGCGTCGTGTATGCTTACTAATGTAAGCGGGTTGCCAAGCCAGCTAACAGGGAGATGGCCGTGGTCGAAATAATAAGTAAAATGAATGATTAATACGCTCAAACACCTTACACCGATATTCAAACAGCTCAGTCCGGGAAAATATGTCTCTAGGCGCCACCACAATCGAAACTTTGCTAAACTAATTGTCTTAAGCTGGGTGTTAATTAACCCTACTTGATTGTGAAAGTAGGATTGGCTTACTCAGTAAACTCTCACACGAGGGTTCTAAAACAAACACTCGTCCCAAACAATTCAACTCAAACTCAAATATATTTAGTACTACCCAGGTTATTAAAAACTTTTGAATACACCTCGTATACCAAAACTTCAAAACAAAATTTATCACTAAATTCAACTGCATTCACGTAACCAACAGTTATATTTCGTATGGTCACCAATTAAGTTAAATTCTACAATGTACTCATAAATGTTCATAAAGATCGATAATTAATTATAAATATTATCCAAAAAATATATAATAATGTTTACATAATAAAAAGGTGAAAACCATGTCAATAAAATTATTTTTAAAATTCTAATGAACGATATCTTTAAATTTAATTCAATTTACAATACTCTGAATATTATTTCGTAAATATTAATTACTAAATCATTCTATTATACTTAATAAATTTTAATAACAGCTGATCCAGTCATTGTACTGCGTTATGAAACTAACATGAAAATTTTGCAATAACTGGCAAATATAACCTTTCAGGTTGTTTTAATCTTCATAACAATATGCAATCTATTTTAATTGTCAAATAGGTCACCAATAAGTAATCAATAATTGATCTCATAACTGGCTAAATAAAACAGAAAAAAAGAACGATAAAATATATTGTCCTGCATAAAATAATAAACAAACTGTTTATATCTTAAAACAGTGGTTGAAACCACTGTCAATACAAATTTGTTTTTGCAAAATTCTTAACAAAAAACCAATCAATACTCAACCGATTATCTTTCTTACATTGTAATTTAATTATTACAACAATACGCAAATTTCAAAAGGAATCGGCTTATCTGAATTTCAAGTCTTAAATTAATTCTTACTTAAAATTGTCCATTAATCCTACTGTTACTTTCTTTACTTCCTAAATCAATTATTTGTAGTCCATTTTTTTCCTTAAATTACCTGAAGCACATAATTATTTCAGTTTCACAAACTATTGTTCTTTTAAAAGTTTCTCGCAACCTTTAAGACAATTTAGTCCTTCCTTAACACAAATACACTTTTAATGTCACATAAAATTACCTTAACATTGGCTCAATTTATTATGAATACTTCATTTACTTAAAGGTGGTCCCATAAATAATTTATACTAAAGATCGGTACAAGAACACGCGCCGCACTCAACACTGTAACGTAATAACTGTTAACTTTTATAAATCTGCTTACGCACTTTTTCTTTCTTGAAAATAAACAAACTGATTTTATCTTCAATCTCAATTTAATTAATTGTTTTATTTATGAATGTCTTATACGATTCATCCCCTTTCGGGTTACGCAGTTGTTTAAACAATCACTGCCTTCAATATTATTTACAAATATAACTCCAACTCAACCCATTCTGATTTCACACTTCACCTCGCGCGCGTGTCTCACCGAGCTCTCACCAAAAAGCAACAACCAACAACAACCTTACGTCAATCTCTGACTTTCCTATTTATACCTTAAGCCATCCATCTTTTAAACATGTCCGACTCCCTTGCTATATTTACCAATGGTATTCATTCAAACTTTCTTAGTCCCGACTGATGCTACCATCTGTACAACTACGCTTATAACTACAATACATCGCCATGTTTGTTTTTACTTACAAATTTTCCAATTACTTTATGAAGAAGCCATTTCTCGTCATCACATTCATTCAGTGGCCACTCTGGACCATTACACAACTTTCAACGTTTATCTCCCACATGCGCTCGTCTTCCTTCCGCAACATTTGCAAAAATAAGTACCGTCTAAGGTCTCAAATCCCATATACATACACGTATTCTCAAAACTTATTGCACAACATTACGAAAACTTTCTATAATTAACAATTGAACATACCCAATCTTTCTCTACATATTTTCTAAAACATTCTACACTTATACATTCACATCTTCTGGCCAAGATTACTCCTTTACTCTCCAACATTCCATTCCTTACAGTAGCAAAACAGTAGCAAACATTATCGTCCCATCGACAAATTTCTCTTCGCATTTACATTCATCAGAATCTATTTATTCCAACACCAATGTCTCTATGACATTCAAATATACGTATCTGCATACTGAATAATATTTCTCCTAAATTTCCAGTGGCGTATCACCCACCTACATACATTATGCGTACACACAAAAAATTTTTTTTTTCGTTCTAACTCAATACACCCGTACTCAAAACACGTAATACACGTCATTATAACATGCTACATACAGGGTGCGTCAACGCAACCTGACACGATACTATGGCTACTAATCCGTTTTTCATAACACCTTGAGTTGGTAATTACTGGAATATTGTCCACCCATCGTTATCAGGGTATTACTGTATGCATTATGCATACAGAGTATTTAAATGTCATCTTTACCTTTACTAGGTCTGCATGCATTCTCTGCGTTCCATTTCTGGCAGACACGATCAGGTTTTCTGTTGGTTTCCCGTACAGTGATGTTAGTATAGATTTGAACGAATAATTTACAGATAAACCTTTAGTTGATGGCACGGAAACAGGTTTTATACGGACAATCTTGTGTTTCTGAATATGGGTAACCGTAGCTGGAGTTTTTTTTATTTAGACCCATCTTTAATGGCATCGTTATGCCCATCCTTTTCCTCTTCCAAAAAATTTTTCTCTAATTGTGTTTTACCACCTACGTGTGCATTCCCATCTCCAACAAACGAAAACAAGGACAAATCACCTGTTATTGGTCGTGGTGGAATCCATTTATCTTCAGAGTCCTCACTCGAATATTCAAGATCAATAACACACAACTCTAATTCATGTAGAGTTGATAAATATGCCTACTGTTTTCGTAGTTGGGTCTAAGTAGAAAGAAAACAAAGCAAAGGTTAGCATACTACTTTTATGATTTCTTATCAGAAAAAACTGTTCACCAACTTTTGTGAAAATATATTGAAAACTGTTAAAATTACTAGAGGATTTCAATATAAAAAGGTTTCACTTTAACACCCTGTATCTTCTTTAATATCAAGAATTGGACTAATGTAAATTGTGTTATAATACAAGAAAGTCATAGCTCTGTGTCCCATTATTAACAGACCTATATATATATATATATATATATATATATATATATATATATATATATATATATATATATATATATATATATATATATATGTGTATATACAGTGCGTTCAATATAATCGGACGCACTCAATAACTTTTGTATTGCGTTTCACAAGAAAGTGTTTAAATAGTTTTTTATTCATTTACAAATACTTTATTAAGTGCTTGGTTTAGATAATTTTTTAAGCTTCCGGTTTGACCGGAAGCGCACATAATTTTATTTTTTTAAATCACACTGCATATATATTTTTGCATTTTTGCATTGTCTATTTTTTTCTCAATACATACGTATAAAATTCTTATAGGGTTTTATAGAACAAAATTAGAGAAAAATGCCATCGAAAGTTTTTCAATTTTATTATAGGGTTAGAAAAATTAAACAAAATCAGCTATAATTAGCGAATAAATTGTTCAAAGTTGCCCCCATTCGGTTCTACACATGCTTCTAATCGTCGCCTGAGTTCATGGTTAGTTGCTTTTTTGATTTGCTGCGTAATTAAATTAACGCATGCAGCTGTAATTTTATTCTTTAAGTCTATAACATTTAAACGTGGATCGGCATACACCACTGTTTTTAAATGACCCCACAAGAAAAAGTCTAACGGTGTAAGATCCGGTGATCTCGCAGGCCATTCTACCGGGCCGTTAGTTCCTGTCCATCGTTCATTGAACGTTTGGTTAAGCTGTTCTTTTACTATCAACGCGTTGTGAGCTGGAGCTCCATCTTGCTGGAAATACAATTGTTGTCGCAGAAGCAGAGGAAACTCATCGAACATTGTTGGTAGCACGTTATCTAACAATTCAAGATACCTATTGGCGTTTAGATTACCATCATAGAAATAAGGCCCTAGTAATTGGTTTCCACTTAAACTGCACCAAACATTAGTACCCCATACGGTTTGATGGTTAGTTTCCATTGACCAATGAGGATTTTCGTCAGACCAATAACGATTGTTTTGTTTATTAATAACTCCATTATTTGTAAACTTGCGTTCATCTGTCCATAAAATATGATCTAAAAATAATGGATTGTGATCACATTGCTCAACTATCCATGCATTCAAAGTTAATCTCCGATCAGAGTCTCGAGGCCGCAAGTGTTGAACCAAATCGACTTTATATGGCAGCATTTTGAATTTTTTTAATGTTCTGTGAATTGAGCCAACTGATACACCTACTTCTTGCGCTAAATGTCTAATAGATGACCGTGTATTTACTCTAAAATAACCCAATATTTGTACTTCAATATCTTCGGTCAAAACATTTCTTTGTTATTCTAAATTCTGATAATAATTTACTCCTGGTAATGTTCCACGCATTCTAAGCGATTGTTCAATTTTTCGTATGTAACTTTCGGAAGGATGGTATCTATTGGGATATCTTTGTGCGTATAATTCTACCGCTCGTCGAGAATTACATTTACATTCACCGAAAATTAACAACAGGTCAACTTTTTCACTGTTATTCATTTTCAACAATTATTTCGATTGAAATAAAATTAAGCTTTTATCTGATTGTCAATTGCAATAAACGAAAAAACAATTGCGATGCGATTTTGTTGACGGTTTTGTTTGATTCTTCTAATCGTATAATAAAATTGAAAAACTTTCGATGGCATTTTTCTCTAATTTTTTTTTATACAACCCTATAAGAATTTTATACGTATGTATTGAGAAAAAAATAAGCAATGCAAAAATGCAAAAATATACAGTGTGATTTAAAAATATTATGCGCTTCCGGTCAAACCGGAAGCTTAAAAAATTATCTAAACCAAGCACTTAATAGAGTATTTGTAAATGAATAAAAAACTATTTAAACACTTTCTTGTGAAACGCAATACAAAAGAGTTATTGAGTGCGTCCGATTATATTGAACGCACTGTATATATATATATATATATATATATATATATATATATATATATATATATATATATATATATATATATGAGGGTGGTCTGTTAATAATGGGACACAGAGCTATGACTTTCTTGTATTATAACACAATTTGCATTAGACCAATTCTTGATATTAAAGAAGATACAGGGTGTTAAAGTAAAACTTTTTTTATTGAAATCCTCTTATAATTTTAACAGTTTTCAAGATATTTTCTGGTGAACAGAGTGTTTTCTGATAAGAAATCATAATCTTTCATCAATTTCAGCCTAATATGTAAAGGGCGCTGCATATGCTATACTGACTAACTAAAAATGTCCCTAATTCTGTTCTGCCAATTTTTTTTGAAAGCTGAATCATCAAAAATAAATTGTTAATCATTTCTATATAAAATTTACTGTTTTGGATATAATCGTGATTGAAATATTCCAAGAAATAATTTAATGAAATTAATTGTTTATTGTAACATAAGAACCTAACAGAGGCCGGAAGCCCTAATAATTTACTGAATCATTAATTTAATATTCCTATTGATCATCAAAAATTCTACTTCTTAATTTATGCGCATTAGATTGTTGAAGTACAAGTGCAATTATTGATTACCACTTAAAATAAATTAAAAATATTGTTTATCGGATGATTTTCGAATATTAAAAGGTATGTTCCATTTCTGAATACATTTACAGTAGTGATTAGAGGCCGGTTCTGGACCAGTTCAAGGTCACTCGCCCTCTGGTGGTGAGAAATGTAAGCTTTTGGATCTCTACAAGGTCAAACTTTTGGCGGAAAATTTAAATTTTTGGAGTTCGCTAAAAATAGAAATTGCAATGTCATCATTATCATCATATTACAAGGTCACTCTGCGGTCAAACGTTTTGGCGGGAAATTTGTATGTCAAGGTCAAAAGCTAAAAATAGGAATTGCAATGTCATCATCGTATTATAATTATTTATTCTTCATTAGTCTAAAAATAGAGTGGTCAAGGCCAAAGATTATTGACCTGTAGGGGTATCGCATGACATTTCTTAGATGTATAAAAATAGAATCAATTCATGGAAACAAGAAGAATGCGGGTTGTTGTCTATGCTAAAAAGTAGACCAAGGTCAAATGGTGCTTATATTGACTAAATTTAGTCAAGGTGAAATAATTTTCTAAGCTAAAAGTAGGTGGTTATTAACAAGTTTAAACGTGTTGTGATAGGTACTCAAGTCAAGGACACATTTTTGTGATATAAACCACAGCGAGGTGTGTTGAGATCAGTCAGTTAGCAACTTGTAATTCTTAAAACATGGAATTAGCAGGGTTAAACCAAAGCACCTATTGAAAACTTTTTAAAAGTGCATGTGACCTCGAGATATCAAAAAAGTGTAAAGTGATTAATGTGGCAGTAATTAATACTAAGCATGGTGAGCGTATTGTGATGGAAACGGATGATTTTAAATGTATATTACCTCAACGCTTTTATGAGTATTTGAAAGAAGCAACTCGAATGGAATAATTTAAAGTGCAGCTAAACACGAGGGATATCTTCATGAGTAGTTTTGGTGAAGCCGGGAAAACAACAAACATAACACTTTGTTTTTAATAGTAGTGCCACACCCCCACCAGATGATTTAATTAAAATCATTTTTTAAATAGCGTTTAGTCCTAGTGCAATTGCAAGCAAGTACAGTCTTTATGATGTAGATAGCAATAGAATCATTTCTGGAACGATCCAAACTCAGAAATTCACCGTTATATATGTATATATGGATACCCCACATAGTTGCAGTAACAATATGCATAATAATTTTACCTTGTGTTGTTGGTGCTGTCATAATACCAATGGTGGTAGTATCAGTAAAAATGAAGAGAAACATGATGTAGGTTATTCTTCTAACACTGACAGACAGCCATATGATTTATCTGAGGTGTATAAATAAGCAGCTGATGAATACTTAATCGATTGTATTTATTATAAACTATCGAACGATACACATCATGCAAAACTTATGGAGATTGGATACAGTACGCACCTCAAGCTTGCACCAGTAGTGCGTATGGGGTGTGCCAACTGTGATCAAAGCGATAATGTAGTATTGGATATGAAGGAATAGAAGGAGCTTCTAAGATGGCATTCATGTGTAGAATTACAATTTTTTCGATCCCAAGAAATTGAAAGTAAGATTGATTGGTCAAATTTAAACGAGGATGAAGAAATAATCTATGATCAACATTATGAATCTCTATCTAGCGATTTTGGTATTTATTACAATTGGGAATTGATTAAAGGATATGACAGAATTTTGAAAACTGTTCTTGTACATTCAATTCACATAGTATAGAGAATTGTTCAATTTAAAGGGTATAATAAGCTATAGATTGGAATTTCTTGAATCTTACAGTCTGGTGTGTTTTTATGAAAAGTTCATACAAGTTGTTGACTACCGTCGTTTTCGTGAGAAAGAATTCCGTGGTGGTGATGATGACATTTATAAAGACATTGATGATGTTATAAATGCTAAGTATAATAGTAATTCACATAACACTGTATGTTTAATGGAAATATTGTATTATCGTCCTGATTATCTAATGTATAGCATTTACTGAATAAAGAAATAATTATGATTTATTTTCTCAATTTAGGTATAAGTACCCCGTTTTATCAATCCAGGTAAACAATGTTAGTTAAGAAGCGAAAGAGTGCAGGTGGTGGTGGTGGTTTAGTGAATGCTCTAATCAATAAACTTCCGTTTGAATTGCATTTACCTGGTTACCAGTATTGCGGTCCTGGTACAAAGTTAGGGAAACACGACTCGCACGCGGTGACCCCGGTATTAATCAATTAGATGCTCAGTGCAAACTTCACGATATCAGTTACATAGATTACAGAGATTTAGGTAGTAGACATAAAGCGGATAAAATTTTACAAAAAAAAACTTAAGAACGCTTTAAATCATCAGACGCAACATTAGATGAACGAACTGCAGCTTTAGCAGTCAGTACCGTCATGAAAGCAAAGAGAAAATTAGGAATGGGGTGTAAACGTCGGCCTAATCTGAAGAAGAAGAAAAAATGCAATGGTGGAAAGTTATTGCATTTAAAAAAAACAATAGCTAAAAAAATTAAACCTAACGGAAATTTCACAGACACAATAAAGTCAGCGCTTTCAACGGCAAAACGTGTGGTAAAAAGTTTAGGAGGAAAGAAAAACATTAAAGTTCCTAGAGTAATTCCCCTACCTAAATAAGGACCATTTCTTACTCCGTTATTTGAAGGATTATCAGCAATCGGTGCTATAGCTGGCGGTGCATCAGGAATTGCTACAGCAGTCAATGATAAAAATGCTAAAAAATTCAAGAAGAGACATCGCGCCATAATCGCATGATGGAATTGATCGCTATAGGCTCCGTGAATAAGAAATACGGTGCACTGTATCTAAAACCAAACAAATCTGGTGGTGGTGCATTATACTTAAAACCGTTTCCAAAACACTGAATACAGTACCCGAAACACCAAAGAGGACCAGGTACACATTGGGTTTGTTACAAAAAGCGTGGTTAAAAAGTATGGTACTACTATAGTTTCGGTAATCTTCGACCACCAATTGAAGTGATTAACTACTTTCGGGGTGTAAAATATATTATAATTACAACCAAGATCAAAAGTATAATATAATTATTTGTGGACACCTATGCCCACAATTTTTATGTAAATAATCAGCACAACATCAAATTTTCTCAGTTATGTCAATAACATTCAGTTTAGAAGGTGTTGGTAACACAGCTAGCTACAACTTCTATACACCGATAGAGCTAGATTTTGGGAAGAAATACGTTATTGAATTGATTGGATTTTACGGCTGAAACATCGTTAGAAACATTTATACAGGCAACGATAGATTTTATTTTAGAAGAAATCCATCTCATTTGCAAGTGATTAGTATTCCATACGGTGCATATGAGTTAGATGAAGTTAGCGATTATCTAAAATCTGAAATACCAACAGAAAAGTTTATCATTAGAGCAAACAACAATACGCTTAAATGTTAGATAAATAGTTCATTTGAGATCAATTTTACTAAACAAAATTGCATTGGCCGTATGCTAGGGTTTGAGTCTAAAATAATAGAACCAAATATTTTATATACATCTGCGTTAGACATCCAAATACTTAAACACACTAATCGACACGTAGAGTGCAACATTATAAAGGGATCTTATCGAAACGGGAAAGCTGCTAAAGTATTATATTTGATTGATGTTTCAGTACCACCAGGTTATCGTCTAGATAAAACTGCAAGCAATACTCAACATTTAGAAGTAAGCATTGACATAATTAGTAATATAACAGTTAATTTGGCTAATCAAAAGGGTGAATTAGTAGACTTTGGTGAAAGTGAAACATTCACAGGACACTTAGAACTAAAAGAACATGGGTCTGATAATTAATCCAGGACTAATTCCATTTTTCAAAAATTGATATAAAAGACATCCCTACAGTAAGTCATTAATTAGTCATCAACCTTCATCTGCAGAGAAATACTTTTTAACGTCAATTGGTTTAAAAGTTCTCACCCACAATGGCAGAATCGTTAAAAGTCTTTTAAAACGTACATTTTGATGATACTATAATTAAATCAGATATTCACACTTATCTTCCGTATGGATCTTCTAAATATGGACTTTCCGAAGAAATACTCATCTTAATTCAAAGTCAAGATATAATTACGCCTACTTATGATAGTTTTCTCTACATAGAAGGTAAGCTTGAGCTCAAAAAAGAAGATGAAAGAAAACCATGATGCTTAACCAACAATTTCCTGAACTTTCTTTTCGAAGAAATTCGTTATGAGTTAGGTGGTTAAAGAATGGATGTTTTCAGAAATCCACGTATAACATTTACGCTTAAGGGATATATTTCTTATACGGCAAGCAAAAGCAAAGCACTAAGTCATTTGGGATGGTCACCAAAGGATGAAGAACCATTACAAGTAGAATTCGATGAGCAAAATGGAGAAAAATCTTTTACAGTATGCATACCATTGTACCACATATTTGGAATAATGGAGGATTATCGTCAGGTAATCGTGAATATCCGCCAAGAGTTGATTTTAATTCGCTCTAGAAGCGATACAAACTGTTACTATGGTGAAGTTGATGGCGCAATAACCTTAAATAAAATTGAATGGAAGGTACCACACTTAACACTTAGTGATGCTGCGAAACTTAACTTGTTTCAAGGAATCAATCAAAATTCTATTATTACTGAGTTATATGAATTACCTTCTTTAAAACAGGAAACCTCAGGCATGTGGCCAATAAATACATCAACGCAACTGTTCAATTCTCTGATTAGAGAGAATGATTATTTGGGGTTTTAATGTGAGGGATACGCCGTCACTCGTATCAATTGTAGACTAGACCTCACAACCCTGTTGAGTAATTGAACAAAATGAGATTCATTCAAAGACTAATTTATTTGTTATTATTTACACTTTATATACAGATTTTAACATTACGTATTTTATTGTTTGACCCAGTTACTAGGTCACGTTTATTCATTTCAGCGCCTTTTTGTGCTTACTAGTTATAATGTACATAGTACGTGTGTGTATTTTCAACCTTGCACACTTTTGTATCAGCACAATTGTAATAATTAACCTGCTTTATATTTATTCTACTTACTAATCGTTTTATATATTTTCTAACTGTTATGTCTTAATTCTAATTATTTCTCAACCTATTACTAAAATTGTTAAAATAATTATATTTCTCAACTTATTACTCTTATTACCAAACTGTGTTACAATATCCTGTTTAATCTATGCAAGATTAAACATTCTGCTGGGCCCGAAGTTCATGTTCAATTGCAGATTGAACACAACTGGAAAAACCACGTCGGATAATTGTTGCATTCCAACAAGGTAAAAGTTACACAAATTTTGATCACATTAAGATCAGAAATCTTCATTACATCTGAATTCTGAGTATTATCCATATGAAGTGAACTTCGCAATTTTTTGAAATTTCGATTTGATTACTGTGGTGAAGATGATAAAGATGCATTATTCAACTATTCCGAATTAAAATCATGTCCAGTATTTGTAATGAACTGCTCTAAACAAAATGAATCCTTAAAAAACTCAACAGTGGACATCAAATTGGAAATGGAATCTCTAACACATATCGATAATGGAATTGTTGTCTATGGTCTTATTCTCTATGACGCTATTGTGCAGGACAGCCCACTCACTGGGGAAGTGAAAAAGTTATAGTTAGTGTAATATAGCCTAGTATATAAATAAAAATGTTATCATTATGCGTTTAGTTTTATTTCAACCACCACCAAAGATGAACGTAGTTGCTCAAAAACAAAAACTCTCAATTCAAAATCATGACTTTGATGAAAAGTCTATTACTTCAAAACATGGTGATTTACTTCCTAATAGTATACGTGGTATTATATGTGGCCCCTCCAATTGTGGTAAAACAAACGCAATGATCAGTCTGATTACCGAGAAAAATGACTTGGAATTTAAACATGTATACGTATACTCTAAGTATCAAAACAAGTACAAACTCTTACAGGAAATCTTACTTCCAATGAGGGATATAGGTTGCTTTAACTTAGTGATAATCAAGATGTAATTGAGCCTAATTGTGCAAACTCAAACTGTATTTTTTTCTTCGATGATATCGCTTGTAAAAAGCAAAATAACATAAGGGCATATTTTTCTATGGGTAGGCATAACGATATTGACTGCTTCTATTTGGGTCAAACTTACAGTAAAATTCCAAAGCAATTAATTCGCGAATCTAATTATATTATTTGAGCAAGATGAGTTAAACCTAAAACATGTGTATGAGGATCATATAAGTCCCACCATAAGCATGAAATTATTTCGTCACATGTGTTCAAAGTACTGGGTAGATCCGTTTGGTTTCATGGTCATAAACAAGGATGCTGAAGTTAATAACGGTCGCTATAGGAAAAGATTTGATGAATATATAATACCTTAAACTGCTTACAGTAGTTTAGTAGATATTGATTTATTTAGGTATTAACAGCTATCTGTTTATGTAAACAGCAATCTGTTCGAGGTAAACCGGTGCCTGTTCAGTAAACCCGCTTTGCTATAATGGATAACAAGGAAATGATATTAAAGAAAAAGATTATTCAGGCTCGTAAAATAACAGTATTAACACTGTTCGCATTGGTAATGAAAGAACATTTGAAAGTACTTATAAACTCCTAATAGAACCTCTAACTGAAACAGTAAATAAAATCAACCCAGATAAAAAAACACCTAAAAAGGAGCCCATTGGCGTTAAACTCAAAAAACCACCCCTATTCATATTTCTGAAAAAGCATGCTACTACCCCCACTAGCCCGCTAGCTCAAGTTCAACGGACTTCATGCTTCACTCCATTAGGTGATTCAAGAAAGGGTGCTACATCTGTTGTAGGAGAGATTAATACCGAGGAAGAAGAAGAACCTCGTAGTGTCAGAGATGATTCTACTATCCGTAATGAACCCATCTCAGAAGAATTTCTCGAGCAGTATGATGAATTACCTCGTATATACGTTGAACGTATTATGAGGAATCCTGAAGGCGCTATTGATCATACTTATGGAGTCCACTATGATACCAAAACGGACAATTGGTAATACTTCCGTTACAATTAAAGGAAACGATATGATTATTGAAGGTTTCATGTATATAGGGACTCAAGGTTTATATGATCTGCTTATTATGAATGAACCCAATTTAAATCTAGTAAATTCAAAAGATGGAAAAGATTATAGAAGTATTTTAGAAGCTACTAATGTTGCAAGGCGAGATTATGACATAAGTGGGCAAATTCGAGGGAGCCGCAACAAAAAGTATACACAAATAATTAAACCCTTGCTATCATCATCATCACCCACAACCAAGGCAGGTGGAGCTATGGTTTTTAAGGAATTAACAAACAGGCCGATTGAATGTAAATATTGGAATGATGTACATGAACTAATTCGTGATCTAGAGGTATTGTGGGCAGAAAATTTGGCAGGGAATATAGGTGTCGTGAATGACATAATATCAATTGTAGAAGAACTGTATGAGGATGGGTACATTGAAAAACCAAACAGCCGTTTTTTAAACAGTGTAAATGAGAATGCATTGATGTCGACATATAACTAAAATGACCCTTGACAAATTTGGATGTTTATCAACAAGGTTCAATTTGGATGGAAACCGTTTGACACAGTTGGCGAACCCGGAAGAAGATGGTGATGCTGTAAGTAAAGGATATCTTGATTTTTGTCTACAAGGAATTCAGAAAGGTTTTAAAGGAAACTCTAACGCTTATCTATTGTTGGAGCAAAAACTATATCAACTTAAAGAAATTGTGGATAAATTAGTACCATGTCCAAATTACAATTCGTCAATGAATTGCATAAACCTGCACGAAAAAATGTTAAACGAAGGCGCACAGTTATTAGACGTTTTGATAACCTTTGGCAAGCAGGTTTGGCTGAATTTAACACATATTCAAAAAAAAATAAGGGCTTTAAGTATATTTTAGTGGTTATCGACTATTTTTCGAAATACTTTAAAAACGAAAACAGGTCAAGAAGTTACCAAGGCCATGCAGACAATCTTCAAAAAAGGACGGAAACCTATCAATTTGCTGACGGATGCAGGAAAAGAATTCTACAATGAGCATTTTACTAAACTAACACGGCGTTATGGAGTCAATCATTGCTCCACATATAGCGCAAGGAAGGCTGCTATTGCAGTTATCAGAACCATTAAGGGTGCTCTTTCAGCCTACAAGGTAAATACAAATGGATTGATACAATTGATACCATAACCATGGATTATAAAAATCGTAAGCATAGAACTATAGGAATGAAGCCCAAATACATAGTGTTTTCGCCAAAGGATAAACATCCAATTGGTCTAGTGAACTATTTAAGATTCTGAAAGTTTGCATTACTCACCCCACTACGTACATGCTGGGAGACATGAAGGGAGAACCTGTACTGGGAGGGTTTTATGAACAACTTGTAATTTGTGAATTAAATTACTTATATTAGTTGTATAGTTGGAATAAAAGGATGTAGCTCTTAGATGAAATAAAACGCACAAAAAAATAATAGTATTTTATTTTTTAAATATAAATATAACATTTGTTTTTAAAATTTCATTATCTTGTAAAGTGAACCTAAAGTACTTCTATAATCAATTAAATTACTGGATGGCCATATCCCCGAATCTGGCCCACACCTCCATCCCAAGCAGGAATTTGTTTTACCTTTATTGATGTTGTCTAGTATCCAGTAATAAATTTTGTGGTGCTCATCGTTTTCCCAGGGTTGAAATTTATAGTTGATATTTTGTTCTAATAATATTTCAATCAAAATATCGAGGCACTTATAGTTAGCATAATATGCCGCTTTCTCAATACATTCAGTTATAATAAATAAAGTGTCTTTGTAAGCAATATTTTCTAAGGTAGATTTAAAATTTGTTGAATCATGAACCCATAATAAATTGTATAGACACATTTTAAGCGGTATGTTACCAAGTACATTCATATCGTCTAAGATCCTATCTACTTTATCAAAAGTTAATGAATTGTAGCCTTTATCGGTACACAACTTCATAAAACTTTTAATTTTATTGTCTAATTTAATTTTTTTATCAAATAGTGTCTTAATAATAACTTCATTTGTACACTTTGAGTTTATATCACACTAGTAAAAACACTCATCAGGAATAACAATATATTGTAATATATTCAGTACAAACAAGTAGCTTTCGGGAGAGGACTTCCCCATCAAAGAACGCTTCAGGTATTTTCTGTTGATTTTATCTCTACTATACCATAGTTTTCCTGCAAGTCCTACAAATTCCAACATAATTGCGCCATGATTTTCATCTTTCATTAAGCCAGGGACATTTTTATTTACTAATGGAATTCCAAAGATATTGTTGGGGCTATAATCAGATGTATCAAATTTATCAATGTCCTCTTTAATGCATTCATAGCTATCGGGAACTGAAAAGGCGTATATGAGGCTATCCGTATCCATGTACAAGAGCTTAGCATTATTATGAAACTTGGGCATCGTGTAACCGTAATGAAAATGTTATAAAAAAGTTTATGAAACGTATAAAACACTGAATCCTGCATATATAGGTTTATTGAAATATACTTCTAGTTTATTCATTTGAATGGTAAGCACATCATTATCAAATATTGTACAACTATGAAAATTTGGTTTTGTTATGTAAGCACGAGCACCATAGCGACCCTCCCATTTCGTTACTAAACGTATATCCTTATGTTTACGTACATTTTTCTATCAGCTTCCCAAAAACGCTATTAATCATTAATTTATAAAAAATTTTACCAAATTCATTTTGAGATTGCATGGTGGTATTTAAATCGATACATTTTTTAACCATGGGGACTGTTTAAAACGTCTGGACATGATAGGCAGTGTGTGTAACCTAATTTATTGCTTACACTGCCTATCATGTCCAGCCGTATATGTTGGTCAAACAAAGCAATATATTAAAAACCGAACGCAACAACACAAAAACTCTATAAAAAAACTATTGCAATCCCCGTTGAACCCAAAAACTGCTTTAACTGAACATGCATTAACTAATTTACACAATTTTGATTTTGAAAATCCAAAAATTTAAAAAAGTGAACCTAACCTAAAAAAACGCCTCATTCTTGAAATGATAGAAATTAAACGACAAAAAAACTCAATCAATTTTCGGACAGATATACACAACTTAAGCAATATATATTACAGTATTATCATATAACCATAATTATTCACAATTTCAATCTTATAAAAATTAAATATCTTCCACTACAATATCAATACTTCTTTTTTAAATACTTCTCCAGTCTCACATAGATGGCCCTATCCACTAATTTATCATTTTCATTTATTAAATTCATCCTGTCATATGTCATAATTCAACCTTTCCTTAAATTATTCTAATCGTGTTTTAAAATACCGTAATACTGATGTTACAACATATAATTGGAGGTGACCATATTCCCTCCTCATCAAAAAATGTATAAAACCAAAAAAACAAACAAAACCTTTTTAAATTTTTCGGTAAGTTGTCCTATATTGTGCTTGTTCATTTCTGGCGCTTGGCCTTTTTTTGCTTGTTTAGTAAATTTAAAAAAAAAATGCCTGTATACCCTTATCAAAATATTCTTTTTATTTGCAGATGTTTGTACTAGTTTAAGTTATGATTGAGCCCATATTAAAGGGCGAAACGTCAACTAATATGTGTTAAGATTGACTTGGTAATTATAAGTACCGAAAATAAACCTATCAATTTAGCTGTTTATTTCTTCTAATATTTATATAACCAACACAGCTATAAACAACATTTTCAAAATGTAAGCAATAATTTCTTCATTTTGAAATCAAATACGAGTGGTACCATATGTTCGGGTGCCAATGGTACATCACTATGGCTCTCATGTAATTCTAAGGGATTGTCTAATTCACACTCGACTATATAGCTAATTTCCCAATCATCGGGATGGCTTATTAAATCTAAAGTTTCAAAATTATCAACAAAAGAAAAATCGCCAAATGGTAGAAATTCTGACATGATGGCTCTGTATAAATTATTTACGTTGTAGTACATTAAATACACACTTTTGGAAGTGGGATCAAATTTTTCTCCCATGTACTTATTGTTAGCTTTAGCATATGGATTGGAACATTGAGCCACACCACCTCTAGTTCCTCTCTCAATAAACATTAGCATATCAATGTTTGTAAATAGTTCTAACGGTACTTGTGTAATTTTAAGCATAGCATCTAATGCCAAACCGGGGGCTGTATAACAGTGCAGAGGATCAAGTTTGTAAGTAAGTAAACAAGTCTGTCGAAAGTTTTCGGAAATGTCTGCTAACAGTAGAACGTCCGTTTTTAGATACAAATCCGAGAAATCCCCTAACGATTTAATATTAAATTTGTTCCAAACGTTAACTGCATGTGCAAAACTCGCATCATTGATTCCCTCATTAGTGAGATGACTGAAAAACGCTTCATTGGGAGGGAGTCTGGTCTCCCTTAATTTATTCCAAGTATCGAGGTATTTATAAGGAAACACACCTTTGCGAACTAGTAGCGGAAATTCTTCGGCATTGTTGCAATTATCGTGGGTAATCATTTTTTTACTATTTTCCAAATAGTCCAACAACTTTTCAATACTACTACTCATAAATCTGAAAGAGTCAATAAATCTAAACCTAATTTTAGTGCATTGGAGTACTTTCGTGAAAGAAATATATCCTTCTTTGTTTATGGGTAACAGTGAAATCTCACCGGGAACAGTAGCCAATTCTCTAATGAGGAAATGAATATCATAACCTGTTAAATTATGAAACACGATTGCTAGAATGTGGGAGTCTTTATAGTTTGGGTTACAATTCTCATGTGATGCTTGCCGAAATGCACCAGCAAATGGTTATGATCCCTAACTTTTATATCAAAATCGGTAAATGGTTTTCCGCAAATATGGCAAATCGTGGTGCTTTTAAAAGGCTCAACCTGATTGGGAGTTAAAGTATCCATAGGAACTATTTTATTGATTATTTCGGTAGTCCAATGTGCAATACTTTGAAGCGCTTTAGCAAAGCATTGAATGCAATCGTTTCCTCTATAAAGTCCAAATCGTGATAAACAATCATTGTTTGAACACTTTACGTAGTAAGCAATGCTGAAGGGTATATGTTTGGAGTGAAATATCGTATTATTATCGATGTTCGTTAAATTTGTACACTTTTTCAAAATACTTTCTAAATCTGCATAAATTACAAACGGCACCTTTTCCTGGAATGTGAAATTTTCGAACTGCAGAAACCTTTCTGCTTCAGTAGGTAGCTTGACAGACCATCGATTAATGTTAATGACAGTTAATGACAGTGAGTGATGTGTTTTTGTAAAACGTGATCTGAAGAAAAATGGTACAAACATCGATAACAAATAAATTTCTTGTGCTCCTTATTCGATAGTTGTTTAGAAAAAAGGCCTGACAAATTTCTAATCCACGTGAAATGATAAACAGTATTATTGTTTGTACTAATATCACCCGCAGGTTGATAATTAGCAGAAAGTACTAGAAGATTTATAGGTTTCCTCACACTATTTTGATTTTCACTTAATACAAATGGTAAACTAACTTTCCCCTGAACGCGAAACAAATTAATGGAGAGGTTGCTTTTTTACATCTAGTTTAATGGGGAAGGGAATTGAATCATAATTCAAAACATCCATAAAACAAGGGTAACTGTAAACTCTATCTGAATGATGTTGCATGGGATATCGTGCCGAAACATAAGGCCCAGAGGAAGCAATACTCTTACTCATTTTTAACAATCTCTACCGCATGCTTTACTGCTATGAAGTAAGGAACTTTAACGTAAGTTGAAAGGTCACCTCTAAATGGAACATAGCTATTAATGTTCACCTTTAACCGGAATCCCTTTCGGAAAACCCTTCTAATTTTTTTTGTAATTTATAATAAACGTTTTCAGTATACCACTTACGTAAATTGGTCGCAATATTGATGGCATAACTTTTTATGGTAAAAGTCTTCAACTCAATAACGTGATTCTGAGGGTGGATAAAATTTCAGACTAAAAGGACATTCACCTTTAGCATCTATTGCCTTAATATTAACCTTTCGCGCAAAACTATTGTATGCATTTTGTAAAATAATAAGAGGGTCCTTGATGTACCGTTAAAACATGAATCTAGAGAGTACCAACTTAATTTGCGTGTACGACTTTTAGCGGCATTGACAATTCCACTACCTGTTTTTTCTGAAGCGTTATTTAACTGTTTAACTCTTATAAGATAACTCTTTAACAATGATAAATTACTTTCGAGTTTAAGCAAATTTTCGCATGTCTAAATAAATCTTATTTTGAATTATATCTTGCAATAGCTAAATATTAGTGTTAATTATACGGATGTGATTTACAAATTCATTTTTTGGTTTTCAACAATGGAATAATACTTCTTGTTAAATTAACAATATCACTACTACTGGGTGGATCCTTACTTATAGTTACCTTCAAAACTGTATCCAACACTGCAAGAAAATATTAAGTACACGCGCTATCGATGATGTAGTAATGGAAACAAATATTGTATTTATTATAACTGATATGTAAAAAATAATAATTTAAGTAACTATAGAAGAACTTTAAGTGTACAATTGCAATTCTAGTCGGGAGTGCAATATACTGACTGGTATAAAACTGCTCTTTATTTGCTTATATAGTAATATAAACCCAGCATTCAAAGTCAAAACTGGTTATAACTTGTTGCAAGAGCTTCAGTGTTCATAGTCACATGCATAGATTGCACTTTGTGGCGCTTACTGGGAATATCTATTAACCTTGACATCAATTCTGTTCTCATGGCTTATGTTGCATCACCTTTATTTGCAGAGGTCATACATTGCACTTTGTGAGATTTACTAAGAATATTTATTAACTTAACCCTGCTAACTGCATGCGAAATGTCTTCTCATGTCTAGATTATGCTGCATTCATTAGAGTTCGTCACCTTTGCTATCTCAGGTCAGTTCATTATACTAACTACTTCCACTTGTTGGCAATTTTGATAACGTTAACAGATTTACATGTATATAGTGTTAAATTTTTATGTGAATACCCATTCATTACCTAGTCACGATGGCTTCAACAAGCAAGAAAAGTGAACTATCAAAGACTAATCTTGGTGCAACCATGTTTTAGTTACCAGCCTGTAGAACTACTCCCGACACCATCAAATGAAAATATTACTGTAATATCTATCAGAGACAGAGGAGGATTTTTCACGATATTCTGAAAAGTAAGTATACGTTACTTAAATGAGTTTTCATTTACTGATTTATGTATTGACTAACACATTACTAATGTAATTTATTATTTTTCTAGTATTACACCTGCAACAACAGTTGTTGCCACACCGCAACAACCACTATTACCACCGTAACTTCGCCAAATCCAATATGGAGGGAAGAATCTATCCCTCGTACAATGCGATGTTGACCAGGAGGGCCTTGCAACATCTCCAGCAACACATCTTACGCAAGGCCATTCGACATTGCAAGAATTTAGGGTGAAGAGCGTGAGATGGTTACATCAAATTTTGGTAGAATACACAAACAGTGAAGCGTCGAGAGCCGCTCGCGTTGAGCAACTAGCTGTGGAGTTAGCTGACGCTAACCAGCAGTTAGAAAAAATTAGAATAAGTATAGCAAAAACGGAAAACATTTTTGCATAATTTGTTTAGTATAGTATTTTTTTGTAGAATATATTGTAGTTATATGTATTTTTTTATGTGTTAATAAATAAATAAATGTTAAACTTTTTTGGTTTAATATTTATCCTAAAAATTTTACTACAGCTAAAAAACATCCTTGTATTATTATTATTGGAAATATACATACACATAATTTATATTTAGAGTGTTCATGAAAACAGTGCATAGGTACATTGAAATTTGACTACAGCCAAAAAAAATGTGAGTGATTGCTCAATTTGCGCTAGAAAAGTGAAATGATCTACGTCAAGGAAAAAGTTGAAAACATCTGGAAAGCTGACTTACTCATGCACTCATGTATAAATTTCTACATCAAAGTAGAGCCGTCATTTTTTTCTAATTTTAAGTGCATGTTGCGTTACAAATTTATTTATTGTAAAATATCATGCATATAAAGAAAGTGTGAAAATATAGTACAGTTAAAAGTGAAAAAAAAGCTTGCGTTAAATAAAAGTCAAAACAGTTCCTAAAAGCATGTAAATCTGAAAACTTTATGCCATGTATTTATACAATACAAATGACACAATTGCATTCATTCATTTGCAAATCCTGTTTCAAAATTGTAATGTGAATTCGTGACTAAGATAAATATAGCAAAATAGCAAAATAACTGCGTTCATTATCCTACAATTCTTGAAGCAGAAATATCTACGCTCCATCGAAAATTGTAGATTTGGAGTCCTAATCAAACTAAATTAAAAAACAAGTCATGTTTTAAGTGCTGTTTGTTGTTTCAAAATTAAATTGGTTAATTTAAGGACCATTTTGATACATTTATACATGAAATGGATCAATTGCATGCATGTGTTTCTTCTGAGCTTACGTAAGTACAAAAAGTTGTGTTTTAAGTGGTCTTTGTTGTTTCAAAATGGAATTGGGTCTTTTGGGAGCGTCGCTTTTTTGTGCGACACTGAAAGGGAGTAGAGCATCCATTTTTGCTGTTAAATATTTTTTATCAAAAGTGCTGTAAATTTTAGGGTGAGTCTATTTCAAGTTATTTTACAATGTTTGAGAGGTTTGCATTTCAGGCACTTTTACTTTTACTTTTTATGTTTTAATGTTTACTTTAAGTTCACCTTTACTGTTACTTTTCATACGTTTATACACATCGACGTAATTAATTATTTTACCGTTAATCCAATTTATGGTATTAGTACGATTAACCAAGAGTGACGTAATCACACTCGTTAATGGGAAGTGGAATTCTAAAACCCCTTAATCCTGCAAATTTATTCTATTGGGAATTATAAAGCATACAAATTCAGATGTATTTCAACCATGAAGTAATATTACGCAACAATTTCCAAAAGGCTGACCCAGCATGCAGCCATTTCATTATCTACAGTGTGACCAAGAATAAGGTATTCCATTAATTTACTCATAATATTACTAGTTTATTTAGGAACTAAGGGAATGATCATGCATATCGTTTTACTAGTTCTTGAAAGAGCTTTACACGGTGGCCCATGTATGTTTCTATTGGGAACAGTGAGTTTTAGTTAAAAACCCGTGATTTTTAAATTTGATCGTTAACAAACTTCACAAAGATTAATTATTAGGAAAAATAATATTGTTGGGGTAATTGTACGTCAATTATCTATAATTTAGATGACTTCATAATGATCTAAAATTAAAAAAAATTAAAAAAAGAAATTAAAATGGCGCCTGAGTTGACATTTGACAGATGAATTTTTAATAACACATCCTTTATATTATTTTAAAATTGCATAGAGTATTTTATTACGATTTCAAGCATATGGGTTTCGCTATATATTATTTCAAAGCCGACTGAGATATTAACAAAAATAGTACTTCTGAAGACAAAATCAAATTAGATCTAGTTAAACAAAACACTCGCAGCCGCACCCGCAGCCACTCCAACACTCGCGCCCACACCTACACCTACACCCACACCCACACCCACACTCACACCCAAACGTTAAATTGAACAAAGATAAACAAAAACTTATTATGTTGCACATTGTTCATAGCAATTGGTAAGTTATTATCATTTTTCTTTTTTCGTTAGGACAATAAAAGCGAATAGTACGCTTTGATTCACTCGGAGTTGCTCTGTTTTGTGGTATATCATGTTTTAGGATACAATAAATATCTAAGTAAAAAGGGGATTTTCGATTGATCTAAAAACGTCATGTAAGTCAAAGCATGGGTCGGTTTGCACAGTGATTGCTGTTAGTAAGACTTTCCCAGTACGAATCGACCAGAGGAACATTCTTTGAGATAGTTCTGTTCCGACTTCTTCTGCCAAACAGGAAACGAATGTTAGGCAAATATGTAGCTTTTGGGGGTTGTTTATAGGTAAGTCCATGTTGAAACTTTAGACCGTGGTGCATACGGTGGAAAAGTGAATAGTTTATTGTCTAATAAGTGAGGTCCTCCTTTTTTCAAAGAAATAATGTCTAGAAGCAAATTTAAAGAAATTGTGAGTTTCCTTGGATTCAAGGCTAGATGCAGATTCACGCAATATATGGCTAGTGAGCCAGACAAATTTGGTATCAAATCATGGATTGCTGTTGATACTAAAGCAAAGTACCTTGTCAATGGTTTTCCTTATTTGGGAAAAGCCAAAGCAAGTCCAAATAGTCAGCCATTCTCGGAAAATGTAGTTCTTTATGCTTTTATACTTTTGGAACCATACTAAAAAAAGGAAGAAATGTTACTACTCACAATTTCTTTACAAGTCTCAAACTAGCGAAAAAACTACATGATCTGAACGTAACAATTCTGCACAATGAACAGAATGTAACGTGTAATTTGAGAAACGGAGCTTTGTTAGTACTACTTTTGAGATCCTTGTTAGGCAACACACTTTACAGTCCAATTCAGGAACAATAAGAGTATCTATTTTCAATTTTTCTTAGACAACGTGGCAACAGTGCATCTATTTGCGTTCAATTTTTAATAAATTTAAACCGTGATAAGGCTGAACGTTGTTATTTGTTAAAAAGAAATATGTGACATCTTCCTTTCTAGTTTCTGGTGTGAGTAACGCCCACCATTTTAGGAAAAACGAAAATTTTTGCTTTGTAAGAAATTTTAGATGGTCAATGTTTTTCTATAACGTCTATAAAATTAAGAGTTCATAGAAATTACATACAGTGGATACTGGTTTTACATTATTTTCCTTATTCAAATTTGATACCGCATATTTGTAGTACTCTTTTCGACGGATTTAAAAAATGTCTTGACAACTGTTTCTATTGGATCAAGAGGTGTGTTTTTTTCTTTTTTATACAGATCACCTCTGATTAAACCTTTACATTAATAAATTACGTATGTTCTAGTTCTACATAGAGTGAAATAACAATTTAGTATGCGCGAAAAATAAAAGAAAATGGTTTCTCTCGGTTTCTTTCTCTGATTGTGATTGTTGTCCTTTCGTCGCTCTTCAGTTCAATCAATGCCGTAACGGATTGTCCCACCTGTATATGAAGTACTCCTTTACATCTGGATAAGACCATCTGATTAACAGTTCTACGTGATGACTAACTATCGATCACGTTCTACACCAGCCCGCAGGAAGATAACTCGGTTCTCGCTAAAAGAAAAGAAAGTCACGTAAGACACACGAACACTCCTTTTACCATTGATTGATTGGTGAGTCTCTTAAATGTTTACTCCATATCGGTACTCTGGATCGATAGACAATTGTATTGAGTGCAACTTTGACCTACTTTATAAGAGGTTCGATATTAAACGAATTACAGCTGTAAACATAAACGATTTCTTATTAGTGTGCTCCCCATACATGGAAATTAGACATTGCTTTGGGGTTATGTCTAGCGAGGTTATTTTTTTGAAATTATAAAGTGGTTACTTAAGATTTTTTTAAGATTTACCCTCATTCGTACTTACCGAAGTGTTCACTTTTCTTTTATTACTTTGGTCTCTTCAATAATTTACTGAGAACACATTACTAATTAAAATTTGGGAATGTTAATTGTATTAGAAAGGGCTGTTCTCAGTTACATCTGATCACTGTGACGTTGCCCCTGTATTTAAGATAAGATGAGTACAGGCTGTCCCAAATTCGAGGGCAAGCATGGGGATCTCGCTTATTATAAGAGATAGGATATAGGTTTAAATTCGGAACTTTCGCTAAACTCGGTGCCGAGTAATAATCTGAAAAGAAATTTGAGCTAACTCGAACGGATTTGGTTTTATGCTCAAAAAACAAAAAAATTCGATTTTCGTTTTTCGCGTTTGGCCACCTTATTATTAGGAATTTTCAAAATTCGATTAAACATTATTAAGGCACCTTTTTACGCACAATACTAACACCGTATTAAAAATATTATGTGACGTTTCGTTTATTCTGAACCATCGTCAGGTTTATTTTTTCTTATGGGGGTTAAGATATATTTTTATGTCGTTGGATGGAGAATATTATGCTGATTTCAGCAATATATAACACTTTATGGTTTGATCGACTGCGAACTAAAATAATGAGAAAAATACGAACAAGATTCCGCCTTCTTGGATCCAGCAAGGAATAATTACAGTAGTTCTACTTATTTAATTTGTTAAACTCGTTAGTACATCCAAAAAAATATAAAAACAGTTAAACAATTTAAAAAAAAAACATTAACAAACAACTCAAACAAGTATGTCTATGTAACACGGTCATAATAGCGACAACGCAAATTTATCGATAGGTAACAACAAAATAATTACACAGACAAACAAACAAAAATTATTATAATAAATGTTCGAACAAGTTTCCTCCTTCTTGAATACAGTAACGAATTCTTCTTCTACAATTGTTTACGCTTCTTTGAATGGTTCGCCTGGGAATTTGACGAAGTTCATTAACAACCCTATTCTGGAGTTCTTATATATTTTGCGGTTGCGTCTTATAAATCATATTTTTTAAATAGCCCCAGAGAAAGTAATCTAAAGGGGTTAAATCTGGACTTCTTGCTGGCCACCTAAGTGGTCCCCTATTTCCCATCCATTTATCAGGAAATTCGCTGTTAAGATATTCACTTATTATCGCAGCATTATGAGGAGGAGATCCGTCCATTTGCCACCAGAGAGTCCATCTTTCGTTTAACGGAATATCATCCAAAAGGTCTGATATTTCGTGTGTTAGAAATGCGAGGTAGCGTTAAGACGTTAGGATACCTTCGTAAATAATTGGCCCAAGGAGCCTATCCTTCCAGATTCCAACCTACACATTAAAGGACCGGTGGCCTTGTCCTCGCATTTGCCTGTTAATTCGTGGATTTTCAACGGACCAGTAGTGCTCGTTATTACGATTAAACATTCCATTAGTGGAAAAATTGCATTTTGGTATTAAGTTGGTTACAAAAATCCAACCGTCTCATATCGTCCCCAGGCTGAAGAGTTTGACTAACTTGTAACTTAAATGGTTTCTAACGGTGTTTTTACACTCGCCAAACTGTCGTTTTGGCACTTCAATAGTTTGCTCTATTTGTAGATATTGAAGGATTTTCTTGAACCTAAGATGGATAACATAAAGTTATTACTCTCCAAAAAAAAAATGTCTGCTGAAATTAGCAGTGAAGTGAATGGAAATTCTTATAATTAGTATAATACTAACAAATAGTACCTGATGTAATATTTCTTCTTCGGCATCTCTGTCTAGTCTGCTACCATATGCATTTCGAGGTTTCTGAAAACATCCAAATTCTCGCAAATTTTGGTCTAATTTTAAAAAATATCTCTGGTTGGGTTGCTACCTCTCCGGATATTCCTCTAAATGTCTTTGTTCTGCTCTGACACTACTTCTATTGCAGCTACAAAATATCCTTATCATGTCTCGTTTTTCTGAATTTGAAAACATTCTAAAGAAACTTGCAAATTTTAAAGCACTAACACGAAGGATCTTGCAGTTATTACCCTTTTTACAATTAGAAAATGACATGACAAAAGCCAACTCCTGAGTTTTGTTTGATTCATGGGTATCGTGATAATGTAATATTTAGTTTTTAATTTAACCTTTCGTTACTGGCGCTCGGTGTGTCAGACCGACGCATGACTTAAAGTGTAAAATACAAGGGTGGGGTGCAACAGCAGATCTGTGAGCCTTAATACCTTTCGAGAATCGAGTGCATTAGAAGTGTCTCTAGTTTCGTGTGTGTGGTTGTAACGAGTTACATTTTATTCCGATTTTCGGTGCAAGAGACCGATGCCAGTATTAGTGGTCAGTTTAGCACGTAGAGTCGGTGAGTTTTTTTTTTAAATCTATTGGTGTTTGTTATAAAAATTTTCATTTATTTTAGTAATGGATTATGAGATAGAGCGACAGAGACTGCTAAAGTTAATGGAGGAAGTTATAAAGGTCACCGAATTTGATGACGAGGCAGAAGAAACCGAGGATAATTTGGAAATTAGAGAGGAAGACAGTGAAAGTGAACAGGAATTGGAGAGTGATGGGGAGATGGATGTGGTGAACGAAGGACCGTTTATGTTTAGGAAAGATGGTGTTACCAAATGGAAAAATCATATCTCACAGAAAAGCAATGTTCGAACCCGGTCTATAAATCTTGTGAAACATTTGCCGGGCGTAAAATAAAACTTTTAATGTTTCAAAGCACCGCTTGATATTTGGCAGTTATTTTTTACCGAAAATATTATGAATATCGTGGTAGAAAATACAAACAAGTATATTGAAAAAGCCAAGGATAATTATTCAAGAGAAAGAAATTGTAAGCCTACGATCATTCAGGAAATAAAGGCGTTATTCGGTTTATTGTATATTTCAGCAGCAAGGAAATGCAATCACGTTAACGCCAGTGATTTATTCAAAACTGACGGCACCTCAATGGGAATTTTTCGACTAGTCATGTCACTTTACAGGTTTCGTTTTCTACTGGCCCACATTCGCTTCGACGACAAAAATAGCCGAGAAGAAAGACAACGAATTGATAAACTTGCACCAATTCGGGAATTATTCAAGTGCTTTATTTCTCAATGTCAACAGACATATTCTTTGTCTAAGTATACCACAATAGACGAAAGGTTGGAGGCATTTAGAGGAAATTGTCGATTTCGCCAGTACATTCCCTCTAAACCAAACAAATATGGCATCAAAATTTTTGCTTTAGTAGATGCTAAAATGTTCTACACAGCAAACCTAGAGGTATATGTAGGTACACAGCCACCTTGTAACATTAATAGCGGCTCCAAGTGTATAAACATTAAACTGGGCCAACTTATAATATTAAAACAAAAGCGATGATGTAATGAATTGATAAATTGATTGTAATTGATCGAATAATTGTAATTAATTAAAAAAATATTAAATATCAATCGCTACTGCCGTCGGCTCATCGGTAAATTAAGATAAGGGGGGGTTCTAATTTATGTTTAATTAACCTACTTGAAATGCTAGTAGCTTCTTTTCTGCTTAATTATTTTCACTTATCCTTAATTCAAAACAAATGTTATCTAAAAATTATGAAAAAATGATAAATTCTCCAGCGCCATGTTGTCTTTTTTTTTATATATATCTATCTAGGAACAACAAAACCTAGTTAATGAATACTAATAAACAAATTAACACAAATGAAAATAAAATAATAAGTTACACATAAGTTTATTTAATATATGATTGAAAACGTAAAAAAAATCAGAAGTCATAAACTATACTAAATTATATAAAAAAACATTACCTTTTAACGGTTCTGTATATACACTGTAACTGGTAACTATGAAGCAGAATGGTTCATATGAAAAGGTCAATGTCTTGCTTAGTTATCCTAAAAATATGGAATTTCCTTGAAGTTTAATTCGCCAAATTTATTTGTAAAAGTATGTAGAACTTGCGTTGTAAATGTAATTCAAGTTAAACTTGCCATTTAAATTAATGGAATAGTAAAATTACCGACTTTTACGTGCCATTAAAAATATATTGTAAAAATGCCATATAAAAGTATGCATTAAAAGGTGAGTACTTGAAAAGTACTTAAGAAAAAGTGCCTAAAAAAAAAGCAAAGGCTTTAGTTTTAAATATAATGAGAAAAAAAAATAACTTACCACCAAAATCTGATGGCACCAATATATAAAAAATTAAGTAAAAATCATGCTTATAGCTGTAATATTCAGCAATATTTTCTAATATTGCGCCAAATAAATGAACGATTCTTAAATTAATGTACTTTTTAATACAACCACAAAAAAAGGTTGTTACAACCTGGGCCTTTTGAAATTGACAATAGACCGTTTGCGTTAGTGCAGCGATTATATGAGCCAATTTCAGGAAGTGGACGTAATGTAACAACCGACAATTGGTTCACAAGTATCGAATTGGCTGACATACTTCGTACCGATCACAAGCTGACTTTGTTAGGCACTATACGCAAGAACAAAAGGCAAATACCACCACTGTTTGTGCAAAGAAAAGTCCGTCTTGCCGGGTCCAGTATGTTTGGTTTACAACAAAACACCACATTAGTTTCCTATATTCCAAAACCTGGAAAGACTGTCCTGCTAGTTTCTACTATGCATTTTGATGACAACATCGATGAAGAAACAGGCAAACCGGAAATGATAGTGGACTATAATAAAACAAAAGGGGGAGTGGACTTAGCCGATAAGTTAAGTGCAACCTATAATTGTGCAAGACCAACAAGGCGTTGGCCCATGGTGGTTTTTTATAGTCCAATGAACATCGCTGGTATCAATTCTTTTATAATTCATACTGCAAATAACCCGAACAAGGACATGGGTCGCAAAGACTTTTTACTTCGTCTTGGGTTTGATTTAGTGTCTGATGAAATGAAAACGCGTGCCGCTTTAGTAACATACCTAGAACCCTAAGAAGTTGCATTTCAGAAGTATGTGGTTTGAGTCAAAACCAACCTCAAGATGATCAAAGGGTACAAGTCACCGGCCGTTGTGCTATTTGCAGTTCTAAGAAAAATCGCAAGACTCGATTTTGTTGCAGAAAATGTAGAAAGTTTTTGTGCTTAGAACACATAGAAATATTGTGTGAAGAGTGTTATAACAACCTCAATTTGTAATGCCTTCTTCCTTTTTAATCTTCAAGAATTATGTTTTTAATTTTTAATAATATGTTTTTGAAATGACTGTTTTGCTCCTAAGTTACTTATATAGAATATAGTTTTTCAATCAGTTTTTAAGTTTCTATTCGGTAAAATGATGTTTCTTTTTTTTATAAATAAAAATATGAAAGTTTAATTTGTTACAAATGTCTTTTATTCTGATACATGTAAAAATACATAATTAAACTTTGGTATATAGCTGATCAGAACAATGCGGCCTGACAGACCGACGCCAGCAGTCGTGTCCAATTTCTTCACGCCAGTAACGAAAGGTTAAGAGTATTTTAGTTCACAATCGATCAAACCATGAAGTGTTATATATCTAAAATCAGCATAACATTCTCCATCCAACGCCATAAAAATATGTCTTAACCCCGATAAGAAAAAATAAATTTGATGATGGTTCAGAATAAACAAAACGTCGCATAATATTTTTAATACCGTATTAGTATTGTGCGTAAAAAGTTGCCTTAATAATGTTTAATCGAATTTTGAAAATTCCTAATAATAAGGTGGCCAAACGCGAATTTAGAAAAAGTGCCGAATTTAAACCTATATCCTATCTCTTATAATAAGCGAGATCCCCATGCGAATTTGGGATAGCCTGTACATACGGATAAAAATTAAACTGTTGAATTTATGCTTTGTATTCTTCCATTTGATATGTATTAATATCTAAACTTCAATTATTACGTTCTAACAAACGTTATCATAATACGGGAGCTATTAGTAATCCATGAAAGTGAATATTTTAGCCTTCAGCTGGAATTCTCTTACATTTTGTTGTCTGCTGAGTAATGCTTTTGGGTTTGTGAACATTAAAGCAAATTCTAATTTATGTTTGTAGTTTTGTGGTTAATAATAGTAGCAGACTATTATTTTTATGTGCGTTGCTTGCAAATTTTGTTTTACTTTATTTTATTTTTGTACATTGTGCATTAATCATTTTTAGATTTAAATATTTTTATGCAATGCTAGACATCTGGCTGATATTTTTGGTTATTTATATGTAAGTCAGGTTATGATTCGGTTGATTTAAAACCGAGACGGCCGTTGTAAGGAGAGCTCCTTCTATGACTCCGGTTTCATTCTTTTGGTTTGCGTTTATTTTGGCTTATGTATTTTGTTTCTAGATTCAACGCTGGATGTACTGCGTCGTTTCATTATACTGTATTCTTGATTCCATCAAATTTTGCTTTCTTTATTATATTTAACTGAAGCACTAGAAATTTTTTTCCAAATTTTTGGGGAGGAAGCTGTAAATATTTTCGGGTTATTCTGCTGAATAATAGCTATCTCGATTTACGATACCCGTTGTTCGAGTTTTGTAACAGATTTAAGTTTTGGGGTTTATTAGTATCAATATTGATTATATCTACAAAGATTAAACCGATTTGTGTTATTTTACTAATAATTGTTTTCTTTAATGCTGCGGTTTAGGAGCGATATCCTAACCGATCCGATTACGTTCTTGGACTGTGTTCAACCGTATTCTTTTACTGTAGCGCCTCTCTTACTGTGTCGTAGCCCTTTTCTTGATCTAAGGGCGGTATAAACATAAATCAAGTGGCGCATTCTTAGTTTCTCTGTGTACCTACACCAACCACACGCCCACGCGTCCAAGTGCCTAACCGACCGATTGAGCTTCCGGCCTGATTATTTCTAGCTGCACACCTTTTACTTTTGCTACGACCGTGTTTTTGTGCATGTAACAAGAATACGAAGGGAAATTATAGATGCCATCAAAAATGGCAAAGGTCAACTACACAAAACTGTACTACTGAAAAGTAAAGATGAAAAGAGCATTCTTACAGCATACCAAGCAAATTCAAATAAAGGTGTTCTTATTCTCAGTACCGTCCATATATTGGTATGGTTTGATCCCAACGCGCAATTGTCAAATGGATACAGACTGAAGTGGAGATCAAAGGAGTAGTAGGAGCTAAAATCAGCAGAACTACTCAAAACCGAAAACTCCGTACATGTCTTACAATTAAGTGCCAACTGCTTCTTTACTTATGTAGGTTCATCACTAAATACCTAGAATAGTTTTTTTACATTTAAAGTGTGTGTGTGTGTGTGTGTGTTTTAGTACGAATTTCCTTTTTTTTTTTGTAAGTTTATATTAAAACTCTGGATAAAAAGCATTCTTAATTCGGTCAATTTGACCGGTATCGGCGGTTCTAGCTATAACAATTATGTGACGGTGGAGTGTTAGGTACATTAGACTTATTGAGCACTAATTACAGAAAATTTCTTCCGATATAGAAAAATTAATTGTTCAGCGTTTGATGTAAGTGTGTAATATTATTAAGTTATATAATAGAGTTAAAGTATGCAAGATCAGAAGCACTTCATAAAATAGCAAATTAACAGCCTACCTCCTTTAAAAATATCCCTTTGTGTAACCTACAGACAGCGAAAATTTGATAAACGAAAGGAAGAGGTAAAGTAAACTACTACAAAATTCTGACAAGAGTAAACAATTTTAACGTAAAAAGTTTATCTTCACTAACTTTCTAGAAAATGTTAGAACCTATTTGAGGCACTTTCTTGTTGAGGACAGCTGCTACCACACATAATGGCGAACTATCACAAATAATATTCTATGCGATTCATCCTTTCTATTTTTGGACGTTATTAACTAATTGATTTTTGATTTATTAAATACATTTTATTAGGGAATTATTTTTGGTTTCATACCTACTATTATCAATGATTGTGTGAAAATCCATTCTGTGTAAATGTTGTAGGAGGGATTATATTTTTTGTGCGCTTACAAGAGGATTAGGAATAAAAAGTTTGACATATTTTCTTCATTCCATTTATTTTACCGCAAAAAAAACCCGTACATCCAACGCATTTTTACTATGTGTTTTAGTTTTACTCATATTCTTCAAGGGACTTATAAAATATGCCAAACATTTGTAGTACGCGGCATCAATTCTCATTGATAGCTATCGTCTCATTTTAGGAATTCTATAAATGAAAATCGATTTTCTGTTTCGTCTGGCATTAAATTTAAATATACATCTACATATCTGCCAATGTGTTCTTTCATTCATTATTTTTGACATATTGAGATTTTGAGGTATTTATAATTTAGATTTTACCAGCGTATTTTAACGTAATTTCTGTCGGTAGCCGAAATTAGCATTATCATAAAGATAAAATGTGTTTTCTGTTTTAAAACCTTGAATCTTGCTTGTATTTAGGATTATGGGAAAGATGCATAAATTTTTATTATAATAATCTACTCTAGTGTTTAAGTGGTCGAATGTTGCAAGTTTATCAAATGGTTACGGTTGCCTACGTGAACACTTTAAGTGAATTGTGAATCTGAGACAAAATCTACTGTCACATTAAAATCGTTTTAAATTGGTCATTTCTTCAATAACTGATATTGGGAGGAGGGGGAATTATTGCAGAAATGAATTGGATTGCAACAGTCAATGCTTGGTTCTTTGATCGTTGTCTACCTCTTAATTTACTGTAAACTGGTTAGCTACTGAATCCAAAAATAAAAAACTAAATTTTAATTAAGGAGGATGTTGTTACGCGTTAAATTTCCTCTACTCGTCGCATAGGTTTATTAAAATAAGCGGGTTGCCGACTGAACTCCATAAAGCCGGTCGGGTTCGTAGTAGGATTTCTATAATCTGAAAAATTGCTTCAAACTTCGCACTTATTCTTTAATAAAACTTAAATTAGATAATAAGACGGCCCTACGTCGGCATAACATGCTTAGGCAACGTGTTAAATCCCTTAAATGATTGTAGAAAGTAAGAATACTGTCAACTCGGTAAAGTAGCTCAATGTCAACTACAAGATTGGCAATATTTACATTCAATCTTAAAAAGTACGTTAACGTTTTGTTAAATAAAATCAAATTTATTTGAACCCAAGGTAACGAATAAGACAAAAGTGAAACAACCATCCAAGAAACTTCAGACGATTAAATATATGTGATTACATTCCTGGTTTATTGACTCTGCAACTGAAATTAGCATGAATGGTCTTTACAGTGGCACACAAAGCTAAATTTGATAGTTGAAATTATACAAATACTCAAAATAGAAATACAACATTTCATTTATTTAGTACCTACACAAATGTTAAAAAACTTTTGATAAGAAATGTCCTAACTTCGTTAGCAAAAAATTTACAAAAGGAACTTGCATACGTTTTCGTAACCTAACTCAATGTTTTCGAACAAAAACAGATTAAGAAATAAAAGTAACAATCAAAATATACCCACGTACCATACAAAATTAAAAAACACCGAACACGTTTTCAATAGCGAACTAAAGAAAATTTCTAATATAAGGACCATTAGCGAGTAACGCTTTGTTGCTTATCTGGTGAAAGTGAAAGTTATGAAAGTTAATGAATTATGAGTAGCCTAAAGGTCCTTGATCATCATTATTCATTAGAATTTGTTTGTTTTTGAAGATCTCTAAACTTTCATAACAATCAAATTCGTGCTTATTACTAACATGTTTGATTAAGTATACCTTATCTACTGCATGATTTTTATCAAATATATGTAGGGCTACGGCAAACTTGTCCCAACGTTTGTATTTTATATGAGCTAAATGTTCATTATTTTAAGTGAATTTTGATAGGTCGTTTAGTTTGCCCCACATACATTTGTTCACAATTTTTTCAATTAATTTTATAAACTCCCGACCTTTCCTGCTTATCCACTTTATCTTTTGGATTGCCTAAAGGGTTAGCAAACTATTATCTGCAGTAGTTACTGTTTCCAAATTAATTTTGGAAAATATTTTAGATAGACCTTTTGTATAAGCAGGTTGATAACTTTACATACTTTGTCTGTATTTGTTCTCTAGCGTTACCTAATGTAGTTAGGTTCTTAACCCTCATCCGATGTGTTTGTTTCCTAACTAGATTCATAGCCACTTCATCTGAAAACCGATTGTGTGCAGCAATTTCTTTAATAGTGCACAACTCTTTATTATAATTTTGGACTGAAAGAAGAAAATTAAGCAATCATGAACCAAAAAGTTAAAAGCCGCGAGGTTATGAATATTTCCTTGCGATAAGTATCTATATCTAGTGTACTACCATTTCTTGTAACCAGAGTATCAAGGAACGGGAGACTGCCATTTGCCTCTATCTTAAGAAGAAGTAAAACAATTATATAAGAAATAAAAGAATTATATTTACTACCATAGTATTTACTTGGCTTTCACTTTACACAATGCACCTTAAATTTTAAAAAATACAGGTAAATCACATAATTTCCAGATGGTATTTATTCGGTTTGAAATTAAATGACACATCTAACCTGGTCATGAATACAGTGAAATATTGCCATCTACGTGGGGTAATTGGGCGTTTTCGATTTCCGTTTAAGATGGATTCTCCAACCAAGGTGTTTATATTAAATTTGGTATCTAATGTTCTAAATATTACATCCAATGTATCTCCAGTAAGAATGTAAAATATTTCTACTCAGGTTTCGCAAATAAGGCAATTAAAGCACCCAAAGCATTTTACTTTAGTATTGTTCTCACAAAACAAAATATCTTGTAAAAAATAATTTACAGGTTAATGATTCCTGACAAAGTATTTACGTACCTCATGACGAGTTTGTTTTCTTTAAAAAAATTCATTCTAGCAGATGTCCATATCATAAAATGGCTGAATACCAAAAGCATGACGCTGAAAGTAAAAATTTAAAAATGAAAAACAATGTTTTACAACGTATCTCTACCAATAATTAAAGAAGAATATCACATACGTCGACTAAATTTGACGGAATATGAAACTAACGGAATATGTGCATGACACGCTCTCTGAAAGTCTTTTACTGACAGGGTCAAAGACTTAATTACAGGTTTCTAGTTAATTGGGAGCACTCTCTAACTGTTGTTACTTAAATCAAAATAGGAGTTGCATTAAATTAAGTCAAGTGCTTCCAAACAGGCCCCAATATCTTAAACGTGATGCGTGGTTTTATGTAATCAAGAAGGAAGCGAACAATCCTACTAGCTTGGCGTAAGCTTATTGGTTTATGAGATTCTGCAGTAAAAAGCTCTTAAATGGCTTTAGTAATAACGGCACTGGGGATAAATTGATTGTTTCTTAATTGGTAACAGTCACTCAAATATATATATATATATATATATATATATATATATATATATATATATATATATACATACACATATGTATACAGTGTGTCCAGAAAGATGTTGCCTAAGCTGCTAGGACGTGTAGAGGGACTCAAAATAACCCTAATCTGCATTTGAATTTATTCCTACCTGTCTTCGTTATGAAGTTATCGGCTTTCAAAGTCAGAAGTTAAAAACTGAATTGCAATAATAATTTCTAAACCGCTTCTTTCATTGCCATGAAATTTAAACACCCTAACTACCTCATAGAGAGGCATTGTTTGTCACTTAATTGGAATTAATTGCACTTTAATGTACAGGTAAAGCCAAAATTAAGATTCTAAATTAACACAATTTTTGACAGTATTGACAATTTTGGAATTTTACTATAGTAGTTTCATTCCCAACGAAAAAGGTACCCTTGTGCGAAATCGATATCTCTTACCGTTTTCGAGAAGAATGCATTTTAGTGAATCCATGTAAATTGCGAATTAAGTTAAACAAAAAAATGTACTATCATATCTCTATTACAGTTTTGGCGGTGGTATTTATTAACTTTTTTCAGTTTTTATTAACCGATATACATCAATAATCAACAATGACAGTTATTTCCATAACAACAGAGAAACGTCACTTACAAACTGTTTACAGCTTTTTTTTTATTTAGAATTTACGTTTTAAATAAGATTAAATAAAATAGTATTTTCGAAACCGTTCGAAACTTAATTTTGATTTTACCTGTACAATAAAGGTACAATGAATTCCAGTTGAGTATCAAAAATGTCTTTCTATGAGGTAGTTAGGGTGTCTAAATTTCATAGTAATGAAAAAAGCGGTTTAAAAATTATTATTGAAATTCAATTTTTAACTTCTGACTTTGAAGGCCGATAACTACATAACGAAGACAGATAGGGAAAAAATTCAAACGAAGACTAGGGTTGTTCTGAGCCCCTTTATACGTCCTAGCAGTTTTGACCACACCTTCTGGATACCCTGTACACACACACACACACACACACACACACACACACACACACACACACACTATATATATATATATATATATATATATATATATATATATATACTGATCTTCCTGTTTGTTTTTCCGATACATGTGGTGGCACTTCCGCCACATGGAACTCGGTATACTCCTTGCCCTTCTAGGTTTGTTTGTTCCTTGGGAATTTTTAGCATCGTGTTTATTTTCCTTGCTGGTTTAAATATTGTTTTGATTTTGTGTGTTTATAGTATCAATCGGTTCTTCCTTTTATGTACGGTGGATATGCTGTTGTTGTAGGTTCGTCGTCTTCGGGTTGACCTGACGAACAACCGATAAAATAAGCAAGATACTACAGAAACACAAAGTCAAAACAGTATTTAAACCAGCAAGGAAGACCAACACGATCCTAAAAATTCCCAAGGAACAAATAAACCTAGAAGGTCAAGTAATATATCGAATTCTACGTGGCGGATGTGCTTCGGTATATATCGGACAGGAAGAAGAGAATAACATATTAATGCTGTTAGAAAAGGCCTAGCTACCTCATCTTTGGCACAACACGTACACACATGAGGCCATAAAATTTATTTTCAAAACACCAAAAACCTAGTCAATATGGTATATTATAAATCCCGCATCGTCAGAGAGGCTATCGAAATAAAGAAGCACATAGACAACCTCAATACCAAGGATGATGGATCAAGATTACCGACAAGATGGAAACCAATTCTAATGGATAAACGCATAAAAACAACACATTCAAACACGACGTCAAACGAAAGCGAAAATAGAGAAAGTACAATTGCAAGAAAAGAAAACAACAAAAAGAAAGTAGAGAAAGAGAAAGCGCAATAAAGGTACCAAAAACACGCAATCAAGCACCTAACCAGCGACTCGGAATACTATATAACACGGAACCTCAATCAAAAGAAGCCAGTTTAATACGGGTAACACGAAGCAGCAGCCGAAAGTTAAACGTATCCTGAAGATGGCAAATGGGATTTTACGGAAACGTCGCACGGTCTGTTAGAGACTACTACTACACCAACGCAGGCCAGTACACGAGACACCAATTACATATATATATATATATATATATATATATATATATATAATCCTTGGAAAATTTAATGAAATCGTTTTCATGATTTTCATAAATATATAATTACTTACTTAACCTTCACGCCATTCCTTTGCGGGGTAGGCAAAACAATCCCTGCCTCTTATTTATTTTTCATTCACAATCTTTCTCCAGGCTTTCCTATCTCCACGTACCTCCCTAGCTTACGCAAGATTCATACATAGTCTCTGACATGCCCTTTTGTTTTTAAAACTCCTTATCTTTCTTTCCTTTATCATAGATTCTCCTACATTCAGTCAAGTTTTACGCGGCCTACCAGGCCCGGCCTTTCCCCTAACCTCACCCACATATATTTGTTTCGTTAATCTTGCGTTGTTCATCCTCTCAATGTGACCAAACCAACGTAATGTACAACTTTTATATCTATCCATCATAGTCTTTTCCTCATCACACTCTCTCATTATGCATTCATTTTTTATCTTGTCCCGTCTCGTTTTACCACATGCGCTTCTCAGAAATCTCACACCCACGGCATTTATTTTTCTTTCGTGCTTTTTTTGACATACCCATGTCTCACTTCCATACAGTACTGACGGGACGAATACGCCATTATAGATTGCTCGTTTCGCAGCTAGACTCATGCTTTCATTCCTCATTATCGTCCACATACTTCCAATCACTTTCCTTCCAGCATTGACCCTTCGTCCAATCTCGCTCTCAATTGTACCATCTGCAGTAAACATTCTACCGAGATATACCAGCTCGTCCACTTGCTCCACAATTTCATCTTGCAGAGTAAATACTCTACTCTCCTTTCCACCTTCCCGATTGAACACCACCATCTTGGTTTTGTTCACGTTTACCTTTAGGTCCATGCTCTCACAGACTGTATCAAACTTCCTCAGAGCGGTTTGCAGCTCATCCGCACTGTCACTTAATAAGACTGTGTCGTCTGCATACACCAGGAGTCGTACATTTACGTCACCAACCATTACACCAGTTGTATCGTTCCATGCTTGTCTAAGACATTTATCCATGTATATATTGAACAACCAGGGTGACATCACACAGCCTTGTCGCACTCCTTGCACAATATTAAAGTATTCACTCACACCTCCTCTCACCCTAACACATGCCCGACTACCGTTGTATACTGCCCTTATTCCATTTATTAGACCTTTATTTACGCCATATTCATTTAATATTTCCTACAGCTTCTCTCTATTCACTCTGTCATATGCTTTCTCCAGATCTACAAACGCACAGCACTACTTCCTTTTACCTTTAAACACTTTTCGATCACCTGCTGGAGAGCAACCATCTGATCGACACATCCTCTCCCTGAAAATTTTATATGCATAAAGATAAAGATATCCCCGAATGGGATTCGAAGCCATATCCTCTCATTGACTAGATGAGTTATGAATTCCATTTAATAGAAACATAATATGTATATAGTTTTTTAACAACAGGATATTGTATTATATGGGAATATAATATGTGTGTACATTTTTCATGACGCCCGCATATTGCTAAGGTTGTACACATGACAAGTACGTAACTGATTATTTAATAATAATTGCTGTTAGCAAATTTTAAATAGTAATCCGTGGGCTATATCCTGTTGTTAACATATTACATACATATTAAGTTTCGATCGAATGTAATTCATAATCCCTGTAGCTCAGTTGGTAGATCACTCGTCTAGTCAATGACACAACATGAGTTCGAATCCCATTCAGGAGAATCTTTTTTGTATATGAAATTTTTAGTTTAATTAAATACCTAGGAAGGTAAAAATACACTCGAGAATAAGTTCCGTCCAGTCCAAGCTGATGGAATAGCCACCAAGGTGGTTGTCAATGCTGTAAGCATGGTAAACTACTCAAATTTTTTTGAATTAACAAGTGCAATAAGAAATAAACTGATTGAAGGAAAATGTTGTGATTTAAGTGCATGAACCACAACTATAATATAAAGTGCTCTAGAGTGAACTTGTGCAATTTGCTATCGACATCATATTCTACTACACCAATCAATCAAACCAATTTTGAGATGAATTAAGGTAACGTTGCATGCAGCTACACCTTAAGAAATTTTAAGTATGTATATTAAATCATGGTAATGCTGTGATAAGTTAATATATTTAATTGGTAAATCACTTACTTCGAGAACTGTTATTTTTCTTTTCACATTTGGTTACTTTCCATCCCAAAATGTATTTTTCTTTAGCCAATTAATGGTCTAAGAATAATATCTTATTCATATCAAAATTTTGTTAGCCCTTAACTAAACGATTTTCTTAAAGTACCCTTTATACACTACGATTCTATTTGAAATAGCGCTACTTGATAACACTGAATCCATAGTTGTTTAAAATAACATTACTTGTTTGGGTTCAGAATTGTTGGAAATTTTCTTTAGAATACGGCTTTAATTACATTTTACTTTACCCACTTTCCAAGTCAACTTTGTGTTAGGTTAAAATATCCTCTAAGGTATTCTGAAATACCCTAAAATCACATAGGAAGGTTTAGGTTGAAAAGATTTAAAATGACATAACTCTCTAAGTTCATCCACAAGAAGAGGGACACTTCCCTGAGCATTCCCCTATTGGGCCAACAGTAAACCTTTATTACATCTCATAAGGACCCTTATAAGTGAAGACGTGTCACTGTTCCGACTCAATTGTTCCATAAATAAATGTGGACAGATACTATACGTATTCTGTCTTAATAACAACCCTTAAAAGCTCTAATTCACATAACTGTAATTTTTATTATTTTATTAAATATGAGTTTGTAACTCTGTTAAAACAGGAAGACTCTTCTGGCACAAACAATAATCAATTAAGGTTGTGTTGCAATAATTTCTTTTGTACACTAACGTTTCTTATAGAAGTTCACTTCAGTTTCGATTAAAACATTAGTTTTGCACGAATCGATAAGTGCAAAATTTATTAAATTTTATAAAAGTGACCTACTATTAAAACTGAGCGTAGTCGATGATATCTTTACACGCCTTTTTATTGATTTAAGTTGATTAGCATTTTCCTACCCATTGACGCTTATTCTAATGATTATTTTTTGTCACGAACAAAAGTTACTATACAGGAAAATGCATAAGCAACCGTATAATTTTGAATTACCGTGCTGGTACTTCATTTTAATTTGTTGTTTCCGTTAGTTTGAAATTGTAGCAATTTAGTTTATATTTTTGCCGTCAAATTTTTATTTAGTAATAAAGTTTACAGTAGTAAACATGCAATAATATTTTGGCTCTGTTAGTCTATCTCGTACGTGTTGAATTGAAAGACGTTAAACATTAATCTTATTAATCTTATCATAGCTTTTGAATATTTTAACAAAAATATTTTTCTTTGAATACAAACAGTATGGGCGATTTGTTAGATTTAGATCCAAAACTAAATTTAATTGAGTGACCCACATATTGGGGTTTAATATGCCATGACCAAACCTAGATTAACTTTAATGAAGAGGTTTAATTATAAGGCGTACATGAATAATGAGACAAGATTTTTGAATTTAGAACCGAGCGAAATAGTAAGTGTTCACAATTGAACAATTTTTGCAAGTTTTGCACTTAGTGCAATTTACGTTCTTGGTTATTTTCTATTTTCACTTAAATGGTGTTATTAAATTTTTCGACGTAGCGTTTCATTCATTATTTTTTATTTGGTATCTACCACTAAATACATTTTATTATAATACATATTATTTATATAAATAACTTCGTAATCTTAAACCCTTCTTTATCCATTGCTTATGTAATTCTCTTTTTAACAATATCTAATTGTCTAGACATTTCAGAGACTCTGTTCTAGAAAACAATTAAATGTATCTCGAAAGTAAAATTGCACCAGTTTTGAAGCTTGTTAGTTTAATTATCTCTGCTGATAGTAAGTTTTATGCAAACGTTTAGTCAATAATATTTTGAATGGTCACGATACTATTTAAAACAATTTCCATAACTTTTATAACTACAATGACAGTGTTTTCATCCAAAAGAAGTAAGTCAAGGTTCCTCTCCCGCATGTATGGTTTGTGGGAAAAAAAGATGTAATGGATACCTCTTCCTATAAATATTAATCAACGACTTTGGCAAAACTTGGTTTACAAATTTATTATAATGCTGAAGTCATTTATGAGAAAATTGTTTCCTCCCGTTGGTGACAAAATTAGTTAAATAAAATACTTATCTTTTTTGGGATTTTTTAATGGTGTACTTTAAATTATACAATCTACACGTTTCGATAACACTTACAGTTATCTTCGTCAGTAGTAATGTTTGTTAAAAAATTGTTAAAGATGTAGTAAACAATTTTGTCAAATTTGAAAAATTAAAACATAAACATAAGCCTGCTATTAGTATAACAGTTTGGGAAACATAAAGCCAACTATAAAATTTTTAGTAAAGAATAACTAGGTCATAAAATTAAATATTATTAAACTGCCTCAAAGATGACAAACCAGAACACTCTCTACGACGAAAGCTAACAATGAAATTTGCCAGCCAAAAAACACATTTAACAAAATTTAATCGAGTTATGATGTAAGTGTAAAGTTGCGAAAAACTTCAATTTTAAAATGATAGAAGCATTCACAAATCCAAACATTACATCAAATCAAATAACCCAGTTAAATCTAACAAATCTTTATCAATAATTGGAAGTGTTATTAACAATGAAAAGCACAATGCAGAACGTTCTTTGTAATTTTTAGTTTCAATTTAATTTCAACTACTTATGTTAAATTATAGTGCTGTGGTAATTTAACATATAATTGGTAAAGCATTTGCTTCAAGGTCTAGGAAAAACACAGCAAAAAACCTAGACATACCAAAAGTTGAAAACAAATTAAAATCAAGGCGTATCATTATGCTCTTTTTTAATTATAAGATGCCAAAACCTATTTAAACGGAGATTTTCTTCTTGTTTATTAAAATTATTCGGGTGTTTATATATTTCAATAGTTTCACGTTGCAAACGAACATAATAATGGGTTTGTCTTCACAATATTTCCATATTGTCAAATTGAATGTCATGATTTAGATTATTCAGGGCATGGTCAGCCACAGCAGACCTCTCTGGCTGACCCAATCTACAAAATCTCATATGTTCTTTGCGTCTTGTATCAAAGCTACGTTTTGTGGTCCCGATGTATACTTTTCCACATGAACAAGATAACTTATACACTCCGGAAGATGATAAAGGGTTTGACACATCTTTAGGTGATCTTAAATGTTCTTTAATTTTTCTTGTAGGTTTAAAAATAGTCCTAATGCCATATTTGATTAGGATTTTTCAATTCTATTTGTAACATTAGCTATAAAAGGAAGAAAAGCAGTACCAACATTAAGAACTGGTTTTTCTTTAAGGTTACGCCTAGAAGGTGTAATAACATTATTAATATCTGTAAGTGAATATCCATTATCTTGTAAGGATTTTCTTAAATATTTATATTCATCATTCAAAATTCAGGGTCACAAATTCGTTTTGCTCGATCTACTAAAGATTTAATTACACTAATTTTTGACGTGGATGGTGGTTGGATAATTTATGAAGGTATCTATCAGTGTGTGTCGGCTTTAATGTAAACCTTAAAAGATAGTGAATTATTATTCTAAATTAATATGTCAAGAAATGATAAACTTCCATTAGTTTCTTTTTCCATGGTAAACTGAATACTAGGAAGTATACCGTTCATAAAAACCAAAAACTCATGCCGTGCCTTTTCTCCATATCTCCAAATAACAAATGAATCTACATATCTATACCAAACTGAAGGTTTTTTAGGTGTATTTTGTAACGTTAATGTTTCAAATTTTCCATATAAAATTAGCTATAACAGGACTAAGGGACTACCCATTGCTAAACTTTGAATCTGTTCATAAAATTTACTATTCCACTGAAAATAAGTTGTAGTAAGACAGTGCTGAAAAGAATGGTTATGTCCTTTGGAAAAGATGATCAACGTATTCAATAGTTTCTTTTAGAGGTACTTTTGTAAAAGTGAAACAACATCAAAACTAACCATTATATCACCCTCTTCAATTTTGAAACTATGCATTTTTCAAAGTCGGCAGAATTTTTAATGTAATGGGGTGTTTTTCCTATATGAGGTTGTAATAACAATGTAAGATGTTTTGCAAGGTTATATGTAGGAGAACCAATTGCACTAACAATAGGCCTTAAAGGAATATTAGGTTTATGAATTTTGGTAAACCATATAGTTTTGGTGAAATAGCTTCAGAGTTAGATAGTTTCTTTTTGTTTCTTCAGGAATAGATGATAATTTAATCAGCTCTTTAGTTTTTAAAAGAAACTTTTTTGTTGGATCTTTTGGTATTTCACGATAAGTTTCTGGTCCCAACAATTGTTCTATCTTAGTGTTATAATCGTTCATATTTAATATAACAGTTGCATTACCTTTATCTGATTTTAATATTATAATACTTTCATTGCGTTTAAGATCAAGTAAAGCATGTCGTTGACGAAAGGATAAGTTGCTCTTTGGAGGTTTTGTTTTACGTAATATGTTAACGGTGTTATATCTAACTTCGTTAGCAGCATCAAAAGGTAATAATCTAATGGAGTTTTCGATGTTGGAAATTATATCTTCAAAAGGTATTACTCTTGGTGTTATCGCAAAATTTCCTCCTTTAGAAAGCGCTTCAATAGCATAATCTGAAACAACATTATCAGAAAGGTTTATAACTGTTTTTTTACAATCAATAGATGGTCTATTATTTTGTTGTTTGTATAATTTATTAAATTTTTCTTTCTGACGTTGACATGAGATGTCAAAATTTATTTTCATAGATTTAAACGTTATAGAATCAATTTTATTCCAATCTTCTTTATTCAAAATAGATTAAATTTCTAAATGTAAATATAAAAGATTTTTATCGGTGTTATCCAATGACTTCCTAGTAATATGTATTTGATTACGTAGAAGAGCATTTTCAGTTCTTCTGTAAATATTATTCGCTTGCTTGTTATTAAAATTTCTTTTAATATAGACAATTTGAAAAATTAAGGAAACGTAAAGCACAATTATTATCGTCACTCACTTTTTTATTACGATGCCGAGACCAAAAGATTATCCCAAAGTTTATCTATATTAAAAGAAATTTTAATAACAAGCAAGCGTTAACCGTTAACATATTACGTAAAACAAAACCTCCAAAGAGCAACTTATCCTTTCGTCAACGACATGCTTCACTTGATCTTAAACGCAATGAAAGTATTATAATATTAAAATCAGATAAAGGTAATGCAACTGTTATATTAAATATGAACGATTATAACACTAAGATAGAACAATTGTTGGGACCAGAAACTTACTGCTTTTCTTCCTTTTATAGCTAATGTTACAAATAGAATTGAAAAAATCCTAATCAAATATGGCATTAGGACTATTTTTAAACCTACAAGAAAAATTAAAGAACATTTAAGATCACCTAAAGATGTGTCAAACCCTTTATCATCTTCCGGAGTGTATAACTTATCTTGTTCATGTGGAAAAGTATACATCGGGACCACAAAACGTAGCTTTGATACAAGACGCAAAGAACATATGAGATTTTGTAGATTGGGTCAACCAGACAGGTCTCCTGTGGCTGACCATGCCCTGAATAATCTAAATCATGACATTCAATTTGACAATATGGAAATATTGTCAAGACAAACCCATTATTATGTTCGTTTGCAACGTGAAGCTATTGAAATATATAAACACCCGAATAATTTTAATAGACAAGAAGAAAATCTCCGTTTAAATAGGTTTTGGCATCTTATAATTAAAAAAGAGCATAATGATACGCCTTGATTTTAATTTGTTTTCAACTTTTGGTATGTCTAGGTTTTTTGCTGTGTTTTTCCTAGACCTTGAAGCAAATGCTTTACCAATTATATGTTAAATTACCACAGCACTATAATTTAACATAAGTAGTTGAAATTAAATTGAAATTAAAAATTACAAAGAACGTTCTGCATTGTGCTTTTCATTGTTCATAACACTTCCAATTATTGATAAAGATTTGTTAGATTTAACTGGGTTATTTTATTTGATATAATGTTTGGATTTGTGAATGCTTCTATCATTTTGAAATTGAAGTTTTTCGCAACTTTACACTTACATCATAACTCGATTAGATTTTGTTAAATTTGTTTTTTGGCTGGCAAATTTCATTGTTAGCTTTCGTCGTAGAGAGTGTTCTGGGTTGTCATCTTTGAGGCAGTTTAATAATATTTAATTTTATGACCTAGTTATTCTTTACTAAAAATTTTATAGTTGGCTTTATGTTTCCCAAACTGTTATACTAATAGCAGGCTTATGTTTATGTTTAAATTTTTCAAATTTGACAAAATTGTTTACTACATCTTTAACAATTTTTTAATAAACATTACTACTGACGAAGATAACTGTAAGTGTTATCGAAACGTGTAGATTGTATAATTTAAAGTACACCATTAAAAAATCCCAAAAAAGATAAGTATTTTATTATGAGTGTTAATGGTGAAAGTTTACATTTTCAAAATTAGTTAAAGTATTTTTATTAGTTTGTTTATCGTGGAACGTATTTAATTATGGGAGTCTTACGCCTTTAAAGATGTTATTGTATAGTTTACGATGTTGTAGTACGTCCCAGAATATCAGCAATAAATCATATTGACAGCGACAGCTTAGTGGCGTACTTGTTAAAGGCATATACTATAAGGTTTGTAAAATATAAAAATCTACAATTTTTAATAAGTACATGAAATTTCAACAGCACGTCTAAGAGCTATGATCTTCGCGCTTAAATCGAATTTTAAAGGGGCTTCCTTTTGTTTGCCATTTACCTGAACCGTTTTTATTTAACACAATATTTTGCAAGTAGCACATTTACTGCATCTTCGTTTAAACTAGCTCGGTTTGCTAACAGCTGCTTCCGTGCTAAAAATGGCAGTATTTCACTAATAGCAGTATCTAATACTTTCTGATACTCTGGGACGTACTTTAGAGGGCATTAGAACTGAAAATGGCTGAAAATGTTGCGTAACAAATAAGTTGTTTCGCCGATAAAGAGTGTAAAATTTAGGTTATAATTGTTGAGTTACAACAAAACGTCATAAATTCCCACTGTCCACCGTCAGTGGACTAACGGATGCTACGTTGTTTGAACATCTAAATACCAGCTAATCGGTAGGAAACCAGTCGCCTATCTTTCGGTAGCTCTATTTACAAGTTTGTTTAATAATGGAATTGCAAGAAATAGAGTCTGTTTACAAATTGTTTACAGTGAGACTTGGTCTATCAAAGGCTGTTTGCAAAAGTACAAAAACAAAGGGTTCGGGCACACAATACTCCACCAAAAACAATTCTTCAAATCCCCAAAGCGATAAAAAACTCCATAAGGAGGAGAGGAAGCACTGTCCTGATTACGGCAAGGTAGGCCTAGTTGACCACGATACACCACATAAAGTTCTCCGGCAGGGTGAATCAACAACAAAATCCGCACAGGCGAACCGCACTTAAGTCCACGATAAGTTCGATAGAACCGGGAACATCGACGGTAAAATCGGTGCCCTCCCGCATACCACAACTTTTTTCACCAGATCAAGATCAAGACTGAGCACATACATTCAACAATACCTCAGTTACGCGATATTCGATTTTAAAAACGACAACCAATCATACTGCTCATATATTCAAATTATAAAACGCGGTACAAACGATAAGCCCCTTCGCGTAAATGATCAAGAAAGATTGCGTCATATTTTCGCCTTCACACAAACTGTAAAGGATGCTTTTCCAATTAAGCAACGCTTGTCAACTCTACAATACATATGCACGCTTAATGAGTTTATATTGTAATCCAGCCAAATCTTGCCACTCCTATAATGATTTTTAATTGAAAGTGAATCGGTAGACTGTACTGTAAAAGAATCTTGGCTCCGTCCGTCAAATGGAAGTTAACAGAAACATAATACGTACAACCCATTATGGAAAGTTTCGAGCAACAACATTTACGATGGTTTGGACATGTAATACGCTTGGAGTAAATTGGCGAAGGCCAAGAAAAAAGGTGTAACAGTGTGATAGGTTGCAAATGGGTGTTTAAAACGTTGCCGAGAGGGTTGCCTAATCACACGGGACAAAATATTGTTTTGTTCTTTTTTGTTAATGAATGCAATTCGTTTTTTTAATTTGTTGTGCTTCATTAGAAGAAAAAATATCTGTTTAGTTTATTGTTTTGTACCACTGTATACAAGTTTTCACGCCCACTTCTGTAAGCTTTGACCGCGAGCATAATACCTGTAAATTGGTTTAATTACCAATTACTGTATAATTTGATTCACTGCAAGATGTGAAAGGAGCTTATAAAAATGGCGCCTAAAAAGGAGCGACAATTTCCTTCACTGGGAGAAGTGAAAACTTTTATACAGGGTGTTCCAAAGTTCTGGTCTCGAACGATTGCACAGTTATGGTAGAAGATATAATTTTCCAAATTTGTTGAAAGTTGTACCATAAACGGACACATATTCTGAAAATAGTAATGACTGTATAGGATGTTGCAGAAATGTGTGGCTGTATTAACTTAGATTTTTTTAAATGGAACACCCTGTATTTTATTACCAATGTGAATCCCACGGTTAAGAGCTTTTCAAACACATATGGTGTTACTAGGTTATATAGGGTATTTTATAAGATATGGCCAATAGTGTACAAAAATTTTCACTAATCTGTCACTCCGCCAGTCACTAAATCTAGTAATGTGTGAAGATTTTTTTCATTTGGTTAATATTGTGATGTTATTAGGTATTTAGAAAATAGGTTAGATTGGTATTTCGTATCTCTTGTAGTACAGGGTGAAGCAAAACTCTAATTTAAAAATATCTCAAAATTTTTAAATGGAACACTCTGCATATTGTATTTTTTTTATTTGTTAGCGATTGCACTAATCTTTCAAACGATATAGGGTTTGTATGGTCTATTTCATTAAGCACAATGAGTATGTCATTAAAACCAACTCAATCGTAAAATTGAAAATAAAACGCTCAGTATAGCTATTTTCTAACAATATAACTTTATTTATGTATTTCTTTTCATTTTAACAAACGTTCAAAATGCCTATCGTTTACTTCTAAGCACGTCTTTGTTCTTTCAATTGGAAAATTTGCAATGTATACGGCTGCAACTTATACTTCTTTGTCACTAATTATTTTTACTAATATCTAACTGGTTGTTTACATTTCTAACACTACAGTGTAGATCTTGTATGATGGCATCAATTCCCAATGAATTTCGAATTTGTTTAACAATTCGGGTGTAACTGTTGCCGCAAATGCATTTCTTATTCTTATTCTTAAAGTGTGCTATGGAATAATGACAAATGTTAAATACTGCAGTTAACCCTCTAGTAGGCCAATTCTTTTTTGATGAAAATATTTTGGTGAGCTAATTTTGGTGCATAGAATACAAATTTCAAATCAACAATGATGTTGGATTGATAGTTTACAGTTCAGGTGAGAAAAAAGGAAGCCCGCCAAAAGGCGGGCTGGACTGACTAAGGAATGAAGCTTAAAGGAGTTCAGATATAAATATGAAATACAAGTAAAGAAGTAAAAGTAAAGGAAATACAAGTATTATAAATATAATAAGTAATGTATTCTAAAATTAGAAAGAAATTATAAAAATAGTAAAAAAACAGTGTTACGGTTTGGTGTGGTAAATTGGGAAACATATTTTTTAGATGATAGGCACAAATTGACTTGACATTTTAGGCAGTACATTTGTGTTTCCGACTTGCAACCAGGCAATTTACAGGTACGTTTACCAATTTTACAGTCTAATTGATCAGGCATATGTCCTACACCATCGTAATGTGCATCTGAACCCAATCTGTATGGTTTTTTAACACTTGATGGAACTGTTGTTGCCGGGCTTGTAGCAGCGCTTGAAGGTCTACCAACTGGTCGTTGAGCTAATTTTTGTTGATAAAAACACAAACTATTTGCAACCTGACAACGGAATTTAGGTAGTTCTGGAGTCACTCGGTTGTCTCCTCTTTCTCCGTCTCCAGCATGGATACGTTTATGAAGAAGATAAGCATTAACCATCGCCATATCAATGAAATGGTAGAACAACTTCAATGAAGCACTTTGCATCTTGATACGGATATGGTACTGTCCAATCAGACCATCCATGAGATCCATGCCTCCCATATGATGGTTATATTCCTTGATAATCCATGGACAATCAACTTTATAAATTTTATTTTTTCGATCGTACTAGCAATTTTTCAGGATGTTTTGGTGTTTGTGCTGTTAAATATGGTTTAACACCAACGTAAGTAGATGCCAGTCGAACGTTTTGGTGTCTTTCCATACAACTGTGGTAATATCTACACCAAGAACACTAGATACTTTCTGAATAACCTTTCCATGGCCTTAATTTGGTCATCTTGGCAGTTTGCAGTTAGTAATACGATCTGCAGAATAGTACCTAACGTTAATACTCTACTTTTTAGATACACCAAAAGAGGTAGTGATGTATAAAAATTTCCTGTATATGTAACATGATTTTTAAAATACTTATCTTTTGGGATTTTTTTAATGGTGTACTTTAAATTATACAATCTAAACGTTTCGATAACACTTACAGTTATCTTCGTCAGTAGTAATGTATGTTAAAAATTGTTAAAGATGTAGTAAACAATTTTGTCAAATTTGAAAAATTCAAACATAAACATAAGCCTGCTATTAATATAACAGTTTGAGAAACGTATAAGCCAACTATAAAATTGTAGTAAAGAATAACTAGGTCATTAAAATTAAATATTGTTAAACTGTCTTAAAGATGACAAACCAGAACACTCTCTACGACGAAAGCTAACGATGAAATTTGCCAGCCAAAAAACACATTTAACAAAATTTAATTGAGTTATGATGTAAGTGTAAAGTTGTGAAAACTTCAATTTTAAAATGATAGAAGCATTCACAAATCCAAACATTACATCAAAAATAACCCAGTTAAATCTAACAAAGAGATATCTTTATCAATAATTGGAAGTGTTATTAACAATGAAAAGCACAATGCAGAACGTTCTTTGTAATTTTTAATTTCAATTTAATTTCAACTACTTATGTTAAATTATAGTGCTGTGGAAATTTAACATATAATTGATAAAGCATTTGCTTCAAGGTCTAGGAAAAACACAGCAAAAACCTAGACATACCAAAAGTTGAAAACAAATTAAAATCAAGGCGTATCATTATGCTCTTTTTAATTATAAGATGCCAAAACCTATTTAAACGGAGATTTTCTTCTTGTCTATTAAAATTATTCGGGTGTTTATATATTTCAATAGCTTCACGTTGCAAACGAACATAATAATGGTTTGTCTTGACAATATTTTCATATTGTCAAATTGAATGTCATGATTTAGATTATTCAGGGCATGGTCAGCCACAGCAGACCTCTCTGGTTGACCCAATCTACAAAATCTCATATGTTCTTTGCGTCTTGTATCAAAGCTACGTTTTGTGGTCCCGATGTATACTTTTCCACATGAACAAGATAACTTATACACTCCGGAAGATGATAAAGGGTTTGATACATCTTTAGGTGATCTTAAATGTTCTTTAATTTTTCTTGTAGGTTTAAAAATAGTCCTAATGCCATATTTGATTAGGATTTTTCAATTCTATTTGTAACATTAGCTATAAAAGGAAGAAAAGCAGTACCAACATTAAGAACTGGTTTTTCTTTAAGGTTACGCCTAGAAGGTGTAATAACATTATTAATATCTGTAAGTGAATATCCATTATCTTGTAAGGATTTTCTTAAATATTTATATTCATCATTCAAAAATTCAGGGTCACAAATTCGTTTTGCTCGATCTACTAAAGATTTAATTACACTAATTTTTGACGTGGATGGTGGTTGGATAATTTATGAAGGTATCTATCAGTGTGTGTCGGCTTTCTGTAAACCTTAAAAGATAGTGAATTATTATTTTTAGATATTAATATGTCAAGAAATGGTAAACTTCCATTAGTTTCTTTTTCCATGGTAAACTGAATACTAGGATGTATACCATTTATAAAACCAAAACTCATGCAGTGCTTCTTCTCCATGTCTCCAAATAACAAATGTGTCATCTACATATCTATACCAAACTGAAGGTTTTTAGGTGTATTTTGTAACGTTAATGTTTCAAATTTTTCCATATAAAAATTAGCTATAACAGGACTAAGGGACTACCCATTGCTACACCTTCAATCTGTTCATAAAATTTACTATTCCACTGAAAATAAGTTGTAGTAAGACAGTGCTGAAAAGAATGGTTATGTCCTTTGGAAAAAGATGATCTATGTATTCAATAGTTTCTTTTAGAGGTACTTTTGTAAAAAGTGAAATAACATCAAAACTAACCATTATTCACCCTCTTCAATTTTGAAACTATGCATTTTTTCAACAAAGTCGGCAGAATTTTTAATGTAATGGGGTGTTTTCCTATATGAGGTTGTAATAACAATGTAAGATGTTTTGCAAGGTGATATGTAGGAGAACCAATTGCACTAACAATAGGCCTTAAAGGAATATTAGGTTTATGAATTTTTGGTAAACCATATAGTTTTGGTGAAATAGCTTCAGAGTTAGATAGTTTCTTCTTTATTTCTTCAGGAATAGATGATAATTTAATCAGCTCTTTAGTTTTTAAAAGAAACTTTTTTGTTGGATCTTTTGGTATTTCACGATAAGTTTCTGGTCCCAACAATTGTTCTATCTTAGTGTTATAATCGTTCATATTTAATATAACAGTTGCATTACCTTTATCTGATTTTAATATTATAATATTTCATTGCGTTTAAGATCAAGTAAAGCATGTCGTTGACGAAAGGATAAGTTGCTCTTTGGAGGTTTTGTTTTACGTAATATGTTAACGGTGTTATATCTAACTTCATTAGCAGCATCAAAAGGTAATAATCTAATGGAGTTTTCGATGTTGGAAATTATATCTTCAAAAGGTATTACTCTTGGTGTTATCGCAAAATTTCCTCCTTTAGAAAGCGCTTGAATAGCATAATCTGAAACAACATTATCAGAAAGGTTTATAACTGTTTTCTACAATCAATAGATGGTCTATTATTTTGTTGTTTGTATAATTTATTAAATTTTTCTTTTGACGTTGACATGAGATGTCAAAATTTATTTCCATAGATTTAAACGTTATAGAATCAATTTTATCCCAATCTTCTTTATTCAAAATAGATGAAATTTCTAAATGTAATATAAAAGATTTTTATCGGTGTTATCCAGTAACTTCCTAGTAATATGTATTTGATTACGTAGAAGAGCATTTTCAGTTCTTCTGTAAATATTATTCGCTTGCTTGTTATTAAAATTTCTTTTAATATAGATAAACTTTGGGATAATCTTTTGGTCTCGGCATCGTAATAAAAAGTGAGTGACGATAATAATTGTGCTTTACGTTTCCTTAATTTTTCAAATTGTCTGATAAAACGATAAGTTTCCTCCCATAAAGGACTGAAATATGAAAATGTAAACTTTCACCATTAACACTCATAATAAAATACTTATCTTTTGGGATTTTTTAATGGTGTACTTTAAATTATACAATCTAAACGTTTCGATAACACTTACAGTTATCTTCGTCAGTAGTAATGTATGTTAAAAATTGTTAAAGATGTAGTAAACAATTTTGTCAAATTTGAAAAATTCAAACATAAACATAAGCCTGCTATTAATATAACAGTTTGAGAAACGTATAAGCCAACTATAAAATTGTAGTAAAGAATAACTAGGTCATTAAAATTAAATATTGTTAAACTGCTTAAAGATGACAAACCAGAACACTCTCTACGACGAAAGCTAACAATGAAATTTGCCAGCCAAAAAACACATTTAACAAAATTTAATCGAGTTATGATGTAAGTGTAAAGTTGTGAAAAACTTCAATTTTAAAATGATAGAAGCATTCACAAATCCAAACATTACATCAAAAAATAACCCAGTTAAATCTAACAAAGAGATATCTTTATCAATAATTGGAAGTGTTATTAACAATGAAAAGCACAATGCAGAACGTTCTTTGTAATTTTTAATTTCAATTTAATTTCAACTACTTATGTTAAATTATAGTGCTGTGGAAATTTAACATATAATTGATAAAGCATTTGCTTCAAGGTCTAGGAAAACACAGCAAAAACCTAGACATACCAAAAGTTGAAAACAAATTAAAATCAAGGCGTATCATTATGCTCTTTTTAATTATAAGATGCCAAAACCTATTTAAACGGAGATTTTCTTCTTGTCTATTAAAATTATTCGGTGTTTATATATTTCAATAGCTTCACGTTGCAAACGAACATAATAATGGGTTTGTCTTGACAATATTTTCATATTGTCAAATTGAATGTCATGATTTAGATTATTCAGGGCATGGTCAGCCACAGCAGACCTCTCTGGTTGACCCAATCTACAAAATCTCATATGTTCTTTGCGTCTTGTATCAAAGCTACGTTTTGTGGTCCTGATGTATACTTTTCCACATGAACAAGATAACTTATACACTCCGGAAGATGATAAAGGGTTTGATACATCTTTAGGTGATCTTAAATGTTCTTTAATTTTTCTTGTAGGTTTAAAAATAGTCCTAATGCCATATTTGATTAGGATTTTTCAATTCTATTTGTAACATTAGCTATAAAAGGAAGAAAAGCAGTACCAACATTAAGAACTGGTTTTTCTTTAAGGTTACGCCTAGAAGGTGTAATAACATTATTAATATCTGTAAGTGAATATCCATTATCTTGTAAGGATTTTCTTAAATATTTATATTCATCATTCAAAATTCAGGGTCACAAATTCGTTTTGCTCGATCTACTAAAGATTTAATTACACTAATTTTTTGACGTGGATGGTGGTTGGATAATTTATGAAGGTATCTATCAGTGTGTGTCGGCTTTCTGTAAACCTTAAAAGATAGTGAATTATTATTTTTAGATATTAATATGTCAAGAAATGGTAAACTTCCATTAGTTTCTTTTTCCATGGTAAACTGAATACTAGGATGTATACCATTTATAAAAACCAAAACTCATGCAGTGCTTCTTCTCCATGTCTCCAAATAACAAATGTGTCATCTACATATCTATACCAAACTGAAGGTTTTTAGGTGTATTTTGTAACGTTAATGTTTCAAATTTTTCCATATAAAATTAGCTATAACAGGACTAAGGGACTACCCATTGCTACACCTTCAATCTGTTCATAAAATTTACTATTCCACTGAAAATAAGTTGTAGTAAGACAGTGCTGAAAAGAATGGTTATGTCCTTTGGAAAAAGATGATCTATGTATTCAATAGTTTCTTTTAGAGGTACTTTTGTAAAAGTGAAATAACATCAAAACTAACCATTATATCACCCTCTTCAATTTTGAAACTATGCATTTTTTCAACAAAGTCGGCAGAATTTTTAATGTAATGGGGTGTTTTTCCTATATGAGGTTGTAATAACAATGTAAGATGTTTTGCAAGGTGATATGTAGGAGAACCAATTGCACTAACAATAGGCCTTAAAGGAATATTAGGTTTATGAATTTTGGTAAACCATATAGTTTTGGTGAAATAGCTTCAGAGTTAGATAGTTTCTTCTTTATTTCTTCAGGAATAGATGATAATTTAATCAGCTCTTTAGTTTTTAAAAGAAACTTTTTGTTGGATCTTTTGGTATTTCACGATAAGTTTCTGGTCCCAACAATTGTTCTATCTTAGTGTTATAATCGTTCATATTTAATATAACAGTTGCATTACCTTTATCTGATTTTAATATAATACTTTCATTGCGTTTAAGATCAAGTAAAGCATGTCGTTGACGAAAGGATAAGTTGCTCTTTGAGGTTTTGTTTTACGTAATATGTTAACGGTGTTATATCTAACTTCATTAGCAGCATCAAAAGGTAATAATCTAATGGAGTTTTCGATGTTGGAAATTATATCTTCAAAGGTATTACTCTTGGTGTTATCGCAAAATTTCCTCCTTTAGAAAGCGCTTGAATAGCATAATCTGAAACAACATTATCAGAAAGGTTTATAACTGTTTTTCTACAATCAATAGATGGTCTATTATTTTGTTGTTTGTATAATTTATTAAATTTTTTTTGACGTTGACATGAGATGTCAAAATTTATTTCCATAGATTTAAACGTTATAGAATCAATTTTATCCCAATCTTCTTTATTCAAAATAGATGAAATTTCTAAATGTGAATATAAAAGATTTTATCGGTGTTATCCAGTAACTTCCTAGTAATATGTATTTGATTACGTGAAGAGCATTTTCAGTTCTTCTGTAAATATTATTCGCTTGCTTGTTATTAAAATTTCTTTTAATATAGATAAACTTTGGGATAATCTTGGTCTCATCGTAATAAAAAAGTGAGTGACGTATAATTGTGTTTACTTTAATTTTCAAATTGTCTGATAAAACGATAAGTTTCTCCATAAAGGACAAATATAAAATAAATAATTAACATCATAATAAACTTAAAAATCTTTTATTTAATGGTTACTTTAAATTTAAATCAAATTTTAATTCTTATAAATAAAATAACAATCTTTTGTAGGACACACACTGATAGATACCTTCATAAATTAAACCAATCCACGTCAAAAATTAGTGTAATTAAATCTTTAGTAGATCGAGCAAAACGAATTTGTGACCCTGAATTTTTGAATGATGAATATAAATATTTAAGAAATTAAAGATAATGGATATTCACTTAAGATATTAATAATGTTATTACACTTCTAGCGTAACTTAAAGAAAACCAGTTCTTAATGTTGGTACTGCTTTTCCTTTATAGCTAATGTTACAAATAGAATTGAAAAATCCTAATCAAAATGGCATTAGGACTATTTTTAAACCTACAAGAAAAATTAAAGAATTTAAGATCACCTAAAGATGTTCAAACCCTTTATCATCTTCCGGAGTGTATAAGTTATCTTCATGTGGAAAAGTATACATCGGGACCACAAACGTAGTTTGATACAAGACGCAAAGAACATATGAGATTTTGTAGATTGGTCAACCAGAGATCTGCTGTTGACCATGCCCTGAATAATCTAAATCATGAATTCAATTTGACAATATGAAAATATTGTCAACAAACCATTATTATGTTCGTTTGCAACTGAAGTTTAAATATATAAACAGAATAATTTTAATAGACAAGAAGAAAATCTCCGTTTAAATAGGTTTTGGCATCTTATAATTAAAAAGAGCATAATGATATTGATTTTAATTTGTTTTCAACTTTGGTATGTCTAGGTTTTTGCTGTGTTTTTCCTAGACCTTGAAGCAAATTTTATCAATTATATGTAAATTTCACAGCACTATAATTTAACATAAGTAGTTGAAATTAAATTGAAATTAAAATTAAAAGAACGTTCTGCATTGTGCTTTTCATTGTTAATAACCTTCCAATATTGATAAAGATATCTCTTGTTAGATTTAACTGTTATTTTTTGATGTAATGTTTGATTTGTGAATGCTTCTATATTTAAAATTGAAGTTTTCACATTTCTTACATCATAACTCAATTAAATTTGTTAAATGTTTTTTGGCTGGCAAATTTCATGTTAGCTTTCGTGAGAGAGTGTTCTGGTTTGTCATCTTTGACAGTTTAACAATATTTAATTTTAATGACCTAGTTATTCTTTACTACAATTTTATAGTTTTATACGTTTTCAAACTGTTATATTAATAGCAGGCTTATGTTTATGTTTGAATTTTCAAATTTGACAAAATTGTTTACTACATCTTTAACAATTTTTAATACATTCTACTGACGAAGATAACTGTAAGTGTTATCGAAACGTTTAGATTGTATAATTGTACACCATTAAAAAATCCCAAAAGATAAGTTTATTATAGTGTTAATGGTAAAGTTTCAATTTTTTTTGGAAACATGTTTTAAGAAGAAAATAAAATAAAATTACAATTGAATGTCATGATTTAGATTATTCAGGGCATGGTCACCAACAGACCTCTCTGGTTGACCCAATCTACAAAATCTCATATGTTCTTTGCGTCTTGTATCAAAGCTACGTTTTGTGGTCCCGATGTATACTTTTCCACATGAACAAGATAACTTTCACTCCGGAAGATGATAAAGGGTTTGACAATCTTTAGGTGATCTTAAATGTTCTTTAATTTTTCTTGTAGGTTTAAAATAGTCCTAATGCCATATTTGATTAGGATTTTTCAATTCTATTTGTAACATTAGCTATAAAAGGAAGAAAAGCAGTACCAACATTAAGAACTGGTTTTCTTTAAGGTTACGCCTAGAAGGTGTAATAACATTATTAATATCTGTAAGTGAATATCCATTATCTTGTAAATTTTCTTAAATATTTATATTCATCATTCAAAATTCAGGGTCACAAATTCGTTTTGCTCGATCTACTAAAGATTTAATTACACTAATTTTTTGACGTGGATGGTGGTTGGATAATTTATGAAGGTATCTATCAGTGTGTTCGGCTTTCTGTAAACCTTAAAAGATAGTGAATTATTATTTTAGATATTAATATGTCAAAAATGGTAAACTTCCATTAGTTTCTTTTTCCATGGTAAACTGAATACTAGGATGTATACCATTTATAAAAACCAAAAACTCATGCAGTGCTTCTTCTCCATGTCTCCAAATAACAAATGTGTCATCTACATATCTATACCAAACTGAAGGTTTTTAGGTGTATTTTGTAACGTTAATGTTTCAAATTTTTCCATATAAAATTAGCTATAACAGGACTAAGGGACTACCCATTGCTACACCTTCAATCTGTTCATAAAATTTACTATTCCACTGAAAATAAGTTGTAGTAAGACAGTGCTGAAAAGAATGGTTATGTCCTTTGGAAAAGATGATCTATGTATTCAATAGTTTCTTTTAGAGGTACTTTTGTAAAAGTGAAATAACATCAAAACTAACCATTATATCACCCTCTTCAATTTTGAAACTATGCATTTTTCAACAAAGTCCAGAATTTTTAATGTAATGGGTGTTTTTCCTATGAGGTTGTAATAACAATGTAAGATGTTTTGCAAGGTGATATGTAGGAGAACCAATTGCACTAACAATAGGCCTTAAAGGAATATTAGGTTTATGAATTTTTGGTAAACCATATAGTTTTGGTGAAATAGCTTCAGAGTTAGATAGTTTCTTCTTTATTTCTTCAGGAATAGATGATAATTTAATCAGCTCTTTAGTTTTTAAAAGAAACTTTTTTGTTGGATCTTTTGGTATTTCACGATAAGTTTCTGGTCCCAACAATTGTTCTATCTTAGTGTTATAATCGTTCATATTTAATATAACAGTTGCATTACCTTTATCTGATTTTAATATTATAATACTTTCATTGCGTTTAAGATCAAGTAAAGCATGTCGTTGACGAAAGGATAAGTTGCTCTTTGGAGGTTTTGTTTTACGTAATATGTTAACGGTGTTATTCTAACTTCATTACAGCATCAAAAGGTAATAATCTAATGGAGTTTTCGATGTTGAAATTATATCTTCAAAGGTATTACTCTTGGTGTTATCAAAATTTCCTCCTTTAACGACTTCAATAGCATAATCTGAAACAACATTATCAGAAAGGTTTATAACTGTTTTTCTACAATCAATAGATGGTCTATTATTTTGTTGTTTGTATAATTTATTAAATTTTTCTTTTGACGTTGACATGAGATGTCAAAATTTATTTCCATAGATTTAAACGTTATAGAATCAATTTTATCCCAATCTTCTTTATTCAAAATAGATGAAATTTCTAAATGTAATATAAAAGATTTTTATCGGTGTTATCCAGTAACTTCCTAGTAATATGTATTTGATTACGTAGAAGAGCATTTTCAGTTCTTCTGTAAATATTATTCGTTGTTTTATTAAAATTTCTTTTAATATAGATAAACTTTGATAATCTTTTGGTCGATTGATAAAAAGTGAGTGACGATAATAATTGTCTTTACGTTTACTAATTTTAAATTTCTGATAAAACGAAAAGTCTAAGTATTTATTTATTTAATGGTGAAAGTTTCACTTTCATATTAATCTTTATGGAGGAAACTTATCGTTTTATCAGACAATTTAAAATTAATCTAAACGTAAACATTACGTTATCTTCGTATAATGTTATTAAAATTGTTATCAAGATGTATAACAATATGTCAAATTTTAAAAATTCAAAATATATTTACAGAAGACTATTAATATAACATTTGAAACAATAACAACTATAAAATTTGTAAAGAATAACTAGGTATTAAATTTAAATATTGTTAAACTTTTTAAGATGAAAATGAACATTTCTACGAAAGCTAACATGAAATTTGCCACCAAAACCATTTAACAAAATTTAATAGTTTGATGTAATTGTAAAGTTAAAAACTTCAATTTTAAAATGATAGAAGCATTCACAAATCCAAACATTACATTATTTAATTATGTTAAATCTAAAAGAGATATCTTTATCAATAATTGAAGGTTATAACAATGAAAAGCACAATGCAGAACGTTCTTTAATTTAAATTCCATTTAATTTCAACTACTTATGTTAAATTAAGTGCTGTGAAATTTAACATATAATTGATAAAACCTTTCTAAGGTCTAGGAAAACACAGCAAAAATCTAGACATCTAAAAGTGAAAAAAATTAAAATCAGCGTATCATTATGCTCTTTTTTAAATTATAAGATGCCAAAACCTATTTAAACGGAGATTTTCTTTGTTGTTGGACATTACTTTATATATTTCAAAGCTTCAATAAACTACTTAATAATATTGTCTTGATAATATTTTCATCTATTCAAATTGAAATAAAGATTAAACTATTCAACTCAAGTTTCACCAAAACTATATCGGTTTACAAATTCTAAAACCTCAATATGTTCTTTGCGTCTTGTATCAATTGGTTTGTGGTCCCGATATACCTTGCAACATTTACAATGTTATTCAACCTGAGATGATAAACGCTTTTAACATCTTTGGTGATCTTAATGTTTAAAATTTCTTTAGGAATTGAAGAGGCTAATGCCTATTTTATTTTTTCATTTTACAAAAGTACCTCTAAAAGAAACTATTGAATACATAGATCATCTTTTTCCAAAGGACATAACCATTGTTTTTCAAACTTGTTTACTAAGATGTATTTTACAAGTTTGTCAAATTTAAAAGATTAAGGTGTAAATGGGTGCTATCATATAGCATTTTAAAATATAGGAAACTTTGAAACATTAAGTTAACAGAATAACTAGTATAACCTTCAAGTATTGTTAGACTATGTCAAGATGACACATTTGAAGACTGGACGAAGAAGCTACTGATGAATTTTGTTTAAAAGGAACATTTTTCAATTTAACTGGAAAGAAATATGTAATTTACTAAGTTGTGAATAATATCTTAAAATTTTAATATATTATATTCACAAACCAAACATTACAGTAAATTCATAAATTATCCAACACATCAAAAATTTATAATAATTTTGAGAGGTTAAACAATTTTGACCTAATTTTGATCAAATGAAATTTTAAAATCTTAAATTAATTTATTTCAACTACTATGTTAAATTTATGCTACTTTAGTTAACAAAGAAAATCATTTAAATGTTGGTATGCTTTTAGTTCTGTAATAGCTAATGTAAAATAGAATAAATCCATAAAATTGGCATTAGGACTTTTTAAACCTACAAGTAATATTAAGAACATTTAAGTCACTAAAGATGTATCAAATCCTTAACTTTCCGAGTAAACGTTAATCTTTTCATGTGTAAAGTATACATTGGCCAAAATTATATTTTACAAGACTCAAGGCATAAGATTTTTAATTGGGTCAACAGATGAGTTGTTGTGCTATGCCCAATATCAAATCATGCATATTTGAAATATAAATATTGTCAAGACAAACCCATTATTATGTTCGTTTGCAACGTGAAGCTATTGAAATATATAAACACCCGAATAATTTTAATAGACAAGAAGAAAATCTCCGTTTAAATAGGTTTTGGCATCTTATAATTAAAAAGAGCATAATGATACGCCTTGATTTTAATTTGTTTTCAACTTTGGTATGTCTAGGTTTTGCTGTGTTTTTCCTAGACCTTGAAGCAAATGCTTTATCAATTATATGTTAAATTTCCACAACTATAATTTAACATAAGTAGTTGAAATTAAATTAAATTAAAATTACAAAGACGTTCTGCATTGTGCTTTATCATTGTTAATAATCACTTCCAATTATTGATAAAGATATCTCTTTGTTAAGATTTAACTGTTATTTTTGATGTAATGTTTGGATTTGTGAATCTTCTATCATTTTAAAATTGAAGTAATTTTCACAACTTTACGACTTAATCATTAATCATTAAATTTTAGTTTAAATGTAGTGCTATTTGCTGGACAATATTTCATCGATTAGCTTTCAAAGTCGTAGAGAGTGTATTCTGGTTTGTCATCTTTGAAGTTTAACAATATTTAATTTTAATGACCATAGTTATTTTTACTACAATTTTATAGTTGGTTATACGTTTCTCAAACTGTTATATTAATAGCAGGTTATGTTTATGTTTGAATTTTTCATAATTTGACAAAATTGTTTACTACATTTTAACAATTTTAACTACATTACTACTGACGAAGATAACTTTTAAGTGTTATCGAAACGTTTAGATTGTATAATTTATAAGTACACCATTAAAAAATTTTTAATCCCAAAAAGATAAGTATTTTATTATGATGTTAAGTAAATTTAATTCATATGATTTTAAAGTTTCGCACTATTTGCGAAAGACGAACGACGACATTACCAAGTCTGGTGTACCCGGTAATACTACATTATAATTTTTTCCGCAGTATGACTTCAAAACGGTATGAAAAGCCGGTGGAATCACATAATACAAATAATTTAATTCCCCACTTGTGTGGTTTCTTTGGCATATATTGTCTGAACGAACATACCATCGTTATGGAGTTCATCGACACATAACCGAGCTAATTTCGGTACGGAATCAAAACGTTCATTGAGATAATCAGATATAGGTCTGATTTTAAAAAGTGGATCGTGTTCAGGATGGGCACGATCTTTCATAAGAGAGAAATCGTTGAATCTAATATATTTTCGAATTTCGCAAAAACGTTTTGATGTGATTGTGGTTCGAATAGCTTCAAACGAATGTTTACCCCAGTATTCTTCTAAACTTGGATATCCATATACAGACATGTAGATAAGTGCTCCTATGTATTGTCGGATATCTATACTGCTTACTTTGAACTTCGTATTTACGTCCAGTTGACGTGCACCCAGATTGGTAAAATCTGCTATTTTGGTCAATATCTCCTCAGTGAAAAAATACATGAAACATTCAAATGGTGTATGGAGCTCATTGAACTTTTCTGGTAATCTGTCATCGCCTCTAAATACCATACTGCATTGCGATGAAGTTGTAAGTATTTTTTTCGCCAGACAACACTGTCAAATTCTTTTGATTTGGGAATTATTTCACCAGGGTTTCTAATAAATCCACCATAATTTGGTGGAATGTTTGGCCCACTTGCTTCTTCTGCTGGTAATGCCGAGCGTGGTCGTTTGGCACGTCGCCCTTTCAGACGTGGGTGGTCAGTAACTATTGCTTCAAGTGACGGTCCTGCTTAAGGTAATGACTCTGCTTTAGATGATTCGGCTATTTCTGATGATGGCCCTGCTTTAAGTAAACGTTCTTCAGTTGATTCAAATGCTGATTTGACCTTTGTAAGCTCATGAGTAGAGTGAGGATTTTATGCAAAATGCATATCTCCTATTTTTTATGGTTGATGAATATCGTTTTGTTTTTAGACGAATTGCACTAAATGCAATCATTTGACATTAATTAATTTTTGCATATTTCGCCAAATACTGCATATATTGCAATTTTATGCATATTTTGCGTTTTTATTCATAATTAACATATATTTCGCATTTTTTCTATATCTTCCAAATTCGCTTTAAAATGCATTATTCTAACTTATTTAAAATTTTGTTATTGTGTCTAACTAAGAAATGTATTTTTATATGAATAAGACAGGTTTAAAGAAAGATTATTACCTGGAGTTAAGTGCAACGTTAATACTTCCGGATTATGAAGTTTCAATGCCGCTATTTCGTAGTATTTGAAAATTCCAATGGTACCTAAGTAGATAATTAAAGCATTGATTGAGGGAATTCCCGCAATCAAGGGTTAAAGTTATTTGGACTTTTCAAGGTAAGTGTTTAGTTAGTTAATCCTTCTTGAAAATAATTTGAGAGTAACGGACAAAATGCAAAATTTTAAACATTCTTTGGGCGAATACGTAACTGAATGGTACGGCTTTGTTAAGTGAACTTCAAGATGCCGAAAGTTAAAAATAGTTTAGTTCAAGTATGGATAAAAAATATATGCGAGCTAGGTACGTCAGGATGATGAAAAAGTGTTTTGCATAGCCTGTGGAAAAATAGTAAGTACCATTACATATTTTTAATTGATTTCGGAAATTAAACCCTTATTAATTGATGTAGGTTATTGAATTCACCGTTTTATCAGTTTTTAAACGCAATTAGATACTTATTTTTAAAATTAATTTTTCCTTAGATCATGTGCGAAAGGAAATCTCAAGTTACACAGCACATTGAAACCTCTCTTCATAAAAGAAAATTAGAAACATTTAAGAAAACAAAAGTATGTCAGACACCTTTGCGCCAGTCGTTGTTTCAAGAAACGGCCAAAAGAAATTTAATTTCGAATTGTGTAGTGCACTTGTTAAAGCCAATATTCCATTAAAGAAATTGCAAAATCCTAGTTTTAGGTCATTTTTAGAAAAAATTAGTTAAAAGCAAGTGCCAGATGAAAGAACGCTTCGAAAAAGGTATATTAATGATTTATATCTTGAAACTATGGGGCATATAAAGAAAATTACAAAAATAAATATCTTTATTTTATAGTAGATGAAACTACAGATTGTTGCGGGCGATATGTTGCAAATTTAATGATTGGTTATTTAAGTGAGGCGCAGTCTAGTATATCATATTTAATCGCTTCCAAAGTTCTTGAGAAAACCAATCATGCAACAATAGTTCGCTTTATAAACGAAGCTTTCATGCAATTTTTTATTCCTGATATTGTTGCAACAGATAAAATAGTTTTAATGCTGTCTGATGCAGCATCGTATATGGTAAAAGCTGGACAGCAATTAAAATTATTTTATGAAAATTTAACACATGTAACATGTCTCGCACATGGTATTAATAGAGTAGCAGAAACAATTCGTAATCAATTTCCATTAGTAAATAGTTTAATAAGTAGTATAAAGAAAGTGTTTTTAAAAGCTCCGTTACGAATTCAATTGTACAAAGAAAAGTTACCTAATATTCCTCTAACACCAGAGCCTGTGATTACGCGTTGGGGTACTTGGTTAAATGCAGCTCTTTTTTATGCAGATCATTTGGAAAAAATAAAGGAGTTAGTTTTAGAAATTTCTGATAATTCAAGTACTTACGTTCAAAAAGCTCAATCCATTTTAAAGAAAACACAATTGCGCAATGAGCTGGCATTTATAAAAGCAAATTACTATTTTGTAAGTTCAACCATTGCTAAATTAGAAACGGAAGCATTGTCATTAAATGAATCTATGCAAATAATTAATAAATTTCGACAGCTGATTTCTGCTGTTTCAGGAAATATTGGTAAAACTATTTCTAATAAATTAAATGAAATTTTACAAAAAACAGTGGATATCAGTTGTTACTAAAAGTTAATAATAAAGTTCTGAAACTTGAGGAAAATTCCGATGATCTTGTTATAAATTTAGATTTGGCCATATTAGCCGCATTAAAATATGCACCCATAACTTCTGTGGATGTAGAAAGAAGTTTTTCTTTGTACAAAACATACTATCGGACAGACGCCAAAATTTTCTGCCCGAAAACTTGGAAAAATATTTAGTTATGAATTGTTTTACAAATAGTAATGAGAGGTGTAATCTTTATAAATCTATAGCGTATAAGTAAATATGTAATTTTTAAATAACACATAATTTTAAAATAATGTTAAAATAATAATTGCTTTGTAAGTAGTAATGACAGGGTGCAGTTTTTATAAATGTATAGTGCATAAGTAAATATGTAGTTTTTAAATAACACATAATTTTGAATGTTAAAATAATAAGTTTGTATGCAATTTATCTTTTTCCTATTAAAAAATTACAAGCATATATACTTTTTTTTATATATTAATGTTATAATTTGGAACTAACACAGGTAAATAGAAGATTCAATATTTATGCATATTTTGCATATTTTGAATTAATAATGCATTTTTGATGCATATTTTAAGGTTTTTAAGTGCATATATATGCACATATTTCGGTATTTTATAGTGCATAAAATCCGCTCTCTACTCATGAGTAAGTGTAGAGCTAATATAATCAGCTGATGTTGATCTTTCCATTTGTTCTACGCACTCTTCGATTAGTTCCACATCTTCAAGTGATACTTCATAATCTGGGTCATTTACACTATCATCGTCATCAAAATCGCTGATATCATTTGCATCTGTTTCAGATCGCTACAAGATTCCATAATTTGCTGAATTTCCTCTTCCGTCAACTTGTCAAATTTCCACGATTTATTGTGAACATCATGATATCTAGGTAATTCTTTCATGTCTTTCCCATTTGAAGGCATATCTATAACAATGAAAGACAGATATCAACAATTTTTTTAATAAAGATAACTTTCATGCAAAAATATGCCAAAAAGTGTTTACATATAAAAGATATTAAAAACTATGTGAACCCCAGCCTGCCCGCCTTTTGGCGGGTTGCCTTTCAGGGCCACTGATAGCCACTAACTTTTAGAAAATCTACAATTCAATCTATTTTTAAGTAAGTGTAAGTTATGTTATACTCACCAATAATTTTTTATGTCCGAAAAGCAACTAGAAATATTTTTAATAATATCACAAAAAGTGGATGTCAACGACGTATAATTATTCCGTCTGACCTTCACCACATATCGAGATCAACTGAGGATACCTCTCAAACGAATGGTACGATCAAACTGAAATCTCTACCAGTTAATAAAATAGAGTAGACAAATGGTTAGACTGCCGGTTAACGACAAAATAATTTTTATGTTTCGAGTTAACTTGATTTAGATGTTACCCGCCAAAAGGCGGTCTCGCCTGCTAGAGGGTTAAATGATTATTATGTAGTAATCATTTCAGCGGATTCTTACATCAATTGAGATTCTGATCATAGTTAATTAATTTAAAACAAAATGAATTTTACAAAAGAAGCAATGGTGGACATGATATTTGTATTAGGTGAGTGCCAACGAAATGGCTTGATTACGTCAAGATTCTATTGTACGCAATATCCAGATCGAAGGAATCCAACTCAAAAGGCATTTATAAAACTTTGTGAAAGATTTGTAACTTTTGGAAATGTTTCATATGGTAAACATAATGTAAGTGACCATTTAGATAATAGTAAAAGTGTCGTACATAGGGTTATAAAGAAGTATTAGTTTTCTCCATATAAAGTACAAATGCACTAAGAATTACTTGATATAGATTAGGTGTGTAAAAAGAGAAGAATTTTGTAATTGGTTTAGGGTTAGAGTGCAGACTGAAATATGTTTTGTTTTCAGGCGCAGCTACATTCCATAAGAATGGCTTCGCCAATAGACACAACTTTCATTATTATTGTGATGAAAACCCGAAAGGTTTTAGAACATCATCCCAGACTAAGCGCTCCTTAAATGTGTGGGGTGGTATTGTAGGGGATGACGTTATTGGACCTTTCTTTTTTGACGGAACATGAATTGGGCCAAACTCCTTGATTTTTTAAAAAACCAATTACAGCCATTATTAGAAGACGTTCCATTAAACATAAGAAATAAAATGTGGTTTCAACTAGACGGGGATTCCATTCATTATGACAGAAGAGTTCGGTGATTTAAATAGAAAGTTTATTGAGTATTGGATTGTCCGAGGAGGACCAGTTGCTTGGCCTCCACGTTCACCTTGTATAACCCCAATGGATTTTTTTCTCTGGGATAAAATAAAAGATATTGTTTATAAACAATAAGCTACTAGTAAAGAGGATATGCAAACAGAATAAGAATTCATTTGCAACATTTACTCCCGAACTATTAAACAAAGTTCGAAATTCACTTTTTAAAAGAACAAACAAGTGCTTAGAAATAAACGGTAGGCATTTTGATCATTTGTTAAAATGAAAAACATACATATATAAAATTATATTGTTAGAGCGTTTTATTTTCAAATATGTGATTGAGTTAGTTTTTTTAAGTTTTAATGACATTCTCATTCTGCTTAATGAAATTGACCATACAAACTCTATATCGTTGGAAATATTAGTGCAATCGCTAACAAATGACAATACAATATACGGGGTGTTCCGCTTAAAAATTATGAGATATTCTTTAATTGGAGTTTTGCTTCACCCTGTATTGCAAGAAATACGAAGTACCAATCTAACCTATTTTCTAAAAACCTGATAACCTCACAATATTAACCAAATGAAAAAATCTTCACACATTACTAGATTTAGTGACTGGCGGGGTGACAGATTAGGGACAATTTTTGTACACTATTGGTCATATCTTATAAAAAACCCTGAGTAAGATTATGTATTTTTGAAAATGGGAATTCAAATTGTTAATAAAATACAGGGCGTTCCATTTAAAAAATGTAAATCAATATAGCCACACACTTCTGGAACACCCTATATAGTCAATAATATTTTCAGAATGTGTTCGTTTATGGTACAACTTTCACCAAATTTTGAAAATTCTAACTTCTACCATAACTGCGCAATCGTCCGAGACCAACACTTTGGGACACCCTGTATATAGTTTTTATGACAATGTTAATCGAGTTAGGCAAAATCATTAATTTTTAAAATGAAAAAATTATCAAACTAACTATATAACGGCTGTTAATATTTGTCTTAAATTCTTTTCCACGTAATTAAGTGTATAACAAATTATTGTCTTTAATGAACGGAACTAGCATAGCCGCAAGATAAATAGTAGAAATTGGATGTAAACATATATATTTACTATTAAATGCGTGTTAGAACTTTTATTACATTCTCGTGTATAACTTTAATTATCCATTGTTGGTTTCTGATTCCAATTAAGGAAATTTGAAACATTAATTTCAATCCAATGGAAACAATGTACTAGATTAAACATAAGCAACAATATAACACAATGACAATGCCGTAAATATTGGCATTTGATTTAATGTGGGTTTTACTTTTTATATACCGATTCTTGTTTCGTTACCTACAGAAAACACAATTTTGAATTTAAAATCTTAGGTTTATGAATTTTTACGTATAAAAAAGTACATGAGTGTAAGGTTTACATAAAGTAATGTAAAGGAGTTTCTGTTGTTTTAAAGCAAGGTATTAATTGGGTTTATAAAAAACTTTAATTTCTTTTTCTAGGTTCAACTCGTGCTGCCGCATTCTGGATCGCTTTAGGTACGTATAAAATTTTAATATCTAATAATGCATAAAACATAAGAATACATTTAGCAATTTTATCTGATCAGAATTCTTATAATTAAATTACCATTTATTTCAGAATTTAATTCGGATTTCTTGATTATATTTTAAATGGCTATAGAGCAATGGTGCGTTCGTTTATCATTATTTAGCATCTTAGTTATTATGAATTTAGCGCAAATTGCGCATAAATGTCGCTAAAAAATATTGCATTGTTTTTCCTCCTGTTAGTTATTTAGAATTTTTTTTCACAGTTTTTGCGCTTAAACGTGGATTTCAACCTGTTACAACCCTTCTTTTATTAGTCGAGTTGATTGGCCTATTTCCACAGTTTGTGCTTTTTGAGCGCGACATTTCGGAAGCGGACTCTGTTTTCGTCATCAGGCTTAGTACTGAGTCGAATTCATGTATTATGATTCTTTCCCAAGCACTTGATTCGAACTTGGTACCTTTCACTGACAAGTCTGGCACCTTTAATGCTGAACCACTGAGTAATCGAATGTGGGTTTGATTTCCACACTAGCTAGTGCAGAAATATAAGCTCGAATCTGAGAGTAGTCAAGTGCTTGGGAAAAAATCATAACACATGAATTCGACTCAAGTGCGAAAACAGTCCTTCGCAGGACTAAGCCTGGTGACGGAAGCAGGGTCTGCTTCCGAAAGGTTGCGTTCAAAATGCAAAAACTGTGGAAATAGGCCGATTAACTCAACTAATATGAAACTACAGTTACAAAACACTTATTATCCACCTTTTATTCACTTTATGTCGCTGCATGAGAATTAACAATTCGTTCAAAACAAACTGTAACTAAGTTACGATCCCCGTACAGTATAATGTATGTGCAAGTATAACTGATCAGAATTGTGGAGACTTTAATTTACAATAATCCCAGCGATAGTGCTAAATGAGGTTAATTTTGAAAACAAACACGTTAAAATAAATAAAATTCTGGCATTCCTTCTTGAACGCATAAATTAACCTTTAACCAGAGATCCACAAAACACACATACTTTGACTCGGTTTGACTTAAGTAAAAAGATCAAGTCCAGGATAAAAATATTCAGCATGGTTACCTCACTTATTAGAATAGGAACAACTTTCGTCAACTTTCAAAAAAGTTACCTTATTCTGGGCCTAACTTAATAGACCAAAAAGATTTGATGTACTTGCCATGGCTTACTTGATATTAACAAAAAACTGAAATTTTCGATTTTGGTTTTTATTTAATTACTTAGCTAATAAGAGAAATTTGCTCTTAACCCTAGGACACTTAACCAATAAAGTATCGGCGTTTACATAATCCGGGCTTCTGGGTCTCGTTATATAAAATCGCGTATAATCAGAATGGAAGCAAAGTTATTAAGTAAAGCTTTATTTAGTTATACACATACATTACAAACGTGAGATTAAATATGAAAGCGAACATTATGGTTTAACATTTTTTTAGGATTACAGTTTTTAGGATTTGGTTCACATTCTAATACTATGCTCATTACATATATTGTTTTTACAACTAATACATATCATTAAGCTATTACGATCAGTACTTGCGGGGCACACCGAGCATCTATTTCTCTTAATTGCTGCACTTGTTAGAGCGCCGGGCGGACCAGAGATTCCAATGAATCTTAGATACTCCCAGACACTACGCCGTAGGTTAGGATTAGTAGATCGTCTCTGCATATGGAATCTCTAGTTCCTTCACTAAATTTTTCAAAAACAATCTGCGTTTGTGAGTCACGCCTATGTTATAGTTTGGATGTTCTTTCGTAGAGACTATATATGCATTGAGTGCTGCAACATCAATGATGTTGAAGAAAAATGTCCTGGGCCATCGTTTACTTTACCTGCTGCACGTGTATGCCGACACCATTTGATCCAGGACGTCAACACCGCCCTTTCTTTTATTATAATGAGTTATGATTTCAGGCTTCCTCTTAGCGTCATCATCGATAGATGCACCGTGGTGCATAGTAATATTACGCATTTGTTCTTTTTACGTGCTTAACTTACCATGGATCCGTTGCTTCGAAAGCAAAACAATGAAGATCAGACTACACGACTTTTCAGACTTTTATTTCTTTTGGATTGTCACGTTTATTCTGACGTAGTGTACCCACAACAGTAATATTTTTATCCAACAGATAAATTGCTACCGGGGCACTAGTGAAGAAGTGGTCTATCGTGAGATTGAGACCAGAATTATGAATGCCATGCACAAGAGTACTACTTCAAGCTCCGGACTGCAAACCAAAATAAACTAAACCATCCAGAGCATAACCAGACTTAGGTTCACCATTCAAAATATTTTAAGGCCATATTTTTCCGGTTTACTTAGTATCGATCCCTCAAATTGCCGACCAATCGCCATCACTTCCATTTTGTCTAAAATCATGGAAAAAGCTATTAATCAGCAACTGCTCACGTTACTTGAAACTAACAAACTCCTTAGTGACCACCAATATGGGTTTAGGCAAAGTCGTTCAACAGGCGATCTTCTTTCATATGTGACCCAAGTTTGGAACAATACAGTAGAGCAGTCCGGTGAAACAGTTGTAGTCGCTTTAGATATCTCAAAGGCATTTGACCAAGTTTGGCATAAGTGTTTACTTGCCAAACTTACCTCGTTTGGGTTAAATGATACGCTCATCAACTGGGTTTCTAGTTTCCTTGATAAAAGACGAATACGTGTCGTAGTTGATGGCATTTTTTCAAAAGAAGTTAGCATTAACTCGGGCGTACCACAGGGATCCGTTATAGCGCCTACACTTTTTCTACTGTACCCATTCATTGCGTTGCTGACGATAGCACTCTTCACTGTAGTTCATCTCAGTCTACTCATAGTGATAATTCACCTTCTATGTCAAATCAAGAAATTAAAGCTGAAATGGCACGTTCAATCAACAAAGACATTCTACGTATTCTCGAATGGGGAAGCAATAATCTAGTTAAATTTAATGCTAACAAAACTCAGTGTTGCCTTATGTCCGCCAAAAAAGGTCGATCATTTCCTGTTGTAAGTATGAATGGCTCAGTTCTTAAGTTTTCAGACTCTATTACTCTGTTGGGTATGACTATCTTCAAATCTCTCATGGGTTGACCATCTTCTGCCAGCTACCAAAACAGCTGCTCGTAAAATAGGCTTTTTGTACAGATCTAAGCAGTACTTTACCTCTCGACAACTCCTTCTGCTGTATAAGGCCCAAATTCGGCCTCATCTCGAATATAATTCTCACCTTTGGGTTAGTGCTCCCCAATACGCTCTGATGTCGTTGATCGTATTCAAAAGAGAGCGATTAGGCTTATAAATGACCCGTCCTTAACTTCTTACATATAGTCCCTTGAGCATAGAAGGATGGTTTCAGTTCTTTCTTTGTATTATCGTTATTAAAACGGCTATTGTGCTGCTGAATTATATTCTTTGATACCATCTCGGGCTATCTTTGCGAGAAACACGCGGTTCGCTCATTCACATCATCAGTATGCAGTACAAATCTTCACTTGTCGTACCAAACGGGCGCAATCCACATTTCTCTACACGGCTTCTAAACTCTGGAATGATCTCCCTAGTTCCTGCTTTCCTCTCACTTATGATATGAAAAAATTTAAGGTAGCTGTTCATAGGCATCTATTGGCAATTCATTATCCCTCTATCCATCCTCCAAAGTGTTCCTGTGTGCTTTAGCACGATAAGCCTAATTTTGCCTGTTCAGGTCCACAATCATAAAAAAAAATATGTTGAACGAATCTGGATCTACCTCGAAACCAAACGAGCTGTTCATTAATAGTTACATTAGTATCCGGTATGGTTCAGGTTTTGCATTGCTGAATGAATAAATCCCAAACGTAAGACACAATTACTAACTTATCGGTTTCCAAGTGTGGATTCCGGGTTCTCTTGTCGTCAAATCTGACAAATTTTCGTATTTCTTCAAAGCTAAATATGGACATTGTGGCCCGGTATATACGATTGGTGAATTCACTACAAAATAGTTTTCTGCGCAGGAACATCCCGTCTTCTGTCAACTCATGAATAAGTAAACCACAGAATGCAATAAATTCATCAACAGTTACATCTTTCCAGGGTTTTACTTTTGCTACCTAAACACGTCTCCCCTCTAAATTAATACAGTTCACAATTTCTTTTACAATAACTAGAGTTACAAATAACTGAAACGCTTCGTTTGGTGTTGCAGCCATATGTTTTCTTGCTAGTCCTGGTGCACGCCGAATAATGTTGTATGGTTGAATTTTATTTTTTTTTGGAGATTACAAACTTTAATCCAGACTACTTGGAGCAACACAACCACTCGTTGAAGAATTACTAATATCATCAACATCATCCTCTGAAATATCCTCAGAACCACTGGTGGTCGAATTGTTGATTCAGATATTCCCAAACAACCCGCGCAATGTGAGCTGGTGCTCCATCTTGCTGGAACCAACACATCTTCAGCTAATGTGTACCATTTAAAAGCTGAAGATATCTTTCAGCTGTTAAAATGCCTTCAGATTAATTATTGGACCGAATAGCCTATTTCTCAAAATTCCACACCATAAATTAAATCCAAAACGAATTTTATGTCTTCATTCCTTTTAGATGTTGATTTTGAGTTGACCAGTAATGCGTATTTTTTCGGTGAAATAAACCATTATTACAGAAATAACTTTTACCCGTACATAAAATTTGGTGGGGTAAATTTTCATTGAAGTTACATTAAGGAGTAAACCGTTCGTAGAAGGTTCACATCCGTTCCATATCTCCTGGGGCTTAGGTAATTCGATATTTACATGGGTGATATCGGTGTTTCTTTGGAATTCAATGAATTATAGATCTTGGTATACCAGTAGTATTCCCAATTTGTCGAGTTGATGATGTTGGATTTTCAACAACTATCAACAAAATCGTATTGTCATTTTGAGGATTATCTCCTTTTTTGCGCTTCCGAACAGATTTAATGAAGCATCGGTAGAGATTTAAATTACCACATAGCCTTCTGAAAACCATGTGACAATGCTGCCTTTTACTGGGTATTTGTTGAGGTGCATTCGACAGAATTCTACAGAACTTCTTTGCGATAAAATGTAACATAATATTACGTCAAACTTTTCACTATTACTGAGGGTTTCCATCAAAAACTTTCAGCACGAATACCAAGAGCACTTGTGCCGGATAGAATGAATGAAGTTTTATTTCTAGATATACCATAATGTTACAGCCAGCTAAAAAACTTTAATTGCAAAGGTAACTAAAACATGCGATATTAATAAAATGAAACGACTTAAAGACACGAGTGGTACATTGTTGAAAAGAGCAAGAAAAATATTATCAGAATTTAATATTAAGCCTGCCACGCTTCAAGAAAAAACAAAGTTGATGTTATTTTCAAGAAAACTTGAAGATATACAAAAATCCTAGTGTCATATTTTGATTATTCTTAGAAAAGTGCCTTAATAATGTACTACTCTTAAAACGAATTTTCCTTATTACCTGAGTAATTAAATAAAAACCAAAATTACAGTGTTCTGTTAATATCATGTAAGCCCTGACAGGCACGTCAAATGTTTTTGACCTATTAAATTAAGACCAAAATAAGGTAACATTTTTATAATTGTTACTAAAGTAAGTTAATTTATATTTAAATTTATAGATGCAACATGGAAGCATTCTGTATATGGCGTCAAAGTCATGTGTATCGTGCAAGGGCGTGAAACAGTCAGCGTTTGACGTGCTGCCTAAGAAAGCATACGTTTAAAAGGTCTTAGACCTGTTGTGAGAGACGACAGACATATATTTTTGGTTATATTATTGATTAAGGTGAACAATCACCAATAGTGTGACCAAAAACTCTCCCGTTTGTTATAAATTTTCACCAGTTGGTTTGCATTGCACTGTGAATGTTGGTGACCCGTTATAATTTACCATTTTGTATTAATTATTAATATATTTAACGAACCTATTGCACGCTTAGATTTAAGTAATATTAAGATTGTAACACCCTAATGGGCTACGTTTATTTTTATGCTTCATCGCGGCTTTACGACCTGAGGTGTCACACTGACGAATAAGCAGAAATCGGTCTTATACATATATTGGACTATAGTTTACAATGCTATCTATGTATACTTACACTAAGACAACAACAACAAAAAGTATACGCTCTAGTCCAAACTAAAAACCAAATTCCTTTTACTACGCTTCAAACAACAAACAAAAAATAAATTCGTTAAGTAGACACTTCTTGACTCCGGTACTTCGAGTGATTTCCCTTCCACTTTGATACTCGAAACTATTCTTACGGTGGCTGAAAAAATAATATTAACGGTACAGGTAAAATAATGAATTTACACGAGAATAAACTAACCCCAATTACGTTAAAGCAAATAAAGAAAAATCAGACAATTTTTGATTACGTCTCTGTTTAGTAGCTTGCATGGAAAGTATACAAATTTTACTATTAAGAAATGCGCGATAACGTTTTATTGCCCGTTGAAACATTTTCAAAGACATAAATGCATAGAGGTAAACGCTCTCTACCTGATATGAGATAGGTCAGTAAGAAAATCGATATATCTATGGTTTAATCATTGTTTGCGTCTTAACAGTTTTTAATCGAAGTAATTGAACGAAATTTTAACTTATTTTGATAATATTCCTAACGTCACTTATTTAATTAACAGGATGATGTTTTAATTAGTTTTTAGTAATTAATTGAAACTAGGATGAGAGTTCCTTTTTTCTTTCTGATGTGTCTATCCGTATTTAGGATAGACGACTGAATGATGGAAATAGGTGGCTACTGAATGTATAGGTTTATTTTAAGGAGGAAATTTGATGGTGGAAATGGGGATTGGTTGGTAGGTGTTTTCGTATTGAATGCTTTTATGTGGGAACCATTTACTCTATTAGGAGATATGCGTCGTTCTGGACTGCTTTACTTAGAAAATAGTGTTAGTGCTGGATGAGAGAAATGTTACCTAGTCAATCTCTTATGTCGTGACACAAGGTGTTTAAACAATTATTTATTTACTTTTATACAAGCGAGATGGATAGACTACATGTTTGATGTAGTTTGGTATTAAGGAATGCTTGCTCCAGGAATTATGCAATTATTTTTAATTACATGTTTGTACTAATTTATTATATCTAAGAGAGAAATCCGCCCCGTGTGCTAAGAAATCCTTCCCGTGCGTTAAGAACTTTTGTACAGTTTGAAAATTGAATACGTATGGTTCGATTTCATTTTGAAGGAAGCGTGGTGGAGGATGTTGTTAAAGATGGGGTTCATATAGTATGTTCGAGGACATAATACGTTATCTTAAAAAAGTGTGAATTGGATCATTAAATGTGAAAGCAGGACACATTACGCCCGCTGTTTAATTGTGCCTGTTGTGCTTGCTTTGCGTTGAGGATACATTACGTTTACCTTTACACTATTTAAAAGGGTCCGAAATTACCTTACCTTCATATTGGCGTATTATCGTAATGCCATGCAATGAAGTTCCCGAGAAAAATGGTTTCGATAAAGTATTTTAAGCTTATCTTGAATGTACAACAAATAAGTAGATATCTTTTTTTGTGCAAATTATGTTTTATTAAGTTAGTGTTTTCTAAGGTAAAAGCATTTGATAGCATGACCTTATTTCAGTGGTACTTTGTTGACATAGGTCGTAAAAATTTGTATTATTGCATTGAAGTTATTGAGTTTCAACAGACTTTCATTTTGAAATAATTCTACGGAAGGGTAGGTTATATTTTATGTATCGATTAAGAATTAGTTTACTACCGTAAAACTATGTGAAAAGTTCAAGTGCTGTTACAGACTAAATACACACTAGAGCATCCAGCCCGTAAAGGCAATTTGTGCCACGGAATAGCTCAGTGGTGTGGGCAGGGTTCTTAATTAAAGATTATAAAAGGCACTCGTAGCAACTCCAAAAATCGTCAAAATCGGTAGACAAAGTCAAAAAGGCGCCACCTGTTAAAATTATTTATAGCGGGAAAACGTCATAAACTGATGTTATATTGGTCTAATAGGAAACCAAAGCGTTCACTCAAAAATCTACGACTTCTACAAAGTCTACTCCAAAAATATTAATGCCAGGTTCACCTAAACTTCAATAAAATCTTAAGCTGTAAGTATAAAAGCCGCAAAATGCGAAATAAAACCTAAAACTCACTGAATATTTCCATAAATCTACGTCAAAAATTATTAGCGCAACTAATTCACGAATAACTTTAAATACGACAATTTAATTATTCAATTAAAACGAAAAATATACGTCGCCACAAACTAAACAAACGCGATCAAAAATCTATAAAATCCTAAAATTTGTCAAATGTCGATATCGGGATGTAATACCCAGATTTCAAAATAAGTTACCTAGCTGCCATAACAAACAATTATACTCGCTTACCTGTTACGCAAATCAGGCACTAGAATGTCTCCAATCGATGTGGATACCTATAAAAATACTTCAAAGATATCTTTTCGTGATACCCTCATATGCTCAAAAAATATAATCAGCCGTTCGGTCAACAAACTCATACTATGTTATCTAAATGCATTACGTCATACCATAATGAATCTCATTCCTCAAAAATTTACCTTTAATTAATTACTTAAAAAAAAAACTTAAATAGCTTTCATCAAATGAAGTCAATTACTAGTAATCCTAAATGTGAATCAAAGGGTTTCTATTCGCTTATTACTTTACGTCAAAATTGTAGCACAGAGGACGAACCACAATAGATTAACATCTATCAATAAAACAGTTATAGACATTAAATTTCGCAATTTCAAAACAAAAAATCTAGAATAAAACTAATAACGTTTACTCGGCGCTTACAAGGCACTTTATAGTATATTAAGTATTAAGAACATTAAGGACAGTTTGGCGATCGAGGATAATGTTTGGCGACTGAGCGAAGCGAAGTCACCAATATTGGAGGAGATCGGTAAACTCCTTACTGTTCGAAATGCTTACGCTATTTTTTGTGCGATCAACAATACGCTTGATGGCAAAATGTAGGCAAAACACATTTTATTTTATCTCAAAATTCCTTAAAAGATGACCACAAGCCGAGCCATAAGCGTATGTATTGTTTCCTTAGTAACCTGAATGTTAATGTGACAGTTGTAAAATAATTGTGTCAGAAATTCTGCTAATCAAGGCGACAAAGTTTTGGTGCTTTTTAATTCGGAGGGGCATAGAATGAGTGAGTCAGAAGAGGACAACAACGCCGATATAGAGGAAGCGTGGAAAATCGGATGCTCCGCTGTTATACCAGAGAAGTCCAGGACTCGCTACGAAACTACGTACAAGATTTTTTGGGAATGGTGCGAACAAAGCAGTAGTTTCATGAACGAAAAGGTTTTGTTAGCGTATTTTGTTCAAAGAAATCAGAAACTAGAAGCACCTGGAAGTTTATGGGCAGAGTATTCTATGTTGAAGTGTACAATATTCATTCATGATTCCGTGGACATATCTAAATTTTCTACTTTGATTGCATACCTGGAAAGAAAGAATGCTGGATATAGACCCAAAAGGAAGACATCGAGAGATTTTTAATAGAGGCACCAGACGAGGAGTTTTTAATTCATAAGGTATAATAGATTTACACTATACCCACCATTATAGAAATGAAAAAACTTAATTTTGTGAATTTTAGGTAGGGCTGATATTAGGAGTATCGGGAGCTTGCAGGAGGGAAGAATTATACAATATGACGCTGCAAGATGTAGAGGATCGTGAAGCATTTTTTGTCGTAAAGATTCCAGAGACGAAAAACAATATTCCACGGACATTTACCGTCATTAACACTGAACTGAAAAAAATTGATTATTTAGATATTTGCCGCAGATATTTAAAACTTCGCCACAGCCATGGAAATAATAAGTCCTTGCGCTTATTTTTCCGTTATCAAAAAGGCAAATGCAGTAACCAGGTAGTAGGAAAAGGATCCATTGGAAGTTGGCCATCAAAAATTGCTAAATATTTAAAGATACAAGACGCTTCTGGATTCACTGGTCACCCATTTAGGCGCACATCGGCGACGCTTTTGGCCGATAAAGGAGTAGATGTACTGGCATTAAAGAGACATGCAGGGTGGCGGTCTTCGGCGGTCGCAGAAAGTTATGTGGAAGATTCTCTTCAAAACAAAATAGGTTTTGCTCAGAAAATTCTGCATGATGATGAAGTGTTAGAACCAGTGGCTTCTACGTCTCAACAAGCAATACATTCTGTGAATACATCTCTTCTTGAAACGGGCGGTATTACCATTTCTAATTGTAACAATTGTACATTTAATTTTAATATTAATAAATAATACTATATCCAAAACTCTGGCAGGTGTTTCAGTAAACTATGAATTTCACTTACTGTTCGCTGAACGGTAAGTAAATTACTTACCGTTCAGTTAGACTCATTAAACAGAAAATGCCACCTACTGTTGTCAAAACAGTGACAGTAAGTTGACAAAAATAAACGATCGCACAAAAAGGTCAGTTACCATGTATTATAAACAAATACCTTTCATGAAATACGACAGAAGTAATACAAAATATTGGTAATATAAACTTTCGATCCACAGAATTTACAAATCAGGATATAAACAATAAATTGTGAGGATGAATACGCCGGTATCCAAAATTGCCCGAAGGGCCTTTATACGATAGACTACACAGGCAAGCGTTTGCATCCTCCCACATAAACACAAAAAAAATTAAAAACACACTTTATTATTGTCTCCAAGCATAAAAAAAATAAACGTTACCTTACATAACAGTAACAACAAAGAGATGTTCTTTCTCCTCTGAACTGCGGTAATCGGGCGAACAACAGGTCCACCAGGTACTAAATAATTCGACAGTGGGCTATTATGGTACGCTTTCCATGTGAAATTTCACAAACGACAGATCTTATTCATATTAGTCGAACTTAATTTATGACAGTTACTTCAAACAAAACTACTTTAACTAATTTTTCACTTGATTCAACGTAAATTCACAACTATTTACAAAGCGTTACTTGATTAAGTTTACTCATTCAAACTTAAAATTTGGTATATTTATTTACACGGCGTCATCTTATTAACGATATTTACAAAGTTCTTGACGAATATTATGGTTACACTTAACCTAAAAGCTTTCTTTATTTACAGCGATAATTGTTTGTTATGCGCTTAACCATTTACACGAAGCCGTCAATGTCCGCTAACACTAGAACAACCTACTTTACTTGAACTATTTACTGTTTATCCGCACACCAGGCAGGCGCAAGAGAATTCCGAAGGAGTTAGGGCCAGCACCATTCGACACTGAACCCAAATTCCACGGACGAGAATATGTCGCTATATGACACCGATACGATAAATACTCCTGGAGGCGAGAAGACACAAAGTAATCCTCCAATTAAGGGTAACGAAAATCAAATTTCCACGATAGCTTCACTTAGCCTCCAAGAAGGCGTAAATATTTCACTACCTCCACGCACCAACCCTCATGTATACGACGGGGTTCAAACGAGCCTTGGCCCTTACGGAATCATTCCAAGACTGAGGACATCCATTCAAAACTTCTTCAGTTACGCCATACTTGATTTGAAACACGACAACCAATCATACTACTCATACATTCAAATTATAAAACGCGGTAAATGATCAAGAAAAATTACGTCATGCTACGAACTTTAATCCTAAAAGGTACCTCAGAATGAAAAAGTACTTATTGTAACTCAGCTAAATCTTGCCTTCTCCTATAAAGATGATTTTTAATTGAAAATAAATCGGTAAACTGTACTACAATAGAATCTTGGCACCAGAAACTTAATATGAAAACCAACTTGGAATTTTATCTCAATCACAAACTGCGTTTTTAGTTTTAAACCTTACGAAAATTTATATAATTTCAAACCTAATTTTAAATTAATTCTAACAAAGAAATCCACTTTAAACTAAACACGACAAATTCTAATCCGAAATACAATATAAAGCAAACGATGTATCAATTTAATTTAACTTTATGAAGACGCACGTATATATACAGGGCGTTCAAACACACATTACAGTTCCATTTTATTTGCTTTTGTGGTGAAGTTAATCAACAGATATTAGTTTGATTTATTAAATATACAAATAAATACAGCTGTTGTGATATTTACTAAGATTACGTGTGGTATTATGGTACAACTTTCTCATCTTTTGTTGTCTGTTACTTATCTAACAAATGACTGGCGCCTAACATGCATATCTGATTTATAGATATGGATATTATCTCTGCATTCCCTTACGACCTTATAAAGAAAAAGCTCTTAATCTACAGTATCTTAAGTAACGGACATCGCCTGAGCTAAGCCGTGGTATAAACTTACTTTAAATTTTACCTGTTATACGTTATCTTTTTTTTCAATTTCAATTGAATTAAAGAGAACTTGTATTTATTAGAAATAGTTCATTAGTGATCATCAATCATTATTCAATGAGTCGTGTTCGTAAGGAGGAAAACTGTGACCTTTCTATAAGCCCTTCTGTTCGAAATAGTTTTGTTTTAATAACATCTTCAACCGCCGTTCAAACCCTGAAGTTATCCTTTACTGAGACACTTGGAGCATTCCGTTTGAAAACCATATAAAGGTTCAGTATTGGCATAAGGACAATCAGGACTGTAGTATACCTTTGGGTGGCGTCCGAGGCACTTCTAACCACTGGAACCGAGAGACCATCTACCGCATTCCATCCAGCAGTTGAAATACCGCACTGTAGTTAAATACAAATACTATAAATATAATTAATTATATTCAAGTTAAATAAACAGATTTCTAAACAAGTTTTAATTTGTTTACGAGTGAAGTTGACTGCAGGGCTTACTTGCAACCGGAAAACACCCTTACAAAGTTTATAACGAAACTTCAAATTGAAGCTAATAACGTCATTACTGAGTGTGTCATAATTAAGTTAACCCTAATGGCTATATAACTATGTAAATTGATATTTTACACACGTTCTCCAAATAACCACTTGACGCATATTTTTATAAATACTATAATTGAATGTATTATACTAATTAAACCAAATCAAATAAAGTATTTGTTTGCTTGCGTAACCAAGCATACAATATTATTATTACTATGACTATTTTTTGCAATTATGTACATTTTGATGGATGTTTTAATGTGTTTATATTGATTTCTGATACTATAACACTTATTAATATACAGGCTGAATCACTAAATAGGCGTCTAACAAAATTGTTTATACTTTAAAATTCTTGAGTAAAGTGGATGGACGCTATCGGACAAATACGTTATATTTATATACTTATGTTTTTAAAAAGTATAGCAACACTGATTTAATCGTTATGAAAAATATTTTGTGTGTAAACCTCCAAAACGAAAATTTTATATGAAATACAGGATAATGACTCAAATTATGTATGAACATTTGTTTTAAACGTTTCATAGCCCGTTTTAATGGTTATATCCACTTTCAAAGTGCTGAAATCTTTGGAACTGTATTTAATCATTAGTCAATTAAAATTTTCCATATTTTATGATTCATGTACCGTTAATGTATGCCAGAATTTATTAGACATATTTAAAATTGTCAATCTATGAATTAAAATCCAATCATCAGTTCTTTTACACAATGGAATATTAAAACATGAATTACTAGTGAAATACAAACTTAATTAAAAATTGATACAATTAGTCTGATTTCAAATTTGGTAATTTAAAAATAAAATTGAGGAAATTACTTTCATTTTCACTATAGACTAAGTTAGGGTAAACTGAAAAGGTGGGTAGTTTTCGCTTTATTCTTTGAAAGAATTTCATAAACATCGAATGTCGATGAAGTTCTATATTGATAAAAGCATGAAACATTCTTGTGTGAATTCCTATTTGTAGGTAAGATATAATAATGTTGTTCCATCTATTTTTCTGGAAGAAAAACAATTTGTTTGTTGTTGAATATAATTTTTTAATTCTAAATCTTGAGCTTCTTTTTGTTCTACGGTCCCAGTTCACTAAGTATATTATTTTCAGCTAGGTAATTCCTTCTCTTTTATATTAATGTTAAGTTAACTGTATTTGTAGCTACAGGGTGTCTCCATCTTCCAGTTGTGGTCTCCCCAGGTACCCTATCTTTAAAAGTGTAATTTGAACAAAACAATCGCTAAGGGATGCATTTTTACTTTACTGACAATAATACCGCTATTACTCAAATTAGTTTCTTGCCTTACATTGACTTTTCTGGCAATAATTAAACATTAGAATCTGTTTACAAGTTTGATATTTAACCCTTTGATTGCTCAACTGTGTTTAGAACAAGCTGTACCCTAGTGCGAACAAAATCACCGCATGCGAGAATATACGTCTTGAGCATTGCAAATGGCGCGCGAGATATCTCGCCACCACTTTTCTTGGCACGCACTGCTCAAGACGAGTACACCCACAGATGGTTTTTTTATGAAAAGAAAAGAATCTATATTACAGTCTGGATTTTTTATTAATAACTAGTATCAAATAACAACACTTCAAAAATAAACGTCTTAAAGTAAGTTTACGGTCAAGAAAACTGGTACAATGCGATTATGGAAAAATAAATAATTACTGTGAAAGTATCTTCTTTGTATGGAATATCTTGAAACAAGGCTGTACACAAAGTGGCGTATAGCATTCTTTACACATATACCTTGTCTCTTTTCTTTTCTTCTGCTGCGAACATACAAAGTATCTCTTTGTTGGATTGGTACGGTGTGTAGTTGCTGGTATAGCTTCTGGAAAATGCGGTCCAGTCAATCTTAACGGATTTTGATCCAATTGTCGCCTTCCTAAAAAAATAAAGAATTTAGATAGGCATCTCATGTATATAACTGATGCTTCCAGTCTTAATTTTTTTCTTGGTTGCAGTTCTGTATAAAGCGCAAGAATTCAAAATGCAAAGGTCTAAAATGTGGAAGAATACCTTTCTATACCATTTCCTCGTTTTTCTGACAGTTTCTATAGAGCTTAAGAGCATGTCCGTCTTATAAACTGCACCCTTGTGCTTATTATAGTCCATGATACAGGTTGGTTTATATATTGTTTGACCATCAACTCAATTTTTTTCCCAGTGGCTTGCATTGTTGGCTTATATTTAGTGGTAAGCATACAAATTTCATGGTTGTCATACCACTTGACACACAGTAACTCCTCGGAAGATTTAAATGTTTCTTCGCCTTTGGCCAATTTTGCTTCTATTGATGGCATATTCTTTCTTGTTTTTCGGACTGTGGCACAAGCATTTGTTTTTTCTGAGTGAAGAGTCCTCAAAAGGTTGGGACTGTTATACCAATTATCAATGTATAACGTGTGCCCTTTTTTTAGGTAAGGTTCTAAGAGTGTCATTACCACGTTTCCTGATATTCCAATGTTTTATTACCATCCGAAATTTCAGTGGTGGATCCAGTATAAATAATAAAATCGATTATTGGGTATGTATTGTTTGAATCCCAAACGTCCTTTATATAGAATCAAACTTTCGTCAATGCATAAATTTTCAAATGGTAACATATTGCGTTTGACAGGGTCTAATACACTTCTCAATTTATATAGTCGGTCGTTAAGATTAACATGATTATTGTTTGTGAAGTGCAAAGCACGTAGGATAAGTAAATATCGATCGCAAGACATTACTGATTGAAAAATTGGAGTTGCAAGCAAGGGATCTGTTGTCCAGTATTCAGCAAAATTGAGCTTTTTTACTCTTGCGATTAGAATCGATAAACAAATAAAACAGTAAATATCATTAGCAGTAACATCACGCCATCTTGCAAGTCGTGACTTAGCAGCTACGTTTTTTTCAATTAATTGGGCCGCGTATCTATTAGTTTCCGCAACAATCTTGCCAATCAAATCATCATTAAAAAATTTTTTTTTTTTTTGAAAAAATTAAGATACGCTGAATTTGTGTTCAGTGTTTGGTCAGTTGCACCACTTAGTTGTGTAAAAGTATGTACTCTTGGTACAAAGTCTCTCTTATGTTCCCAGACAAAGGTCGAAAAATCATATGCCTCTCTATCGTCAGAGTCACTATTTTCACTGTCACTCGGTGGTTTTTGAAATCTTCCACCCGGACGAGGTTTAGTTTTATTCCCTGTGTTTTTAAAGTATTTACAAATTATAAGTCCCAATATAACAAATTTACTTACCGATAACAGGTTGAACTGGTTGCATATGCAATGGAAGTTCAGTAACCTCTTCGCTTTCCGATTCAAATTCCGAATCTTCGTCACTTTCCACCCTTTCTATACCTTCGTCTAAATCTAAATTCATTATTTCGTCATCACTCTCCATGAGTAATGCTTCAAGTTCTTTATCTGTGAGATCTCGCGAAGTCATCTTAGAATTAGCAAAATTCGAGCAAACGAATGAACCGCACGTCTCAACAAACAAACTGTCCACTACTGCTAATGACGAGTCAGGGTGGGTACAAATTTTAGCGCGCTGCGCATTAAAATTGCTTCTAGAACAATGTGAGTCACCATTCATCGCATGCGAGACATCACAGACTTAGCAGATAACGTATAAACGGCTTGCGAGTATTCTCGTCGCGAGCACTGGCGACACAAAAAATTCGCGACGAGTATACTCGGGCATAGCAGTTTAAGGGTTAATTACTGAAAAACTTCAAATCTAGTGGTAGCTACGCCGTGTTATTTGAATGGGATAGGATTGGATGAAGCTAAGTACTGCATCATGTGGGACAGGTAACCAATGGAACTACTCATATTAGAATTAACGAGTTTGGCGCAATGATTATTCAACCCGTTAATTTACTAAGTTGGGAAAAAACCATAAAAAAACTCAATTTATTTATAAATAAGTAATTGCACAAGTACATTAATAAATCAAATAACAAACACCAATTAAAGCGTTCAATATATTATAAAACACGATTAGATCAAGTTAACCCTCTAACAGGCCAATTTTTATTTCATCTGAAAAAATCATAGCATAGTAAATTCCTATTAAGAAAACAAATTTTAGACTTTTTTATTATGAATTCTTGAGGATCCAGGGATGAAAAAAATTCCCCGCCTTAAGGCGGACCTGCCCACTGAGGGGAAGAAGAATAGTCAGGGCAAAGAAGTGAAATTAAAAAAACTCAAGGTATATTTATTACGCATCGATAAAAAAAGTCATATACATATGTTTTATTTTGTATAAAACTGTTGAAAACACTTTTTAGTGGAGGAAAGGCAAAGATTCAAATTACATTTAGTGCAAAAAAATTGAGTTTCACATTACACCCTTTGTTCTTACACATTCTTTTACCACTTCTGTCCAAAAGGTCTGGTATGTGGTTTAAACCATCAAATCGGATATCTCGCTCGGAGATATATGTCTTGATATTAGGCTTTACTGCAGGTTGCATTTCTTCCTGCTTCGAATAAGATGTAGGACTGCTAGGACGTTTTTTGACAGCTTCGTTAACGCAGAGTACAGCAGCTACTTGTGCTCGAAACACTGGTAAAGGAGGCGATTCTTTATGAATCCGTTTGTATAGTAGATAAGCGTTTACCATAGCCATGTCAGTGAAATGGTAAAATAGACGCAATGTCCATTTGGAAGTTTTTAGGCGAATGTGGTATCTGCCAAGTAATGCATCCATTAGATGAACTCCGTCCATGTGATAATTATATTCACGTATGATAGCGGGGCAGTCAATTTCCACATACTTTTTCGCAGACCGGTTGCCTTTGACGGCTGCCTATCCTGGATAGCATTTTTGAACGGTAGCACCCCGACGTATGTAGAAGACAAGCGCACGTTTTTGTTGTCCGTCGACAACACAGTTGTCAAATCTACACCATGTGCATTTCCCACATACTCAACCGAAAATCCCGTGTGTGCTTTAGCAAGCTGTATATCTGTATCACTAGGCAATTTACAATTAGGAATGCGACCAGAGCGAATTATCCCCAATGAATAGATGCCTCGGCTCCTTAGATAAACAAGTAGTGGCAGTGTCGTATAAAAATTATCAAAACATACGATATGGTTGACAAAATTAGGTATTGTTTGAGATAAACGGTCGACAACGTTAGGTGCTGCTCCCAGATCGGGCATATTGGGCAAAATTACATTGATTCCTGCAGCAGTAAAGATTTCGAAGCTGTAAGAGTAGCCACTGCTGTCACAGAGAACAAAAAGTTTGAAACCCTATTTATGGGGCTTTGCCGGCATGTATTGTCGCAATGAAGTGGTCGCACACATTTGTTCACCTACGCATAAAGGAGGTAATTTTGGAACTGTTTGAAATCGTTCATTTAAATGTTTCACTATGGGATGAACTTTACATAACGGATCAAATTCAGGCCCACCCCGCTTTTTCTCTTTTGATTGGTTGTTGAAGTGGAGATAAAGAATCGTTTGGATGTGATTGCTGTACGAACTGGTTCAAATGCGTTTGGGTAACGATATATCGACATAAATATCAAAATGGCAATATATTTTTGGATCTCGGCAGCGTTGATAGCAAAGGTTGTCTCGATGTCCTGCTGTCGAGCGTATAAATTTGTCTGTTCTGCAAGATTTTCTATAAACTTATGTGAAAAATTGACGAAGCATTGATATGGAACCTTCAAAATCTCTAAGCTTTTTGGAAGCTTTGTGCTTCCACGGAATACGACTTCATTTTTATGCAGCTGCAAATGCTGCTTCCGACAAAGTATTTCTTTGCATTCTCTTGACTGTGCTATAAGTTCATTTGCGTTTCCTGTAAACCCACCTGCGTTAGGCACGGGAACATCAACGTCCTCTTCAAATTCTGGCCTTGTTGTTCATCTAATTTTGAGGCCTCTGATATCGATGGCTGTGAAGTATCGGGTTGTGCTACACCTAAATTCAACACTTGGGGGTCAAGTGTAGAAGATTCAGAAATAGTATCGTTGCATTCGTTTATTTCATCTTCAAGGCAAAAATCTGGGTCAGCAATACTGTCACCGTCGTCAAAGTCGTCTTCCAATCCATCTTTAATATTGGTGTCATATTCGACAACTAAGTTGTCCAAACAGTCAAACATTTCATTAGAAGTCACTTGAGATAAGTCGTACATTTGTATAGGGTCCCAAGAATCCCTTCCATGCTGTCTTTTCTTCTTTGATGTCATATCTGATGAAAAACATTTATTTGAGTGAGAAAATAAATGTTTTGTATGAATGAACTAATTTTCACGCAAACCGGCAGGTCCCCCTTAAGGACAGTTGAGGTTATCAGTGATTAGCAGCAAAATCACATGTTCAACTTTTTTCACGGGCAGATCAGTAACAAACATTACATACTTACACTCACCTGTAAATTTTCGGCTTAATCGGATCGCTAAATTTATTTATTTTAAAACACAGATAATAACCTTCGTAGTGTAACCATTAGTCGGTACATTTACTTGGGCGGTATCTACTCGACTGACCCTGCTGGCTAAACACTAGAAACAAGAGCCGCCTCAATCCAAAAGCAGGATTGCCGCTATACGTCCAAAAGATTTTAAAGGCATCTTTAAATGAGATTAGACTGTAGCCTGCCCCAAAGGTGGGTCTGCCGACTAGAGGGTTAAAGTGCGTACAAAATTATAAAATTAAGGAACAAAAAAATATAAAGCAGTTCAGCTACACATAAACACAATCAAAAAACAAACAGAGTAATCACACCACCAACTGTGTCATAAATAAGTCAAAATAAAAATTGTAATACAAAACATGTGGCTCTATACATCCAATCTTGCCGGTCCTTAAGTAAATAAGAAAATAATAATGCAGATTACGGTACATATAAAATATAACAAACGGTAAAATGAAACAGGTAAACTAAGGTAACTGCAGTGGAATTTGATGCTTGTAACTTTTGTGTAAGGAAATTTTCGAATGAGTTGGAATTTTTATGCTTATTGATTACGCAACATCCTATACTTTAAGTTCAATATTAGTAAGTTTAGCAATAGTGTGCATTACACCTTTTTTTTTCAAATAAATTGGAACATGTGATATTTTTAAAATTTCTTTGTTGAAGAAAAATCACGTCTTCTTTTCTGGTTCTTTTTTATAAGGGGAACGCCATTTTTAAGAAAATTAATGTGTCGTTACGAAACTAACATGATCTATGGTGAAGATTTCTATGATTTTATTATAAACGTTACTTAAAATTATACACAGGTTTGGGACTGGATTTGGCTTTCTATATATCTAATTGTATTAAATTAGTTTCTAACACACATTTCGCTTCGAAGCAAGAGGTATGTTAAACCACTTTCTTTTGTTACACTAACAATTTGCAATCAATAAATACATGTAAAATTGTAAGATAACTTAAACTTCATTTTAAAAGAAAATTTCGTATCAACTTATTTTCTAACTCAATTGGTTTCCCCGAGTTACGAAATAACGTCCTAAACCAAGCATAAGACATTTTATGGGTACTCCTTCACGTGGTATCATCCACTTGACTAAAACACATAAATTATATCTGGTAATACATTTGGCTAAGTAATACACACATGTACATCACCCGGTGAGTGCTTCTTAATGACTAATTGTGCATCACAAAGCTTTCGTTACATATACAATTGCTGGGGTTACTCTGAGAACAACTCGCTATTATCACGAATTACCATTGTACTGCTACGTTTATCCTTTTTGGAAAATTTAATGCCTGTAAACGAAATTCTAGTTAGCCTACTTACACCTGTAATTGGGTTGGTAACTGTTAACCTTTAACTTAAATTTTCGACTATTTTTGTATGTATTTAGTACAGTTACACAAATATAATATATAGTAATAGTTTTATGTCTGAGAATATGCAGTTCAGGCCATCAGCTGTCCTGATATGTACTTTGAACTTAGTGTATTGGTCACCATTGTACCGAGTGCGTCCTGACCTATAGCAACGTTTGGGTTATATAAATTCAAATTGCTCGTTTAGAAGAACTAATGCTTAATATTTTCCTTTGTGCTCATTTAAATTTGTTTTACACTTATAAAGCTAGTGGAAAACCTAGCCTTTCTGAACCTGTATGTGTTGTTTGCTTTGTCTGTACTGCTAATTGCAAGTAAATTTAATTTCTTCTGACTTACAAAAAAAAGCAATGGTAGACATCTAGTGGAAGTTTTGGTTTTTATTTTGGGTTTTCAAGTGCGTTTTGGGTTGATGTAAAACTGAAATACCAGTTTTAAGGAGAGATCTTCCTAAGACTTCGGTTTAAAGCTATTTGGTTGCCTTTATACATGTTTTGTTGTTTTATCATTAGGGTCAACACCGGATGTCGGACAGTGCACTTGTATATTTTGATTTTACGTATTATGAAGCTTGTTCAATAATTTGTTTAAATTATAGGTTTAGCAGTTTCCAGAAAGGTAAATGGGTTACTACTCGACCATTTGGGTCAGATTTTATTTTAGTTAGCTTAATTTCTCTAAAATTTTGGGTCACATATCGGATAGGGATCCTAATTTAGGATAACGATTGTGTACACTGCTCAGATTATTGTTGCTTAAATTATTACGTTTTATATAAACGTTATCTGGTTATCTACCCCGTAAACAATATTGTTTTGTTAAATACGAGTATTAAAATTTATATTAAACAAGTTGGTGTTAAACGATCGTCAGTCAAAATCCCTAGCCAGACCTTTTATCTGGTTGGACTTAGTCCAGAATTTATTTTAATTGTAACGTCTCTCTACTTGTGCCGTAGACCTTCTCTTGATCCAGGGGCGATCAAAATATTAGATCAAGTGTTGCCCTTTTAATCTTTCTGTGTAGCTTCCTGCGCGCACACTTTCTCCTTTTCTACCATAATCCTTTTGTGCACGTAACAAGCTTAACTACACTTGAACAAGAACAAGAAAATATGCAAGGAATTTACACATCCACAATTGTGTATTTAATAAAGGCACAAAAAACATACGTACAATTACAATAAAATATCTATAAAGGGAAATTGGTTCTTAAACAAACAATTCTAAACCGACTCAGTCAAAGGCGCTTAAAAAACATCATTAAAACAAAGCCGTGCAAGGGTAAGGTGCAACAACGTAACTGGTAACCTATCCGCAAGTTTGAGTGACTGCGTTAGAAAATTCCGCATCTCTTTCTCAGCTTACACATTCAACTATTCAAAACAATAAGAACGGGTTTGTTTAACAGTAAAGGTGAAATTTCAGGTGGTTTTAAGGTCATCTGGACCCGTGTTTGTAAACCCCGGCCTTGCTTATAACAATTTAACCGTAATCTATCGTGCCACATTTGTCCACGCCTTACTACCTCTACATAAATATTAATAAACAGACTATTCCAACTCGTACACACAGTGAGGTAGGAGGCACTGCGCTTTCTAATCGTGGAGTCCTTTTATTTGAACAGATTTCAACTTTATGAACGTGCTTGTCTAATCAAATAGAGACTTCTTGCAAAGGTATGATTGATTTTCAATAGGTACTTTACGAAGATCAATTTAGATTAAACTATCTACTTACGTTTCAACATAATTATTTAATTAACCACCCATTCTCCAATATTTAACGGTGTAAGATGCGCCGTTTGAATCCAAGACGATAACGAGTATTTATAGATATATTCTTTACACGCCCGCTTATTAAAACCCATGGTTTTACTTTTACTAAAATGTTCACGATCAAATGAACGGTTTACAGTGAGGGTTTGTAATTAAACAATCAGATCGATTCGGCTGAATCAAAACTCCAACCGCAACTGCTGTTTTTACTCCCCAATTCACCCCCGTTCTTAAAAGCTATAAAAAACACGACCGATTACGTGGGAATATTTTTATGTTTATTACTACAAGAAGTATTAATTTTTCAAATATGCATTCGTCCGTAACAAACGTTATCGGTCTCGAATTTCCTAGTACCAAACCAAGATGTCTTGTGATTTTCGGTATGTTTCGACGTACTTAATTAATAAACTAGTGACGTTTTTACACCAAGAATGTGAAATTTTCAACAATTCGTTACGCCACTTAGGCAAAGGCAGTTTCGAGCAGACACTTGTTTTTCTACCCCAACATATCTTTTTCTTTTTCTTTTCAATCCTTACAGTTTCATACATTCAAGTATTTCTTACATAAAATAAAATATCCCGAAAAACATTAATATAATTACGACTTATTATCCCGATATTAAAAACCCATTAATTATCTTTTTTTTCACTGTAACAATTGCTCTTTGGAAATGTTTATTACAATAAAAAAATGTTCTCGGCCCGTGGTTTGTTCGGGGATAATCAGGATGGGGTTAAGTGAGGGAAACGCACCGTGATTTTAATTATATTTAATTAATATACTCTTAGAGGACTTCAGTATTTTGTAATACTAGACACCGTACTCAATTGACAAGAATACACTAGACCCTTAGACTTTAACTTTGAAACTGCTTGAGGTAAGTCAGCGTACCGCGTATGGGTACGAGTTGCCGTAGCATGGACAACAATTTGCTGGATTGAAATGTAGACCCTTTTGGACAGAGATCTTAACTAGTGCAGAATTAAATTACACACGTCTAGCATAACTGGAAAGGTGGACCCGTTTGTGGAAAATAAGCTAACTTATGTCAACACCGATCAGTAGTGGGACGATGCCGTTAGTAAGGAATACTACTTCGTCCGAGGTAAAACTGGTAACCAGTTTACCAGATATTCAGTTACGAACAAATCTAGTATGGTTACCTCCGGCTTCTTTGGCTACAAGGAGTGGCCAAGATTGCAACAGCGAAACCCGTTGTTGACAACCGCATGAACACGTAATGTCGAATTGGTACTGTTACTGTATAAACTGGTACTAGAGCGAGATAACAGGTATAATCGGGGGTTTGTTCGTCTGCTTATTTGGCGGGGTGGGTAAGGTGTTACTTAATTTTGCACAATAGGGTACCTTGCCATAAATAAGTCATAATAAGGGATACTTAATAGATCTGATTTTCAATGAAATTATAACTCAAAGAAAAGAAAACACTTAAATCAATTTACAACTATTTGAAATTATATCAATCAAATGGCTGGAAAATATACTCAAATTCATAAACAATACTTCATTAACGCATCTTTTGTTAAATGTTACGCTATAATGAAAATAATCCCTTGTTAATCGCTCGAACGTAATTACTTTACTCAAAACAAAAAAAGACGTTAATTCGATTATCTCATCTAAAGAACAAAATAGACGTATACAATTGTGCGTAAATAATGTGCAAGTATACGAAATGGAGTTCTCAGCTGGATTCACATTAAAAGGAAACACCACAAGTTCATTAACCTATAGATATGTATTATAAATAAACCACCTCAGGGATATCAAACAATCATTACAATAGTTTTCTGAGCAGATTAGATTACTTCTGTTGCCTAAAGTGCAGTGATACTACTTAGTTTCAATGTCTGCCTTTACTAAAGTACTGTAAATATTACTCGTACGTCAAAATAACAAATAGTTATAACTAATAATCTGCGTTTCTTTTTAACGCATTTGTCAAATAAGATTTCGGCACAAAATGGTCAATATAACAAATAAAAAACTCATAAACTTGGATCATAATACAGATGAGTACGCTTGTCTTAAACTTTAAAAGGGAAAAAATATTAAAGAATTGATCCTACAGGACAGCGTATTCAAGCGTTAGCACATACAACAAAACACAATACTTTATTAAAAATTGTCAACACACCGCAACAATATGAACGGAAATGACTACCTTAAATTTGATCAACCTTCACCAATTGGCTCCTTTAATTTACTCCCTTTCACTAGACAGCTACCTGGTGGAAACCCAAAGGATAACCCTGCTGCAGCTTCGACTAGGTGATCGACGTTGTAACTACGCCTGAATCTCCCAGTATGACGCACCTCGAGAGGAAATGCCTGTGTATCGATTTAATGTCTGAATCACTGATGATTAACATCTCAGGTGGTTGTACGGTACACTGTCTATATTTACATGTTACCTGTAACCCTTACTCTATTTATGTAATAGTTCTGAACGACACTTACTATTTTATTTATTTATGTCTGGAAATTAGTAACGGACGTTTTATTTCTTCCGCAAAAATGCGATAACTACTCCATAGAAGAAGGGGATCACTTAACGCTAAACACCTTCTTCTTGGATCCTCGACAAAGTCCCTTCGGACAAACTGCGCTGGTTGAAACCACACAATAAAATCCATTCAAAGGGTTGCTTGGGGAAACTGCCCCTACTCAAGGAAGTTCTTTCAACATGGATTTGAAGTAACGCTGTTCCGTGATCATTCACCAGCCGTGGTAACGGTAACTTATTAACGCCTATGCGGCTACATTAAGAGTCCCCTCGTGCATACCTCACTTACCGCCACATTGAACTCTGATTCCCCTTCCTCTTAGTTAATAATCATAACAATTTATTACTTAAATTTTAAATTGCGTCATAAGTCGAACTGAAAAAATTGCATCAGAAAATACACAACATAACAAGCGGTTTGCTATCAATGTAATAGTTATCCTGTAAGTTTATGATTTCACTACGCCTTAATGCCTCGTTTCTAAAAGCGAAACTCTTTGTTTAAGACCATCAATTTTATCGAAAACTTCCGTCAACCTGTTGCCTAAACGTTCTTAAAAAAATCGATATATGCTTTCTACGCTATATTTGAATACAAAGTAACAGTTTTAATATGATCTGTAATTTTCCAAATGCGCAATTTCAACGATGGTGTGATTGAGAAAATTTACAAAGTACGAGCAACTATTATTTACAGATAAGCTACTAAATTCACAACAAACTTAGTAAGAGGGATCTTCTGCCTCTCGGTGCCAATACGTAAACCAGATCTTAATTCAAACCTCCATCTAGATTTGATAAACAAACCAAAACTTATATTTTGTTTGCAGAATAGGGATTCTAAAGGCGATTACCATTTATAAAAATTTCGAATACCTCCAAATACTCAAAAGAAAAAAAAACGTTACAATCTAAAAGCTTCCAAGAATTTATGCGTTATCAAGTTCATGTCCATGAACTTATACTACATTTCAGAAGTCCGGTATTAATGAATAAGACAATCAAATATTATGTATTAGTATGTATTAGAAACAAATCGCGAAGGACAGTGTAAAGGTGGTTGTCGATTGAAAGTAAAGCCTGCAGTCAACTCTCACGAACACAAAAATTAAACTCGCTTGAACGTATTTTATTAATTCTCCATTAAGTCCATTTTACGTATTTGAATTAATATAAAAATTACACCATTTTCTCAAGATCTGGAGCGCAATAGGGTTGTCGTTCTCTCGGATCCGCTCGTTGATACAAATTGTCTCGAGCGCCACCCAAAAAATCAGCACAGTCCAGCTCGCCTTTAGTCCAAAACTAGACCCATACGGTTTCCAAACGGGAGTTACTTTAGACGAGAGGGCGCTTAAGGATGTAGACCAAGGTGAGAGTTTCTCTGAGTAAAAATACGGGGTTTTCATCAATGCTAATTATTAGCGAATAACTTTCTTTCTCTAAAACGGACATATAATTATGGGTGAGTGCTTTAGTTTAAATTACTTTAAAAGTTACTCTTTGAGCCAAAAATAAAAAGATTTACTACCTCGTACATAAAAAGATAATTATTTAAATAGCGACCAAATTAATAATTGATGAATCGTTTTGTCAAAGTGTGCATTGTGTTTTTAACAATAGCGGATAAATTAAGCAGATAAATTTAATGTATACTATTTTGCTAGAGTTGTGTAATAATACATTACAGATCCTTAAAAATTTAAACGGATTACGTAATACTATGTCATTGACGAAAATTTGATCAGAATCAACACAATACTAGACATTATTTTGCGATTTGCCAAAAGTCAAATAATTCTAACAGCGTGGATATAACCTATATTCTAGTTAACCTGTGAAATTTTTATACAAAGTAAATTCAGAAAGGTGTATTTTTTGGTTAAGTCTCTATGATATGAAACACAATTTTCTGTAATTGAATCAGTGTGTATGACTTTGATAATTAACGTCAACGACAAATATAGTTATTTGTCACGAACTATTTTGTTCACTAGAATATTTGCGCTTATTTATTTATACGAATCGAATAAAATAGATTATTTATTTGTAATTTCTATACAAGACGTACCTCACAACACTTTTTCCAATGTTAGATATATTTTTAATTAAGAATTAATAAAATAGGCATTTATGCGTAATGGCGTTATCTTTCTAAACTTTAGGTTGTGTGTACTAATGAGATCAAATTTATTTGAAATACAATCTATATTTGAAAATTACTTTTTACATAATCTGTTACATAAACATTTAAGAGTTAATAGTTTTTTTATTTATACCTAAGAATCGGTAATTTACATTGTCACGTGTCAAACGCACACTAAGATTAGTGACAATCATATTCTAAAACGAATTGACTAAACTCAATTCCGGATAAATAAATAAGAGGTTTGATTAGATAAGTAGGAATAAATGAAGTTACTTTGTATGTATCCCCTCTGGAATGTACACATCTCTTATTCTTTATGGTGGAATTTGAAATGCCAATGCATTAAACACAACGAGAGAGGTAGGAATCATCAGCGTTGGTTCATTCTCATAATATTAGTTTAGTAGCACTGTAAGCTGATTTGTTTCCAATAATAGCTAAGGTAAACAAATTTCCACAATCTTAACCTGTTCTAATAATTCCCGATATTTATGAATACGGCTTGGCCACTACTAAAATTAATTATTTAATCCCTAAAGTTTATTTTAAATAAGTGGATTACATTACTACATATAAGGACCGGACATTTATTCACAAAATAATAACACATAAATATTGGTCATAAAATTGCACCAAATCGGTGGACTGAAAAAGTTTGCATTATCGTATTTATTTGTATTACTTTCAACAAAGCTATCTTAACTTATGCAACACTACTTAACCACCACGGCAAAACTAAATTTCTTGTAACTGTCTCACCATGGTTCTAACTTTGTCACACAATAAACTGTTCCCTTTTATTACATTTATATTCGTTTATGAACTCTACGTGAATAAGCGAGTGCTCTACAGAAGAATTTACAAAAAAATCCGAGTTGTGATAATTTTTCACGACCTTACCGTTCATAAGCTACGGATAGAAGCTCTTTCCGATATGGTTTTACAAAATACGCTTTTAAAGAATAAAAAGATATACTCAACCACAGCAGCTAAAGATTAAAAGAAAATAGCCTCTTAAGACCCGAAATGGAACATTGAAAGTTAAGCTCAAAGGAACAACCTAACAGCATATCTCAGCGCAATATGGAGGAACTTTGGAACAGTTGAAGTAAACATGGAGTGAGTCATTGTCTAGTAAATGGAGTAAGATCAGTATATCACGGTATTCGGACATGTATTAGGGAGAGGAGGCATTACAGAATACTTTAAAACAGAACAACGAGTTGAACGATGCAGTGTGGTGTCGTCGGAGCTGTTTAATGTACTAATGGATAAATGTGTTTGGCAAGAATATACAGGTGCAAATGGTTTAATGGTTAGTGACGTGAACAACTTCTGTGTATGCTTATTATACAGTTTTACTCAACGAAAATGCCATGAAGCTACAAGCAATGCTGATGAAGCTTGATGAATACCGTGAGAGTATAAATCTGAAGGTAAATGTGGGCAAAACCAATGTAGATGTGCTTGAAGCAAGAAAGGTAGATATTCTATATTTACTTCTGAACTGGCGGTTCGAAACAAGACTGGATTACTTTATTCATGTGATAGAAAATAAATGTAAAAAGAAAAGTTTCTTTAAGTAAACACGGTATTTACTTCCAGGAGAGCGGTTACATTAAAACTAATCTTGGTACCTGGGTTTCGTAATAGGAACTGAGGGATACAGGTGTATGTGGGTGGTTGTAACAAGCGGACAACGGCATAACTTTATGTTACTGCTAGAGATACCTACTTAGGAGTTTGTCAATCGGATAAGCTTTTCTTTTTGTCTGTCGGACGGTATAAGAAAACGACGCATGCGCTAATGTTCTTTCGCTAAGCTTTCGTCTATGCTCGATTTTTTTGTGCAGGTAATGTTTAAAACTAAAAGTTGAAAATATCTCAATAAATTCCTATGGTTGCTCTGGCTGTCTAGGAGGACTGTCTCGAAACGTCGAGTGATTAGTGTATGCGTGGGTGGGGGAAACAGTGGAGATTATGGCGTGTCAAATCTTTATACGCTTTTTTTATTTACCGCAGAGGGGATAAAAGTGATTATTTATTAATACTGATGCATAATACTTAAATCAAATGGTTTATTAGTAAATAATTAGCTCTGGTTGCCTTATGCAAATAATTTTAACTTTTTTTTTATATTTTAATAAAGCCATGGGATCAAATTACGAAGCAAATGATGATTTTTACCCGTAAAGTTTAATATTAAGTGCGCCTTGGCTTCTTTTAATTTCTGTTGTACGTGGAGTTTTGCCATTTAAAACTTCTAAATAGTTGATTTGTATGTAATCAACTTTAATTACACGTGTTTATAAACGACTAAATGACGATTTATTGGTATTAACCACGGGACTTGATAACGATGGAAATAACGCTAGTTATTTACTTCTATTAATTTATTTTATTACAATATTGAAACGAAGCAAATATGGGTTACATCTTTGCACTTTGAGGGACGACACGATAGTGCGAATATTACTATGTTTCTTACTTGTAATGCAATTTATTCCATCTCTTGCATTAAACAAACGCTATTGACGATTGACTCGAGAGTGCATTTTAAAGGGGGGGGGGGTCTACCTGCAGTTTGCATATTACTATGTACAGGATGGTTCGATAATGTTACTACTATTTCATTATATACTCGCAGCATCTATGTAATACTTCAATCCGAACTTTGTTAATTAACATATGTATTTTATAAGCAGCTGTGTTTGTTCTAAACATGTTGCAGTTTATTTTATGTTTTCGAATAGAATTTACGCTTAGAAAGGGCGGATTTAATTCTCGTTTATTGATTTTTGTTGTTTGGGTTTAAATTATTTTTAGTTATAATTAATTAATTGATTATGATTATTTATTTTTAATTTCCATTTTTAGCTCTACTTTGGACAGTGGAGGCGAGACCGTAATTATTTAGACTACCCTTATGTGTATCACGTTTAGTGTCGTTTCCACGAAATTATGATCTCTGAGCTAGATTGGCTTACACTTTTCGTGTTAATTCATATATAATGGCACGTCTACATTTATCCCCATCTCAGTCTCGTCTTTTGCATTCCATATTAGGTGTAGTATTCTACTCATATATGTTTTTATGGTGTTATAATGGTCGCAAGGGACCTACTACTTCACGTATAATATTACTGTATAATATTTTTTCTATGTTCATTCAAGAATGAACATTATTTGCATGATTTTTTTTAATGAAATCAGATACGGATGACAAACAGGTTTGTGATTTTAAATAAATGAAGGAAAAGTGAGTGTAAAAATAGTGTCATAGCTTCACATGAGAAATATTATTGGAAATATGAATGACAGTAACGATGAGCATTTTTTGACACCCAACCAGAAATTAGTGTACTGACAGATAAAGCATATTTTTGTATGAATGCAGAAAAATATTGTATTCAAAAAAGTGTCCATTATACTCGACGTGTTTTTCCACTCCGTCTAAAGGTCTCTTTGGACAATCGCACGTAGCGTAAATAAATATTCACTTTTTGAACTTGTTACTTAAACAACTGTTACGGGTTGTCCACACTTGTATGCAAAGTCGAGCGAATTCTGCATCTAGAGACGTCTAGATACAATCGAGCAATTGTCTAAAACAATTAAGAGACGAATTTGTGCCTACAGGTACGTTTGTGGAATAAAATCGTAGAACATTGGTCTTCCATTTGAAGTGGGAGGCGAGACAATTGTCAGAGAATGTTAACAATATTCCGCAGTGTGGACGTTTTGCGAGACGTCGCACGGTGGGACGAAACTCCGAAAAGCTGGCAATAATATGAAGGCGTTGCGATATTTGTCTGAAATTACATATATCGGATTTTGTATGACGATTACAAATCAAGTGTCAAAATTCCAAAAACAAAATGGCGGATCAATATGGCGGACCAAAAATACAAAAAGTGTTTTTAAGATGAAAATCAGTATATCGGGGTTTTGAGTATGACGATTACAAATCAAGTGTCAAAATTCCAAAAACAAAATGGCGGATCCAATATGGCGGAGCAAAAATACAAAAAGCGTTTTTTAATATGAAAATCAGTTTATCGGGGTTTTGAGCATGCAATTACAAATCAGGTGTCAAAATAATATATAATAACTAAATATTATTATATATTATTTTTTACAATAAAAATTTTAGTTGCGCTATAACAATTTTTTTTATTTACAATAACATTATCGCTACATCTATTCGCTATCTGACGATATGTCGCAATCTGTCGACGAGCTTACCGCAGATTCATAATCCTCTGATACTACACTCGAAGAAGGTGCGATGGCCGGCGGAATCAAAAGATCTAATGTTTCCGGGATTAAAGATCTTAATTTTTTTTGCGGTAATTTTCTGAGACCGGTAACGAAAGGATCTGATGAAACTAAAAGTATCAAAAACACATCCTCCATGGTTTTCTGTCGACTGCATTTTCGCGAAAAATCTGCCCGAAACCGTTTAATATATTTGTTGCACGATTCTTGTGCGTCTTCCGACATCTGCCCTATTGGTAATAACGCAGAAGAAATGATGTCGCCATGTATAAGAAGTTTGTGGACGGACGTGGTATATAACACCACGGATACAGGTCCACAAACTTCTAGCTGTAGCCAAATTGAATTCCTGAAAACGGTGAATATTCACATCGTGTCCTGAAATCGCTTGCAATATTATGTAGAACCTCTTGATCAAATCTCGTCAACACCAGTAATTAACGAGGAGATGTCATAATGTTCAAAGAACCGCCGAGCCGTGTTCCCATCATTCGAGCTACCATATCCGTGTTTGAGTTCGTCTACAATTAGTCCTAGACGCGTTCGAAAACCTTGTTGGATGTTTTTTCTTCGACTTTGTACTGCGGCCTTTTTGTCAGCTGTCCGGGATTGCCACTTCTTCACATCAAGTTTATACGCGACGTAAGCAGCATTCAAAAATCTTATCCACGCATGCAAAGATGAAATACCATACTGGAAATTTTCCTCTATGACTTCTTTTTCTACAATGTTGTCAATGTTGTTAAATTGCTTGGACGTTGCCTCGCAAATGTTACAGCGTTGAGTAGAAGCAGTTCCAGTAATAGCATTGCATACTTTTCCGTCAATCATTGTCAGTGCAAGATCGTACGACACTGATATGTATGTTTCATACGGGATAAAATTTTTTTTGTTCTCGAATATCTGTGACTCCCTTCAAGGTGTTCTCTACATTTTCATGCAAAAACTGGATGCGGATAGGCCTACAGTATCGAGGGGAGGAAGGTCGCAGATTTTTCCATATAATATGTTTTTTGGAAGATACCAGTTGTAATGGGACGAGGGACGTAAGAAAAATACTTGAATCTGATTGGCTGTTATCCGAAAATGATTGTTTGTAATTGCTTCGGCCAGAACTATCATCGCAACCCCACTTGGCAATCAAATTTAAAGTTTTTACGTTGTCGAAGTTAAGTTCTTAACCACTTCTTTTTGACTAAGCAAAATTCGTCCAACTGTGTGGTCCAACAGAGCTTGAAGTTTCACTTCCGCAGAGGTTTCGGTAACCGAAATATATTGGCTTTGTTAATACAAAAAGTTGGTTTGTAAACGGAATAGCAATTACTAGTAGCTGGTTTTTTGCCCAAAATGTTCGTAATTACATTACCTTTCAGCAGCGCAAAAGCATTTGATCGAACACGACAGAACAGACAACTTTTTTTATGCATAAACAATTTCTTAAACAATTTTTTTTTGTTAATTTACAGCAACAAAGATTGTTAATTATGGTATTAACCAATTATTTATTCATATTCTGCTTAGGACACTATTATTCTACTTACTTTCAGGAGATAAATCCATTTTACGGCGACAAAATCCGTTCAGATCACGTTATAACATACAGTTAAGTAAAGCAGGTATAAATACCGGTTGGCGTTCGGGTCACTTGCGTACCGCTCGAGGGTCACTTTTCTAATGGTCCCTGAGCCTAGGTACACGTCATAAAGCAAATCTGACATGCGGGTTCGATGAACAAAATACCAATCTATAGAACTAGTAACTTAAAAATCCCTAGATAGTAACTTGATTTTTTGACTTTTGGCCAGCTTTTCGGCGTTTCGTCCCACTGTGCGTCGTCTCTAGTTATTTTTTGTAAGTCGCGAAGGATGCTTATTATTCACTTTCGTTCTAGTTCTATTTTTATTATCCAGAGGTGGTCTACAGAAAAAGTGTTGTTGTTAATAGAAGATTTTCACCCGGCAGCTAGTTCGTGGGAAGTGACTAACCCCCATTATGAAAATCGTACGTAATCGAAGTACTGGCCAAAAAAGTGCTCGTAGGGGATTACGAAGGAAAATCCACAATTTAAAAACAGTATTTCAGCGGGAGCACAAAAAAAATTAATCAGTCCAATAAAAGAGGAATATCTCCTATCAAGACTTGTACTAATACTTGCTATTAATACTGTAGGGCAGTGAATCAGGAAGCAGAGAAGATACTGTAAGTACCTTAAAAATATTTTTAATTGAACTTGTATGCGTGGATATAGACCAGAAAACAATGTTATTAAAATGCAGTGGTATAAACGTGCGACTTCAGCTATTTGGGCTAAAATTTATTAAAAATCACATTTACATGAATTTTCATTCAGTTCCTTCCTAGATGATCCATCAATCACGTATCCATCTGGATCATATGAATCAAACACCAGCTGAGTGTAGTTGCTTCTTCATATACTGTTTTAGCGCCAAAAATTATGCAAATAAATGCAAGCTAAAACAATAAACTCTGTCTTATTTGTAGCCAGAGCTATAGGTTTCAATAATTCTGATGACATGATGCCAAAAACATTTTCAATCATCTTTCCTACCCTACTCAATCTGTACTTGCAGATCCGTTTTGATGGCTATGATCTTGGCTTGTGACCTTGGTATGGTTTCATCATGTAAGTAGATAATGTTCTTCTAGGTTTCGGTATTTGAATACCCCACCATCCATAATTTGTTATTGGCATCCAACATCAGTATACACGGGGTTATAGTTACCATCTGATACTCCAAGCAGCGCAATGCTGCATGTGTCTAATTAAGCTACTACTGTTTTCTGGGGCAACTATTTGCACGTATTTAACATCGACACTGCCAAAGCGATGAGGGTAGTTCTATCTAGTATTAAATTTGTGAGCTCTCCAATCAGTGTCGGTTTTTGACAACTGTAACAAACAAGCTTCTTCAGTTAATATACAGGATGTCCTCGGTGAAAACTACGAAGAATTCGTATAAGTATTCTTTGAACAATTTTAAGCAAAAATGATTATGTGCAATTTTTTCCAATTCCTAGCCCCTAAGAAGATATGGGCGGTTGAAAAAAATTGTAAAAGTAAGTAAAGAGAATACTCTTAACAGCGGCTTAAGTCTTAAAATTATCATAAAACAAAACTTTTAGTAACAATTTTCGTTAACAGTTTAACAAGAACACAACATAGCACAGAAATGCACATAAAATAACGAGGCGAGAAATAAAAATGGTTACAGTTGTTCAAAATGAAATCCACACTGTAAAAATCAGAGCAATTTTGGTTTCCTAGCAATATTACCACAATAAACTGAAAAAGTGTGTCTTATTTGATTTTTCGTGTTCAATACTTACAATTTATCAACAGCTTTGTAACATTTAGAATTAATTTAATTATAATTAAATCATGCCTTATCAATTTTCAAATGAGGAATGCAGTGATATGGTATTCCTGTACGGTTTGTTTAACGATAATTGTTATGCAGCAGCAGCAAAGTATAAAAATCGTTTTCGAAATCGTCATGCTCCTACTGACAAAACTATAGTCCGCACTTTTCACTGCCATCGAGAAACATGAATTTTTCTTACACATTGAAGTGATCGAGTCTCCACGACATGCGTTTGCAGAAGACGTGCTGAGAGTAGTTGAAATCGATAGCCAAAAGAGCATTAGACAAATAGAAGTAGTCACTGGTAGAAGCAGGACTATGATTTCGAAAATTCTTCGCGAAAATGGAATGCATCCGTATCACCTTCAACCCGTTTAGCACCTTCTTCCTGGCGATTTGGCTTCAAGGGTTCCGTTTTGTGAATGGATGATCACACATGATGATAACATTCCTGTTACACTCTTTTGTGATGAGACAACTTTTTCTCGGTATGGAGTGAACAATAGTCACAATGAGCACGTTTGGATTACTATTACCGAAATGTACAAACAATTCTTGGAAGAAGATTTGCCAGCATTGCTTGAAGATGTTCCCTTAATTGTACGTCAAAACATGTGGTATTTGTAAGATGGGTCTCCTGCACACTACGGGCCTTTAAACATTTATCTGTTAAGTCGTTAGTGTACGGACGGAGTAAACTATCTTCAACAGAAGAATTGATTGAACGAATTTTTGATGCATTTACCAACATTCGTGACAATTTCGCAAATATCGAATGGAAAAGAGATCTACGAAGGCGTGTGTGATTATGTGTGGAGGTTAGTGGATCTCATTTCGAACAACTGTAACCATTTTCGTTTGTCACCTCGTTATTTTATGTGCACTATTGTGCTATGTTGTGTTCTTGTTAATTTGTTAATGAAAATTGTTATTAAAAGTTTCGTTTTATGAAAATTTTAAGACTTAAGCAGCTGTTAAGAGTGTTATTTTAGTTATTTTTACATTTTTCTTCAACCACCCATACATCCTTAGGGGTTAGGAACTGAAAAAAAATTACACTTAATCATTTTTGCTTAAAATTGTTCAAAGAATACGTATACGAATCCTTCGTAGTTCCCCCGCGGACACCCTATATAGATAATATTATCTAGGTGTATGGCCTGTTCAGTGTGTATGTCTCTCATTGAGTGGGTCAGGTAAGTGAACGCTGATAGTAGTGATAACCATTTCCTCTTTCAGGACTTCTGGAACTCTAATGAGAATTACAAAAACGCGGAGCCAAAAACAATAGAAAACTCCAACCCATACCAATAAGGGCATGAGAACAAATGTCTGTCTTGTCCAAGTAACAATACGCTGCATGAAATTTACTTACCTCATCCAGAGACAAATACACTGTGTTTGGTAAACTCATCTGAGGAACTGTAACCGACCAATCAGCGCTGTACTTCGTTTGGAAATGGAAATGTACGCGGCCAAAGTTCTATCGTACAACCTACAGCAACATCCCCTTCTTCCGCAGTCTAACCAATCAGGAAGTTGTACAAGTGGTACATTTCCTCACTTGCCTCTCAACAACATCAGGGTTATACTGATAACGTTGTTCCTGATAACATTTGTTTTTGTTTTAATTAGTTTGCAAGTAGGTACATATTTTTTTTACTTGATTGACTTAAAATTTTTGGTACCCTAAAATAATTTTTAGATTTTCATGTTTTAATAAGTAAATGTGTATGACAAATTCATTTATAGGCTGTAGAATGGATTTACATACTTCAAGTATGTCTGTGAAATAGATTGCTTCGATATCCTGAAAGTATACATAAGACTGGTAAACGGTTCAATCAATCAATACTCATTTATATCATACTATGTATCAAAAACAAACCGTTAAATGTACCGGGTGTCCAATTAAGAACGGCCGTCGGCCATATCTCAGGAATGAATTATAGCACAGGTTCGGGAAAAAAAGTTTATAACAAAAGCGGCCTCGAGAAACGCCTGGAAATCATTTTCAGAACTGTAGGTCCACCGCTAGAGGGCGTATCTGACAGTTAAAATTTTAAAAAGCAAAATTTTTCAAAATGTACCCAATTAAGGGGCATATCTAATATTATAATCAAATTCCTCGACAAATTCTGCATATTTTTTATTTGACAAGTTTTAGTCTATCTCTTCAAATAAGGGGCGGGGGAGAGTGGGAACCTTGTTACGAAAAAACGCTTTAATTCTGCTTGACCGATTTTAATAAACTTGATGTTGTTTGAAAGAGCTTTTGTGAAACAATAGAAAATAGATTAATAACATAAATGCTAGAGGGCGCTGTTTAATATTTTTTTTAATATTGTGTTTTCTCTTTACAATTTTAAATGGAAGCAGAAAAATTTAAGTAGGTCTTTAAAAAGTAGACTAAATTAGTAATAAATCAGTGAAAACTACAAGTCGGTATCTTTTTTCTATACTGAGATATCGTAAGAAACAGGTAAATGGCGGGAATTGTTCTTATAACGTCTAGTAGGCTAGTTCGCGTTAACGGGCATTATTAAATTTAGCCTGGATGAAAAGATCTTACATTGGTCTGCAGTGATTTAAACTGTTATCTCATACTAATGTGATAAATCAAACATTTTTTAGTTATGTAAGAATGTTATATTTGTTTTCAAGCGATGTGTTAGTAAATCAAAAGCATAAAATTTCAATAAAAACCGATTTTTGCCCAGCAACAACAAATACAGTTTAAAATATGTATTACGATTTACTGATGACAACAAAATTAGTAAAGAGGGCCATGTAAGATATAAAATAAATTCCCTGTTGAAAACAAGCTAGCTATGATTTTCACACATATGTCAAAAATTATTCATCGTGTTGCATTTAATAGACTTTCCTTATCTTTTCGTACCAAAATGATTCTTACAAATAAAGAAGCATTTGATATGTTGGCAGTTTATTTTGAATGTATGAGAAATGCAACCGTTGCTGCTAGAGTGTATGCACTGCAGTACCCAAACAGACGGCATCACAGCAGAAGAGTTTTTCTCCGACTCGCACACCGTGTGCGTACTACTGGAAATGTGAATCTTCCTGTGTACCGAAGACAACGCAGAGGTAGAACAGAGGAAAATGTTATTGATGTTTTATCTTATGTAAATGTTAGCCCTCATTCAAGTACCAGAGCTATAGCTAGAGATTTGGGTATATGTCGAACCACCGTCCAAAATATTTTAAGAGAACACAGGTGACTACTTATTTATTAATGCATGTTCTATTCGGTATTATAATGATAAAAATGTTTAAATTTTTTTCGTTTGTCGTTATATGTTTCTCATTTTTATTATACCGAAAATGTCATTACATCAAAGTTAACTTGTGACAACATGAGTAATGTAATGTATTTGCCGCCATTTTATGTCCAGTTTCAATAAAACACCAAATTATTTAATGAAATTATCTTATGCTATGTGAATAGATTTTAACTAACAACATGATAATTAAGTGAGGCAAAGTAAAGTAAAAAGGTACCAATAATAAAAATAATGAGAGGCCGGGCGCAAAAAATTCGTAATAACATTACGAGAGTTAATGCATTTAAAGTCCTTTTTCATTTACTAACAACGAAGGACTCCAATGTGTCTTATTGATCTGATTACTTTATAATATATACTATTTTAGATTGCACCCATATCACATGGTCCTACACCATAGTTCAAGATTTCGATACCAGGTTGGATTTTTGCAACTGGCTCTCAAATATGATACACGACGATCCTGAAATACTTTCACGAATTATGTGGACAGATGAGGCTACTTTTCATAGTGATGGTAGTGTAAATCGACATAATATGCACTACTGGTCTGAAACAAATCCCCACTGGATGCAGGAGGTCCAACATCAGGGTCGTTGGTCTGTAAATGTGTGGTGCGGGATTCTAGGTGGAGAAATAATTGGGCCTTTTTTTTTTAATGAGACTGTTAATGGAGAAAGATATTTAGATTTTTTAAGCAACGAATTGCCACTTCTTTTAGAAGACGTACCCTTGGCCATTCGTCGTGACATATTCTTGCAACATGATGGGTGCCCGGCACATTATTCCAGAATTTCTTAGATCAGTCATACCCTGAAAGGTGGATAGGACTTGGAAGTTTATTTATTTGGCCACTAAGGTCTCCAGACCTAACTTGTTTAGATTTTTATTTGTGGGGGCCAATAAAAGATCTCGTTTATGCCGATAGACCCACAACAAGAGCTGACATGATTGAAAGAATACGACAGACAATACGAAGTATTTCAAGGGCAGAAATTGAAACTGTCGTTCTCTCCACCCATCAGCGATTCATTTCATGCATTGAAATGATGGACATTTCGAACATATAGGGCGACACTAATTACGTAGTTATTTATTTAAGGTTTTAAATGTTAGATTTATCACATTATTATTTTATAATTTGTTCTAATTGTTAGTAGCGACAGCATTACATTTAGGTAATCTAGTGACAACCATAACATTAATATGATAACAGTTTAAATTACTGCAGATCAATGTAAGATCTTTTCATCCAGGCTAAATTTAATAATGTCCGTTAACGCGAACTAGCCTACTAGACGTTGGAAGAACAATTCCCGCCATTTACCTGGTTCTTACGATATCTCAGGATAAGAAAAAGATATCGACTTGCAGTTTTTACTGTTTTATTACTAATTTAGTCTACTTTTTAAAGACCTACTTAAATTTTTATGCTTCCATTTAAAATTGTAAAGAGAAAACACAGTATTAAAAAAATATTAAACAGCGCCCTCTAGCATTTATGTTATTAATCTATTTTCTATTGTTTAACAAAAACTCTTTCAAACAACATCAAGTTTATTAAAATCGGTCAAGCAGAACCTGTATTAAAGCGTTTTCTCGTAACAAGGTTCCCACTCTCCCCCACCCCTTATTTGAAGAGATAGACTAAAACTTGTCAAATAAAAATATGCAGAATTTGTCGAGGAATCTGATTATAATATTTAATAAACCCCTTAATTGAGTAAATTTTGAAAAATTTTGCTTTTTAAAATTTTAACTGTCAAATACGCCCTCTAGCGGTGGACCTACAATACTGAAAATAATTTCCAGGCATTTCTCGAGGCCACTTTTGTTATAAAAATTTTTTTCCCGAACCTGTGCTATAATCCATCACTGAGATATGGCCGACGGCCGTTCTTACTTGGCCACCCGGTACATGAAGATATATGTCGAATGAATTAAGTATATCAATTGCAATTTAAGAATTCATTTACTGAATGTGGTGTTACATTTATTAGATACTATTTACTGAGACGCTTAAATTCGGAAAACGCAGAATTGATTATGAAATCGAAATCAAAATAACCTAAACTTACGATTTTTTGAATGCGATACTTTGTATATTTTTTTGAGAAATTGATTCAATCTATCCTCGGCTTTTCAAAAATAAACCTCTATACAGATTTAAATTTTTTAATGGGTTGCTGGGGCGGAAATAATAAAAAGTTTTTTTTTCAAAATTTTGTAGGATAACGTAGCAATAACACATTTTAAAACTAGCTAATAAAAATGTTTAAATCGATTGCCATTGTGTCTTACACAAGTTTCACACATTCCTCTGATCCGTCTAATCGCATTTAAAATAATAACAGGCCTCTGCTGTAGTTCCGCAAAGGACCTGTTGCGTAGATTCGTCAGAGTTTGATATTGGGTTCTATAAATTTTGTTCTGAAGATATCCCGACGGAAAGAAATCCAGAAGTGATCTGGGTTCCCATCTTACTGACCTATTTGTACCTACACAGCGGTCTGTAAAGTTGTTATTTAGATAGTTTCTAACAATTTCAGGGTTGTGGGCAGGGACACCGGCTTGTAAACATAATTGATTTAAATGTGCTAATGGCACATCACCTTCTATTCCGGCTACACTATTTTCCAAAATTTGTAAATATCTATTGGCAGTAAGACCTCCGTTAAAAGCTTGATACAATTTTACTACCTATGAAACAAGATAATTAAAGCCAAACCTTCTTGTTAGTTCTCGTGAAAACAATTCGTATGGGTTATTCCCATACCAAAATCTATTATTTTGGCGATTAAAAATACCAGCGTTGCTAAAGTGCACCTCGTCAGACCAACCAACAAATCTTTCAAAATCAACATTCTGTGTTCTGCATTGCACGGCCGTAAGTTTTGAACCATATGAAATTTATATGGGTGACATTTGGGTTTTCTGAGAATGTTTTGTTTGTTTTCGGTACTCCAATACTCCAAGAGGTATTTGGATTTGTTGCAGTTGATGATATTTCATCAATTTTACGATTTTTTTTGAAGACCTTTGAACAAGGTTTATAAAAAGAGCCGTGTTCTATCAGATTTTGATTAATTTTTGAAAATATTGTTTTTTCTGGCTTTCGTCTCTTTAGATATTTATGAGATATATTTTTTATAAATTGTCAGTAAAGGCTGTGAAAACACATTTCTACACTTACAAATATTAATATTAATTGCCATAACTAACCACGAATGAATTTCGATGTTAAAAGTATTTGGCAGATCAAAGTAAATAATCAGAATAACAGACATAAACTGACAAACTGATAAAGTATGACATTTGAATTATTTTCTTACTTCAGATTTCGGTCCCCAACTATTAAAAATTTAAATTTCTAATAACGTAAGTTTTGATCTTAATGTTGAAAAAATTGTGAAAAATATACAGGGTGTCCACTCAATTCTACGTAAAAATATCAGTATCATTCCACACGTTATTTCTTTGTTACTTGCTAAAAGAGATTGGAGGGGGGTCCCAAAATGACAAATTTTCAAAATCGCCCTGTATATCAGAAACCAAGCGTGGCATGTAAATTTTGTTTAGTCCACCTTTCGTTTCTCAAAGAAGTAGCACAGGGACGTAGAAACCAACAATGCCTATCTCGAGCTGTTTTGAGATACCTCGCAAAACCATCGAAATCGGGACACACTGTATAATCCATATACGGTTAACAATTTATGGGTTTGGAAGCTATTCCTACAGGTCGTTTTGTTATGTAATTTCACTAAACCTGGAGACAAAGTTTGAATAATATAGACGAAGCGTATCATTTAAATCTAACAAATTAGTAAAATATCAGCCTAGAGCTTAATTTAGGACAAATCAGATAAATTATAAATATTGTCGAAATTAATATTCTAGAGCTCTGTTTTATTTTAGCGGTTTAACTGTAGCTCATCACTATTTTCTGAGAAATTAATACTTCATTCCAATTCACCTTTTCCACTTGACATAAAACGCCTCAGGAATTGTGGATGGTTTCTTTACATATGGTTTATTTTTTCAATCGTTCTGCCTAATAACTCTTTGATCATTTGGAGTTAAACGGGTCAAGTTTCGGAAACCCTTGGAGGCTCCTAATTTTAGCGCTGAAAGTTAATTTAAACCAAAACAAGGTCCATCCACAAAGCCTACACCAATGTGTCTTCTTCCGCCTGTTTCATTATTCAAAATTATAACTGTGCAAGCAGAGATCCCAACAAGGTCAGTCAATTGATGTTGAGCAAGACATTCCAGTGTGTACACGCGACAGTCTCAAGGCCGCCTATACAGGGTGTTTCGTAATTGGACAGCTAAAATGAAATGTCTATGTAAAATCGAATTCTAAACATGAAATAAAGACTTTTCTTCAGATCAGGCTTCGTTTAAGAGATATTTCAAAAAGTGTAAAACAAGGTAGCTATGAAAATAAAAGTTTGGTTATTATTTGACAGCTCGTCATCAAATAATTGTTTTTGTATGCCGTTGAATTACTTTACGTTAGTGTTTCTCTTAAAATGCAGTTTAGTAACGAATAAATTTCTGACATTATTTACGTTGATGGTTACTGTGATGGTAACATTAAAGCTCCATGTCGAGAGTACTGTATGAGGTATCCAAATAAACGGCAACCTTATCGTGTAGTTTTTCTAATGCTTTTCGAAGGCTTCGTGAATGTTGAATTAATGAACGTCGTAGTAGAAGTCCACATTAACAGCAAAATATATTGCGTTTACTGATGCAGTACTTGATGATCCAACGATTAGTACTAGAAGAATTTTCACACACTTACAACTCCCGCACTAGTTTGTTTGGAAAAGTATAAATCTATAAGTACTGCATCCATACCACTATCAACAAGTTCATCACTTGTATCCAGACGACTATGTACAGCGGTTAGCATTTTATCATTGGATACTTGAACAGAATGAACAAAATCATAACTTTATTAGGGAAACGCTCTGGACAGATGAATCAATGCTTTCAAGGAATGGAATTAACAATAGTCATAATTAGCATACGTGGTCTTTACAAAATTAACACGCAGTTAGAATTAGAGGTTTCCAAAAAAGATTTTCTATAACACTTGGTGTGGTATTTAAAAAAAAACTGTTACCTATTAAAATTTTGCCTAACCGGTTAATGGTTACGCATAAATAGCATTTTATAAAAGATTTATTAGATGATTCCTATTGATCTGCAAAATGCAATGTGGTCAGCTCGACGGTGCACCACCACATAGTGTAAAAAATGCGGTGGAGCGGCTCGATAATAATTTTAATTCCATTGGCCTGCAAGGTCACCACACCTGAGCAATTAGAAGGTAGAATTTTAAATTCACTGCATCATATTCAGAACACTCTACATTTTGCAGAAGTTTACAAGTTACTTTTTTGCGTTGTCATGCTTGTACCATTGTAAATTGTGGTGTTTTTGACTACTGCAGACTTTACGTTACTTTACGTTGTTATTGAAATGTATTATTTACTTTAGCGTAGGTATTACAAAATGTGGAATGAAGTAATACGGTATTTTTATAACTCGATATCTCCTCAACGAAGGGAGATCTGAGAAAAGTTACCCTTCATTTAATGCTAAGTAGTCGATTTTACATATACAACTCTATTTTGGTTGTCCAGTTACAAAACACCCAGTATACATTGTCTGGTTACACGTGTATAGACAGTCCCTATACATAGGCAATCGTTCGACTTTGTATCCAAGTGTGGACAAAGCTTTAAATGAGACATTTTAATTTTAGAGGATTGAGAACTAAGAACCGCCTCTTGTTTGTGTGCGATTGTAGCACTTCTGCCATAACCAAACGATTTACACCCCAATGGTTGTATTATGCAGGGTAACTTTCTGAAAAGCTCCAATTGGCCCTATTTTGTTTTAACTACGAAATATCAAAAAATGCTCAAAACCGTTTTGGCAGTACCCATGGGGAACCAAAGTGGCCCCACTAACATGGCGAAATCTCCACCCCACCTCCTAGCTACCTCAACTTTTAAATTTTAAATGACCCCCTACCTTTCGGTACATCATTCCAAAGCTCTCGAAAACTGATTTTCATTGATACCATACAAAGGCACATTCGGATAAAAAGATCAAACTTTATTTAACAATAAACTGATCGGATAATATGAACTCGTAACTCATGATAAATACCTAGATCTAGTAAGCAAATAACAAAGATTTTATTTATTGTGTCATGACATATATGGGTGTAATACCAAAAAAATTAAATATCTTTTTGATTACTATCTTATTAAGTAAATACTCAGTTTGCTAATTGCTGGAGGATATTTAAAATTTCTGCTTATCAGGAAAACTGCAGTTTTGGGATTTAAAATCATCAAGAATAGGTAGTTTCAAATAGTAGACCTTTCGAATCAGAAGCTTACTATTCAAACGTTTTTGGGGTTACTAAACAAAATTGTGTACACATTAGCTGCAAGAATAGCAATTATTTTATCTGCGTTAACAGCAGCTGCTGATTTCCATGCCAGGCATCAATAAAAAAGTTGTAGTCATACGTATGTCGTAAAACTAGTTGCAAAATTTGATGCAACGGGGTCAGTGGTAAATAAAAAACGATTAGGGCGAAGAGTAATGGATGAACTTTCCCAGATAGACGTTTTGTCCATTTTCTGCAACTCACATTTTCATAAGCAGAGTCTGCCACACGACTTGTGCCGGAAAGAGTACACGAGCACTTAAGCTGAATAGATTCCACCCTTACAAACTTTGTGTGGAGATGACAGAGAAAATTCAGAATAATCCAGAGTTAGTGACGAATGTACGTTTTTTTAAATAGGACAGTGAAAAAACAACTGCCACTATTTGTTGGATGAAAATCCTCATCTTTTTCGTCGAGGGCATACCCACCGATCACAAAAAATTAATATTTGGGTAAGTATTTAGGGAGATACAATAATTGGTCCTCTGTTTGTCGAGGAAATCTAAATGGAGATAACTACCTAAACATTATACATACTAGTACAGTACCTCTCATCATAGATGAAGCAGAACATCAACTAAATGTTGACGGAAACCAGAATTTAAATGAAAATGTAATTCATTTTCAGCAAGACGGGGCTCCCCTCATTATACTATTAGTGTTTGACAATTTTTAAATGAAACATTTCCAGAACAGTGGACGTGCCCTTGTATGGTATCAACGAAAAGCATTTTTCAAGAACCTTCCAATTATGTATTGCAAATCATGGGGGGAATTTAAGATTTAAAAGAGCTAGGAGATATCGCCATGGCAGTGGGGCCACTTTGGTTTCCCCTGCACACTGCAGAAATGGTTTTGAGCATTTCTTGATATCTTCTAATTAAACTTTTCAGTCACGCAGACACATTTGAACTAGTACGACAAGAGTTTAGCAATAGGATGCATTACTGTCAGGAATTAAGTGGAGCACATTTCCAACATTTACTATAAGAATTGGTCCTTGAATCTTGATTAATTAAATGCCAAAGTATAATTTTAGTATTTATTTAATTTTTCTATCAAAATCAACCTAAACCCTAACAAAATTGGTATGACTGAATAGGTAATTTTAATACCTTTCAAACGAGATGTCACTTGCCATAAGGTACTATTTAAAATTATTGGTCACTGTGGCCCTGTGACGTCATATATGACTATTACGTCACTTGTCATGACTAGTTGAGAAGATTATATCCGTTTATATTCACCCTCCAAATTTCATTAGTATAATTAAAACCGTTCAAAAGATACAAGGGGGGGAGGGGACTTTTGACTAGCACTGTATAATAAATACTGAACTGTGACATTTAGGACTTGTTATTAAATGCTCGTCCCAATCTGATCGTTACAGTAAGAAGAACAAACCGAAAAGTCTTTCAGCTGTTGCCTTTATAGACCAATTACAAAGGACAGAACATATCGTAAGATTTTCGCAGCTTAAAGTTAACTTAACAGTGTACTGTTTCTGTGTAATTAACATATATAATAAATCGATGTAGTCAGTTGAAACTCCCAATTCTAATATACACATTAATAATAGTGTAATATTTTGGATCATAGCACAATTAATTTGATACATTATGTTATTTATTACTTACCAAAATTTACTGCTATAGGGTTAATTGTATCAAACAAGATTTTGACAAGGTAACCGTTGTCTAGTAAGGATTAAACCTCAAACCGAAGTCAATGTGTACCTTTCGTCAGCATTTCTAATGGTTTAACGCGATAAAATGAAATTAATCATCTAGACGCCTAAACTTATTACAAATCGCACGTTTAGCATAGTTACGCCGAAATTAAAAATTCATCCCTCATTTAAATTTTTACTAATAATCAAGATGAACCGTAAAAAAATTGGTAATATCTACACGTCATGATTTCAAGCATAAATAGTATAAAAACAAGATGAATGAAATAAGCATAAAACTTATGTAGACAGTAAATAAATAGGCTTTGAATTCAAATGGATGTCGTAAATTAGAAGGAAAACGTATATAAAAAAGAAATGTCAACGTAATTCGGATTGTAAAAGTTATATGAAACTGACACCAAAAATGTTCAGGCCAAAGAGCAATTACGAAAATTCCAATTTATCCATTTAAGACACTAATGAATATTTAAGATTTATAAACCGTAAAACGCCTTTTCGAATTACGTTTATATAAAATTAATTAAAATTATTCAATAAGTTAAAATGTCATTGATAAATGTCGTTAATCACTAAATTTTAGTTAACAGAAATGTTGAACTTTAAAAAAGCCATAAAAAATAATGCCAACAATCCCATTTTATTCCTGTAATAAAATTGATCTTATGATCATTCGTTCAGCCCTGCTGGGTTTGATAGTAAAATTGTATTACCTGTCTACATAAAAGTTCAACTTTTGAATGACGCAATAAACTACAACAAATGGATTAAAGATAAAATGGATTTTAGGTGCTTGAATTTGTATTATATATTTGAACACTCTCATCAATATTTCTTAATGACTTTGTCAAAATTATCGCAAATAAGAGTGTTGCATTGCATTTAATCTGTAAATTAATAAAAAAAATTTAAGTAGAAATGAACATACCTAATATACATATTTAATTTGTAACTGATTACTTTTCTAAAAATAAGTTGCATGTAATCACGCAGAGTGAAAATCCAGATTTTGCACCGGTTAACGTATTAAGATGGCTACAATAAAATTTCTGGAAGAATCCATGTTAAATAGACTTACAACTGAAAAGAACACCTTGTGCTAAGTAATCGCACACAAATCTAATGCCATTCAGGTCTTTCGCACACAATAGTAGAAAATGGGTATCATGTGCCCCGACCATACTCTCGCAATATTTAATAACAGAAAACTCAGATGTCGGATTACTACCGGTGTGGAAATTGGGGGAAAACGGAGTTTTGAGTGTCCAACACTTCAAAAATAATATACTTTAAAGTAAATGTTTAATTGTACCATTCTAGTCTATCTAGCAAAAGAATGAATTAATATAGGTACGTTGCAAAATCGTCACTGTCAAGTTAAAATCAGCCGCAATTACAACGCTAATGTCAAATTTTCTAAATATTATGGAAGGTGTTTCTTTTGTAAATAGGTAACTCTTTTGATTAAGTAAACTGTGTGGACCGAGTAAATATCCGTCAACGAGTGCTACTCTGGCTTGAAGGGCGTGAGAATTTCCCTCTTATAATAAACAAATATTGTAGTGATGTAGGTTTTAGAAAATTTAAATGGTCTAATAAAGTTCAAGCTTAATAAAAACTCATACGGTGATGTAATTTGAACCAGATAATTAATAAATAAGGAAGTTGGGCAAAGTTTTCCCTAAATACAAATTATTTAACAAATTGAAATACTAACCTTTCACCACTAATTATATGCCGTCTCGTCCACAATCGGTAGAATAAATATAGGGTGGGTTCTACTATATTGACTTGTTAACACACATGAAATGCGGCTTGTTTCTCTCCTGCTTAATTATTTTCCTTTCTCTAATTAATAAAAAGCAATGTAAAAAGTTATAAAAAAAATATATAATTAACTGAATTCTCGAGCGCCATGTTATCTTTGTCAAGGAATAACAAAACCTAAATAATGAACAATAAAAACTTTCTATAAATATCAAAATTAACAATGTGCAATTAAGTTTATTTACCCAATATATGGATGGTTAAGGAGAGGAAAGAAAAGGTTTTAAAACTAAGCTTAAAAAAATAAAAAATCGCCACATAAATACCTCAGTATAATGATTTTCTTATAGACAGCTTCCAGTTTTTAATTATGGATGCGGAACGGTCAACCAGTATGAAAGCGTTTCTACATCTTCCTTGCGTATTCTTGTAACAACGCGATCAACTAGGTATTTGAAGGAATTTTCAATCCACTAAACTTATTGTATTGTTGATGTTTTATTTTATTAAAATTGCATTTTAAGATGATATTATTTGAATGAAGAGAAACTTGCGTAAATAAGTAACTTAAGAGCCATTTGAGATTAAAAATATAGTGACTTATAAAAGTACCATATCAAAGTAAGTAAAATATGAGTAGTAGTAAGTAAGTAAATAAGTGCCTTAAGTGAGTATAAGGGAATAATATAAGTACTATAATGAGTGTACGTGAGTGCCTGGAAAGAGCATATGCTTAAGCTTAAAATATAATGAATTAAAAAATAACTTACCACCAAAATCTGATGGCACCAAATATAAAAATTAAGTAAAAACCATTATAACAATGTCTTCTGCTTTAACATTCAGCAGCAAGTCAAGTAAAAAATAGAGGCTTTCAGAATTGCTTCTGTAAGTGCCCCCCCTCAAGAAGTTGTCACGCATTGCGCGAAATACAATGATCGGAGTCCAATTTTTAAAAGAAAGGGAACTATAACTATTTATGTAATATTACACCCAAAAGATTTGTTCTAAGAAATGCCAATTAAATTGCCATTCTCAACTCTACATATTAATAATTAAAAACTTTTCTAATATTACGCCAAATAAATGAACGATCTTAGATTAACGTATTTTTTAATACAACCACAAAAAAAAGGTTGTTACACTCTGCCTAAATATGATTATTTCTGGTTTGTAATAGGTACAATATTCACAAGGGCGCAGTCCTGTATATAAAGTGCATGTATCAAACTAGCTCAGTGGTATGGTCATGATTCCTATTTACAATGGATAATTGGTATCTACTGATTCTAGCTGTAATTCATTGTCTGGCTCATTTATCTGCTAACGGATTACACTGCTTAGTGCGCATTAACTAATTTCTATTGTAATAGAGTATTTTTTTGACACGATACAATGAAAAGGAAAGAACAGATTCGTGTCGGTTTTTGCGCATTATCATAACATGTTCTTGTACCTAAAGATATGAAGGTTCAAGAATTTCTATTAAAAAGAAAGAATTCAATAAACATTCACAGTATCTCTTTATAATCCAATTCTTATCTACATGTCGCTACTACAATTTATTTCAAAAACAAGGCTATAAATATCATTATACTACGACTAGAAATTTTGCAACGGAACGCTGCATAATTGAGAAGATTGGAAGTGGGAAAATGTGTACAAACATTAGCAGTTTTGCATTTACTGTCTTGCGTTATTGCGGTGCAATCAGCTCCGAACGTAAATTGAAAGGGCACATCTGAAAAATTATCTCATTATGGTGCAAAATAGGAGCTTTGGGGAAGTAAACGGTGTTGTCGGCTTTCCTCTCCTCAACGGCTGCTAAACGTCCTAAGCCGACACTAGAAAGGCGATAGGTGATAACGTCGAGAAGTGTCTTTTGGCCTCCAGACGAGCCCTGATCAGCGACAGTGAAGTGGATCACTAGAGTTCGGGGCGATTTATTGTGAAGATTATAACTCGTGTCAAATATTTAAGGTCTATAGCTCCCTTACAATACCGCAGAGCATATGATACTGGGAGGCTTTAACCCAGCACAATCTAGAAAGAATAACCCAGCAACTAGCGAAGTAATTAGAGTACTTTTATGCGTGGCTAGAAGATTTATTATTATTTGCACTGGACTAGTATGTACATTGGTAAATCAGATTTTAAGTTACTCAAATTACTGTTTTATTCAATGTGACACAAATTACTGTAAATTGTAGATTTCTACTACGAGATGTCACAAATTTTTATGAAATTTATATGTCATTAACTTAATTTCAATCTAGCAATAAGAAAATAAAGATACATTACGATGAGATAAATAATTATTTGTACCTACAGAACAGAAAATTTCAATGTAATTAGAGAATACGTAATAAGAATCACGTACAAGAGTCAATGGCATAACATAGGAGTTTTACTTAAGATAACTTATTATGTATACTGTACAGAATTTATTATACAAGTTGTGAATGTGTTAACGAAACTCAAATTACGCACGAACATGTTCCTGAAATTCGAGTTAGTTCGGACTTAACTATCCTTCAAGTATTATTATGTGTAACGGTATACAATTTCATAAACCATTACTCTACCTTAATAAATTAAAATTACGCAGTTCAATAAAACCAAACCTTTTGGTGTTGTGATCGGATTATTGTTTTATTCAATGTGACACAAATTACTGTAAATTGCAGATTTCTACTACGAGATGTCACAAATTTTTATGAAATTTATGTCTCTTAACCTCTTAAGGAACATTGGTAGTCCCAGACATTAAAATCGATTGAAAATAGGAAATTGGATAAGAGAGAGTTATATAGAAATAATGTATACATATAAAATTCTTTTATTTATTATATTAAAAAAAAATCTTTTCGTTACAAATTTGTAACACTGGACCTTTACGCTATTGATGAAATGCTATGAAGCAATTTTTATTTTTAGTCATGCACAAATATACTTTACACTTGGCACACCTATTACTTGCCAGTCCCTTACAGAGCAGCATTTATATCTTTGTTTATCTTGTTGAGGCTCTGGCCAATGTCCTATACCATCTCTGCGAATTTTTTTTTTTTTTATGATTGTGGACCTAAACAGGCTAAATAAGGCCTATCGTGCTAAAGCACTCAGGAACACTTAGGAGGATGGATAGAGGGATAATGAATTGCAATAACAAAATCAGGCATTGGCTTTGTTGGCCCTTTTCGTTTTTTTGCATGTTGTAAATCGATTGAGTTGTCATAGTTTCTTGGTCTCCCCCGTTGTTTCCCCCCATGGCACAAACACACTGCTACGTTACTTCTAAATTGAAGGGAGTCAGATTGTTGGGCCGTGGATATTCTTTGTGTCTTGCAATCCTCACGATAAAGCAACCAGCCTGATATAAGACACATATCGATAAAGTGGAAGAAAAATCTTAGATAGTATTTCTTAGATCTAATCGAAATTCTGTAATATGAGACAAGCCCGTTCAAAAGATCAATTCCTCCCATGAACTGGTTGTAGGTTTGAACCATTTTGGGACAATCAATATCAACCACTTCTTTGATTTTCCTATCAAATCTCTTGACGTGTGTGATTGGGTGCGATGCTTCAAACCTAGTCGCTCAAGTTACTCCACAATTATCGAGCCATTTCAGGGCTCTCAATTCGGTTTCATTTATAAAAGTCCTTTTTTCTTCAAAATATCCGCGACCTTTCCTTTTCATAGCCGCATCTGTAGAGAATGTCAGCCCCGGAAATCTATTTATTCTGATAGTGCCAAGTGCACCTATACCAACTTTCGCAAGTTCAATAAACAGTTTTGGTGATGAAAACCAGTTATCAAAGTATAACAAATATTCTGAGTTTTCTGGAATTATTTCTGCTAGCCGTAAAACCATGTTTGAGCTGGCCCCAATATCTGGAAATTTTGGCGATGGCGATATACTCCCAGTGTAAATTTCAAAATTTTGTATCAATCCCTTTGTATTGCATAAAACATATATTTTATACCCCCATTTGTGAGGCTTTTTAAGGTTGTATGTAACTAGACTCGATTTACTCTTGCATGGAACAATTTGTTCATCGACACATAACATCTGTTCTTTAGGGAGACTACGAAATTTAGTTTGTAGCTTGTCCAAAAGTGGACGTATTTTATAGAGTTTGTCTCTTTGAAAGTCACCTCGTTGGGGCATATTAGTGTTGTCGTTGAAATGCAGGTTTAGCTTTATTTCCTCCCATCTATTGCGTGACATTACATTTGCGACTTTTTCCACTCTTGTATTCGCAGCCCAGAACATCCTAGTTCGTGGAAGGCCATGTATATGCAATCCAGTTCATGAGCATTTGTTGAAAGCGGTCTATTAGGATTTGTTTGTACTGCATATAAATTTGACTGTTCAGCAATATGTTCCATTATCTCGCTGTCAAAGAAATGTCTAAAGTAATATATCGGCTCTTGAACTTCGCTGTAGTCATACACATTTTCTTTGGTATTTGAAATTGTTCCAGTAACGTCCTCACCAACATCCTCCCACACTAAACTTGACTTGGCCCTTGTGGAACCTTCTCGTTTTCGATTTCCTTGTGATATTTCTGGAAATGATTCTTCAGTGCTGCCTTCATCACCAGAAGAACATACTTCACATCTACTATTTATTTCTAGTGGTAGTTCATAATCTGGGTCTTCATCACTGGAGTCTAGCATACTATCATCGCTGTCTTCGGGGGAATGAGAACCTCTTTGTGCTGGTAGCGATCCATTATATATCAGCTGTAAATAAAAAAAGAGTCAATATTGACAACTTCAGTTTTTATTGAAATCGCCCAGTGTTTCAAATTTGATACATTGTAAAAAATAACATACCTGACCATGTGGACCAGTGAAAATTCAATTTTTTTATTGAAATACAAGAATTTTTCTAGTGTTAACATGTAAACATGAATAAAACACACTATATAATAGAATACTATTTTTTATTCAATTGTCACTTACCTATAATTCACAAAAACACTTCACAAACTTCGATAACCTATCTTGGTTGACATTTACGACTCGCTACAGAACGCTATTTACAGAATGTGACTAGAACTAACATTGATCACCACCAGATGGCGGTAGTCGTACTCAGATCTATAATGTAATGTTACACAAGTGTTTCAGTGGACATTTCAAACCCGAATAATCCTTTGAGTACAGTATATAACCTGTTTTTTGTAGTGTTACTAATATGTAACATGGGGCGTTAAGAGGTTAAGTTAATTTCAATCTAGCAATAAGAAAATAAAGATACATTACGATGAGTTAAATAATTATTTGTACCCACAGAATAGAAAATTTTAATTTAATTAGAGAATCCGTAATAAGGATGATATACAAGTGTCAATGGCGTAACATAGGAGTATTACTTAAGATAACTGATTATGTATACTGCAAAAAAATTATTATACAAGTTGTGAATGTGTTAACGTAATTCAAATTATGCACGAACATGTTCCTGAAATTAGAGTTAGTTCGGACTTAACTATCCTTCAAGTATTATTATGTGTAATGGTATACAATTTCATAAACCATTATTCTACCTTAATAAATTAAAATTACTCAGTTCAATAAAACCAAACCTTTTGGTGTTGTGGTCGGATCACAGTAGCAGTAAAATTTACAATACAAAATTAATTCAATTTAAAGCTATTAATAGAGCATCAATTTATCACAATAAAATTTTGTAAATGCATAAGATCAACTTTGCCTCATAATATTGGAAAAATGTGAGCACGCCGTATAAAATTACTAACATAGCAAGATAGCAAAGCTCGATGCGAGTTTTGCATATAGCTTTAGCATTGTAGTAGAGAGATCGAAAAATCCGGAAATTAAGTTATAGTCAGTAGCGTTAAAGCTTATTTTGATTAAAATAAAATAGTTAACGACACTTTAAGATAGTATCGTATCATGCGTTTATGTATAGACGTGTTTTAATAAACTCTCTAATAAATATTGTTCAAAACACGACTCTATAAAGAAAATGGTTAAAATTTTACTGTAAAATTAAGTGTTTGTGCTTTGTAAACAGAAGCAAACATAAAATTATATATGTATATATAACTACTGCGGTAAGGACGCTTTTATTAATATAATAATATAATAGTGTAATAGTATTTATATACAAAACTGTACTTGTCATACGAGATACAAGATATCGTGACCTTTCACCTTCTATTTACAATTTACCTTATTTTATCCATAAAATTGTTTAAAGAAAAATTTTCTAAATATTAAATCCAACAAACCGAAATTTTAAACACTTACAATCATGCAACATTAAAGTGATGGTCTTCATTCCAACATTTTTACACAATTTCAATCGTATATGCCGCAGCCTCCAAACTCTTATGTACAACAAACACCAACTCAGCATAACTATCACCAACAAATTACATCACAAATGCCAATGTTTGCATTGCCTACAACAGCCCCAAGTGCTATGCTGCCTACCCAAATACATACATCGCACCTATCTCAAGCAAATTATTATCCAACTTCCGCAAATTTTCCACCGCTGCCGCCACCACAAACACAAAAATACAACTCATCGCACAGCTTGTGGCAATCAATAAACTTCTCCAACCACAAGCGACACTTCTCAAACTATTGAACTAAACGAGTTCCAAGAAATTAAACGTCACAAAAAAAGCCACTAGCGATCCTTAAACATATCTCAACTTTCAAAGATACCAACTCTTAGCAAACGCTAGTACCAGCACTAGCAAAACGGACGCAGAAAATAAAACACAGATTCCGCCTTTCATACTTCACTATATTAAAGCCATAAAGCCACTGATAACGCTGATTGAAAAGCACATTCCAAAAACAAACTATCAATATCAACTTCTACAAGGCAATAAACTAACGCTACCAATAAGTGACCTCCCGATTACAAAAAAATAAGAGATGTTCTAGATGCCAATAAAGTAGCTAGGCATACTTACAGTCTGGAGGAAGAAAAGAAATTCCGTGTTGTACTAAAACACCTACATCACTCAACAGAAAATGAAATCATTAAGACTGCTTTGGCTGAAAAAGGCCATGAAGTACTTAACATAATGAATGTTATGAATAGAGAAACCAAAGATAAAAAAACCTATTTTTCATTGACATCAAACGCAAAGAAAATAATAAAGAAATCTTTAAGATAACAAGCATTGAAAACACAATAGTGATTTTCGAAGAACCAATAAAAAAAGAGCAGATACCACAGTGTAAAAACTGTCAATGCTACGGTCATACACGCAACAGATGTACCAGACCAGCACGCTGTGTTAAGTGTGCAGAACTACGTGATTACCGTACCTGTCCTAAAAACCGTAATGACTGCAAACCACCTAAGTGTGTGCTGTGTCAAGGTCAACACCCTGTCAACTACAAACTCAAGTTATGCCTCAAGACTTCAAATTCAGCAACAGCAGAAGCAACAGCAGCCACAGCAACAAAGACAGCAAAATCACCACCAACAACTAAATCAACAAAAACAACAACATAATCAAATAAGTCAACAAAATAATTATTGGACCCCACTATACCAAAGACAGCAACAACTATCCCAACCATCGCTTCAGGAACAATCGCAACCACAAAGTCATGATCTCACATCCATAATATTTACACTATAACAAACTATATCAGCACAACAACAGACCATAAATGATCTATCAGCACAAATCAGACTTCTCAGAGAAGAACTAAAAAAATAAAAATGGCTCCAATATATAAAATAGCAGAGTGGAACGCCAATGGACTTCTAAATCACATACACGAGGTAGAAACCTTCCCCACAAACAATGAAATTGACATGGTACTCATCTCGGAAACACACTTCACCAGTAGAACCTACTTTAAAATACAAAACTATCAGGTATACTGTACAAATCATCCTGATGCTGACAATCATGCTAGAGGAGGCACAGCCATATTAATAAAGCAACACATTAAACATCACATTTTACCTTCCTTTCAAAAGAACTTCCTTCAAGCAACATCCATAGAGATAGAAGACTGGAATGGTCCTCTAGTCATATCAGCAACATATTGTCCTCCTAACTATGCTACAAGTAAACAGAGTTTCATTGATTACTTCAAAACACTGGGCAACAGATTTCTATCAGGAGGAGATTTCAATGCCAAGCACACCCTATGGGGTTCCAGAATCTCACCACCCGGCAGGGGAAGAGTGCTGTACCAAGCAATCCAAGAATTACAGCTGGATCATCTATCAACCAAACTATTGGCCCACTGACCAAACAAAAATACCTGATCTTTTGGATTTCTTCATAACCAAAGGAGTAGCCCCGAACTACCTCAAAATTGCATCCTGTCTTGATCTTTCCTCGGATCATACACCAATTATAGCAATCATGATCAGTACAATTCTGGAACACGAAACAGATCCAAGATTACACAACAATAAAACAGACTGGACTCACTACAGAAATCTCATTCAAAATAGCCTAGACTTAAAAATTTCACTCCAAACTGAACAAGACTTTAACCTAGCTATATATAACTACGAAAATAATCCAAGAAGCTGCTATCGAAGCAACACCAACAAATATCATCAGAAGAAAACAAGAAGGATGTCCTATTGTAATTAAAAGAAAAATAGAAAAAAGACGGCTAAGGCGAGTATGGCAAAACACAAGATATCTATCCGATAAAAGAAGATACAATCAAACAGCGTCAGAGCTAAAAACACTCATCAAAGACTAAAAAATGAAGGTTTCCAAGATTACCTCAATAATCTGAGCGCTACAAGCGACACAAATTATTCTCTTTGGATAGCAACAAAAAGAATAAAGCCACAAAGGCAACCCATTCCCCCTCTGAAAAAGCCGGACAACAGATGGGCGCGCTCCGACTCGGAAAAAGCAGAACTCCTCGCCCAACACCTCGAGAGAGTCTTTCAACCTATACCGACTCAAAGCATCCCATCAGATGGAGAGAGAATACAAGAGCCTTTAGAAACACCATATCAACTAACCCCGCCTATGGACTGCTTCACAGTAAAAGAAATTAAAAATATGATCAAGTATAACCTAAATCCCAAGAAAGCCTCAGGCTTCGACATGGTTACTGGGAAACCTGTTAAAGAGTTACCACGCAAGGACATAGTGATGTTAACCGTGCTCTACAATGCAGTTCTGAGACTGGGATACTTCCTAGTGAAATGGAAGGGAGCGCAAGTAATACCAATCCCTAAACCTGACAAACCGCCAAACAAAGTTACCTCCTACAGACCTATCAGTCTACTCCCAGTACTAGGTAAAATCTTGGAAAAACTCCTAGCAAAAAGACTAATATCAATTTTAGAAGAAAATCACATCATTACGGGTCACCAATTCGGCTTTCGTTGGGAGCACTCCACAGTCCAACAAGTCTATCGGATTGTGGATAATATAAATCAAGCCTTTGAGGAGAAACAATACTACACAGCTGCCCTTCTTGATGAAACCAAAGCCTTTGACAAAGTATGGCACACAGGCATCCTATACAAACTAAAGAAAATTCTACCTCACTCCTTTTACGTTATCCTCAGATCCTACTTGGAAGAACGATACTTTCTAATCAAATTTGGTCAACATCAAACAAGGGCAGTGTACATGGCCCAATTTTATACCTAGTATACACTGCGGACATCCCAACAAATCAGCACACGAAGATCCAACTATAGCTGCTCAACTCCTTCAACAAAGCCTTGATCAAATAATTCAGTGGACCAAGCAATGGCGAGTTCAACTGAATGAAACCAAATACTTCCATGTCACGTTTACCAAGCGCAAAGGAATTACACCAATAGTTTATGCAAACAACATTCCGCTAACACAAGTCAACGAAGTGAAATACCTTGGCCTACATCTAGACAAAGGACTAACCTGGAAACCGCATATATGGAAGAAACGCAAACAACTTGGTATAATGTTCAGTAAGCACTATTGGATACTTGGAAGGAAATCCAAGTTATACCTAAAAAGTAAACTTCTTGTCTACAACACGATTTTCAAACCCATATGATCATATGGTATTCAACTATGGGGTACAACAGCCAACTCAAACATTCAAGTCATTGAAAGGTTTCAATCCAAAGTGCTACGGACTATGTGTAACGCACCATACTTTGTAAGAAATAAAGACATACTATGTGACCTAAAAGTTGACACCGTAAAGGAAGTGATAGTGAAATGCAGTCAAAATTACTTTAGTATACTAGATCATCACCCAAACACCCTAGCCCTCAACCTACTGGACAATAGTGAAACCATGCATAGACTTAAAAGACACAAACCGTTAGACCTTCAACACAGATTTGATTAACCACAAACAAGGTCACCTGTATAATATATAGTAGAAGGTAGAAACTACAAATTGTTAATCTTTGGATTACAATCATGTCAGTCTGTTAAGTCCTTAATTAACTAACATAAGTCTTGCTTATTGTATAAACAGATTGCAAGAAGATACAATAAATATAAAAAAAAAACTTTAAGATAGTATAGGTATATAATTAATATTTGTCGTATTGAAATGGATCGTTTGATACAAAAATCACCAAATTCTACAACTAAGTCTATTGACGATAGCGGGTTACTAATTGCTTAATATGGTTGGAAGCTTTAAACGTATTATTACTGTGACGAGGCAATGGGTAGATAACAATATTCTTTGCCCAACAGTATTATTAATTAATATTAATTAATTATATTACCAAATATAATTACTGGGTATTATTTAAATGTAGTATTTCACTTAGACAGCTGATCAAATACCACAGTAAATTGGGAAGCCACATAACGCTCCAGCTAGAGTGTTCTCTTAATCGAGTTCATCGTATTCATTTTATGTTATGCTTCGTGTTGAAAAGTAAATTAATACAATTTGAATTGAAATCGACGTGTTTATAGGTATTGTTGTTTGTGAGCCATTTTATTTCATCATTCTGACCTCGTACCTTTTCTTTTAGCATCGTCATGTTTTATTATAGGTTTATTTGGATGTTGTGAAATCTTTGACGTAATGAGAATTTTAAGATAATTGCTTAGAAATTAGTTGACAGGGATAATTACTTCGATATGTTGCTTAAATTATTAAATGAAGATTGAGAAATTAATATTCTATGTTGGAGTTGGAACAAATTACCAATTTCTGATGATTAACTTGGATTAGGTTTAGTAGAATTATTATCCATTTTCAGAGTTTTCTGATTCATACTATCGTGTGCTATTTGCAATTTTGAAGGTATTAGTTCTGGTTTACAGAAATGGTGGCGGCTATTTCTTTTTTTTTTTGGATTGCTTTCAAAAGAATTTAATCCTCGTCGGATTAGAGCTTGCGGGAACATTTCCTAAGCGTTGCGTGTTCTGCTGAAGCCTAGTGTTTTAGAAAGTAAGTGATGCATGTGCGATTATCAGGAAGCTATATATTTCTTACGAAATGCTTGGGATTGTGCTGCTTTAAAATTTTAACGGAAAAATTTGAATAATTGCAAAGTATGGTAGCACATTAGAACAAATTTTACGTTGAAAGTAATTTTTTTCATCGTTTAGAATACTAATTAGCTTTCTTTGATTTTATTTTGTATACGGAACGATATATTTATCTATTTTCTACTTTCTTTATACAGCGTGTCCATTTAGTAATTTGTTATATTATGTTGAATCCGTCACAAAAATGACTTAGGAAATCGTTAATGAGGCAAACTGGTGTACTTACGGGGCTTCACTACTTCCTAGAGACACTTATTTTACAACAGATGAAAACAAAGTAGTAAAATTTCAGTTTACTTTAAGCTCCTCCTTTTATTTCATGTAAACAAGTTCTTTACGAAATGTGGTTTATTTTAACGCCTTCTTTTCACTAAATTTATATTATTGTAATATAATATTATTGGTAATCGTTCGGACCGTAAAAGAATGATATATTTATGTTTGCTTCAAAAGGTTACATTAATAATTAGTTCAATTATTATCAAATTAAATATAGTTATAATATTTATTGACTAACAGAATAATTCCACTTACAGGACAATACATAAAATAAAATTATTACAAAGTATGTACGTAAGTATTAATTTCTATTTAACGGAAATCTAATGAGTTGAAATTACACTATTAACTATACAAAAAAAATATAATATACATAAAAAATGTATGAAAAAGTGCAATATCGAGCAGCAATTGAATTTATATTGTATTTAATACCCATTTGGGATCTCGTATTCGCATATTTCTACAGATTCTTGGATCAATTATTTCCGGTAGAATGCAATCCATATAAAATCTGTTTAATTTTGGTAGCATGGTCTTATTGCATAACTCTTCATCTCTGTAAATTCTTTCAATAGAAAAGTCTGTTTTGCAATATATGATAAAGTCGCAGAAATTTCTCCTGCTTATATTTAGTTGACCCTGAACTTGGTAAAAATAGTTGTGGTTTCTTTTTAATCTGAAACAAACATTGTATTGCGGCCGCATAGAAATAAATATTCTTACCTAGTTTTTCCATCAACTATTTCATAACATAGTGTATTCGTCAGTGATCTGTTTTCTTCCAAATATGGGTCCAACAATTTTTTCCCCTTCATACTGTGCAAACACTTAATTTCTACAATGCCGTCGTCACCAATTAACCCATCGGGACTTGCTCCTAAAAAGTAATGTTCTGTGTCTAAAAACAATCCGCACTCTAATATGTCTGTTCCCATCTTTGAGATATATAACTCCTTAGCTAAACGCTCATTTGTTCGACCGTATAAAATAGATGACGTATTTACGTCCCTTCCATATAGTAAATTTCGAATAAAATTATAACACGACGTTGAATCGCGTCTCTTGATAACTGTACCAAAATTAGATGCAGTAAGGTACTCTTTCCTGATGGACCTCCAATTTTCATTTTCATGTTGGCCACGTGTTATTTTCTGTATTTCATTAACCTTATCTATTGTATTTACCCTTTCTCTTAAGGTTTTTAAAAAATGATTCTTTTTTTCACTGAATAGGTTTTCATCCATATCGGGTTGAGATGCATCTGGGCCGTAATTGCAGTCTGCTTCCGACTGTTGCGCACGAAATTTTCGGCGAATGACTCCTTTTCTTCGCTCGAAGGCACATTGTCTCTTATTCAATATCCTTTCTCTCATTTGGCCATTTCTTTGATTTTTCAAGTGGCGAATATGCCATGTAGGACCCCCCATATACGATAATGCGGCAGCATGAACTCTTGCTGTATATGATAAGCGCTTAGTATAATTAATGCGTTTACCTCCCACACATTTGGAAACCAGCGACATAAATCTAAAACAACATATTTGTATGTTATTCAGGCTTCTGCGTATACATATGTTTACGTACCTTTCAGCCGCGTTTGTAGTTTTATTGAGTACCAACATGTCACTTTTTTGTACCATTGGTTCCAAGAATTTTTGAATTTCACGTAATACTCCACTTGATTGAGCTATACTTAATATGTTTTCATTTTCCACCTTTTTCTTACAAAAAGATGTACTGCAATAAAAATAAATATTAAACTACACATACTGCTGTAGCAACTTGGAGATATATTCTAACCTGCATTTTGTGTGACACCCAAAAACATGGAACGGTGCATTTAATAAGTTTTCACGCAAACGTAAAGAGCCCTGCTCATTATTATTTTTTATCGCAGTCCGAACACCATTAACCAATCGCTCAATCCTTGTGAAACCGTCAAATTTTTCTAGTAAGATTTTACGTCCTTGTAATGAGAAGCTGGTGTTTTTTGATAGCCTGTGCAACTTTATTTACATTGAAATATACATTATTTTATAGTATAGCTTACAACCCCAGAAGATGCATTATAGCCATGACCGTAACTTCGTTTGGACCAACCTCCATCCACAATTACAGTAATATATGGGATTTTCTCATCATTTAGTTCAAACCATTGGTTAGAATCTATAGCGAGCAACTTTTCCTCCTCGCCTGCCAGGCGCATTTCTTCAAGCAATTGTGATTCCCAAATCTAACAAAAACATTAATTGAGCTCAATTTTGATATAACTGACGATTTCTCACCTTCTTCACCGCAGAAGTGTTACGATGGAAAGTTTTTTATCTCATAAATGGTAAATTTAGTACGCCAAATAATTCTTAACATTGTGAATGACCAATTCCCGTACTTAGGCAGCCCCAAACCAACTCTTTGTTGATATCTTTTACATGATCTGGGTGTTCTGAATGAATAACAATCGTTTTGTCACAATTGTCACATTGAAAATGCCAACCGTGGTGGAGTTCTAGTTTCACTTCCTTTTGAATTTTCATTGATCCCATTGTACATTTGTATTTATGATTAGCAACATTTTCATATTGGAGGAGTACATATGCCAAATCAACTATTCTTCTCCCTTGTATTATGTCATTAAGAGTTAACGGTGGGTTTGCATCAACTTCCATCTCAAAGGGTGGTAAATACTCGATACTGAAAAGTAGGGAGTTTAGTATGCACAGTATTATAATAACAATAAATCACTTACTGAACCAAGGTATTATCGTTGTCGCTTTTAGCAATTTGAGGCTCAATATCGTGTTCCCTTTAATAAATAAGGAATATATTTAGGAAATTGTAAGAGAATAAAATTTTTTTAACATACGATCTACAAACAATACAAAAGCTCTATTTTTTCTATTGTAATAAAATAAAATTACTCACTCAACAATGCCATTAACGTCATTCTCAACACTTCTTGTTGTATTAGATCCAACATAGTTTTTGCTATAACAAAACAAAATATGTTTAGGAAAACAAGTTCTACAATAGACGAAAATCTTAATTTTTTAAAGAATAATAGGATAAAAAATCAGTATCTCTACTTACGATTTATTACACAAGTTTTTTATTATTGTAGATCTGCTTGTTCGCTTACGGCGTCTTGACAAAGACGGTTTGGTTTAGGCATCTTGAATACTATGAAACTCTAGGAACGAATACACACTACACACTGATGGTACAGAATAAACATAAATCCAAAAAGAAGGACCTTAAATAGGTAAATTCAAAGTATACCTACTCTCTTTCTAAATTACTAATGGGTTTACGCATAACAATAAACCGGTAATGAATGCATTTTAATCCTTTGTACTTAAGAACTTAATCTTACAGTGCAGCGGATGTCATTTAATGAGGAATTTCCGTTAACTATAAGTTTAATTAACAAATTTTTTAAATAGCCGTTTGCTATTTTTCTTTGAGTACATCGATAGCATTTTATACAAATGAGTCATTCTTGTACATTTTAAAATTGTCAGGTCGAGCGTCATTAGGGCTGCTTACTATATAATGCACATTTATCTTGTATAGGTACCTTAATTCCTATTGGTTATTGCCGGAATTGTTAGGCGTGAACCTGTGAAGGGCGTATTTGTTAATACAATTACTTTCCCATCTTAATTATCCATATATTTGTTTGATTGTTTATAGTCATTTTGTATTATTCATTATAATACCTGTATCCTGTTGTCCAGAATACTTATAATTTTTAAAAGGGGCTATAATAGCACGCTTCGAAGTACTTCGTATTTTACAAATGTTATAACACTTTTAACAATAACGTTTTTTTAAAATATAAAACCAACAGGACGTAGTGAACTGCATATTGTTTCAGTATTATCAATTTCATAGCTGTTAATGCAAAAGAAAACATGTTGTGAATGTAGAAAATGTCTTGATTTTCAACGTTTATCCAACTATTCTGAAGCTCCTGTTATCAAAATAATTTTATAATTATTTTTTTAGGGAACCTTCAAACACGTACTTCTATACTCCCAAATATTTTATACTAAAAATAATTTTTTGTTTTCATGTTTTAAGGTAGTGTAACCCCTTAAAGAAATTATTTTAAAAGATTCAGGGTTTTCTAAAAAGCGTGGCAACAAATTGTAAGATTATTTAAATGGCACACCCTGTATATTACTATATTTTTGAATTCCTCTATAAGTGTACTTTAAAATCACGCTAGGTTTATCGACTTATTAATAAGGGATTTGAGGTTAGAGCCAGTATTTTCAAAAAAATAGCGCTCACCTAAGTAATGGCGGCTCTACAAAATAACACATTTTTGGACTGTGTGTTTTTAGTGCAAGCTTTAGTAAAGAATAACGTATTTAAATTTTAACTTAAAGTACTCATACAGGGTATTCCATAATGTATGCCGAAGTATCATATTTACAAACCAGTATAACTTAATTTTTTTAAACGAAATGGCCCATTTTTTGGTCGGAACTCGATTCGGATTTAAATTCTCCATCAAAATGATATAAAGCTTGTGTGTCGTAAAATTATGTAGCCCTTTAAAGAAATTATTTTAAAAGATTCAGGGTTTTCTAAAAAGCGTGGCAACAAATTGTAAGATTATTTAAATGGCACACCCTGTATATTACTATATTTTTGAATTCCTCTATAAGTGTACTTTAAAATCACGCTAGGTTTATCGACTTATTAATAAGGGATTTGAGGTTAGAGCCAGTATTTTCAAAAAAATAGCGCTCACCTAAGTAACGGCGGCTCTACAAAATCACACATTTTTGGACTGTGTGTTTTTAGTACAAGCTTTAGTAAAGAATAACATATTTAAATTTTAACTTAAAGTACTCATACAGGGTATTCCATAATATATGCCGAAGTATCATATTTTCAAACCAGTATAACTTAATTTCTTTAAACGAAATGGCACATTTTTTGTTCGGAACTCGATTCGGATTTAAATTCTCCATCAAAATGATATAAAGCTAGTGTGTCGTAAAATTAATCGCAACTGAGGTGTTTTGAAAATCGTCGAAACATTTTTGTAGGAACTCGTGTTAAAACAATGCAATTTTTTATTGATTAAGTAGGCTCTGAACAATGAATATCTGAAGAGAAAAATGATTAAATTAAATTCTCAAAATGTATCTCATTTTGTAATGAACATTTTTTTTTATGCGATTAGGGGACCAGCTTCTAACACATTGTAGCATTTATACACTAATATTGCGAAAAGGTAGACCTATTCTTTCCATCATGCTTTGCCTCGTTATTACAACCTTTCGGTACACTTGACATATAATATTTTCCTACAAAAAAATCGATACTGGTCTAGTCAAGGGATCTGGAGGTCATGTAGTACCTACACCGTGTACCATCCATTTTTCAGGAAAACATTCTTTACGGTGTTGTCTAACTTGATCACTAAAAAGAGCTCAAGCTCCATCAAGTTGTAGCCACATAACTGTTTTAATATGTTCCGGAAGGTGTCGAATTAAACGTGATGTATTTTGGCAAAGATAGTTAAAAAATACAGGGCCTGTCAAATTGCCTGTAAAAATTTGGGACAATAATGTAATTTCTATTATGCCACCCCATACGTTCAAGGTTCATTTATGATGACAATTTGCAACATACAGTTTTCGGATAATAGATGTCGTAATAATGAAAAGTATCACGATGCACAAAGCCACTTCTGGGGAATGTAGATTCGTCAGTAAATAATACGTATTGAAAAAAATCACCGTTTTCACTAATTTTATTTTCAGTCTATTCGTAGAAAGTCATACTCCTTACATAATCGTCTTTAATCAGTTCTGTGTATTATATGTTCCGGATGGTATCGAATTAAACGAGAGGTATCTTGGCGAAGAAATTGCAAAATTACAAGGCCTGTCAAATTGCCTTCAAAAAAATATGGGCCAATAACGTAATCATCTATTATACCACCCCATACGTTCAAGGTTCATTTATGTTCATAGTTTGCAACATAAACAGTTATCGGATCAAGGATGTCGTAATAATGAAAATTATGATGGATTCTCAAAGCCACTTCTGCGGAATGAAGATTCGTCAGTAAATAATTCGTATATGAAAAATCACCATTTGCTCTAATTTTATTTTCAGCCCATTCGTAGAAAGTCACTCTCCTTACATAATCATCTTCAACCAAGTCTATGTATTATGTGCTCCGGAAGGTGTCGAATCAAATGTGATGTACCGTGGCGAAGAATTGCCTTCAAAAAAATATGGGCCCATAACGTGTATTATTTCACTCCATACCTTCAAGATTCATTTAGTTTGATAGTTTGCAACATAAACAGTTTTCGGATCATGGATGTTGCAATAATGAAAATTATGATGATTCACAAAGCCACATATGTGGAATGAAGATTCGTCAGTAAATAATACGTATTAGAAAAAATCACCGTTTTCTGTAATTTTAATTTTCAGCCCATTCGCAGAAAGTCACTCTCTTACATAATCATCTTGGAATTGCAAAAATATAGGGTCTCTCAAATTGCCTAGAAAAATATGGACCAGTAACGTAATCATCTATTATTCCACCACATACGTTCAAGGTTTATTTATGTTGATAGTTTGCAACATAAACAGTTTTCGGATCATGGATGTCGTAATAACAAAATCATTATGATGCACAAAGTCACTTCTGTGGAATGTAGATTCGTTAGTAAATAATACGTATTTGAAAAAATTCACCGTTTTCTCTAATTTTATTTTCAGTCCATTCGCAGAAAGTCACTCTCTTTACATAATCAACTTCAACCAATTTACGTCTTATATGCTCCGGATGGTGTCGAATTAAACGTGATATATCTTGGCGAAGAAATTGCAAAAGTACAGTGTCTTCCGGTCAACGCCTTGTAGCACGTCTTATTTCTCCACCAAAAATGCTTAGTCATCTTCGACATTATCCTCGTCTTGAAGATGTTGATTTATCGGGGATGGCATCAGCAATAACCAAAGCTCTTCGAGAGTGGCGAATAAGGTTAACTTGCTTGAAAGTATTATCATTGAAACTAGTTTTATACTTTACAAATCCAAGACCTACCTTTCTAAATTTCCTGTGGACGAATTTTGACAAATGAGACTCTTCTCCTTCACTGCTCTTTTCTACTTACGAGTGGTGAAGTATTAGACTTTCCTAGCGTGTCAAAACTCGAAAAATCCTTTAATTCCATTCCATATATGACGAATGGTTTCTTGTGACACGAAAAGCGAATTAATTGTGCCCTATCATGTGTGTCATAAGTATTCATAGTCGTTTCGTGTCTTCTTTTATGTTCTATAACGGCATGATCCACATCTACCTCCATGTAAGCGTACCCTTTTAGAAGGAATTTGTGGTTTATGGTTTCGAGATGTGGAAATTTATGCAAAACGTACGTGTAGAAAAACAATATGTTGATGTTTCTATTCTGACCAGAATGTCACATCTTCTTGCAAATCTGATACCCATTTGAACAAACAGGAAGAATTTCGTTGCTTCCTCTTTTACCGGTGCTTTCATTCCATATCATGCAATGTGTCTGGTTCACTGACATGTCACAAATTTTAAAGTTTATAGTCCTTAATTTTAATTGTAAAAGCTTCGCGCATTTGTAAGACATTGAGTAGGTAAGCACTTCTGAACGTCTATTGTGCAGACTATTTCTTTAAAACCCTCTAATTTGGATCCAATCTTATCTTCTTGTTTCATTGCGTATCGTCTTTTCGATTCTACATGATGCTAAACTTTCTCTTGTTCAATTCTTTCTTTATCTTCCTGTTCTTTAGCATCTAATATCAGCCTGTGGAATGTACCACATTCATTACATGTGTCTAAGCTAAGTAGTTTAAAAGACAAATTGTATTAGCTAACAAATAAAAAACGATAGTAAGATTCTTTAACCATATTCTGGCGTCAACATCATTTGATTGGTAATACTCTTTATACAGTTTGTGCATAACGGTAATATTTAAACCTGGTTCTAAATATTTCTTTGTGGTAGTTTCTCGAGCATAGTGAACTTTCCCTTGCTGAAAACTTTCTATATGCCTTTTGGTAATTCCTATTGCTCTTTGTCCAATGATTCTTGTCGGTAAGTGATGGTGTCTTTTATCTGGGCAGGATATTGAAGTATCACCAGCATTTTTAAATTAAAATTGTTGAAATTAAAACTATATCCGTAACTGAGTTTACGTCGCCCTTCTTGTCTATTACTGATTCAACAGGAATCGGTTTTACTAACAAACTAATGAACTGTTTATGTTGATTCCAGTTGCGAAGATCCCAGAACTTACGATGCAATTTATTACCATCATTCGCACTAATTTTGTCTTGCCGCTACGGTTTACATACTTTTCTCCCTTTAGTCTTTTTTCTTTTTTTAGATGTATGTCCCCCATAAATGAGTCGCATATATTCGTTTTCTTCAAAACTTGCTTGAAAATAAACTAATGTATGATTAAAATAAATCAATATTAGCATAAATTATATCTATTAATAATACAGATTAGAATACCCCTTTATTTTAGTGGGGATAATTCTGCCATCTCAAGATTGTAAAGGATCTAGTCATTCTTTCTTTTTTTCAATTACCCGGCTATTTTTAAAATGGAAAACATTGCAAGATAATAGAATGTAAATATTTTCTATTACTCTTTGCTCAACTTTTGAGTAATCATTTATACGAATTTTCAAGTGTTATTTTTCTTTTAAAAATGGTTCTTAAACTAGCACCATCCTCTTTCAATTCCAAAAACTTTAAATTGATAAAAAAATTGTTACGTGCACAAAAGGATTGTAGTAGGAATTAGGAAATTAGGAAATTAACCGGAAGCTTAGTCAGTCGGTTGTGCACTTGGATGCGTAGGAAAGTACACAGGAATATAAAAAGGGCACCACTTGATCTAATGTTTTGTATCGCCTCTGGATCATGAAAAGGGCTATGACACAAGGAGAGAGACGTTACAATAAAAATAAATGCTGGACTAAGTCCAACCATGTAAAAGGTCTGGCTAGGAATTTTGATCCTAAAGAAACAACTGACGATCGTTTAACACCACTTGTTTAATATAAATTTTAATACTCGTATTTAACACAACAATATTATTTACAGGGTAGATAACCAGATAATGTTTATATAAACGCCATAATTTAAGAAACAATAATCTGAGCAATGTACACAATCGTTATCCTAAGTTGGGACCGCTATCCGATATGTGACTCAAAATTTTAGAGAAATTAAACTAACTAAAATAAAATCTGACCCAAATGGTCCAGTAGTAACCCACTTACATTTCTGGAAAGTGCTAAACCTATAATTTAAACAAAATATTCAAGCTTTGTAATACGTAAAATCAAAATATACAAGTGCACTGTCCGACATTCGGTGTTGACCCTAAAAGTAAAACAACAAAACATATATAAAGGCAACCAAATAACTTTAAACCGAAGTGTTAGGAAGAGCTCTACTTAAAACTGGCATTTCAGTTTCAAATCAACCCAAAACGCACTTTAAAACCCAAAATATAAACTAAAACTTCCACTAGATGTCTACCATTACTTTTTTTGTAAGCGCAAAGAATTAATATAAAATCTGACCCAAATGGTCCAGTAGTAACCCATTTACATTTCTGGAAAGTGTAAAACCTATAATTTAAAGAAAATATTGAACAACCTTTATAATATGTAAAATCAAAATATACAAGTGCACTGTTCGACGTCCGGTGTTGACCCTAAAAATAAAACAACAAAACATATGTACAAAGGCAACCTAATAACTTTAAACCGATGTGTTAGGAAGATCTCTACTTAAAACTGGCATTTGAGTTTCAAATCAACCCAAAACGCACTTTAAAACCCAAAATATAAACTAAAACTTCCACTAGATGTCTACCACTGCTTTTTTTTGTAAGCGCAAAGAAATTAAATTTACTTGCAATTAGCAGTATAGACAAATCAAACATACTACATACAGGTTCAGAAAGGCTGAGTTTGTCACTAGCTTTATAAGTGTAAAACATAAATTTAAATGAGCACAAAGGAAAATCTTAAGCATTAGTTTTAAATATGTGGCTGAAGGCGGTAATAAAAAAATGGAACAGCTTCTTTATTAAGATAGCGTTTGTAGCTTAAGCAATTTTAACCAGTGAAATGCAACACATGCATTAACCCAAATAAGCATAACACTTATGAAATTCTTATAGGAGCAATCCTCTAAACAAGCAATTTAAATTTATATAACCCAAACGTTACTATAGTTTTGGACTCACTCTGTACAATAGCGACCAATATACTAAGTTCAGCGTACATGTCCGAACAGTTGATGGCCTGAACTGTAGATGCATAGACATAAAATTATTCAAACAAATGGTGAATTTTGTGTAACTGTAAGACTGAATACATAAACACACAGTCAAACATTTAAGTTAACAAAACAGTTCCACTCAAACTTAACTAACGTTTACAGTTAGAAGTACATAACCTCGTTCCATATGATCCTAATAAAAGGTTCACCAAAGCGGTTTCAGGAATTAAGTTTTCTAAAAAAGATAAACGTAGTTGTTCTTAGTGTAACTCCAACAATTGTATAGGTAGCGAGAGCCTCGTCATGCAGAATTAGTCATTAAACTGCACTCACCGGGTGATGTACGTGTGTGTATTACTTAGCCGAATGTATTACCAGATATAATGTATGTGTTTTAGTCAAGCGGATGGCACCATGTGAAGGAGTACCCATAAAATGTGCTATCCTTGGTTTCGGAGAGCAGTTGTGCATTATTTCATAACTCGAAGAAACGTTGCCGACTATGCTGGTAGCATCGGGCAATAATATCTTGAGCACGGAAGAAAGACGATAAAATCCAATAAGACGAAAAGAACATATATAAACCAATTGTGTTAGAAAATGAGTTGATACGAAATTTTCTTTTGAAATGTAGTTTAAGTTATCCTACAATTTTCTATGCATTTATTTATTTCAAATTATTAGTGTAACAAAAGAAAGTGGTTTAATATACCTCTTGATTCGAAGCGAAATGTGTGTCAAAAACTAATTACATCCGTAAGATACGATCACTAACCAAATTTAGTATAATTAGATATATAGAAAGCCAAATCCAGTCCCAAAAATGTCTATAATTTTAAGTAATGTTTATAATAAAATCATAGAAATCTTCTCCATATATCACGTAAGTTTTCTAACGACTCATCAATTTTCTTACAAAAAAGAACCAGAAAAGGAGACATGCGATTTTCTTCAACAAATTAGCAATTTTTAAAACTTTTACATGTTCAAATTTGCCAAACTTACTAATATTGAAGTTAAAGTATAGGATGTTGCGTAATCAATAAGGATGAACATTTCAACTCGTTCGAAAATTTCCTTACACGAAAGTTACACGCGTCACAATATTTGAGTCATAGAGTGACGTTCACTCAAATACTTTAAGCCGATTATTCTACAAAATATAGAAACAACTAACTTACCTTCTTTTCAGATGTATCTCTAAGTTTTCCTAATGTTTTTACAGCATTATATGTCTTCCTCAACACATTTTTGAGCTTCATTAACAATCATAACCTAAATTTATTAAAAATTCAAAAGTCGGATGTCTACGTATTTGCAACTCATGCTAGGATAACCGACCTTGATGCATACTACCGCCTTTTGTATTTATTAGCAAAAGAACGGATGTCCACATACGTCTTATATAAACTAGATATTGGTAGGACACCCAACTTTTTGAAATCGATTACAATTCAAATGATTGAGATATGGACTCTGGCGTTAGATCAATGTAAAGTACATTTATAGAGGAATCCAAAAGTGTAATAATATATAGGTTGTGCCGTATAATAGGTCTCACAGTTTCTTACTACGCTTTTTAGGCCACCCTGTGTATTTTAAAATGATGTTTTAAAGTACCACAGTTTCCTTCATTAACTATTAACCATGTCCTTTTTTGTGACAAATTTGACACCACCACAGAGAACGGAGTACAGAATGGACACCGTGTATATTATTGCTGGTCATGCACTAAAAATGCGCCCCTAATTTATAATTAGATTTTATTATGTAGTTAGTAGTTTGTTAGTCTACATGTTTTACTATAATTTAGTGACAATCTTATAATCAAATTTGGATAGATATATTCCGTATTAATTAAATTTTACATTGTTACGCCTCGTAGATAATTTGGACCCTAGTCCCGGACCTCAATACATAGTTTTCACAAATTAAATTCTAGCTTTTCTTATAGAACACCGCCTTTGTAAAACGTTAAAATCTGTGTTATGTTTAAAATTACATTTCAGACATTTTCTGTAAATCCATCTTGCTTAAATATTAAAATTAAAAGCATAAACTGAAAAATAGCAACTTTTATATTCCGTTATAACAAATAAAGTTGCATAATTTCTCTGCCCAATTTAAAACTATTGGTTTTAGAAAGTTTAAACTTATTAGATAAAAAAGTTTTTGTAACTAAAATTTAATAAGTTTGAATTGAAATCTCACAATGTAAATACTTCAAGTTCATTATCGATTCAGATTTAATCTCACACAAACTCCAACGTTTTTTCCTATTAGTAAATTTCTTTAAGATTTCCTAATCACAAAAGTTTTGTGATGAGGGATTCATTATATATCAATCAGTTTAAATGAGAAAAAGAGGTAGTGCTTGACAAACATAGCTATGAGGCTGAAGTAATAAAATAAACCCCGCCTATTGTTGTACAGGGCGGTTTTTTTTCGTTAATATTATAGGGTATAGGCTAAACGGTACGAGATACAAAAAAACTAAGATACGTGTCCCGTTCTCTTTTTTAGTGTTTAGTTTAATGGCGCAATCGGATCTATGCTAACTAAATTGGTTTCGAAGATACAGAGTGATTCTCAAAATCTGCCGGTTTTTATTATCTCTTATGACTCGGTTATTTATGGAGATAAGAAAAAGCTTTGGATACGAAAGTTTTATGACTTTTTACGTTGAATCCAGTGGCGTTCTTAAAAAAAATATAGATGTTTGATTTTTTGAGATATTATCAAAAGTAGCATTTTCTTAAATGGGACACCCTGTATCTGATAATCCCAAAAATTGCATTTTTCTTGAGAATGCAACAATATATAACACTTAATATTTTGCATTGTCCTAAATAACTAAAATACTAAAAAAACATTTTTTTTTAGTTGGCTATGGATTTAATCAATTCTTTATTTTATAATAGGCATAATAAAATTGCAGATAATAACAATAATAAAACATTAATAAACTAAAACAACAACTACAAAAAACAAGAAAAGATTTATAACAACTCAACAGTAATTATTTCAAATACTTATATATAATAATTAGCATAGGTGGTTAATCACAAAGGTGCTCAAATTGTCTTCCATTCTGCTCGATGCATTTTTGGGCTCTGCTTGTAACTGAACGAGTGGCGTTATAGATTTGAATATTTGGCACTCTTCCAATGCAATTAATAAAATTTGCTCTGAGTTCTTCTACAGTATTACTTCGGGTTTTATAGACTTCATTTTGATAGATCCCCAAAATAAAAGTCGAGTGGCGTCAGGTCAGGGAACGCGGAGGCCATCTGTTTGGTCCATATGTACCAAGCCAATTTTCGCAAAATTGACATTTAGTAAGTCCCTTACCATGTGGCTATTATGTGCTGGAGCACCGTCTTGTTGTAAATAAACATTATTTCTTGCAGCTAATGGCATGTTATCCAACTCCATTATTACACATTCTTCCAAAATTTGGATGTATCCTTGAGCATTCAAATTTTCATTAAAATTCTGTAGTTAAGGACTCTGTTTTGATATAGCGCCACCCATACATGGAACCCAAACCGTCCTTGTTGTATCCTGGCGACCGTCTGATGAGGATTTATGTTTGACCAATATTGATTATTATGTCGATTAAAATTCCTTCGCTAGATATAAAGCCTCATCGGTCCATATTATATTTTGAAAAAATTGGGATTCGATTAATCTGCTGCGAATACCAATGACAAAATGTTAAACGCCGCTCTTCATCTCCAGGATGTAAGTTATGAACCTTTCTTATTTTATATGGTTTATACTTATGCTTTCTTAACGTTTTTAAAACTTTAGATTTACTTGTGCCAATATCTTTCTCAATATTACGGCTAGATATCGTCGGATCAGCAGCAACACAAGCTAATGTATTTATTTCATCTCTTCTCTATTTACCTTATTGTAAATATTACTTCTTGGTTTTCCAAATGATCCATACTCACTTAAATTGTGATATAATCTTTCAAATATTTGTTGTTCTGGCTGTCGTCGTTCCGGATAACGCTCAAACAATAAGTCTAGAGCTGCGTCTTTATTTTATTACTCTCAATGTAGCACTCAAGCATATTTAATTTTCATAATTTTGAAAATTATTCATTTTAATCACCTTTTTAAAAATATAATCGGAAACGGAATAGAATACGAATACATAATTGTTACTGAATTTTATGACATGTAAACAAACAAAAACAATTGCTTAAAACATTCAATTAATGGCCAACTAAAAAAAATGTTTTTTTAGTATTTTAGCTATTTAGGACAATGCAAAATATTAAGTGTTATATATTGTTGCAATCTCAAGAAAAAATGCAATTTTTTGAGATTATCAGATACAGGGTGTCCCATTTAAGAAAATGCTACTTTTGATAATATCTCAAAAAATCAAACATCTATATTTTTTTAAGAACGCCACTGGATTCAACGTAAAAGTCATAAAACTTTCGTATCCAAAGCTTTTTTTTATCTCCATAAATAACCGAGTCATAAGAGATAATAAAAACCGGCAGATTTTAAGAATCACTCTGTACCTTCGAAACCAATTTAGTTAGCGTAGATCCGATTGCGCCATTAAACTAAACACTAAAAAAGAGAACGGGACACGTATCTTAGTTTTTTTGTATCTCTTACCGTTTAGCCTATACCCTATAGTATTAATGAAAAAAAACCACCCTGTACAGTGGTCGACAGAGAGATTGGAACGAGAGTGGTCGCTTGAATGGAAGACGTTCAGTGTTCAACTTCAATAATGAAGAAAATATCTATCTATTCATGTACTTTAAGCTGTCGAAACAGAGATTATTTTGTACCTGGATATCTTAAATTATGGCTAATTTGCAATGTATATTTTAAAAACTGAATTATCTATGATTCAAGATCTGTCAATGAATCAATACATTCTTATCTTTCATTTTAATATGTTCACATTTAACTTTAAATAATATTAACATAATTGTAATAATTGTATTTTAATTATACTTTCAATCATAATAAATAAATTTTTAAATCTATATTTATTAGAAGGTTAAACATGGAATTAATTTGAACTATTTCTCCTGCCATACATTAATCTTTAGTGCCATACCTTCACTGCAACTTTTACATTTAATAGATGAAATTAATTCTCCAGAAATTACAATTAAATCAAATGGCCACCAATGATTTGATCCTACGAAATATCAGATTTTCAAAGCGTTGAATTTGATTCTTATATAATCGCTGAATTAGAACAAACTTCTAGATGTGGCTAATCGTTTATCTATTCCCTACAATTCAATTACACGAATATTTGTTTCATCAATCGTGCGCGCGTAGTATCTGTCTTTTTCCTTCCGAATGCGTTCTCTCTTCTTTGTGTACGCAGGAGGCTGAAATTATCACCCGCGGAGCTATCCTTGTCATAAATAATATATATAAATGTTTGTTGTTACGATAAAATAGAATGCATTTTAACAAATAGAAAAATGCTAAATTTGTAGTTCAGAAGCTACAATCCAATTGTTACGTACAAACGTATGTATCTGTTTTAATATAGGTTTGTTGTAATAAATGGTAAATGCGTAGTGAATCCAGAAGTGTGCGTAGTTAACTGAATAATGGGTCGTATTACTTTCTTATAGTAATGCAACAACCCCATGTGCTGAGTATATACATTCACTAACAAACAGTGATGTTTTAAGGCTTACAACCAACACTATTTGTAATAATTTGAGTTTTCTTCAAGTGTCTAAATAAGTGGTTTTATACTGAAACTAGTGCTATAGTATCCAATCAAATGTCCAAGAATGCGGACTGTACCCTCAATTTTGTTCATGGCTTAACAGAACAATTTCATGTATTCCGTTTCTGTTTTTAATTTGTGATTGGTAAGAGGAAGTTTATCAAGAAATCATGAGCTATGGAACCAACAATTTAAGGGTAAGTAGAATGGTTTATTTGTACACGAAGTGTGTTTAAGTTGAAATCCCTCTCCAATTCTTAGCCTTGACAACAAATAAAATAATGTAAAAATGTAAGTGGAAACTGTTACGATTGTCACACATAATTAAAAACTTATCTTTTGGGTATTCAAATTCCTGCATTTTTTATTTATCTTTTATATAAGTTTGAATTCTTCAATAACAATTACTGTTATCGTAAGAATTCATTGAGATATAAGCCTGCTTATTAATGTAACAGTTTGATAAACGTACGATGCATATTATGGAATATATTTTTTTTTTCAATTTAGTAAAGAATAACTAGATCTTTAACAAATTAGATATTATTGATCTGTCTTGAAGATGACAAACAAATTTAACAATATCTCAATCAAATTATGATGCAATAGTAAAATTGAAATTGACAAAAGCATTCACAAATAGAATCTTGACAAACTAATCAAAGATGCAGCCAAATCTAGCAAAGAAATAGTTTTTATATTTAAAAAAAGTCATGAAGGTACGTGTTAGTTTTAACTGTTGGTACGACTAGGTTATTGACTTTGTTTTCTCCTAGACCTTGAGGTAAATGGTTTACCAATTAGATACGTTAAGATCATACCGTAATACAATAATTGAACATAAATGATCTAAACGTACACATTGTGTTTTCAGTATTCACTGTGTCCCATTTTTGTTGAAATTGTAGGGTATGTCGTTTGCAAGCAAAGATAAAAAAATGCGGTTTTCGCGACCCTGTTCTACTTCTTCGTGAAACGAAAGATGGCGCAAACAGAATTGTCATGGCACTCTTAGTATTTGAGATAAAGGGCGAAATTAAAAATTTGCACAGTTTAAACACACCTTGTAACTGCTTTGCCTTGTAATTTATCGAAATGGTGAAAAGTGGGTTTTATACAGAATTTTCCGTAGTGGCGTGTATAGTTTTCCCCACAAAAAGTCAGTTTCTTCACAATAAACCAAATTCTTGGTTTTTTAAATGGAACACCCTGTATATTTTTTTAATTATATAATAGAGCTTACTCTCAGCTTACAAGACATGTATAGTTTTCCTCGCAAAAAGTCAGTTTCATCACAATAAACCAAATTCTTGGTTTTTTAAACGGAACACCCTGTATATTTTTTATTATATAATAGAGTTTACTCTCAGCGTTCAAAACTATATATATATATATATATATATATATATATATATATATATATATATATATATATGTATATGTACAGAGAGGCGCACCATATACGCGTCGATCGTTTAAAGCGGAACTGTAATAATTTGTGACAATATTTCAATAGTCATATATAGAGTCTTTATGTGCACATTTTAAAATTACTTTGGTATATACAGGGTGTGTCAACAATAAGATACATATCAAACATGACTTTTTAAATTGAACATCCTGTATTTTTTCTCATTTTTGAATTCTAGAGACTAAAAAACGTTTAGTTACTGTTATGGTTCCTATACCTAAAACTTACCGTTCTCGAAATATTTTACTTTCTTAAAAAATACACACTCAAAATCAAATGTCCTGTATGCCCAGTAGATTACAAACTTTCATTCGTAGCTAACATGACTGTTTTACCATAAGAATAAGGTTTAAATAACTAATGAAAATACTCCAACAATATTATACAGGGCGTTATAAAATTTACTTTCAACTTAATAAACTTTTATGTCAAATAACTTTTTTATTTTAAATAGAACACCCTGTTCGATGGGGATATAAGTTGGCTTTCAATCTATATTAGGGTTCCCTATACCTATCTATCATAGTTCCTCTGTAAAATATCATTTTCTCTTTCACATAATATTACGTCCATTCCTGTATTAAAATTAAGCAAAAAAAATGTGTCTGAGAAAACAAAATGTTAACATTTATTGCCCGTTACAAAATAAATTCGAAATGTCAGTTTGACTTGCGTTAGTTGATTACACGCACGTTGTATACAAATTTGAAATTTAAAAATGAAAATTTATTCGCAACAAGAGCGTGTTGATATGATATTAGTACTTGAAGAGTGTCTCCATTGGCATCGAGGGTTTACTCCCAAAAATATCCAGCTCGAAGTCATCCGAATAAACGTTCATTCGAAAAATTGCTCCAAGTGTTTCGAACAACAGGAAGAGTGGCTTATCCCAAAATTAACAGGAGAAAACCCATTCTTGGTGATGAAGATAATGAATTTGCAGTTATTGGAAATATAATAGAAAATCCTCACGTAAGTCAACGTACTTTAGCCAATGAGACGGGAATGAGTAGACGAAGCATCGGCAGAATTATAAAAAAAATACAAATTTCACTCGCATCATATCCAACTACATCAAGAGCTTCATGAAAGAGACTTCATCACCAGGTTTAACTTCTGTCTGCGGGCTTTGGACAAAATGGGTGAAGACAATAACTTTTTCGACTTCGTACTTTACTCCGATGAATCCACTTTTCATAATAATGGCTTAGTGAACAGGCATAACTTTCATTATTATAGTGACAATAACCCATATCTTTTTCGTACGCTTGATCGCCAAAATAGATGGTGAGTCAAACTGACATTTCGAATTTATTTTGTAACGGGCAATAAATGTTAACATTTTGTTTTCCCAGTCACCTTTTATCTTAATTCTAATACAGGAATGGACGTAATGTTATGTGAAAGAAAATGATCTTTTACAGAGGAACTTTGATAGATTGAAAGCCAGCTTATATCCCCATCGAACAGTACTATCAAATATAGGGTGTTCTATTTCAAGTAAAAAAGTTATTTGACATAAAAGTTTATCAAGTTGAAAGTAAATTTTATACGCCCTGTATAATATTTTTGCAGTATTTTCATATGTCATTTAAACCTTATTCTTATGGTAAAACAGTCATGTCAGCTGCGAATGAAAATTTGTAATCTAGACACCTGGGCTGTGCGCCACAAAATGAACACCCGGTATAACATTTTCGACCTGAAACTATAGCAGGCATTCTTCGACTTACTTTTAAGAATAACATATTGAAAATTAAGCGAAATACAGCCGTTAGTTTTTTCAATGTATACAGTTGATCGAATTAGTTATTTACGATTTCCTCTAAAATTGTAATTCTCTACCGCCACTATTTCATGTAAGACCGTGTAGAATCTTTTGTATCACATTTCAAGAAAACGCCCTAAGACCTAAAACCCAAAGCAAAAACTTTTAAGTTACATGTACTAATAAAGGAAATATAAACAATACATTAAAAAATATATGTGCCGCAAAATTCAAGAGTGACAGTTTTGATGTATGATAATTCAAAAACTGGTCATAGAATTAGGTTGTGCCCATGGGAACTTTTAATCAGAACATCGAGAACTGCACCATATCAAAATTTCAGAAAAATTGGCTGAAATCCATTTTCCATAATGAATGTGCAGGGTCCTTTGTCGGTATCTACTTTGGCAGATTTCTTTTGATTTCACAATTTCTGATTAATTTGCTGTATTTTTCACATAATAAAACGCAGTGGTTGGTAGTTCAGCATACACGTTTTCTTAGGCGTACCCACACAAAAAGAAATGAAGCGGAGAAATATCTGGAGATCTCGCTCGCCATAGTGTTGGTCCATCCCTGCCTATCCACTTTTCAATAAATGCATTATTAAGTTATTCACTTACTACACGGGCACGTTTGTGGAGGTGCTCCGTCTTGCTGAAAATACACGTCCCTAACTTGTGCGAGCGGTACATCTTCAGGGAGCCCAAATAATTTATTATCGAGAAAATTCGAGTGCAAATCCGAATTTAGAATACCGTCAAAGAAAAAGGGACCAAAAGCTGAAGTACCGAATATGCCTGCCCAAACACTAATCGACCATTTCTCTTGACTATGAACTCGGTGAAAGTTTTCATCTGAGTAATAACGAAAATTCTGCTGGTTAACAAATCCATTTCGGTAGAAGGTACATTCGTCTGTAAACATGGTCTAATCCAAAAATTGTACATTTTCATTTAACTTTTGTTCTACCCAATTGCAAAGATTAATACTGTTTTGAACATCGGTCTTCTTGACTTCTTGATGTAGTTGGATGTGATAAGGATGAAATTTGTTTTCTTTTTATTATTCTTCTGACAGATGTTTTACTTACATGAAAATCTCTTACGAGTTGCCATGTACTTGTATGGGGATTTTCGATTACTGCAGTTAAAATATTGAGTTGATTATCTCCGTCTGACGCAGGTTTAATTCTTTCCTGGTGTTCAAGATAATGTTGCTATAAATCTTCCTAACGGATTTTTGAATGATTCTTCCTTTGAATGACGCTCACGGCTAGGATATATTGCTTTGTACTCTCGACTCGTTAGGAACGGATTTCTAGAGCATTCTCCAAGAACGAAAACCATATCAATTATTTCATTTTGGGAAAAACAGAATTGGTCTATCTTTCACAGCCTGCTAGTTACTCATATAAACGGAAAATTGAAAAATTCAGCAAGTTAATCACAAATTGTGAAATTAAGAGAAATCTACCGAAGGCAGATACCGACAAATTTATATCGTTAAAAAGGTAAAAAAATTCCCCATTTGACGCAAAAAAGTCAAGTTACCATTGAGTGAAATTTTCTAAATTGACAAAGTAATTTCTCTAACCACAAGAAGAATTCGGATTTGACCGTCCGGTTTACGCTAGTACATTTCATGTTTAGTAACATCGCAGAATCATGGCCTTCTAAGTTTTGTGATCACAGCGGTATTTCATGTTTTCCAGATATCTACTTTCTGTAAAAATGACTAATTTCGGCTAAACGATTCGTTTTAGGTACCAGATGTGGTGCATAAAGTTGCACTAGAATTGACCAAGGAATCCAAATATGGAATAATATGCAGATGCTTCCATTTAAAAAACGTAACTTTAATATAAATCGCTCTGTATAAAATTTGCGATTAAAGTGAAAATATTTTAGGATTGTTAAGGATATCCCACTACATCCCATCAATAAACTTTACAAATATTCCTTAATAAATCTTCAACCCACGCACTATTGGCCCACTATATATATATATATATATATATATATATATATATATATATATATATATATATATATATATATATATATATATATTGTGTATCATGTACATACGGAAGTAATTTTGGTTTATTTCATGACTAAAGTTTATATAAATATTGGTCCGTAAACGCTTGTTACTGAACTACGTATTATTTTATCATGATACTATATATATATATATATATATATATATATATATATATATATATATATATATATATATATATATATAATTGTAATATGGAATAATTCTTTGGTTTATTTCATGACAAGTTTATATAAATATTGGTCCGTAAACGCTTCGTTATGAACTAGGGTATTAAAGTTTCAAATTTTAGCTTTTCTTTATAGTTCTGCAATTTCAGATATTTGCTCAAATTTGGGACTTAGGTTACTTTTATATCATTGCATAAATGGTTATTTTTTCAGGAGTTGTGCCCCTTTTCTTCCACTGAACTTTTTTGCGGTGGCCGCTGTAGATAATAAAATACAAAATAATTGTTCTGTTTTATTTAGAAACTTTTTGGTCTCTTGTGGTTTTTTCGAACCTGCGACCGTTATTAAAAATAAAAAATAAAAGCGATACATGGGATTAAAATATTTAAAATTGTCTAGTAGGCTTTAGCTTTATTTGGATAATCTCTTATTTTATTAATTGTGACAGTTTGCATTTAAAATCATAACTTTTGTGCGCATTTACAAATTAATGGTTTAAGTTGTAAACTGTAAGGTGTAAAATGTTTAAACACTGCTGTAATCTCAATATCAAATTTATAATTAATATATATATATATATATATATATATATATATATATATATATATATATATATATATATATATATATTAGATGGGATCTCGCTTATTATAAAAGATACAGATTTGGTTAAATTAGATGAATTACTCCTAAGGATTATTGAAATTATAGGACACTCTCCAATTTCCAAATTTCCATGTATTTTAAGACTTATGGCAAGAAAAGAAAAATGTCAAATTTCTTTTTCTTGTAATATCTTTTTTGTTATATTAGACATATAAATTTTATTTGCACTTTCTTAAGATATTTTTATGCAGAATTTAAACATCAATTTGGATTTTTTTGCACTTTCTATTTTTAGTTTCAACCCTAAATTAAATTTTTCTTATGGAACAAGTCGGCTTTGAAATAATTGATCGTGTTTTTTTATCCTCTTTACAATGATATAGCACATGTACCATCCATTTTTAATAACAACAAAGAAAATTTAAAAAAATGTATTTTATTAAAGACTAACAATAAGTAGGCCGTGAAACATGAGAAAACGACAAATAATAGATAACAACAAGAGTTAAGCAGGTAATAGTATTGGAGATAATTATCCAATTATAAAAGATGTTCAAACAATTGACCATTCCGTTCTAAACATAATTGTGCCCAGCGTAGTGTCGACGTAATTGCTCTGCGTAGTTTTTGGTGTTTAATGCTACCAAATGCTGCAAGAACAGCTTCACGAAGATCTTCGGCATTCTCAAATGTTTGCACGTACACTCGATTTTTTACGTAGCCCCTAAGGAAAAAGTCCAAGGGCGTTAAGTCTGGAGATCTGGGTGGCCATAAAATCGGCCCTCGATTACCAATCCATGAATTTGGAAACAGATTATTAAGATATTCGCTGATGATGTTTGAATTGTGGGGTGGGGCGCCATCTTGTTGGAAGCAGATATTAATATTCTCAATCAGTGGTAAATCATCAAGTTTATTTTCTAAATCAGTTTGTAGTAAATTCAAATACCTATCACTATTTAATGTTTCGTTGAAAAATATGGGCCCAATAAGTTTAGCGCCGAAAATGCCACACCAGACGTTAAAACCAAATCTCACTTGATGTCGATTTTCGTTAACAACGTGAGGATTTTCACGGTCCCAAAAGTGAACATTGTATCGATTGAAAAGGCCATTATTTGTAAATCTGCTTTCGCCAGACCACAAAATCGTAGCTGGAAAATTATCGTTATTCTCACATTGATTAACATACCATTGGAAAAATTGTAATCTTCTCCACTGATCTCCATCTCTAAGTCCGTGCAGAATGGTGTACATATACGGATGATACCTGTGACGTTTTAAAATTATTTGTGATGTAGTTTTCGAAATACCAGTGTTATGTTCAATTTCTCTAACAGATGTTGAAGGATTTTCAATAACTGATTGTAATACATTTAGTTCTGCATCTTCATTCCGTAATTTCGGATTTCTAGTAGGTTTTGAAAATGAACCATAATCTTTTAAATGAATTACCAAATTTCTGTACGTACGAGCACTGGGCTGCCTTCTTTCAGGATACAGCCTCAAGTACATCCGTTCAGCTTCTAAACTGTTTTTATGAGACAAGATGTAACAACTCAACATATCAAACTTTTCAGTATTAGTAAATAAAGCCATGTTTGAGACAAAAATATTCTGGAACGAATAATTTTTAAGTGACATAAAATTCGATTGTGTTTTTATGTTTCACGGCCTGCTTATTGTTCGAGTCTTTAATAAAATACATTTTTTTAAATATTCTTTGTTGTTTTAAAATAGATAGTACATGTGCTATATCATTGTAAAGAGGATAAAAACACGATCAATTATTTCAAAGCCGACTTGTCGTTCCATAAGAAAAATTTAATTTAGGGTTGAAACTAAAAATAGAAAGTGCAAATAAAATCCAAATTGATTTTAAATTCTGCATAAAAATATCTTAAGAAAGCGCAAATAAAATTTATATGTCTAATATAACAAAAAAATATTACAAGAAAAGAGATTTGACATTTTTCTTTTCTTGCCATAAGTCTTAAAATACATGGAAATTTGGAAATTGGAGAGTGTCCTATAATTCACTAATCCTTAGGAGTAATTCATCTAATTTAACCAAATCTGTATCTTTTACAGTAAGCGAGATCCCCATGCTGGAAATGTTATCTGGGACACGTTGTACTATATATATATATATATATATATATATATATATATATATATATATATATATATATATATATATATATATATATATATACAGTGCTTTTCACGACGACCGGCTATTACACGTCTCTCAAAATGTACAAAAGATAGATTTATGAAATTTTGTATGAAGGGGTTTTCGACATTACGAGTCCATCTAAAATATTATTATTTTGACAGCACTTCCGGTTATACCGGAAGTAGATATCAACTTTGTTATTTTAAATAGAAAGTACTATTTTCATTTAGTTTTGGATTCTCCTAAAATTCTGCATAAAAAGTAATAACATACTTTGGGTCTAAATTTAACAGTTTTCGAAATATTGAGGATTTTTGATTTTTTTGAAAACATGCATTTACATTAATAACTGTATTTTGCTTTTTATTAATCTGCATGTTTAAATTTTGTACATAAATTACAAGAATATTGTTCTTGCATTAGATGCAACGTTAAATCCGATACTTTATACAGGGTGTTAAGAATCAAGCCCTAAATGTTCATATTTTCAATTCTCAAAAAGTGGATAATTTTAAATGAAACACCCTGTATTTTATTAACGCATCTGATCGAGCTATTTATTCTCTTTCGATCAGTATTAGCATTCCTATACCTAAAGTTGCACCTTTCAGAGTTATTTCGAGATTTATTATTAGGTACTTGTAAATGTTTTGTTACATTAATAATAATTAAGCAAGCCATGAAAATTAAAAATGATAATAATTAAAAAATCAAGCAAAGGATAAAAAAGTAAATTAGTTAAAAATCTATTATTTAGAAAACAAGTTCAACATTTTTATTACGTATTAGAAATTATCCTTACAATAAATTCACAGAAGCACAAAAAATAGGTATAATCTACCGAATTTATTGTACATATTTAACTTTTTAGCAATCAGAGATTGCTTAACAAACGAAACGTTGCAAATCATTCATGTTTATTTAACAAATGTTCAAAAACGTCGCCATTCCTTTGTAGACAAGCATTTATTCTTTTAAGAATATTATCATGTGTTGCTCTTCTAATTATATCGGACGTTAATGCATTTATAGCGGCTCTAATTCTATCTTTCATATCGTCTTTGGTTGTGATGGGATCTGAATAAACTATGTTTTTTAAGTAGCCCCAAAAAAAATAATCTAATGGATTACCATCTGGGGTTCTGGGAGGCCATTGAAAAGGACCAGTATTTGCAATCCATTGATCGTCAAACAATTCAGTTAATAAATCACCAACCAAATGGTAATTATGACATGGAGCACCGTCCATTTGATACCAAAAATCGTCTCTTTGTGGGTGGTTTTGTAATATTGGTCCCAGGCCATTTCTTATCATATTAACATATGTTTCTCCTCTCAAATTATCATCATAAAATTCGAGATAAAGTATTGAATCATTCCTAATTGCACAGAATACATTAAATTACCATTTCTCTTGAAAATTTCTTTCTCGCGTTACGTGGGGATTTGTTGGAGCCCAATAATTACTGTTATGTCTATTGACATAACAGTCCGTTCCTCGTAAATTTTGCCTCGTCTGTCCAAATAATATTACTTAAAAAATTTGTATCTTCTCGGCTTTTAATAAGCAGCTACTCAAAAAACTCAACCCTTCTAGGTAAATCTGTTTCTTTCAAATGTTGGACGCAGTAAAATTTATACGGACGCCATTTATGTTTGTGAAGGATACGATAAATTGTTACATACGAAATACCCAGTTCTCGTTAAGCTTCATGTAACGAAGCAGTTGCAAAAGCAGAGAAAAATCCTAAAACGGTTATTTTGTTGTCTTCATTATTAACTTTAGGCTTGATGCGTTTAGTTAATGGACGAAATGCTCCGTTGGCTCTACAGTTTTCAAGTAAACGGTGAATGGTGTTCTTATTGGGTGTTGGGAGATTTGGATACCGTTCAGCAAATAATCTACATGTTCGGCTAATTATTTTGTTACACTCACCATAAATAATTAACAAATTTAAAAAGTCTTCATTACTTATAACCTAATCTAGACATGATTTTTATTTCAAAAAAAAGAGCAATCTAACAAACATACATAGTATACGAACATTCAGATTTTGACGTTTATTAGTAGACAAACGATAATTTCCACAGCCCTCTAGAACATCACGCTAATTAGGTATGTCAGGTGACTGCTGTCATTTTTAATTTCCATGGCTTGCTTAATTATTATTAATGTAACAAAACATTTAAAAGTACCTAATAATAAATCTCGAAATAACTCTGAAAGGTGCAACTTTAGGTATAGGGAATGCTAATACTGATCGAAAGAGAATAAATAGCTCGATCAGATGCGTTAATAAAATACAGGGTGTTTCATTTAAAATTTTCCACTTTTTGAGAATTGAAAATATGAACATTTGGGGCTTGATTCTTAACACCCTGTATAAAGTATCGGATTTAACGTTGCATCTAATGCAAGAACAATATTCTTGTAATTTATGTACAAAAATTTAAACATGTAGATTAATAATAAAGCAAAATACAGTTATTAATGTAAATGCATGTTTTTTAAAAAAAAAATCAAAAATCCTCAATATTTCGAAAATTGTTAAATTTAGACCCAAAGTATGTTATTACTTTTTTATGCAGAATTTTTAGGAAAATCCAAAAACTAAATGAAAAATAGTACTTTCCATTTAAAATAGCAAAGTTGATATATACTTCCGGTATAACCGGAAGTGCTGTCAAAATAATAATATATTAAATGGACTCGTAATGTCGAAAACCCCTTCATACAAAATTTCATAAACCTATCTTTTGTAAATTTTGAGAAACGTCTAATAGCCGGTCGTCGTGAAAAGCACTGTTATATATATATATATATATATATATATATATATATATATATATATATATATATATATAGCAGTTGATGCAGTATTTTGGTCTTTGCTAATATGATAAGAATTAAAGGTTAAAGAACTATGAACACTAACACAACGTACGTAAAATTATAATCAATTAGTTCTAGAATGTTTATAAGTAATTGGTGTAATTGCTCTTGGCAACTGTCTTTCCATAAACCGAATTTTAATTAACAACTTTTATTTTCCTGATGAAGCTAATAATTTATTAGCGAAATATTGAATAATAAATACATTTAATTAACTTGGCTAGGTCTAATGCAATAACCTTTAATTCTTATATATATATATATATATATATATATATATATATATATATATATATATATATATATATATATATATATATATATATATATATTATATATATATATATATATATATATATATATATATATATATATATATATATATATATATATATATATATACAGGGCCGCCAATAGTGCGTGGACGAAGCTTTATGAGTGTATACAATATCGTTTTCAAAATTATTTATTGCAGGATTGTGTGGGATCTTTCGGGTTACAATTAGAAAATATTTTCGCAAAAATTACTACTCGTATACAGGGTATTACAACACAAAGTTATATTTTTTTAATTGGAACATACCGTATATTATTATAAATGTGGATTCCCTGGCTAATTTTAAGGGCACTTTATTCACTATATGAGGTATCTTAAACGCGCAATTTAGGCGCTGCATTCCAGTTTTTGAAAATTTAGAGGTTGAAAAGAAAAATTGTAACAACCGTATGGAGAAATGTGTAACACAAAAATTTTAATGGTTGATTAGTCATAGACTGTGCTATATAAAATCGTAAAAATAGTACTATTATCTTATTGAATTTTCGAGATATCGTAATGCAAAGTATAAGATTTTCAATCATAGATAACTTGATTTTTTTAAATGGATAGGTATACATTCTTTTACATTGTTAGATAGGACATTTAATTACATTTTTTTATGATTTAACATTGTTGGTATTTATGTTTTGCCGTTTTTTAATAATCCAGTTTTTTTACTGAATTTACAAAGTTTAAGATTTTTAATCATAGATAACTTGATTTATTTAAATGAAAAGGTTATGTACATTGTGTTACATTGATAGATAGGAAATTTAATTACAATTTTTTTGATATAACATTGTTGGTATTTATTTTTTGCCGTTTTTCGATAATCCAGCTTTTCTACTGAATTTATCGATTTTGGAAGAAAATAATATTAAATTAAATGTTCAAATTGTCGACCACGCTGATTTAGACAATACTGAATTCTTTTAATAAAAGAAGCTTCAACCCGATCTAACATATTAGGAGTAATTGTAGCAAAAACATATCTAATTCCTAATTTCATATTCTCAGCAGTTGTTGGTTCTTCCTCATATACTTTATTCTTCACAAAGCCCCAAAGAAAAAAATCCAATGGAGTTATATCGGGAGATCTAGCTGGCCAAGGTATCGGTCCTTGTCTTCCTATCCAATTTTCGTGAAACGTCGAATTTAACCACTGGGTTACAATTCTGGCATGATGAGGAGGTGCCCCGTCTTGTTGGAAAAACACACCTCTTCTTTGAGCCAAAGGTACATTCTCCAATAAATGATATAATTCGTTTTCTAGAAAATTGTGATATTCTACCCCAGTGAGTGTGCCATTGAAAAAAAAGGACCAACAATAGTTCCGCCGAATATACCTACCCAAACATTCACTGACCATTTATTTTGAGAGACTAACCGAAATTGGTGTGGATTTTCATTTGAATAAAAATGAAAATTATGTCTGTTCACAAATCCATTTCGATGAAATGTACATTCGTCGGTAAATAATATCCCCGATGTAAAATTTTCGTTCGCATTTAACTGTTATTGAACCCACTGGCAAAAATTAATTCGATTTTGAAAATCTTGTTCTTTCAGCTCTTGATGTAATTGTACATGATAGGGGTGAAATTTATTTTTCTTTAACATTCGTCTCACGGAAGTTTGACTGATTTCTAAATTGTCACTTAATTTCGGAATACTAACATGGGGGTTTTCAACTGTAGCTACAAGTGCACCAAATTCATTTTCTTCATTTGTAACAACTTTAGCTCTTTCGTTTTTAGGATATCGAACACTTCCAGTACTTTCAAATCTTTCTAAAAGATTGCGAAACGATTCTTCCCTTGGTTGTCTTCGATCAGGATAACGCTGCCCGTAGATTCGACGGGCCAATAAGCAATTTTTGTTTGATTCTCCAAGCACAAATATCATGTCAACTAATTCATTTTGCAAAAAATTACTCATTATAATTCTTAAATAAACGTATTACGTATATGATGTTCGTAAAGTTAAGCGTCAAACATTCACACTGCAATAAAGTAATTAACTCAGTTACGTTTGAACATACACGCGAAATGACATAACAGATACTATTGCTGAATTTTTTTTCTAATATTCTTTTGTTTTCATAGCTTGATGTGATTTAAACAATTATACATACATATGTAAACCTACGAAAATCGACAAATTCAGTAAAAAAGCTGGATTATCAAAAAACGGCAAAAAATAAATACCAACAATGTTATATCAAAAAAATTGTAATTAAAATTTATATCTATCAATGTAACACAATGCATACCTTTCCATTTAAATAAATCAAGTTATCTATGATTAAAACTCTTAAACTTTGCAAATTCAGTAAAAAAGCTGGATTATCAAAAAACGGCAAAACATAAATACCAACAATCTTATATCAAAAAAAAATGTAATTAAATTTCCTATCTAACAATGTAAAACAATGTACACCTTTCCATTTAAAAAAATCCAGTTATCTATGATAGAAAATCTTAAACTATGCATTACGATATCTCGAAAATTAAAAAAGATAATATTACTATTTTTACGATCTTATGTAGCACAGTCTATGACTAATCAACCATTAAAATTTTAGTGTTACACATTTCTCAATACGGTTGTTACATTTTTTCTTTTCAACCTCTAAATTTTCAAAAAAATTGTATGCAGCGCCTAAATTGCGCGTTTAAGATACCTCATATAGTGAATAAAGTGCCCTTAAAATTAACCAGGGAATCCAAATTTATTATAATATACGGTATGTTTCATTTAAAAAAATATAACTTTGTGTTGTAATACCCTGTATACGAGCAGTAATTTTTGCGAAAATATTTTCTAATAATTGTAACTCGAAAGATCCCACACCATCCTGCAATAAATAATTTTGAAAACGATATTGTATACACTCATGAAGCTTCGACCACGCACTATTGGCGGACCCTGTACATATATATATATATATATATATATATATATATATATATATTGTTATTAAAATTACAAAAAGGTGGATTATTCCAAATGAGTGTACTTTATTAGTAGTAGGAACTAAAATTCAATCATCGTCGTGGATTGCCAAACCTCTTCTTTCTTTTTATCACGTTAAGTACGGTGAATTAAATAGTTTCAGGATAAGAATTATTTGTATTTAATCATACAAACCTTTTTCAAGATATTAGTAAAAGGGTGCTTCCAATATCCATTAGTGTTTGCTATATCATAAAGAATTGAAAATAAAGAAAATAATTATTTTATCTTTGATACTGATGAGTTATGTTTGGTAGACCGTATGCTATACGGATAACCAAGCGTTAGTAACAGTCTTCATAAAATACAACATATATTAACAAAATAAATAAATTTAACGTTAAGAAATGATGCGCTATGAATTATATGTTTATTAAAATTTACTGAATAGTTTGGAATTTTGGAAGCAAATTATGAACAAATTTCATACGTTTTATTTAAATTAGTAATGTTAAAACGTAATGTACTTTACACAAACAGTGTTCCTAATGATATTAAAATTATGCTTTTTTTAATTAAAAAAGTTGGAACCTAATTAAATGTAATACATCATTTTATCAAGGAAACAAAATTTCAACTTTTTTAATATCATTTCATCGTTAATCTACTTATAAGTAAAGCGTAATTAGTCAAATATTAAATGTAACACGAAACATCCACTATATTTACAACAAAATCTAAGAACACAATCAATAAAAGCACGTTCTTAAAATTACACTTTGAATATCGTCAGGTTATGAAAAGTTTTTAATGATGTGTATTCACGTCCTTGTATTGTATGTGTTTTTAAGGTATTTTTAGCCATTCTTTCGTGTAACACTCCTCAATTAAGCTATTGCGCATTTCGTATTTTATTTCTAAACAATTTTTTAGTTGTTTTTTTGTTTAGAATGTTGCAGAGTTCCAAAGTATTGTCTATGTTACATCTGTCCCTAAAGGTAATATAAAGATTTCATAATGTAAGTTTATTTATAATAAGCATATACTCCTACTTACTCCTACCATTGACTACTACGTACGCAGTACAAATAAACGTATTCTGTGTAAAGTTTTGTATAAAAAATTCTTTACAATGCACTTGTATTATACAATAGAAAGCAGAGGTTTTCTTTTAAACTCACATAACTTGTTAATTTCTAAGCATCAAAAGAAAGAAAACACCGCTTAATGACGTTTATTCTTAAAGTTACACGTATCGTGGGGATTCTGTTGTTAGCCCTTTATTAAAGTTCATAGAGGTATGTTATGAATGAAATACAAATAGTTAATAAAAGTTTATTTGTACTTCGTATGTTATTTATGTGAGTTATAGTTTATGAATTAAAATAAATTCGACTGGCAACGAAATTGTTTAACGCACTGTGGTAGGAGATAATTGCACTTTCCGGTGCATAAATAGATTTAAGCACTTTGATCAATAATTTTATTAGAAGTGTGCATTTGTGGTATTTTCGTACACGATTGAAGCACGTCATCACTGCAGTAAGATGCCATACCAATTTAAAGCATTTTGTTTCAGGAAATGTAGGTAAAGTTAGATGGTGCATATTGTCTACTTACAGCTGTGCCATGTTTGTTTACGTTATTCGTCTTGATTGATCGTTGATGTTTTATGATTTCACAAGTAGTTTTCGTGTTTTAATATTATATTTACGCCTTCAGTCTAAAGCTCCGTTATTCTCAGAACAAAATTAAAGATTATGATCATATTATCCGAAATGACGTAACACGTAATCTAAAACAGTTCTAAGATTTGTTACACGAAAGCAAATTCATTTCTTATCAACGAAAACTTGATAGCAATATTTTAAAGTAGCACACACAGTAAACTAACATTTAATTGAAAGTCTACATATGATGCCCAAATGTATTAATATTAAATAAAAATTCCAACAACACATGACAGCCCCAACCTCTGTATTTTCTCTAGTGTACCTCTCGGAAACCTAGGCAACTACCTTTAATTTACTAACCAAAGTATGCCAAAAAATGTAACTTTAATTACACACGTGTTTGGTTGATACTTGTAGGTATAAAATAAGTTTTTTTGGTTAAAATATGTGCTGTAAGATCAGTATTTTAAATTGTGAATGCTAAGTATAAAAAGGACATTATGATTGACACGATTGACCGATATCCTTATTGTATCAGTTAATACTTAATTAACATGGGGTTATGACACAGTAACGGATAGCAATCGCGATCCGTTGAAAGGCGCTATCTTCTGCATAGCTCGAGGTGTCGACATAATACGAAATTAAGGCATTATTGCTAGCGAACCAGTTAGGGGGTGTTCTCGGTCTGGATGTCCAGACAGGGCAATAAGAGACATGGACTAGTTAACGGTCCATTGACCTTTCAGTCCCGTACCGGGGACTGAGGCGGACTTTGTCATGTGTCCATGATTTTATCAAAGATTTACCGATAATTACCGAAATTACAAATTATTTGATAAGTTCCTTACGTCTTAAATGTAGTATATACTCTCGTATTGGATTTAATAACGCATCAATGAGTGGGAAGCTTTCCAATGGTAACGTTTTCTTTTGTCTTTCACGTATTTAAAAGGTTTAGAAATTTTCAGATTTAGGTGAAAGTTTAAAAAATGAAATCGTTTTACTGGTGTGTTTGAAAATTAATTCGTTTCTTGTGCAAATAAATCTTCCCGTTATTTTTAATCTTGGTGAATCTTGTTAAATGGATTTGAAATTGCATCATATAAAATTAAATTAGAGAACGCATTAAAAGTATTACTCTGTACCTAAATATAGAGCAGAAAAGCATAATTCGCGTTTTGTTCAGACGTTATAGGCGGCTATTTGTCGAAACATTTCGATAAAGAGTTTTGGTTTTAAACAAAGAATTTGGCTTTAAATACAGGGCATTAAAGGCCAGCGTTGTTAAGAAATTTTAATTTACCATACATCAATTACTTAGATAAGGTTTCGCGAAGAGGAATTTTTTTGATGATGTAATTTTTTCCGATGATTTTCGAGTCTGAATTCGCGGATGCGCGTACTTAGAAAATTGGAGTAGTCTTTTATAATTGGTTAATTAAATGGAAGAGGTTTAAAAAAACCAATGTGGCGACAAACGAATATTTTACGTGAGAGACTTGGTTTAGACGTAGAAGCGTTAAGAAGTTTAGTTACGGAGACAAGTGAATACCGTGGAACGACGTTCACCAAAGTCTGTGGTGAAAAAACTTCCGTAGCAGGGTTTTCGTCCCCTTACAGCCCATTAAGGGATCATATAATTGTTCAACCATCACGAGACTAGCTTATCGTTACGTGCAGTTGGTACATAGGGACTAGTCGAGATCCAGGTAGGTGTTAAGTATTTTAATTTACCTAGTGCTTTCGCCGTTCTCTGGAGAGATCATCGCTTCTTCTTTTGGAAAAATCCAACATTAATTTCTAATTTTCCGACGTTAAGTTCACAGTTCACTGTTAACCATATAACTTGCTGTAAGTAAACAAGCCTTTCGTTATTCTAAAAATAATAAGTGGGATTTAGAACTTGTACTTAATTAGAGAAGAATATTAAGTACTAAGCAGAACTAGGTCACAGTAAAGTAAAGTTAACTAATAGCGTGTTAATATAACTATCAGTGTACGTACAACCAATTGAAATTTAATCAAAACGCGAGTTGCAAGAGAGGCAGTTACTAGCTACATTGTACTGGGAGTTTCGAGCGTCATGTCAAAATTAATCATATAGACGAAGCCGCCGAGGTCATTCTCTAGGTCGTTCCCAGGTGTCTGTGTAACAAAAGAGTATCCTCCACGTAAGGTGAAATTTCTGTGTTTTTATTGTGGTGGTTGACAAATGCTAATAATGTCATTGTGTGTAATTTTATTATTTCTGTTATACGTTTGTACAAACGGTTGAATACTCGTTTCCTTCAAAGATTAACTTCTCTTTGTTTTTTTTTCGTTTATATTTTAATACAGTCGTATCCATCCGTACTATTATCCTGATTTACTTGAAGAGTTTCTTTATTTACGTTTGAACTGACGAATTTACATCGAAGTTGCATGTGACGACTATGGTATGAGCACGTAACTTATTTGTAAAGAGAGGTCATAGTGAATTAGCTAGTTTCCCCGCCTCATAGATAATCTAGGGGATGTCATTGGTACAGAAAGAAGGTAGTGTAACAATTGTGTTGACAGTTTGATGGTTCTGCTTTTCTTATATTTATTCACATTACATATATTGGATTTGTGTTTTTTTAAATGTGAACCTATTATTTCGTAGCATCTGACGACGCACATATTTTTAGTGTTTATTTTTTTTGGATTAGCTCATTGAATTAACGTCAATATATTGTGTTTATTTTAAGTAAAACTATTACGTCCGAAAGTTTTTCAAGTGATTATTTAATTATAACGTAACATTTACATATTGATGAATCATTGATTTTCTTTTACTAATTGAGCATAATTAATTGCGATTTGAGGAATTTAATTTTAAGTGATTGTTTATAGAATTAAAGTGTTTTTTGTTTGCTGAAGTGAAATTCCTTTAAGAATCGAATTTTTGAGTAACGTAACGTAACACAAGAATTATTGTTTTTTGATTAAATTAGCGATTGATTTTTGGAGACATGCTATTATTTTAGATAAGCGTGCAAGCATATTTCAAGCCTTTCAGGTTAGCTAAACCTGCTGGTCCCAGTACCACTTGCGAAGATTACGTTCAGGTAAGCGAGTTATTTGAGTATTTTGGGCGAGCTGTGAACTGACGTAATTAATCCAACCCCTATTGCAACCTTTCAAATACTCTGGTTTCCTTTTCCGGTTTATGTCGATTTCAACACCTGTTTTGACTTATATATGATAAACTATGCTATTGTGCGCAAAATTTAGTACACCGAATCCACCCTAGCCGCTAACTAGTCGAACAAAATCCAATTTTATCTATAATCCCGTTTCTACTGCCAGTTTTCACCGCAACAGCTTGTATCCTAAACAGTATAGTGGCGTATTAATTAATTAACAAGTATTTAGAGTCAATGAGACCAATGCATCTTCCCTGCCGATACAATTACTGCTACAGCCGATGAAGGATGTAGTAACCCGTGGTTCTTCCTCCTGGTAGTTTCTTTCTGTGTCATTCACAGGTAAACAGTTGTAACGCTGTTGTATGTATCTAAACGATCGAGATACCCGGCCCCCAGCTGTCGACTCATCCTTTCCGGATAAATCTCCGTAATACACGAGTCCATTATTAATGAATTTATATCAAAGGTAACTTTACATAAGATTTGTCGCAATTATAATTTAAATATGATGCATTTGCACTTGCTTGTAAAATAAAGGGCTCCCACAGTGTTTCATGCATTAGAATTTAATATAATGTAAATTTAGAGTAAGTACTTAAAAGTACCATCGGTACACTATGGATTAGGTCTGATTTCAAAAACTAAATATCGCGGCTGTATTTACAAATTTACAAATTAGAGCAAATATCATAATAAAACACAATAAGTTTATAAACGCATGTCATGTAGTTTCTAATTCAAAATCTAACTTAAACAACTGAGTTATGAAATTATGTGGAAATGTCAACAGTCTATATTTGACCACGTTGAATACTCGAAATGCAGAATATTAATAAATGGAATTCACGAATACAGAGAGCCTTGGGTAAATACGTATAACCTTATAAAGTTAGAAAGTTTGCATAAATGGCACGTTTTGCGTTAGACACTCGAATTTTAGTAAATGTTAATATCGCTGTACCCCAAGAGTAACACAAAATTTATGAAAATGAAATCTTTTGCGATTTCTGTGCATAATTAAAAATATCTAGCTTTTATGTTGTAAAAATGTATTTGTTCGACATTAACAGTCTTTATTTACCAACTGACGACGACAGACTGAAGAAGCAATTTTTTAATTGTGCAGGCGTTCAATGTTTGTTGAGGGATGAAGGTATATTTACGAAAAAGTTTTTAAGAGCAGCTTAACTTTCTAATATAATGATTCTGTTTGGCTTACCAGGAACTGAATTTTATTCAGGAAGTTTCTTACATCACATTAAAATTATTCTAACTTTATATACATTACTTAAATATTATATTTATATAAATATGACTTTCACTAGCTTGCTTATATTTTTTATGCATCCATCTAGAGTAATGAAACGTATTCTTCACTTTGTATTGCGTCATAAAGCAGCTAAAGGCTCACTTCTCCATTTTAAATAGCTGTTTGCCATGTTAGCTGGGTTATTACTTTCTTTTATATATATTTTTACCACAGCTTTTGCTCATATTTCGCAGATAGTAATTTTTCATAGATATGTAATTTACCTACCTCTTACAACACTTCTAATAGAACGGTTTAATAGTTACATTTTCCTATTATTCCCAATTCTAATCAAATCAATTCATGGATTAAGGATGGGCCACCCTTTTTTCCTGGGTCAAACGCGGTGAATTTCCACGCCCCTTTCGCTAGGTCAAAAGGCGGGGTATAGCCCACAGTTCATTAACCGCAAAGTAGGTAAATTCTTAGAAATATAAGAATATACCAGATCCTAGATATTCCGAAGTAGGTCAGACGTGTTGATTCTCAGCAATCTAACCAGTTCCTCGAATCCCCAAAGTGGGTCCTCCTGTTGATTCTTAGAAATATAAAAATAAGACAAGCTCCTGGAGGGAGACTCCAAAGTTCTAGGGGTATCAATTTCTAGAAATAAAAAAATAGACCTTTATGTCAATAATAGGATGCCACTTACTGGAGTGTCAGTACTCCACTCTTTATACCGCCTCAGTGTATTGTTATTTATCCTGTTATTATTCGTTTCTACTTTATTTAGTTGAGTCCTCTAGAATTCTGCCTGTGAGTAAGATTATGAAGATAGTGGAAACATCTCGTGAGCTGTAAGAACTTTACACTCGATGACGCCTCGGTGCGAATTTACCTACTGTTATCTACTAGATCGCTACAGAAAAGTGACGGCTAGAAGATTCGGGCGACCGTTGGAGAATATTAAGAATTAAGGCATTGATAAAAGCAATAATAATTCATTATGTGGACCGCATTATTATTACTATCAAAAAATTTGTGAAGTTAGGTTTATGTCCATGGCTACAGTTATATGAGATCTAAATTTTAATTCATATTGATAAAAGAGAGTACTATGCTTATGGGATGCTATCACCTCTACCCCTCCTACCCAGCTGAGCACAGTCGAATTTAGCCCAGCAATACAGAGCGTGCGGAAAGCCAGTTGTACCAGAATTTCCTATTTCTTAAAAAAATAAATCATTGATTTGGAGTGCCGATTTTAGCAGATTCTATTCCCCTAGGGAGCAATATTTTGCTTAACTCAGCGTCCGGTGGATTATTGATTTCCCCCATCATTGATCCAATTCTCATTTCCAGACCAAGCTAACGATATTTTCTAGATCTCGTTCTATCTTTAGATTTCTCAAAATTCGACAGCCCATCCCTCCTCGCTGAAGAAAACCCAATTAATTTTGACATATCCCCTTCCTTTTTACATAGAATACTAGGTTAATGGACCTTGGGGTTTCTAGGGACTGATTAATATATATATATATATATATATATATATATATATATATATATATATATATATATATATATATATATATATATATATAACAGACACAGACACATGAAAATAAACGATGAACATTTCAAGAATGTACGCGCATGTCAGTAAAAAATGTATACTGTAAAAATATGTCTGCGCATGCGTCTGCGTCTGCGACTACGTCTGCGTCTGCGCCTGCGTCTGCGTCTACGTCTACGTCTGCGTCTGCGTCTGCGTCTGCGTCTGCGTCTGCGTCTGCGTCTGCGTCTGCGTCTGCGTCTGCGTCTGCGTCTGCGTCTGCGTCTGCGTCTGCGTCTGCGTCTGCGTCTGCGTCTGCGTCTGCGTCTGCGTCTGCGTCTGCGTCTGTCTGTGTCTGTGTCTGTGACAGTGTCTGTGTCTGTGTTTGTGTCTGTGTCTGTGTCTGTGTCTGTGTCTGTGTCTGTGTCTGTGTCTGTGTCTGTGTCTGTGTCTGTGTCTGTGTCTGTGTCTGTGTCTGTGTCTGTGTCTGTGTCTGTGTCTGTGTGTGTCTGTGTCTGTGTCTGTGTCTGTCTCTGTGCCTGTGTCTGTGTCTGTGTGTGTGTCTGTGTCTGTGTCTGTGTCTGTCTCTGTGTCTGTGTCTGTGTCTGTGTCTGTGTCTGTGTCTGTGTCTGTGTCTGTGTCTGTGTCTGTGTCTGTGTCTGTGTCTGTGTCTGTGTCTGTGTCTGTGTGTCTGTGTCCGTGTCTTTGTTTGTGTCTGTGTCTGTGTCTATGTTTGTGACTCTGTATCTGTGCTTGTGCGTGTGTATGTGCGCGTGAGGGTGTGTGTATGGTGTTTGTCTGTCTGTATCTGTGTGTGTGTGTGTGTGTGTGTGTGTGTGTGTGTGGTGGGTGGGTGGGTGGGTGGGTGTCGTGCGTGCGTGCGTGCGTGTGTGTGTGTATGTTGTGTGTATGCGTGTGTGTGTGTGTATGTTTGTGTGTATGCGTGAGTGGTGTGTGTGTGTGCGTGTGTGCTGTGTCGTGTGTCGTGTGTGCGTGTGTGCGTGTGTGCGTGTGTGCGTGTGTGCGTGTGTGCGTGTGTGCGTGTGTGCGTGTGTGCGTCTGTGCGTGTGTGCGTGTGTGCGTGTGGGCGTGTGTGCGTGTGTGCGTGTGTGCGTGTGTGCGTATGGGCGTGTGTGCGTGTGGGCGTGTGTGCGTGCGCGCGTTTGTGCGTATGTGCGGGTGTGCGTGTGCGTGTGTGCGTGTATGCGTGTGTGCGTGATTGCCTGTGTGCGTGGGTGAGTGTGTGCGTGTGTGCGTGTATGGGTGTGTGCGTGTGTACCGTATATGTTAGATTTTTATACATAACTACTAACTTGTCAAACAAGGAAACGCTTGATTTGTCCTCATTTTCAAAGAAATATTCTCAAGTGTTTTACCCGTCTGTTTGACATAGATAATTGTTTTTGTTTTTACAATGTCGCTTATTTTGGTTATGAGCGTATAAATAATGAAGTTCCATACTTATCCTAACTGTCTATTATTAAAATTGTTTAATTTCTTTTAATTTCCACCCTGTAAGCTGGAATATCATGTGTATGTTGTTCCACACCAGATATTTATTTAGTTATACAACAAAATGTAAGTGTAACATCGTAAGTAATTTTTTAAAGCATCAACGGTTAGAAAATGGGAAGAAGTAAAATTGTCCATACTGAGAGTTTAATAATTATTTAATTGCTACAGTTAGATGTCTTTTAAAAAGTGGAATATTTTAATATTGAACAAGTATTGGCCTTTTGGAAAATCAAACTGAATTAAATCAAATGTGGCAATAAAGATAATTTAAATTTATAATCACATTCCGGAGTTTTTTCGGAATGCCAGAATTAGAGGAAATATCTCTGTGTTACCTTTTATATAGTCGGAGAGCGAACTGCAGGTATTTACATTTCGTGGGTTTTTTCGTGAAGGGAAGGTGCGACTATGTGGAATCGCTTTATTGTATGCTACAGAATCGTGTAGTACCGGGTGTTTTCCCGAGATTTGTGGAGGATGGTTTTTATGACGTCATAAATCTAAGATTGCCGCCATGGCCGACTTCTACTCATTATATTAACAAATACTCCTTCCAGGGGCGTCATATGTAAAATATGCGTAGAATCTTTTATTTTGGGCATGAGTTGGAGAACAAATTCAATCTTACTTTTTTTTTCATATCTTTAACCATTTTCGAGTTTTTGCTCATGAAGTATGTAGCCAGTCCAGTTTAGAACGTATGCCGCCATTAGTTATTCAAATCAAAAGTTATTCAAAGGGATAAATAAACCTATGTGCAGAATTGACTCGCTAAAATTTTTATAATGCAATAATATAATAATACAAATAGATATAAAATGGTCACAGGACAATTAATGCATCTTTATTAATTATGTATTTTGGTGACAACATTTTTTCAAAGGCTAGTAGTGAGTCGTTAAACCATGTTAAGGATTTTTAAAGATAAAAATATTGTTCATCATATTCATCATCCCCACCTATGTTATCTAAAAATTCTTCATAGTTTGTATGGTCATGATAGTTCTCGTACGTTTCTTAATCTCCTCCACACACAAATAGTTCTGTGCACTTAAGGTCATTAGATCGACATTTACACCGAAAACCACATTTTTTCTTAATACAAGAGCACATGATGAGCTGAAGCACTGTTTCTGGAGCGCCTGGTAGCGTGTAGATAATAGGAACATATAGGTGAATTCTTTCTTTGAACTCCCAACCAAAGTTTAATGGCGAAGTCAGATTTGGGCAAGGCTGGTCATCACAGCACCATTCTATTATTTCACAGCGATGGCAGGTTTTCTCCTTGTGTTTCTTTCTTTGTGATCATTCACCATATCAGATCCCCAATGTTTAATATATTCGTGCCAGGGACATACACACTTTACAAATAAACTTTTCTATTACAAGCTTATCATGATCAAGAAAGTTATCTAAACTTCTGAGTTTGTTTATTGCTTCAACAATGTTGTCATCTGCTTTACTGAACACTTTCCAAAATGAGGTTTTTGTTTTCTTTACCAAAGTACATGTAATGTCACTATCGGGTAAAGCATGCCGACCTAGTAAAGCTGACGTTTTCTTTGGGCAAGGAAATCAGTAACTTTCCTGAGATTGTTCATTCTTTTATTTTGGCCAACTCTAGTTACAAACATAGTGTCCAGTGGAAACAGCTTACACTATCATAAAACCAGGATAAACGCACCTGTATCTAGTAAGTAAATATGAAGCTGTGTGTTACCTGGACGACAGGCAAAAATGGAATGCAAAATTATTTCTGTATATGCCTTCTCATGATTGCTGTTTAGGCCATCTATTACAATATCCACAGAAGGCTTTGCTGTTTTCCTCCAAGATACAAACAAACTATAGTTTCTTCTAGTTGCATACTGAGTTGCTTTCTTAGATAAGTAGGCTGTTAATTCATCTTTAGCTTTGGTATGTGGTAATAATAATTTCATAGAAGTATTTCCAATGTACGTTGTATCGCTGATCTTGTATTGAACTGGTAGTGTGTTGCAAGTTCTAAAAGATTTTAGTGAATCTTCTCTGTATGTGTCAAAGACTAAGTGGGTCTCATCATAACTTGATAGTGTATACTCAAGTTTCCTATTAAATTCATAAGCAAGGCCACTAAAGGTTTTAACATTAGTTGATTTTTAAGGGATTGCACTTCTGCCATACTATCAAGAAGTACAACTGTAAGTTTCGTAGATGTATCATCTAATAATGAAGAATGACTTGAACCGACTGGTGTTTGATGTGCTAGTGGTTGCAGGATACCAGTTATGTCTTCTCCTTCTTCGCCAGTCGCAGTAACTGGATCTATTGATTTATTGGAACACAATAACTGTGTACCATCTAATGCGAACATTGATCGGGGAACAGCAGAAAAGTACCCAGTGCTTCATTAAGATTGATATCAGGTCGACTTCTTGATACAACAAGCAAACGTATAAACAGCCACTGACCTGATCTTAGTTGTACAATTGCGTCACCTATCTTTGTCTGTAATTTCTTGACTTGCTTCATTCTTGCCCAGACTCAATTCACTCAGATTTGAAGCTATCATATAACTCTTTCCCAATTGCTGTTATTCGTGTTGCATAAACGTGAATATCTGCTGAAAACACTATTTGTGCTGGCGTTGATAAGGTCTTTGGCATCATATGACATCGGGTCCGTTGAGTTGACTACGACATTGAACATTGTATTAACATCAGTCAGTTGGCGTTTTGATTTTGATGATTTAAGCTGATGGTGATGTGATTGAGCACATTCTGCCATTCCTGTCAAGTCTTTTGCTTCGGACGCTAGCCTAAACAGTTCAGGAGCGGTAAAATAACCTTGTCAATGCATTTTTGTTTTGAGAAATATTTACAATACCTGTGTTCTAGAGCGTAGTTTGTCCCTAATGCACAAAATGGTATCTTATTCTTGTTTACCACCCAGTGTCCCAACATAAACTCATTCCATAGATGAGGGTTTGTCTTTTCTATTTGCCTTATGTTACTTAAATACCAAGCAATCATACTTGCACAGTTTCTCAAATCAAGAACAAAGAAGTATTTAACAACATCTTCCAATTATGCTAGATGTAGCTCCCAATTACCAGTTCTTACATATCTATGTAACTCAACATATTCTCTACAATTTCCATATATTGCCGAGCAACTATAAAGGTGAGTTTGTGTTCTCCTTGAATATTATCAAACTCTTTCTTTTTCTACAGCGAAAAGAGTCTGTTTATGAACTAATTCAATATCTGGAACTTTGTCTGTTTTCAGGGCAGCAACGAATATTTGGATCTGTCTGCATTTAAATAAAGCAAGCATAAGTGTTATATGCGCTTCAAATCTTTTGGAAGATTTGGTTTTGCCATCGCTGAATGACAAACTGGTTTATAAAGACCAAGGTCTAATGTGACAACAGTTTTGCAACCAGAACTTACAATGGCGGTTGACACTCCTTCCAACCTTTCTATGAAAGCTAGCTGTGTGGAAGCAGTTGTAGGACTACTGTATAGAAGTGGAAGCACACAAACCCACATTTTCTGTATTGGCTTGTTTACCAATGATTGATATGCAGACCACGTAGGTACGATAACACTATGCGAGGCAAATATGTTGTCATCCTCATCAGGTTTTTCATTTTCGTCAGTAATATTGTTTTCTACTTTTGATGTCAATATCAGCATATCTGTCAATATCACTAACATTTGCCAACATCCATACCAAATCTTCGAGTCTACTGCTATCTATTACTTTTCGATTCCTCTCCTTGTGATTAACCATTGGCTAAATTGTAGGCACAATAACTTTCTGGGAAATTGAACTGCAGCATTGGAAAGTTCAGTGACAGGCGCTGGTGTAATTTCCATTGAACGTCGGGACGGTGGTTGTGAGAGTATAATAGATTCATGAGTATCAGTTTCAGATTCAACTTGGTGCATAGTCATTACTGTACCATGTAGAGTGTTCTTAGGATAAGGAGTGTTTTCGTTAAAGCCAATATCATCAGCAGCACAGAAAACGAATCTCCCTACAACCAGATCTCGTGGTATGAAGATTCCCCCATTTGCTTCCATACATGTAATTACTAAGCTATGAACAAACTAAACTAAAAATTTGCTTCTTGTTTCTGAGTGAACCGTAAGCCCCACTGCTACCTGTAATGGCATATCCCGTAAATGTTTAATTTTGTTATCAGTCGCGGTTGATACTTGGCGAGGTGACATCATTTCATGTATCAACATTTGAGAGGCTCTTTGTGCCTTGTTAGAAATAACAGTGTCTTTGTTGGTTTTACATTTTATGTCCATGTGGCCATAAGTGCACCATTTAGAAAAATGATTTACTTGTTTCGGAATAACTTCCGCCATGTCTACTTTCTTAAGGGATCCGCTGAATGTCCATTTTTCAAATTTCACGACAGATTCTCATATTATCCGAGCTGCATCAAAGAGGATTTTCATGTCTTTGGCTAAGTCTTCGTATGAATCCTCTGGAATAGCAAGACTTACATCACCTGTATGCTTTCGCGAAACACGCTGTGGTTCATTTACTCTTTTCTGTGTACTGAAAACAACACCAAGTTGCTCTTCTAAAAGTTCCTTAAGGGTTTTCCTAGACTTTATTTGTGATTCTTCGACACCATTATTTACTGCTATTATACGATATATTTCCTCAATATCGGACATTGTTGTGACGTTCTCTTCATGAAGAAAGGTACTAACAGTAGATACGAATTCTACGTCAGCTGCACGCTCGTTGATTGTAGTAGAAGAGTCATGGTTTGGTTTATGTTTGTGCATTTACTACATATTTGTTCCAGCATTGTTCGTGATATTTTATGTCTCTTGCGTGCGCGTCTTCAGGATCTGTACAGTCACGTAAGCGTACTTTGAATGTTTCACTGTCAGACAATTGTACTACAAATTGAAGGCGTTCACCACTTTGATCGGTTGCTATGCAATACAGTCTATTTCTGCATTTTTCTCCCTCATCCCAAAAAGAAAACAATTGTTTCTGTCATAAGCGGGGGTTTTTGATCTTAATGTGTAAGTTGCATTATCTTCGCTGGTACTCGTTTCTGACTCCTCCACAGGTTAACACCGTTTGCCTTCCTCAAAATGCCTTTTACTCCTATTCATGTTAACCGTATAAGTCAATTTTTTGTAACAGTCGTTCTGCCATTTTGCATTTGAATCTTGCAGTTGATGAGCGCTGACATTTCCGAGTCTAACCATTCTTCTCTTTGTTTCAAACACTGAATTTTTTCAAAGTTCAGTGGATTAACAAGAGGCTTTTACTTTTGACACAGAATACACAATTTATAATCTGTAGAAAGGCGGAGGGAGGTAGATCTGCTTGAAAATAACGTCGGATATTGGACGGTCTTGCCATGGTATCAATTTACTTCAAAGCTGCAAAAATTCTATTCTTCAACCTGAAATCAAAAGAAGAAGTATATTGACCTAACTATACTACAATAATAACATATTATATATTACAAAGTGGTCTAATACATAATTATAGTTTGATCATAATGAACGCGGGGTGAAAAATACCTTATAACTTAAGAAGGGTTGAAGATATGAAAACAATAATAAGATCGAATTTGTTCCCCAACTCATACGCAACATAAAAGATCCTATGCACATTTCGCGTATGACGCCTCTGGAAGGAGTAGATGTCGGCCATGGCGGCAATCTTGGATTTACGACGTTATAAAAACCATTCTGCACAAATTTCGGGAAACACCCGGTACTACAGCATTTTGTTGCATATAATAAAGCGATTCCACCTTTGCCAAGGAAAGAGAAAAGACGTATAATTCCGGATACCAATCTGTTACCATTCGCCACCAAAATGTTGAAAGGAGAGAGAAATATATCTTCTCTATCTGTCATATTTCGGAAGGCGGACGATGCTATAATTTGTTTGCCACCAGTCCAATGGCAACCGATTAATATTTGGTCACAAGTTTTTTACACAGGTCTGAAATGTGTTTTCGTTCCCTCTCCTTTCCTCGTCAAAGGATTCCACACAGTTGCACCCTCCTTTCATGAAGAAACCCACGGAATTCAGCTTGCTCCTCGACTAATTCTGTTGGGGGTTATCTTATCTCTGAACTATTAAACAATTCTATTAATCAGTATTGGTTGTGCGCGTTGACAAAGGGGTCGAAGTGTGTGCGCTACGATAGTAATTTTTTGAAATAATTTATTTCCGTTACGTGTTTAACTCTCAACATGCGAGGTATGTAGTAAAAATATACTAATTCAGTTCGTGGACGCAGTTTTTGCCTTTTTTCCCATTCCACTCCATTTAGGAACACAACAAGAAATCAAATTAGAAATAAAAAAATAATAAAACTAATACCACAATAAAATGTTAACTTTTAAAGTACGAGAAAATCCAAACCAATTTCAAACAAAAAAAATTCGATTAAACTGTGTTGTAATAACAATCTGCTGCTATTTCTGCTAATATTAACGTTATACTTACTTTTATCTACTTGAAAAACATTACGCTTGCGGATTGCTTTTGGTATAAAAATGTGTTATTACAGTTACGTTTTGTATAAAGCTTTACATTTTGAAAGCTTACTCAAAAGTCAAAGCGCTAAACTTTTGTTATTCTTTAGCTCATTCACAGCGCCGTACTGCTATAGATTTATCAAGGTGGAGAAATCTGTAATACCCTGAGCTCATTACATCATCACCAGTTTAGACATGTTCCTGTTTTACGACATTTATTGCAAAAAGGTACTGGTGTTAATCAATGCATCGCCCGAATTTTTGCAAATATTTGTTAATTTTGTATTATCCTAAGGTGCTCATAAACTGGCAGAAGATTGCCATTAATGGTAAAAGTAATTGCAAAACGAAAATAATAAACTTGCTGAAATATTTATTTTATGGAATTGCTTACTAGAGTTATCATTTTTATATGTTCCCATTAAAGCATTTCATAAAATTTTTGTTGTGACGCTCTTTTAGTGAAAGGCTTTATTAGTTTTGAATTAAGCTTCTTGTTTACACAATTATAATAAAAATTGTTTATTACCAGAGTAGTTGGCTATTTAATATTTTCATATAATTTATACTACTAGTTAATTTCTCTACTTAATAAAATTTAATTTTAATGTTTTAGACCGTTTCATTCTCAGTACATTGATATTAGCATAATTAGAAGAAAAAATTATAAAGTTTTGCTATTGGCAGATTATACGCACCAAAGGGGTAGTTTTCAAAATCAAAAGAGTTCCCAAGTTAGAAATGTGAGCTTCACCCCAAAAAACGCCCTTATTGCGGTTTTTTGAGTTTTTCTCAGAAACCATTGCCCGCACAGAAAATATTGTACTTACTAAAATGTTCCTTATAAAATTCTCTACCAAAAATATTCTTTAACTTATTTCATTTTATCCAATGCATTTCGAGCAATGATCGATCAAAGCGGATGCATTCAGCGTATACTATATATACGAAATTTTGGTAATGCCGTTATTCAAGTCCATTCCACTAAGCTTTTCCAACTAATAATATGCACTGTCCATTCTCCAGAGGATTTGAGTTCTTGCTTCAAGTATAAACTCGCTTCTGTACCTTTATCTTTATTTGACAATAATGGAATGATGAGAAAGACGAAAAAATCAGCAAAAAATCAGCAATCAGACACAGACACGGACACGGACACGGACACGGACACAGACACAGACACAGACACAGACACAGACACAGACACAGACACAGACACAGACACAGACACAGACACAGACACAGACACAGACACAGACACAGACACAGACACAGACACAGACACAGACACAGACACAGACACAGACACAGACACAGACACAGACACAGACACAGACACAGACACAGAACAGACACAGACACAGACACAGACACAGACACAGCACAGACACAGACACAGACACAGACACAGACACAGACACAGACACAGACACAGACACAGACAGACACAGACACAGACACAGACACAGACACAGACACAGACACAGACACAGACACAGACACAGACACAGACACAGACACAGACACAGACACAGACACAGACACAGACACAGACACAGACACAGACACAGACACAGACACAGACACAGACACAGACACAGACATAGACACAGGCACAGACACAGACACAGTAACAGACACTGACACAGATACAAACACAGACAGACACAGGCACAGACACCAACGCAGACGCAGACACAGACACAGACACAGACACAGACACAGACACAGACACAGACACAGACACAGACACAGACACAGACACAGACACAGACACAGACACAGACACAGACACAGACACAGACACAGACACAGACACAGACACAGACACAGACACAGACACAGACACAGACACAGACGCAGGCACAGGCACAGACACAGACACAGACACAGACACAGACACAGACACAGACACAGACACAGACACAGACACAGGACACAGACACAGACACAGACACAAACACAACAAAGACAGTCACAGACACAGACACAGACACAGACACAGACACAGACACAGACACAGACACAGACACAGTCACAGACACAGACACAGACACAGACACAGACACAGACACAGACACAGACACAGACACAGACACAGACACAGACACAGACACAGACACAGACACAGACACAGACACAGACACAGACACAGACACAGACACAGACACAGCACAGACACAGACACAGACACAGACACAGACACAGACACAGACACAGACACAGACACAGACAAAGATACACACACACACACACAGAGAGAGAGAGAGACACAGACACAGACACAGACACAAACACAGACACAGACACAGACAGAGACACAGGCACAGACAGACACAGACACAGACACAGACACAGGCACAGACACAGACACAGACACAGGCACAGACACAGGCACAGACACAGGCACAGACACAGGCACAGACACAGACACAGACACAGACACAGACACAGACACAGACACAGACACAGACACAGACACAGACACAGACACAGACACAGACACAGACACAGACACAGACACAGACACAGACACAGACACAGACACAGACACAGACACAGACACAGACACAGACACAGACACAGACACAGACACAGACACAGACACAGACACAGACACAGACACAGACACAGACACAGACACAGACACAGACACAGACACAGACACAGACACAGACACAGACACAGACACAGACACAGACACAGACACAGACACAGACACAGACACAGACACAGACACAGACACAGACACAGACACAGACACAGACACAGACACAGACACAGGCACAGACACAGACACAGACACAGACACAGACACAGACACAGACACAGACACAGACACAGACACAGACACAGACACAGACACAGACACAGACACAGACACAGACACAGACACAGACACAGACACAGACACAGACACAGACACAGACACAATACCTACCATTGCTGAACGAGAAATCAACACAGAAAATTATCATTTTTTACTTGACGGAGGTTATTTTATCCATCGCATGGTCTGGCCAAAAGAAGGTACCTTTGGAGATGTTTATGTTGCATAAAACAACTTTATTCGAAAGCGCTATGGTGAAAAGGTTATTGTGGTATTCGACGGCTACTGCGAAAACAGTGCACGCATAAAATGTATCGAACGTAAAAGGTGAATACTTAAATGTAAAAGTCGTGAGATCGATTTTGATAACAATACCTTATTGGTCGAAATAAATTCCTAATCGATATTAAAAATAAGGAACAACTCATGTCGAAGCGGTCTGTACACTTGAATAGCGAAAATATCAGCACATCAATTGCAATAGATGATTCTGATGTCCAGATTGTCCGTACCGCCATCAGAATGTCGGAAAAAATGAACAAGTTCTAATTGTTGGACAAGACGTCGAACTTCTTTTTTTATTAGCTGCACTTTCCCCCGAAGTTAGAGGCCTTAGGTAATGTGAAAAGGCCAATGCACAGTTCCAGGAATTTACAACAATCTAGTAAATTTCGCAAATTAAAAGAACCTATTTTATTTATTCATGCCATAAGCGGCTGTGACACAACATCAGGATTTCTTGGAAAAGGAAAACGACAATACGTACAAATGTTTAACAGGAAAAAAGACCTTGATAGTATCGTAGATGTTTTTAAAAACTCAAAGTTAACCCCTGAGGAAATTGAGAAAGCCAGTGAAAGGTTTATACTGGAACTTTACAAACTTCAACCATCAGAAGACAGCCAAAGCGAGCAACAATACGCTTGTTTTAATAAATTAGTTGGTCGAGTAAACAGCACTGTAGTTTTATCAAAATTACCAGCGCAATAACTCTCCTGCAAGTACAAATATGGCGAGAACAATCTTTAAAATCTGACCTATGGGGCTGGAAGAAAATTAACAACATACTATCACCTATACAGGGTGAATCTTATCTAATCCGCCAAAATTAAAGAAGTACTAGAACTCATCATTCTAAGCAAAAAAGTTCATGTGTACATGGCTCCGGAAATGCTTCGTTTCCGAGATACAGGGTGTCAAAGTTGAAAAAAGAAATCGCGATTTCTTCAATATCTTTCGACTGTTTCGAAATAATTTCGGGGATTTTTTGGGACAGTTGTTTGAACATTTATCAAAAGAACATGTTTACTTTTAATATTAATTTCTTTTCTTTTTCTTTTTTAATGTTGGATATTTTAGTGCTCCTTACAAAAGTTAGTTTTAAATAAATAAAATGCGCTTTAAATGCGTTTTTCTCAGAAAAGGTTGCTCCTAGCGACATCACTAAAATGAACCTTTTTTTAGGAGAAAAGATAGGAGAATCGATTTTTGTAGTCCAAAATGGCATACAGTGTAGCACAAAAAAATTGCAACGATTTAAAGGGGTCGAAATGGTTGCCGCTGGCGCCCTCTAGAAGCCACAACTAAATTGACCACAAATTTGTATTTGTCATCTCAAAAAACCACCGTATACGAAATTTCATGAAATTATTTCGAAACAGTCGAAAGATATTGAAGAAAACGCGATTTCTTTTTTCAACTTTGACACCCTGTATCTCGGAAACGAAGCATTTCCGGACCCATGTACATATGAACTTTTTTGCTTAGAATGATGAGTTCTAGTACTCCTTTAGTTTTGGCGGATTAGATAAGATTCACCCTGTATACACAACAGAGGAGCCCGCCCCAGATTCAATTTTATCATAAATGCAACTGCAAGCAAGGTTGCGTGAAAAGATGCAGCTGCGTTAAGACTGGCTTGCGTTGTACAAGTATGTGCGGCACTTGTCGCGGGCAAAGTTGTACGAATACCGAGTACATGGAAGACACTGTAGACGTTGGTATGTAAATCAAAGGTAGCTTAGTGGAAGAGGCCTTATACTTATAGGGGAAACCACGTAAAAAATACCTCATGGGTGTTATGAAAACGAGCAGCAACACTAAAATAAGTTAAAATATTAGAAAAACAAAACCAAAATATTACACAAAAACATGATTTTGCATATATTTTGTAGTATATCAGCTGTTGCGTGTATACTTTGAACGTTAAATCACTTTTGAGGACTATAAGTCGGAAGGCGACCTGTGTTCGTTTCCACCCCTTTTTTCAATCGGTTATTTCTCGAAATACGTTGAATAAAATGTAATAAGTAAACCAACCTTTTTGTAGTAAATTTTATGAGGAACATTTTCATTAACTATATCATTTTTCTTCCGTCCAACGGTTTCTGAGAAAAATGCCAAAAACCAACTTAGTGCGCATTAAAGGTGATTTTCGGGGTGAGGCTCACACTTCTAACTTGGAAACTTTATATTTTTTTTATTCGGCTATTATTGGTCTAATATAAATGTACTATTTGTATGAAAGTGAATAAAACTATAATATACAGGGTGTTTCATTAAGAATTTGAAATATTTTAGCTGTGAAATCCGGAACTCAAAATATTAAGATTTAACCCAAATTACCTAGATAAAATGTGCTTCTTTACTAAGTTACAGGGTGCTTTATTTTCGAATTTGAAAACCATTGTATACCCAGTACTTTAGAGCTATTCGAGCTATCCTTGTCATACTTGGCAGGAAGTGTAGGTACTGTACACCCTCTTGAATTATGTTAAATAAAGGTTTCTGGTCTACCAGAGGCGTTCGAGAAGGGCAAGCGAATGGTGGAACTTTCCCAAATTCTAAGCCACTGGTGCAATTGCCATTTTATCCCGATTTTCCGATTCTCCAATACTTTCGAAATAAATAGCATACTCATTCGTAATGATAAAGTCATTATTTTATGAGATATTTAAAGTAAAAAATAAAGCTTCCCAGTTATTAATTTTCGTGTTTTTGGGTCATATGACAAAATGGTTCTGAAAAGGACCATTTTGTTATAATAAGAACAATTTAGTAATAGAAGGATATCAAGAAAATTCACTACCTCCGCCAATCTAACTATGAGGAAATTGCTGATCCAGATAGTTCCGTACCGTTAAAGGATAATCAGGCGGAGCTTCATCCTGCATGAATCGATTAAATGGCAACTCCTCTAGATAGTCCAAACGTGTAGTTTGTAGAAACTACGAGTTAACCTTCAAATTTGCTAGTAATTCATAAGGGCCCAACAAAATATCTTCAAATATACCGCATCATATATTAATCTTAAGTTCTGTCTTCAAAATTTTCTCATTAAAATCTTGGACTTGGTTACTTAACCTCAAAAATTTATGGTAAAACGCTAAAAACCTTCACAACATAAATCTTGATGAAACATTACTCTTGAAATCTTTGTTTAAATTGTAACAACCTTTTTTTTGTGGTTGTATTAAAAAGCACATTAATTTAAGGATCGTTCATTTATTTGGCGTAATATTAGAAAGGTTTTTAATTATTAATATGTAGAATTGAGAATGGCAATTTAATTGGCATTTCCTAGAACAAATCTTTTGGGTGTAATAATACTTAAATAGTTTTAGTTCCCTTTCTTAAAAAATTGGATTTATATTATTGTATTCGCGCAAGCGTGAGGATTTTTAGGGGAATACACTTGAGTTATTCTGAAAGCTTTTTTGTAATTCACTTAATGCTGAATGTTAACAGCAATAAGCATGATTTTTACTTAATTTTTTATATTTTGGTGCCATCAGAATTTTGGTGGTAAGTTATTTTTTTTCCCCCATTATATTTAAAACTAAAGCCTTTGCTTTTTTTTAGGCACTTTTTTTTAAGTTTTTTTTTACGTACTTTTTTTTAAGTACTTACTTTTTAAGTACGCACCTTTCAATTACCTTTTAATCACTTAATTTGTATACTTAATTTGCACTTATTTGCACTCCTATTTGACTAATAATCTTTAATGGCACGTATAAGTCAATATTTTACTGTACTATTATTTTAAATGGCAAGTTTTACTTGAGTTACCTTTACAACGCAAGTTCTACATACTTTTACAAATAAATTTGGCGAATTAAACTTCAAGGAAATTCCATATTTTAAGGATAACTAAGCAAGACATTGACCTCACCATATGAACCATTCTGCTTCATAGTATCTGTCACAGTGTATGTACAGAACCGTTAAAAGGTAAAGTTTTTTTATAATTTAGTTTAGTTTATGACTTCTGAATTTTTTTTTTCGTTTTCAAACATATATTAAATAAACTTATGTATAACTTGTTATTTTATTTTCATTGGTGTTAATTTGTTTATAGTATTCAATAGCTAGGTTTTGTTGTTCCTAGATAGATATATATAAAAAAAAGACAACATGGCGCTCGAGAATTTATCATTTCTTTCATAATTTTTAGATAACATTTGTTTTGAATTAAGGATAAGTGAAAATAATTAAGCTGAGGAAAAGCATGCAGTATTTCAGGTGCGTTAATTGAACCCTCCCATCTTAAGCAACCGGTGAGCCGACGGCAGTAGCGAAAATCATTTGGTAATTATTTTTATTAATTAAAATTATTTGAACAGTTTATTACATCATCGCTTTTGTTTTAACATTATAAGTTGGCCCAGTTTTAGTGTATATACTTTATTAATGTTACAATTTGACGCCATTTAATAATAGTGTTTATATACTTTAGCAGCCGCTTATAAGGTTACAAAATATCATAACTTCAAAAATTCATTATGAAGGTTAAATGATCTTGTATATAATAAATCGCAACTTAATTGTCCAGATAACTACAAAAATGTTCATTAATTTGTTCTCAAAACTCTACGAAGCTTTACATTAAAACCGACAAACCCCTTTATTACTTAGATTCAAAAATAATGAAACTTTCACTTCATAAATCGCAAAATATCACTGAACAATTAGTGGTTTTAAATGCAATTCAATTGCACGAATCACTGTACAAATCGACAATAACATTAATATCTGAAAACGCGACGTGCACTAAGAATTTCGAACTCACTAACCAACGCCGAAAAATTTCTAAAATAACATATTAAAGGTAACACGTACGGATAGAATATACAAATCAAATTGTATCTATTTATGGCACTAAACAACAAAAGTTAACCGAATTCGTTACTTGTTATGTTTTCAATGTAAAAATAAAGATCGTAAAACAAATACGTCAAATTCCGATAAGCAACACACCGAATGCAGTAATGAAGGGCACAAAAACTAAGAATACTATTTTTGGCATTAAAATTTACAAGTCTACAAAATAACTATATACGTTTTTCCCATAATTAATGGAAAAGATAAGGTCAAATAACAGTGAAATAGTTCTTACTTACATGGTTCGTTGACGAATTCCATAATTCTTCCAATTCCTGTCATCCAATCTCCAAGTTTTAAACACAACGTTGCAGCTTCAAAGATTAATAAACTTTAATCCCTTATTCTTGTAGCTTATAATTAATTTTAAAAAACTTTTTTCTATTTTTCTACGAAATGTTAGTAAACACATAATTGGTCAATTTTTTCATCACTAATATACTTTTAAACTTAACATACTTTTATGCGCCACCATTAATTAATAAATCTCGATTACTCCTCGTATTACGTATTTACCTAACATAAATACAAAGTCCGGAAATTTTTATAGTTGATTACATACATAAACAAATTACTGGACCGCAAGGCCATTTTTCTCCACTCCTCAAATATTTAGGTTACATAATGTACATTGGCCAAGCTAAAATGAAGGCCCGTAACTCCACCACTCCTAAAGTAACTAAGTCTTTCATACTACAATAGTAACGGTTTGTTGACATTATAAATAACCCAAAATGCTCTAATGCGAATTGCTTTAACTAAAGCGGCGGCAGATTACTGTGTCAACACCCTTTTTTGTATTCACTCCAGCACACACATATTAACACTTTCGCTTGATTGCCAATCCCCGCGGGTTTTAAACTCCTTACAACTCCTACTCAACTGCGTGACCATTGCCAAATTTCTTCTCTTCCTACTTGGACAAAACATGCATACATACGAAATCACACATTTACACCTCATCTTTCATTTTATCTCATGCACCACACAAGGAACGTTCAATACGATATACATATTACGTCATTAGGAAGCTGAGTACTTTACTTTTCATCGGAACGACATAATACCTTCTGTACAGATTTTGCAGCGCAACCAATTGGATTAAACTAAAATACTCATAAAACCTTCTATCTCTTAGAAATAAGTAAGAACGAGATTCATAAAAAATTCTTAAAAATTAAAACGCGAACATTCACGTGAACACGTTAGTATTTTACACAACTCACAACTCGTAATGCTGATCTTGGTGCCTCTTCCAAAATAACTCATCATTACAGATTTTTTACAAATAATCAGTTTCCAAATTTTTAATTCAACAGGCGAAAACAACGCGCTGAATTTTGAAATAAGTCAATCTAAAATTTTCATATACACACAATCACATATTAATGGAAGTAACACACAATCATGCACACGCTACACCTTCCCTACTAGGTATTTATTTCCACAAAACTAAGCACAAAGCTAACCTAAGGAACAACTACACTAAAAGAAAGCCAACGGCAAAGTGGGGTGACATCGGTCAGAAAACACCGCTTGCGACACCTCTGAAGGTTGACGACGCTAAGGACCCAAATCCTAAAATAAAGTTAGGCAAAATATTGGACTGGGTGTATCTTTGAAGCGGTCACCACTAGTCGCACAAACGAACAATCCGAAAAAAACTAACATGTTAAGAAAAACGGACGTAGCTACTCACCATGTCTTGTTAATATACGGAGCATGTGGAACCGGTACTTCGGCATAATCGTAAAATAATTCCAATAAGATATAAACAAAACAACTCCGCGAGGGAGTCAAACTCCTGTACACCAGGCGCCCACCTGAAACGTCAAGCTGGATGCAACGCTATCACCCAAATGGAGCGCGGTGCAATTATAAATACATCTTCAATGTATTAAAAGAACAAAGGGTCATAAAATTGAATAGCTAATACTTTATTGCAACTTTCAATAAACCCAACAACGCTAACTCCTCCCTACTTTGGTGACTATAAACCCAAACGTTACAAAAGAATATACCTAAATTTACAACAAATTCTTACGACATAAACTGATTTTTTTACTATAAATTCTACACACGGTGACCTTGATTTTGTTTAAGAATTTTTAACCATACTTTAGATTTCTGAAACGTTCAAGTGATGATCAATGTGACTAAGGAATATTCGGTATGAGTGAAATCGCATTGTATGACATGTTACCCACCCATTTTTCTTTACAAAGCGAATTAGAATACCAATTCAAATAATTGTTGCATTTCCTAGGTTAAATTTGACCTTGTTTCACAGCGACCGCCATTAATTATTATTGCTCTTTGTAAAATTCATTGCAGTGCTGGTAGGTGAGACCAATAAACCATATAATATATCGCAAAATCCATTTTAAACGCTATGCTGTTTTAGAACACCTTCCTTACTTATTTGGATTGTTGATGAACGTATTTTAGGTATTAGCATTAGACTTTTTTATTAAAAAAACATTTTGTTCATGGTTTGTACTCATACAGAGCTTTAAAACTGGTGAGATTGATACTTTAATTATGTCAAACGTATAAGTGTGTAACAACCCACTTTGAGTTGTATTAAAATATATCGTAATTTAGGTTCTTCGTTCTTTTAGTTGTAAATATAAGAAAAAGGTTTTAATTATTGAAATATAGGTATGTGGTAGGCAACTTAATTTGCATTTTGGTGTAACTTAAGTGCATATCTTTTTAAAGGTTTCTTTAAATTATTTTAATCTGCCCATATCGTTGACTTAATTCTTTGCGCAAATATTTTCGCGCAACGTGTCATCATCATCATCATCTGACTTCCTAAGCATCCATTTTTTTTCCTCACTTCTTGTGGTACGCTGTGAGATTCAGAAAGCATTTTTTGGGTTTCCACCTAAATTTTGTGAAAGTGCCATTGATTTGATAGTAAGATATTTTAACGCATTATACTAAAAATTAAAACATTTGCTCTTTTCAGGTACTTTTCTTTTTTTACTTTGATTTACACTTTTATTACTTTTACTTTTCTACTGTAATTACATTTTAAGTACGTTTAATTCTATTTTTACGTACGCTTTCATTTTATGATTGCAATTTTTTATTTGAAAATTTCAAGAATGCAATAGATATTGATTTATTCAATTTCAAGAAGACAAATTTATAAGAAATAAAATTCCATTTATGGGTGTGGTTTACAACGTAAAGCATTATTTCGATATATTGCGAAATATTGGTGCAAAGATGACATCACCTTGGTTGACAGTTCCGTAATCATTTAGATACCAGGGGTTATTAAAAAGTTTGTGTACAAAATTTTACGAACAGGTATTTATTTTTATAACAATTAGTAATTTAAGGCTATAACTAGTTTTAAGATATATTTTATGTAACCCTATCATTTTAACTGTTAATAAACATAGTCTGTATATTTTTTTATTTTCACATTTTGATAAATTTTTATTGTAAACAACCTCGGTTTAGTTATTCCGAGCAAAATTAAAAAATAACTTGGTGTCCGAGATTATTTTATTAGTGTTACATTGCTTTTTTTTTCTATTGATGTTCAGTGGAAGTAATCTAGCAGAAATTGTGAGAATTAAGCAAATCAAAAGATTGAACCACCCTACGTTAATCTACCGATTGAGTCAAAGGCATTATTTTTGGTGAATTGTTTACATCTCCAGTTAGTTTAACGATTTGTTTTTGGAGAACTTTTACAACCAATTTATTATATTATTAAAACACATTTATGCGATTACCATCACATTAATTTTATAAGTGGGGGATGGCAGTGTCAAAAAGAAAAGCATGGAAAGTAGTGGGGCGTTTACTTCCCTCTTTAAACCTGTAACTTTAAAGTTTGTGATTAAAAAAATATAACAAAGTAAAAACGTCTCACTGTAAAGCACCGAAACTCTTCACTTGCACGTAAGTTCTATTTACAACACTCACACAAAGACCCGTAGATGACGTAAGACGGAAGTTTAATTCTCGGAGACGTTATCTACTTACACCGCCGGACAAATAAGTTGTTTGTGTAAATTATGCAGGCCCAGTGTCCACCAGACAGGGCAATAGAATGACTCCCCAGGTCTATAGACGAATGCTACCTACAAGTTTACACACGAAACACACTAACACGCCACCACAGGTATCTTACTATGTACAAAGTGTTGTCACCAAGTTTCAAATCGTAGAAATTACGTAAATAAGGGTAAAGTATTAAAACTATCTCACTCAGCATTGCCCGTTTTGTAATTCACTTATATTCCTAATTTCTGAATCAGAGCCCTTCCAATACCGTACTACGCGATAAATGCCAGATTAAAGAGCTATTCCTGTGTTCAGACTACATAAAACGTATAGTTTATTTAGTCCGCCAGAATAAAAATATAAATATTTCAGTATAATAATCCTAAGATTTAAACCTCATACTCTTGTTCTGAGATCAGAAATTCATTGACAACGTTTCTTACTGTCACCACGTACAAAGCATTCAATACGAGAATACCCACAAATCTAGGTAATTCGATAGCACATTTTTCCACCATTAATTCATTGCCTTACCCTGCTCACGAATAGACAGTAAAACAAAGGATGTAAAGGTGTTTTTCGGTGGTGACAAGTGAGGCCTGCCCTCAACGAGCACCAATACTCTGTATTATTATAAGTTTTTGTCATGAACGGATAAGTTCAAAGGTAAATATGTAATTAAAAATTATTATTAATTTTATTAAATATAAATAAAAGTTTACCTCGAGGTAAACTTTTATTTATGTATTTAATAAAATTAATAATAATTTAATCATTTTACCTTTGAACTTATCCGTCATGACAAAACTATAAATTTAATATTAGTCAAGTTGCTTTGGTTTGTGTGAATCCTTGCGATATTGCAGGCTCACGTTCCATTAATATAAGTAATTTGATTGTAATCTCATTATATTTAGAATTTACATCAGTTCTACATACATAAAGACAAAAATTGCATCGATTGGGGCTTGAACCTTGATGGCGCAGTTGCTTAGCGCGGTACTCTAGCAAAGTACAGGTCGTAGGTTGAAATCCTACTCGAGATAAACTTTTTATTTATGTATTTAATAAAATTAATAATAATTTTGAAATATTCTGTATTGTTCTCTGGGGCCAATCTGAACTTGCTCGGTTTCCAAACGGCTTGCTCCAGGTGCTTCAGTGGAGGAAAAGTTCAGGGTATTCCCAGCGGTAGAAGATGTATTCGGACGGACGGCTGATACGGCAGACAAAAGTCAGAGGTCCCTTTGACAAACAAGATCCTTCACCAATGATTTGTGATGAATTAATGGTTCTTAGTAAATACGAGCTCTATTAATTTATTTATATTTCAACGGTGGCGGTTTAAATATGAGCGTTTATCAGTAGCAAAGCAGCAACTTTTAGTACTAGTATTAAAACAAATTAAATACGTACTTATCTATTATCTATTAATTCAAATTATGTTACTCTATTTAAACTACTTTTTACCTCATATTCATTAACAAAATGCAGCTTCGTCTACGTACAAAAGCAGAGAGTACGAATAGATAAAAATTCGGCCGTGTCACTTTCCTATATAGAATACGAAATATTAACAGTGGTGTGGTTGTAAATTTCCAGGGTTCCTGTGATGAGGCAGCAGCGTCACAAGTTGTTTTAATTAATATTAAATCAATTAATGAAATACTTATTTTGACATTCTCAAATTATGGGTCATTAAATAACGGATCCGGTTGATATAAAATTTTGCTACTTTCTACTAACAAAAAATACTTATTCTACAGGATGTCTTAACTAATAGTTACGGATACTTTTGTCTAGTTATAACTCAGAACTTACTGAAGTCGGTGCTTCTTGCACATATATTAGCGGTTGGAATCTATTATTCAAAATAGATTCTCTTACATAATGGGAACGAAATTACAATTTCCATTGTAGTTGTTTACCTGGTTAGTTGGTGTGATAGAAATTATTGCAGGTTTAACTTTAATTATTTATATCGAAAGTGTTATTTAACTATACAATTTTGCAAGAAATAAATCAATTAATTTATAAGAACGATGTTAATTATAACTTGTTTTATTAATTTGAGACTATCTTAGTTATATTTCGGGTTTTAAATTCTATTTTTGAATAATTTGGTGTATTTATCTCTAACTAATATTAGGATAACAGGGTTTGAGTGTAAATTTTCCATTCACAAGATGAATTTTCATGCAAACTGAATTATTCTTTATCAAGTTTTAATTTGCGGAATAAAAAGCGAATTTGCTTTTATAGTTAATGGCAATCTTTTAAATATTTTCAATTTTTGTTTATCATAAACAATTTTATTTTGAATATCCAAACTTTAACATTATATTTATTTGATATTCATTACGAATCAGGTGATTATTTATACTGCTTAATTCCATTCTTATCAATGTTTAACAGTGAATACTTAATTAATTGACGGACTTAATTACGGTTTTTGTTGGCGGAGTAAAAAGGGAAAAACTAATTTTCACAAGGAAAAGGAACCCTCTTAATTTTAATTTCAGTTAATTACTAAAAACTAATTATAACATCATCCTGTTAATTAAATAAGTCACGTTAGATATTATCAAAATACCTTAAACTTGTATTAAATAGTCTAGATATAACGCTGCTAAAACGCAAGCAGGTATTCAAACATAAATATATAGATTTGCTTAAACTCAATCCTACCTCTTTTCCAGGTATAGACCGGCGATTTATAAACTCTTATCTCTTATTTTTAACAGTAAAAACTTAATCCTGTTACGCGAGCTACAAACCAGAGACCGAGAGAATATTTTGATTCTCCTTTGTTTACTTTAACGTATTTTGAGTTAGTTTATCTTTGTGTGAATGCATTACTTTAACCTGTACCGTGAACATGATTCCCCTCAAGCACCGTACGGAGAGCAGAGTCCAGTACACGGGTTGGTTGGAAGCCACAGACTGTTTAAGGAGCATTCGTTTATTTTTCTGTTGGTTTTAATAGAGTAATTGTATTTTTTTACTGTTTTCTTTGATTGTATAATATTTTTTCGTTTTGTTATTATCTTAGTTTAGAATAAGTGTGAATAGTTCGAATTGTTAATATATGTATAAAACCTTTTTTTGTTTGTTCGTCATTGTGAAACCCTATGTAGCAATCAATCAGCTCTATCTAAAATAATTCACTCCCAATCCTTGATATCGAGCTATAGTCGCGGTAAAGTATAGTAAAAGCAAATGTAGTCCACTAGGGATTTATAGTTTGATATTTTCAGTATAAAGCTCATTAAAATCTTAAACAAAAAGCATGTGTGAGATTAAATTAAAAATTTTGTAAAAATATTTGTACAACTGTCCTCAAAATGTAACTTTGAACCCCAAAAAGCGACCGCAAGATTGTAACAACAATAAATAGCGCCAGTATAATAACTTTCAATAAACAACGCCAAATTGTAATAACAAAACGTGGTGATGTAACTACTCAATTGTTATGATGTAATTTGAATAGTCTAATAAAGTAATAATCAAATTAGGTAAAATTCTCCCTAAACACAAATCACAACTAGTGGAGATACTAACCTTTCACCACTAATTGTGCCTTTGACTCATCGGTAGATTAAATAGAGCCGGTTCAAATAAAATGATTGTTCATATACCTTAAATGCTGCTTGATTCCAATCTGCTTAATTATTTTCTCTTCACTTAATTAATAAAAAATACAATATAAAAAAAATAATGAAATGAAAACTCGAGCGCCAAACTATCGTTGTTATAGGAACAGTTAAACCTAGTTATTGAACAATAATAGCTTTTATGAAAATAAAAAAAGAACAACGTGCAATTATGTTTATTACCATATTGAGAGATGATTGATAAAAAAATAAAAAGTCTTAAAACTATTCTTAAAATATAAAATGATCATTAAAATAATTACCTTCGTAATTTTCTGTACTTAAGATTTTATAATCTTATGAAGTGGAACGGTAAACTGTCACCTAGGTGAGGTCGTTCCCTCCGTTGTGCAATCTTTTGAAATTATGCTACACCACGACCAAATTGCCAAACCGGAATTGTCCTTATTGTTGTACGTAGAAATTAGATATCCACTTTATGTGTTGCATTGTGTTGAAGTGAATGCATAAAGTGCAATTTAAAAGGTAATCAAATTAACATTTAACATTAAAAATAGTATAATCAAAGTATTAAAGTAAAGTGAAGTAAATAACGTGAAGTAAATTGAAGTGCCATATAAAAATGCCATATGAAAGAATGCATTATAAAAATGCCATAGTAAAAAAAAATAGTAAAAGTAAAAAAATAGTGCTTGCAAAAGAGCAAATGCTTTAGTTTTAAATATAATGAATTAAAAGGTAACTTACCATCAAAACTGATGGCACTATTACGAAAAATTTAGGGAACACCCCCAAAACAATGTTTCATGCTATTACTTTCAGCAGGAAGTGAATTAAATAGAGGCTTTCAGAGTAGCTCCTGTAAGTGTCCCCCACGCATCTGCGCATAGAATTAAGTTATCACGATTTGCGCAGTCTGCATCCAATTTCTAACGGAAAGGGAAATATAAATCTTTACCAAATATTACACTTAAAAAGATATGTACTATGAAATGCAAAACTTAAAAACTTTTCCTCATATTTACTACTAAATGAATGAAAGATCTAAAATTAAAGTATAATTTAGTACAACACGAAAAAGGGTTGTTACAAGATGCAATTGTGTATCAGTTGCAATGGACAGCGGACGCAAAGTAGATTCCTACCCGTTCCCATGGGTATCAGACGCAAAATACCTTTCTGTGCGCTCAATTACTTCTAGCAGTGTGGTAGATGGAACTTTGTACAAATAACCTCAATATTGTACCGAATTCAACGAATTATACAATTTGCTAATTAATGTTATTCGTGATTTGAAATACCCGCGTTGCTAGGCAAATTTTATTCTATCCCACATCGTAGCATACTGTTGGTAGCGGACCGCGAACATTTTATTATTGAAATAAACATTTGTCAAATCGCCATGGTTAACACGATAGAAAAGATAATTAGTGGATTTTTAATATCTCTCGTGATTTGCTAATGTTTGCAAAATATTTTATTTGTATATTTTTATGTAAGGAATGTTGTAACTGATATTTGTCTAGGGTTGTAGAACACATATTGGGGGGTGAGTAGCAGGTGCACGCTTAAAGATTCTTTACTGAAGAGGCATAACGAATCATTGTAATTTCTTATGCGCGCTCTTGATGTAAAAATGTCATTGATCTAATAATTATTTACGTCTGAACGGGCCGCGATCAAAAGAAATCTTTGTTTGTTACTTGAAACTTTGAGAGAGAAATGTTATGTTGTTAGGGATGAATGCGTATTTTTAAAATTAAGATGTGCGATAATTAATATGAAACTTCCAACGAAAATTAAAGTTTCTTGTTTTTATTTTACTTTTGAAAGATGGGGGTTGATTGCGGTAGTAAAGTTGGTTGGGTTATTAGGGGAAGAGTAGTTACAGTTAGAGTGTTAATCGAGCCAGATCGAGTTTTGGGTTAATTAAATACTTTCATTGTAAACAGTTTGTCTTTAAAATAATGAAAGCTCGCAGCCAATCATTTTACCAACCTATGTTGGTTGGGTTATTAGGGGAAGAGTAGTACAGTTAGAGTGTTAATCGAGCCAGATCGAGTTTTGGGTTAATTAAATACTTTCATTGTAAACAGTTTGTCTTTATAATAATGAAAGCTCGCAGCCAATCATTTTACCAACCTATGTAACGTATCAAAAGAACCAAACTTTGTCTTGCAAATGTATCTTATTCGTAAGGGGATTCATTAAGCTGAAATCTGCTAAAACAAAAATGCAGTACAGGGCCCTTACGCTCGAGTATTTGTGAGAATTAGCATAGTTGGTTATATTTATATTTGTGTAGGGGTGGCTGGTGGATGAGTATATGATACCGCTGGTTATTAATTTGAAAAGGCAATGGCCAGAAGATACACACTCCCAGGCCTGACCATTAAACACCTCGAATTTTTATTTCTATTGTTTTTATTTGTTGTGGAGATGAATGTGTAACCTGAGAGAGGAGCACTGTATTTTTCTAACGCACTCAAACCTATATATCGGTCACGATGTTGGTGATCTATTTATAACTTCCCTTGTAAGGCTTTGTTTTAATGAGTTTTTTCCTGTAAGTTTAAGTAGAATTATTTGCCTGCGAGCTGATTTCTCTTTGTATTTGCTTTATTGTAATTCGATTTAAGTATTCTGTGCTTTAGTGGTGACTAAACAGTTGCATACGTGCAGATTCCTTGTCTATTTTCTTTTGCCCTTGCCTTTACCTTATTATCACCTGTGCAAGTTTACTGTTGTTGTATTTTATATATACCATAACTTGTTTTATTGTTTTATGTGCTTATTTACTTAAAGACCGGCATGATTGGTTTGTAAAGGGCCACATATTTGGTGTTACGATTTTTATAATGATTTTTATTTGGATTATTTATGACCCAATTGTACGTGTGACTACATTGTCTTTTATTATTGTGTTTCTGTGTGACTAAACTGCTTTTTATTCATTTTCTCTTAATGTTATAATTTTGTACACTTTAACCTGATTTAATGGTGTTTTGTTATATATTTAACCCTTTCTTTGTTTTTTTTATGTTATTTGATTTATTAATGTACGTACTTGTGCCATTACTTATTTATCAATAAAGTGGGCTTTATTGGTGGTTTTTTCCCACAATAGTATAGTAACGGGCTGAACCACCGCAAAGCTCGTTGATTTTAATTTGAGTAGTTTCATTTTTTTTACCTGCCCCTCATGATGCAACAGATACCTCATCCAGCCAATCTAATTCAGATAGCACAACGTACCTACCACTAGACGGCCACTTTGTTTGATCAGATTTGAGGTTTGCGAGTAATTAAATATCCGACTTGTAAATAAATTCGAATGTTTTAATTATTGCCCGGAAAATCAAAGTAAGGTAGGCAATTAAGTTGAGTAATAGTGACATCAGTCAAGTTAAGATAAATAAATTAGCTATTGTTTTGTTCTGGCATTATACATAACTACTTTTTCTTATTTTTTTCTTAATAAAACTTATTTCTGATTGTGGAATCTTTTAATCATATAAACATTAACAATTGTTTAAGAGAAATTATGGAGTCCATAACAGTTAACAGCTTTAATCCGTGTTTTCCAGTTAGATTAATTAAGGAATGGCAATGGCCTAATCTATTATAATTATAATTGCCAGCATTAAATAAGAATTACCTTTTAATTTTATATAAACCGCACGGCATATCACAATATCAATTATGTAAAACTACGTCATCAAGTTGTAAGGGTAATTAAAACAGAATCCCTACAGGAAGTTGTTTTAATGAGTATTTATTTAGGAAAAACAACCAAAAAAGGAACACCCTTAATTGAATGAAGGTATTGAATCTTATATTGGATTGTACATCTTCAGTGTGTACGTATTTAGATGACTGGGCGTCTGTAATTAATCTCTATGGAGTTTTAGGGTTTTATATGGACTCTTAAACACAACTGTAAAGCAGTATTAAAATTTTATTTATTTATTAGGTTGAGTGCAGATGAGCTTTAAATGACTTTATTTTCACTTTATTGTGAAGAATCGGCAGAATGTATTATATAAGTAACAGTAATGTCTTTCAAGTTTTGTTTAAAAATATTTAGTAGCACTCTGTATTCTTGAGGATACGTTTATATTCAAAGTCTATACCCAACACAACTACATTATAAACACAATGGTTAAATTACTTCAATTATCAAAGATGTAACGAATTAACAATTAGCAGCTGCAAGTCAAATTTTGTACATTTCAGTATGAATAGCCTTACTGAAAACACATTATACAGAACAATAAAACATTGAAATGCTTCGGATTTGTAAATATTTCAACCCTTTATTGAAAAAGAACCGACATACGGAACACCTACTACTTCCATAAACTGACATTAAGGTTGTACGCTTCTCAGGTAAGATCTAACCATCGTTGGATCGCCGATTAGATTTGGTTCGTTGACATCTCAAACACTGATGAACTGTGTAACGTGATAAGTTACAACCTTTATCAAACAAGTATTTTCCCATAATTGACCACAGTAATAAATTTGGCTTGATACATGATCACACAGACATGCCCTCATGCAACTGACAAGAAGCACGTATGTTTTTTATCCTTAATTAGTGAATCCACTCTAAGTAAACATATTTTTTCGGTAAAAGTCGCCAACATTTAGAAATCTAACTTGAACTAATTATTTACTAGTCAGCATTTTTATTTATTATCAAAGATCAGAATCAACGAATAATCAAAATATAATATTTACCTTTTTTGGGTTTTTTAATGGTGTATTTTAAATTATACAATCTCAATGTTGCGATAACATTTACAGTTATCTTCGTCAGTAGTAATATATATTAAAATTGTTAAAGATGTGGAAAACAATTTTGTGAAAGCTGAAAAATTAAAACATAAACATCAGCCTAACAGTTTGAGAAACGTATAAAGCCAACTATAAAATTAAATTTTAGTAAAGAATAACTAGGTCATTAAAAATTAAATAATGTTAAACTGTCTTAAAGATGACAAATCAGAACACCCTCAAAAAGTACCTCTAAAAGAAACTATTGAATGCATTGATCATCTTTTTCCAAAGGGCATAACCATTCTTCTTCAGCTCTGTCTGACTACAAGTAAATTTTATGAACAGATTGATGGTATAGCAATGGGTAGTCCCCTTAGTCCTGTTATAGCTAATTTGCACATGGAAAGATTTGAAACATTAGCATTACAAGATCCACCTAAAAAACCTTCAGTTTGGTATAGATATGTAGATGGCACATTTGTTATTTGGAGACATGGAGAAGAGGAACTGCCTGAGTTTTTGGTTTTTATAAATGGTATACATTCTAGAAATCAGTTTACCATGGAAAAAGAAACTAATGGAAGTTTACCATTTCTTGATATATTAATATCTCAAATAATGGATATTCACTTACAGATATTAATAATGTAACTACACCTTCTAGACGTAACCTTAAAGAAAAACCAATTCTTAATGTTGGTACTGCTTTTCTTCCTTTTATAGCTAATGTTACAGTTAGAATTGAAAAAATCTTAATTAAATATGGCATTAGGACTACGTTTTAACCTACAGGAAAAATTAAATAACATTTAAGATCACCTAAAGATGTTTCAAACCCATTATCATCTTCCGGGTGTATAAGTTAGTTTGTTCATGTGAAAAAGTATACACTGGAACCACAAAACGTTGCTTTGATACAAGACATAAAGAACATATGAGATTTTGTAGACTAGGTCAACCGGAGAAGTCGGCGGTGGCTGACCATGCCTTGAATAATCTAAATCATGACATTCAATTTGACAATATGAAAATATTGTCAAGACAAACTCATTATTATATTCGTTTACAACGTGAAGCTATTGAAATATATAAACACCCTAATAATTTTAATAGACAAGAAGGAAATCTCCGTTTAACTTGGTTTTGGCATGTTATAATTAAAAAAAGGCACAATGATACGTCTTGATTTTGATTTTAATTTCGACTGTTGGTATGTCTAGGTTTTTTGCTGTATTTTTCCTAGACCTTAAAGCAAATGCTTTACCAATAATGTGTTAAATTATCGCAGCACTATAATTTAACATAAGTAGTAGAAATTAAGATTAAAATAAAAAAATTACAGAAAATGTTCTGCATTATGCTTTTCATTGTTAATAACACTTGCAGTTATTGATAACAATATCTCTTTGTGAGATTCAACTGGATTATTTTATTTGATGCCATGTTTATATTTGTAAATGCTTCTATCGTTTTCAAATTGAAGTTTTTCACAACTTTACACTTACATCATAACGTGATTAAGTTTTGTTAAATGTGTTTTTTGGCTGACATTTTTCATTGTTAGCCTTCTACCGTTAGAGGGTGTTCTGATTTGTAATCTTTAAGACAGTTTAACAATATTTAATTTTTAATGACCTACTTATTCTTTACTAAAACTTAATTCTAAAGTTGGCTTTATACGTTTCTCAAACTGCAATATTAATAGCAGGCTGATGTTTATGTTTTAATTTTTCAATTTTGAAAAAATTGTTTTCAACATCTTTTATAATTTTAATAGATATTACTACTGACGAAGATAACTGTAAGTGTTATCAAAACGTTTAGATTGTATAATTTAAAATACACCATTAAAAAATCCAAAAAAGATAAGTATTTTATTATCTGTGGTAATGGTGGAAGTTTACATTTTCATATAGCAAATAATCAATTTTAACCCTCGACCGCAGTCGTAATAGCCGTTGAAAACCAATCAACGATTCTAACGTCTCAAACAAAAGCAGTATCTTTCTACCCACAGCTTGTATACAATAGCGATCCAAGTTTGCCTACGGGAAGACTCTTAAGATATTTGCAACTCAGATACATTACCCGACTATTTACAGACCAGCCGTGTTTTAACGCAAATGTGTGGTCTCACCTGTGCGTAAGGGCTTAAATATCACCTACACAAGTACACAAATACACGAAGAAGTAACGCCTAGAATTATTTGTTTGAATGAGATTTCTCTCTAATCTTTTGAAAAAATCTATTGGGAACATACACAATAGTTTTTAGAGTGTCTCGATAAATATTTTAATTGTTAAAAGTGGTGCTTTACATTAAAAATAACACTGTTTTTTTTTGTTTCAGGTGAGTTACGTTTAAGAACAAGTGAATCGTCTTAAGGTATGCCAAAGAAATGCTAATTGAATACTCAAATGAGCCGAAAAAGGTTTGAATAACAAAACGTTCAGTGCCTACAGGCACTGAACGTTTTGGTTTAGCGACCTAAAATATTGAATTCAACAGCTAGTCGAATTTACCTTTCAACATATGTGCATATAGAAAGTTATGCAACCAACTTTTTTTTCATTGTCGCTAAATCGACTTATTACATCACTTCGCAGAGCCTGACGGTGTCGGTGTCGGTGTCGGTGTCGGTGTCGGTGTCGGCGTCTGTCAGTGTCAGTGTCAGTGTCAGTGTCAGTGTCAGTGTCAGTGCCAGTGTCAGTGTCAATCAGTTTCTGTGTCAGTGTCAGTGTCAGTGCCAGTGTCAGTGTCTGTGTCAGTGTCAGTGTCAGTGTCAGTGTCAGTGTCAGTGTCAGTGTCAGTGTCAGTGTCAGTGTCAGTATCAGTGTCAGTGTCAGTGTCAGTGTCAGTGTCAGTGTCAGTGTCAGTGTCAGTGTCAGTGTCAGTGTCAGTGTCAGTGTCAGTGTCAGTGTCAGTGTCAGTGTCAGTGTCAGTGTCAGTGTCAGTGTCAGTGTCAGTGTCAGTGTCACTCTCAGTGTCAGTCTCAGTGTCAGTGTCAGTGTCACTCTCAGTGTCAGTCTCAGTGTCAGTGTCAGTGTCAGTGTCAGTGTCAGTGTCAGTGTCAGTGTCAGTGTCAGTGTCAGTGTCAGTGTCAGTGTCAGTGTCAGTGTCATTGTCATTGTCAGTGTCAGTGTCAGTGTCAGTGTCAGTGTCAGTGTCAGTGTCAGTGTCAGTGTCAGGTGTCAGTGTCAGTGTCAGTGTCAGTGTCAGTGCCAGTGTCCGTGTTCGTGTTCGTGTTCGTGTTCGTGTTCGTGTTCGTGTTCGTGTTCGTGTTCGTGTTCGTGTTCGTGTTCGTGTTCGTGTTCGTGTTCGTGTTCGTGTTCGTGTTCGTGTTCGTGTTCGTGTTCGTGTTCGTATTCGTGTTCGTGTTCGTGTTCGTGTTCGTGTTCGTATTCGTGTTCGTGTTCGTGTTTGTTTGTGATTCTGTTCGCGTTTGCGTTCGCATTAGCGCTTGTGTTTGCGTTAGCGGTTATATCTGCGATTGCGTTTGCGTTTTTGTTTGCCTTTGCATTTGCGTTTGCGTTTGCGTTTGAGTTTGCGTTTGCGTTTGCGCTTGCGTTTGCGTTTGCTTTTGCGTTTGAGTTTGCGTTTGCGTTTGCGTTTGCGTTTGCGTTTGCGCTTGTGCATGTTGACAGTTTAATACTTTTAACTGAACTTAGATATGCTTAGCCCATGCAGCAATATTAAAATACTTATCTTTTTTGGGGGTTTTTAATGGTGTACTTTAAATTATGCAATCTAGACGTTTCAATAACACTTACAGTTATCTTCGTCAGTAGTAATGTTTGTTAAAAATTGTTAAAGATGTAAACAATTTTGTCAAATTTGACAAATATTTTGCAGTAAAAATTTGGTGTTTTTATTGAAACTGAATAAATTTACTACTACTGGCGGGTATAAATTCTAAATAGTAAATTATTATCTACAGAGTATAGCAAAATCGGGGCATAAAGATAAACGGGTAGATAAGATTCAGCAAACTGTGAAAGTCGAAAGAGGGCTTCACCCAGCGTATTGACACCCTGAGACGTGCGCAACTTTAATCTTTTTTTTTGTGATAGTCCGAGTTAATTGTTTTACCTAATTATTTTTCTGTATTACACAAATTTTCGATAACCAAGAACTTTGACGCTCCTTCCTGAATATATTTATTAGTGTTAGTGTTAGTGTTAGTGTTAGTGTTAGTGTTAGTGTTAGTGTTAGAGTTAGTGTTAGTGTTAGTGCTAGTCTTAGTGTTAGTGTTAGTGTTAGTGTTAGTGTTAGTGTTAGTGTTAGTGTTAGTGTTAGTGTTAGCGTTAGCGTTAGCGTTAGCGTTCGCGTTAGCGTTAGCGTTCGCGTTCGCGTTCGCGTTCGCGTTCGCGTTCGCGTTCGCGTTCGCGTTAGCGTTAGCGTTAGCGTTAGCGTTAGCGTTCGCGTTCGCGTTCGCGTTCGCGTTCGCGTTCGCGTTAGCGTTAGCGTTAGCGTTAGCGTTAGCGTTAGCGTTAGCGTTAGCGTTAGCGTTAGTGTTAGTGTTAGTGTTAGTGTTAGTGTTAGTGTTAGTGTTAATGATTGTTCGCGTTCGCGTTCGCGTTCGCGTTCGCGTTAGAGTGTTAGTGTTAGTGTTAGTGTTAGTGTTAGTGTTAGTGTTGGTGTTGTGTTGGTGTTGGTGTTGGTGTTAGTGTTGGTGTTAGTGTTAGTGTTGTGTTGGTGTTGGTGTTAGTGTTAGTGTTAGTGTTGGTGTTAGTGTTGTGTTAGTGTTAGTGTTAGTGTTAGTGTTAGTGTTAGTGTTAGTGTTAGTGTTAGTGTTAGTGTTAGTGTTAGTGTTAGTGTTAGTGTTCGTGCTCCTGCTCGTTTTCGGGTTCGCGTTCGCGTTCTTGTTCGTGTTCGTGTTTGTTTGTGTTTGTGTTCGCGTTGGCGTGATAGTCCGAGTTAATTGTTTTACCTAATTATTTTTCTGTATTACACAATCTTTCGATAACCAAGAACTTTGACGCTCCCTCCTGAATATATTTATTGACACGGAAAATTTATAAACTAATGATAATTATTTCATGTTTGATGATAATTTTCTGATAGCTGTTAAAGAAAATATTGAATAATATACAAAGTGAATGTTAACTTATGGGATATTAAATTGTAAATCTGATTTATGGATATTTTTGTAAAAACCTTACTGCAAAAAAGTCAAATAAGGTAAATAGTTCACATAAGGACATTTTTCACGCCGGAAGTAATTTACTTTCAAAATAAGCGTTATCTGGGGTTCCCGTTTTGCCGTTTTTTATTACAAATTTCGTATGAGGTTGGGTGTGGTCGTAAGTACGGATTTGAAGTACGAATTGAAAGGTTTACAAAGATTGACAGACAGTAAATAATGTTTTTTCACTAAATCTTACGCTCGAAATACTAATTAAACTACGCTTATAACAATATTATGGCCGATAGTAATCGAAAAAGTTAAAAGGTTTGTTGTAGAAGCCGGCCTGACGAATACTTTTACATTTCAACGAATGCTACTGACTGACTAAACAAAATTTTGCCAAGGTAATAATCTTAGCTTAATATTAATACTTCCTTCAAAAAAACTTCTCTAAGTACTAACGGTACTACAGATTAACTAAGTGCAATGGTGTAACATATTTAAAGATTAAATATAAATGCTACCGAGATATGCAATATTATTATATAAGTAAATGCAAATCTTAACATATTGCCACTAATGAAAAGCTTTGAACTTTTTTATGATTACAATATAGAAACTGATGATATCGAACTTATGAAACCTATCAAACCTGTACAATCATAAGTTGATAACATTTAGACAAGACACTAAATTTTACTGATTAATTTGTCGGTAAGCACGCAAAATTTTATTGTGAGTTACCGCACTTCATCAATACTTATTTATAGCGTCACTACTCGTATTGAGTAAAAAATCCTGTTATTTCATTCCAGGCTCATGCTATATCGTTCTGGTCTGTATGAAGTTGCGTGACTCTTCCTAGCAGCTAGTTCAACAGTGCTCGGTTTTCTTCCCTCATTAACGCCAACATCTCATTTTAAAATAGGGAATAGCTTGGATACGTACTATTTTTGCCATTGTTGCAGTTAGATTAGGTACTCTCTTGTGTAGCGTTGTCGGAAATATCCCAGAAGTTTGAGAAGTTATATTATTAGACGACTTATTTTATAGGGCGTAATTAAGGCTTTTTTAATGAGAAGTTTTGAGAGTTCGAAATTCATTCGGATACTGAAATAACGTTTATAGTGGTAGCGGCTTTAATATTGCTTGTTTACGGGATGTAAAGTGTACATTTCCTCATAGCTTAAAAGCTTATCGCAAACAATGCTTTATTAATTTATTTAACACCTTGTTCCAAAATTCCCCCAAAAGAAGGTGAGCGGGTGGTATATAGTGCCAAGTAATTTTAAATTTGATACTTCACGTAAGAGCTTTGAGTTGGCAACGAGATTATTTATTATCGCATAATTTTTATCAAGACGGATTTTTGCCGCTACGAAATTCGTGCGTTTGTCTCAATGAATGTGACTTGTATGTCTTCTACCAATAATTAGTCGCCTTAAAGTTCCCAAGAAAGGATCGATTGTTAAATCACTAGCAAGTTCTAAATGGAAGGCTTTCGTGAATAAACGAACAAACGTCACTGTGTAATGCTTAACTGTATTATCTTCACATTGGCGTCCTTGTGTTAATATTACCGAACCGGCGAGCTACTAAAAAGGGCGGGAGGTTGTTGAATTCGAAAGTGCGGTAAATTACCCATCTGCTGTGTTATCGTGCAAGGATTTGCTTTGCAGTATATTATACAATAGAGCTGGTAAGTAGCTTATTACGCACTAGCTTATTATCATGAGCACGAGCCAGCGAAGCGCGCGTGTGTCGTAATTTAAACGAGTGAGTAATAGTTGTGTAATGCTTTTTTTAGTCCTACAGAGTATAAGAGGAGTGACGTATGAGTAATACGTAAGTACGGCTTAGTAAGGTTCTTATGACCACTAACGTTTACACACCTACATAATATTATAACAAACGATCCTGTGACAAATAAATTACTGTATCCATGCATTACAGGATTGTGTTGGTTATTCCAATTCCCTCATTAAAAGTTAGAGCTGAAATTCGAACAAAATAGAACTAGCGACGTCACTATTTTTGTTAGTTATCTTAAAATGAAGCAAATAAACGTCACTTTATGTACGGTTAACGATGATATGAAATTTAAGTTTATTGACAGAAGATAGAGTTCTAAAGTAACAATAAACTTAAATGTACTACAAAATGTGAGTTAAAAGTAGACAAGGTATTTGTTGTATTGACTATTGCAGAAAACTGGACTCAAGGGAAAAAAACGCAGGAAATTAGGAAAATTCTTGTAAAAAGGGATTATATACGATCATTACGGTTAAATTATTTGAAACTTGAAACATTTTAGAGATGAGGACAGTCCAATCGTGTATTTGGAAGAAACTTACGTTCACGCTGCATATGCAACTTCCAAGATCAGTAGTCACTGATCATATCATAACTATTAGTTAAACAAGCTCCATAAAAAGCAGCATATTAACTACAAATTCGATCAATTGTTAGAAAAGCACGGTTATACAGTTTTAGGACTGCCTCCGTATCTCTCGGATTTAAATCCGGAGAATAGTGAAAGGTGATGTTGCAAAACATAACACTATATTTAAACTCGACGACGCCATAATTTTAGTGGAAAGTTCATTTTCGAAAGTGACTCAAGAGACATGAAAAAGTCATGCAATGATATAATTGCAATTTAAAATGATTATTTAGAAAAGGATAATGTACTTGACACTACAGTTGAACCGTTCATTATAAACATTGGTGAAGGTAACTGCAGTGACAGTGACGATAGTTTTAGTGAAGACGAGTAATTAATTATATACCTATTTAAGTGAATTATTTAGTACGATATTTGAAGTTATGTTATATTAATGTACATATAATTAAAGGAATAAGTTGTTATCTTGTTCAATGTTTTATAATAATTGGCAATTAAAGTAAAAATTGTATTGCGTTTGCAGTTTACGATAATGGATTATGCTTTTTAACACTGTAGATAATGGGATAGACACAAACAGATTTTAATGTCGTCGAAGATCCTTAGTCACAAATAGTAGGTTAAAATTCACTGCTTTTGACAAATTGTGGTGGCAGTGGAAGCTTTATTAAACACAAATTGTTAACACAACTTTCTGTGCGTTAAAAGTCAACAGATTACCAATTGCATGGACTTAAGAAGTAATACTACAAGCTAAAATAATCTAAAAGTAATAAACATAATAAACTACAATTAAAAATATGTTTAATATGCCTTCCTTAATAAATGCTGTGAATGTTGTATGTACCTCATTTATTAAATTATTAACGTATTTAGAGTTAGTTTTATTTCAATTAATGTAACAAAAGTTATAGAAGCGATGAATAATGAATTAAATAAGGAATGTACCAAAAGTAAGTAGATTTACTTATTTACACTGTTATTAATGAATGATAAAACAAATGTTGTTTCTCGCTAGAGTTTGTTGACGTCAGAGAATTTTTGTACAAATGACACAAGTCAAAGGGTGTTAGACATTGTTACAACGGCTTTGATCTCAGGAATGTCAATATTTTCGATATACGAATGAAAGATATTTTATTGGGCTGTTATTGATAAATTGGAACCATTACATGTGCAGTTTAGGGTGTCTAATTTACAATTCCTAAACTTAACATCTATGTTTGATTTGGTTTATATTCGTTTACAAGTTCTTATTCAGTGATTAACTAGCTTTGTCGAAAAAAGTAATGATTTGGTCGCGGTCAATTGAAGACCGCCTTTCTCAGGTTGGTTCATTAACTGGGTATTAACGGCTTGGAGTTTAACCAAATTCTCTGCGCCTGTCAGCAAGTTGTGGAAGTATAAGTCACTTGTAACAACGTTTTGTGCCATCTAATTAAAACAATGATTTGATGGCAAGGAAAGATGCTGAAGCGTACCGTACCGCTTTTCATTTGAATGTTTGTACTGGTTTCCCAGTTTTCGTGCCACAGAATGCATTGCTAATTAAATTTCCGCTCGTGATAAGTATTTGTATCGAATGGTAGTACCAATTTGTAAGTATCCTTTAACCAATCGTTAGCTGTTTTTGCTGATATGTCCAATAAGACCCATATAATGATAGTTAGGCTGTAATATTCAATCCTTGTATACTTTATTGCATGTGGCGCTGTTGTTGCGCGGATATTGTTTTACCGGTAGCGATTCAGCTTAGCTAAGCTTTGTAAGATTAGATGATTACTGATATTAGTAATTAGTCCTACGCATAGCGTTCCCGAGAATATTTTAGAACCTATCACAATGCCAATGAAGGAACTAATAATATTCAAACCTGAATTGGTGAGATTTAAATTTTGCGTGATATCTATAATTGACTTACAGTAAGAAACCAACGGTAGGTATTCGGTGATTTCTATTTAGGCTAAACAGGTAATGGATGAACTAAATTCAGTGTACTGTGATTTTAATTTGATAACAATAGATTTTGTAATAACAGTAACAGATTGGTTCATACCACATATTGGTCAACATTTAATATCGGATTTTCAGTTGTCATTAAATTATCTTGGAGTGTTTAATCTTAATACCAGAAAAAATATAGCACATAGTATCTCGAATGAGCAACTTATGCGCATATTAAATGTAAACTTTCACCACTACTACACATATTAAAATACTTACCTTTTTTGAGTTTTTTTATAATATGTGTTGTATTTGTATACTTAAGTTATACAATCTAAACGTTTCGATAACACTTACAGTTATCTTCGTAAGTAGTAATATTATCTTTCAAAATTGTTAAAGATGTTGAAACAATTTTGTGAAATTTGAAAAATTGGAAACGCAGACATGATTATTAATATACAGCTAATATACAGTTTGATAAACGTATAAAGGCAACTGTGTAAATAGATCATTAATAAATTAACTATTGTTAAACTGGATTGAAGATGACAAATCAGAACACCATCTAACGGTCGAAGGCTAACAGTGAAAAATGTCATATATAAAATTTAACGAAATTTAATCAAGTTATGATGTAAGTGTAAAGTTACTTTATTTGGTTCCAATGTATACTTTTCCGCATGAACATTATAACTTATACCCTCCCGAAGATGGTAATGGGTTTGAAACATCTTTAGGTGACCTTAAATCTTCTTTAATTTTTCTTGTAGGTTTACAAACAGTACTAATGACATAATTAATTAGAGTTTTTTCAATTCGATTATGAGAAGCATGAGAAGCATTAGGTTTATGGATTTTTGGCAAACTATAGACGAGGGTAGATCGGAATGTTTCTAGAATGAGTCACAACATGGCGTTATGTGCGCGTGGTGATCACTTATTTTGAAAGCACCATTGTTCGTACAACTGTTGTCAAATTTTCAAACGGATTGGATATAAACATATGCCGTTACTATCGATACAAGTAAACGATTTGTGCATTTGCTTAATCATGAATAAAAAAAGGTACCGTTCAGTGATAATACTAAAGGCTTACTTAATAGCGCTAAACAAACAAAAACGGAGTTAGATGAAGTTCATGGAAAGTCCATTGTGCGCAACAGTTGCAAACTGGGTAGCTGAATTTAACCGCGGTAGAACAAGTATAGAGAATGCACCACGTTCTAGCAGACCATATAGTTGTGGTGAAATAGCTTCAGAGTTAGTCATTTTCTTTTTTATTTCTTCAGGAATAAATGTCAATTTAGTGTTCTCTAGTTTTTAAAAGAAACTTTTTTGTAGGATCTTTTGGTAGTTCACGATAAGCCTGTGGTTCCAACAGTCCTACTTTAATGTTGTAGTCGTTCATGTTTAATATTACATTTGCATTACCTCTATCTGGTTTTAATATTGTGTTTTCATTATATTCAAGATCAAATAAAGCACGGCGTTGACGAAGGAATAAGTTGCTCTGTGGTGGTTTTGCTTTACGTAGTATGTTAACACTTTTAAGTCTAACTTCATTCGCAGCACCAAACTATAACGATTTAATAGACCCTTCGATATTGGAAATTATATCTTCAAAAGGTATTACTCTTGGTGTTATCGAAAAATTTCCGCCCTTAGAAATCCCTTCAATAGCATCATCTGAAAAACATTGATCAGAAAGTTTATAACAATTCTTTTTTTATTATCAAAAGATGATCTATTATTTTGCTGCTTGAATAATATATCCAATTTTGCTATTTGACGTTGACATGAAGTGTCAAAATTTATTACAATAGATTTAAATGTTAATGAAACAATCTTATCTCAAATTTCTATACAGGGTGAATCTTATCTAATCCGCCAAAATTAAAGGAGTACTAGAACTCATCATTCTAAGCAAAATTTCATATGTACATGGGTCCGGAAATGCTTCGTTTCCGAGATACAGGGTGTCAAAGTTGAAAAAAGAAATCGCGTTTTCTTCAATATCTTTCGACTGTTTCGAAATAATTTCATGAAATTTCGTATACGGTGGTTTTTTAAGATGACAAATACAAATTTTGTGTTCAATTTAGTTGTGGCTTCTAGAGGGCGCCAGCGGCAACCATTTCGACCCCTTTAAATCGTTGCAATTTTTTTGTGCTACACTGTATGCCATTTTGGACTAGAAAAATCGATTCTCCTATCTTTTCTCCTAAAAAAAGGTATATTTTAGTGATGTCGCTAGGAGCAACCTTTTCTGAGAAAAACGCATTTAAAGCGCATTTTATTTATTTAAAACTAACTTTTGTAAGGAGCACTAAAATATCCAACATTAAAAAAGAAAAAGAAAAGAAATTAATATTAAAAGTAAACATGTTCTTTTGATAAATGTTCAAACAACTGTCCCAAAAAACCCCCGTACACGAAATTATTTCGAAACAGTCGAAAGATATTGAAGAAATCGCGATTTCTTTTTTCAACTTTGACACCCTGTATCTCGGAAACGAAGCATTTCCGGACCCATGTACACTTGAACTTTTTTGCTTAGAATGATGAGTTCTAGTACTTCTTTAATTTTGGCGGATTAGATAAGATTCACCCTGTATATGAAATAGACGAAATTTCTAAATCCGCATATAAAATAACTGTAGATTTTGTCCAATGACTTGCTAAGAATATGTATTTGATTGTGCAGATGAACATCTTCTCTTTAAATATTATTAACTTGTTTGTTATTAATATTTCTTTTAATATCCTTTGGGATAATTTTTGACATCTTACTTTTTTATTACGATACCAAGACCACAAAATTATCCCAAACTTTCTCTAGATTAAAAGAAATTTTAGTAACAAACGGGCATATAATACTTATCGAAGAACTGAAAATGTTGCTTTATATTTCAATTTGTAAATTTCATTTATATAATATAGAGAAGATTTGATTAGATTGATTCATTAACGTTTAAATCTATGGAAATAAATTCTGATATTCCAAACGACATATACATATGTAGGTAGGGAAGGTTATGGAATCGACTTTTTTCACTATCGCTACATCGACTTATTAGCTTAAAACTTTTGGCCAAGTTTCACCAAAATGTGGTGTGTGTGTGTGTGTGTGTGTGTTTGTGTGCGAGCGCGTGCGCGTGTCCGCGTGGGCGCGTGTCCGCGTGTCCGCGTGTGCGCGTGTTCGCGAGTGTGCGCTTGTGCACGCTTGCGCGTGTGTGAGTCTGTGAGGGTTTCTGTGTCTGTGTCTGTGCCTGTGTATGCATGTGTCTCCGTGTGTCTGTGTGTCTGTGTGTCTGTGCGTCTGTGCGTCTGTGCGTCTGTGCGTCTGTGCGTCTGTGCGTCTGTGCGTCTGTGCGTCTGTGCGTCTGTGCGTCTGTGCGTCTGTGCGTCTGTGCGTCTGTGCGTCTGTGCGTCTGTGCGTCTGTGCGTCTGTGCGTCTGTGCGTCTGTGCGTCTGTGCGTCTGTGCGTCTGTGCGTCTGTGCGTCTGTGCGTCTGTGCGTCTGTGCGTCTGTGCGTCTGTGCGTCTGTGCGTCTGTGCGCCTGTGCGCCTGTGCGCCTGTGCGCCTGTGCGCCTGTGCGCCTGTGCGTCTGTGCGTCTGTGCGTCTGTGCGTCTGTGCGTCTGTGCGTCTGTGCGTCTGTGCGTCTGTGCGTCTGTGCGTCTGTGCGTCTGTGCGTCTGTGCGTCTGTGCGTCTGTGCGTCTGTGCGTCTGTGCGTCTGTGCGTCTGTGCGTCTGTGCGTCTGTGCGTCTGTGCGTCTGTGCGTCTGTGCGGCTGTGCGTCTGTGCGTCTGTGCGTCTGTGCGTCTGTGCGTCTGTGCGTCTGTGCGTCTGTGCGTCTGTGCGTCTGTGCGTCTGTGCGTCTGTGCGTCTGTGCGTCTGTGCGTCGTGCGTGTGTGCGTCGTGCGTGTGTGCGTGTGTCGTTGTGCGTGTGTGCGTGTGTGCGCTGTCTGTGCGTGTGTGCGTCTGTGCGTCGTGCGTCTGTGCGTCGTGCGTCTGTGCGTCGTGCGTCTGTGCGGTCTGTGCGTGTCGTGTGCGTTGTGCGTGTGCGTTGTGCGCTGTGCGTGTCTGTGTCTGTGTCTGTGCGTGTGCGTGTGCTGTGTGCGTGTGCGTGTGCGTGTGCGTTGTGCGTCGTGGTCTGTGCGTGTGCGTCGTGCGTCGTGCGTCGTGCGTCGTGCGTCTGTGCGTCTGTGCGCTGTGCGTGTGTGTCGTGTGTCGTGTCGTGTGCGTGTGCGTGTGCGTGTGCTGTGCGTGTGCTGTCGTGTGTCGTGTGTCTGTGTCTGTGCTGTGCGTCTGTGCGTTGTCGTGTGTGTCTGTGCGTGTGCGTCTGTCGCTGTGTCTGTGCGTCGTGCGTGTGCGTGTCTGTGTGTTGTGCGTGTCGTGTGCGTGTCGTGTGCTGTCTGTGGTGCTGTGCTGTCTGTGTGCTGTGCGTGCTGTGCGGTGTGTCGTGGTGTGCGTGTGCGTCTGTGGTCGTCTGTGCGTGTGCGTGTGTGTGTGCGTGTGTGTCTGTGCGTGTCTGTGTCGTGTCTGTGTGTCTGTGTGTTGTCGTCTGTGTCTGTGTGTCTGTGTCTGTGCTTGTCTGTGTGGTCTGTGTGTCTGTGTGTGTCTGTGTTGTGTCTGTGTGTGTCTGTGGTGTGTCTGTGTGTCTGTCTGTTGTCTGTGTTGTCGTCTGTGTGTCTGTGTGTCTGTGTGTCTGTGTTGTCGTTGTGTCTGTGGTCTGTGCTGTGGTCTGTGTGTGTGGTCTGTGTTGTGTCTGTGGTGTCTGTGTCTGTCTGTGTCTGTCTGTGTCTGTGCGTGTGTGTCTGTGTGTCTGTGTGTGTCGTGTGTTGTCGTGTCTGTCTGTGGTCTGTGTCTGTCTGTGTCTGTCTGTGTCGTGTGTGTGTCTGTGTGTGTCTGTGTGTGTCTGTGTGTCGTCGTGTGTGTCTGTGTGTCTGTGTGTTGTCTTGTGTGTGTCTGTGTGCGTCTGTCTGTGTCGTGCTGTGTCTGTGTGCTGTGTCGTCTGTGTGTGTGTCTGTGTGTGTCTGTGTGTGTGCTGTGGTCGTGTGTGGTCTGTGGTGTCTGTGTGTCTGTGGTCTGTCTGTGTGTCGTGTGTCGTGGTGTCTGTGTGTGTCTGTGTGTCGTGTGTGTCTGTGCTGTCTGTCGTGTCTGTGTGTGTCTGTGTGTGTCTGTTGTGTTGTGTGTGCTGTGTGTCTGTGTGTGTCTGTGTGTTGTCTGTGTGTGTCTGTGTGTGTCTGTGTGTCTGTGTGTGTCTGTGTGTCTGTGTGTCTGTGTGTGTGTCTGTGTCTGTCGTGTGTCTGTGTGTGTCTGTGTGTGTGTGTCTGTGTCTGTGTGTGTCGTGTGTGTGTGTCTGTGTGTGTCTGTGTGTGTCTGTGTGTGTCTGTGTGTGTCTGTTGTGTGTGTCTGTGTGTCTGTGTGTTGTGTGTCTGTGTGTGTTCTGTGTGTGTCTGTGTGTGTCTGTGTGTCTGTGTGTGTTCTGTGTGTGTCTGTGTGTGTCTGTGTGTCTGTGTGTTCTTGTGTCTGTGTGTGTCTGTGTGTCTGTGTGTGTCTGTGTGTGTCTGTGTTTTGTGTCTGTGTGTGTCTGTTGTGTCTTGTGTGTCTGTGTGTGTCTGTGTCTTGTGTCTGTGTGTGTTGTGTGTGTCTGTCGTGTGTCTGTGTGTGTCTGTGTGTCTTGTGTGTGTGTCTGTGTGTGTCTGTGTGTGTCTGTGTGTGTCTGTGTGTGTTCTGTGTGTGTCTGTGTGTGTCTGTGTGTGTCTTGTGTGTCTGTGTGTGTCTGTGTGTGTCTGTGTCTGTGTGTCTTGTGTGTCTGTGTGTGTCTGTGTGTGTCTGTGTGTGTCTGTGTGTTGTGTGTCTGTGTGTCTGTTGTGTGTGTGTCTGTGTGTGTCTGTGTGTGTCTGTGTCTGTGTTGTCTGTGTGTGTCTGTGTGTCTGTGTGTTCTGTGTGTGTCTGTGTGTGTCTGTGTGTTGTGTCTGTGTGTGTCTTGTGTGTCTGTTGTGTTGTGTGTGTTCTGTGTGTGTGTCTGTGTGTGTCTGTTGTGTCTGTGTGTGTCTGTGTGTGTCTGTGTGTCTGTGTGTGTCTGTGTGTGTCTGTGTGTGTCTGTGTGTGTCTGTGTGTGTCTGTGTGTGTCTGTGTGTGTGCTGTGTGTGTCTTGTGTGTGTCTGTGTGTGTTCTGTGTGTGTCTGTGTGTGTCTGTGTGTTGTTGTGTGTGTCTGTGTGTGTCTGTGTGTCTGTGTGTGTCGTGTGTGTCTGTGTGTCTGTGTGTCTGTGTGTGTCTTGTGTGTCTGTGTGTCTGTGTTGTGTGTCTGTGTGTCTGTGTGTCTGTGTGTCTGTGTGTGTCTGTGTGTTCTGTGTGTGTCTGTGTGTCTGTGTGTCTGTGTGTCTGTGTGTCTGTGTGTCTGTGTTGTGTGTCTGTGTGTCTGTGTCTGTGTGTCTGTGTGTCTGTGTGTCTGTGTCTGTGTCTGTGTGTCTGTGTGTTCTGTGTCTGTGTGTCGTGTCTGTGTGTCTGTGTCGTTGTGTGTCTGTGTGTCTGTGTCTGTCTGTGTGTGCGTGTGTGCTGTGTGCTGTGCTGTGTCGTGCGTGCGTGCGTGCGTGCGTGCGTGCGTTCGTGCGTGCGTGAGCGCGTGCGTGCGTGCGTGCGTGCGTGCGTGGTGCGTGCGTGCGTGCGTGCGTGCGTGCGTGCGTGCGTGCGTGCGTGCGTGCGTGCGTGCGTGCGTGCGTGCTGGTGCGTGTGTGTCTGTGTGACTGTGTCTGTGTGTCTGTGTGTCTGTGTGTCTGTGTGTCTGTGTGTCTGTCTGTCTGTCTCTCTCTCTCTCTCTCTCTCTCTCTCTCTCTCTCTCTCTCTCTCTCTCTCTCTCTCTCTCTCTCTCTCCTCTCTGTCTCTGTCTCTGTCTCTGTATCCGTCTCCGTCTCCGTCTCCGTCTCCGTCTCCGTCTCCGTCTCCTCTCCGTCTCCGTCTCCTTCTCCGTCTCCGTCTCCGTCTCCGTCTCCGTCTCGTCTCCGTCTCTCGTCTCGTCTCCGTCTCCGTCTCCGTCTCCGTCTCCGTCTCCGTCTCCGTCTCCGTCTCCGTCTCCGTCTCCGTCTCCGTCTCCGTCTCCGTCTCCGTCTCAGTCTCAGTCTCAGTCTCAGTCTCCGCCTCCGTCTCCGTCTCTGTCTTTGAGAAACACTAAAGCTCTCAAAGCGATCGATGTTGCTAGGAAAGTTTTAACGTCTTCTTTGTAATTTTTTTGTGTTCTCTCATTACGTTTAGCTTTACGTCCAAACTTCCTTCAATGACTGTAGTTGCCCTTAAATCAACTTTCTTAGGTACCATTTTTCTCGTTTTCTGGTCAGTTAAAAAGCTTCGTTCATCTATAGGGGACTTTCATTTTAAAAACGCACTCTACAAATTCATATCTACACATATTAGCTTGGCATTATTGTTTATTAGCTTATTAATATCGAGTTTTTTTTTATGATTGTTTCTAATGTGTAAAGTTTATTGATCGGGGATTACGGAACATTTTTCCACATGATAATGCACATCAAATAAAAAAATTATGTTTGCATAATAACACTAATGTTACAAATATAATTCCACAAATGTGGTATGCAAATATATATTTCTCAACGCTTTTAAATTAGAACATGTATCACTATCAAGAGATAAAGAGCTGTTTAGAACTAATTAATAAACTACAAAAGGTTTGATGTTACTAATATGAGTTTCCAGTGTAAACAATATCCATAATTTGGAAGTATCGGATAGAATGATGAGAATAAGGCTTTCCATTCCATTATTTGATTTTTTTCTCGTGGTTAAACATACAAACCCATTTTCCTTTTCTTTGTTTGGTTATGCAGAGTTGTAAACATTTTATAATAGGGTTTTGTATTCGTTCATTATTGTTTATATACCTTGTGCATGACCTAGCCTATTGTCCAGGACTTTATTTGTAAGAAAACGCCATCTGTGTTTTATGTGAGATTACATGACGCATTCTTTTAATATACATATTAAGTAAACTATAAAGTGTAAACAAAAAGTGTAAACTGTAAAGTTTATATCCTTGGTTATCTATAGTTATCAAAGTACTCATATTTAAATCTACAACAGCTTGAAAAATAATTACGATAACTGCTCTTCAAAACTTTGATAACATTGAAGGTTTTTTTGCAGGTCCTTTACCCTAAATATGCAGTGTATTATTTCCAGTTAAGTACTTATGGGATTACAAAATTCATAGGGGAAGCAAAAGTCTTAAATTAACCTCCCAAATTACAAGGAACTAGATGTGTTAACAGATTAATTTAATTTTTAGAGGAGAAACAAAAGATTAATTATTTAATTAATCCTTTTCAAACCGTTAGTAGGTATTATGTAGATAATTGCCACGATAGCTAAATAATTTACTCAAAGTAGAGAAAAAGTAGTATCATGTGGAACATTTTAAATTATATCCGCAAACTGTTTTAATGCATGTTTGACATTGGGCCGATGATAATTTATCCTTATTACTCATTGAGTTATTAATTAATTGTAGTTCATTACATAACTTAATCTATAGTCTATTTAGGAAGTCATCCGTTATTCATATATATATATATATATATATATATATATATATATATATATATATATATATATATATATATATATAATATATATATATATATATATATATATATATATATATATATATATATATATGTATATAAATATAATTTTGATTCAGATAACTTTGTGAAACTTCTTTAAACATTATTTTAACGTAGCTTTTGAGACTTAAAATGAATACTGTGAATTGTAGTAAAATACTTATCTTTTTTGGGTTTTTTAATAGTGTATTTTGAATTATACAGTCTAAACGTTTCGATAACACTTACAGTTATCTTCGCCAGTAGTGATATATACTAAAATTGTTAAAGATGTAAACAATTTTGTGGCTTTGATATAAGGCGTAAAGAACATATGAGATTTTGTTGATTAGGTCAACCAGAGAAGTCTGCGGTGGTTGATCATGCCTTGATTAATCTAAATCATGACATTCCATTTGACAATATGGAAAAATTGTCAAGACAAACTCATTATTATGTTCGTTTACAACGTCAAGTTATTGAAATATATAAACACTGTAATAATTTTAATAGACAAGAATAAAATCTCCGTTAAAATAAGTTTTGGCATCTTATAATTAAAAAAAAGGCACAATGATACGTCTTAATTTTGACTTTTGGTATGTCTAGGTTTATTGCTGTGTTTTTCCTAGACCTTGAAGCAAATTCTTTACCAATTGTATGTTAAATTACCACAACACTATAATTTAACAATTTTTTAAAATTAAGATTAAAATTAAAAAATTGCAAAAAACGTTCTGCATTATGCTTTTCATTGTTAATAACACTTGCACTTATTGAAAAATAAGTGGTAGATTTAACCGGATTATTTTATTTGATGTCATGTTTATATTTGTGAATGCTTCTATCATTTTGAAATTGAAGTTTTTCACAACTTTACCCTTGCATCATAACTTGATTAAATGTTGTTAAACGTGTTTTTTGGCTGACATTTTTCATTGTTGGCTTTCGCCGTTAGAGAGTGTTCTGATTTGTCATCTTTGAGACAGTTTAACAATATTTAATTTTTAATGCCCTAGTTATTCATGTATTTTTCAACTTTGACAAAATTGTTTACAACATCTTTAACAATTTTAATAGATATTATTACTGACGATGGTAACTGTAAGTGTTATCGAAACGTTTAGATTGTATAATTTAAAATACACAATTAAAAAACCCAAAAAGTATTTTATTACGTGTAATAATGGTGAAAGTTTACATTTCCATACTATGAATGGTAAGTTTGAAGGTAAGTTAGTATCTTACGCAATGTGCAATTTTCTTGCTTTCTATGGTTACCCAAACACCTGTTACCGAAAAATTTCGTTCGTAATAGCCCCAGTTTCATTTCTGATCAAATTTGAGATTTATTTATGAGAAAATTTGAATTTTGAAGCCATTTTTCAGATTCTGGTCATGTTGTTACGCGTCCCGCCCTCTGCGGTGAGTTCAGCCGGCAAATATTATGGTTCAATTAGACTCGTAGACCGTATATCTGGCATTATTATATGCAGTACTTTGAGATCTCGTTATTAAAGTGGATTTAATTTAAAGTGTGTGCAAGTTTTTATATTTGAAATGGTTTTTGGATATTTAAACTACGATACAGGATCTAACAACTTACCTATTGGCATTTTATTTTAGAATAAGAGCACACTGCGAGTTGAATCTTTAGTGATATGACATTGTTAGTGTTGGTCACGGAACTAATTCCAATTATTCATTGTTAGATACCTAATTGACTATCAAAAGTCAACACGAATAATTAGTAACCGTTTTATAGAAACAGAGTTGCTTGTTAATAAAACATGCAATTTTTCATCTAGTAAACAATACAGCGATAAGAATAACAATTGTATTGAAGATTTGGATTAACCAACATGAAACGAAAAAGAATGTCCCATCGAAATAATTCTGTATTATAAGTCCTTTATAACTGTGGTCTCATATTATTCCACATTTTTAGAGGGCGAGGTTTCAGTAGCAGACTCTGCTTTCGTCATCAGGTTTAGTCCTGAGAAAGAATGTTTTTGCATTTAGGCCGAATTTTCTCAAGCACTTAACTACTCTCGGATTCAAACTTTTAACCTTTAACTTACAAGTCTCACACCTTTACCACTGAGCCATCGAGTAATCGAATACGTATTTATATATTTTAAACGTATTTGTCGTTATGCAGTAGTTTATTGCGCAGTAACCTGTTGCGCAGGTGTACTGCGCCTAAGCCCTTCGCGTATTGTTCGCATCCATATGAGTTTCCTTTCTACATTGGCTTGCTTATAGAATGACTGACTTCTTTGAGTTTTCGTCGTGTTGTACTCTCGTCCTTTGCCACCATCTGTATGTTGTGTTGGGTGGTATTCGTTACATACATGTTCGACGATTCTGGATCCTTCTGTATCGCTTTTACGGATGTTGTTCTTATTTTCCCCTGTTGTCACTTGTATAGGGCTATATGTATGATCCGCCGCATTTGCATGATAGGTTGTATACACAATTTTCGGTATTCTGGTCTTTATTGTGTGATTTGATTTTGGTGGATATTCTCCCTGAGTGTTCTTATAGATTGGAAGGCAGTATCTTGTATTTGCTGTCTATTTTTCGCTTATCGTCCGAAGTAGCTGGTATATACAAGGTGCGCCATGGAAACGGGTGATTTTGAATGTCATTTTAATAGTAAACTTCAAATAATTAAAGACTGCTGTTACTTTTAGGTTATTGTCAGTTTAACAGCATTTTGTCAAAATGCAACAGTGGTCAGCTGAACACCGTTCATTTTCCGTAAGAGCATTCCACAAAAGTAATAGTTACGTAATAGTTCAGAGAATGTTTCGCAACCATTTTAACATTGATCGTAATAATGCTGTGCCCTCTGCGCATGCTACCAAAATTTGGGTTAAAAATTTTGAAGAAACAGCTTCATCGCTCAAACGGAAGCCCCACCGGAGATTGAATCCAGTGAGAACACCGCAAACCATTCAGAGAGTCAGGGAAGCTGTGGTAAGAAGTCCACAACGTTCTGCACGGCGTCACTCAATTTCGCTGGGAATTTCAACGACAACCTTAAGAAGAATTTTACACAAGGACTTGCATTTTAAATGATATAAAATTCAGATTGTGCAATAATTAGAACCAAATGACTTCATAAGTCATTCAAACTTCAGTCGTGATTTGTTAAAACATATTAACAATCATGAAAATTTTATTGACAATGTGATTATGAGTGATGAAGCTCATTTTTGTCTCTCAGGATTCATAAACAAGCAGAATTTTCGATAACTGGACACATGAAAACCTTAGAGTTCTTCATCAAAAACTACTACATAGTGCAAGAGTGACAGTGTGGTGTGCAATTTCGTCCTTTGGAGTGATTGGTTCATTTTTCTTCGAAGATGACAATGGAAATGCAGTGACAGTTACATCAGGCCTTTATGTTGGACTGATCGAGACATTTCTAAGACCTAGTCTAGCGTTACTTCCTCAGATAGATGTCGACACATGGTTTCAGCAAGACGGGGCAACTGCACACACTGCCAGAATATCTATAGCAGCCCTAAACCGACTGTTTCCCGATCACATCATTTCTAAGAATGGAAACATTCCTTGGCCAGCGAGATCTCCGGATTTGTCGGCGTGTGATTTTTTTCTGTGGGGCTACTTAAAGACTAAAGTTTTCGTACTCGCCCACAGAACATTGATGAACTGAAGTTAATAATTCGAGAAGAAATCAAGCAGATACCTGTTGAAATGTTACGCAATGTTATGTATAGCTTTCCTCTACGTTTGGAAGAATGTTTGCATAGAAATGGTGGACATCTCGTAAACGTTATTTTTAAGAAATAAAATGCTATTTTATATAGGTTAATGTGATATACTTTTTAAGTTTCTTAACAAAATGATTTAGTTATTTTTTATTGTCTTACAAATCGCCCGTTTCCGTGGCGCAACTTGTATATAGCATTACCGCTGTGTATTTAGCTTGTTCTTTTTCGGTTACCCTTTCCCTGTTTAAATTAAGTATTAAATCTGGGTAGTCGTTTTCTTTAAGATTCATAGCGACATTTTCTTGTTCTTTTCTTAAGTCAACTACACATTTTTGAGGTGATTTGAGTTTCTGTTCCGACTCCAATTCAATTGTGAATTTTATGGAGAGTGCGCGGCCATTTAGATGATTTATGAATTCATCCAGCTTATGCTTGTTTTGTTGCCAAACTACGAAGGTGTCGTCCACGTATCTAAGCCACATCCGAGGTTTTTCTGTAAATTCGGATATGGCTTGTTTTTCGAGGTCTTCCATGTACATATAGCTCGCTATGGTTACAGCAGGAAAGTTATTATGCTGATCAGAGCAATTATTTCTTTAGATCACTGGAAAGTAAACACTACACACTCTAATTTTGCTTAAGTTACTTCCAAAATAAATAAATTAGTTGGCTAATATTGGCACATTAACATACATACTGCTTCCATAAAACAATTACTTAAATTACAGTAAATATACCTAAACATTTTTCTCAAGCTTTAAAATTAAACGTTACAATTACTTTTCTAAATTCAATTTAACCCTTATCATGCACACTTTTTTTTCTGTTCTACCAAAGGACAAGTAATTTGAGAATTTTGCTCGTATGTTTGTTATTTAACATTTAATCTTCGAGTATTCTACATATTTTCTCCATTTCACCTTCAAAGCCATTTTCTCCAATGTTTCACTTTGATGTTGCAATGTGTTTTAAAACAGAAGTAATCGAATGTAATTTAGAACTAAGTTACAATAACATTCAAGACAAGCTTGTTGAATGCGCTGCTTGTTTAGTTAAAATAACATTGTTTAAGGAAACTATTAGGGCTATTTAGAATTATTAAATCTAACGACGTCATTTGTAGGAAGTGCTACCATTTCTACAAGGAGAGACATTGTGCATTCTTTGAGCTTATTTAAATATTCCACCGCATAGTTTTGAAAAAGACCGGTTGTATTCCAATTGTGTGATAACATTGTTCAATTTGTTGTTACAACTGAGCAAAATTATTACCACTAAATGTAACTACAGATACAAAAAGCCTAATCGATTTAGGTCGGGAGACCTAGTAAGCCATGGAATAGGATCCCACCGCCCAATTCACGTATAAGAAAATATTTTGTTGTAACAGCAAGCGTAAAGTGCCCGGCACCCCACTTTAGGTAAACCGAACATCCAATTTCTGATTTAGCCACCTTACAACGATTCAGGCAGAATAGTTGATCGCATAAAATGCTTAGTGAAATATTCAGACTGCAGCTCTGTTAATACCTGTATTACAAACATTTTTACAGTCCAACAAAACCTGGTTAGTGGTATTTGAAAATTCCATTTTTGGTAGAACCGGTTCATCAGTAAAAAGGATGTTACAACATGAATTTAGTCATTTCAGACATACTTTCTTAGTTTGAGCTGGCAATAGGTGTAAGTTCCTTTTATGTTCCATTCTAACCTTGTTTAAATGATGCTATGTCGTCTAGCCATTAAATTGCTTAGCTCCATTCATCTTGCAATTTCTATCATAAATTGGTATATTTGATGTTGTTTGTTTTGCGTTAGTAAAGATCTTAGATGCATATGGTGCATGTTATTTACAAGTATATGTATCTCTCTCTCTCTCTCTCTCTCTCTTATATATATATATATATATATATATATATATAGGTATAAACCGTACTTTGTTTAGCCCAATGTGTTAACAGGATGCGACTGAGCCCGATCTAAGGGAATCCTAAACAATGAAGTGGTATACTCTCTTCTACACATAATGTATATTCTTCGACACTTGCGAACTCCAACAATAAGCTACTTTGTAATAAACGTTGAAAAAATCACAAAAAATTTCAAATTGAAATAATTCACTTTTGTTTCCATAAGTAACAGGAATTATGTTAAATTTGTTTGTGTTACAGATATTCAAATTAATACATTTACCCTGAGATAATCATTTATATGTTTCTTTGGAATAATACACATACTGGGTACTTAAGAGAAGTTTTCTAAACAAGGTATAAATAAATCATTGTTATCGTGTGCGTGTGCGTGTGCGTGTGCGTGTGCGTGTGCGTGTGCGTGTGCGTGTGCGTGTGCGTGTGCGTGTGCGTGTGCGTGTGCGTGTGCGTGTCCGTGGCTGTGTGCGTGTGCGCGTGCGTGTGCGTGTGCGTGTGCGTGTGCGTGTGCGTGTGCGTGTACGTGTAAGTGTGCGTATGCGTGTGCGTGTGCGTGTGCGTGTGCGTGTGCGACTGCGTGTGCGACTGCGTGTGCGTGTGCGTATGCGCGTGCGCGTGTGCGTGTGCGTGTGCGTGTGCGTGTGCGTGTGCGTGTGCGTGTGCGTGTGCGAGTGCGTGTGCATGTGCGTGTGCATGCGCATGTGCGGATGAAGGTGCGTGTGTTTGTGTGTCTGTGTGTGTGGATGTATGGCAGTATCCACGATAACTCCAGAACGAAAACACCTACGTACCGAAAGCTTGTTTTTATTTTGGTTGCAGCTGATTAGATATTGTGAGAAATCCAATGGCGGAGAGGGGGGTTCTTTAGGGACAGGTTTTTGGTGTTTACCAAATATTTCTAAAACAGTTGCATATTTTAAAGATATAAAATACCTACAAATAGAATTAAACATATCCATTAATCAAGTTCTATTCAATTTTTTGACACGACGCGTAATTTAGCGCCAAAAACATTTGTAAGGTAGAATTTAAGTGCTAGTCCAAATTTTTTTTAATATCTGGATAACGATTAATTTTATAAGAAAAAAGTTTCTTAATATAACGCAAGGTAAACCTAAAAATTGGGTGAATTTGAACGAAAATGGCTAATCTGTATCTTATAGAAGCAGGTGGCTTTGGAATTTTTTTTAAGTTAACATGTATATTAATCTCTATCTGACATGAAGTTTTAAATCCTATTCTAACATAGACTATTGTTATTCATTTACAATATTTCCTGCCTTCGTTATGAACGTATAAAAAAGAAGTTGCATAGTAATCGTAAAATAATTATAATTTAGATGTCTATTAAACGTCTGTTTGACATAGATTATTGTTTTTTTTACAATGTTGCCTATTCTTGTAATAAACTTATTATAAAAGTGGTTGCATAATTATCCTAAAAATATTGGTATTAAATTTATTTCATTTCTTTTAATTTCAATTTTGTAGGTTGAAAGAGTGGGTGGTGTTCCACACCAGATATTTTTGCATTAAAATTGATTTTGGGCAACTGGGTATTAAACAGTTGCGTGACTTAAAAATGAAGCTCACACGTAACTGAAGATATAAAATATCAGGTAGGAATTTGATTGTTATTTTAAAAAAATACTACTTGTTCACTTGAAACTTCCTTGTGAAACAAGGCTACTAGTAAAGCCAAGAAATAGGAACCCAAGAAATTGGTATGGCTAATAGATATTCCCCAATAATCAGAAAAGGTCTAGAGTAGAGTTTCGTTCTATACACCATAAGTACTTAATGTATCGCACAAACAACTTTTATTTAATGGGAGGATTAGCATAACAAAAATCTTTCAATTTAAATTCACTCTTTATGGAATTTTCAACCCTGTTACATGGTTTCTAAACTAATTACTCTTAAACTGATTTTATCTGCCTATAAACAGTTAGTTATGCTTTTTACAACAACGCTTATATTTAATTTCGTTTATCGTATCCTGTACTCTAAAATGGCAATTGTGTTTCTCAAAGCTTCGCTTTGATTATTTGGGACTCGCAAACCGAAATGCATTTGCTTAAAAATTTAGTTTCGTGGAAGAAAAATGGTGGAATTTGCTATCAACAGTGTTAGCGATACCAGTAGTAAAAGATACTTTATATTTTATTTTCCCTTAATAGTAAGTGTACTTTCATGTATGTGACGTAATAAACCGCGCGTGATTAAGTAGTAAATTCTTTTAGATCAATTTCAATACTTAAATTGTTAATTTACCACATTTATTTTTTCCGATTAATTTTAAGACTAATAAACTGCCTTAAACTCACATTTTGGTTTATTGACGGAGACATGTGATATCATACTTCCGCTCATAATTTTTTTAATTTTGTTATTGATTTTCAAGGAATACATCATGGTGCTAAATAATTTTTTTCATTGTATTGCTATTGGGATTTTTAAGAACCCTCGCCGATGTATAAATTTTATACATTTGATTACGTTCGGTTAATTTTTAAATTCATACGGCATTAAAGATTCTGAATGAAATCAAAACTGCTTTATATAACAATTGTTATATCTAAATTATTTTGAAGTAAAATCTCATTTAGCGCTTTCTTTATCTGATATTGACAGACCTTAATATTCAGTTAAAGCTCATTGACGAATTTACCTTCTAACGGGCCCAAGATAAATGATTTATCCTGACCCTTAATAATCATGTACCTAAAATATATTTTGTTGGATATTGACCATTTTTGCAGTTTCTGAAAACTTTGTTACATTTGTTACTTTTGCTGTACTATTAAGTAAATTTTTGCGATCTATTAGAATTAATGAATTGGTCGTGTTTCTTTAAATTTTCTATTTTCTAAAAATAATGACATTTCTCTAAGCTTACTGGTATATATCGGTTTTTGACATCCGCATATTTGATTCTTAATTTCACTTCCTGTTTATTGTTTGACGAATGAAAAGCCATTTTGTGTTTCCTAAAAGAAAAATGTAAATTTCTGGACTTTATTTAGCCCATCGATAGTTGTCGGTTTTATAACATTTTTCTAAATTTTGTGCCGAATCACTATTATTAGTGGGTACAAACGATTTATATCGGATATATAGGAAATACTGGACGCAGGTGAGCTTTTGTCACGCTTGGTTTTTTTGTTCTTCTACCACGTTTTACTTTCAGGCAATCGATCTGGTTCGATTGAAGAACTAAATCCATTAAGAAAATCATTGAACCAATAAGCTAAAGGGGTTAGACTTAACCTCACAAATTTCTCTAACCACGAAGTTGCTTTTACACTTTAGATTCGCTGGTAAGAATGTAACAACCTACTTTAACGGTTGCTAGCTTTATTTTTATTTTAGGGGAAAGCAATTACTATTTAACTGTTCAAGACAGTTATAAGCTGTTCTCGTACTCATGCTTGACTGAATCAATTTCTCAACGTTACCATTAATACTTTTCTGATTCTTTACCTCATTGAAGGTAAGATTGATATTCATGCCCCCCTGGTTCCCCGAACTTAAGTTGCTTGAAATCCTATTTGTGGGGCCGATTGAGGGTATGGTATATCAAACTAGAGAAGGCGTACTAAATAGAATTCAAGAAGGAATGCGTTAAATAGCGGTGGCAGAAATTGAATGTGCAGTGCAGTCTACAAAGGATAAGGTCCAATTGTGTATTGAAAATGATGGTCGGCAGTTTGAGCACTTAGGACGTCATTAAAAGTATTATTTAATAGATCGGTCCTTCTTAGGACTGATACGTGTAAAATTTGGTTTATAAATTTATGGTCTTTAGTTACGACTCATCCTGTATGTTACTGGAAAATTGCAACATTGTCAATAAAATTCGTTCTTAGTAAGAGATTTTGCAAACATGTGATCGTTTTAAAATTCGAGTATTGGTAGAAATTAATCTTCTTTCTTTTTTTGTGATTCTCTGGTACCTTGATAGAGGAAGAAAGAACGCCATTTTCGGCCAAGAAATCGAATGCGTAGTTAGAAGCAAATGGAAAATTTTGAAAAGGTGTTCTTAAAAATTTGATTGAATTTTTCAAGTAAAATTTTAACTCGGCCTGTGCTGGATTTAATCTTTTCCATATGAATAAATCCTATTGGGATTTCGAATTTTAGTTCGGCTTTAATTTTTTTTTGTTTCTACTACACCTTAGCTTCGGTCAAGAGGTAAGCTACTCACTTTCTTTTCTTATTTACTAGACATAACTTTGAAATGCATGTGTACATGTTTTGAAATTTTAATACAGCATAAAGATCATATCTTATAAAAATTTCGGTATTGATTTAAATTCTAACACAGTTGTCTTATATAAGTTTTTCTCCTGGTCCTTTACACATTTACTGAAGATTAACATCTTTCGTGCTTCCATAAGAGATAGTTAAACCGTTTCTGACAGCACATTTGGATACCATTCCTCCGAGGTGTGACATATTAGTTATGGATCTTCGAACCTGAATTGAAACAGTCTACGATTACTCGTTCTCATAGTATCTTCCGAATTAACTGAAGAAATAGACGTTACACCTACGACTAGTTTCGGATAAGTATTTTGTTATACGCATTCAAAATGTTACCTGCGGTGAGTGACTTTTGTTAGCTTTTCTATATAACGAGGCTCTCGTTATCTGTACTTTACTGAAATTCTTATAACAATTACATTACTGTGCTTGCTACTTGTATTAGTGTGTTTCCGCAATTATCTTAATCCTGAAATTAATGCTTATACTTTACTGTGAAACATTTTCTTAGTAATCGAGAGTAATACTATACACTTGTACCTGTAAAAGATAATTTGGGTTATTCCAAAGTTTCGCTTATACTTACATTTAACTTTGCAATAGAATTTGTATTTTATCTATCAATTTCTAACTTTTCTTATGTACTAGCTTTCTTTTGATAAATAACCGTAGTTGTTCAACCGTGTTTACTGTACATGCAATCAGCTGTTTAGTTGACTGAAAGCTACTCGTTGAGTTTAAATATACAATGTATGTCAAAAAATTATGCTAACTGCTGGGGTTTCAATTACTGTGTAAATCAAATTGAATATTTATTTATTATCATTGGGGTTGTATAACATTTGTTATTTTTTTTCTGATTACAATTTTAATATTTGTTTAGTATAAAACTGTTTGAAGTAGGATTTACTAATTTGAATCTTTTGTTGGTAGCCCTATGCTTACCAATAAATGTGTCATTCTGTGTTGCGCTTTATTAAATTCTTGTACTGCAATTGCCAAATCGGTAATAAACCTGGCCTTTCTAAATTTCCTAAATGCTTCATGATTATTATTTTGTCTGTAATGCTCATAGTAATTTTACTGAAGAATATTTTGTGCTTACATAAGTAAACAACAGGGTAGACATCTAGTGCTAATTTTCGCTTTATATTTGGGGTTTATTTGCGTCCGGTTGATTGGAAACTGATAAATTAGTCCAACGGAGAGCTCTTGGTGGAATATCGGTATACAAGAATTCAATTTCGGATAATTATAGATATATGTTTGGGTATTCTTTTCTTTTAGGGTCAACACTAGATGCCGAACCGTATTGTGTCTAAGTATGTAAAATTTAAGTACACACTTCATAGTTTTGTTTTTAGTTTTGGTGGAAAGGTAAGTTGATTACTGCTGGTTTATTTCATAGATATATTGTCTCTGATGTATATTGATTAATGTATTGGGAATATTTCCTGATAGAATTGTATTTACGTCTGCGAGTTGGCGCTCTATAAATTTTTGTGTTAGATATTTACGAAAATTTAATTATTATTATAACATTTATACTATTTTACGTTGGGGTATATTAAATAAGTGGTGTTAAACATCGTAAGTTATTTCGTTAATCCTGTGATCTACGATCAACTTTCTAGCCAGTCCTTTGTCAGTGTGTACTTAGTTCACCATTTTCTTTTAGCTGTCTATTTTGTCCTATGTGGCCGTAGCCCTTTTCTTGATAGAGGGGCGATATAAAATTAAATCAAGTGGTGCCCTTTTTAAATTATATGTATCTCTTTTCTCCTGCCAAAACGCCCATGCATCCAAGTGCTTAACCGACCGACTGAGCTTCCGGCTAATTCCTTATTCTATGTTACAGCACCTTAGCCAGAATTTCTACCAATATCCCTTTGTGCACGTAACAGGACCACAGAAATTTTGAAAGAAATTAAAGTTTTCATAGCCTAGTTATTTATTTTAAGCGTACGATTTGTTCATACCTCAAATTACCAGTTATATTAGTACATTTTTGACTATACCTTTGGTTTTATAATAGCTATTTTTTTAATACTCCCTTATTAATTTTTCTTTCAATAACAGTGAAAACCGCTTGGCATCATTTGAATTTTTTCAGAAAAGTGGACCGTTTTGTTCCTTCAACAAGTTGCACAATCATTTGTTAGACGGAGATAAGAAATTGTTGTGGTTTTTTATTTGTTCGGTAATATCAAGAATTCCCTTAACATCGAGACCAATCTTGACAAATTCAAGTGCCCATTTCGAAATTGTAGGTTTTTTTCCACTAACACGTTATATGGCCGGTCGCTTTTCTTAGTTGTACACCCGGTACATTATTTGTGCAAATTATTTCTGGAAAATTCCTTGAGGCAGTAATCTTATATGGCTTAAATGGCATCATTGCATAGAGATCTTTTTTGAAAAAAACGTAATAATTCAAAAACAGTTAAATCTAGGGAATACTTATGAAAATTGAGATTGAGAGGGATTTCAAAATAAAAAAATATATACAAGGTGTTCTATTAAAGCTAAGGAAATTATGACAAACTTCCGGTATATGTAAAATCAAAGATATTTTAGTTGAATCGACTGAAGTCGAATGAATAGAAATCCAAAATTTCGTACTATATCTTTATTAATACACCGTAAACGTTTAATGTGAGCTCGGGTCGTGTACACCCTGTATTGATTATCATATCATATTACATTATTGTTCTAATCTGTACATGAAAATAATTTTATGCATACGCTCGCTATCAACAATTATTATTATTATTCAAAGTTTTAGCAAAATTTTGTTAACATAAAAAAAATCGTTTAAGCTTTACTTAACGCAACTCTCGAGTCATTAATGTGTTCTGTACTATAATAGAAAATTAATTCAGTTACACTTTTACTCTTTTTCATGTTGTCATTTTGTGTGTTTTGGGGTAAATTTATTATAGGGTTACGACCGGAGTGATTAAATTACGTTGTATTTAATTCTTTTAACCTAATTATAAGCGAAAAGTTGGTGCAGTGTTAATTAATGTGTAATGTGCAAAATTTATGTGAAAATGAGCTATATGATATTCTGTAAAAAGCTCTAGAATTAAAGGTGATTTTTTTAAATAATTAAGTTCAAGATTCCTCAAGTTGAAAGTTCTACACAAAGTTGTGAGATCGTTGTTGTTCATTATGGCTAATAACTTTAGTGGGCCGTACTTAGTTTTGCAAGTTTTATAGACAAAGTTTAGTATTTAAGGGTATTGTAAATTACATTGATGTATGGCAATAGACTTTATGTATTGATACGGTGCGAACTAGTGTAATTGTCCACAAAATCCACAAATGACTTTATGTCGCGAAGTCTGCACTTGATAATATATTATCATTAAAGACGTACCTTAATATTGCATAAATAAAATTATTGTTCACACTTCATTTTGTTTAATTTAATTTTCTTAGAAACTCTGCATGGTAGTAAATACACTATAAAATTTTCTGTTTTCTGTTATTTGTTTTTTGTTTAATTAAAACAATGTGGCTGAATCAGTTTTAATTATTTTTAAACAGTTTTTAATTACAAGGAATAATATAATAGTACATTATACAACGAGTATATAAGAGAGGCTATTAATCACAAGAACGATGTTTACGGAACGAGCCGCAGGCTGGTGGAGAAAATCGTTCGGGTGGTTAATAGCCCTTATATGCGAGTTGTATACTATGCTTTATCCACGACTACAAATATTTTTAATTTAATTCAAATACTTATGTCTAGAGCTCGGATTTATATGCACGAAAATTAGTTTTATATATATATATATATATATATATATATATATATATATGCATCAAAATCTTTAAAATATGTAGTTGATTCTGTAAAATATGCACAAAAATATGCAGCATATACTAAATTTTATTCACAATAATAAGCAAAATATTTTTGTACATTTATTTTTAAAGTAATACATATACAATACATATAAAACAATAATTATGTTAATGACTAATGACTAATGAGATCAACTAAGAGAATAATAAGACAATAACAGACATTTTCAAGAATATTAAACCCTTCATTTTTAATTAGAACACCACTAAGTTTTTGTTCAATGATATTTCCAATTTTTCCAGTAAGTTATTTCTTTCTACACAAATTTACCTTTATATAAACAAAAATTGGCAAAATCCGTCAAGCGGTTGTCTCACATTCTGCGTAAACCAAATGACTCGATTATTTTAATATATAGGATTATATAATTTCATTTTCATTTCAGTTGTTTGACTAGGTTAAAAAGTACACCTTTAATCTTTTGATATAAGCTTAAGCATTACGCATACTGCAATTGCTTCTTAACGTTAAAGTATCCGGTCTATTCACCCATTCATAGAAATAATCTCATTAAATTGCTATTTGGAATTTGGATAACAAATGTCGTTAGTCAAACGAACAATAATATAGTCTGTAAAAATAAAGATTTTCTATTTCGGCTTAGCGCTTTATTACTCTGAGTCAAGGGAAATGTAATGCTATTCCAAACGTTTTCCACGAACTCAGTTCGGTACGTTATGTTCTGCATGTACAATTAATGTCACTATTAGTAAACAATAAAAACTGGTTTATGCATATCAATTCCTTTTTAATTACCAATTAATGATTTCGTTGTTGCACATTTCAAAATAAATGAATTATATTAAGTAATAAACCTCTGCATCCACACACAAAAAAAACTTTGCAACATAGTTAAAATTAAAAATTCGTTCAAAACGTTTTATAACTTCTGGAATAGAATTAAAATTCCATTGTGTTTACCTCTCGCAAGCGGTCTTAAGTCATTGAGCAGCTAATTTACGCTTTCACTTAAGTCGCGTACGTTTCTATTGAAACCCAAACGTTAGAAAGAAACGGCTGTATATTCCCAATGTCTCAGAGTAATAAAGCGCTAAGCCGAAATAGAAAATCTTTATTTTTACAGACTATAGTAACTTATTGCCAATGGCTCTAGAACAACAACGTATTGAAAATTCGAAACTGGAAGATTTATTGCATTCTACCTTAATAAGTTTCCTGTAGATAAATAAATATGCAAGAATACACATAATTTAATATAATTCCATTGAATCCCCAAAATGGGAAGTAGAAAATGCAAAATATGCAAAATAAAGTTGGTGTCAATCGAATTTAAATTATGCGATTCGTGTATAAATAATGTATTTTGATGGCTTATTTATATTATAGAATATGCATTTTGCATATAGTCCGAGCTCTACATATTTCATTCACAATTAATACGCACATGTTGATCTGTCAAATATGATGAAATTATAAATGATTTGTTTTCAGTTGTTTGATTAAATGTTAATTAATCTAGTTATCGTCAAAAACACCAGTTCAAGAGGAATTAACATTTATAATATTAAGCATAAATTATAAGAAAATTTTGTTTATTAACATTTATATTAATTGTAAGTTTAGAACATCTTTTTATATTTAATGCTGGCACTTCATTTAGTTTGATATCCTGTAATTCACCGATATTTGCTTCAGTAATAACATGACTGCTACTAATATTTGTAATTGCATTACAAATTTTGTTTACAGCATTCCCTTTATTTTGTGTGGAGTCATTAATGTAACCTTCTGGTACCGTTGTGGACTTCCAGCCCAAATGGCTTTTCAAGGTAGTACTATCACCACCGGCATCAACTAAAATCGTAGCGGAAATTCTGGGGAAACTATGTCCAGAGTTGGTTTCACGGTTTGGTAGTTTAAAAAATCTGGAACACTGGAACTGTGGCAGGATTTGTAACATACAAAATACACCCACGTACCATACAAAATTAAAAAATACCGAACGCGTTTCGATAGCTACGCTATCATCATCAGCGGTCGATTAGGACTGACTAAAGAAAATTTCTAACATATATACCATCAGCGAGTTGGTAGTTAACAAAATTAGCAATGTCTCTACCCATTTTTATAAAGGAGTTACTGGAATTTTTGTTTTGTTAATTTCGCGTTTGTCATCTGGAGAAAAACTATGTCACTTTTCACTTCTCGTATATATATATATATATATATATATATATATATACTCTTTACACATTTCGTAAAACTCGCCAGTTATTCTAAATTTGCGTATAATTTTTGTGTTTGTATTAAGGGACTGCAACAAGTAGTGTTGTTCCCAAATTTTGAATTTCGCTAATTTACATGTTGTATAGTTCAATTGAGCGGCAAACACACATTATTCCCATTATTAATGCGATCTAGAAACGATGAACGGTTAGCTCATATTAGTAAAAATAATTAACGCTTACTTTTGTTGGAAGATATTAATTATCTGACGCAGTCTTCAAGAATTTGGTAATATTTCAGCTGCTTGCCGATCATCGGGTGGTTTTAATGTTAACTGCTCTTTAGAAGTAGACGGAATATCCATTTTACTTTAGTTTTTTTAGTAAATTTAGTATTTAGTGTAGATTAGCGAATGAACTAAATTTAATTAAAAATTACAGAAAAATGATGCATGACTGTTACGTCGACCTACATCGCTAAGTCGCTTCGATTTTGTGCAAACGTTAGTATTATTCGCAAATGCGTGAACGTATAAGAGAGAGAAAGAGATCAATTATCTTCTACAAAACCGACACTCTTGATTGAATGTATTTGACTAATACCATGAAAATATATAAAACAACAGTGATTTAATTTTTATTATCCCATTGCTAATGACAATAACAGTGATTAATGAAAATTGATGTGTAATGTTAGCTATTAGTATTGTCTGCCAAGACATACAAAGACTACATTATACCATAGTTGTGGACAAAATAATTTTTGAATTTGTTATATTAAATGGTAGAATGAGATCTCACCTTTGATACATACAGTGGTTCCAAATTTGGCTGGCAGAAACCGTTTTTGCTATAGGGTAGGTTAAATTAGAATAATTTTAGAGAGCTTTACTACAAATTTAACCAACCTTACGATTTAATTTATCTTCTGTGATTTTTGAGGTAAAACAAAATGGTGCATTCTCGACTTTTGTCTGCAGCTCTTAAGTGAGAAATATTACGATTTTTTGATTAATACATTATTAATATATTGTGCGTGTGCGTGTGCGTGTGCGTGTGCGTGTGCGTGTGCGTGTGCGTGCGCGTGTGCGGCTGCGTGTGCGTGTGCGTGTGTGTGTATGCGTGTGCGTGTGCGTGTGCGCGTGCAGGTACGCATGTGCGTGTGCGTGTGCGTGTGCGTGTGCGTGTGCGTGTGCGTGTACGTGGCGCGTGCGTGCGCGTGCACGTCCGCGTGCGCGTGCGCGTCGTGCGTCTTCGCGTGGCGTCTGCGTCTGCGTGATGTGAGTGTGCGTTTTGTTTGTGCGTGTGCGTTGCGTGTGCGTGTGCGTTGCGTGTGTAGGCCCGTGGCCTCTCTCTGCGTTGATGTGATGTGCGTGCGTGTGCGTGTGCGTGTGCGTGTGCGTGTGTGTATCGTGTGCGTGTGCGTGTGCGTTGCGTGTGCGTGTGCGTGTGCGTGTGCGGTAGCGTGTGCGTGTGCGTGTGCGTGTGCGTGTGCGTGTGCGTCAGGTGCCTGTGCGTGTGCATGTGCGCGTCCGTAAGTGTCCGCGTGCGTCTGCGTGTGTGAGTGTGCGTGTGCGTGTGCGTGTGCGTGCGTGTGTGTGGTGCGTGTGATGTGCGTGTGTGCGTGCGTGCGTGTGCGTGTGCGTGTGCGAGTGTGTGCGCGTGTGCGTGTGCGTTGCGCGTGCAGGTGCGCTGCGCGTGTGCGTATGCGTGCGTGTGGCGTGCGCGTGCGTCTGCGTGATTGTGCGTGTGCGTGTGCGTGCGTGTGCGTGCTGCGTGTGCGTGTGCGTTCGTGTGCTCGTGCATGTGCGTGTGCGTGTGCGTGCGTCGTGCGGTGCGTGTCGTCTTGCATTGCGGTTGTGCGTGTGCGTGTGGTGTGCGTGTGCGTGTGCGTGTGCGTGTGCGTGTGCGTGTCGCGTGTGCGTTGCTGTGCGTCGTGCGTGTGCGTGTAATGCGTGTGCGTGTCGTGTGCGTGTGCGTGCGTGTGCGTGTGCTGTGCGTGTGCGTGTGCGTGTGCGTGTGCGTGTCGTGTGCGTGTGCGACGTGTGCGTGTGCGTGCTGTGCGTGCAATTGCGGTGTGGCGTGTGCGTTGCGTGTGTTGTCGTGTGCGTGTGCGTGTGCGTGTGCGTGTGCGTGTACGTGTGCGTGTGCGTGGCGTGTGCGTGTGCATTGGTGTGCGTGTGCGTGTGCGCGTGCATCGTCGTGTGCATGTGCGCGTGCGGTGCCATGCGTGCGTCTGCGTATTGATGTGGTGTGCGTGTGCGTGTGCGTGTGCGTTGCGTGTCGTGTATTGCGTGTCGTGTGCGTGTGCGTGTGCATGTGGCGCGTGTGCGTGTGCGTTGCGCGTGCGGTGCGCTGTGCGTGTGCATGTGCGCGTGCGTGATGGCGCGTGCTCTGCTATATTGAGTGTGCGTGTCCTATGCGTGTGCGTGTGCGTGTGCGTGTGCGGTGCGCGTGCGTGTGCGTGTGCGTGTGCGGCTGCGTGTGCGTGTGCGTTGCGCGTGCTCGCGTTCGTGTGCGTGTGCGTGTGCGTGTTGTGCGTGTGCGTGTGATGTGTGCGTGTGCGCGTGCGTGTGCGGTGCGTGTTTGCGTGTACGTGTGCGTGTGCGTGTGCGTGTGCGTGCGTGTGCGTGTGCGTGCGTGGTTGTTGATGGTGCGTGTGCGTGCGCGTCGTGTGCGTGTGCGTGTGCGTTGGTGTGCGTTTGCTTCGTGTGCGTGCTGTGCGTCTTAGTATGTATTGTGCGCGTTGCGTGTGCGTGGCGTGGCGTTGCGCGTGGTTCCCATTCGTCCGCGTTCTGCGGTGGTTGTGCGTGTGCGGTCGTGTGCGTGTACGTGTACGTGTGCGTTTGTGCGTGTGCGTGTGCGTGTGCATGTGCGCGTTGCGTTGCGTGTGCGCGTGCATTTTGTGCATTCGGTCGCGTATTTGCGTCTGCGTGTTAAATTGCGGTGTATGCGTTCGTGTGCGTGTGGTTTGGCCGGTGC